>CM071789.1:46410599-47816374 GCA_036559045.1 Platycarya longipes
AATAGAATGAATTATTTGTGCACTAGTGGCCTCTATTTATAAGCAACCATATACTCATTCGAAAAAGTCATAACCATTGGAATATCAATGATTATTAAGTGATACAACTCTCAGTAAGTGATATAACACTTTGATTCAATCAAAGTGTTGTGTCCTTTGATATTTCACACAAGAGATGCAACCTTTTGAATTAGTCAAAAGGTTGTGTCTCTACATCTTTAACCACCATCACCCCTTATGAGAATCATCACCATAGAGAAGGTGCAATTCTAAAGAATACACCATTTGGTGATCATACCCTTTAGAATAACATCTCCCACTTGATCACACAAAACGGTGATAATCCAGTTGAGTATTTACTTTGATACCAATATGAGCTATCCACTACTCAACTCTCATCTGCATATCTCTACAGATCGACATCAGAGCATGACAAGTCTCTACATATGCAAGTTTTTGTCATTATCTTATCTGATCGCACCCTCCATCACATGTACTCCCACTGATCACATAGAAAGTGTGACTTCATTTCACTAAAATACTTAGTGAATGACATCAATTCTCCGTGACTTGATCTATAATCAATATTCCTATCACAATTGACGACTTCAGCTGAATACATAACACATGTAACGACCTGCACTGAATTTTCGTTAAGTACTTCCTCTAAAGGCTATTCTTGAGGCTATTCTTGAGATCTAAATTTGATATGAAAGACATGGGTAAAACTGCCTATGTTCTGGGTATAAGAATTTCTAGAAATAGAAATTCAAATTTATTGTATTTAGATCAAGAAAAATATCTAGAAAAAGTGCTTATAAGATTTGGTATGGAAAATTATAAATCCTTAAGTACGCATGTTCGCAAAAGTCATACTTTAAATAAAAGTATGTGTCCAAAAGATAAAGATGAAATGAGTGAAATGCATAATGTTCCTTATGCTCAAGCTGTAGAAAGTCTTATGTATGCAATGACAAGTATTAGACCAGATATTTGTCATGCAGTAGGGTTAGTAAGCAGATATCAATCTAATTCAGGAAAGAAACATTGGCAAGCAGTGAAGCGCATTTTAAAATATTTACAAGGTACCAAAAATTTGAAATTATGTTTTGGAAATAATGATCTAGAGTTAATCGGTTATAGTGACGTTGATTTTGGAAGTGATGTAGATGATAAAAAATCTACAACCGGATATATATTTCTATTTAGTGGAACAACAGTTTTTTGGTTAAGTAAGAAACAAGGCTTTGTTGCTAAGTCTATTATGGAAGCAGAATATATTGCTTGTAGTATTGCAGTGAGTAATGTGGTATAGATAAAACGCGTTGTAGAAAGCTTAAATTTAGGTACATCCACAGAACCAATCAATATGTTTTATGATAATCAAGTATCTTTATGAACACACTAAATACATTGCCCCCACGCAGCAAACTTTAAACTGGTAAATAATATAACTCAATTATTACTTTAATTTTTTTTTATATACATGATATAGTGATTCACACTATACATTAAACTGGTAAATGATATATCTCAATTGAAAATGTCAGTCAAAAGCAGGAAACTACTAAACAACCTGTGAAATAGTCAAAGGCCCAATCCAAGCAACTTGTAGAGACGCAAAGATGCGAACCAGTTGTCTAAAAAGTAAAACGAGCTTAAGATTTTTTTTTTTTTTTTTCAAAATAAAAAAGTTGCTGATTCTGGAAATATCATTCCTGTAAAATATGAAGGGTAGATTGTTATGAGGAAAGAAAATAGTAATGTGATTTAGAAATGAGTGGTTCTGGGCTTACAGCCGTAGGATTCCGACTGGATTAATCCCGCCTAGGCTAAATCTTTTTTTATTTTATTTTTTGCTTTTTTATCATCTCTTTTTTTTTTAACGTTTTTACATATTTTAAAAAAAATTATAAATATCAAAATATTATTAAAAAAATATATTCTTAATCATTAAGTTAAAAAAAAAAATTTAAAAACTTACAGTCGAGATTCTAAGTCTATATAAGTTTAGTATCTCTCTTTAGAAATATCATAGCTAAAGAAGATGATGGGTTACATGGGCAGATTATTGTTTTAGGCCTGCACCATGGCTAACACACTCTTTGATAGTATTTCTCGTTAAACCATCAAAACGAGATACTGCTCCTTTGTTTTTAAAATTCATCTTATCTTATCTTATCTTATTTTATCACTATTAATCATTATATTTTCAAAAAAATACAAAATAATATAAATAATTTAATTTTTTTAAATTCTAATACAAAAATCATATAAAAAAAATATATTATGATTATATTTTATTTAACTTTTCATTTTAATCTCAATTCATCTTAGGCTCCATTTGGATTCAGAAGTGGGTTGATCTTATCTCAACTCACTTCTATTTCATCATTATATTTTTATAATTTTTTATACAAAACACAAATTTCTATATATTTTTTTTTAAATTTTAATATACATTTTTTAAATTCTAATACATATTTTTCAAATTTTAAAATAATAATAATATTAAAAAATAAATTAAACTCATCTTAATTTATCTTATCTCTAAATTCAAGCGTGACCTTATATTCTGTCTCATATTAATCTCATTTTTTAGAACAAATCCGGCCTTAAAAGCAACATTATCTGCCGATACTTCCATGAGTTTCACCGTACCTGCAACCAATCACACATCGATTCACTGATGGGGCCAAACTTTGCTCCAGTGGGCCGGTGTTCTCGTCCAAACCCACCCTGGAACGGTAGGTCTTCATTTTCTAGTTTTTGGATTAAGAGTGAAGACTTGTTATAATGATGCTACAAAAATCAAAGAGGGGGGAATTGCATCAGTTGGTCGAAATGAAAAAATAATGAAAGACGATTTTTTTTTCAGACCATCCTTTAGGCTTTAATAGATGACTCGATAAGTGAAATATTTAATTAAAAAATTCTAATTATATAATCATTTTTATATATTACTTGCACCCTCTACTTGATTGACTAAAATAATTATTTTATATTAAAAAAATAACACATCTAATTATATTAATAGAGAAGTGTGCAAAGAGTATATAAAAATAATTCATATATGATTTTTATTAATTAAATAAGATAAAGTACAGAGTCAGAGTTCAAAATCAAGACGGCCTCTACTCTTATACTATATAAAATTACCACTTATTTTAAAAACTCAAGTAGCCAAACTGATAAGAAGAGAAAGATTTTGATATTTATTTTATATCTTAATAAGTTATGTAGTTCAGATAAGATGAAATGAGATATTTTAAACAATAATGATATTTTTGGATTAAGATGGCATGAAATAGTTAGTAAAATAAAATGTGTATTTAAATAGTAGTGATATATATGTTGGAATAGTTTGTAATATATATTTAAAAGTTAAAGGTACAAAACTTATGAATAAAATGGTTGAGAATGCCTATTGGCAGAGATCTCACTAGATTGTCGCTTGACATTTCGCTCGAGCGAAGTCTCGAATAATGATATTTTTGGATTAAGATGGCATGAAATAGTTAGTAAAATAAAATGTGTATTTAAATAGTAGTGATATATATGTTGGAATAGTTTGTAATATATATTTAAAAGTTAAAGGTACAAAACTTATGAATAAAATGGTTGAGAATGCCTATTGGCAGAGATCTCACTAGATTGTCGCTTGACATTTCGCTCGAGCGAAGTCAAACCCGAGACTTCGCTCGAACCTTGCTCGATTAGTCACTCGAGCGAGAGTCAAACAGTAATCTCGCTAGATGTTCGCTCGACATTTCGCTCGAGCGTGAAACTGTTTTAATGAATCGATGCGACGTCTGAAAGAAAAAGATGCGTCTCAATCGAAGCGATATGTGTTTGTCGTTTGATCTCACTCAACACTTCACTCGAGCGAGAGTCATGCCGAGACTTCGCTCGATCCTCGCTTGACACTTCGCTCGAGCGAGAAACGACTAATTAACAAAAGACGTGATTTTTCATACATGTCTTTTCAGGCTTTATAAGTAATGTGGTGACAAATCTGAAAAGTCACAAAAAATCCTTCATCTTTTTCTGTTTCTGTCATTTTCAATAGTAACTCTAGGAACTCAACAAAATTGCTATTTGTTGAGTTCAAAGACTTTGTTGTATCCTGGAGACGATTTGCTAGGAATCTATTAGCAAATTCTTTGTGAGTGGGGGCAAATATCGTCTTAAAAACAGTATTACTATACGCCTCAAAGTCTTGATCAACTATTAGATTCTTCTTTCTTCTTCTAATTTTTTACCAACAATTTTAAGACGATATTTGAATGGAAGGAGGATCTGGTTCCGCTGCTTTCAAAGTTATGAACCAAGATTTTGTGAAGTTTGATAGGTTCAATGAATCCAACTTTACTCGATGGCAAGACAAGATGAAGTTTCTTCTTACTGTACTGAAGATCTTCTATGTTCTGAATCCAAGTCTGGAACCAATTTCTATACCAACCCCTGAAGATTCTGAGACTGTCAAAGCGTTGAGAACGAAACGCGAGGAGAATGAATTGGTCTGTAGAGGTCACATTCTGAACACTCTTTCTGATCACTTGTATGATTTATTTACTGCTATAAAATCACCTTTGGAAATATGGAATGCTCTTGAAGCGAAGTATAAGACAGAAAAATTAGGTACTGATAAATTTATAATTTTGAAGTACTTCGAATTTAAAATAGTGGATAATCTATCTGTGTTAGACCAAATGCATGAGTTGCAAGTTTTGGTCAACAAACTTCGTGATTTGTCCATATTAATTCCTAAGTCATTCCAAGTGGGAGCAATTATTGCAAAACTCCTACCAAGTTTGAATAATTACAAGAAGAAGCTTCTGCATATGGCAGAAGAACTCACTTTAAAACAAATTGGAAAGCATCTACGAATTGAAGAGGAAAGCAGAATTCGTGATAATAGCCACTTTGATTCTAAAATGAATGTGAACAATGTGCAAAAAGAGTGATAAAAAGAAAAAGAATTTTCTTAAGGCTAAGAAGAGAAACACCTTCAAAAAGAATTTCTCCATTGATAAATTGAAGAAGAATAGACAATGTTTCAACTGTGGAAAGAAAGGTCATTACATTCGTGAGTGCAGATTCTTGAAAAACAAGAAAAAAGATAATGGCAACAGTTTCAAATGTTGCAAATGCAATTGAGGAAATCATTGCAATGGTGGAAGAAATGGAGATTGCCATGATAGCTGAAGTGCATCTCGCCTCTACTACAAATTCTACCGATTGGTGGTTTGATTCCGACGCTACAGTGCATGTGTGCAATGATAAAGCGCAATTCAATAACTATGTTGAGACTGCTGATGGCCAACAAGTTCTTATGGGGAATCACAATGCAGTTCAAGTCCATGGAAAAGGAAATGTTGAGATGCAACTTACTTCTGGGAAGAAACTTGTGCTGACCAATGTTCTTCATGTTCCAGAAATTAAGAAAAACATTTTATCTGTCAATTTATTGTATAAAAAGGGCATTAAGGCTGTTTTTGAGTCTGATAAATTAATATTGTCCAAGAACGGTGTTTTTGTAGGCAAAGGATATTCCTGTGATGGGATGTTCAAACTCAATATTATTGTGAATAAAGATGTTTCAAATTCTGCTTATATGCTTGATTCATTTTCTTTGTGGCATGGTCGTTTAACACATTTGAATTTTAAATACTTGAAACACATGTCAAAACATGGCTTAATAGCTTACGATAAAGTTGTTGATTCAAAATGTGAAATATGCATTCAAGCAAAAATTACTACGAATAGAAATTCACAAATTTTAGAACTTATTCATTTTGATATTTGTGAATTAAATGGTTTTTTAACTAGAGGAGGAAAAAGGTATTTTATTACATTTATAGATGACTTCTCTAAATATACTGTTGTGTATTTGTTAAAAAGTAAAGATGAGGCATCTAACATGTTCATTTGGTATAAATCAGAAGTAGAAAATTAAAAAGAAAAGAAGATTAAAATTCTTAGAACTAATAGAGGTGGAGAATATTTCTCACATAAATTTTCTAGTTTCTGTGAAGAGCATGGAATTATACATCAAATGACCTCACCTTACACATCACAACAAAATGGTTTGGCAGAACGGAAAAATAGGACATTTGTAGATATGGTAAATGCTATGATTCTAAGTGCAAACTTGCCTTTCAATTTATGGGGAGAGACATTACTAACAGCATGCCATGTACATAATAGAATACCATTTAAGAAACTACAAGTGTCACCTTATGAATTTTGGAATTGAAGAAAACCTAATTTAGATTATCTTAAAGTGTGGGGGTGTTTGGCATTTTATAGAGTTCCAGATCCTAAGAGAACTAAATTAGGACCAAGAACTATAAAAAATATGTTTGTTGGTTATGCTGAAAATTCTAAGGCATATAGATTAGTGGACTTGAATTCTAATGTCATAGTGGAATCAAGAGATGTTGAATTCATTGAAAATAAATTTAACAATGATTCTGAATTTATTTCAGAACCCGATCAAACACAAAGTTCTAACTCTGATTTGAATAACTCTCTTAATAAAAATAAGAGAAAATCAAGAGATTTATCAATAAAGCAAAGAAGAAGTCAAAGAGTTAGAAAAGAAAAGAATTATGGTCCTGATTTTGTATAAACTATTGCTTAAGTCTTCCTTGTGGAAGGAGATTTAAACACAGTCCTTAACAAAATACCCATTGTTCTAAACGTGGAAGATTATTCAAAAAGTTTTAAAGAAGTTTTGTCTTCTAGAGATGCAACTTTTTGGAAAGAAACAATAAATGATGAGATGGACTCAATATTATCTAATAATACTTGAGTTCTAGTGGATTTACCTCCAAATTCAAAAGCTATTGACTGCAAATGGATATTAAGAAGAATATATAATACTGATAGTACAGTTCATACCTTTAAAGCAAGGTTGGTTGCAAAAGGTTTTAGTCAAAAGTAAGGAATAGACTACTTTGATACCTATGCTCCAGTGGCAAGGATCATATCTATTCGTGTACTTATTGCTCTTGCATCCATTTATGAATTAGTTGTGCATCAAATGGATGTAAAAACTGTCTTCTTAAATGGTGAACTTGACGAGGAAGTTTATATGAAACAACCTGAGAGATTTATTCTATCAGAAAATAAAAAGAAAGTATGTAAATTAGTCAAGTCATTATATGGACTAAAACAAGCACCAAAACAATGGCATGAAAAGTTGGATTATATTATTTTGGTTGATGGTTTCAAACATAATAGTGCTGATAAGTGTATTTATTCAAAATTTATTGAAAAATATGGTTTTATTGTTTGTCTTTATGTCGATGACATACTAATTTTTGGTACTAATATGGAAGGCATTTGTGAAACCAAAAAGTATTTAACTTCAAAATTCAAAATGAAAGATCTTAATGAAGTAAATACTATTTTGGGTATTAAAGTGAAGAAACATAGTGATGGTTATACACTATGTCAATCTCACTATAATGAAAAAATGCTTCTTAAATTCAAACATTTGGGAATTAAAGAAGTTAATATACCATTTGACTCTAGTGTCAACTTGGATAAAAATTCTAGAAGAGCAATAGCACAACTAGAGTATGCTAGTGTGATTGGTAGCATGATGTATGCTATGCATTATACTAAACCTGATATTGCTTTTGCTGTGTGCAAACTTTCAATATACACTACCTGTCCTAGTGTAGATCACTAGAAAGCAATTGGGTTGTCCTATTCAGATATTCACGATCAAGAAGTATTGGATTCTCTTTCGGATAGGCCCTGAAAGGAGAAGGAAGTCTGGAATGCCAACAGGCGCCTCTTATTGAATTGCTCATTCAATGAGTATTCTCAATATTATGCCTTGAAGAGGACTCGAACCTCCACGCTCTTTAGCACGAGATTTTGAGTCTCGCGTGTCTACCATTTCATCACCAACGCATCTTGAAAGTCACTCGTATTCCATGAATATGATATCTATCTAGTGTGATGTATGGAATATATGACAAAGGTGGAGAGTACTTGGGTTTTTAAAGAAAACTATTGGTTTAGGACAATTTTATTCAAAGTTTCCAGCGGTACTTGAAGGATACTCAGATGCTAGTTGGATCACTAGCATAAGTGACAATAAATCCACAACAGGTTGGATATTTACCCTTGGTGGGGGTGCTATTTCTTGGGCATCAAAAACACAAACATATATCTCTCATTCCACAATGGAATCTAAGTTTATTGCTTTAACAGCAGCAGGGAAAAAAGCGGAATGGCTTAAGAATATGTTATTAGATATAGAATTGTGGCCACAACCTATGCCTGCTATTTCTCTGCATTGCAATAGTGAAGTTACTATGTCTAGAGCATACAATAAAGTGTATAATGAAAAGTCTAGACATATAAGTCTAAGATATGATTATGTTAGACAATTAGTAGTTGATAGAATCATAACGATCGTTTTTGTGAGGTCAAGTTGTAACTTGGCATATCCTTTTACCAAAAGTTTATAACAAGACTTGGTAAGGATCACATTCATTGGAATGGAACTCAAACCATTTCAAGAGAATCACCAATAATGGTAACCCAACTCTTAAGATTTAACTAAAAGAGTTTAATGGGTAATAACAAATTACTGATTTGTGATTAGTAAAGCACTATAAAAACAAAGTCTTATTAGGGAAGGAAAGTGCTTGATTGTTACATTAAAAGAGGATGAATCTGACTCTTAACAAAGTTCAAATTTAGAAGTGTCTTGGTAATGGGGACTAAAGGAACTTTGCCTATATAAATATAGAAGTGGTGCCGCTTCTAACAAGAGTGTTGGGTTTACCTCTTGTAAATGTTCATTAAACCAAGATGCAGTACAAGGCCATAATAGTGCTAATTATTATGAAATTCTATTGAGAAAAGTATATTATTATGTGTGTGTTGGTTTCGGTTTTGAACTAAAGAGTTTTGGTTTAAGCCTAAGCCACCAATTACTTTTCAAAATTTTGAGCTAATTACACTAAGAGAAGGTTTAAATCGAAAGATACCTTCTTTTATGCATAATAATGTCAATAGTGAATCAGAACTTTAGATATATATCACAATCTAGTAGGAGATTGTTGGAATAGGTAGTAATATATATTTAAAAGTTGAAGGTATGAAGCTTATGGATAAAATGGTTTAGAATGCCTATTGGCAAAGATCTCACTAGACTGTCGCTTGACATTTCGCTCGAGCGAAGTCAAACCCGAGACTTCGCTCGAGCCTCACTCAATTAATCGCTCGAACGAGAGTCAGGCAGTGATCTCGCTAGATGTTCGCTCGACATTTTGCTCAAGCGTTAAACTGTTTTAATGAATCGATGCGACGTCTGAAAGAAAAGATGCGTTTCAATCGAAGCGATATGTGTTTGTCGTTTGATCTCGCTCGACACTTCACTCGAACGAGAGTCATGCCGAGATTTCGCTCGATGTACGCTTGATGTGGTGCTCGAGTGAGTGGTCAAGCCGTAACTTCGCTCGAGCAAGAAACGGCTAATTAACAAAATACGTGATTTTTCATACATATCTTTTCAGGCTTTATAAGTAGTGTGGTGATAAATCTGAAAAGTCACGAAAAATCTTTCATCTTCTTCTATTTCTATCATTTTCAATAGTAACTCTAGGAACTCAACAAAATTGCTATTTGTTGAGTTCCAAGATTTTGTTATATTCTGGAAACAATTTGTTAGGAACTTATTAATAAATTATTTATGAGTGAAGGTAAATATCGTCTTAAAAATAATATTACTATATGCCTTCAAGTCTTAATCAACTATCAGATTCTTCTTTCTTTTTCTAAATTTTTTACCAACAATATATCCATATCGAATATTGTTTATTATAAACAAAGCTTATATGCGATGTCAATACAGTAAGAAAAAGTAACTTATTAAAACAAACCAATAATTACTACTCACAAGAAGAGTAAATTAAAAGTAATGACATCTACTAATGTTGGATAAAAGTAACTTTCTTTCGTTATTACATAAATAATTTAATTTAAAAATACAAAAATAAATCACCTTCCCGATGGAAATTGACAGATATTGGATAGGGGGAATTAATTATAAAAGATCGCATGAAAGTCAATGGGATAATTGCTAAGATTGGAAACCTAAAATACTTTTTGCTAATTCATGAAAACTGATCAGGAAATAGTTTTGTAATTAATATAAACAATATAAGGGTATTTTGTGAAGAGCGAATAATTTCTGCAGAATTTTTAGGAATTAACCCCTTTCAAGACAACACATTTCAAGACATAATATAGATGTCCAAGGGAAACATATGTTACATATGCCTTGTAGTAGTCGCTAAGGTTGTGTTTGGATAATCGAGTGACATCATTATTATTTAAAATTTTATTATTATTATTTTCACTTTTTCTTACATAATATTCACAAATTATATTTTAAAATCAATATCTCACTTTCCAAATATATCTAAAGAAATGTTTGAATAAGCATTTATAGTACGTAAAAAGGATTAGATCTGTTAATTGATAAGATGAGATGAAATTAGTTAGGTTGAAAGTTTAATAAAATATTATTAAAATATTAGTTTTTAATATTATTATTATTATTTTAAATTTTGAAAAGATTAAATTATTTATTATATTTTATATTAATTTAAAAAAATTATAATAATGATTGAATGAGATGAATGAGTTAAAATACTTTTCATATCCAAATCTATCCTTAGTACATTTGCGCGCACTAGATCTGTGGAAATGCTTTTCAAGTTTTTCAATTTTGGTTGACGTAATTAGCATGCTTGATAAATGAGTAATATTATAGTCATAAAGAAATTTTATAAAAATTAATATTTTACAAATTAATATAATTTCATATAATATATTATATTTATTTTATAATAAAAATAATTTTATAATTTAATACATTACATCAAACTAAGTTCGTTTATAAATTTATTTTGAAGTAATGACTTTAATGTTAAAATATTCCTCACGATAAATATCTTCACGTGTGGACATGGAGGCCGGGATCATACGTGTGTTGGAATACCACGCTGATCAAGTCTACATCAAATGGGGATTAATAGAGACTTTTTGAGTAATTGATAAAAGTTTATAATAATATTAAATAATATTTTTTTAATCATTAAATTTAAAAAAAAAAAAATTACCTACGAAACGGGGCAAGAAGTATCATCCAATACTTAATTTGGTCCAACAGTTTGTACAATCGTCAGCCCGACATCTGAAAAATATGTTAATATTACCAAAATTATTATAAAAAATAATATATTTTCATCCATCTAATTTTAACTAAATAATTATTTACAGTTAAAATTATCTATAAATAATCGTCAATCTGACATCAAAAAAATATATTAAAAACAGATATGTTACAATAAAAAAACTGCTTATTTAGATCCAATTAATTTTAACCAAATAATTCTTTACAGTTCAACAGTAAAAATGCAGGCCATTCATCTGATCCTTCACCTAAACAAAGCACCTTATAAATAAATCAAAACTGAGACTAATCGCTAAACAAGTTATCAACGACCATCATGATGAGTTCGACGATTCATATATGTTTCTTGGTTTTCATGTGTGCGAGCCTTAGTATTATACCAACCCCAAGCCTGGGTCACGGTCACATATGCCTTCCGGATGACCATGTTGCCCTATTCATCTTCGGAGATTCTTTTTTTGATGCCGGAAACAACAACTACATCAACACCACGTACCAGAACCAGGCAAATGTTTATCCCTATGGAGAAACCTTCTTTAAGTACCCAACTGGGAGATTTTCTGATGGCCGTATCATTCCAGATTTCCTAGGTAAGATATATATGCAAGCACACTCATTCTGCCATTGTTTTCTTTTCTTTAATTAGAACCTCAAGTTTTGAAAGCATGCACTGACATTGCAGCTGAGTTTGCAAAGTTGCCATTGATTCCGGCGTTCCTTCATCCTGGTTATAAGCGATATGCAGATGGTGCTAACTTTGCATCCGGCGGAGCTGGTGCTCTTGTCGGAACTCATCAAGGATCGGTATATATTCTTCTACCTGCAGATCGTTGAATTTCAATATTAGGCTTCTCGGTTTGCAATTGAAATGCAACTAACTAATTTAGTATAGTTGTCTTATACGATGACACATTGAGATTAATTTATTTGCGTTTTCTTCTTCTTCTTTTTCTCTCCGGCCTTCTAATTAATAGGTGATAGACCTGCACACGCAACTCAGTAATTTCAAGAGAATGAAGATGCTATTGAAGAAAGAAATAGGTGAAACAAAAGCCCAGACATTGGTGTCGAGAGCTGTCTACATAACCAGCGTCGGAAGCAACGATTACGTAGCCCCTTATACTGCAAACTCAAGCTTGTTTCAAATCTACTCTTCGGAAGAGTATGTAGATATGGTTATTGGCAACTTGACAACAGTGATCAAAGTAACAACACTTACATTCGTACCCGATATTCGAAACAAATATTGTTTTAAATTATTCTCTCTCTCTCTCTCTATCTTTCTCTCTCTCTAAGGGTTGTTAACTCGGCCACAAACATAACATACTTTGATGATGTCTTATATAGGGAATATATAAGGAAGGAGGAAGGAAATTTGCGTTTATAAACGTGGCGCCATGGGGTTGCAGACCATTATTAAGGTTAAGAAACGAAGGTAAATGCGTGGAGAAAATTGCAGAACTGGTAAAACTGCACAACAAAGCACTTCCCCATGTCCTCCAGGAGCTAGAGAGGCAGCTGATAGGATTCAAATATTCGATTACAGATTTCTACAGTATGGTCAATGAAACAATGAATAACCCTATAAAATATGGTATGTCATGATGCCTATTCTCAAGTTCATAGTACTGCAGGGTGCAATTTATTATTTACCCATTATAATTTTATTTTGTGAAGGTTTCAAGAAAGGGGAGACAGCATGCTGTGGATCTGGTCCATACAGAGGAATTAACAGTTGTGGAGGGAAGAGAGCAGTAAAAGAGTATGTGTTATGTGAAAAAGCGAGTGACTACGTGTTGTTTGACGCTGGACATCCTACTGAAAGGGCCGGCTTGCTATACGCCAAGGCGATGTGGAGTGGAAACCAAAGTGTGACATGGCCTTACAATGTAAAAGCACTTGTTGAGCAGAAGTGAAATGAAGATTTTCTGTAGCCATCTGTTGAATTTGCCAAACTCACATTGTTAATGTTCATGACCAAATAAACGAGTTTGCATTTCTTTTCTTAGTAGATATGCTAAGAGTTTTCAAAGTTGAATTGAAGTAATAAATTAGTTGTTCTTGCTCTGTTTTATTTTCTTTTGAAGTTGCTTCACCCATTTCTAATTCCTAATTCTCTAATAGCCTCATGATTCTACGTTGACAGAGCAACTTTGAGAAAATACGCAGATTTTAGTATCGTTATTTTGCAAGTGCCACCTAAACATCAGTATATGGAATAGAGTAGTTTTAAGTGACTATTTTTGGGATATGGTTAGTTGGAATGAACAAATCTATTTTTAAGTATCTTTATCAACACACTAAATACATCGCCCATGCAGCAAACTTAACATGATCATCTAACATACGGATAATTGTGTTCGAAACATATTTCGCAGCCCAACCCTTGGAGGTCCCAGTCGACTTCATCCTGCAAAAATGAAGATAAGAGTGAGTCGGGATCCGAGACCACTCAAATAGTAAAGTTAGTTCTAGACAAATGGTCTATAACGTCATGTAATGAAAATGTCAGGGAATGTATATCCTAACCTGATTTTGGATCGAATGGGTCTTATTTATAAATGTTTGCATGCTTCTTCTGAGGATGAGGATGAGAAACAGTGTGACTTGTAGTGACACTATCCGGTCGTCACTCGGGAAATGATGGTCTGACTCTTCCCGTCCCGTCCCTGCTGATTTATCCCTTTGATCGATGTTCGACCAGGCCGAATGATAGGCAGTAATTAATGCGGCACCCTCCATGTCCTGTCTGGCAATTAATGCGGCACACTTGAATCGACTTTGCATTCAATGAGATGCTCTGTCAGATCGACAGATGTCTTGTTATCATTAATGCAAAGTCGGTTGTGGCGTGGGAGGGAAAGATACGTTGTCTTCTTAGTCTGATACTTTCTCTGGCTCGGTGGACGATCGAGATTGCCTAGACTCACCTTTCTATTAATATGGATACTCAAGATTTGCCTTTCCCTTTATCTCTGGTCCTCCAACCAGGCCTGGGCTTGGATTGATCCAATCGAACTGTGGGCTTCATCCCCCCCCCCTTTCGAGCTCAGCCCCTTCTGGCTTAGCCCACTGAGAATTTTCCTTACAGTACCCCGTGAATCTTTATTGGAGGAACTTCAATAGGGATTCTGAAAATTTCAAAAAATAATGATTATCTCACTTGTTCTTGCTTGGACTCGGTACCAAGAAGGTTAGTTCGGTACCGAGAAGGTCAGTCCCCCAAGCCCGAGTGAAGGGATCCAGACAGGCATATCCCGGGGTTATAAATGTTTTACTTGTGAACATTACTCTAGTCGATTAGACTTCTAGAGGCGATTCGGCTTCTTGACATTTGATAATACATTAAATTTTGTCGCCTCGTCTTCTAAACTATTAATGTTGTTCGGCGTGCGGTTCGTATCCTAAGTTATGGGCATTTAACACTCTTGGATTGAAACATCTCGTCACCTCGACTTCCATACTACCACCTTCGTTTTCGCGCTATGTTGTCGAATAGTGATTGGCTCATGATTTGCACGCGAAGGCCATTATTACCTGGCCTGTCATTACAGCGCACGCTCCTTGCTTCTACTTGGCTCGTTCCGAGCACGCCCCCTGATTTCAAGGGTTACGTTGGGCTATTTGACAACTATGTCGCTTCATTTTTTGTGCGCCTTTAATTCTTTTCTGAGTATAAATTACCCATCCCTTATTCTTGCTTCGTCTTCCTTACTTCGATCTCTGTTTTCTTCTTTCTCGTTACCTTCTAGTCACCTCCCAACTTTTCTTTGTAAACCCCGAACCTTTGCTTCCATGACCTCTACCGATCCTTACCCTTTCTTTTCGGGTAATGGTTGGACTTCCTCGATGCAGACTTTCGATATTGATTCCTTGAGGAAAAAGTATCAGATTTCATGCCGGCACACCCTAGAAGCGCCTGGGGATGGCGTTAAGGCTTGTGACCTCGAAGGGAAAGCCCAGAAAGTCGTTATCTTCGTGGTAATGTTCTCAAAGTGCTTTCGTCTTCCATTCATCCAACTCGTTCGAGAGGTCCTCTACTTCCTAGGTTTGGCTCCAGCCTAGATCTTACCAAACGGGTGGCGCATTTTGTTAGCCACCTGCATGGCTTTTCAGATCGTTCTTTCCAGAAGGAACGATCCCTATCTCGATTTGACAGCTCGGAAGTTTTTCTGGATGTACCAACTCCTTCATCGAGATGGCAATGTTGTGGGTTTTCAAATAAAACCCAACTTCCGACTGATTCAGATGGAGGAGAGGCACTCCAGTGCCAAGGATTACCACTAAAAGTTCCTGTTTGTTTCGGTAAGGGATTGGAAATTTCCCGAGGGGAAGGAAGTGAATTCCCGATCCAGAAAGATTGGGATTTTCTTCCCTCACCCATGCACTTAGAGATTGCACTCACAACCCTAAAGACTGATAGTGTGAAGGATGTTCTTGCCTAGGGATCGAAGGACCCCAATCGACTATGGTCAAATGCTCTTCTGACTGAAAAGAACATCCGGGAGCATCTAAATCAACCGAACCGATCTTATGCTTAAGGCCAAAATATCCTTGGGGTCCAATTTTCGAGATGGGGTCAGCTTCTAGGGCTTAGCCTAAGGGTCAACAACCACATCCTGGCTTGGAAGCTCCTCAACGCCCCCTCCCCTTTCAAATTATGCAATGGAGTTGCCGCACTCGGGAAACTTTTTGAGTCGAAACCAAGTATGCCAGAAGAAGAAGGTAGGGGCGATCCAATAAGTGAAGAGGAGACCTCGGGTGCTCCTTCCCGCTTTGATCAGGCCAAGGCGAACACCACTAAGCGAGTGACAAAGATGTTGGAGCCTCTATTGGCCTAGGTATGATTAATGTTCTTTCTCTTCTTTCTTCTTTTTACTAGACTTTAGTGCCAAGCCTGACTGACAGTCATTTTTCTTTGTGTTCAGATCGCCGAGCAAGTATCCCACACGGTCGATTCTGAACTAGCGGAACTCGGTGAATTTAACCGCGGTCTTGGGACGGTCTGTAGCTTTAGTTGTTATAAACTAAAACAAACAAAGGACCAGCTCGAGTCTTCTCAGCAAACTTGTAAGGGTGGTCAAGACCGTCGAGGAGCTGAAGACTGATAAAGAGAATATAGAAATAACCAATATCTCACTCTGAACCGAGCTAGAAGTCGCTCGGGTGTCCTTGGCAACTGCTCACCGAAGGAATGCACATCTTCTCGATGCCTGTTTGGCCACCGAACAAGACAAGGCATTTCTTTAGGCAGAGCTAACTGCTCACTTGTCGGAGTTGGCTGCCTCTGCCCAAGCCCTTTCTTTGAGGGAAGAGGAATTGGCAACTTCAGAACGCGCTCGAACAACTTGGGAGGAGGAGCACCTAACTCGAAAGCGTGTCAGGGTAGCTCTCGAGGAGGAGTTTGCCAACTCGAAGTGCGTCCGAGCGACCCAAAACGCCGAGGTGGGAGAAGTTTGTAGTGCCTTAAAGGATGCACATAGGAGGTTAGCTAATCTCGAGTGTCAAACGTCCTGTGTCGCAGCCATTTGCAACTCAGCCTGGGGATATGGCTATGCCGAGCTTTTGGTAGATCTTCAGCTCAACATTAGCACCATTAGCTCGAGGTCCCTTCGACCTAATCAAATTGCAAAGAAATTTGCGAATAAGATCGGGAAGCCCGGCAATCCTCCATTTGATGATTCAAATCCTCCTCCGCCCCTGAAGGCCTAATCATTTGTATTATTATATTATTTTTTATTTGTTTTTACTGCATATGTAAATAACACTTTGAAATAAATGAAATTTAATTATGCCCTTTCTTTTTAATTTCTTCTTTGTACTTGCCGACTCGGTTCTTTGATTTTGTATTGCCCTGCTTGACAGTACCCTGCGAATTCTTGACAAGTTCAACTTGACCAAGAATTGTAAAAGATTACGTGTTTTCGTTCCCCCTGTTGAGTTTGTTGGCTTTACGTGTGTGGGTTGACCAACCCCGCGAAACTTATTGAACTTCGCATAGGTGGGTAGACCGACCCTATGGGACTTAGTGAAATTCGCATGGGTGGGTCGACTGACCCCACAAGACTTAGTGAACTTTGCATAGGTGGGTCGACTGACCCCACAAGACTTAGTGAACTTCACGTAGGTGGATAGACCAACCCCGCGGGACTTAGTGAACTTTGCGTAGGTGGGTAGACCGACCCCGCAGGATTCAATTGACTTCACATGGATGAGTAGACCAACCCCACGAGATTCGATTGACTTCGCATAGGCTGGTAGACCGACCCGGGGGATTCGATTGACTTCACGTTGGTGGGTAGACCGACCCTACGGGATTCGATTGACTTCGCGTGGGTGGGAAGACCGACCCTACGGGATTCGATTGACTTCAAGTGGGTGGGTAAACCGACCTCACAGGATTCGATTGACTTTGCGTGGGTGGATAGACCGACCCCGCGAGATTCGATTGACTTCGTGTGGGTGAGTAGACTCACCCCGCGGGATTCGATTGACTTTGCGTAGGTGGGTAGACTGACCCTCCGGGATTCGATTAACTTCGCGTGGGTGGGTAGACCGACCTCGCGGGATTCGATTGACTTCGCGTGGATGGGTAGATCGACCCCACGGGATTCGATGGACTTCGCGTGGGTGGGTAAACCGACCCCACGGGATTTGATCGACTTCATTTTTTGAATACCTAATCTCATTAATAACATTTGAAGTTTACAGGTTTCAAAATGAAATACATAAGACGGAACACTATACATAATACATCTTCAGTCATTTAGCATTTCATGGGTGGGGTAAGTCGGTTTCAAGATTATCCTTGAGTCGGTATGACCTAGGTCTGTTGGTTGCCATTACCACGTATGGCACCTCCCATTTTGGCCCTAACTTTCCTTGTGCTGGGGTCGTGACGCCTGTCTGTCTCAACACTAAGTCCTCGACCCTGAAGTTGCGTAGTTTTACTTACTTATTAAAGTATTGCTCTGTCTTGCACTTGTTGTTGGAGATCTAGGTGAGGGCTTCCTCCCTTCAGTCCTCCAATAAGTCCAACCGTTCTGTCATTTTGGTGTCATTAGTGGTTGCATCGTAGTGCTGAATACGTAGTGTGGGCATCCCGACTACGATAGGGATCACTGCTTCACAGCTATAGGTAAGGGTGAATTGTGTCTCGCCAGTGGGAGTTTGGACCGTAATTCGATAAGCCCATAGCACGCCAGGTAGTTCATCAGCCCATGCCCCTTTGTGGATTCTGAGTCATTTCTTTAGTGTGAAGATGATTGTCTTGTTAGTTGCTTCGGCATGCCAGTTGGCTTACAAATGTCTGGGTGAGGAGTATTTTTTCTTGATTTTCAACTTGGAGCACCACTCTCGGTAGTGGCTGCAGTCAAACTATTTTCATTTGTCTGATATAAAGTTTTGAGGTATCCCGAACCGGCAAATAATAGATTTTCATAAGAACTTAGTGATTGCTTGGGAGGTGATGTTGGCGAGGGCGTCTGGCTCCACCCACTTTGTGAAGTAATCTACTGCTACTATGATGAATTTGGTTTCCCCCCTCCCGATTGAAAATGGCCCAATCAAATCCAATCCCTACTGGGCAAAGGCTAGGGAGATGAAATCGATGTGAGTTCCTCTTGTGGGGAGTGCGATATTGGGCTATGCTCCTGACACTTTGAGCATTTCTTGGCAAACTCTTTTGCATTTTTAAGTGAGCACGGCCAGTAGTACCCTGCGCGAGTTACACGAACAGCTAGGACTTTTCCTCATGTGTGAGCTCCATAAATCCCCTCATGGATTTTTGCAAGCACATATTGTGCTTATTCATTTGTCAGACATCTGAGTAATGGCTCAGAGAAGCCATTTATGTACAATACTCCTTCGATTAAGACGAACCCGGCCGACCTATTCCTGATCTTCCGCACTTGCTCTAGGTCAGGAGGGAGCCTGCCTTCTCTAAGCTACCCGACAATGTCTGTTGCTCAGTCGAGAGCGGCGATGGCTACAGTCACAACTTCTCTGCCGATGGAGGGGGTGTCTATCGATCTGACTTCAGTATGTTCTAGAGGTGGGTGTTCGTCCCTCCCTGATGCTATTTTTACTAATCGATCTGCCAACTGATTCTCCTCCTTCGGGATCTACTGCAATCAAAAGTAGTCGAATCGATCTTTTTCAATGCACACACGTTATAGATACTTTTTCAGCTTTTCATTTTTCATGATGTACTGACTGAGCACCTGATTGACTACGATCTGGGAGTCAGTTTGGGCTTCCACTTCAGCCGCCCCTAGCATCTGGGTGATTGTCATTCCGACTATGAGCGTCTCATACTCTGCCTCATTATTGGTTATTTTGAAGGACAGGCCTATAACATAATTGTGTTTGGAACCTTAGGCAGTGGTGATATGTACTCATGCGCCACCTCTTGTTCAGCATGAGGATCCATCAACGTATAATTGTCATGGCTAACCTCGAGGTTCGTTGGGGACCTCCTCAGGAAATTTTGTGTATTCTGGTATGAAATCTGCCAGAACTTGTACTTTTGTTGTCGTCCTTGGTTGGAAAGTTAGGTCAAACTCACTCAGTTCGATTGCCCATTTGGCCAACCGACTAGAGGTATCGGGCTTCTAGAGAATAGTATTGAGGGGTTGGTCAGTTAGAACCTTGACTGAGTGCGCTTGGAAATAAGGGCGCAGTCAGCAAACTGCTACTAGTAAAGCGAATACCAGCATCTCAGTCCAAGGGTATCTGGCTTCGACACCTCAAAACACTCGGTCCAAGGGTAACATAGTAAACAGGCATCTACCCTTGGTCCGTTTCTCTTGCCAGGACCACGGAAATGGCATGAAATGAGACTGTCAAGTAGGCCACAAGAATTTCTCTCGGGGTGGTCTGGCTAAGCAATGGAGGACAGGTCAGGTAGTCCTTCAACTAGTTAAGCGCTTGTTTACATGATGCATCCCACTTGTGAGCCTTCTAGATGACCTGAAAGAATTGGAGGCATCGATATGTTAACCTTGCTATAAACCGACTGAGGGCAGCGACTTGACTAGCTAAGCGCTAAACTTCCTGCAGGTTTCGTGGAGAAACCATACCAAGGATGGCTTGGATTTTCTCTGGGTTGGCTTCAATTCCTCGCTCAGAGACCATGTAGCCTAAAAATTTTCCAGACTCGACCCCAAATGTACATTTGGCCGAATTGAGCTTCATCTGGTAGTGTCGTAGAACAGATAATGCTTCTCTAAGGTATGTTAGATGGCCCTCGGGACTTCGGCTTTTGTCTAGAAGATCGTCAACATAAATCTCCATGTTCCTTCCAATTTTATTTTTAAACATTCGATTGACCAAACGTTGGTATGTTGCTCCAGTGTTTTTTAGTCTAAAAGGCATGGCAGTGTAGCAATAGAGCCCTCAGTCTGTGATGAACGCCATTTTTTCCTCATCATCCGAGCTCATTTTGATTTGGTTATAGCCTGAAAACACATCCATGAAACTGATGAGGAAATGTTCAGTGGTCGAGTTTACAATGAGGTCGATGCATGGTAGAGGGAAGTTGTCCTTTGGACAAGTTTTATTCAGATCGGTGAAGTTCACACACATTCGTCATTTTTTACTCGTATTTTTCACAAGCACTACGTTGGACAGCCATTCCAGGTAGTGAACTTCTCAAATGAATCCTACTGCTAACAGCCTGTCGACTTCTTCTGCTATGGCAACATATTTCTCAACGCAGAAGCTTCTTCGTTTCTGCTTAATTCTCCGAGTAATCGGGTCAACGCACAATTGATGTTCTATAACTGATTTGTCGATCCTGGGCATGTCGGTGTGTGTCTAGGTGAACACGTCCATGTACTCGATTAGGAGACTTTTGAGCTCTACGTTTAGTTTGGAGCCCATTTTGGTTCTCATTCGTATAGTCCGTTCTGAGTTTGCCTGGTAAACTGGGACCAGTTCCAACGGTTCGTTGGCCTCTGCCTGACGCAAAGTTCCCTCATCTCTGATTCCGTCATCCCAATCTGCTCTGAGAAGAGGTGGTGGGAGCTCGATGCTTTCGGATTCGATGGACAATGTGGCGACTAATTTGGTGTTGTACCTCAACTCTCATGCATAGCATTCCCTGGACGTGACTTGCTCTCCTCTGACTTTTCCCACCCCTTTGTTGGTTGGAAATTTCATTTTGAGGTGGTAGATTAAAGTGACCGCCTTTAAATTGTTCAGGGCCTGCCTCCCCAAGATGGCATTATAGGAAGAGGGGTCCTTTACGACAAGGAAGTCAGTCATGACTGACGTACTCCTGGGTGTTGAACCTACCAAGATCGAAAAAGTTATAACCCCTTCGGGATGTACTACTTCACCTATGAAGCCTTTAAGGGGTGTCTGGATGGGTCGAAGTCAGCTGTGGTCGATCCCCATTTGTGTAAAAACTTCCCAGAACAAAATATCGAACAAGCTCCCATTGTCAACTAGTATTCTTTTGATTGTAAAATTAGCCACTAGCATGACTACAAGCACAACAAATGCATTGTCGTGTGGATGGGTGATGCCTTCTTCATCCCGCTCGTCAAAAACGATTGACACTCCCCTAGGGGCTTGATCTCCTCCTCCTTGAGTATTTCTCAGGGTGTAAATTTCCTTATACCTAACTTTTCGGGTGTGTGCTCTTTGAGAAGAGGAAGTAGATCCTCCTTTGGAGAGTCCCCAACAACGATCTTTATCTCACCAAGCGGGCGGCTAAACGTGAGGATATCTCTACTATGGACAAATTCTGGTTCTCGACCGAGGGGGATTTGGATCGGGTTTTTCCTCTTTGGTCATGCCGCCGATCGTCGTCCTGCCTCTTCTTGAAAGCCTAGCAGTCTTCCATATTGTACCCAGTTTTCATGTGATACTCGCAGTACATGTTTTCTCGTCTTCTTTTGATGGACTGTCGCCTTAACTCTAGCGGGTTCCAATCTTCAATTGCTAGACTGGAGTGCAACCATGGTGGAGACCTGTACTCTCCTAGGGGATCTCGTTTCTTTTTTTCGTCAGGGAGTTTCCTCCTGGTTCGATGTCGATCAGAGTTTTCCTTGTCACTGATCATTACTCAGTCAGATTGTCAAAGTTCCCCGCGTCGTGGGGCTATTAAGGTTTCAAGAGTATCTTCAGTATTAATGAATCCATCAGCTTGATCCATGAATCCATTTAAGGTTGTGGGGTCTTCCGAGCTATTTCAGCCATGAAAGAGCTCCTGGACCATATGCCGCCCAAGAGGGCAACCAGTGTGATCTTCTCATCTTGATCATCAGTCGTCATTATTTTTCTGTTGAACATTGCCAGGTATCCCTTCAGGCTTTTCCTCTCTCATTGCTTAGCGATTAAGAGATATGCTGCCGGACGCCTCCTCTTCCTACTGGCCATAAACTGGGTAATGAAGAGCCAGGCCAATCCTTCGAAACTGTCAATCGACCTCGGAGGAATGGTTTCAAACTATGTTCGGGCTGTTCCCTTTAGTGTTAGGAGAATGCTCGGCACACCACTTCACTAAGATAGTTATGCAAACTAACATGTGCTTTAAAGGCTTATAAATGCTCCATAGGATCTTGGGATCCATCATACAGATCCACCTGAAGAACCTTGAATTTCGGTGGGAGAGGCACCGCCATAATGCTAGAACTATAAGGTGTTCCCGCGCAATGAACCAGGCCTCTACGGTAGGTCGATCAATTTAGCCATTTCAACATACTTGTCTCCAAACTCCTTGAGCACAGCATGCAGCCAACGTCACTCTTCTTTGAATGCGTCGTTTTCACCATGGCGTTATGAGTTCACATTCTCGCTAAGGCTAACCTCATTGTGTGCCGAGAGTCCTTCGTTGGGTTGTTGCAAGGCAGCGTTTTTATCAATCAGCTTCTTTACAGTCTCTTCCATTTCTTTTAGTCTCTCCTCCATGGTGGACTCTTAGTGTTGCTTGTCAATAGTCATCTGGGGCCACGTTGTAGCTAGTATGCAAAAAGTACGCTTCTATAGAATCAGAATCCCACAGACGGTGCCACTGTTCGAGACGTATTCCACAACCCAGCCCTTCGAGGTTCCAATCGACTTCGTCTTGCAAAAATAAAGATAAGAATGGATCGGGGTCCAAAACCACTCCGATGGTAAAATTAGTTTCAAATAAATGATCTATAAGGTCATTTAATGAAAATGCTAGGGAATATGTATATCCTAACCTAATTCTAGATCGAATGGGTCTTATTTATAGATGTTTGCATGCTTATTCTGAGGATGAAGATGAGAAAGAGCGTGACTTGTAATGACATTATCCGGTTGTTACTCGACAAATGATGGTCTGAATCTTCCTGTCCCATCCCTGGTGATTTATCCATTTGATCGATGCTTGGTCAGGCCGAATGATGGGCAGCAATTAATGCGGCACCCTCCCTGTCCAGTCCGGCTATTAATGCGGCACACTTGAGTCAACTTTGCATTCAATGAGGTGATCTGTCAAATCGACAGGGGTCTTGTTATCATTAATACAAAGTCGGTTGTAGTGTGGGAGGGGAAGATATGTTGTCTTCTTAGTTTGATATTTTCTCTGGCTCAGTGGACAGTCGGAATTGCCTAGACTCACTTTTCTAATAGTATGGACACTCGAGATTTGTCTTTTCCTTTATCTCTGGTCCTTCGAATAGGCCTGAGTTTGGGTTGATCCAATCAGACCGTGAGCTTCATCCCCACCCCCCCCCCCCTTTCGGGCTCATTTCAAGCTTAGGTCACTGAGAAATTTCCTTATAAATTGGTATTTTAATTTTTTTTATAAATATAGTGAGTCTCATTATACCTTCAACTTGTGAATAATATAAATCAATTGAAACTTTTAGTCAAAAGAAAGAAACTACTAAACAACCTATAAAAATAGTCAAATCACAGCTCATTCCAAACAACTAGCTTGTACAGACTAGGGCTGTTCAGCCGACCCGACCCAACCCGATAAGTTCGTTTCCGATTCGACCCGCTTTCAGACAATTCCGTTTAGCCAATAGCCGATAGCCCGATAACGTTTCGATTCCATCATCTTCTCCATTTCACAGTTGCGCATCATTAGGGTTTTCCATTTTGATCTTCTCCATCTCGCATCATTGTCCGAACCAATTGGCCTACATCACTAAATGAGTTCATTTAGCTTGCATATTTGAATTTTCTTAGCAACCGAAAATTCAATTTCTATTTCTTTCCTTAACATTCTCAGGAACCAAACACAGTTTTTCTTCTTATTTCTCGACAATCAAACACAGATCAAACGCAAAAACACATGAAAAGGCACAAAAGCAAAAAATTCCACATATAACCAAACACAGATCAAACGTACAATCACAGATCAAAAGAAAAAACACATGAAAAGGGTTTCTCGTCAGCACCTCGACGATCCTCGTGTCCCAGGAGATCAACATCATTAGAGATCTTGGTGTGGATGAGAGAGGGAGAGAGACCTTTTTGCGCCATGTGGGTATCAGAGAGAGATCAAGATCGAGATCGAGATCGAGAGTTTTCTCATCACTATCGTGTGGGTATCGGAAAGAGAGAGATCGAGAGTTCCCTCATCATCGTGTGGGTATTGGAGAGAGATCGAGATCGAGAGCTCATCACTAGACTGAGGTTAATATCTTCGAGTTGAAGATCGAGGTCGAAATCGAGAGAGTATGTATGAGGTCCGAGGATATCGAAATCAACGAGGGGAAAAATAGGATTAAAAGCGGTAACGGGTAATACCCGAATACCCGAAAACTTAAAACGGGTCGGAATAACGGAAGCGGGTCGAGTCTGAATATCGGGCCGGGCCGGGTCGGGTTTCGGATATCTTGTTCACCCCTAGTAGAGACTTAAACATGCCAACCTATTTTTTAAAAACCAGCTTACAATTTTTTTTTCTTTAATGTTGGTGATTTTGGAAATAGTAATAATACACACTATATCGCTATTTTGCTGTTATTTCACTATAAAACATAACGTATTTATTATTATTAAGGACATGAATTTTATTATTTATTTTATATTTTTACATATTAGGTAGTTTAAATGATATGATTGAGATATTTTATATATTAATAATATTTTTTAGTTAAAATGAGAAAAGATTATTTGTGAAAAAAAAATATATCTTTTAATAGTGAAATGGGATGAGATATTTGTAAAAAATATTATGTTTAGATCGTAAAATAAAATAAACAATTTTAATTTTTTAAATATTTGATAAAGTGGTAGGTCCAACTAATTATTCAAAAGTATTTTTAATTATTAGGTAAAAAATATTATGAATATGTTAAAAAAAAGTATTATCTATTGGGAGCAGCTACAGGCTGGTTGCGTGAGGTTCTTATTTTTACACTCGCCAATGAAAATATACCACATAGGAGTTGCAAGAAACAAACGTCTACACCTGCAGGCAAGAAATTTCGGCTTGTACACTTCAAAATTCAGAACCCCTCCTTCGCGCAGCCGATTTCCCCACCCCCTCCCTCTGGCACAGCATCGATTTCACCACCCCCTCCCTCGTACAGATCATTTCCTCTCTCACCCCTCCCTTTCGCAGTGTCGATTTCCTATCCCTCTCACAGCAGCGATATCCTGGCACAACTGTGGATAAGTTTTCGATTTATGTATTTCACATTCATTTTCTGTTGGATTTTAGGGTTTACTTATGGGTTTTATTTTTGCATTTAATGTGATTCTAGGGTTCGGTTTATGCATTTCTTGTGGGGATCTCTTTCTTGTGCTTTTTGAAGATGTTGCATTTTGATCTATGCATTTTCTTGTTCTAAATAGGTTCGTTGTATATTATTTCATCTTTCTTCATAGATTCTTTGTATAGATTATTTGTTGTGATCAGTCATATGAAGTAATTTTGATTTATGCATAATTATTGTACATATATCGTTTGGCTTCTTTACACTGCCAGGAGGTTATATGTTAGGAACCGAAGCAAAAGAAGAAGATGATCAAAGAAATGAAGCTTCGGGATGCAGAAGACGAAACTGAAGTGATTAAGCAGATCAATAAACGGCACCGTTGTGATGTGACCCATGCTCTGCGTTTTAATTAGACTATGCGTTTTACTTATGCCTTTATTTCCAAAGCTTGCGTTTTTGTGTTGTCAAATGCTGTGCGTTTTTAGTGTTCCACGTAGAGCAGGTTGTTAAGTCTGTTGGAGAGGGAGGATCCGATCCTTATAAATTGCTGGGGGGACGGAAGAGGAGATGATCTTGAAAAATCTAGAAGAATCAAAGTTGGTTTCGTTGTTTGGAGGAAGGAATTCCCTCGAAGAATTCCAACATGACTATCTAATACACTTCAAGCATTTCAACCATCCTTCTCTTGTTTTACCTCTGTTTTTTTCTTTGCTTTCATTTATTGTGATTAATAGCAGAAAATTAGAAAGGACTATAACATTATATGCCAACCAATAAATTCTGATGAACTGCTTCTTTGTCCTTGCTACCAGAACATGGCATGTCTCAAAATCAAATGCATCTTTTATATCGACTGTGTTTGCGTTATTTTAAACATTCATTCTAGTAAATCAAATGGTGCATCTTTTGTATCGAGGGGCCAGGGGGAGAGGAAATGGCCTGCGCGAGGGAGGGGATGGTAAATTTGTAAAATGGTATTTCTCCCGAATTAATCAGCCGAATCCTATATCCCGAATGATGTGGCAACTTTAATTACGAAATCCAAGACAACTGAAAGCCTAAAATCTTAAAATAAAATAAGAAGAAAGGGCATCGGTTTCAAACCCTGGGCAGTTAGAAACTAAAATAACAAAAAAAAAAAACAGACAACGGTTTCTTCCTCCCATTCCGTCCATCCCTCTGGTTCTTTGTTTTCGACCGTATTCTTATTCAGACATTAGAGATTCGCGATTTGTTTAAGCTTGTGAATGGGTGTTGAGAAGTATTGAAAATATTTATAAATAGTAGTAAAAAATTAATAATAAAATATTAAATAGTAATAAATAGTATTAATAAAAAAGAATAATAATAGAGAATGTTAGAAAGTGCTAAAGAAGTTTTGTTTTCCAAACTTACCCAGAGTTGGTGCATGGATGAATCATTGAATCTATACATGTTTAGCTGGCACAATTCTTTTGTGCTTTCGAAATTTTGATTTTTGTTTGGGTGAATTCGATGCATTGCTACTTTTGTTTTGTTTGTCAAGAAAATTGAGATCCTGTGGGCTTTCATTTGTTTTCTTAGGAGAGCAAAATTCAGCTCAAATATTAATATTAGATAAAATGAAATCGATAAAAGTTAAAAATTAAATAAAATTATGTTATAATATATTTTTTTAATATTAATTTTGTTTTAAGATTTGAAAGAATTATTTTAAGATTTGAAAAGGTTAAATTATTTATTTTATTTTATATAAAAATTTAAAAAAATTAATTAAATTTAAATAAAATAAAATAATTTGAAAAAAACAAACTAAGCCTTACTCGACTCTATTGTTTTTATGCGAACTTTGGAAGCTAAGATGTGGATATTTTAATCCAATCGCACGGATAGAGGAGTCAATGAGAATGAGGTATTTATTATGGATTCTGACAAGCGAGAGTGGGTCACCCCCTCTACCAATCGCGCAATTTCTTAATTAACAATTCAAAACAGGTCTCACCTCAAGTTGAATATTTTCCTAAAGTTGAATCCAATCGCAGAACATCCTCAAATCTCAAAGAAATGATTAAAAAAAAAACATCATCTACCATTTCAAGGGCCTTAGAAGATCGGAACGATGGTGGCTCAATTCTAGGCCTTGGGGAGTCATGTGTTTTTGATTTGGGAGAGGAAGATGGTGGAGTCGTGGATGAGAAGAGAGAGAGGGAGAGAGAAACCAATACTCAACAAATCACTTGGTTTATTCATAATTAAACTTGCCACCTCGTTCGGGATATGGGATTTAAGTATTTTTTTTCCTTGGAAGTAGCAGTATTCGATAAATTCAGGGTTGTGTAAGAGGGAGGGGTTAGGAAATTGGCTGCACGAGGAAGGGGAGAGAGGAACTGACATGCAAGCGAGGGGGTTCTGAACTCTTAAATGTACAAGACGGAATTTCCTGCGTGCGGGTGTAGATGTTTGTTTCCTGCAACTCTTGTGTGACAAATTCTCACTGGTCGGTGTAAAAATAAGAACCTCACTCGAATGACCTTGAATTTTTGTGTTATATATTATTAATTTAAAAATCAGAAGTATTTTGACTTTTTCATAACATGTTTTTCATACTCGTCGTAGGATTATTTTGACTTTTCTAAAAGTTTGTAGCTGGCAGGAGAAGGGGAGCTAGCCGTGAAGGATAAGCTGTCAGAAGGGGGTCAAAAGTTTATTTGGGAAATCAATGTACGGGGGAGAGATACACAGCTTAGTTAAAAACTTTACATTTGGGCGTTTGGATACAGATAAAACAAGTCGTAAGACTCAGATGAGTTGGTTTGTGTTTAATCTGTGTACCCAAACCGGCCTGTGTTCACATTTCAAGACACTAGATAAAGAGGCCCTGGGGAGCAGCCCTCCTGATTCCATAAGAAAAAACTAAAATGCGACACGTAGCAATTGTGAAATAAATTAGCTCTCCAATCTGCTCTAGTGGATTCTCTCTCTCTTCCTTCACTCGAAACCTCATTTCCTCTATTTTCTTCTTCATCCCCTCACCCTGACATTTTCACCCTCACTCCTCCCAGATATTCTCTCCCCGTCCCCCTAAGTTCCCACGTTTATTTGTAATTCTTATGCTGATCTTTAAACATCTCTCTACAGACTACTTGTATTTTTTACTCTCTGATGCGTTTTCCTGAGTTATACTTTTTCCAGATCCAAGTTGCCAGCTTGCTTTCTCATCGAAGCAATATTCCAGGAAGTAAGGGGGGCTTTTGTACTGGAAAATCAAGACCTTGTATATTTGTTCAAGTTGATCGTAAGAAGCTTCAGAAAATGGAGGAAGCTAGATGAATATTTTTCGAAGAGCTACGAATTTGACTTTTTCTCAAAGCTCTGCATTAATGGAAGGAAGCTTCACAAATGACGATTAGTTTAAGGAGAGAGAGAGAGAGAGGAAAAAAAAAGAGGTTGGAATACGAGAAGAAGACGCACATACGAGTTTGGGTTGGTTTGAACTCAAGTATAGGCATGCACATAGTAGTTGTAATAAGCGGATGACGTGTTCAAATGGTATTGGAGGGCTGGTTATTGGAATAGACCAGTTCGACTGGTCTTCAAGTTTTTAATTCAAGACATCAGTATATGTGCTAAGAATCTTCCAATAAGCATTCCTAGTTTATATTCTTAGAGCATTCATAATGGCTCATGTACAATTCATTTTTCTATAAAATATAAAAAAAGAAAGTTGATTAAAAGACCTTTCCAATGAATTTTGTATTTTGATCTTTATTTTACATTTTGCTACAATAATCCTCTAAATGTAAAAAATACTATTCACAACTCTAAAATATTTTTAATTATTTTCTCTCTCCTTTCGACTTCTTACATCCCTGCTAGTGCATACAATCTACTATTAGAACATTCCATAATTTTGATGTGCCCCAACATCCTTGCTTTGCCCCTTCAAACTAATTACTGGCCATTTTAATTTATAGATGAGATAGATGAGCATCCTGTGGATCACTTGTAATGGCTATCTCATGTCAAGAAAGATTGAATCACTTGCTCAACAGAACGAAGATATTGCACAAATTTATTGGTAATTACTAGAAGAAAATTTTTAAATGAATAAAAAAATATTTAAATGATATAAAAAAAATGGATAAGTTAATATATGATCTATTGTAAGATTCAGTAATATATAAAATAAAAAATATATTTTGATAATATATTTTGAAGGATGGGATAAAGGAACCATTGAGAAGGCTTTTAGTACATCTGCACTAGATCTCATGCGGAAATGCTTTTCAAGTTTATAATTTAATGTATAATATTAAATTATGTCTATTTATAAATTTATTTGTATAAAATTTTGTTATTATTAAAACATGATTTCTCCCGACAAATATCTTCATGTGTGTGGACGTCGGGGGGATAGTGATGGAATATCACGCTGAAGTCTACATCGAATGGGGATGCTATACTGAGTAATTAATATAAAGATGATAAGCATTAGCACATCTCAAAAAAATAATAATAATAACAACCATATGACCTTGTATTTTTCAAGATTATTATCAAAATAACATCTTGCTGCCCAAGCATAAGCCCAATTAGTAATCTGATAATTTAGAAAGAAAGAAAGAAAGAAACGTTGCCTACCTAACCCCTGCCCTGAACAAATTATTGAATATGTGGCGCCCATAAAAAAACTTAATTTGGTCCAATAGTTTGAATAATCGTCGGTCCGAGATCTGGAAAACTATGTTAAAAACCGAAACGTCTTGAAGTTCAACAGAAGAAATGACCATGCATCTCCTTCTCACCCAAACAAAGCAACCTATAATTAATAAATCAAAACTGAGACTTATAAGTAAACAAGTTAACAAACACGTGAAGGTGAACAAGATATTGACGAACATGATGATGAGTTCGAGGGTTCACACCTGTTTCTTGGCTTTCATGTGTGCGAGCCTTACCATTATACCAACCCCAAGCCTTGGTCATAGTCACATATGCCTGCCGGATGACCATGTTGCCCTCTTCATCTTCGGAGATTCTCTTTTTGATGCCGGAAACAATAACTACATCAACACCACGAACCAGTTCCGGGCAAATGTCTATCCCTATGGGGAAACCTTCTTTAAATATCCAACTGGGAGATTTTCTGATGGCCGTATAATTCCAGATTTCATTGGTAAGATATGCAATCACACTCATGACATTGGTTTTTTTTTTTTTTTTTATTCCTTAGAACCTTAAAGCCTATTTCTGTCGGATAAGTTTTGAAAGCATGCACTGACGTTGCAGCTGAGTTTGCAAAGTTGCCATTGATTCCGGCGTACCTTCATCCTGGTTATAAACGATATGCAGATGGGGCTAACTTTGCATCTGGCGGGGCTGGTGCTCTTGTCAGAACTTATCTAGGATCGGTATATATGCTTCTACCTAATCATTGAAATGCAACTAACTATAGCATAGATGTCAGTTTATACGATGACATTGTTGAGATTTATTTACGTTTTGTTCTTCTTCTTTTTCTCTCCCTTCTAATTAATCTAGGTGATAGACCTGCACACACAACTCAGTAATTTCAAGAGAATGAAGACGCAATTGAAGAAAGAAATAGGTGAAGCAGAAGCCAATACATTGGTGTCGAGAGCTGTTTACATCACCAGCATCGGAGGCAACGATTACATAGCTTATATTGAAAACTCAAGCTTGTTTCAATCCTACTCTCCAGAAGAGTATGTGGATATAGTTATTGGCAACTTCACATCTGTGATCAAAGTAAAAACACTTACATTCGTACCCAATATATGAAACAAAAGTTTTTTTACTTTTATATTATTCTCTCAACATACTTGGATGATGTTACTTGGATGACGTCTTATATAGGGAATACACAAGGAAGGAGGAAGGAAATTTGGGTTTGTAAACGTGCCGCCATTGGGTTGCTTACCATTTTTAAGGGTAACAAACGAAGGTAAATGCGTGGAGAAAATTGCAGAACTGGTAAAACTCCACAACAAAGCACTTCCCTATGTCCTCCAAGAGCTAGAGAGGCAGCTGAAAGGATTCAAATATTCAATTACAGATTTCTACAGTATAGCCAACGAACTAATGAATAACCCTATAAATTATGGTATGCCATGATGGCCATTCAATGTCATATATAGTACTGCAGGGTGCAATTTAATATTTATCAATTCTGATTTTATTTTGTGAAGGTTTCAAGGAAGGGGAGGCAGCATGCTGTGGATCTGGTCCGTATAGAGGAATTAACAGTTGTGGAGGGAAGAAATCCGTAAAAGAGTATGAGTTATGTGAAAAGGCCAGTGACTATGTGTTGTTTGACTCTGGGCATCCTACTGAAAGGGCCAACTTGATAGTTGTTGAGTATGGCTTTGGAATACAAGCCCAGCCCTGTCTCGCTTGACCCTCGCTCGAGCGAGACTGTGACACTTCCAGAATTTCTCCAACCCGAGACTTCGCTCAACCCTCGCTCGACCTCACGCTCGAGCGAGGTTCAGGCAGTGACTTCGCTCGACCCTCGCTCGACCTCCCGCTCGAGCGAGATTCCACGTGGCGCCAGGTGTCCGATTTCTAGTCGAGCGAATCTGACCTAGAAGTCCTCGCTCGAGCGAGTTTAAATCTCGCTCGAGCGAGATTGCAGGATATTAATATCGCGAAGGCATTTTCGCGTATTAGACGGACGAAGAAGCAGACGAAGACGAGAGCCCCTGTTTTCGGCGCCAGTGAATAGTAACCCCTCCTAGATCATTTTCTTCTCCATTTCTCCACCATTCTGAGTGAAACTTGTGAGGATTGAGTGTATACATGTGAGGTGAGTGTTCTCTGTTGTAAGTATCTTTCGATACTCTCTCTGTAACCTCCATTTGATCTAGTGAAGCTTTGAAACCAACCCCACAGTGGACGTAAGCTCATTTTGAGCTGAACCACTTAAATCTGTGTGTTTTTTCTGTCTTTACTATTTTATTTCTCATTGTTGCATCCGCTGCGGTTTATTTCATATCTTTGTTGTTTGTTCTATTGCCTATTTCCCAACAAACTGGTATCAGAGCGTTTTCAGGCTCTGTGAATATTTGAAGGGATGGCTACAGCAAGATTTGAAGTTGAGAAATTTGACGGTCAGAACAGTTTCAGCTTGTGGCGCCTGAAGATGAGGGCTTTGTTGCGCCAGCAGGGGTTATTCAGAGTTCTAGAGGAACGGACGGCAGATTCTCCTGTACCGTCTAAGGACGATGAAGAAAAGGTACATAGTACAATTCTGTTATCATTGTCTGATGGAGTGTTGAGAGAGGTGGCGGAGGAGGAGACCGCTGAGGGTCTCTGGAACAAGCTTGAGAGCTTGTACATTAAGAAGTCTCTCACAAACCGGTTGTATTTAAAACAACGGTTGTATACACTCAAAATGACTGAGGGTTCGTCAGTCACTGAACACCTAGATGAGTTCAATAAGATTGTAATGGATCTTAGAAATGTTGACATTAAGCTTGATGATGAAGATCAAGCTCTTATTGTGCTGTGTTCATTACCTGCCTCGTTTGAGAATTTCGTTAATTCTATGCTGTATGGTAGAGATACTATCTCCTTAGCAGATGTGAAGTCAGCTTTGAACTCGAAGGAGTTGAGGAGTAAGTATGATAAGGGTGGTGAAGCACAGGCCAGTGGTTTGTTTGTCAAAGATACCTCCGAGAGAGGAAGATCCAGTCAGAAGGGTTCAGAGAAGGGCAGAGGCAAGTCCCGGGGGAAGTCAAAGTCCAAGTCCAACAAGAAGAATGTAAAATGTTATTACTGTCAGAAGTTTGGACACTATAAGAGTGAGTGTACGAAGCTGAAGAAGAAGGAGGAATCTACAAGTTCCTCTAATGCCGTCAGTGCTGCTGATGAATCTGACGGCTCTGATGTAGTCCTTGCAATCAGTGACTCAAACAGTCGGTTCAGTGATAAGTGGGTGATGGACTCAGCTTGCACGTTCCACATGTGTCCCAGAAGGGACTGGTTCATGTCTTATGAATCAGTCAACAGTGGTTCTGTTTTGTTGGAGAACGACACTGCTTGCAAGGTTGCAGGTATGGGTTCTGTGAAGATCAAGATGTTCGATGGGATGGTTAGGACATTGACCAACGTCCGGCACATTCCAGACTTGAAAAAGAATCTTATCTCCATGGGGGCCCTTGATTCTTTGGGCTTAAAGTACACGGGACAAGGTGGAGCTTTGAGAGTCAGCAAAGGCTCCATGATCATCATGAAGGGAGACCTGAAAGACGGTCTCTATTTCCTCCAGGGCAGTACTGTCAACGGTGAAGCTGCAGTTTCAGTATCTGATCAGTCAGAGTCAGATGTTACTCGTCTATGGCACATGAGATTGGGCCATATGAGTGAGAAGGGGATGTCTATCCTCAGTAAGCAATGGTTGCTAGGGAATCAGAATTTGGGCAAGCTAGACCTGTGCGAGCACTGTGTATTCGGGAAGCAGAGCAGGGTTCAGTTTGCAACTGGGGTCCACAGAACAAAAGGTACAGTGAACTACATTCATTCCGACCTTTGGGGTCCGTCTACAGTTCCATCAAAAGGTGGAGCTAATTACTTGCTTACATTCATTGATGATTACTCACGGAAAGTGTGGGTTTATTTTTTGAAACAGAAAAGTGAAGTCTTCAAGAACTTCAAGCAGTGGAAAGTTCTGATAGAGAATCAGACCGGCAAGAAGGTGAAACGGCTTCGGACTGACAACGGGATGGAGTTTTGTGGCAATGACTTCGATGAGTTCTGTAAGAACGAAGGAATTGCCAGACACCGTACAGTCAGGCACACTCCACAGCAAAATGGAGTGGCTGAACGGATGAACCGGACCCTCCTAGAACGAGCACGCAGTATGCTCTCCAATGCCGGCCTGTCTAAGGACTTTTGGGCGGAAGCAGTCAATACAGCCTGTTTTCTAGTGAACCGCTCTCCAGCCACAGCTATCGAGTTGAAAACACCTAATCAGGTATGGTCTAATGAACCTACTGATTATTTGAACCTGAAGATTTTTGGTTGCCCTGCTTATTTTCATGTAAATGATGGTAAGCTAGAACCTAGGGCAAAGAAGTGTATTTTTATGGGATATGCTTCTAGGGTGAAGGGATATAGGTTGTGGTGTACTGATCCCAAGTCACCCAAGTTTGTGATAAGCAGGGATGTTGTGTTTGATGAGAAATCCATGCTTAGTCCGACAAAACAAATTCCCGTGTCTACAGGGAAGAAGGTGGAGCTGCAGGCTTCACTTGAGACACCACCAGCAACTCAGGATCATGCTATGACTGATGAGCATGGTTCTGAGTCAGAGACTGAGACACCAGCTGAGGAGCAATACAGTATAGCTGCAGGTAGACAGAGGAGGCAGATCAGACCACCTCAGAGATATGCTCATACAGATATGATCAGTTATGCACTCGCTACAGCGGAAGAAATTGTGGGGCAGGAGCCTTCCAGTTACTCTGAGGCTGTGAAGAGTACAGAGTCTGCACAGTGGTGTACAGCGATGACTGAAGAGATTGAGTCTCTTCACAAGAACCAAACCTGGGATTTGGTTAAGTTACCAGCGAAGACCAGGGTTGTGGGCTGCAAATGGGTTTTCAAGAGAAAAGAGGGAATCCAGTCTGATGCAAGATACAAAGCTCGCCTAGTTGCAAAAGGCTACAGTCAGAGAGAAGGGATCGACTTCACTGAAGTGTTCTCTCCAGTAGTAAAGCACAGTTCAATCCGAGTTTTACTAGCCATTACGGCTTTGTATGATCTGGAGCTTCAGCAGCTAGATGTGAAGACAGCGTTCTTACACGGTGAGCTTGAAGAAACTATCTATATGCGTCAGCCAGAGGGATTCACAGTTGAAGGTAAAGAAGACCGTGTATGCCGACTGAAGAGGTCTTTGTATGGGTTGAAGCAGTCACCTAGGCAATGGTATAAACGTTTTGATTTGTTTATGAGTGATCATGATTATTTGAGAAGTAATTATGACTGTTGTGTATATCATAAACAATTGCCTGATAAGTCTTTCATTCACTTATTGCTTTACGTTGATGACATGCTTATAACTGCTAAAAGCATGGTTGATGTTGATTTGTTGAAAACTCAACTTAAGGATGAGTTTGAGATGAAAGATTTAGGTGATGCTAAGAAAATAATGGGGATGGATATTTACAGGGATAGAAAAGCTGGGAAGTTATACTTGTCCCAGAGAAAGTATATAGAGAAGGTTCTAGACAGGTTTGGAATGTCTGACTCCAAGCCTGTCAGCACGCCGTTGGCGTCGCATTTTAGACTTTCAGCTTCCCTATCCCCCCAGACAGATGAGGAGGAACAGTCCATGGCAAATGTTCCTTACTCTAATGCTGTAGGTAGCATTATGTATGCTATGGTGTGTACCCGTCCAGATATTTCACAGGCAGTGAGTGTGGTTAGCAGATATATGGCTAAGCCTAGTAGAACTCACTGGCAGGCCGTGAAATGGATTTTGAGGTACTTGAAGGGAACCTCGCATGTGGGCTTGATATTTGATAGAGATGTAGATCTCAGTTCTGTTGTGATTGGTTTTGTTGATTCTGACTATGCTGGGGATTTAGAAGATCATTGACAGGCTACATTTTCACTTTGTGTGGTTCTGCTATTAGTTGGAAAGCAACACTTCAATCAACTGTTGCTTTATCAACTACAGAGGCAGAATACATGGCAGCAGCTGAGGCTGTTAAGGAGGCCATTTGGGTGAAGGGGCTTATCAGTGACCTGGGTCTTCAGCAGACAGAGATGACAGTGTTTTGTGACAGCCAAAGTGCTATACATTTGACCAAAAATCAAATGTATCATGAGAGGACAAAGCACATTGACGTCAGGTATCACTTTATCAGAGGAGTAGTGTCAGATGGTACAGTCAGTATTCAGAAGATAGCTACTTCAGAGAATCCAGCAGATGTTATGACCAAGCCAGTTGCAGTATTCAAGTTCAAACTTTGTTTGGACTTGATAGGGGTTCGAGGTTTCCAGGTTCCTTAGGGAACTCAGATGGGGTTGGTTTTCTTGGTTACTGCATTTTACATTCTTGGGTTGATCTGGATATTATGGGGCTGTTAGGTATTCAAGCCAAGGTGGAGATTTGTTGAGTATGGCTTTGGAATACAAGCCCAGCCCTGTCTCGCTCGACCCTCGCTCGAGCGAGACTGTGACACTTCCAGAATTTCTCCAACCCGAGACTTCGCTCAACCCTCGCTCGACCTCACGCTCGAGCGAGGTTCAGGCAGTGACTTCGCTCGACCCTCGCTCGACCTCCCGCTCGAGCGAGATTCCACGTGGCGCCAGGTGTCCGATTTCTAGTCGAGCGAATCTGACCTAGAAGTCCTCGTTCGAGCAAGTTTAAATCTCGCTCGAGCGAGATTGCAGGATATTAATATCGCGAAGGCATTTTCGCGTATTAGACGGACGAAGAAGCAGACGAAGACGAGAGCCCCTGTTTTCGGCGCCAGTGAACAATAACCCCTCCTAGATCATTTTCTTCTCCATTTCTCCACCATTCTGAGTGAAACTTGTGAGGATTGAGTGTATACACGTGAGGTGAGTGTTCTCTGTTGTAAGTATCTTTCGATACTCTCTCTGTAACCTCCATTTGATCTAGTGAAGCTTTGAAACCAACCCCACAGTGGACGTAAGCTCATTTTGAGCTGAACCACTTAAATCTGTGTGTTTTTCCTGTCTTTACTGTTTTATTTCTCATTATTGCATCCGCTGCGGTTTATTTCATATCTTTGTTGTTTGTTCTATTGCCTATTTCCCAACAATAGTAGCCAAGTTGATGTGGAGTGGAAACCAAAGTGTCGCATGGCCTTACAATGTAAAAGCACTTGTCGAGCAGAGGTGAAATGAAGATTTTCTGTAGCCAATCAGTTGAATTTGTCAAACTCAGATTGTTCACCAAATAAACGAGTTTGCATTTTCTTCTTTCTAGATATGCTCAGAGTTTTCTAAGTTGAATTGAAGTAATAAGGTTGAATTCTTCTTGCTCTGTTTCCTTTAATTACCAGTTATTATTCACCGAACTGCATAGCTGAATCCCCTTCCCTTTCTCCTTCCCTACTTTGATTTTGGAATGAAATTATGAAATGAGATTATTGGAATAGGTTGTAAATTCTTAACAAATTCTTAGTAAGTGAGGACAAATATTTTCTTAAAAACAGTAATTCTATACGCTTCAAAACCTTAATTCATTTTTTAGATTCTCTTTTCCACCTCTAAAATTTTCCCAACAGAGATTCACTTTCCAAACAAGCCCGAAATCTAGAGTTGGGGTCTACAGTAAAAGAGATAGATATAGAAAGGAGTCTCAATAGTCTATTTCTCTTTTACGAATAAATATAACGAGTGAATTATGAATGAATATTACGAGACTTACTTTTAAATCTCTATTTCTCTTCACTTTTTAAGTCCTAAAATTCAATCAGTAGATAACCAAATCCTAGTCTAACTACGTAAAACTCAAGATCTCTTTAAGTTTTATAACTCCGGTCTAAACTTTGAAATTTAAATTGAGAGAAAGATAGACATTAGCGTAATAATATTTATTTATTTATTTATTTGATCCAGCGTAATAATATTTATTGAACAAATGTCGTGCATCTCTTTTCTAATTTAGAATACAAAGATGCCCACTCTCATGAATGACTAGCACTTTAGAAAAAGACTAGTTGAACTTCATCATGACGTACTTCTGGCCAAATAACATGCCGCGTTATTAGCGCTACCACCGACGGGGGGGCGACAAAGTGAAGCCTCAAGTAATAAAATAGAGGATTCTGCTCATATATTATTTCTGCTAAAATCATGGATGAAGAAGACTTGGGAACTTCAGAAGATATGCATCCGAAGATCAAGCCTCCAGCTCAATCAAATCTCTGCTAATAAATCTCCAGCTCAATCAAATCTCTATCAATAACTCTAGCATGATAGCAGCCTTGTTTTTATTTTTTTTTAAGAGGGGACAGCATCCCACCCATTATTAATACCCTTATTTATGGTGGAGGAAAAATCTTATTACAAGAATAAAGAATACAATAGTGGAAAAATAATAAACTATGAACCAGAACCCCAAACATACCAAACCAACCCAGTTACAAAACATTTCTCAAATAAGAAATCCCAATTTTATCAAAACGCAACAGATCCTTAAGAAGTAGTGGAATTGTAGACATGGAATCCCAAGAACCCGATATACTTTCCGAACCCATTTTGGCAAGCAAATTAGCAGGTGCATTCCCTTCTCTATATATATGCCTTATAGTGCAGGTGAAGTCCGTTAAGAGAGACATAAGTTCCTCCCAATAATCTTCAAAGTACTAAATTCTGCATGTAGAAGAGCCGAACTAATCTACCACAATCTTTGCATCCATTTCCAATTCCAACTCCACTTTAGTAATCCCACACCTGCGAAGCATTTTAACCCCATGAAGGAGCGCCATAAACTCTGAAAAGTTGTTAGAACCATAGCCAAGAGCAATAGCAAAAGCGAAAATCATTCCTATAAAATATGATGGGACGTACGTAGATTGGTATCAGAAAATAAAATTGTAGTGTGATTTAGAAATTATCATAGCTAAAAAAGATGATAGGTAGATTATTGTTTTAGGCCTGCATCACGGCCCACACCCTATTTTATAGGTAGATCTAAGATTTGTGTGGAGCTGCATGATTAAACCGTTAAAACGAGATACTTGAAAGTCAACGTCACCTGCCTTTCTAGCCTCGTGCGTCATGTACCAGGAAGTAGCTCCACGGCCCACACCCTCCTCGTACTTCTACATTTGCTTCAAATTTCAATTTCCATTCTCGAAACTGGACCACGTTTAGGAATTGTATTGACCCTCATCTTCATAATGGTGAATTCCCAGCCCTCTTGCATTGGGACTACTGCAGAAAAAGAATCTCCCGTGAAAGTTAAGAAACATAGATGTTGGGTTGTATATGAAAACTAATTTGAAAATTAAAAATGAGAAGAGAGTTAGCTTGACAGTTAACTCAAGCTACAAATTTAGCTCGACTCTAACTCAATATTTGGTTCAAACCAGATTCTCATTCCGTACTTACTTAATATTTCGTTCGAGTGAGATTCGTAAGAATTTTGAAATTAGAATTTTCAACGTCGTTTTTGCTATAAATATATTATATTTAACTACTTAAACATATTTTTCAACATATTCTGAGAGAAAATAATTGTTTAGTAAGTGTATATTATGTGAGAAAGTAAAAAAGTTCTAAAGAGAGTGAGTTGAGATTGAGTAATTTTAATATCATCTGATTAATTATAAGATTTTTACAGCTGTGTAGACGTAGATAATTTATCAAACCACATAAATATTGTTTCGTATAATTGATTATATTTATTTTCACTTTTATTTGTCATCATTTGTGTGAGTGTATTTCGCCACAACAATAGGCTCATGGCGGATCTGGGCTACCTTTTCTCTGTTTTAGTGAGTCTTCTCCACCCAGTCAGTTGCAATGGTCAGCCCAAGGCACAGTGAGAACCCAAGACGTTGTTTGTGTTGGACGACTCCCTTTTTGATCCAGGCAACAACCAGTACTACCTCAATGATAACATATAAGGTGGAGCACTTCCATGGCCATATGGGAAAACCTACTTCGGTCATTCCATCGAGAGACTCTCCGATGGCCGCCTAGTTCCCAATTTCGTTGCAGGGGATTGAAACCGTGTATGTGACATGCCTGTGGATTTCAACGTAATCTATTAGTTGCTTTGTTTGCTTGAAAATCCTAGATAGAGCTTGTTGTATTTTCAGACCTCTCACAAACAAATACTCAAGAAATCGAGATTCAAGAATATGACTTGCATGATCGGTTTAAAAAATTTTGAGGCCTAAGAGGAGAAATTAAAATTAGATATTTTACTTATTTCAAACTAAATTAAGTTATATCTAATAATTTTTATTTAAAAATAGTTTTTCTTGATGCAAAATTACTATCAAAGTTTTATAATCAAGTTCTTTTAATATATTTTTCTCAATTGATAATATGACTAATTTATTTAATTTTTTCTGAGACATTATTAATCTTAAATAAGATTTTATCAATTTTAATTTTAAAAGAATTCTTTCTACAGAAGCAACAGTATAAAGTATTGTCAATAAAATTTTATAAGCAATACATACATTTGGAAAAGAATCAAATCTTTTTATATAATTTAATATATCAATTGGAGTACTTTCTTCTATTGGTAAAAATTTTTTTAAATATTTTGATTCAGAAAATAAATTAAACCATCAATATCATTTTTCAAAAAGTTTTTAAGACTGACATTTTTTTTTTTTTGCAAACTACCATTTTCAAGTGATTTTAGTTTTTTGAAATTAAATAAAAAACCAAAAATATTTCCATATATTTGAAATTGTTCAAACCTATGTCGGATTGAAAAAATTGTTTGATCTACTATAAATTAGAAATAATTAATTCTAAAATATTCTTCAACAGATTGTGCTGTTTCTTTATTAACATTTTCATTAAGCTGCTTTTTTTTTTATGAATTATTCATTTTTTTCTAAATACAGGTTCTATTTCCATACTAATTGCAATCTCTTTCGATGAAGTCATGACAGATTTAAATCCATTTTCTCTATAATTTTGAAAAAAAAAATAAGACATTTTAACTGATCAATGGAAACATTTATATGCATATCTCTGGATTACATAGTTTTACTATAAGTATTAACTGCAAATAATATATCATACCATATAGTCATGCCTAATATGAATTCAAAGTTCTCAATTTCATATTCTACCAAACAATTAGCTTCATTTTTTATTTTAGAATCTTCAGTCGTTTTTGCTAATTGCAATAAAATTTCTCTAATTTGTGAAGTTTGGGATTTTATTACTTTAATACTTTCAATTCGACTTTTCCAACGTGTTTGTGAGAGTGGTTTAAGAGTTCAAATTGGCACGTTATCTTGTAAAAAAATTTATCACTTTGTTGATGAAGAAATAAAAAAATAAATACGTTGGACTATGCCAAAAAAATAAAATAGCTTTAGGACAAGAATTAGTCATGTCACATATAACAATATTAAGATTATAACAACCACATGGTGTGTAACATGCTTTGGGGTTTATATCAAGCAATCTTCTTTGCAACCCTTGCTCTTTGTCTTTCATATTAGACATATTATCATAACATTGTCCTCGAACATTATTAATATTAAGTTCAAGATTTTTTCATTGTATCTAATAATTCAGTGAAAATGCATTTTTCACTAGTTTCATCTACTTTAATAAATTCTAAAAAATATTCTTCTATTTTGATTGTGTTTGTTTAAATATTAACAAATCTTAGTACAAGAGACAGTTGTTCTTGATGACTTGCATTTGGGATACAATCAAATATAACTGAAAAATATTTTGCTTCCTTTATTTTTTTAATAATATGATTTTTAATTTCAATTCCTAACAAGTGTATTAATTCATTTTATATATTATGCCCAAAATAATGATTATGAATTTTACCATTTTGAATACGTCGAATGTGTTCTTGCATTACTGGATTAAACACAGAAATCATTTCAATCAAACTTTAAAAAATTCAATTATTTTCTTGGTAGATTTTTTCATTTTTTCCTCGAAATGGTAAATTATTTTTACCAAGGATTTTTACTACAACAACAATTCTCAATGGTATTTTTTTCCAATGATCTTTTTTTTTTTTTCTTGGACTTTTTTGTCAATTTTTTCTTGGACTTTTTTGTCAATTGTTTTATTTTTTAATAATCTCATTTCTAAATCAAGCCAAGTAGTCATATTAGTAATATGTTCATTGATTGTTTCATATTTTTTAAGTTTAACACTAAGATTTTTTTCAGTTATCAGTTCTTTCATTAGCTAGTTGACTTATATTAGGCTTTGAATTAAACAACTTACAACAAAAGCAAAATACTCTATTCAAGTCTTTTGAATACACTAGTCATTTTCTATAATATTTCTCCACATTTGACAAGTTTCATATATAATATGTAGTAGAAAAATGCCTAGAGTTTTCATCCTTAGAAAATTTATATCGTTATATCTAATTGGACTTTTTTCTACTAATAAATCTCTTAATATTATATCAACATGTTTCCATCGAGCAAAGTCATAAATATTTGAATGAATAGAATCAGATATATCTTCAATATTTTTATTTTCTTCTACGCTTTTCACAAATTCTCTAGGGTTGTCTTCATATTCCTTTTGTTGGATGGTTTCTTATCCCCATGTTATTTTTGTTGTGTTTCTTGATTTATATTATTATCTTTTAGTTCTTTTTTATATATTTCTCAATCATCTATAGATGTTTTACCTAGATTTTTTGTTATATTTTGTTTATTACTAGTAACAAATTTATTTAAAGATCATTTTTTGGATTTAATCAATTTTTCTATTCTTCTTTTTTTCTTTTTTAAAGTTTTTCATATCCAGATGCATATTTTCTATTAGACATATTTTGTAGTAAAAAAGAAAAATATCTATTAAATAAATTCTACTATGCTTATAAATATTCTAGAATAAATAAATATTAACATAAAATAATTGAACCTGATTTAGCAAATGGACTTTACTTTAATATAACAAATAAACTCCACTTTTATATAAAACTATTAATCTACATAATAAAATAAAATATATTAATATTAATAGGCAAAATCAAAAAAAAAATTAATATTAGGGTAATTAAAAAAATAAACAAACTTTGAAAAAAGAAATTTAAGAAATACATGGCCCATGTAATTTGCAAGTTACCGGCGTTCATGAGATGTGAAGTATTGCGTACAACAAAAAGATGTAATTTGCAAGTTACGCATGACTAAAGGCACTTCAAAACTTCATACAGTGTAAAAAAAAAAAAAAAAACTTCAGAACTTTACGGTATTTACAGACTTACAGTCTAATAGTACAGTAACGTACTGAAAGTGAAATAATAGTAACGTAAAAGAGGCATCAAAACTTTATAGTAAGTGTAACAGTACAGTAACGTGAAAGTGAAAAAAGAAATTACAGTGTTTACTATCTCCGATCTCGTCACTCAACTTCAATATAGTGTTACAGTGATGCACTGATGTGGCTATTTCTTTATCACAAATACATATAAAACTAAAACTGAAAAATGAAATAATATAAAAGACATGAAACGGTGAAAGATTTTTAAAGTTTAAAACCTTACCTTCTTCCTCAAAGCGCCAACTGCTCATTGCTTCTTCAAAAGTAGATGCCTCAAGTGCAGCGAATCAGCGATGCAGCGATGGGAGTGGCACTACAAGAAATACACCTTTTTGCAGCGTTTTTAACTTTGCTGCAAAAAGTTTCGTTGCCAATAAGGATTATTTGCAACGTTTTTAATTTTGCCGCTAAATTAAAAAGGTGAAGTTGGGAAATGCTCGGTTGAATTGACTGTAAAATCTGTTACGACGATTTTTATAGCTATTGTGACAGTTTTTTTCGTCGCAATAAATACTTTGGTTATAACGGCGACTTCTCTTCCGTCGCGAGGATAATTTGCGACAACAATTATCTTTTTATGGCGATTGTTTCCCGCTGTAATAAAATTAACTTTACTAATACTAACAGCCGGTAGAAAATTAAAAACATTCCCCCATTTCTCCCGAGCCCTAATCGACTCTCTCTCGTGCGCTTTGGCTTGCTCCCTCACGCCGTGCTGCCCCTTCCCGTGCCGTGCCGCTACAGCGTCATCGCCGAAGTGAGTGTCTCTCCTTTTCTCTCTCTCTCTCTCTCTATCCCCGTTCTTCTCTCTTCAGGCGCTCTCTCTCTCTCTCTCTGTTCGTCTCGCTTTCCCTCTCTTTGTTCATCTCTCTCTATAGTTTTGTTCCTTTGTTTACATGTGAATTCTTGTATTGATCGGCCTGCTTTTATAGAATCAAAATGCTTATACAATGACTATCGATTCTAGCATGAACCCTATTTCTGATTTTGTAAGTGTGCGACTTGAACCCTAGAACTTTCTCGTTCATCTTCGTTGATTGAACTCGTGTAGTATCGTCTCCGGTAGTTATCTTCACACTGGTAAGCTTTTTCTGAACCTCCCCACTCTCTGATCTCACCCTCCTTGTTCTTTGCGCAGTAGGATGAGAATAGTATCTCACTTTTATTTTAATTGATGCCTTCATTTTTTCTTATTTGTTTTTATTGTTTGCTATCTTATATATATTATTCAATGTCCTATAAAATGCAGTGCACTATGGAAAACTAATTAATGAGTACTCTGTTTTCTAGTGGAATCAGTAAATCTGTTTTCTGTCTACCAATCAAAAAATGAAAAAAGAAAAGTATCTTGTTTTTAGCTAATTTTTCTTGAAACAGAAGGTTAGAAGCGTGTTTGAGAGGCTTGGTCTCTACTGTTTATATGATTTTAGAACTTTAGACCCAAGGGGCAATGAAAATTATGAATGCAGAATAATTAAGTGACCTTGAAGCTTTTAGGATTTCCCACCTGTTTATATGGTTTTGTCTTTTTCTTTTTTTTTTGGGGGGGGGGGGGGGTATGAATTTCAATCCAAGAAATATGGGGTGGCTACTACACGATTGGACCTTTTTTTATGTGGATGTACGTTGATGCACTTTACAAGGATCTTTACTTTAAAAAAAAAAATCATAGGTGTGTATTTTCAGATTTTAGATTTTACCTATTTTAATGTCATTGTGGAATTTATTTAGTTTATGCCTTGCATGCCATGTATTTTCCAGATTTTTATATAGCCGTGTATGTTGCTATCTTGGCTGCATAATTCATGAATGAAGTTTGCCAACACTGAAACATAGGCTTAAAAAAATGACACTTAATCCAATGCAAAAGTAAATATATTCAAACTGGTTACTTTGTCTTTAGTCATAAAAACTTTTTTTTTGGGGGGGGGGGGGAGCCTGTGTTATAATGACTTGGGTTATAGTTATTTCAATCATTTTGGTGTTAGTGCCTGTTTGACTTGGGTTTTGGATGCATCCTAGAGCAATGAGTGGTTTTGTTCCTTGGAGGAGGCCTTGGCTGCCATACTTGCTTTGTTCAATCCTTCCTTTGCCCAAGTCCAGGACTTCCTTGAAAAGAGGCCCCCAAGGTGTGAGGGATTTTTTTTTTTAATTTTTTATTTATCTTGAGCTAGTAGTGACTTCTTTTCTTAATCAGGTGGGGGCATAGTTTAGTTGAAAATTAAAACTTGATTGTCCAATTTCTTTCATATAGCATTTGACAACATGATTGGCCGTGGAGTGTGAAAGCCTCACCATATTTCTGCGGCCAATCTCCCTTCGAGAGGGTCATGTTTCTTGCATTATTCCTCTAATATAAATGTATACAGCAACATGTCATGTAAATATAATTAGTACTTTTTGAGTTTGAGTTACTATTGTACTCAATATTAATATTGATACAGTTACTAGTTTTATCTTACTATGAAAGAAAGAAATTAGAGTGATATATGTTTTTAATTCAATTTATGCAACTTTGAAAGGGAGGAGTTTTATTCTCTCAAATCTGCTAACCTTGAGATACCAATAAGAGAAGCCCATCCATGAATATATGTGCAGCTAAGTAAATAGTTCTTGAGCTGTTGACAGCTTGCTAGTTTAGTTGGTACTCTGTTATTTTTTTCTTGATATATTTTGCTACATATCTTTCAATGTGATTTTGATTATCCCCTCTTTATAATGGTTTGGCTGATATTGGATGTTATATCTGCTTTTCTTTTTCTTTTAATAAGTCCTATGATATAGGTTCTTGATGAAATGTACAGAGCACAAGATGATTTGATTAAAATATAAATGAAGTTTTGTATTTGTTCTTTTATGACCTTTGTTTTGCTGCTTAGTTAAAAAATATCTTTCTTTTTTTAACTCATCCAAATTTCTTGGTGGAAAAACAGGGCAATACAAAATCATGACAACAAAAAAAGAATGGACAAATGAAAAACTTAAGAAACTGTATTTGGCACCCATGAGAAGTTGCTAGTTTGAATTTTCATCCTTCCTTTGCCCAAGTCCAAGACTTTCTTGCAGCTCTTATTTTTTTACCTTTATAATGTTCTCTTAAGTAATTATTAATTAGTTATTTTAATGCATGCTCAACTTGCATTATCTAACATTTAAGTGCATTCATATAATCGATCACAAATCCCCATTACCTAATGAGCTGAGCAAATTAGAATAATTTGAATTGAGTAAACATGTTGTAATTGCAAGCATCAAACATATATAATATGAAACTTTATGACATTTTATTGAATGTAAACTCTATTCCATTGCAGGTACTGTAATCAATATGTTGACAATGATGCATTATTGCAGGTGCTACTTTTTTTAAATTCATTCTCCCAATACGTTTTGTAATCAATATGTTGTTTGATTTTATTTTCTATTGGTGCTGGTTTGGATTTCTTTATTTTGTAGTGACTATTGTATTTATAAATGGCAGGATGAATCATCTATAATTTCATCGATGTATTACATCACTCTTTGTTCCCCTTAATACATTGTTTGGCAGTGATGATATAGATACTTTTTGTTCTTCTGATTATTTATCCAAGAGTTTAATGAAGTTTATCATTAAACTGTGTTTGCTGTCATTATTGGATTTGTTAACATTAGTGAATGATGTGTATGCTTAATTAATGAGTTCAAGCCGATTAAGTACATTAGGTGTACTTTGTTCATATCTATTGACTCCTCTTTTTGATATGTCACTTATAACTGTATGTATGTGCATATATATATATATATGTGCATATGTTTGTACTGTGCACAACACACTTGGGGATCATGGTAATTCCATGAAGGAAGGAACAAATGTGTTTTCTATATTTTTACAAGACATGCCAAGCAAGCCTCTACTGTAAAATAAGAAGGATGGAGAGATGCATAAAGCTGAAATGGATGAGCTTCAGGGAAAGTGGGCTGCACTTTTGGAGAGACAATTGGCGTCTGAAGCACTATTGCAAAGCTGGGTTGAAGAGCTCCCTGCGTTCGCTGACCGCCGAAGGGCGAGTCAGTTAACTGGTTACATGTAGATAAGGATTTGGTTTTTTGGGTTTTTTGAGTAGTGGTGCATTTTGGACATTCCATGGCTGGATGGGCAGTATTAATCATTGGAGGCTTCAGTATCACCAATGTAACTTTTGCTGGACACGACGCGTGAAGGGGTAACTAGTGTCTACCCACAAAGCATCATGACAGATGCTCTTTTTGATGGCAATGCAAATCTGTTCAGCTTTCAAGCTGAATGTCAGTTTTTTGTTGCAAAACAGTATGTTAATCTCATCATTAATTTTTTGTTTTTTTTTTGTGGGGGGGGGGGGGGGCTGTTATAATGACTTCAAGGTAAATATATACACAGCTTCATAAATTGTCTGTTATTTCTAGTGATGGAATTTATGCTCCTACAGCTAGTTCATAACAATTTACTTTGTTGTTATAGGAAAGGATCTGACTACAGGCAGTACTTTATTTCAGTTGGTGAATAGTCCCAGTTGTAGACCTTGTTATGGGTGGTTGGGAGGATGTTAATGCAAAAACTGGCACACGAGATGGTTAAATGCTGTCTAAGGTACTATCCTCTTCTATGTGCTGGAACCAATTTAAAAGCATAATGTACTGATTTAATATGAATTTGGAATATCAGATAGATTTTGTAGCTACATTTATAAGATATGTCAAGTTGGAAGTAGACATGAACTTATGTTTGTTTAAAAACAATGGATATAGCTCCTCTTCATAATATGAATCACACTACACTAGAGTAGGCAACATATCTTATAAATGAAACAACATTTGAATTTTAAGACCTAGGTTGATGGTGCACAATGCACCAAACTGTAAGTTTGGAGGTGGTCTATGTTCTGATTTTTGAAACAGCAGACTTTATCATGTCAAATGCATTGAGCACCAAGTAAATGTTACTTGTGTATTCATTTGAGCACATAAAATGTTTATGTAAAAACATGCATATCCAATTTGTCTTTTGATTGGGATATACCACAAATTTGCGTAGACTTCTTTCTTGAAGTTGAAAATGGTTTGGAATCAAAATCTGATCTGGACACAATCTAATTAAGATGGTTTGAAGTTAAGATATTCATCCCATGTCCACTTTCAGGTAGCATTGGCAAACAAGTACTCTCACCTGGTTGGATTTTTTTTTTTTGTCTATTTTCTTATTTTGGGAGTTGTCATCATGTGTTGCTTTATATATGATCATGCTGTGTCACATATTTGTCCTATTTTTCTTTGTTGGATTGCTTGATGATGATTTGCCTTAAAGAGCTCTAACATGTAGATATTAATCTGTTAAATACTCGGCCATATGCTTATGGACTCTTCCACATATTTACTGTTAAGATCGAGAATTAACAAAGTCATTAATTAAAAATTCTTTGTAACCAGATTTCTCCTTGTACAACTTTGTATTGCACATCCTCTAGAGGTTTTAGTGTGACATTTTTGTAACACTTTGCTTATACTTTAGATGTTTATGCATGTTTCGATATATTCTTGTGCGTATTAGAGTGTCAATGACTTCTAATGTGAAGTTTATATTAAGTGTTTTTCATGTATCATATCAGTATTTGAGATATTACTAAAATAGTGGTACAATTATCATGATAAATGTTTGTATGCATTTTGTAACACCTGCATTGCTATATGCATTTTGTTCCACTTACTATAGGATAGAAATGTTTATGTTACTTGTGTATTCATTTGAGCACATAAAATGTTACTTGTGTGTTCTGGAAGCAAATAATATGTGGCTGGCTGAAAAAAAAAAGCTTGAGGTTAGGGGATGAAGAGGAGACCCAGAGAACCAATTTTTAATGTTTTTGTCGAAGGAACAACAAAATGATTTAAGTTAATTACTGTTTTATTTTTTGCATCAGGATTTTTACCAGATTAAAGACCAGGATTTTATGTTGGTTCAAGATGCTAGTTTCTGAGATGGTAGATGGACGAAGAGTTTTTCGTATATGGAAAAAAACCGACATTAACTACAATATGCCTTACTGAAGTAGATGCAGAGCTGCATATCAAAGTCAAAGAGAAACCAGGAGTGCTTATAAAGTCCAACCAGAGTTGTGTAGGGTATAATTTCACTTGCTCAATGGCTGCCATCATTCTACATGTTTTATAGATGGAAAAAATGCACCATTATATATATAAGTTCTAGGCAATTATAAACTAACACTTGTATTTAATAGCCTTGAGACCACTAGCTTGTTTATCTTTAAATTCAGACATTTGGTTGGCTGAATGAATTTCCATCTGTGCTTTTGCAAAAGTTAATGAATGGTTTATTTAATATAGATCCAGTTGAAGGGGTGAAAAATAGATGTGTGGGTGCAAAGTATTTATTGTTGGTTGCCTAACATACGTAAAGCTGCAATAGGTGGGAGAATGGTCAAAAAATTCTTTAAGTTGCACATATGATATATAGTTATTGATTCCAAATTATAAATACATTTTTTGGGTCTAGATTTTTATGTTAGTCAAGTCACAATATTATAGACAATTAATGAGTAATATTATATGGTTTTATTATTTGAAAAATCAAGTTGTGAAAAAATAGGAATTATAAATATATATTATTATATTTATATCTTCATACAAATTGATCATGAAAAATAGCAAAAGAAATATTAGAATTTTTTGCTCAATTAGGGGATTTTAGCATCTCACAATAATAGAAATGCATGCTCAAAAAATAGCCCAGGAAAAACAAAAAAAAAAAAAAAAAAAAAAAATGCATATTCCGGCGAAATAAAAACTGATGAGATAGTGCATTTATCGTTTGGAGATCATCAATATTGCGGCGGCTGGAAAACGTAGATGGAAATAATTTACAACGTCGAAAAGTTGGTGTCGCAAGAACCTGGAAAGCACGTAGAAAATATTTATTGCGGCGACTTCACTCCGACGTAATAGATCCAAGTTGCGGCGTCTGTTAAATTGTCGATGGAAGGGGTCACTTGTTACAGCGATAACCAAACTTATTATGGCGAAAATTGTCGACGCTACAAATATATTCCAACGTTTTACAGGGTTGGCTGGACAGCAATTGCCGCGAAAAACTATACATTTGCGGCGAACAAAAATCGTGGGAAAAAGTGCAATAATTGCAGTGAACATGTAAAAACGCCGGTAAAATCTTTTCTAATCAATACTTTTCCAACGATGGTGCGGCTCTTTCCAAACGACGGAAATTAGTTTTTGCAGCATTTTTGCTATGCTTTTGCGGCAAAAACAGGTGCTGGAAAAAGTACTTTTTTTTGTAGTGTGGTGCAAATCTAAGCAAGATAAACGTATGAGAGATTAGAGTATTGTTTTGAATTTCATACCGTATCGAAGCAGTGACCGGTATAGAAATGGTGTATGTTTCGTACCGGCCCAAATTTCGGCCTTACCGGCCTGTACCGGCCGTACCAGCCAGTATTTCGGCCATACCTGCCATGTGTACCGGCTTGTACCGGCCGGTACCGGATTTCAGAATTTTTTTTTTTTTTCATTTCTTCCTATTTTTTTATCTTAATTTCGACTAGATTATTTACATATATATTTATATATATAATTGATTCATATATTGACTATTATTTTAAAATATAATTTATATATAATTTTTTTTTATGTATAGACTATTCCGAAACGGTACCGGTATCGAAATATTTTGTTCCAGTGCCTTGACCAGTATGCTCACCGGTACGGTATTCAAAACATTGGATTAGAGTTTGAAATTAGAAATTGAAATCGAGAAAGATAAAACAAATTCAGTAAGTGTCAAGTATAAAAAGAGGATTTTTATGTTCTATTTTTTTTTTTTTTTACAAATGAATTGCAATGTTATTTTTTGGTTGTGGAGTTGTAATCATTTATTGTAACTTTTTTATTTTTTCAAGTGAAATTGTAATCTGTAGAGTGTATTTAAAATTTATTAGTTGTGGTTGTGAATGTTTATTTTTTAACACAATGCATAATTGATTTTTTTTTTTCAATTCTCAAGATTAATTTGGTTAGTTAAGATGATTTTTTTTATATATATTTTTTTTAATAGTAAATTTCTTAACATTTTTTGGATTTTTTTTTGTGGAATCTTAGGCAGGGGTCTAATCTGTCTAATGAATTTTTTTTTTTATTATTAAGCCGGCCTGATGGATTGAAATATTCAAGTAATAGTCGCAATAATACACAAGCATCTGGTCAGAAGCCATGAATTAAAGAGAAATGATAGATGTAGTCATAGATTTGCAAGCGCCGTGCAGTCGTTTTGAAAAAAAAGTGAATATATATGGACCCACGTGAAAAAAGTTAATTTTTTTCTAAAGCGACTGCACGTCGTTTATAACTCCACGACTATATATAACATTATCTTATTCAAAATAAAATAATATGTGAGCATGTATTTTTCAAGATTATCAAAATAACATCTTGCTGCCCAAGCATCAGCGCAATTAGTAATTTGATAATTTAAAAAGAAAGAGAGAGAAACGTTGCCTACAACAAATTATTGAATATGTGGCCATAAAAAAACTTAACTTGGTCCAATAGTTTCAACAATCGTCGATACGAGATCTGAAAATATATGTTAAAAACTGAAACGTCCTGAAGTTCAACAGAAGAAATGCAGACCATGCATCTCCTTCACCCAAACAAAGCACCCTATAAATAAATCAAAACTGTGACTATTTAAACAAGTTAACAAACACATGAAGGTGAACAAGATATTAACGAACATGATGATGAGTTCGAGGATTCATATCTGTTTCTTGGTTTTCATGTGCGCGATCCTAATTAGTATTTTACCAACCCCAAGCATAGGTGACAGTCACATATGTCTGCCGGATGACCATGTTGCCCTATTCATCTTCGGAGATTCTCTTTTTGATGCAGGAAACAATAACTACATCAACACCACTTACCAGTTCCAGGCAAATGTTTATCCCTATGGGGAAACCTTCTTTAACTACCCAACTGGGAGATTCTCTGATGGCCGTATAATTCCAGATTTCATAGGTGAGATGTGTAGGCACACTCATCATGCCACTCTTTTCTTTTCCTTAGAACCTGAAGTCTATTTCTGTCGGCTAAATTTTGAAAGCATGCACTGACGTTGCAGCTGAGTTTGCAAAGTTGCCATTGATTCCAGCGTATTATCATCCTGGTTATAAGCGATATGCAGATGGTGCTAACTTTGCATCTGGCGGAGCTGGTGCTCTTGTCGGAACTTATCTAGGATCGGTATATAGTCTTCTACCTGATCATTGAAATGCAACTAACTATAGTATAGATGACGTTGTTGAGATTTATTTGCGTAATTTGTTCTTCTTCTTTTTCTCTCCCTTCTAATTAATCTAGGTGATAGACCTGCACACACAACTCAGTAATTTCAAGAGAATGAAGATGCTATTGAAGCAAGAAATAGGTGAAACAGAATCCCAGACTTTGGTGTCGAGAGCTGTTTACATAACCAGCGTCGGAAGCAACGATTACGGAGCCCCTTATACTGCAAACTCAAGCTTGTTTCAATCCTACTCTTCAGAAGAGTATGTGGATATAGTTATTGGCAACTTGACATCTGTGATCAAAGTAAAAACACTTACATTCGTACGTACCCAATATATGAAACAAAAGTTGTTTTACTTTTATATTATTCTCTCAACATGTATACTTGGATGATGTCTTATATAGGGAATACACAAGGAAGGAGGAAGGAAATTTGCGTTTGTAAACATGCCGCCATTGGGTTGCTTACCATTTTTAAGGGTAATAAACGAAGGTAAATGCGCGGAGAAAATTGCAGAACTGGTAAAACTGCACAACAAAGCACTTCCCCATGTCCTCCAGAAGCTAGAGAGGCAGCTGAAGGGATTCAAATATTCAATTACAGATTTATACAGTATAGCCAGTGAACTACTGATTAACCCTATAAAATATGGTATGTCATGATGGCTATTCAATTTCATATACTGCAGAGTGCAATTTATTATTTCTCTTATTATTTGTACTAATTCTAATTTTATTTTGTGAAGGTTTCAAGGAAGGGGAGGACGCGTGCTGTGGATCTGGTCCGTACAGAGGAATTAACAGTTGTGGAGGGAAGAAATCCGTAAAAGAGTATGAGTTATGTGAAAAGGCCAGTGACTATGTGTTGTTTGACTCTGGGCATCCTACTGAAAGGGCCAACTTGATAGTAGCCAAGTTGATGTGGAGTGGAAACCAAAGTGTCGCATGGCCTTACAATGTAAAAGCACTTGTTGAGCAGAGGTGAAATGAAGATTTTCTGTAGCCATCAGTTGAATTTTTCAAACTCAGATTGTTCACCAAATAAACGAGTTTGCATTTTCTTCTTTCCAGATATGCCCAGAGTTTTCTACGTTGATTTGATGTAATAAGCTGGTTGAATTGTTCTTGCTCTGTTTCCTTTAATTACTAGTTACTAAGCACCAAAATGCATAGCTGAATCCCCTTCCCTTTCTCCTTCCCTACTTTGATTTTTGAATGAAATTATGAGATGAGATTGTTGGAATAGGTTGTAATATATATTTAAAAATTGAAGGGAGAAAGCTTGTAAAAAATGGTTGAGAGTTGTGTGCAGACCGAGATATCGCTCGACAGTCGCTTGATATGTCATTCGAGCGAAGTCTATGCCAAGATCTCGCTTAACTTTCACTCGATGTGCCGCTCGAGTAAGAGACCAAGCAGTGATCTCGCTCGAACTTTGCTCGACGTATCACTTAAGCGTGATACTGTTGAGATCCGAAATTGTACAACGTTTAAAGAAGAGACACATCTAAACCGAAGTGTTGTATAATATCGTTACTCGTTCAACACTCGCTCGACGTGTTACTCGGGCAAGATACCAGGCAGTGATCTCGCTCGATCATTGCTTGACTTGTAGCTCGAGCGAGGGGCAAGGCAGTGATCTCGCTCGACCCTCGCTCGACACTTCACTCGAGCGAGAAACTGTAAAATGCCAATTTTGCATTTTCAAGCTTTACAAATAATGTGGTGACAAGTCTGAAGAAAAAAAAAATCATTCATCTTCCTGTTTTTGTCATTCTCAATAAAAACTCTCCAAAATTACTATTTGGAAAGTTTAAAAATTTGTTGTATCTTGAAGACGATTTACTAGAAACTCTTAGCAAATTCTTAGTGAGTGAGAGCAAATATCGTCTTAAAGATCACAGTAATTCTATATGCCTCAAAACCTTTATTCATTTTTTAGATTCTCTTTTCCACCTCTAAAATTTTCCCAACAGAGATTCACTTTCCAAACAAGCCCGAAATCTAGAGTTGGGGTCTACAGTAAAAGAGATAGATATAGAAAGGAGTCTCATTAGTCTATTTCTCTTTTACGAATAAATATAACGAGTGAATTATGAATGAATATTACGAGACTTACTTTTAAATGTCTATTTCTCTTCACTTTTTAAGTCCTAAAATTCAATCAGTAGATAACCAAATCCTAGTCTAACTACGTAAAACTCAAGATCTCTTTAAGTTTTATAACTCCGGTCTAAACTTTGAAATTTAAATTGAGAGAAAGATAGACATTAGCGTAATAATATTTATTTATTTATTTATTTGATCCAGCGTAATAATATTTATTGAACAAATGTCGTGCATCTCTTTTCTAATTTAGAATACAAAGATGCCCACTCTCATGAATGACTAGCACTTTAGAAAAAGACTAGTTGAACTTCATCATGACGTACTTCTGGCCAAATAACATGCCGCGTTACTAGCGCTACCACCGACGGGGGGCGACAAAGTGAAGCCTTAAGTAATAAAATAGAGGATTCTGCTCATATAATATTTCTGCTAAAATCATGGATGAAGAAGACTTGGGAACTTCAGAAGATATGCATCCGAAGATCAAGCCTCCAGCTCAATCAAATCTCTGTCAATAAATCTCCAGCTCAATCAAATCTCTATCAATAACTCTAGCATGATAGCAGCCTTGTTTTTATTTTTTTTTAAGAGGGGACAACATCCCACCCATTATTAATACCCTTATTTATGGTGGAGGAAAAATCTTATTACAAGAATAAAGAATACAATAGTGGAAAAATAATAAACTATGAACCAGAACCCCAAACATACCAAACCAACCCAGTTACAAAACATTTCTCAAATAAGAAATCCCAATTTTATCAAAACGCAACAGATCCTTAAGCAGTAGTGGAATTGTAGACATGGAATCCCAAGAACTCGATATACTTTCCGAACCCATTTTGGCAAGCAAATTAGCAGGTGCATTCCCTTCTCTATATATATGCCTTATAGTGCAGGTGAAGTCCGTTAAGAGAGACATAAGTTCCTCCCAATAATCTTCTAAGTACTAAATTCTGCATGTAGAAGAGCCGAACTAATCTACCACAATCTTTGCATCCATTTCCAATTCCAACTCCACTTTGGTAATCCCACACCTCCGAAACATTTTAACCCCATGAAGGAGCGCCATAAACTCTGAAAAGTTGTTAGAACCATAGCTAAGAGCAATAGCAAAAGCGAAAATCATTCCTATAAAATATGATGGGACGTACGTAGATTGGTATGAGAAAATAAAATCGTAGTGTGATTTAGAAATTATCATAGCTAAAAAATATGATAGGTAGATTATTGTTTAGGCCTGCATCGCGGCCCACACCCTATTTGATAGGTAGATCTAAGATTTGTGTGGAGCTGCATGATTAAACCGTTAAAACGAGATACTTGAAAGTCAACATTATCTGCCTTTCTAGCCTCGTCCGTCATGTACCAGGAAGTAGCTCCACGGCCCACACCCTCCTCGTACTTTTACATTTGCTTCAAATTTCAATTTCCATTCTCGAATCTGGACCACGTTTAGGAATAGTATTGACCCTCATCTTCATAATGGTGTATTCCCAGCCCTCTTGCATTGGGACTACTGCAGAAAAAGAATCTCCCGTGAAAGTTAAGAAATATAGATGTTGGGTTGTATAGAAAGGCTAGTTTGAAAATTAAAAATCGAGAAGAGAGTTAGTTCGACAGTTAACTCAAGCTAGAAATTTGGCTCAAACCAGATTCTCGTTCGACACTTTCTCGATATTTCATTTGAGTGAGATTCACAAGAATTTTAGAATTAGAATTTTCAACGTCATTTTTGTTATAAATATATTATATTTAATTATTTAAATATATTTTTCAGCATATTCTAAAAGAAAACAATTGTCTAGTAAATGTATATTACGTAAGAAAGCAAAAAAGTTTTAAAGAGAGTGAGTTGAGATTGAGTAATTTTAATATCATCTAGTTAATTATAAGATTTTTGTAACTGTATGGACGTAGATAATTTATCGAATCACATAAATCTTGTATCGTGTGATTGATTATATTTACTTTCACTTTTATTTACTATAATTTGTGTCATTGTATTTTGCCACAACAATAGGCTCATGGCGGATCTGGGCTACCTTTTCTGTGTTTTAGTGAGTCTTCTCCACCCCGTCAGTTGCAATGGTCAGCCCAAGGCACAGTGAGAACCCAAGACGTTGTTTGTGTTGGACGACTCCCTTTTTGATCCAGGCAACAACCAGTACTACCTCAATGATAACATATAAGGTGGAGCACTTCCATAGCCATATGGGAAAACCTACTTCGATCATTCCACCGGGAGACTATCCAATGGCCGCCTAGTTCCCAATCTCGTTGCAAGGGATTGAAACCGTGTATGTGACATGCCTGTGGATTTCAACGTAATCTATTAGTTGCTTTGTTTGCTTGAAAATCCTAGATAGAGCTTGTTGTATTTTCGGACCTCTCACAAACAAATACTCAAGAAATCGAGATTCAAGAATAGACTTGCACGACCGGTTGAAAAGATTTTGAAGCCTAAGATGAGAAGTTAAAATTGGACATTTTACTTATATCAAACTAAATTAAGTTATATCTAACTATTTTTATTTAAAAATAGTTTTTCTTGATGCAAAATTACTAATCAAATTTTTATAATCAAGTTCTTCTAATATATTCTTCTCAATTAATAATATAACTAATCTATTTAATCTTTTTTGAGACATTATTGGTCTTAAATAAGATTTTATCAATTTTAATTTTGAAAGACTTGTTTCTACAGAAGCCACAGTAATAAGTATTGTCAATAAAATTTTATAAGCAATACATACATTTGGAAAATAATGAAATCTTTTTATATAATTTAATATATCAATTGGAGTATTGTCTTCTATTGGTAAAAATTCTTTTAAAATTTTTGGTTCAGAAAATAAATTAAACCATCAATATCATTTTTCAGAAAGTTTTTATGACTGGCATTTTTTTTTTTTACAAACTACCATCGTCAAGTGATTTTAGTTTTTTGAAATTAAATAAAAACCAAAAATATTTCCATATATTCGAAATTGTTCAAACCTATATGTTAGATTGAAAAAATTGTTTGATCTACTATAAATAACAGATTGTGTTGTTTCTTTGTTGACATTTTCATCAAACTATTTTTTTTTATGAATTATTCGTTTTTCTCTAAATACTGGTTCTATTTTCATACTAATTGCAACATCTTTTGATGAAATCATGACAAATTTAAATCCATTTTCTCTATAATTTTGAAAATAAAAATAAGACATTTTAACTGATCAATGACAACATCTATATGCCTATCTCTGGATTGCATAGTTTTACTAACAGTATTAACCGCAAATAAATATCATACCATATAGTCATGCCTAATATGAATTCAAAGTTCTCAATTTCATATTCTACCAAACAATTAGCTTCACTTTTTATTTTAGGATCTTCAGTCGTTGTTGCTAGTTGCAAAAAAAGTTCTCTTATTTGTGGAGTTTGGGATTTTATTACTTTAATACTTGCAATTCGACTTTTCCAACGTGTTTGTAAAAGCGGTTTAAGAGTTGAAATCGGCACGTTATCTTGTAAAAACATTTATCGCTTTACTGATGAAGAAAATAAAAAATAAATACGTTGAACTATTCCAAAAAATGAAATAGCTTTAGAACAAGAATTAGCTATGTCACATATAACAATATTAAGATTATGACAACCACATTGTCTTTAACATGTTTTGGGGTTTATATCAAGTAATCTTTTTGCAACTCTTGCTCTTTGCCTTTCATATTAGACCTATTATCATAACATTGTCCTCAAACATTATTAATATCAAATACAAGATTTTTAATTGCATCTAATAATTCGTTGAAAATGCATTTTTCACTAGTTTCATCTACTTTAATAAATTCTAAAAAATATTCTTCTATTTTGATTGGGTTTGTTTAAATATTAACACATCTTCGTACAAGAGACGTTTGTTCTTGATGACTTGCATTTAGGGTACAATCAAATATAATTGAAAAATATTTTGCTTCCTTGATTTTTTTAATAATATGATTTTTAATTTCAATTCCTAACAAGTGTATTAATTCATTTTGTATATTATATCCAAGATAATGATTATGAATTTTACTATTTTGAATACGTCGAATGTGTTCTTGCATTACTGGATTAAACTCAGAAATTATTTCAATCAAACTTTAAAAAATTCCATTATTTTCTTGGTAGATTTTTTCATTTTGTTCTCGAAATGGTAAATTATTTTTACCAAGGGTATTTACTACAACAACTATTCTCAATAATATTTTTTTCCAATGACCTTTGTTTTTTTTTTTTTTGTTAATTTGTTCTTGGACTTTTTTGTCAATTGTTTTATTTTTTAATAATCTCATTTCTAAATCAAGTCAAGCAGTCATGTTAGTCATATGTTCATTGATTGTTTCATGTATTTTAAGCTTAACACTAAGATTTTTTCAGTTATCAATTCCTTCATTAGCTAGTTGACTTGTATTAGGTTTTGAATTAAACAACTTACAACAAAAGCAGAATACTCTATTCAAGTTTTTTGAATACACTAATCATTTTCTATCATGTTTCTCTACATTTGACAAGTTTCGTATATAATATGTAGCAGAAAAATGTTTAGAGTTTTCATCCTTAGGAAAATTTATATCGTTATATCTAATTTGACTTTTTTTTACTAATAAATCTCTTAATTTTGTATCAACATGTTTCCATCGAACAAGGTCATATATATTTGAAGGATTAAAATCAAATATATCCTAAATATTTTTATTTTCTTCTACATTTTTCACAAATTCTCTAGCAAGAACGGTAGTAGTACACTTTTTAGAACTATCTTCATATTGGTTTTGTTGGATGGTTTCATTATCTCCATATTATTTTTGTTGTGTTTCTTGATTTATATTGTTATCTTTTGGTTCTTTTTGATATATTTCTCAATCATCTATAGATGTTTCACCTAAATTTTTTGTTATATTTTATTTATTATTAGTAATAAATTTATTTAAAGATCATTTTTGGAATTCAATCAATTTTTCTCTTCTTCTTTTTTTTTTTTTTTTTTTTGAAGTTTTTCATATCCAGATGCATATTTTCTATTAGACATATTTTGTAGTAAAAAAGAAAAATATCTATTAAATAAATTCAACTATGCTTATAAATATTCTAGAATAAAATAAATATTAACATAAAACAATTGAACCTGATTTAGCAAATGGACTTTACTTTAATATAACAAATAAGCTCCACTTTTATATAAAATTATTAATCTACATAATAAAATAAAATATATTAATATTAATAGGCAAAACCAAAAAAATAAATTAATATTAGGGAAATTGAAAAAATAAACAAATTTTGAAAAAATAAATTTAAGAAATACATGGCCCATAGCTAGGGGTGTAAATAGTCCAGTCCGAGAAATTTGTAGACCGATTCCATTCAGTCCAAGAATTCTATCACCCTAGACCAGATCAACTCTCATTCAGTCCATACCAATCCGATTCAATTCGGTCCAAGAGCGGTTTGATCTGGTTCAGGAGTACCCCATATAATTTAATGGGTTAAATTTAATCTAAAATCTTACAATGATAAAATCTTTTTTTTTTTACCCAAATTTAATTATTTTCAACCCAATTTACATATTTATTACAGATTTAAGCCAAAAAAATATTTAAAAACTTACTCTTAAAATAAATGGTAAAAGAAAAATAATCTAAATAAAAAAAAATAGGAAAATAATATTATTAATAACACTATTACATTATTATATTATATATTTATATGTTAGTAAATAGTGATAAATTAATAATAATATATTAAATAATAATAATACACTTATTACTTATAAGTTATTACTAATACTTTATATAGATATACTATAATTTATATTTTTATATTACAACTAGTCAACTACTATAAATTATAATATGTTAATATTATAAGAGTATATGTGAGATTCCAGATATACGTGTATTTTTACACGTTATTTTATTCTCGGTGTTAATTATTTTAATGTATTTTAATAATATTATTAATTATATTTTATTTGTTTAAGATATTTATTTGATCTATTGATTAGTTAATATTAGTTTTATATTATTCTTATAATTAAATATTGAGTTACGTTGCTTTTCTTATTAATTTTAATGTGAGATAATTATTTTAATAATTGAAATTAAATTCTTTTATTTTATTATGTGATTTTATTTAATGTGCTTTCTTAATAATAATTAGTATTTTATATTTAAATTGTTCTTTAAATTAAATTAGTTTATTGTTGGACTTTAAATATATTATTTTATTGTTATTGAATTATAGTATTTTCGACTGACTTTTATTTAATTTATTGTGTTTTTCTTCTAGTGACTTCTATTTCTTTTCCCTTCTCTTTTTCTTTTTCCTTTTTTCTTTTCCTTTCTTCTTTTTCTTTTCTTTTCTTTTCTTTTTCTTCTTCTCTTCCTCTACTTCCTAGGCCGCGACCCCCCCTCCCCTGTTCTCTCCGTTCTCTCGCCCGTCCCTTCTCCCTACACCCAGCGCCACCGTCAACCTCCCTCCAGCGACATTGCCCAGCCCACAGCCTTCCCCACACGCCGGCGAGTCCACCGATACTGGTGGTGTCATCTCCGGCCACCCCACCGCCCTTGTACAGCCCCCTACCCGAAAATGAATTCTTGGCTTCTCTTACATTTTTCGGCCACCGCCAGCCACCCCTTGATACCGGCGACCTACCAGCAGCCTCCCCACCCTCCGGCGAGCATAACCCACCGCCCAAAGCCACCTATCTCCGCCGTTTACCCCTCTACCCGAAATGGGTCCTTAAACGGATCCATCTTCGCCGCGCGCCGCCGCCTGGCCACCGTGCATCTCACCTGCGCCACCAAACTACTCCCCTTGCCCAGCCTGTTATTCCCCTAGCTCAGCTTCCCCATCCGTGGCCCCACCTTCCCGATACAACCCCAAACCCGAAAATGGATTTTCACCCATTTTAAGCCCGATCCGCCACCTTCTAGTGGTTGTGCCGTCACATCACCACCTCCATGAGATTCCCCACCTTCCAAAGAGTATTTCTCTAAATTTTGGTGTAAAACCGAGCACTTTAGCCTAACGTACAAGTGACCGCTACGAGCGCTGTGGAATGACGTCTGCTCAAGGATTTACATTTTTACCCGCTGTAAGTATTTTTTAAATAAACTTTAAGATATAAATATATTTTTGGCATCAACAGATATTATGTTTGGTCATTGTTGAAAATTATTAATTGTTGGTTATTTGGTGCATGGTCATTTGCATTGTGTATTTACGCGCATATTTATGTGTTTGAAATGAAAACTGGGTTTTCATGTGTTTATGTTTTCAGGTGCGTGTGTATCACGACCCCAAGCCGAGATGGGACATTATCTCGGTGGAGCTCCTCTGGTCACTCGGGAGCGGAATATATTGAGTGACGTCCCCTAGGTCGTCGCGACGACGAGATCGGACGGGATGGTAACGCTCTCGTGCCGACTCCGTGGCTCCTCTACTGGCGAGAGCTAGGGGATGCCTGGTCATGGTACGTGCTGGGCGAGATTAGCTAGGCATCGCCCGTTCCGAAGTCACATGCGTGGTCGTTACCTTTGGTGTGATGATGAAAGCCAGAGTGTGCGGATGGTCCCTAGGGGAGATCATGGTGCATACGATTAATAAAATGGATGTTTAGACCATTTTCTAGGAAAGTTGCAGGTTGTATTTATTGGTTTTATGTGGACCATTTTATGGGAAAATGGTTGTGGTTTTAATGGATTTACGGACATCATTTTCTGGAAAAATGATGGATGATTTTATTGGAGTTTTAATTGAGATTTTGGCATGTGTGGTTATTGTATTTGTTTTGAGAAATATGATTTTAAACTTCATGCATACGGTGTCATGTTCATGCGTAGCGTTGTTGCATGAATATATTTCTATCTTTTTATTTGTTTTGGTTATACTTACCTGCGATGTCATTCCTAGCGTCGTAGTTTTTGGATGCAGAGTTTTGTGGAGGCTGAGCCTGAGTAGGCGACTCCGCTGTTGAAGTATTTTGATTATAAAATTGTTATCTTGGGAAATTATTTTCCCCTTTTTAAAAATATGTATTCGTTAATTTGTATTTCGGATGACTGTATTAAATCTCCTGTGGGAGAATTTATGTTAAACTGGTTTGTAAAATATTTCTAAAAATTCTGATATTTAGTTATTGACCTCAAATATCCGCTGCTTTTATTTATGCATATCACGTGTTCACACACTTAGCACTTGACGTTGGGGGTGCGTGACCCATGTTGTCAGCATCTCAATGTCTCGATTCCCGTGTTTATTTTAAGAAAATTTTGGGGCGTCACAATATATATTATATATTAATATGTTATTATATTAATATTAATATTATAATTTATATACTATTATTTATATATACATATATGTTGTCTAGATGACTAACGCAAGAGGCCCTAGTGAATTGGGTTATATTAAAAAATTAACAATTATAAATCAAATACACAATATAAAGTATAAACAAAATACGAAACAACAGAAAATATAAAGAGTAAGGGTAAGAAGAAGTAAACTCAGTATTTAGAAGAGGTTCGGCCCCACTGCCTACGTCATCGCTTCAAACTACCTCTCGAAAATCTCAAATTCACTATTCAATCTCCTTCAGGTAGAAATAAAAACCTATTACACCTTTGAGCAGCACCGCTACAAAGAATCCGTATAGAACACCATCTACACTTGCAATCATCTCATACTTAGTGATTCAACTATTCTCTGTATAGAACACCTTCTATACACACAAAAGTTATACGCATCCTCTTACAAATACAAGAGCTGATAGTGGGTAGATTATCAAAATACACTCCTCAATGAGTGAAATAAAAACAATACAGCACAAACTATATCTCTCTCAAAATGAATAAGAATTAAGGCACAAAACTTAGAGAAAAGAGAATAAAGGTTTGGAAAAAATGATACAAAATTTAGTAATTGATGTGTAAGCTCTTGTTGCTATTTTTACAAAACTCAATGGAACTATTTATAGGCAAATGAGTTTTCATATTCAAATTTGAAAAGGCTCACATGTCAAATAAGAATACTATTCACTTTTTAAAATATTCAAATAGAAACATCTCTTTTTTATATTTGTCAAAGACAATTTCATTCATTTTTCAGAGAAATCAAACATAATATTTTACTTTTCATACATGAAAAAATGAGCATGATTTATTTTTCAAGCCAAATCATCTTCTTATTGCATATGTCAAAAAAACACACAACCACTCTTCAAGATTTTCAAACAAAATATCTATCTTTTGCATTTGTCAAAAAAACACACAACCACCCTTCAAGATTTTCAAACAAAATATGCACATGTCAAATATGACAATCAATAATCTTACAAATTCAAATATTTAAGCATATGTGGAAAAATAAATAATTTTTGAAATTAAATATTTTAATAATATTATGCAAATGTAAAAAACGCAATTTGATACTTTATGAGAAAAGATTAATTTTGAGCCTTAATCTAATTTCAAATTTTAAGAGATGTACAAAAATACTCTATAAGTTTCATTTGTAGACTTATTCTTTTTTTTGCTCATACTTGATTTCTTGATGTGCTTAGTTCTCTTCATGCGTAGACAACTTGAATTTGAGTTTTGAATTTATTTGTTATCATCAAAATCTATACGTAGATACAAGACTTGAAACCTTGGATTCAACAATCTCTCCTTTTTGATGATGACAAATACTTAGTAGAAATCTGCGACTTGCAGTAATACTTAAACTCCCCCTAAAAATATGCGTTAGTTTTTCAAATAAAATATAGACATGATTTTAGCATATATAACAATGTAGTATAATACTAGTATAAGACTTCTCCCTCTTTTGGCATTATTAAAAAGGAACCGCAATTGGTTTCAGTAAGATTTATTCCCGTAATAACCAATAACCAAAAAATTAGAGCCACTCGTTTCCGACAAAAACTGCAAAGGCTGAGGCTTAATTTTATCGACTCAGTGCGGAAGGAGATTTAAATCTGCTTGATGTTGTTGACGAATTAGATGTTGCAAAGATTTGAAGTTGAATAAGTGGAGTCATCTGTGTCCAACAAAGGCTGCAGGCCTAACTCTGACAATTCGGAGCGGAAGGAGATTCAAATCCGCTTGACGTTGTTGACAAACGAGATTTTGTAGAGATTTGAAAGCTTTCGATTTCTATTTAAATGACCATTTTCACCTATCGAATACTCACAAGAAAAATCTCTCATACCTCATTGATCAAGTATCTGTTTATCCAAAACGACAAAATGACAAAGAAAATTTCTTCTGGTAATCTTCTGGATTTGAACCAAAAACCATCTCAATTAGTCATCTCTCCCGTCTCATCCAGCATATCTTGTAAGTTTGACTAAGTAAGATTTAAAGAAATGATAGTGTATCTTGTTCTTATTTTCATATCTATAAGAGCAATCCTTAACTTTATCTAATTTGCATCAAATTTTCTTCTCATCTTTGCAATTTGTCTGCATTTTCATTCTACAATTTTGTAATAGCTCATCAATTTTCCTTCAGTACTTATCATGATCAATTTATTTCTGCATCTGTACTTCAATGACTTGTTTATGAGTCAAACAAAAAAATAGTAGAGTTAAAGTAACAGAATAAGGATTTAAAATCCTTACTTGCCTCTTCATTTCGATTGTCCAATCCTTTAGATAAGGATGACATGATGATCTATGAAGAACAAATGCATTTGAATGATGAGGCTAAATGTCTCCAATTTCTGTAAGTCATTTGAGATAATAAAAATATTTAACAGATATTCATAACATGCATAATTCTTATTTCTTTTCTAATCATGTATAGTCTATCTTCTGATAGGGGTTTTGTGAAAATATCTGTCAATTGATCGTGTGTGCTTGTGAATTCTAATATAATATCGCCATTTCTGCACATGATCTCTAAGAAAATGATATCTAATTTCAATATGCGTAGTTCTAGAATGTTGTATAGGGTTCTTTGAAAGATTTATAGTACTAGTATTATTACATTTGATTGGAATGTGATTGTACATGAGTTTAAAAAACCTCAATCTGTTGTTTCATATAAAAAATTTGAGCACGACAACTACCTGCAACAACATACTCTGCCTCAGCAGTAGATAATGCAACATAATTTTACTTTTTACTAAACCATGAAACAAATGTATGACCTAAGAAATTACATGTTTCACTAGTACTTTTTCGATCAACTTTGCAATCAGCATAATCCGCATCTGAATAATTGATAAGATTAAAAAAAGTATGCTCAGGATACCATAACCCTAAGTCAATTATACCGACAAGATATCTAAAAATGCGCTTAACAACAATCAAATGAGATTGTTTTAGAGATGATTGAAAACGTGCACATAAACATACACTGAACATAATATCATGTCTACTAGCTGTCAAATATGATAAACTACCAATCATACCTCTATATACCTTTGAGTCAACTGCCTTACCACTTTCATCTTTATCAAATTAGGTGGTTGGACTCATTGGTGTTCCAATTACCTTCGCACCTTTCCATCTCAAACTTTTTGAGTAACTTTTTGATATATTTTGATTGATTAATGAATGTTCCACTTTTTGCTTGCTTGATTTGCAATCCAATAAAGAAATTAAGTTCTCCCATCATACTCATTTCAATTTTTTTCTGCATACTCTTAATAAAATCTTGGCACATATATCTCATTAGTAGCACCAAATATTATATCATTTACATAAATTTAAATTAGAAAAATATCATCTTGTTCATATTTAATGAAAAAAGTTGTATTGATCTTTCCTCTTGAAAAATCTTTTTCAATAAAAAACTACTAAGTCTCTCATACCAAGTTCTAGGAGCTTGTTTGAATCCATATAATACTTTTGTGAGCTTAAAAACATGATTAAGAGAAATATGATTTTCGAGTTTAGGAACAAGTATCCAAACATCATTTCTTTCAAACTGATTTAGCTCTTCTTGCATAACTAAGATCCATAATTCATCAAGCAGTACTTCATCAATATTTTTGGGTTCAATTTGAGATAGAAAAGTAGTGTGATTGCAAATATTTCTAAGAGATGATCGAATACTTACACCTCGTGAAGGTTCTCATAGAATTTGTTCCGCTAGATGATATTTCACATGTTTCCACTATTTAGTTACATCTCGTACTAAGTTTTGATGATCTTTCCTGATATCTCCATGTTGGACTTCTTCCATTGTATTCTTTTTATTGAGATTAAGACTATTTGTATTATTTGTGTCTTCTATTCCCATGATCTTCCTTTTTGAATTGTCTCCAAATGTCACGCATCCTACTTCTTTAGAAGAGAGGTCAATGAATTTAGTTTTATCTCCTGTCATGTGTCTTGAACATCCGTTGTCTAAAAACCATTTACTTTTACATATAAAAGACTTTATGCATACCTACAAAAACAATTAAAAAAAATTTTGGTACCCAACTTCTTTGGGTCCTTTATTTATTAGTATTAGAAAAAATAAGATTTTTTGGTACCCATATGGCCCTAATAGTCATTGTATATTTTCTTCTAATAGGACAAGTATAATAATTATGACTATTTTTATTACAAAAATTACAAATAACATATGACATATTTGAAAATTTTGAGTGATTGTAATAATATTTTTCTTTGAAAAATCTATTTTTACGAAAAGAATTTTGAAAATCTGATTTTGATTTAGTCGGTTTATCAAAAAAAATTTATAGGATTTGAATTTTTCTTTTGGCATGTATTCCAAGTCTACCTTATCAAAAACACATCTTTAACTACCAAGAAATTTTTTAAAGTTTCTTTTTTCATTTGTAAAGTTTTCAATAATCTTTTATAAATCAGCCACTTTCTTTTTCAACTCATCATTTTCATCTTTTGAAACTATATTATCTTTTCTTAAAACATCAATTTCATTTGTTAAAAAAGAATTTTTCTTTTTCAAAATGGTATACTTGATACCCAATTTTTCAAGTTCTTCATATATTTTTTCTAAAACATTTTGCAATTCTTCATAAGAAGGATTTTCAATATTTTCAAAATTTATTATCTCAAGATCATTTTTAGCTATAAGACAAAGATTTACAGATTTTTCATTGCTTGCGTCGCTGTTTGAGCTACTTGAATCACCATCCCATGTAGCTTTCATTGCTTTCTTGCCCTTGTATCGATCTTTTTTTAACAGAAGAAAATCTGCCTTGATATGTCCTGATTTTTTGCATTTATAACAAGTTCAGGAGTCGTTTTTACCTGTATTTTTGTTGGAAAACTTTTTGAAAGATTTCGTTGGATGAGTTTTATTTTTCTTAAAGAATCTCTAAAATCTTCTTGTGATCATTGCAATTTTTTCATTTTTGCCATCGCTTTCCTCATTTTCATCGCTTTCACTTTCATGGGGAACAGTTTTGAGTGCCAAGCTCTTCTTTTGCTTTCCTTTTTCTTCTCCTCTTTTCAATGTGTACTCATGAGTAATAAGTGATCCAATTAGTTCATTTACTTCGAGCTTTTTGAGGTCTTCAGCTTCAAAAATTGTCGTCACTTTTGATTCCCAACATTTTGGAAAAGAATTAAGAATTCTTCTTATTATCTCCAAGCTAGATTTTCAAACAAAAGTATCTATCTTTTTCATTTGTCAAAAAAACATACAACTACCATTCAAGATTTTCAAACAAAATATGCACATGTCAAATATGACAATCAATAATCTTACAAATTCAAGTCTTTATGCATATGTGGAAAATAAATAATTTTTGAAATCAATATTTTAATAATATTATGCAAATGTAAAAAATGTAATTTAATGCTTTATGAGAAAATATTAATTTTGAACCTTAATCCAATTTCAAATTTTAAAAGATGTACAAAATTACTCTATGAGCTTCATTTGTAGACTTGTTCTTCTTTTTGCTCATATTTGATTTCTTAATGTGCTTAGCTCTCTTCATGTGTAAACAACTTGAGTTTGAGTCTTGAATTTATTTATTATCATCAAAATCTATACGTAGATACGAGACTTGAAATCTTAGATTCAATAATATATATATATATATATGAGTAATTCTAGGGAGAGTCGATATTAGGGAGTCGATAAAGAGTTGGCTTTGGTTTTAAAAAAATTACCTCATTTTCAACCTTATTTTCAATTCCTATACCAAAAAAAAAAAAAAACAATAGAATTCATTAGATATATGAAAACAAGGTTGAAAATGAGAAAAAAAATTAAATCAAAGCCGACTCCTCCTTGACTCTCTAAAACCAACTCTTCCTAGAATTATTATATATATATATATATATATAAACATATATATCATGGGGGTTCGGTCCGGTCCAGTGGGAGAAATCTTTTAGACCGGAATTGGACTGAAATTATTCGATCCATATATAAATTAGACAAGACTAGACTCAATGTCCAATCCGATCTTGGTCTGGTCCGGCCTGCCAGTCTAGTTCAATTTTTTTACGGCCCTACGCATGCCCATGCAATTTGCAAGTTACGGCGTTCATGAGATGTGAAGTACTGTGTACAACAAAAAGATGTAATTTGCAAGTTACGCATGACTAAGGTGCTTCAAAACTTCATACAGTGTAAAAATAAAAAATTATAATTATAATTATAATTAAAAAAAAAACTTCAAAACTTTACAGTGTTTATAGACTTACAGTCTAATAGCAAAGTAACGTGAAAGTAAAATAATAGTAACGTGAAAGAAGCATCAAAAATTTACAGTAAGTGTAACAGTACAGTAACGTGAAAGTGAAAAAAATAAAAAAAAACTTTACAGTCTTTACCATCTCCGATCCCGTCACTCAACTTCAATATAGTGTTTACAGTGATGCACTGATGTGGCTATTTCTTTATCATAAATACATATAAAATTAAAACTGAAAAATGAAATAATATAAAAGACATGAAACGGTGAAAGATTTTTAAAGTTTAAAACCTTACCTTCTTCCTCAGCATGCCAACTGCTCACTGCTTCTTCAGAAGTAGATGCCTCAAGTGCAGTGAATCAGCGATGCAGCGATGGGAGTGGTGCAAATACAAGCAAGATAAATCAAAATGTAAGAGAGGTTAGAGTTTGAAATTAGAAATTGAAATCGAGAGAGATAAAACAAATTCTATAAGTGTCAAGTATAAAAAGAGGATTTTTATGTTCTATTTTTTTTTTTTTACAGATGAATTGCAACGTTATTTTTTGACTGTAGAGTTGTAATCATTTATCGTGACTTTTGATTTTTTCAAGGGAAGATGTAATCTGTAAAGTTTATTTAAAATTCATTAGTTGTAGTTGTGAATATTTCTTTTTTTACAGAATGCATAATTGATTTTTTTTTTTTCAATTTTCAAGATTAATCTGGTTAGTTTAGATGATTATTTTTTTTAGTTTTTTTAAATAGTAAATTTTTTAACATTTTTTAGATTTTTTTATTGTGAGATCTTAGGCAACCGTCTAATCTACCTAATAGATGAGCCGGCCTGACAACTTGAAATATTCAAGTAATAATCGCAATAATACACAAGCATCTGGTCAGCAGCCAGGAATATTCAAAATAAGATAATATGTGAGCTTGTATTTTTCAAGATTATCAAAATAACATCTTGCTGCCCAAGCATCAGCGCAATTAGTAATTTGATAATTTAAAAAGAGAGATAGAAAGAAACGTTGCCTACCTAACACCTGCCCTGAACAAATTATTGAATAGGCGGCCATAAAAAACTTAATTTGGTCCATTAGTTTGAACAATCGTCGATACGAGATCTGAAAATATATGTCAAAAACTGAAACGTCCTGAAGTTCAACAGAAGAAATGCAGACCATGCATCTCCTTCACCCAAACAAAGCACCCTATAAATAAATCAAAACTGTGACTATTTAAACAAGTTAACAAACACATGAAGGTGAACAAGATACTAATGAACATGATGATGAGTTCGAGGATTCATATCTGTTTCTCGGTTTTCAAGTGCGCGATCCTAATTAGTATGTTTTTACCAACCCCAAGCCTAGGTGACAGTCACATATGTCTGCCGGATGACCATGTTGCCCTATTCATCTTCGGAGATTCTCTTTTTGATGCAGGAAACAATAACTAAATCAACACCACTTACCAGTTCCAGGCAAATGTTTATCCCTATGGGGAAACCTTCTTTAACTACCCAACTGGGAGATTCTCTGATGGCCGTATAATTCCAGATTTCATAGGTGAGATGTGCAGGCACACTCATCATGCCACTGTTTTCTTTTCCTTAGAACCTGAAGTCTTTCTGTCGGCTAAATTTTGAAAGCATGCACTGACGTTGCAGCTGAGTTTGCAAAGTTGCCATTGATTCCAGCGTACCTTCATCCTAGTTATAAGCGATATGCAGATGGTGCTAACTTTGCATCTGGCGGAGCTGGTGCTCTTGTCGGAACTTATCTAGGATCGGTATATAGTCTTCTACCTGATCATTGAAATGCAACTGACTATGGTATAGATGACGTTGTTGAGATTTATTTGCGTAACTTGTTCTTCTTCTTTTTCTCTCCCTTCTAATTAATCTAGGTGATAGACCTGCACACACAACTCAGTAATTTCAAGAGAATGAAGATGCTATTGAAGCAAGAAATAAGTGAAACAGAAGCCCAGACATTGGTGTCGAGAGCTGTTTACATAACCAGCGTCGGAAGCAACGATTACGTAGCCCCTTATACTGCAAACTCAAGCTTGTTTCAATCCTACTCTTCAGAAGAGTATGTGGATATAGTTATTGGCAACTTGACATCTGTGATCAAAGTAAAAACACTTACATTCGTACGTACCCAATATATGAAACAAAAGTTGTTTTACTTTTATATTATTCTCTCAACATATATACTTGGATGATGTCTTATATAGGGAATACACAAGGAAGGAGGAAGGAAATTTGCGTTTGTAAACATGCCGCCATTGAGTTGCTTACCATTTTTAAGGGTAATAAACGAAGGTAAATGCGTGGAGAAAATTGCAGAACTGGTAAAACTGCACAACAAAGCACTTTCCCATGTCCTCCAAAAGTTAGAGAGGCAGCTGAAAGGATTTAAATATTCAATTACAGATTTATACAGTATAGCCAATGAACTAATGATTAACCCTATAAAATATGGTATGTCATGATGGCTATTCAATTTCATATACTGCAGAGAGCAATTTATTATTTCTCTTATTATTTACTAATTATAATTTTATTTTGTGAAGGTTTCAAGGAAGGGGAGGACGCGTGCTGTGGATCTGGTCCGTACAGAGGAATTAACAATTGTGGAGGGAAGAAATCCGTAAAAGAGTATGAGTTATGTGAAAAGGCCGGTGACTATGTGTTGTTTGACTCTGGGCATCCTACTGAAAGGGCCAACTCGCTAGTAGCCAAGTCGATGTGGAGTGGAAACCAAAGTGTTACATGGCCTTATAATGTAAATGCACTTGTTGAGCAGAAGAATGAAGATTCTCTAACCATCAGTTCAATTTGCCAAACTAACATTTTTCACCAAATAAACGATTTGCATTTTTTTCTTAGATATGCTCAGTCTATGGAATAGAGCTGTTTTAAGTGAGTGCTTATGGAATATGGTTAGTTCAAATGAGTAAATATATTCTTAAGTCTATTTATCAATATACTAAAGACATCGCAAATGCAGCAAGCTTAAACATCAGCTTACGTAGGAATAATTAGTACTTTACCATTTTTATATTAAATATAGTGTCCCATTATACACAAAACTTGTAAATAATATAGTTCAATTGAAAATGTCAGTCAAAAGCAGGAAACTATTAAACCACCTCTGAAATAGTCAAATCAGGGCTCATTCCAAACAACTTGGAGAGTGTTTCCATTTGTATGCTTTAACCCTTTTTAATTTATTTTATCTTATTATTATAATTTTTTTTAATTTGTATATACTTTTTCAAATTCTCGTATAAAATATAATAAATAATTTATTTTTTTCAAATCTCAAAACATGCATAATATTAAAATATAATATTTTAATAATATTTAATTTAATTTAATTCAGTTCAACTCAACTCAACTCAACTCAACTCAACTTGACATCCAAACGGGACTGGCCAACTTATTGTCTAGAAACCAACTTACGATTTTTTTCTTTTTATCAAAAACAAAAGTTGCTGATTTTGGAAATATCATTCCAATAAAATATGATGTGTAGATTGATTTAGATATTATCATGGCTAAAAAAAAGATGATAGGTAGATCATTGTTTTAGGCCTGCACAACGGCCCATGGCCCACACCCTATTTGATAGGTAAATTTGTGTGGACCTGCATGGTTAAACCGTTTAAACGAGTTACTTAAAAGTCAACGTTATCGGCCTTTCTAGCCTCGTGCGTCATGTACCGGGAAGTAGCTCCACGGCCCACACCGTCCTCGTACTTCTGCATTTGCTTCAAATTTCAATCTCCATTCTCCAATGAGGACCACGTTAATGGGCAAATAGTGTTGACCCTCATCTTCAAGCCCTCTTGCATTGGGACTACTGCAGAAAAAGAATCTCCCGTGAAGTGGAATCCAAGCAGGGCGAGGTGAAAGCTAAGAAATATTGGGTCATGGCGGATCTGGGCTACCTTTTATGTGTTTTAGTGAGCCTTCTCCACCCAGTCAGCTGCAATGGTCAGCCCAAGGCACCGGGAGCCGGAGAACACAAGACGTTGTTTGTGTTGGGTGACTCCCTTTTTGATGCAGGCAACAACCAGTACCTCAATGATAGCGTAGAAGGTGGAGCACTTCCATGGCCATATGGGGAAACCTACTTCGGTCATTCCACCGGGAGACTATCCGATGGCCGTCTTGTTCCCGATTTCCTTGGTAATAACCACATATCTCACTCTCACACACAAATGCTCTAATTGCAGCGGCTTTAAATCCTGTGTCTGTGACATGCGTGTGGGTTTCATCGTAATCTATTAGTTGGTTTGCTTGCTTGAAAATCCTAGATAGGGCTCTAAGTGATAGACCTTGATTGTAACACTCTAATACGGGCAATGGCTGCAGCTCAGTTCGCGAAGTTACCTATACTTCCACCGTACCTGCAACCAATCACACATCGATTCACTGATGGGGCTAACTTTGCTTCAGCTGGAGGAGGTGTTCTTGCTCAAACCCACCCTGGAACGGTAGGTCTTCATTTTCCAGTTTTTGGATCAAGATTTAATAGAATGGTGCCCTAGAAATAAGGGGGATGAAGGAGGTGCTCTCGTTCAAACCCACTCTGTTTGAAGTTTGTCATTTTTGGGCTTGTTTGTGTGCGGCCCAACTTTATAACTGACCCGACAAGAATTTGTCGCGGTAGGCATGTTTCCTAATCACGTAAATCTTGTGAATTGTTTGTGATGGATTTCGTTTTTGCTTACTTTTTCTCTAATGATTCCCAACAACAATCTTTTGATCCAATAACGAAGCACTTGTGCAAAATGAGATTTTATTTTTAGTAGATTAATTGACCTTCTTTATTTCAGATAAGTCTCCCAATGCAGCTAAGCTATTTCAAGGCCGTGGTGAAGTCACTGAGGCAAAAACTGGGTGATGTAGAAGCCAAGAAGTTGCTGATGAAAGCTGTGTACTTGTTTAGCATTGGAGGAAACGATTACTTTAGCTTTTACACACAGTACCCAAATGCTACTCAGCCGTATCGAAGACAATATGTGGCTATGGTGATCGGCAACTTGACTAGCGTGCTCAAAGTAAGAAGTTCACTTTTGAGAAATTAAATTTGTGCAAGTATTTTACTCCGGAGACATCATTTAACACTTTGGTCTGTGTTAAATTTTAACAATTTTCTTTGAGCAGGAAATATATGGTTTAGGTGGAAGAAAAATCGCATTTCAAAATGCAGGGCCTTTGGGTTGCCTACCGGCCATGAAGGCGAGGGATCCTCAACTTGGTAGTGAATGTGCCGAAGAACCCTCGGCTCTAGCGAGGCTGCACAACAGAGCTCTAGCCAATGTTCTAAAAAAGCTAGAGAACAAATTACCAGGATTCAAATATTCAATATTTGATTACTACAGTGCCCTTGGAGACAGGGTGCAAAACCCTTCAAAATATGGTAGCCTTTGAGCACCATCCCTCATTATGCTTGTGCCTATAGAGCTAGACTTACCCTAATCTTTTTTACAACTCTTATCATTGTTTTTCAGGCTTCAAGAATGGAAAGGCTGCTTGTTGTGGCAGTGGAGCGTACAATGGACAGAATTGTGGAGGAGGAAGAAATGGAACAGAACCATACGAATTATGCAGCAATCCTAGCGAGTATGTGTGGTTTGATGGTGGCCATACCACTGAAAGAGCTAACCGGCAGTTAGCAGAGCTGATATGGAGTGGAGGACCACCTTTCACGGGGCCGTACAATGTGAAACAGCTATTCGAGCATCCATGAGAAAAAGTACTAGTATTGTGATTAGTTGTTTTCATATTTACCTTTCTTATCATATTTAAGGAAGTTGCAGTCATAGGGCCCTGTGAACCAAACTAAAAACATCTGAATTTTGCTTAACCTTACTGACATTTTCATCAGATTATGAAGTGAAGGTTGGTTTGATAAGTTTGTGGCTAATCTTAGCTATGTCACTTGTAGCAAATATATGTTCCCTTAAATATAATTTATTAAATCTATCTCTTCTCTTCAACTTAAAATTTTTGGACAAATCACAATTTTATACGGTATGGTAGCATAGATTTTAAGTTTGAACCATACACTTTACCTCATAATTAAATATTCCATACGTTTGGTTCATTTATTAAAGAAAAGCCCGATATATAGTGAGGGAGAGTGATAAAATAAATATAATAGATTAAATTTCGCTCACTAGTTTAAGCTTTCGTGACAATTAACAAATTGCATTTCTCGGGTCATAATAAATCCATCACGTGGTGCAAATGACTCTTCGGATTCGAGTAGTGACTAATGACAGCACATGGTGGTCCTGTGCTGTATGTCTGTTTTGTCTTTGTCATTAGATCAGTGATATTTGCATGCACACCCTTTCATAGTTCCATTTTCACGCACTGGCGTGTTATTGTGACATATGCGAATTATTACTGTTCATATTGTACCCTGTCAACTGTTTTCTAATCTTCTTTTTTTTCTTTTCCTGAGTACTTTACGGTTTATAGATACCGTTTACGAATGATACTGTTTTTCTCATCTTAATTGTTGTGAAATTGGTCCCATTTAGATTGGGGAGTGGGAGTGAGTTGCTCATCTTAATTTATTTATATTTTATTATTATATTTTTAAAATTTTTCATATAAAATATAAATTTTAATACATATTTTTCAAATTCTAATATACATTTTTTAAATTTCAATTCGATTTTTTCAAATTTTAAAATAATAATAATATTAAAAAATAAACTAAATTTATCTTAACTTATCTATCTTCAAACGAAACCTAAATTTTAAGTGGGTTTTGTGTCTGAAGTTTTTTTTTTTTTAAGCCCACTTTGGTGCCCAAAAATAAAATTTAAAAAAAAAAAAAAAACTGACTTTTGAGTCTTTGAGTCCCCCGCGTTATCTTTCATGCTAACCTTACAAATGTTTAGCAAAGCAAATCTTATAATATTTGTCAGGTATTTAAAATAAATTGACAATAATTTTAGACAATAATCATTTGGTTTGGGCTCCTTTGAAGGCGGGCCGTGTTTCATTGGGCAAAATAAATCAGTCATTGATCTAAGAAAAATGCTAATTCTGACGGTTTGTATTTAATTATTTTTTTAATTTTTTTACTTAGTGATAAAGGATGTATTTTTTAATGTTGTAATTTTTTTTTTAAAATATATATTTAAAATTGTTAAAATGCATGAAAAAAAAAACTAAAAAAAAAAACACGAACATAAAATCCCAACTAGAATCTCGCATTTGTGGCTGTCGCAAGGCCCTTGATCTAAAACAATAACAATTAAAGTTGTGTTTAAGTAGTGATATGATTTCAGATATTCTATCACGTCCCTCTAGCAGTTGATTTTCATTTGTTGTCTTTCTAGTGTTCCTCCAGATAACTCTTAATTTAAATTGCTAGAAAGCTATTTTGAGAAGAAGTTAACGCTACATGAGCTAGGTGATGCAGAAGCCATGTAATTGCTATCCAATTCTGTATATTTGTTCAACACGATTTCCTGCTACTAATTTTTCAGTGTATAAATTTGGAGAAATTAAGAAAAAAAAAATTGTTCCAAAACTTGGGGCCACCGGCCAATAGGATTTATATAAAGGTAGCACCCTTGAGCCCACAGTAATAGCTAAAAGAGGATTGTTACATCCACACAACAACAAAAAAAAAACATGAAAACAATCTTAAAAATTAACGTGCTTTCTCTCTTCTGATTCATTATATCTATTTTATAATAAAAATAATTTTATAATATGATGAATTATATCAAGTTATATTAATTTTTAACATTATTTTTATTTAATCATTTTATGGTTACAGTATTTCTTGAAAGAAAACGAACAACATTGGATTTGGCTCATATTAATGTCCATTGTCCATGCCTAACTAATAAAGATGTGTTTGTTGCACCAAACCGTGTCTACTTAAAGAAGAAGATTTTCTTTTGAGGGTTTTCTTTTTCTCAAAAAAAAGAAATAATAATAAACTAGAAACACAATAATGTTGCTGTGTCTGCTTTGGTCAATACCAATGTACACACTTATGTGACGTGTCTTAACATTGTTAACAATCATGTTTTTTAATTTTCCTATTTCCTTCCCCCCCAAACCCACAATATTTATTCTCAATGATAATAACAAAATAAGGAACACGAGGGCCTTAAGAAAAAGATGTTCCTCTTCGTTTAGTCCACAAGAAAAAATGAAATGTCATGATGTCTGCTATACGAAAGAGGACAGGCGAAAACAACAAGTGAGAACAAAGGCAAAGGCAGGTAGCGTAGGAGCAAACAACTAGGCCATCCTCAAATTTCCAACCTATGTACAGTATTTTTGAATCCATGAAAAAGACAAAAATCTGGGCAAGTGGAGCAGCAGAAGTTTCGGTCATGTAATTATCAGTAACGCCAACATTAAAGACTTAGACCACAAATTTAAACGCGGACGATTGGTTTTGTTGTTATCTACATAAAAGACTTTAAAAAGGATTTTGAGGTAAAAGATAAAATTAGAAATATTGGTGTGTGGGAAATGAAGTGGCAGTTTCTACGCCGTAAAAGTGGGAAAAAAATAGGAGGATCAAGGAAGGAGACTCGTGGTTTTAACTTTATGATCCAGAGATGATTGAAAGTGGCATTATTTTGATAAGGTGGAGAAAGGTAAGCGCCGTGGGTATGGAATCCAAGAAATTTTAAGGCCAAGCACTTTGAGATGGAGATTGATTAGAATCATTTTAAAAGGGATTCTTTGACAATTTTTACGCCACCGTTTTGTGATCCCACGTTCTCAATTATTGGCTTCTCTCTCTCTCTCTCTTTCTCTCTCTAGACTGACTTATCTTTTCAACTTTCTGTCTTTTCAGAACGTAGGACAATTTCACGGGATCCGAGTCAGGAAAGCAACTCGGTGCCCATCTATACGTTTTGCTGACAAGCGTGATGTTGTCGTTGGATCGAACGAAACGCATTTTATGCCAGACAATAATAATAAGGGTGACGCTGGGTGCAGCCGGGCTGGCTTTACAGCCTCCCTCTTTCTTAATTTCTTATAAAAATATTAAAAAATATTATAAAATATAATAAAAACATAATATAAAAATAATAAAATTTAAAAAACATAATAAAAAATATAATAAAAATAATAAAAACATAATAAAAAATACAATAAAAAATAAAATAAAGATGAATTTTTATAATAAATTCGACCTCATCTAACCCGCGCCGGCGACAGTGGGCGACACCTCCTAGCCCATCGAGACTGAAGGGAGTACCGGATCCGAAACGGGTTTAAGGCTGCCGAAGACCCACCGAAAGTCGCCATCGTAGGGATGGGATCGCCGGCTCCCTCCGGTCCCGATGAGCTCGACGGTGTCATCTACTGCCACCGGAAACAGCTGGAGCTGCAAAATGAGGGGGGTTCGATCGGACCGAACCCCATAATTTCTCTAATAATAATTAATATGCCAATTTACTTCCTTCCTCGTATAATCATATTATTACAAAATATTATTTATTATTATTTTAGTTATTATTCAATCTACATGATTTTTCAATATTATTATAAACGAGTAGTTTATAAGTGAAAAAATAAAAGTTTCTTAATAATTTTATAGAACGTTACGATGAAAAGAAAAATGTGCAACAAGTAATTACTCTAAATCTATTACATGCCCCTTTATCGATATACGAATAATATATTGATGTAGAGGTTTATCGTATCAATATGCATAAAGAAGTATTGATATTTTAATTTTTTTATGAATGTAATATATTATCCCATATAAATAAGTTGTGTTTTACATATCAAAGTTGTATATTATTACTACTCTTTAATAAAATAAGGATATTGATCATGACTCTTATATCAATTATTGAGTATTTTGATGTTATTACCAAAATTTATATGAAAATGTGAATGTTATAAGATTTATTTTATATGTCATGTTTCTCATGATATTTTATTTTTTCTTAAAGTACTGCTATGTACAACATACTTAATAGAGTTTCTATATAATATAATTTAATTTTAAATCTTATAAATTATATATTATTATTTTATTATTGTGGTGCTGTGCTCACTCAAAGATTGAATAACTGGTTCTCTCTTATATTTATCAAAAAAAATAATAGTCTTAGATTCCGTTTGGATTCGAAGTTAAGATGAATTTAATTTATTTTTTAATATTATTATTAGTTTAAAATTTAAAAAATATGATTTGGAATTTAAAAAATGTGTATTCGGATTTGAAAAATGTGTATTGAAATTTGAAAAATGTATATAGAAATTTATATTTTATATAAAAAATTATAAAAATATAATGATGAAATAGAAGTGAGTTGAGCTACTTCTAAATCTAAATGAGGCCTTATTCTATTTTTATGATTTTTTATTTTTTAATTTCTTTTTTAATTTCTTTTTTTATTTCAAGATTAAAAAAAATGATCATTAGTAAAATTATATATTTTTTAAACTTTTTGTAATTATTAAGAATATTAAAAAATACTTAAAAAAACAAAAATATTATAAATAATAAATAAGTTGTGATGGAATAGTAATATCAAAATTTTAATAACAATGATTGGTTGCCACGTGTTTGTTACGACTAGCAAGTTTTATTATGGTTTTACCCTCGGATGGTGTGGACAACTAGGAGTATGACGAAAGACCCTTGGATTCTCCATCACGGTAAATGATTGTTTTGACCTGTGGCTTCGATGTCAGCTCAAGGAAATGAGGTACCCTGCACATATCCAATAACGCGGGTGGGTGAAGATGAAACGTCCACATAATGCCACGTCAGTATGCCAGTTGTCTCCAGCTACGTTTAGGATCTGGCCACGTTGAATAATGTCAGACCAGCCGCGTGCCTACTGGCACCATCCTTCTCCTTTCTTTCCACCGCCGTACGATCACGGCTTGTAATCGCTTATTCTGCCGCTCTATTTAACTACAGTCTACTGATTTATTTTCATTATATATATATATATATTTTTATTTTTTCAAATTAAGAAAAGACAGAAGGTAAGGTGGGCGGTGCTACAGCCACCGCTGTAAGTGCACCGCCCATTGTATCAAAAAAAATTTTCTCTTTTTTTATTTTTTTGTATCATTTTTTAAATATATTTAAATATTTTAAAAAATATTAAAATATCATCAAATAATATTTACTTAATTATTAAATTTCAAAAAAAAAAACTAACGGTACACACCAACTACGTACACCAAATGGTGTACAAAGCATTTTCCAAGGTAAGGGTGTTAAATTTCGTCCTCCACCGATGCATGATTAGTATACCTCAATTAATTTTGAGATTATGTTTGAAGCGATCTTAAATATTTTATAAATAAAATATTAAATAATAAAAATGTTTTTAAGTATTCTATTACCAAACGAAGCCTCAATCTCTTCTATTTAAAAAAAACAAAAACATTATCAAAACGAAGCCTCAATTTTTCATTAAAAAAAAAAAAGGGAAGTATCACAACGTTAAAGTTAAAAGGAAATGTAACATATCGTACACGTACATTTTGAATGCTTGCAAACAATACCAATCTATACAGTTCATGCAAAGCCACGTGATGATGAAGCAAAGCCTTATATGTATATATATTGCAACATTATTATTATTATTATTATTATTATTGATACTCATTTTTGCTATACTTTGTTAATTGGTACGACATTTTTTGAATAGTTTCATACGTACTTTTGCAGAAAGTATGGTATTGGTACATATAGAAAGTCACACCTTAAATCAAATCAATTGCGTTGGATTGTAGTGTGAAAATTGGTAGGTGTTCATACGTATTTGACCAAAAATCGCATATCTTATAATCCAAACAAACAAAAGTTAGATAGGCTCATTTTCTAAAAATAAATAAACACATTTTAAATGCAAAATAGTATATAAGAGAGATCATCTTTATTGAGATGTGAAATTGTAAAATTTGTCTGCATTAATGTATTGCTTGTGAATAGTCATGATTTAACTTTTTATCCTCAGTACCGTTGAGCTCCAAACATATATACCCCAGACAAATTACTACCTAATAATTATTAATTTATTAGTCTTTGTTTATGTAACGTGCCATATCTTCTTTCTACCTTGGTTAAAGAAACATCATATTATTGGCCCAACACGCTGGCTTAATGATGTAAACACGGCAATGATGGTCGGGAACCTTCAATGATACAATCCGATTACCCATTTAAAAAACATGATTTTATCATACCCATCTGATCGATTTCTCGTGAGTTGTATATTCAATTTGGCAATTTTTTTTTTTTTTTATAAGCAAGTTAATAGAATCTAATTATATATGTGATTAAATTATGTTAATTTATAAATTTTAGTTTTGTAGTTGTTTTGTGTCTAAATTAAAACATTTATCATTTTCTAAAATGAAAGCAAATTAACTTCTAAATCGAGAATATAATCTTCTGAATGTCATTTTTATGAAAAGCAAAGGTTCGTATTTGGTGTGAGTGTAAAGATTGGAATTCCAAAACACAAACTTACATAAATCCGTAATTAAATTGGAACCATTATGTGATGCGCTTCTAATCAACAGAGGGCATATATTTTAGCATATTCTCATTTCCAAATGGTATTATATTTATATTTATATTTATAGAGGGACCTTCATTATTGGGCTTCGCCAACATCAATTATTGAAAGGAAAAAGGAAAATAATAATAATAATAATAATAATTACAGTTATAGTCATCTCATTATGTAATATATTTATTATTATTAAATTATCTTTTATTATTTAATAATAATAAATATTTTATATTTTATATAATAAGATAAAAATAAAATGATAATATAGTGTATAATATTTTTGATATATAGAGAGAGGCCAAGGCTCAAGCAATATATATATATATATATAAAGAAGAAATAGTTATTATTATTGTTATTATTAATCTAATTTATGTGGATGCAGTAACAGGGGCTTTCATTCTCTCTCTCTGCCTGCCTTCATCACGATCTATCGCCTCCGAGCTTCGTCTTGCTCTTTCTATTGCGTGTTTGTTTCACTGTATATGTATTTGAACATGTATTCAACGGATTGAGCATTTCCACTGTATTTGCGTTTTTTTGTTGTTGTTTTCGGTGTTTTCTGTTTGTTTGTCTGAGTGTTGAGAGTGAACCCGAGCTCCTTAAGCTCGGGGATCCGGATCATGGCGGCGGAGAAAGAGCTCCACAACTGGACTGATGAGGAGGCCGACTACCGCTCTCGCTACTTGCAGAAGTTCCGACTCTATGAGACTCGCTCGGTATATACTATAAACATACATCTTCTTCAGCATTGGCTTGCGATTTTGATTTGTTTCCACGGTTGTGTGGGTCAAGTTCATGTTCCTTAAAGTTTAGTTTTTTTTTTTTTTATGAAAAAATCTTTTATGCAGTTTTTAAATTATGCATGGTATTTAGAAATCCATATGCTGTTGCTCTTGTTCGTTGGACTTGATTTATTTGAATTTTATGTGTGAATCTACGCCACCGAAGTGTTATTTATATTTTAGTCATATGTTTGAAGTCATACGCTTGGGTTATTATTTTTACAATTATTTTTGGCCGCAAAAGGATTTTGGGTTCTAACATTCGTGCTTTGGGCATCATTTGGCAATGGTAGTAGAGTTAGATTTTGGCTTGAATGCGATGTGTGGAAATTATCCAAGTCGAAGCGTGATTTATATATTTGTTACTTTTCCGTATATAGCTGGAAGATGATGGATTATTTGTGTTCGTTTATGATTGTTGTCTTCCTCCGGTGTTTTTCACCTCTAGAGTATCCTCGGCGTTCGAGTGATCTACGTTTTCTCGTATCTGATATTTTGGAATTCATATTTTGGTGTTAACTGGCAAACATATAGATATTCCACTGCTATGAACTATCAGACTATTGCAGTAGTTTTTAACAACCACGATCTTGGATTTGGGCAATGCTGATTCTATATTGGCTTTTACTAATAAAACAACTGTTTCTTTTTGCTGTCTATTAACTGTTTATCCTACTTCAATTGTTAGTTTTTCATATTTCAATAATAGTAATGCAAATGTTAACATGCCATCTACATTCAACAGAACTTTTATATGGTAGGAAGAGACAAGAGCAGAACAATCTGGAGGGTGCTAAAGATTGACAGATTGGACCCTTCTGAGATAGACATTCTTGAAGACTGTACAACATACTCTGAAGTGGAATGCTATGACCTGCTAGGGAGGATTCATGAAGGAAACCAGTGTACGGGTGGACTTAAATTTGTCACCACTTGTTATGGAATCGTTGGTATGTTATGTCTATAAGAGTTAAAAATTGTGCACACTTTCTTTCTCAATATTTGAGCGCTCATGGTGTTTCTTTTGATAATAGGGTTCATCAAATTTCTAGGACCTTATTACATGCTGCTTGTTACGAAAAGAAGGAAGATCGGTGCAATTTGTGGGCACACAATTTATGCCATTGCCAACAGCAGGATGATTCCAATTCCAAATTCTACTGTGCTGTCAAAAATGGCTTATTCTAAGAATGAGAACAGGTCTTTTGTCCATCCTGCATGTAAATGTAATATGCCCTTAGTGCTTCTAAGGAAACCTAAGAGGGTAGCAATCAGATTTAAAGATTTTTCATTGTACTTGGATGAGAATTTTGTTATAGTGTTGTTCTTTTCTCTTAGTTTCAATTCATTCTTTCTGGGGTTAAGTAATCTTCTTAGTTCCCATCTTTTAACAGTATATAAGCTCTGCATTTTGGAGCTAATCTGTGTACCACATTTGTATTCACCACTCAGCGTGAAATCAATGATGTGGACTTCTTTGATTCAAACTTATCTCATATTATTCTGGTAGTTTATAGTAATTATAAAAAATAAAAAAACCAATGATGCATCTCCATAGTTTCCTGAGTTGATATAGAACTGAATGTTATTGTTGGATCCTTCTTTGTTTATACTTTCCGATAGAGGCAGCCTATTGCCAGTTTGTTTCCTGAAAATGTACAGGGGCAAAGTTCATTGCTGTTGTGATGTAAATATAACATGTTGAATGAGACAAGGTATCATCAGGATTTTGCAGGGATAATCCACATCCCTTTTTTTCCTCCTTTATTTCCTGGTTATATAGTTCAAACAATTTCTTCATGGCATTTTTCCCTCTTTGTTCAAGTTATTAGATATATATTGATACTTGTTGCCTTTCTTTTCCTGGTGGACATAGATACAAGAAGCTCCTAGGCACCGTGGATCTTACGAAGGACTTCTTTTTCAGCTACTCGTATCATGTCATGCATAGTCTTCAAAAGAACTTGTGTGATAATAAGACAGGAGAATCCCTTTATGAATCAATGTTTGTTTGGAATGAGTTCTTAACTCGTGGAACTCGTCATAGCCTCAAGAACACACTATGGACGGTCGCCTTAGTGTATGGATTCTTTAAACAGGTATGGAATATGTGATTTGACTAATTTATATGGGGATTCTCTCTCTCTTTACTTCTGGCAAGTCACCACCAAGAAGGATGCACGCATAGTTGAACCTTTTTGGCCATTATTTCTCTTTTATTTGTTTCAATTATTTGTCTAATTTACTCATCTTTGAAAATTTCTCTTTAAAACCACCACAACCATCCTCATTTTGCTGCCACTGGGGTCAGGACAGGCTGTTTAAAATGATTTCAGGACTTAGCACTAATATAGATAGTTCTTATTTGTTTAATTTTTATTTTATTCATAAAGAGCTGTTTTCTTGCTGAGCCATCCAGGACGTTGTCATATATGTTGTCCACTCCTAATATTATTCAAAGCGAGATTAATTCAGTTAAGGATACTCTTTTTGGAAAGCTAAATAGCTTACCCTTGAGGCAGATTAAAGGGTACTAGTGTTTACATGTTTCTGAAGTTGGGAAGCATATGTATTTTTCTTGATATTATTTTGAACTACAAAAAAGTCAATTTAGGCACACACATTGTAGCAAGTCAAACTGCTTGCTTGTGCTAAAACTTGGATAGTGTAGTGTCATACGCAGACTTGCCATCTTCCTCAATTGTTTTTCCTGGATTTATGCATGCTATTCTGTATTAGAACGAAAATTGAAAGTTTGGTTTTATTTTACTCTTTTATGTTTTGGTTTTCCAGGTCAAACTTTCTGTATCTGGCAGGGATATGAACCTGACCCTAATTGCTAGGCGCTCGCGTCATTATGCTGGCACCAGGTTTGGCCACTGCTCAAGAATACCTCCTCAAGTAGTTATTTGGTTAAAGCCCGTTTGGATTTCGGAGATGAGATGAATTTTTAGTATTATTATTATTTTAGAATTTGAAAAAGTTGAATTGAGATTTGAAAAATGTGTATTGAGATTTTTAAAATGTGTATAAAGATTTATGTTTTGTATAAGAAATTAAAAAGTATAATAATAAAATAGAGATAAATTAAAATGAATTGAGATGAATTTGAAATCCAAACCGGACCTTACATTCTCTTGATATTGCATGTTGTATATTTTGACTCTCACCTCCTTGACCTATTGCCACAAATATGCACCTAGAAATGGTCTAGACAGGCCATTTATAACTTCTTCTTTGTCATTTCAAGTTGACTTTTGACTGTAAATTCTGATATTTTCTGGCTTCTTCTGGATGCTCCTGAGCTCTGTAGTAGGCCACTGAGGAGATTTTCCCCTGCACATGTTATGCTTTCGATTTGCCAGAATAAGGTTCTCTCCTGTAGACAAAACTCTCACTTTGTTCTCCAATCTCCTGGAGCAGATATTTAAAACGAGGCGTCAACGAGAAGGGTAGAGTAGCTAATGATGTTGAGACAGAGCAGATTGTTTTTGAAGATTCTCTTGAAGGACACTCTTCACAAATAAGTTCAGTTGTGCAAAATCGAGGTTCAATACCCCTTTTCTGGTCCCAGGAAACTTCGCGATTGAATATCAAACCTGACATTATATGTATGACTTTGGCATATTTCTTTGTCATGATAACTATTTAAGTTCTGTTCATACTTTGCTGACATCTTTTTCTGTTTGCAGTATCAAAGAGGGACCCTAATTATGTAGCTACAAGACTTCATTTTGAAAATCTTGCCAAAAGATATGGAAATCCCATACTTATTTTGAACTTGATTAAGGTAGGCCTTTCTGCATTTATTGAGAAACCCTGTCATCATATTTCCATCCATGCTCATATTTATGTGCTCATCTATCTGAATTTTAGTGACTTTTGAGGTATGATTTCTGAGCTCTTCATTCATTTCTTTGCCTTTTGTTAAAACGGTTGGTTACTAACAGACTCGTGAGAAGAAACCTCGAGAAACTATTCTTCGTGCTGAGTTTGCAAATGCTATCAGGTTTATTAATAAAAGTTTAACTGTGGAAAGTCGCCTTAGGTTTCTTCATTGGGATATACACAAACACTCTACAAGGTGCTTCGCTTTCCCCTGGCTTATGTGAAAGCTTCAAGTTTTCTTGTTATTTCAACTATCACTGACATTAATAGAACCTGTAATATTGCAGCAAAGATACAAATGTGCTGACACAACTGGGGAAGGTGGTTGCTTATGCATTGAATGAAATCGGCATCTTCTATTGTGAAATTACACCAGATTTAAAGCCAGAGGGTTTATTAAATTGTTCCTACTTGGAGTAAGTTCTTAACAAAAAGATGCTACCTTACTTGACTGTTGTGATCTATTTTTACAAATTTCAGTCTTCCCATATTAGAGTGTCTGAATTCCTCTGTCGAACAACTTTTTGTTATTGACGAATATTATGTTTTTCTTTCTCCCCCACCCATGGGTCTCACTGTTTCTAGCTTGTACAATCCAGATGAGACAATGGAGTGGAACAAAATTCCATTTTGACTAAAGGTTATTATATGCTTTTATTTAAAACATTTTTGGCAGGATCACTTTACTACGTGAGGTACCATAGCTTCCTGAGTCTATCTTATAGGGCTTCGTTCCAGTATTTGCCAATACCGCTCAAATTTTTTTTTTTTTGTCAATTACACTGCTGACACCTCCGTATTGTTGCAGGAGGGAAAATGATGCAGGTAACTGCTCTCTGGAGAAGCTTTCCAGTAGAAATGACAATTCTTATAACTTGAGAAAACAAGCTAAAAATGGCAGTGGTAGTGGTAGTGGTGATGCAAGCGGGGACCAACTTGTCAAAACCCCAATGTTTCAAAGAGGAGTCCTAAGAACCAATTGCATTGATTGTTTGGATCGCACAAACGTAGCACAATATGCCTTCGGACTAGTTGCCCTTGGCCGTCAGCTGCATGCTTTAGGATTTTTAGATTCCCCGGACATTGATCTAGATAACCCTCTGGCAGAGGATTTAATGGGAGTTTATGAAATTATGGGTGACACACTTGCATTACAGTACGGTGGGTCTGCAGCGCACAATAAGGTACATTACTTTTGTGTTTGGAAAAATTGGAAATGAATGTTGAATGGTTGTATAAATAATAGTGTGAAAAAGTGTGACAAAATGAATTCAAACCTCTCCCAACTAACGGCCTTCAGCATATCAGTTGATTTAATTTATTTTTTGTTAAAGCTGGGAAGTTACTTTAGTTCCTGATTAGATTTAGCACTATGGTCATTCAATGATTGTGCATATGTAATGCTAAACAGATATTTTCCGAGAGGCGAGGTCAGTGGAAACCCGCAACTCAGTCGCAGGAGTTTTTCAGAACACTACAAAGGTTTTATAATAATACATGCATGGATCCTGAGAAGCAAAATGCCATTAATTTGTAAGTCAAACTATCCCCTTAGTCAGAACCCTATTTTATTTCTGTCAAAGACTATCTGAGGATTTTTCTAGTATACTTGGTGGGTTGGCGTGAGAGTTGAAATGCATAATTTGACCACGTGGTTGTGCAGGTTCCTGGGTTACTTTCAGCCCCAACCAGGTAAACCAGAGCTGTGGGAGATGGATTCGGACCAGCACCACAGTGTTTGCAGGAATGCCCCTAATTTTGTTGATGAGAATATTAGGTATATACTTTTTGAAGTTGCCATTATTCTGTCATTTCAATTTGATGGAAATCTTGAGAGAGACTTAATATGCTGATTAACAATAAAATGTATGTACAGTATTCTTTAAGTCAGAATGTAAAGGATTCTGTTTAGGTGTTTGATTACTTCAAGGAATTAGGGAATGGAAAGAAAATTATGTTACTTGGGTTCCATAACCATTAAAAACTAAACCTAGTCTCTAGGTCGCATCATCCAAATTGGAAGGGAAAGAATAGTGGGCCTACTGGGAAGGAATCCATCCCCTCTCTTTCTACCCAACCACCCCCTCCCTCTTCTGTCTACCCTCTACCTCTTCTTTTCCCCATAAAAATACAAAGTTTTTTTTTTTTTTTTTGCTTTCTGTGGGTAGAATGCATTTCTGTCACCTGGATAATATTTGGAAGTACTGTACCCAATTATCTTTTTTGTATGGATGGGAATAAATGTACTGTTCGTCTTCTGTTTTTGTAATGATAGAACTTCTTTAAATTACTGATAAAAAAATGATAGAACTTCTTTGAAGAAAAAGATGCTGCTTGTTCTCAAATAACTTACCAAGTCTTATTGCTTTATTTGTAGATCATTTATTAAAAGATCACTATCGGATGGCAATATTCATTGCGAAAGGGATTCACCTGTGGTGAGAACAGATGTTGGACATGAGGAGCCTTTGTCTGAAAACTTGCAAGAAAGTAACACTGGTTCGATGCCAGAGATGTCGAGTTGTGAAAGTGCTATATCCTATTGTAGGTATGTCAATTTCTCATTTTTTAACTTGCTTCCATGTGAAGCTGCTCTAATGATTATTTTAGAACTATGGGCCTTCATCTGCAACTCATCCAGTAAATGTTGGTTGTCTTTTGAAGGTTTACTCCTTCAATGTCTCGTAGGCGGCTCTTTAGAGATATGCTAGAGGACCAAAGCCCTGAAAGTGGTAATCTTTGTTATGATGACCATGGTGATGCATGTACCTGCTCAAATTTGCTTGATGTGGACTGGCTTTCTTCATCTGGAAATTCTTGTGAAGAAGATATATATGAAAGGTAATTCTCATGTATCTGTTATGCCATCTGCTCTGTCATTTCACTGTTTGCGTCCTATATGTTCATTCATTATCGTTAGCCATTGAAGTGATAATCATCAAGTGACATGAAGGAGATTTATGTTCAATTTACAATGTGAGAAAAAGAAATTTCTCTTGTTATGCAACACTTTTACCTGTAGTTTATGTGAGTTGATGTTACCTTGATTTCAAATCAAAATAATAAGCTGAATTTTTTGGTGGCAATCTGGTAAGTAAAATAATTCCAGGTCATAACCCTGTCCGAACCAATCAAATCCTTGAATTGGAAGTCTTTTATGAAGAAAGCTGGTAAAGATTCAGAATGTGTACTTAGGTGGAGTCTATCAGTACTTGGTCGTACTCCCTGTCTTAGCTTCTTTGCCTGACCCTAGGCCTTATATTGGGTAGATGCAACAAGAGAATGTTCTATTGGAAGTCTTAATGAATGAAATATTTTTCTTTCTGCTGTTTTTCTTTTCTCTTGTTGTGAATCTTAGGTCTTGAACTGTGATTTCACCATCCACCTTTTTCTTACTTGAGAAGGCATCATTTGAGTCAAGAGTTCACTGGCAACTGACTACCAATTTATTTGGCTGCAGGTCTATCACCAGCCTTTCATCAGAAAATTTTGGGGATGGACTGAAACTTTACACCACCACATCTGCAAGCGAGACTAGTTCCGGCATGAGGGTAAGTCTTTATCATCTTGCTTCTGGCAATTTTATCCAAAGTTGCATTTGGACTTTATCGAGAAAGAGTTTACAAGATAGAATTTTCCCCAAAGCAATCATTTGCATAATTAAAAAATGATTGGCGTTGCTGCACAATGTTTGACAAAGAATTTAATTATTTTTCAATATGCGCAAGAAATTCAAAAATGGAAACATCATATCTGCACAGTGAAATGATATTTACAGTCTTAAGCTGTGTAAGTCCCACATACTTTGAAAAAAATGGATAAATTTGGGATCCGTATGAAAAAATTCATTTTTTTTAATGGTAGCTCACTTTTTTTTTAAAAGGAATATGCAGGACTTACACACTCAGATTGTATATGGCATTAGTCTTTATGCATGATTCTATTCTCTGATATGTTACTACAACATTACCTAGTCTCTCTAAACTTGGGCCCCGAATTTATGACCCTGTTCATATCACTTCTGGTATGTACATATGTACCCATACACACATACACATATATCCATCATATGTACAGTTGCATGGATATGCATACAATTACACTCAAATGCACATAACCGAGTAAATCCCTGATGAAAACAATTAAATTCTAAATATCAATGAATTGAATACTACATGTTGTGGTTGGAAACGGGTAATGAATATCATTGGTAAACCCTATTTAGGAAAGGAAGCTGAATGGAACAGAGGTCATGGATGATGGTGTCCATCCTGGATTTTCTGAAAGTTTTGCGAAATGGGTAACTCATGGGGGAGTACTGTTACCACTAAAGTTCACCTAAAAGTCTCTCACTACATTTATTCTCATCGTCGTCTGATTCAACCCGTCCGAAGGACGTGGGTTGCCGTACCGAATAAATCGTAAGATAGCAATGAAAAGAGAATGGCATTGGTAGCGAATATATTCTTGTAGACAGACAATTCATTCTCAAGTCATGTCGTTTAAGATTTGCAGCATTAATTGGATCACGAGTTAATCTTCCACCTGGGCATGATATATCAAGTTACAAGGATAAATATCTTCGGCTAATTATTTCTGCTGCTCTCAAGTCTACAGCATCTTCTAGGTTCTAAACTCACGAGCTTTATTCTGTAAATATGATATGAAGAGCTCTTAACTCCACTAATTCCTCTAGGTTTTGAACTCTGATCAAAAGGTTCTTGACCTCGTGTAAATTTCTCATGAATAAGGTTAGAACTTTTCCATTTAGATCTCAAACGCACACTGTTAGATTCTAGTTTCTTGTAATTTTTTGTTTTTGTTTATATGGTAAGCAAATAATGGTGTCCCCCCATTTATGGGTCGTTAGGGATTTTAACTCGAATTACTGTGGTTCATTCATCCTTTTGAGAACTGCGGCGGGGCTTGGAGGCGAAAAGTGATTCTTGTTCCATAAAAAACACAATATGGTAAAATAACTGCCGTATTTTTGTCTCCAGATGCGCTAGAAGTTTTGATCCATTGTGGTCGGCATGGCAGCAATGCCCAGACCTAGACGAGGATTAATTACTTTTGAGAAATGATTTATGCAAGCTAAAAATGCAGAATTCTCGCATAACTTCTTAATGAAAAAAAAAAAAAAAAAAAGAATTTATGTTTTTATAAAAAGAAAAAAAAACTTGTACAAGACTTGTACGTCTAAAACTTGTACTTCACATTACTCTTTAACTTTATAAATGCTTGAGTTGAGATTCCCGTGAAAAAAGGGCAGATAGAATGTTACCTCAACGGTTGATTTCAACCATCATCTATCCTATAGATTTCCATCCCTTCTCTTTTAGAAATCTTCTCCCCCCTTTTATTGGTAAGTAAAAGAGGAAATTATCAGTTCATTTAAAAAGCAATTATCAGATTACAGATGCGTTTCAATTCTATCCAGAAAATATATGTTATGAGTTCAATTGAAAATTTTGGAACAAATATGAGATTTGGCACCTACATTCTCTAATCACCATTCCTTTTACCATTATTTTAAACCAATCTCTTATTTCTAAAACAAATCTCATTATGATGTGATATTAATGATATTAAGATTTTGTTATATTCTACTTGTGAATTCATCAACTGATGTCAAGATGTAATAAAAAGAGCTTTGGTACTCATCACCTCCATACACCACAAACTATTTTTTTTTTATTCTACTTAAACTAATTGAATTATTCTCTTCATCATTCATACATCACACATTTGATAAGAGAAAAATAAAATAAAATGGATGTGTGATGTGTGAAGATAATAAATAAATATTTCTAATAAAAATACGATAAATAGAATTTTTCATTATTATATTAAAAATAATATTTGTAGTCATAAAATTTCGTAAGCATCATGCACTCTTGAAAAAGGTGAGCATATATGAAAACTTTTTTTTTTTAATTAATTTTTTTAATAATAGACCTCTTTTTCAAAAGAAATATACATCACTTGCATAATCCATTAACCGTATCTAACATTACTTGTTAGTGACCAAGTGTTCTATAAATATATTCCTCCACCGAAGGCCCAACGTACATTTTAATTATCTTTCATATCGATCGAAACTACAATTTAGCGAACAGATCTAATTTCTAAACCGACAATGTAACATCGAATACGTTACCAATTGACCTGATCAAAGTTCCGTCATGTAAACAGTGTTGCTTAACTATTAACTTGTCTGTCTCCCCCAAGCAGACTTCTTCTCTCTTTAATATATACACAGGATTGGCTTAAATTTGCATCCTATGAGATTGAAACTAAGCCGTTGATATGAACAGTCACAAACACAGACAAACAAGCCTCACCCTCATTTTCCTTAACCGTCTTAGCATGGCTAGGGCTAAGCACCGGATGATCTAACTGCCAATATTAAAATAGTCAGGTTTCGATGGATAGAAGATGGGGACTTCTACACATACACCTACGCATCACACACTCCATTCTTTTTAATTTTTTAAAATTAATTTTTTGTTATAAAATATTTGTTATTTTAATTTTTTTCAATTTATTTAAATTTTTTTTCTCATTATTCATATTCTAAATGTTTTATAAAAAAAAATTTAAAAATTTAAAAAAAAAATGTGATGTGTGGTGTATGTTTATAATTTCTCTAGAAGATGAGTAAGATAATAACCTCTGGACAGGCTCTGGTCTCACAAAACCTGTTGTTTACCTTCTGGGCGATCATACCAAGAAGTTGGGGGGCGATACCAACTTCCAATCTGAATCGAAACCAACAAAGTAACAAAGTAACCCAATCGTAGAGGGAGACCAGAAATTATTATCTTACTCCTCGAGGTTAATAAAGAACTACTAACACAATAAATGAATAATAACACTATTGAGCAGCCAATCAGGAGTCAGTTCAAAATGTCCATCTCGAAAATACAGTAGATGGGATCCTCAATAGAATCCAGTGGGCCATATTTCAACAGAAAATGCAGAAACACCACGGGCACATCAACCCTTCCAGTATTTTAGGCTCTAAAATAACTCGATATATTATTTAGCTTCTCAGAAAAGCCTAAGCATCAAACTCCACCTTTCCAAAAGAATTGAAATTGTACGGGAAAATTACATCCTTCTATCAATTCCATTCAGAAGACATGCAAAACATGTCTTACACCGGTATAAAAAAAAAAAAAATCAGTATTAAAATATATCAAAATAAGGCATCTCCCTAAAAACGCCAACAAAAGAGTCAAAAATAGCAGGAACTCAGTCTCAAGACTAAATGTGCCTACAAAGATTCCCAACAGAAAATTGAAAATGATAGAAAAACTAACTCATAATTGTAAATGCAATAAGTAATTTAACAAAAACACTTTCAAACTCCATTCACTCCCAACCCGATGAAGCAGGAGCACCTTCAATAACAGGCACTGCTGGCGCTGGAATAGGATCCCATTCACCTGTTAAAGGGACTGCAGCTGAACGAAAAAGGGTTAGTAATGATTTACAAAGGAATTGCAACAAATAAAATAGATGCTGTGCCAAATACACAAATGCAAGTACAAATCCAACTACACAAAATCATTAATACTTTACATGACCATGTCAAATATGTTAAAAAAAGCACATTAGAAATTGGCAAAAATAATAGCACCATCACATAGAAATATCTTCCGATGGACTGCTAAAAGGAGAGAATGATATAATAAATTTTATTTCAGTAACCACCAAAAACACGTAAATTAGTTCTACCTGGCTCTGAGCCCCAGGGAGCAGCAGGAACTGCTGGAATAGGTTGCTGAATGTCAGGGTTCCACTGGGCATCAGAAACTTGAGCAGGCCACTGATCAGATGCAAGGGGAGCAGCAGAATAATCAGCAAGACCATAATCTGGGATGGCAACTGCTTCTTCTTCTTCTTGTTGCTTAGCCTCCTCAGGCTCGCGGTAGAAAAACAAATCCACCTGCACATAAGATGACCAATTTTTTAAATTAGCAATTTAGCTCTCAGCAAGGAGCCCATCAAACAAAGCTGTCTAGTTTCCTCCTCACCATCACATCCCATTTGTGCCCAGGACGAATAGTACCACGCATCTGTAGAACCATTCTTGCCAACAGCCAAAAGAGACATCCTATGCTATGCTTCCCCTTGTTGTTAGAGGGGATACCGATATCAACATACCGCATTGGAGAATCAGTGTCACAGAAAGCTATCGTTGGGATATTTCCAAGAGCAGCTTCTTTAATAGGCTGCAAGCATCCTCTCACGGTGAGGCAAAAGTGAGATAAAAAAAATGCAGGAAGAAAAAAAAAAAAAATTGGTAAGCAAAAATATTATATATAAAAATATCAATAGGAGTAACCAAGTACACTGGGCGTATACAAGAAACGCTTAGCCCATAATAGAGTCCCTAATAACCAATAAGCCCATGAAAATTAGAAATATATTTAAAATATACCAAGCCCGAATGGGAACAAAACACATCTCCCCAACCCCAACCCCATGATTCCCTTAAGACTACTACTCCACCCAAAACTCTTTCTGCAAATGTCCTCCCTTTAGTCTTCCTTCAACTTGAACTACCTCCCCTAGCATTCTAGCTGATTGCCCAAGAAAGATGCTTTTAACTCCCTACTTTTCTTAAATCTTGCTTTGGTTTCAAGTGAGTGGCCCACCTCAGAACAAGAAATAATTTAAGTAAAGAGATCATGGCAGTAAATAAATCCTCCAAAATATAACAAAATTCAAAACATCAAAACTCCATACAAGTAACTTCTACATTGAAATTTATCTCAAACAAATTTCCAACCGGTAACAGAACCAAAAACTAGGCATCGCATTAAATATGAGGAAGGCAACATTCACCTGGTGATCTGTCCTTGGATCGGTAAGTATGAGGAGACGGGGTTCATTGAAAGACGTCTGCAGCTGGTTGGTGAACGTACCGGGTGTGTGCCTTCCAGCAATTGCATGGGCACCGGTGTACTGAGCAAACTTAAGGACTGCTCTCTGACCGTATGGCCTTGCAGACTGTACTATGATGTCCTGAGGATTCTCAATTGCAACAATAACCCGGGCTGCCAGCTGAAGCTTTTCCCATGTCTTTCCCAAGTTGATTATGTATATACCTAAGCATCAAAACACCATTTCGTAATGCTAAAAAATTTCACCTGTAACCAACGCAAGTAAATCACCTTTTCACAAATACAGAGATGGAAGGCATTACGTTCTTCACACCTGATAACTCATACGAGAAAAATATATATGCGTACATAAAACATAAATCATTACAACAACAAAAAACCACCAAACCATTGAGCATATTAGGTCTCTCAATAAAACCCAACAAAACCACAAGTTTCCTGTTTGATGATTCAAAATCAAAACAGAGAAAGGAAAAAAAAGGACATCAGTCCCACTTTCCTTTCCAATCATTCCAAACAAAACCAAAGTAATTGGTAAAAAAAAAACAGAACTCGAAACGCCTCCCTTCATTATTTTACTTCCCGCTTAAATTTCTCATCGCCCGACCACACTAAGACACAGGCAATAGGGAAAGACTTGTGCGATCTGAAAAATGAAACGAGAAATACCATCGTTACGGCGCTTGAAGACGTAGCGCTCCATCTGGAAATCACAATTCTTGGTGCCCAGATGAACCTCGGCGGCCAACATCATCTGAATGTCAGCCTCCTTTTGAGAGAGCTGACGAGGTGGGGCGGCGCCGGTGTTAGCCATGCTTCGAGGAGAGGAGGAGAAGCACAGAAGAACCTAGCCGCCTTTATTTGGTCGGAGAGAAAACGAGCGACCTTGAAGACCTGCCCATGATGGAATTTATATGGTGCTAAAACCCTAATGGTCCTCGAACGAAATTATATCTGAAGGTATTAAATTAGCAATGCTCTCTCTAACCTTTAAGCTTAATTTTTTTTAATTTTTTAATATTTTTATTTTGAATCTATTCTTTTTAAATTAATTTTATTTATTTATTATGTGTATATCAAATATTTAATAAGAAAAAGTGTAATGTGTGAAAATTATATAAATAATAAGAAGTTATGAAGATTTTTTCTAAATTTAAAACCCTCTTAACCTTTTTATCGATGATTCGATACTAAAAGAAATATACATATTTTGTTTTGTTGTAAATTGTTGTCTAGATGACTAACATAAAATGGGGGTGAATTGGGTTATATTAAAAAATTAATACTTATAAACCAAATACACAATATAAAATATAAACAAAATACGAAGTAGCAAGAATTATAAAGAATAAGGACAAGAAGAAGCAAACTCAGTATTTTAACGAGGTTCAGCTCTATTGCCTACGTTCTCGCCTCAAGCTACCCCTTGAGGATCCCAAATTCACTATTCTATCTCTTTCAGGTGGAGATAGAAACCTATTATACTTTTGAGCAACATCGCTACAAAGATTCCGTGTAGAACACCCTCTATACTTACAATCACCTCACACTTGGTAATTCAACTATTTTCTGTGAAGAATACCTTCTACACAGAAGGTTTTCTACACAGAAGGTATACTTACAAATACAAGAGCTGATAGTAGGTAAATTATCAAAGTACACTCCTCAATGAGTGAAATAAGAATAATACAGCACAACCTATATATCTTTCAAAATGAATAAGGATTAAGGCACAAAATTTAAAGAAGAAAAAATGAGGGTTTTGAAAGAATAATGCAAAACTTAGTAATTGATGTGTAAGCTCTTATTATGATTTTTGCAAAACTCAAATGAGTTATTTATAGGCAAATGAGTTTTCATATTCAAATTTGAAAAGGTTCACATGTCAAATAAGAACACTATTCAATTTTCAAAAGATTCAAATAAAACATCTCATTTTTATATTTGTCAAAGACAACTCCATTCATTTTTTAAAGAAATCAAATATAATCTTTTACTTTTCATACATGACAAAATGAGCATAATTTATTTTTCAAACTAAATCATCTTCTTTTTGCATATGTAAAAAAAAAATACACAACCACCCTTCAAGGTTTTCAAACAATATTATCTATCTTTTACATTTGTCAAAAAAACATACTACCACCTTTCAAGATTTTCAAACAAAACATGCATATGTCAATATGACAAGCAATCATTTTACAAATTCAAATCTTTATGCATATGTGGAAAAAAATTGAAATTAATTATTTTAATAAAGTCATGCAAATGTAAAAAATGCAATTTGATACTTTATGAGAAAATATTAATTTTGAACCTTAATCCAATTTCAAATTTGAAGAGATGTACAAAATTACTCTATGAGTTTCATTTGTAGATTTGTTCTTCTTTTTACTCATGTTTGATTTATTGATGTGCTTAGCTCTCTTTATGTATAGACAACTTGAGTTTGAGTCTTGAATTTATTTGTTATCATCAAAATCTATACGTAGATACGAGACTTGAAACCTTAGGTTCTACATAAATAATTGAATGTAATAAATACATTTCATGTATATAATAGATGATTATTAAAATTCTTACTCATTAATGTATTTCTATTTTTATCGTCATACATCATCTTATTTTATGTATTGTCATTTTCTAAATTCATGTATCTATTTTATATAATTTAAATAATATATCCTCCTATGTTTATAAAAAGAGTCTTGAGAAATATATATATTTTTATATTTGTGGGTGTTCGGGCCAGCTTGCGCGCACCTCGACTAATTTCATGGGACCTTGAAGTTAACAGCTGGGTAAACTTCTAGTAGTCTTGAGGGAACTCGAATTGGTGATTATTGGATAGCAAACTCCGAGTCTGACCAGCCAAGCTATCCTTCAGAGTTAAAGAAAAATATTTATTGTAGACAGATAACAAAAATGTTGAGAGATAATATTGAGTTCTTAAATAATTAGTTTTATAGTATTCAATTCTCTTATTATTTTTATTTAGTTTCATAACCTATTTCTTATTTTAGGGACTTAGGTTGGTTTGAATACCAAAGTTCTCTATTCATCTTAATTTTTTTTTAATTATTATAATTTTTTAAAATTTTTACAAAAATTAATAATAAAAAGTTATACATACAATCACTTTTATATACACATTTGCACACAAATCGACATAAGTGACTGCATCATTTTTTTAATATAAAATAAATATTAAGTTCTATCACATCAACAAAATGTGCAAGGAGTATGCATAATTGACATATTTAGCCGAGTTTAAATATGATGAAAAAATTAAAATTTTAAAATTTTAAAATAATAATAATATTAAAAAATAATACTCTAATAATATTATTTTTAACTTTTAACTTTTATCTTATATCAACTCACTATATAAACTTTCATAAAAAAATGGTGTCACGATCTAAATAAATGATGGGTACTAAATATTTTTTCTTTATAGGAAATAATAAATAACTTTTTGATTTAAATAAAATCGTAATAAAAATATTAGACCAAAAAAAAAAAAGGGTTATAGATAGCACGTCGTTGCTTGATTGATATGTAAATTCAATCAAATAATAAAAGCAAAACCTAATTCCAATTGCATTTCGGATGCTGAAACACTTATTGGCATTCTTAATGCTAAAGGATTTCTTTTTTTTGGAAAATACTTTAATACACATGAATTACATAAAAATAAACTAATAAATTAATATGATTTGATGTGATAAATTATATTATAAAATTATTTTTATTGTAAAATATATTTAACGAACTCATAGACTACGTCAATTTATAAATATATTTTTATATAATTTTTTGTGTGTATAACAACCTTTTTCTTCTTTAGTTTCAAGGTGGGGCTGCATGAGAAGCATTTTTTTGCAATTGGGACTTTATTTCTCAATTAAATATTAAAAGTAAAATCTAATTCATGTGTTTATACTTCTGTGACTCGAATTCAAAATTCTAGCATAAGGTGAGTGAATTTTGATAGATGCGAAAAACTCGAGCATATGGGTGATAATTTTAGAAATCCAACATGCATTTGGACACAAAAAAAATGAAATTCAACATGCATTTTTCATTTAATCATTATTTAATTATTATAATTTTTTTCAAATTTACAAATAAAACAAAAAATTAATTCAATTTTTTATTTTTTTAAATCTTAAAAAAAAATTATATTAAAAATATATTTTATAATAGTATTTTAATTTTATAATATTTTTATTTAATTCTTCTCTTATTTTTCAAAACTACACAAGACATATTAACTCAAATAATTTTACTACTATTTTCAAATTATTTTACTACTGTTCATATATTTATCACCTTTTATCTAATTTGTTTAAGCAAATGAGGCCTACGGGCTTCGCATATCAAAATTTGGGAGGATTCTATCTTTGCATTGTTGATTGCTAGAACCGCCTGTTTATCCAGAAACCACAAAAAGAAAAATGTGTATTAATACCTGGTTTGTTTTCAAAGTTGAAATTGGATGAGATAAAATAAAAAATTAAATATTATTATAATATAATTTTTGAATATTAATTTTATTTTATTTTATTTAAAAACTTAAAAATATGTAATGATAAATTTAAAATGAGATAAAATAAGATAAAATGATATATTTTTAAAAAACAAACAAAACCTTAGGTTCAAACTTTATTTTGATTTCTGCATACATTTCCAGTCTATGATTGTTGTTACTGATTGCTCTACGCGACAGGTATTGTTAAGCGCTATGTAATCTTCGATTTCTCCGTATGTTGATTCCATCGTTAAGTGATAGCTTGCTTATTTGGATGCTGAGATGACCTTGATTTATGAATAATAAAATTTGATAAATCCTATTAAAATGTATTTGAATGTATAAAAATGATTGATTTATGTGTTTAAGTATATGAAATAAATTATGATATATTTTTCTTTTATGAAATTTTAAAAAATTAATAAATTTTGTATTGATTTGAGATAAATTGAGATCTTGACATCCAAACATAGCACGGCTTTAATAATATTTATTATCACTATTTTAAGTGGGAGTGTCAAATCGTATCTACGAGTCGTGTTAGTGTCGTGTCAAGACATGTATATTATATTATATAGGTGAATCCTAACTCGACCCGTTAAATTTATTGTGTCAAAAACTCAAACCCTAACACTACCCATTAACATAACGTGTCGTGTCTTGTCAGGCCGTTATGACCCATTAGTGAATATTACGAAATAAATTAACACGATAAAATATGATATGTTTCAACCTATTTATGTAAATGTGTTGAATATGCTCGAAATTAATCCGTTTGACTTAATTAAATTTAGTATAATTTTATACAAATGTTAAAATCACAATATTTATAAAAATTATAATACTAACTACAAGTAAGAATTACATTATAAATAAAAAAAAATCAAAATTAAGATTCTAACAATTTTGATTTTAAATATAAGTGTATACTTTAACTTTCTTAACGTATCATAACGTATCATAGCGGGTTAAAACAGGTTGACCCGTTATCAACCCATTAAGCAATCATGTCGTAACAAGTCAATCCGTTTTGATTAGAAATTCATTAAGACTAAATCCTAATACGCTATTATCGTATCGTGTTCGTGTTGAGTTAACAGATCGTATAATATATTATCACTCTTAATTTTAAGTATTTATTACCACCATTTCAAGATTCCTAAGACTAGATTCCATTGAAGACCTCAATTTAGTGGGCGATCATCTAACACAAAAATGGGAACACTTAAGCTCTTTTTAGATGCAGAGATAAGATAAGTTTAGATAAATTTATTTTATTTTATAATATTATTATTATTTTAAAATTTAAAAAAATTAAATTGAAATTTAAAAAGGATATATTATAATTTAAAAAATGTGTATAAAAATTGTATTTTATATAAAAAAAATTAAAAATATATAATAATAAAATAGAGATAATTGAAAAGAGTTTTAAATCCAAATCGAACATTAACATTTTCACAAATAATTTTATTTTATCTCATCATTATTATTTTTTTAAATTTTAATATAAAATAAAATAAACAATTCAACTTTTTTAAACCTTAAAATAATTTTTACAAATCTCAAAATAAAATTAATATTAAAAATAATATATTATTTAATTTTTAACTTTTACCTTATTTTATATATGAAAACAAACTAGACACTTTATAGGGTACCAAAAAGTAGTGCGAAAATAAGGACGTAATCAATAGAGAAATGCTAGAGTGAAACCACACTTAAGAGCACGCACTCACATGAACAATAACATAATACTATTCAAATAAATATGTGCTCTTGAGTGTGAATTCTTTTTATCATTTCACAATCATTATAACTGTAGCATTCGGGAGATCCATAAATACAAGTCCTGTATTGATTGATAAATATCAAACCATAACACGTATCAAATAAAACAACTCTATTATAGGTACCAACAGCAAAGTGAAAAAAATCTTCGAAATTCGCTAGAGTAAGTGGGCCAATAAGCAAGTTCGTTTCGTAACAGAAAACTGAACTACTTGAAAAAACTAACAAAAAGTGATTTCTGAATAAAATTATGGATGCAAAAGCTTTCAAACTTCATTCCCATCCAGAAGGAGCAGCAGCCCCTTCAACAACAGGGGCAGTCAATGGTGGCGCTGGAGCAGCATCCCATTCCCCTGTCAATGCAACTGCAATTGAACAACAAAATGATTATAAAAATTGAAAAAATAAAAATGTTCGCACATATAAAAGATGGAAAATATTTTAGACACAAAAAAATTACATAAAAGTAGATTCACAAGTTGACGTAGCTTAATGTAATATGTCATATTGTAAAGTTACTTTTATTGTAAAATATATCTAACGATCTTATAAAACCACGTCAATTTATAAATTTATTTTATGTAATATCTTTGTGTCTGTAAAGAGTTCTCATAAAAGATACCATACTAGATAATTTTCTGTATTAACTGTTGAATGTAAATGCTTTTTTCATAAGTTTAAAGTTACTAAATTATAAGCACAGGTTACAAACGTTTCTTTAAATTACAGGCTAACAGCTAAGGATGCTGCATATGAATTGTATCCAAAGAAGTTTGAATAGCATTTTTACAGGTTCAACGAACATTCGAATAATAGTTTAATTCTTTCATGCAAATGCACATAGTTGTAACTGAAAATAGTTTATAATTTAGATGACAGCGTCAAATACGCTTAAACAATCAGTTAAATATGTTCAAACAATACGTCAAATAGTTTATAACAAAAGCAGGTAAATTAGTTCTACCTGGCTCTGAGCCCCAGGTGGTGGCAGGAACAGCTGAAATAGGTTGCTGAACATCAGGGTTCCACTGGGCATCAGAAACTTGAACAGGCCACTGATCAGATGCAAGGGGAGCAGCAGAATAATCAGCAAGACCATAATCTGGGATGGCAACTGCTTCTTCTTCTTCTTGTTGCTTAGCCTCCTCGGGCTCGCGGTAGAAAAACAAATCCACCTGCAGATAGGATGACCGGTTTTAAATTAGCAGTTTAGCTCTCTGGCAAGAAGTCCACCAAACAAAACCGTCTAGTTTCCTCCTCACCATCACATCCCATTTGTGCCCAGGACGAATAGTACCACGCATCTGTAGAACCATTCTTGCCAACAGCCAAAAGAGACATCCTATGCTATGCTTCCCCTTGTTGTTGGAGGGGATCCCGATATCAACATACCGCATTGGCGAATCAGTGTCACAGAAAGCTATCGTTGGGATATTTCCAAGAGCAGCTTCCTTAATAGGCTGCAAGCATATCATTTCATGGTGAGGAAAAATTGGCATAAAGAAGTGCAGAACAAGCTAATATTAATGCAACAAAAAATCGTGACAATAAATATATCCTCCAATATACATCCTCCCAAGTAACTTCTACATTGAAACCTTTTTTACTGGCAGCGGATGTCCAGTAACAGGTCCCAACTAATCCAGGGGTGAACTTCTACATTCAAATTTATCTCAAACAAATTTCCAACCGGTAACAGAACAAAGAACTAGGCATCGCATTAAATTGAGGAAGGCAGCATTCACCTGGTGATCTGTCCTTGGATCTGTAAGTATGAGGAGACGGGGTTCATTGAACGATGTCTGCAGTTGGTTGGTAAACGTACCGGGTGTGTGCCTTCCAGCAATTGCATGGGCACCTGTGTACTGCGCAAACTTAAGGACTGCTCTCTGACCGTAAGGCCTTGCAGACTGTACTATGATGTCCTGAGGATTCTCAATTGCAACAATAACCCGGGCTGCCAGCTGAAGTTTTTCCCATGTCTTTCCCAGGTTGATTATGTATATACCTAAGCATCAAAATACCATTTCGTAATGCTAGAAAATTTCGCCTGTAACCAACGAATGTATTTTCACATATGCAGAGATGGAACGTATTACGTCCTTTGCTCTTGATAAATCATACAAGAAAGAATATATGCTTACAGAAAACATGAATCGGTATAAAAAAAAAAAAAAAACCCGAACAAGCCAAGCCATTCAGCATATTAGGTCTCACAATAAAACCCAACAAAACCACAAATCTCCTGTTTGATTATCCAAAACAAAACGCAGAAGAAAAAAAGGCCATCACTCCCACTTTCCTTTATAGTCATTCGAAATACAACCAAAATAATTGAAAGAAAAGAAGCTCAAAACCCCTTCTTTCTTTGTTTTACATACAACTTAAATTTCTCATCGCTCGACCACACTAAGACACAGGCATGAGGGAAAGAAAGTATGCGATCTGAGAAATTAAACTAGAAATACCATCGTTACGGCGCTTGAATACGTAGCGCTCCATTTGGAAGTCACAATTTTTAGTTCCTAGGTGGACCTCCGCAGCCAACATCATTTGAATGTCGGCTTCCTTCTGCGAGAGCAGGCGTGGTGGGGCGGCAGCGGTAGCCATGCTTCGAGGAGCTGAGGAGAACACCGTATAACCCTAACTGTAGCTCTGTATTTATCACGGATTCAAAATCCTAGGTCATACATTTATTAAAAACGAAAAAATAAATAAATAAAGGTAATGTTAGTGCTATCACTGCAGTAGTGTAAATATTTTATCAAAATTTTTTTATTATTTATAAATATTTTTTAAAAAATAAAAAAGTATCAATAAATTAATAATTATTTTTTTAATTATTAAATAAAATAAAAAATAAAAATATATGAGATTTCGAAAAGAAGTATTAAACATAATGCTAACATATTTCATAAAATAATGCTCCTGTACTTCCTTGATTTATTTACTTTGCATATTTAATAGTATGAATTTTATTTTTAGTTTTCATTTTTTATTAAAGTATTTTTTAAACGTATTTAAATATTTTTTTTAAAAAATACTAATATATAATAGTCATTTTTTTAACTATTAAGCAATTTAAAAAAAAAAATTTAAATACACGAGTAATTAAAATGAGATAATAAAATAAAACAGTATAATAACATTATTATAAAAAAGAGCAGTGACAAATTTGTCATGATAAAAAAAATATTTTTTTTCTTATTTCTAAATATATATTTTTTAAAATACAACATTATTAAAAATACTTTTTTAATTACTATATGAATTATATATATATATATATATATATATATATATATAAGAAGAAATTGTTGGGTGATATTGTCAAGTAATTTAGCATTTCTTAAAAATATCCTGGCTCTTATTGATTTAAACGAGAGTATTTTTATTAGATTGATTAAAAGTCAAACTTGATAAGAATTTAACCATTAAGATTTAAAAGAAGTCCATATTAAATTGTTTAAAAATTATAAATTTTGACTCAAATAAATTGTAATGCTAAAAGAAACTTCAAAATTGAAAGCTCCAACCAATAGCCAAATTTTTATTTTATTAGTTTCCACTCTTTCATTTCTTATTATATAGAATATAATTACTAATTAATTTTTTATTAATTTCACTCTTGCCAAACTTTTATGAATAATTTAATTTAAATAGAATATGATTACTAATTAATTTTTTTAACTCATATTTTAATTAAAATATGATTATCAATTAACATATAACAAGTAGAATAGTAAAATATGATAAAATAAAATAAAATATTAATTATAAATAATAATATTTTTTTAATTATTAATTACCCATTACTATATATCTTCATAAGGGGATAATTCAATATGAAAACTTGATGTGAATAATTAAAATTAAATTATTATTATGTTATTTTATTATTATATAATAAAAAAATAAGTATTCCAATATAAAGATTTATGTGAATGAAATGATCAAAAGTCAAATTACTCTTTATAATAGCTAAAAGTGTCCTTTAAATTTAAACAATCTAATAAGAATGCTCTTAAGTAGAATGTTATTTGTACACGTAACGCGCACTCCAAATATTTAAGTGTGTTACAACACTATCAATAATTTTCTCTTTCTTTGGAAATATAATTTTTTGAACATCTTTAATTATTACAAAATAAAAATTTATTAATACTTACTCACTTAACTATTAAAAAAATAAAATATATAAGTGGGCATATTTAAAAGTAATACTAGCCTTTTTCTATATATTATATTTATTTTTATGGGAGATTTAGATTCAAAATTCATTCCAACTAATCTTATATTATTTAATTTTTATAATTTTTATAAATTTACATATAATATATAATAAATAATTTTAATTTTTTAACTTTTAAAATAAAAATTATATTTTATTCAATTTTTTTCCCTATCTCAACTTATTATTTAAACTGATGTTAAAGCGACAAAGAAAGAGCAATTGAATTCTCATGAGTCTAAATTTAAAAACCAATTATTGCACTTTTATTTTTTGGACTCCAGAATTTTCTGTAATGAGTTATCTTTATATTATCAATACAATTATCAAGTCACGTTAATATCACAAAATTTTTTAAAATTATAAAATTAAGGAATTTTTCAAAGAAAAAACATCTCCACGTTAGTTAATATTTATGACCCAAGATTAGTCCTTTTATCAACTTCAAATGGTAACATTAAGACCTTGTTTGGATTTGGAGTTGAGCTCATTTCATCTCACTCATTTCATCACTATAACTTTCTCAATTCTTATACATAATATAATAAATAATTCAACTTTTTCAAATCCAAAACAATAATAAAATTAAAAAGTTTTATTTTAATAATATTTTATTTAACTTTTAAATTTATATCATCTCAATTCACTATCCAAACCATACTTAAGGCTACTACCCATGTCCTTAGTCGGGGCCTTTACCTTTTTCCTACCACTGTCTTTAACCCTAACCCTAGCTCTGCCCTCACATGGGTGACCCTCGTTTGGATGCCAAGAAGTGGATTGACCTTAGTTTGCCTACCGCCTATCCACGTTACAATATAAAAACTAACTTCATGAAAACAACAACCAAAATTGACCAAGAGAGAGATGCTAGTAGGGGTGATGATAATTTTAAACAAGAAGAGAGAGATAAGAGGAGGGAATGGCATTTTAAAGCAAGTTCTATAATAAAATGACATCATTTTATGATATTTTTCGAAACAATATCATTTTATTAAAAAAAACTATTTAGATATATACTTTGGGGTAGAGGAATGAGGTAAATCCTAGCTCCTAGAGCAAGTAGCATGGCAACATATTACTTCAACTAATACTTTGCACTAGGTTTTTTACCCAGCATTAGCGGGTAGGTAATCAGCCATCTCACCCCCCGCACCTGCACTTACATGGACAAAGGAGTTGAGGTCGGCCCCCTGGTCCTTATTTCATCTCACTTGAACCGATGTTCTCACACAAATGAGAGACAGATGAATTAACTCTGGGTCATTTGGAGAGAGAGAGAGAGAGAGAGTGAGTGTGAGTGAGTGAGTGTGTGTGTGTGTGTGAATCCTATTAATGAACTGGGCTTGATGGGCCTCCTACTTGTTAGTATCATTTTGTTTTGAGTTGTTTAATGATCTATGGGCCTAGTTAAGGTTTACTTAGAATTGGCTCATGGAATTTGTTTATACCCTGCTCCTCTTTCAGTATATGTAGATGAGAGGGAGATCGTTGTTCAATATCTGAAAAATTATTGTTGAACCAATGTTATTCTTTTGAAGAGGAATTGGGGATCTCGAATACTTCAAGACATATCCATTTTATAATCTCTCTTGTTCGTTTATTCCACACTGTAATAGTGTTCTATCTTTCTTATTTTAATTAATTATTCATTCATCCATCGCCATTAAAGTGCGAGAAGCTTCCTAACGTGTGCTTCAAATGTAGAGTTATTAGCCATGAGGAGGAGAAATGTGTGGGGTCAATGAAGGGGAGTATTGTTCAATTTGGCACATGGTTGAGGGCGACATATAATCATCGACGTAAAATAATAGAGTCATGGTCTGAGATGCAAAATGAGGATATAAGGGAGAGGAGTGGAGGTGCGGGGGAGGAGATTGGGAAAGAGCAAAATCATTTTGTTCAAGCAGAGGAATGAATTTTGTGTGTGGTAGGGGGACTTCGAGAGCAGGGGTGATGAAGAGGGAAGGGGGAGATAAGACAACAAATCATCATTTGGTTGAGGTGTTTGTCAAAATGCCTGAACCAGTGGTCCAACGAGTAAATGCTCCTATTCCTGAACAAAGAGGGGGGATTATTGTTAGAGATGAGGAGATACATGGTCTATATCTGAGTATGGTGCGAAAGAGAATGCAGGAAGGAAGGAGAAAATGGAAAAGAAGAGCTTGAGCTTCAAGTAATCTTGTTCATGCTCCTTTGATTACTGGTAGTAAATGTTGTAGTAAATATGTTGGTGCTGATAATGAGAAGCTGAGTGTGGGGAAGAAAGGAAGGCAAGGGGATTTTGAATGTGAAGAGACAATTTATATGGTATTGGCGAAGGCTGCTTGCCAGCCTCGCCAATCATCATGAAAATGTTAAATTGAAACTACTGAGAGCTTGGAAATCCTCTGACATTTCAAGCCCTTCACTGTTTGGCGAAAGATAAGAGTCCCAATGTTGTTTTTCTTGTTGAAACAAAGCTTATGACAAATAATTATGATAATATCAAGCGAAGCGAATGATGGGGTGGGAAGGTTTTTTTTTTTAACCCGTGAACAGAAAATGGGGATTAGTGCTGTTATGGAATATGGATGCGGAGGTAGAGATTTTTAATTGCTCACAATATCATATAAGTGCCTATGTTGGGAGGAATGAGAGATGGATGTTGACTGGCTTTTATGACCAACCTGAGACTTGTAAAAGGAAGGAATCATGGAATTTGCTTGCTGTTATAAAACCTTATGATCAGATGCCTTGGTGTATAATTAGAGATTTTAACGAGGTGCTTAGACATAGTGAAAAAGGAAGGGGGCAGGCTAAGACCTGAGAGCCAGATGAGGGATTTCAGGTAGGCTTTGGTTGATAATAGCTTGTTTGACTTGGGATGGAAGGGTAGTAGGTTTACATGGAGTAATAGGCATGAGGATCAATCCTTTACAAATGAGAGGCTTAATAGGGCTGTAGTTAATAGCAGATGGACACAAATGTTTTCAAGCAAAGAGGTGGAGGTCCTCACAGCATGTCAATATGATCATAAAGTGCTTTAATGAGTATAGATAAAGGAGGTGCTCAGAACAAAAAAGAAGATGTATTTTTAGATTTGAAGCTAAATGGACACTTAAGGATGAAGGTGGTGTTGTGATTGAAGAAGCGTGGACGAAAGGTCGTGCTAAATATAATTTAATTGGGATAGCGCAGCAGAAATTATCAAGATGCAAGAGCAAACTTTTGTTCTGGAACTCTCATAAGAATCATGATACTGAGAAGCTCATTAAAGAAAAAACAAAGAGGTTACAGTTGGAGCAAGAAAATGAAGGGTCACATAATACTGCTATTATCAAAATTCTTCAAAAGGAGTTGAGTTTATTGTTGAACCAAGAAGATTTGAGGTGGAAACAGAGGGCCAAGAGAAATTGGTATCAATTAAGGGATTAGAATACAAAGTTTTTTCACTCATGTGTAAGCCAAAGAAGAAATAAGAATTAGGTGAAGGATATTAAAATGCTGATGGCAGGGTGGTGTCCAAGCAGATTGAGATAGAAAAGGCTTTTTTTGAGCATTTTGAGAAGATCTTTGAATCTGTCAGCCCTTCTATGAAAAAATTTGATGACTGTTTGAGAGATTTACTGTCAAGGGTTACCCTTGAAATGAATGATGAATTGCAGAAGATATCACTATGGAGGATGTAGAGATAGTTTTGAAGCAAATGACACCACTTGAATCCCTCGAACCTGATGGTTATAGGGCCTGTTTTTACCAGGTTTATTGGAGCATTGTTGGTGGAGATGTATGTAAGGCTATATTGGGTTTTTTGAATGGAGAGGAAGGGCTAGGAAGTAGCATTAACTATACCTATATAGCCTCAATCCTGAAGGTTAAGAATCTTGAAGTGGCTAGTGAATTTTGGCCAATTAGCCTTTGTAATGTCATATACAAATTGGCATCTAAGGTGTTGGCTAACAGACTTAAGAAAGTATTTATTGTTCTGATTTCTAGTAATCAAAGTGCGTTTATCTCAGGGCAATTGATAACAAATAATGTGATGATTGCATATGAAGCTTTGCATACAATGAAGGTGAGACAAAAATTAAGGGTAGGGAGTATGACTTTAAATCTAGATATAGCAAAAACATATGATAATGTTGAGTGGAAGTTTATAGAGAATTCAATGAGGAATATGGGCTTTGGTGAAAGGTGGATTGGTTTGATTATGCAATACATCTCTACAGTTACTTATTTGATGCTTGTGAATGGACAACCTAGTAGGGTGATTAAACTACGTGTGGTATTAGACAATGGGATCCTATATCTCTATATCTGTGTATTCTTTGTGCAGAATGGTTGAGTACATTGATTAATGTGGCTGAAAATCGAAGAGAGATACAAGGCATTGCTATTGCAAAAGGAGGAACAATGATTAGTCATCTGCTTTTTGCAGATAATTGTGTTATTTTTGGGAGAGCACTAGTGGAGGAATGATTTAGAATTTATAGTTTGGTGGAAACGTATGACAAGGTTTCAAAACAACAACTTAATTTGAAGAAGACAACTGTGTTTTTCAACTCCAACATGGCAGATTCCATGAGACAACATGTTCCAAGAATTGCAGGGGTGTCAGTATATAGTTCTTATGAAAGATATATTGGACTACGTACTATGGTAGGTAGGTCTAAGAATAATACTTTCAGAGTTGTCAAAGAAAGGGTATGAAACGGGTTGCATAATTGGAAGAATCTGTGTTTTAACACAAGCTAGAAATGAGGTATTGTTGAAAGTTGTGGTACAAGCCATTCCTACTTTTTCTATAAGTGTTTTTAAGCTTCCTTGAAGCTAGAAGAATATGCCAAGAGATCTCCTCACTCATGGCAAAATTTTGATGGGACACAAGGAAGAGGTGAATAAGGTGCAATGGAAGAGCAGGAAGAAAATGGGGGATTCTAAAAGAGATGGGGGTTTGGGATTTCGAGACATCGAAGTTTTCAATGAGGCAATGCTGGCTAAGCAGTGTTGGAAGATGTTCAAATTTCCTTATTTTTTAGTGGCAAAGATTATAAGGAAAAGTACTTTCAAATAGTTGATATTGTTGAAGCAAAACTGGGATGTGGTCCTTCTTTTATCTGCAAATCTCTGTGGTAAAGTTTTGAATACTGTACTGGTAAGCGTACCGGTCAAGATACTGGAATGAAATATTTCGATACTAGTACCGTTTCATGTATAGTTTCGGAATAGTCCATAAAAAAAAAATATATATATATAGGCATATATAAATTATATTTCAAAATAATAGTCCATATATGAATAAATTATATATATAAATACATATATAAAAATATTCTAATTTGAATTGGGAAAAAAATAGCAAGAAATGAAAAAAAAAATTGTCAAAATCCGATACAGCCGGTATTTGGGCCAATATGAAATAAACAATGTACCTGTACCGGCCAACTGACCAGTACGACATGTACCGGCCGATACAGTACGGTATTTCAAACTATGCTCTGTGGTTTGCTTTAGATCTACTGAAAGAGGGTGTGTTGTGAAGGGTAAGGGATGTTTTGAAGATTAGGATATGGTAAGATCGATGGTTGGTAGTTCCTAGCTTTCATAAAATCCAGTCCCCTTTGAAGAACTTGCAGAGTGATGCTTGTGTTGCTCAACTTATTTGTTGCCCAGATGACTAACACAAGAGGGGGGGTGAATTGGGTTATATTAAAAAATTAATACTTATAAACTAAATATACAATATAAAATATAACCAAAATATAAAGCAGTAGGAAATATAAAGAGTAGGGTAAGAGAAAGCAAACTCAGTATTTTTACGAGGTTCAGCCCCACTGCCTACGTCCTCGCCTCAAGCTACCCCTTGAGGATTCCCAAATCCACTATTCAATCTCCTTTAGGTGGAGATAGAAACCTATTACACCTTTGAGCAGCACCGCTCCAAAGAATCTGTGTAGAACACCCTCTACACTTCCAATCACCTCACACTTGGTGATTCAACTATTCCCTATGTAGAACACCTTCTACACACACAAGGGTTATACGCACCCTCTTATTTCCAATCACCTCACACTTGGTGATTTAACTATTCCCCGTGTAGAACACCTTCTACACACACAAGGGTTATACACACCCTCTTACTGATACAAGAATTGATAGTGGGTAGGCTATCAGAAAACACTCCTCAATGAGTGAAATAAGAACAATACAGTACGAACTATATCTCTCTCAACAAGAACAAGAATTAAGGCTCAAAACTTTAGAAAAGAGAGAATGAGAGCTTTGAAAGAATGATGCAAAATTTAGCAATAGATGTGTAAGCTCTTGTTGTGATTTTTACAAAACTCAAGTGAGCTATTTATAGGCAAATGAGTCTTCAATTTCAAATTTGAAAAGATTCTCATGTCCAAGACATCATCATTCACTTTTCAAAAATTTCAAATCAAATCTTTTTACTTTTTGCATGTGACAAAAGGAGCACACTTTACTTTTCAAAAATTTCAAACCTAATATTTTACTTTTTGCATATGACAAAAAGAGCACACTTTACTTTTCAAAATTTTCAAACAAAGACATCTACCTTTTGCATAAGTCAAGAAAAGCATCCACCACTTTTGAAAATATTCAAATAAAACATGCACATGTGAAAGATGACAATCAATCATCTTAATATTTTCAAAGTTCAAACCTTTAATCATATCATGCACATGTGAAAGATGACAATCAATCATCTTAATATTTTCAAAGTTAATTTTCAAAATATTCATGCACATGTGGAAAATGTATTTTAATGCTTTATGATAAAATATTTATTTTGAGCCTTAATCCTAATTTCGAATTTTTAAGAGATTTACAAAATTACTCTATGATTTTAATGTGAACTTATTCCCTTCTTGCTCATGCTTGGTTCCTTGATGTGCTTGATTGTATTGTGTAGACAACTTGAACTTGAGACTCCTTTATTCTTTGAATTCATTTGTTATCATCAAAATCCATGTGTAGATTTACATGAACCTTGAAACCTTGAGTTCAACATTATTTATGGGGACACTACTTCTTCGAACAGAGCTTTGATTTATGGTACTTTTGAGAGAGGGGAAGTTGAATTAATATGCAACATGCCTTTGAGTAGATGGGGGTGGAGGATAGAACGTATGAGGTCTTGCAAAAGATGGCAAATTCTTTGTCAAGTTTGCCTATTGTTTGGGAAAAGAAAGGGTGAAAAGAAGGGTGGGGAAAACCTCGAGAAAGGTTGGACCAGCTAGTTTGTGGAAGCAATTATGAGATTTGAAGGTGCATGGGCTTGTAAAGCATTTCTTATGGAAAGTAGCCCAAGACATCTTGCCCACCAAGTGTAATCTGTTTAAAAAGCAGATTATTGACTTAAGTATGTTTCTTATCTCTGAGTTTGAGGGTGAGACTATTATCCATGTATTATGGAGGTGTCTAATTGCTGCTGATGTTTGGGCAGAAAACGAGAGTTTAGTGAAGAAATTGAGTAATTCAATGCATATTTTCTCAGTTATGGGAGGTTTTGTAGCCAAAGTTGGATAGGGAGCAACTGGAACTTGTGGTTTATATCATGAGAATGATATGGCTTAGAAGAAATGTGCTGATATTTGAAATTAAATTTGAGGAGCCAATGCCAACAAAAAGGTGTAAGGAAGCTGCTGTAAAATGCCCTTAGATGGCTCTCAGATGGGTGTAAAGACCAGAATGATAGAATCAAGATGGATGAAACCTATAGGGGATGAAGTTAAAGTTAATTGGGATGCTACGATAGATGCCAATCTGAAGAAAGTAGGAATATGGGTAGTTGTGAGAGATGTTCAAGGAGAGATATTGGCTTGTTTGTGTTCTAGGGTGGAAAATCAGGAGGTGGCTTGTATTGCAGAGGCTATAGTACTTCAAAGAGCTATGATTTTTTTTGTTTAGAATTTTTTGGGGGGGAGGGGGTTTCACAAGTTCTTATCAAAGCTGTAAATTTTAATGAGAAAGTGTTGTCTGAGTATGGAATTTTGATAGAGGATACGAAGAAGATACTTATTGATAAAGTAGACTAGAAGATTCAATTTGTGTATAGAAAGGCTATTAGTGTAGCCCATATACTTGCAAAGCTAGCTTTAAAAAGTGTAGAAGAAAGGGTTTGGATGGAAGAAGGTCTTGTTAAGGGAGAAGTATTGTAACGATTAATTTTGATATTCAATGAAGGAATACATGTATAGAAGTTTAAATTTGAAGAGTTATTATTCATTTTTGAAGATAAAAAATATTTTTATTTTCTTATTTCATTTTCTTCTCCTATTTTTTAGTTAAATATGATAATTTTTTTTTGATATATATGTAATTTTGTACTTTTTGAAAGAAAATCTTGACCAATCTAATGAGAATGCTCTTACTTAAAAAAAAAAATAATGGCCACTTTCAAGTGACGGTTTCCTTCTGGCTCGAACCCAAGTTAAGGATCAGATCACCTGCTCAGGGCATCCTCATTGGTCTTATTAAGAGACTCATCAAACACAAATTTAATGATGGGTAATGCTACATACAATCGTGGAGTTGCAAACGGCATGCAGTCGCTTTAGAAAAAAAGTTAACTTTTTCACATGGGTCCCATATATTCACTTTTTTTCAAAGCGACTGCACGCCGCTTGCAACTCCATAACTGCATCTATAATTTCTCTTTAATGATTTATATTAAAAACTATCCTACATTGGTCTCATCAAAATATATTTCTCAAACTTTGAATTATAGTGATATTTGAGAAACCCTTCAAATTTAAAAGGTTATTATTCACTATTAATGTTATTACTTTAATATATTTTATTTGCCCTATACATTTCCCTCATTTTCTTTTTATTTTCTCTATGAAATGAATGTGTTTATTATATTTTTTTTAATTCTAATTTTATTAAAAATTGTTGAAATAATAATTTAAATATCAAATTAAATTATCAACATACATAGTTAGTATAATTATAAAATAGTAGAGAAATTTTAAAAATATTTTATAAAAATATTATTATATTATTATTTTGATAAATCTAATAAAAAATTCAATATAAAATTATAATACATAGAATATGTTCATTTCATTCAACTTATACTTTTTATCAAATTTTAAATTTTTTATTTTATGAGATCGTAGATGTTCTCAGAAACCATGACCCAAATCCGTTATAAAGTGTAATTGGCTAATTACTACCATGCCACTCGCCTACTAACTTTGCATCGAGTTCCTTCGGCTCCATAAACCCTACTCTCTCTCTCTCTCTCTCTCTCTCTCTGCTCGCGCAAAGTTCGCAACTTTACGACCTCCCCCAACACTCCATTCAAAGCCTTAAACCCCCGTCTCGGAGCTCCTCATTTGACAATGGCTGTTTCACTGAAATCGAAGAAACCTTCGAAGGCCCCTGAAGACATAGATACTCTCAAATCCGACGTAGCCTCCTTTGCTTCATCTCTCGGCCTCTCCTCCTCCCTCCCACCTTCGTCCTACTCAGGCTTCAACGATTCCGATTTTCGGAAGACAGGTCCTCTCAAACCAAAACCCACAAAACCACACAAGCCAAAGACCCAAAACACCAACAATACCAATGAGGATAAAGCAAAACCCAAGCCTAAGGGGATTGACAAATCACAACCCAAGGGCAATCACAAGCCAAAGACTCAGAATTTAAATCCCAATGGGAAAAACTGGAGCAATCAGAAGCCAAAGGACCAGAATTGGAACAAAAACGAGAAGGCCAAGGCACCCGTATTGGCACTTGACGATCACGATAAGCAACACGGTTTTAATAAATTCAAGAATTTACCAAAACTGCCTCTAGTGAAAGCTAGTGGGGTAGGAGTGTGGTATGTGGATGCTGCGGAACTAGAAGCAAAGGTGATTGGAGAGGGGAAGAGATCGGAAGCGATGAATGTGGAGCAATTGAAGACTGTAGTGGAGAAGAAGAGGGAGCTCGGGGAAAGGTTGATGGCACAGTATACGAAGGATTACGAGGCCTCGAGAGGGCAGAGCGGGGATATTAAGATGTTGGTAGTCACACAAAGGTCAGGTACTGCAGCCGATAAGGTCTCGGCATTCTCGGTTATGGTGGGGGACAATCCAATTGCCAATTTGCGGTCACTCGATGCGCTTTTGGGTAAATATGCTTCTGGAAATGAAATCTTCGAACTTCATGAGTTGTACAACAAAAGGGTATTTTGTTTAGTTTGTTTCTTCCACAACCATTTTTTGTTTAATTGGAAAATAATTTATTTTCTGAAAATAGAAAATGAGAAATTCTGCAACTGTGGTTAAAGAAGGTTTAGTTATGCTTCTGAACTAGGGACTCTGAATAAGCTTATTAGGTTTATAGAAGTTATGCAATTTAGGCGTGAAACTTATGCTCTTATTTATTTATTATTATTTTTTTCTGGTGGATTTGTAAGTATTGTTTTTTTTATCAGTAAACAAAATTTGATTGAGCATGAACATGGGCAAGGTAGGTATTATCTTCTATTCTGGTGATTGAGGAATCAGTGAAAAAATTAGAAATGTTCAAGTTCCTCCTTGCATATGATATACACCTCAAGCAAGGCTATAGGTCCGGTGGTCTTTGTTGATCAATGGGCCTTTCAATTAATTCAATTAAGGTGGAGGATGCTGCTGTAAGGTTTCAAATAAAAAATTAATGTTTTGTTGTCAATCTCAATTATGAGAACTACTGCGCACACAAAGAGATTCACAAAAAGTATCTCACAAAGTGATGTGACATGATGTACTATATCAGAATTGCTTTACAATAAAGAAAGTTTTATAATCTAAAGTACCACAGACGGCACATCACTTTGTGAGAGTGTGTTTGTGAAGCTGTTTATGGACTAATTATTGTCCTTCAGTTATATATTAATCAATAAGTTACTTATCAAAAATATATTAATCAATAAGTGGTAATGTAGGAAGTAGATCTTTTTTCCATATATTGTAACAACTTAAAGCATGCCATAATTACGTTTTGAAATATATTCATTGGAAAATGCATGTAAGAGCATGAAGACTAAGAAAAATAGGTTAATCTGACACGAACTGGCTGACTCAACACGAACCTGGATGACACATACTCGAATGACTCATTTAGTTATTCGAGTATGGTTAGGGTTGGCTCTTTAATGACACGACCCTAATAACCCAACACGAATTTGAATGACACAGCACGAATTGCCACACCTAGTATGTATGTCAATGTAGCATGGAAACTTGGCGGATGGATTCTTTGAATGTAATGTGGTGCATTTGAAAGGAACACAATGAGTGGAAATTGAAGATTTTTTGAGAATGCAAAAGATGACCTTAGATCCATAGAGCTAGTAATTCTTTGTCTAGATGTTAGCTCAGAATAGCTATAGCCTTACTAGTCATTAAGATTTTATGTCTTTATGTTTTCTCTCAACTTTCTATTCAGGCGCTCCTCTTTTGTACAGCATGCACACTTCATTTTGTCTCCTTGCACTTGTAATAAAGATGGCTTATGTATATATTGTGGGATTGGGATGCCACAGACCATAGTGTTTGCTGGTTCCTAAATCTTTCTACGTCTATGTTTCTCATCCTGTTGATCATTTTGATTAGCTTTCAGCAAAACATCTCCTGAAAGATATATCCTTCTTTCTGTGGAATCTGTGTTTGTAAAGTACTGTTTGTTGAATCTTAAGATCTCTAAGGTTAGCTGTCTTTTGGGTGATTAGGAAAGGTTCTGGCAACTGATAACTTGGTGATTAGGAAAGGTTCTGGCAACTTATAACTTGAGAAATAGGCACATTCTGACAACAGATAAATTGGATGGCTTCTCACAACAGCTACCAACTTTGCAGCTTTTTATATTTCAACTATGTTTGCTCTTTCATCGTCCTAATAGTTGGATGTTTCCTTTTGTATACTTCCTATGTACTAGGGTTACACCCACTGCATGTCTTAATGAGATTGCATTATGAAAAACTTGAATGTCAAGATCTTGGTTCTTCTATGACCTTACTCAAGATGCTAATTTGATACAGATTCTTAAGAGGTCATGTGTTTGTATTTGTAACTGGCTTTGACGCCATTCCATTTATTAATAATATCTTTTACTTATCAAAAAAAAAAAAATTGATACAGATTCTTGACCTTTCATTGTTTATCCACATAGATATATTTCCAAAGGGAGCGGTAATAATAACCAAGCTTTTCTGGAATTGTCTATATATTGCATTTCACTGTGGCTTGAAACACTATGATCGTGCAAGAAAAATGTGAGTCAATTGTATCAAATGCTATGCCTGTGAGTGCTCTTGTCATCCAAGGACATTAGATTTGCATTAGTTTGGTTGTTGTGCATTTATATTGGGTCTTTGAACTGGCTTTTAATGGAACAGATTATTTGTTGCAGGAATGGTAGCATCAAAAGTTGGGAAGCGCCATGCATTGACAGGTTTTGAAGCACTGAAAGAACTGTTTATTTCAAGGTTCACTCGCTCGCTCTTCTATTTTCATGACATCTAACAACCTGAAAAATGACCTCTTCGTAGTTGCTTAATCCCTCTTTGAGGCACAAGGAATTGTATGTGGTGTGTCCTAGATTGGTGGTATTCACCTGTAGTAGCCACTGTTCACACTGTTTATTATCTCTTGATGTCCTATAGACTCCTATTGTTTCAATGGTCAATTTAGTGTATGAGAGGCTCAATTCCTAGTTTGGCATGTGTTATGCTATATGATCTGGCAATAAGAAGCTGGTCCACAGAGTGTAGAATTACATTTGCTTCAACACTTTTGCTTGTATCATAACTCTCACTCAACACTTTTCTCACTTTCATATTTGTGAATTGTGCTTCATTGCTGCTCTGATTTATCCTGTATAATTTTATTTTACCAGTTTACTACCTGATCGTAAGCTGAAGAGCCTCTTACAGCGACCAGTAGATAGTCTTCCTGAGACTAAGGATGGTTATTCCCTTCTTCTTTTCTGGTATTGGGAGGAATGCTTGAAGCAGAGGTAGGTATTATATCTGTTTCATTAAATGAGCTTTGGTTCCAGTTATGCATGAGTAATTTTTTATTCTAGGTATGAACAGTTTATTTGTGCACTTGAGGAAGCATCAAGAGATATGTTACCTGCATTGAAACATAAGGCGTTGAAGGTTAGTCTGGTCATCATTATCTGATCTCATCTGTTTCTTTTGGAGGGGGGTAGAGTGGGAATTTCCTATGAATATTGTCTCCTCTTCCAAGCACTTTGCATAGGTATTTTTGTAAATCGGATTAGTGTTTTCAAGTATCATGCAGCTAATTGAGTTATTGAATAAATTACAAAGTTAGTGGATTCTTATTGACTGCATGTGAAAATGAAGGTTGAAGTAAATTGAAATCGAATGTGAGAGGTTTCAATTTGTAACTAGTAAGTGAGAAAGATTAAAATCTAATGAGTATTGTAGATTAGAATCTAATGACCTCATGGATTTTTTTTTCAGACGATGTATGCGCTGCTGAAGAGTAAATCAGAGCAGGAGCGCAGATTGCTTTCTGCGTTAGTCAACAAAGTAAGTTCACCTTGAAGCCTGCCTCATGTGGAAACTACTTATAAAAAAAATTCCACCTTGGAGATTTTAATTGAAGTTGCTTGAACTTTTGAAGTTGTTTCCTTGTCTACTTCAATTATTGTATTACCTACAGCTGGGAGATCCTGAAAATAAGGGTGCATCTAATGCTGATTTTCACTTGGCAAACCTTTTGTCTGATCATCCCAATATGAAGGTATGGCCATCTGGTGTAGTTAATTCTAACTGTTTGCTTTGTGTATGTATATATTTTTTGTAAGCAATCAATATATCTTTTTTTGTAAGTAATCAAGAAGTTTTATTCATAGAAATAGGCACCCAAGTACACAGGGAGTATACATGAGAGTTTGCTTTGTGTATAATGTGAAGGCTTATGTGTTGGGTAACTGGTTTGGCCTGCTTCTTTGAACCAATGACACATTCAAGTCTAAACTTCATAAAAGTTGGGGTATAGAGCATAGAAAATCGCATTTTTTATTTATTGAAAGGGTATGTACACAGGTCATATGTCAAATATTGTAAGAGTTCTCATTCTCGTGGTCTTTTGTCATTTTGAATCCCCTTCCCTCCTCACACTCCCCCTACCTCACCAAAAAAGGGAAAAAGAAAATTTGTTGCCGAGTTTTCTGGCTTTTAGGATTGTACTTACTGAAAGTAATGGTTGCTATTGTGGATGGTGATTTGATCTAATTATTGACGTACCGTTTACAGGTGGTGGTCATTGATGAGGTGGATTCTTTCCTCTTTCGGCCGCATTTAGGGTTGCGAGCGAAGTACCATGCTGTATGGCTCTTCCTTTTTACTGCCGATAATTTTAGTCTCTACTATGTAATTTGGAGGAAACTTGTTGCGTAGTTTGAATATTAGTTTGTCCTGTATATTTTGCCAGTAGCTTGTATAATAATGGTGATCTTGTGATTACAAAACGGATGCAGAGTGGTAAGAGATTTAGTGAAGTTCTTTGCATTTGTTTGCACCAAATATATTGTTGCTATGATTGGCCTGCAAGAGTCAAGTATCATTCGATCTTGTTAGCCAGATTAGTTGGCACATTTTTCTGCTCTTCGTATTGACTTATACAAGATTGTACGACTGATTGGGAATCTTATGACTAGACTAGCACGGATATTTATGGTTTTTTGCCAGTGTCCTTAGCCAACCAAAGTATCCTGATGGCAATAACCGCATTCGCCATTAAAAGTCAACCGGTGTTCATGTGTTTTTCTATACTGATATGCCTCTTTACATTTGTTTTACTGATTCAAGTCCCCTTGATACTTTTGAGCTTGAACTTTCATATACTAGTACTATTCGTTCTTAATTAATTTTTCATGATCATATACATTTAGTGTGGGTATGTCTTATTTGGACCCAGTATACTCTCCGTGTACTTGGGCTTTGCTTACTTATATTCATATCAATAAAATTTCTTATTACTTATCCAAAAAAAAAAAAAAAGTCTTATTGGGACCCATTTATTTTTCTTCACTGAAATCACCTCTCTAAAACTACTAAACTGGTTCCAAAACCTTGATTATACTTCTAAAGGGTTGTGTTCCTCAGCTTCTGTATTGCACCACAAATCTCTCTATTTCTTTTGCTCAACTTAGTGGACCCAATTCAGGTTCATTTGATTTGACTTGCAAGTTTTTCGTTTTGTTTTATACAAATTCAGGTTAACTTTTTAAGCCAAGTTCGACTTAGTCGCAAAGGAGATGGGCCAATAGTGGCTAAACGTTTAATAGACGTGTATTTTGCACTTTTCAAGGTATGACTGCACTCCCGGTTTGAATTTGTATCATTTATAGTGCATGGCTTTCCTATCATGTTTGAATTAAATTCACACGTTCTCTATACAGTTTTGTCTTTATTATTGTAGTTTTGAATTAACTACAGTTTCATACCTATAATTTAAAAAAAAAAAAAAAAACCAAAATTGTATATCAAGAGACCATCTCTCTGACTAACTCCAATTTTTTTTGTTGGACATTGTTGTTTTACTTCAACAATGCACTGTCATTCTGGCTTGGTGAGGATGATAGAAGAACCTTAATAGTTACAATTCACAATTTCAGGTCCTGATTAGTGAGGCTGGTACTGGTGTTGATCAAAAGATAGATAAAAGTGGTAAGGCTCTGGATAAAAAATCTCAGGTGTACCATAAGGATAGTAAGGGTAGTGGAGTGAAAAGTTCATCAGAAACTCATGTTGAATTGGATTCACGACTTCTATCAGCTCTTCTAACGGTCTGTGTAAATGCTTATTCATTCTTTGTCAATGTTACCCTGAATAGGATATTTATATTTGCTTCCCAGTTATAGTTACGCTCTAATTTTGGGTTTTTGGAAAAGCTTATTCTGAAATGTTTCTAACTGCTTGTGCTTTCCCTCTCTTCCATTCTCACAGGGAGTAAATAGAGCATTTCCTTATGTCTTGAGCAACGAGGCTGATGACATTATTGAGGTCCAAACGCCCATGCTCTTTCAACTGGTAGGTGTAATGCTTGATGTCAATTTATTGCAATCCGTTAAGAGGAAACTTCATTTTTTGCACTGTAACGTGGACATTCATTACTTATAAAAAAAAATGTGGACATTCATTAAAAAAAAAATCAGTGTCTGTATCAGATGTCTTGATGTTAATGTAAACCTTTCACCCTGCAGGTTCATTCAAAGAATTTCAATGTAGGAGTTCAAGCATTAATGCTTCTTGATAAGATATCTTCTAAGAATCAAATTGTTAGTGACCGGTTTTACCGAGCCTTATATGCAAAACTTCTACTTCCCGCTGCCTTGAATTCTTCCAAGGCAAGTAAATATGGGTTGATGTGGTGTAGTTTTGTTTGTTGCACATCCTCCAAATTCAAATTCAATTTCTAAGAGTGTTCATAAGCATGAGCTTATATTAATGTGATGCAGGATTATGTCCTCTTTTCTTGTTATTATTGTTCTCTTTAATCATTTTTTGGTTTTATTATCACATTATTTGGTTGTTCTGTTATCCTGTTTGATGCCATTTGGTTAAACTAGCTTATGGTTTGGAATTGGGTGAGGCTATTTTGATTCCACTACTCATTTAGATTGAGTCAGATATGTATTTCCTAGTTTACCTACTGTGATCCTAATTGACATCTATATATAGCTGGGAATGTAGTTGTGGAGGTTTTGCTGTATATTGATGTCTACAGCTTTTCCTTAATGTAAGGAAGGAAAGACCCCTAACTAAAAAAGTGTAGTAAGACGTTCTTGACGTAAAGAAAGGTTGTGAATGGGCTCGTCTTTATCATACCATCCATAAAATGGAGGACTTTCTTCCTGGCCCTGTGTGGCCTCACTGCTCGCTAGTTCCTTACAATTTCTGAGAGATCTCTGGCTCGAGTAGAGACTAGAACATAATTTTGGATAAATTTGATTATTAGTTCTGTATAGGTTCTTCAAATTCTTCAGCTTGTCAACCTGTCCATCTTACTGGATTCTTTGGCTGCTGATTTCGGAAGATTCAGATTATGAGACCACTTTTCAGATTTTTTGCAAATTTAAGGTCCCTATTGTGAATATATTCTTTTCTCAAATAAGCGTGTATAGGTTAAATGTTTGAATTCCATGGTGGTTGGCTGGACTCAACTTGACCACTGAGAATGTGGAGTTAGTTTCTTATTTTATCAGATGAATAATTATCATGAATGAACTGATAATGATGTTAACATTACTGTAACGATCTTTTTAATATGTTATCATTCTTCCAATTTGACTGGCAACTTAGGTTTTTTTTTTTTATATAAGTATATTTGCAACTTAGTATATGGGTATATAAAGGGAAGTGGTTCTTTAATGAAGAAAATGTTCTACAGGCAGAAATGTTTCATTGGACTTCTTCTTAGAGCAATGAAAAGTGATGTGAATTTGAAGCGTGTAGCTGCTTTCGCAAAGCGTGTGCTTCAGGTTAGTAATAAAATGCATTCTTGCTCTTGTTAGACCTTTGTTTATCACACAGATGTCTGACATAAAAAATCTACATGGATACCTCTGCATGCATTTGCTATTGTAATGCACTCCGCTAATTTAAATTGGGAACTTACATTTAAATCACGGGGAATTGGTCTTTATTTTTTCTTATCTTTTAGCATTTTGTAAGTTTTATATAATATCTTTGTGGGTTGTGGGCATTATTTCCATCAATTATATAATCTATGGCTTTGCTTGTCCTGCACCTTGAAAAAGATTTACATATGCAAATACGCCAACAGGTTGCACTTCAGCAGCCCCCTCAATATGCCTGTGGATGCCTTTTTCTCCTCTCTGAAGTTTTTAAAGCTAGGCCACCCTTGTGGTAAGTCAGATTTTTGTGAACTGGCTTGGTCCCCTTATCATCATTACCTTTAAATTAAGAGTTCCATCACCATGCAGGAACATGGTTCTTCAGAATGAGTCAATTGATGAAGAACTAGAACATTTTGAAGATGTTGTTGAAGAAACTGCCGAGGAACCAAGCACTGCAGCAAAGGAAGAGGAAAATGATGGTGGGCTGGTTCACAGCACTGATGCTACCAACTCAGATGGTGAATCTTCAGACGATGAAGATGAATCTCCAGCTTTTAATTCTGAAGATGATATTTCTGATGAAGCAGAGGAATTTCTTATGAGAAATGATGCAAAAGATATTGAGGAATCCAAAATAGTATCTCCTCATAATGCGCAGCAACCTCAAGTATCTTCTAAGAAGTCTTTGCTTCCTGGAGGGTACGATCCACGGCACAGAGAGCCCTCTTACTGGTCAGTCATCTATTATTCCCAGTTTATTTTTTGGGTTCCCACTTTCCGTTGCTTGCAACATGTTTAGGTGGCCAATTTAAGACAACATCACTAGATTTAGCAAAAACTAATCTATATATTCGTTCCATGTAAGTTATTTCAAACCATATATATTGTAATGATGTTATTTCGAACTTTGAGGAAGATAGAACAACTCTGCTGCAGGAACAACCTTTTTGGTTGTGTTGTCATATTCTTTTTTGAACATATTGGTTCTTTTTTATCTTTCCTTTTAATGCATTTTCAGCAATGCGGACCAAGTAAGCTGGTGGGAGTTGGTGGTTCTAGCTTCTCATGTGCATCCATCAGTCGCTACCATGGCTAACACTCTTCTTTCTGGGGCCAATATTGTCTACAATGGAAACCCACTGAATGACTTATCGCTTACTGCGTTTCTGGACAAGTTCATGGAGAAGAAACCAAAGTCAAGTGCATGGCATGGCGGTTCTCAAATTGAACCTGCTAGGAAGGTTAGCACTAGAATTTCCAGACCAGTATCTATTTTACTTCTTTGTTTTTTGGTTTGGTTTTGTTTTTGCATTTTATTTTTAATATTCCCTTTAGTATGAGATTTCCTGAATCTTGCTCGAGTGATTGAATCAGTTCAGTGGACATTGACAAACTATCAAGCTAAATAATTATTTTCTGATCTAACTTTTATTTCCCCAGCTTGACATGAACAACCTTCTAATTGGGCAAGAGATTCTTTCATTGGCTGAAGTTGACGTACCTCCAGAAGATCTGGTCTTCCACAAGTTTTATGTGAATAAAATGAATTCTTCAAAGAAACCAAAGAAGAAAAAGAAGAAAACAGCAGATGAAGAGGCAGCGGAAGATTTGTTTGACGTGGACGGTGGTGGACGGTGGTGTGGATGGAGCTGATGACAGCGATAATGAAGAAATTGAGAACATGCTGGATTCGGCTAACATTTCCATGAAAGCAGATGGTGACTATGATTATGATGATTTGGACGAAGTTGTCAATGAAGATGATGAAGACTTGGTCGGTAATGCTAGTGCTAGTGATGCAGAAAACGATGTCCCCTCCGATATTGCCGAGGGAGAAGATTTTGATGCCGCTGCTGATGATGCTCCAAGTGACAATGATGATGACATTGACATGGGGGATGCTGATGATGGTAGTGATGAAGAAGATGAGGTCTTTGACCAGACAAGAGGAAAACGGAAGTCCAGAGGGAAGGTCGCGGCATCCCCATTTGCAAGTTTAGAGGAATATGAACATTTGTTAAACAAGGATAGTCCTGCTAATGAACAATCTACAAAAAAGAAGCCCAAATCACGAAAGAAGAAAAGGTCATCTTCCTGAGACAAACCTTTTCGAAATCTTATTCAGAGTCCTTGTAGCTGTCCGTCCGAGGAAACATAAATTAGTTCCCTATTCTTGTACCCAACAACATGTGTATTGGCAATGTTTTTTTTAATTTTTGCCATGGTCAAGCAGCATGGCTTAAAAATTTTGAGTAGGCAGATTAGCTCTTAAAAGGTTTTTACTTTGATGTGTGTATGCCCAAAGGCTGTAGAATGTTGTTTCCCATACATACATGGTAATCAGAATTGGAGCCGCATATATGGGTTGCTGTCTTAATTTTTCGCATAAAAATATGGTTTATGTGGGATGTATATAGAGTTGACTCTCATATCCCCGAAACCATTAGGTTCTGCCAGTACCAAAGTCAACTTCCCAGCATTGGTTTGTCTCCACGTATCATTTCCGGCAAAAACAGCAATTAAAAAGGCTAATCACAAACTCCCATTAAAGACGAGCACAAACTTATGAATTCGAACATTGTTTTTGAGACAACGTGCATTGCTTCCTTATCCCATCCAAAAGCAAGACCTAAACGGCTAAATCAATGTGCATTACAAAGATTAATCAAACTCCCATTAACTAAGACTGAGGCCTAGAACTTGAAACTCAAAGCTTTGTCTTTCCCCCCTGTGAAAACACGCCATATCCTTTCAGGAAACAGTAACTTCGACGGTTTTGGGCTTGTTTGGCGGAGGAAGCTTCTCAACCGCCACAGTCAAAACCCCATTCTCACATTTGGCTGTGATGGCCGACACATTCGCATTTTCGGGTAAGCGGAACTTCCTCAAGAGCTTTTGGGGTACCCTCCTCTCAAGCCTGAGGTACTTGCAGCCTTCCTCGCCATCTTCACGCTTTCTCTTACCACTACTACGGATTACAAGAGTGTTCTCATCTTCGACCGTCACCTGCAACAGATTCATTGATGCACAGCAAACAACACCAACAAAGAAATTTCAGCAACCATTCTGATATGGAGAAGTACATAATATGAGCACGGCTATATGAGAAGTTGGGACAGAAAGATGGACCTGAATATCGGACTTGGACAGGCCAGGCACGTCCATGTAGAAGATGTACTCCTTGGGAGTCTCCAAAATGTCAGCCGGGATGCTCAACACGCCCTTGTTCTCATTGGACTGCGGTGGCCGCGTAGTAAACATTAATTTCTCACCGCTCTCCGGAAAATTGAACAGCTGGCTCACCGCAGACGCCCAGTCCCCAACGAACCCATTCGAATCCGCAACAACACGACTCATTTTCACTCCTCAACAGGCCACAGATGCCCTGTAAAGCCCAGAAAAATACAGTCATCACATTAATTTCTGTACAAAAAAAAAAAAAAAAACCTTCAGCAAGAAACTACAGCAACCCATGGAGAAGACCAGCACTATGACGTAATCACGTAACACGTAACACGTTGTCCCAAATTTAGGAACCCAGACTCCGTTTTTCCCAAGGGAAAAGGTAGAGATTAGAGTCAGTGAAGCAAAATGCCAACGATGAAGAGTGTGAGCATCTCATGAATGTCAATCCATGTTTAGGAGTTTGGAAGTAAGTTAGCCAATTAAAATTGAAAAACAAAGGACTTACCGTACTCTGTTTGGTTTTCCGAGAAAATGAGAAAACCTCTGCCGCTTATCTATTGACGCCTAAATAATGGAATTCCTGATTAACGCAAGAAGAGGATTACGATTTAGCCACACGGGTTAACCTCTCTGAAGATCTAGCAGAGCAAGCAGACTGTTCGCCGAGAAATTGTGGGGATTTCTATAAATAAAGGAAAGCAAAGAGGTGGGAAAGTTCGAGAGGGTCACCCGAAGGGTCTGGAAAGAGCTTTGGCACTTGAAGGTGTCGAGTGCTTACACGTGTATTTCTCCAGGGTAGTGTGGAACCCTCTGATCGTTTAACGGTTAACCGTGTCGACTTCGGGACAGTTTAGATTAAATGACGGTTTTATAAATACTAAATGGATGTTCGGAGTCGCTATGAAAAATATTATTTTTCTTTAAGGTTTATAACTTAAAATTTAATACATATTTAAAATTACGTTGAGAAATATTACTTTTAAAATATATTTGAGATTGCGTTTCGAGATTTTAAAAGTACTTTTAAGCAGTTAAAAGTACTTTTAAAGAAAAATAACATGTTTGGATAATTTTATTGAAAGCGCTTTAGTCAGTTGAAAAAGTTAAAAATCAAATTTTTCAATAAGCACAAAATTAGAGTTTTTATCAAAAAAACTCCTGTAGATAACTATATATTTTTAAAAAACTACTGTAACTAACTCTAAAAGTGCTTTAGATATATGGATCCTAAACAGTAAATAATTTTTTAGTAGTAGAGCTTATTACATTAAACTTTAAGCTAAAAGCAATATTTTTCACCGCAATTCCAAACATGCACTTAATGTAATAAGCTGTACTACTAAAAAATTATTTACTGTTTGGAATCCATATGTCTAAAGTACTTTAAGAGTTAGTTACGATAGTTTTTTAAAAATATATAGTTATTTGCATGAATTTTTTGATAGAAGCTCTAATTTTATGCTTATTGAAAAAATTGATTTTTAACTTTTTTAACCGAATAAAACGCTTTTAATAAAGTTACCCAAAATATATCATTTTTTTTAAAGTGCTTTTAAGTGCTTAAAAATACTTTTAAAGTCTCGAAACGCAATCTCAAACATGCTCTTAATATAATAAGCTCTACTACTAAAAAATCATTAACTGTTTGGGATCTATATGTCTAAAGCACTTTTAGAGTTAGATACGGTAGTTTTTTAAAAATCTATAGTTATCTGCAGGAGCTTTTTAATAAAAACTCTAATTTGATGCTTATTGAAAAAGTTGATTTTTAGTTTTTTCAACCGACTAAAGCGCTTTTAATAAAATTATCAAAACATATCATTTTTATTTAAAAGTACTTTTAATTGTTTAAAAGTATTTTTAAAGTATCGAAACACAATCTCAAACATGCTCTAAGAATGACAGGCTCCAACATTACAAATATTAAGAGCACAAACATTCGTCTCATCTAAAAAAAATTATAAAATAATTGAAAAAAATCATACTCAATATACTCATTTATATATAAACAATAATATTCAATACATTCATCCTCATATGAATAATAATATATTACTATTTAAACAAAAGTGAATACATTGAATATGGCTTTTTCCTAATAAGTAACAAATAATAATATTCAAAAAAATTATTAAAATTTAATAAAAGATATAAATTTAATAAGAAATATACACTTCTACATTTAAAATTCTATATTAAATTCATCCAAATAATAATATAATAATATTAAAAAAAACATTTTAAATATTTTGTCATATTTTAGAATTATACTAACTATAAGTATATTAATAATTTAATTTGATATTAAGTTATTATTTTCAATTTTTTTAAAAACTAAAATTAAAAATTCAGTTAAAAATATTATTCGAAAATATCATCCCAGATAGCTAAACAAAACTATTAGTTTTTCACTTCTTCAAAACCATTCATATTTTGAAGAGAAGAATAAAGAACAATAAAAAAGAGTAAGTAAAATACCTGTGCGGCAGTGCAACGTTCAAGCTCGTAGTGGATCTCGTTGCAGTGAAGTTTGAAGAACTTGGGATTAACGCGGGAGAGGAGAAAAAAGAAAAAAGAAAAGAAAAAAAGAGGAAAAGAAAGTAACGAAATAAAATATATTAAATAAATATTTTAGTGGGTGGATAATGATCATTTAAATTTGAACGATCTAGATATATGTACTTGAATGAGACTAATGTAAAATTATTTTTAGCATAAATCATTAAATTTATATTTAATGAATTATTTTATGAGATTAATATTAGTGAATGAGTTATTAAGATAGTGAAATAAATTTTATATTTAAAATGTAATTATAAGAAATTAGAAAGGATTGTAAATTCTATGTATAAAAAGGCATTAAGTTAAAAAAAAAATTATAAATTTTACGTATAAAAAAATTTTGAGTTAAAATTAATTTTATAATTTAAGATTTAAGTGTTTAGATATTAAATTTAATTTAAAATTAAATTGAATTGAATTGATCTAATTTAATTTAAATTCCAAAATAGGCCTAAGTTGATCCCAAACCACGGGCTTTGAAGTTAAAACCAGTTATTGGGCGATTAACCGGCAAGTCTGCCGTCTAGCCAATCAAATGGCGGGTGGTCAGGGCATTCAGGCTCTGAAGAATCGAAGATGAAGCTCTTCGGTCAGCCCATGATAATGGTTCTTTGCTTTCAGTTTAAGTCCTTTTATGTTGCATGGCTAACATGTCCGCGTATCGAAAGACTAAAGGAGAAGTTGAATTAGACTCTCAAGATACATTGGACTCTCACCATTTCTTTGATTTGTGAGGCCCATGTATCGAAAGACTAAAGGAGAAGTTGAATTAGAGGAGAAAATATAACTATGTTGTGATTCTCTCTTGGATTTTATTTTGGATTCTAAAAATATTTCAAATCATCTATAAATAATGGTAAATTGTTTGTAAATATTAATTGAATATTAAAAAAAAAAAAAATCTAAAAAATAATTGTATTCCTAAACAGAACCTTAATTATTATGCTACAAAATGTCAAAAAAGGGCACTTTTTCTTTGTTGGGAAAGTTAAGAGAAGTAGATGCTGATAGATGGGTTGGTACATGGGATGCCAAATAATTTGCTTAGATTGTTAATTTAATTAAAACCCAACATGATTAATTATTTATCCTACAATTTATTAATTACAAGACTCGATTGATTCTTTAAAAATGCATTGATTATTTATGATGTTTCTTGTAAATTAAGCACATGATCCAACTCTCAAATTCTTCCATTTATATATATAGATCACAACCTGATGCCCTCGAGCACATGCCCCCCTAAGCAGCTTATCCTAACAACCATATATACTCGAGATTTTAGGATCATTTTATTCATTGACTCGTATATCGATCCACCGAGGAAGCTGAGAGAACAACAACATGTGGGAGCCGCATTGCAACATATGTAATGCTTTCATTACCTTCCAACAAGAGTAATTTGGATGTTTCTAATCATTTTTTATTATAAACCAGACCAAATTATTGTGCATGTTTTTTTCTTTTAAGGACAAATTAAGAACATATATACCCTCAACTTATAATATTTCCTGTTTTATATTGATTATTATAAGTATGATTTTGTAATTTAATTTCTTAGGGCTAATTATGATCATCATGAGGTCCACCGGCAAGACGAGAGCTAGGCAATTAAAGCAAAATGGGGCATGACAAGAAACCAAATTAAGCGTGGCTTGCTGTTAGGACGTATCTTATACCTAACTTGTTGGAGCTTTCTTGCAAGAAGAAATACTGCACTTGGAGCAGAATTACTTGCTGGAATGTTGGTCCTGCCGGATCTATCTCCCACCTAATTAGCGGTTCAAAATATTTAAAGAGTAATAATTTGTACAAATTCCATATATATAAGTCTCGTATAATTATATATAGATAGCAATACTACATACGGAAAAGTTGGGGTTGCTCGATTGAAATTTTGTTTTCTTTCTTTCTCAATCAACTTCTTACTCTTTTAAACATTAACATTCCCATAAAAGTTATGAATCATTAATTCTGTTTGGTTTGATACTTGATAGATTAACATTCTTGTTTAATTTACTAGAAATAAATAAAATATTATAACAATAAATAGGATACGAACAGTCATATTTATTTCAACAGCAAATCTATTTTATAATAAAAGGAAAAGGGTAGCTCGACTTACATGTATATACTAATAACGCATCCAAAAGTAAAGACAAGAGATGAAGCGAATACAATGCAGGTAATTAAGTATAGAGGTGAAAGATGTCAAAAGTTAGTTTATATTCTTTGTTGGAAACAAAAACCGGTTGTTTTTTCGGATGGAAGCTGGTGGGCTGCTCACCAACCAACAGCTAGCTTCAGTACGTTGCCGTTAAGGATAGAAGTATAGACAAGAACAAGAACAAGAACCAACCACCTAGAATGAATTCTACCACCTTATTATTGCGTGATTACTCTAATTACGTCTTCGTTGCTTTGCCTCATGTATGCCCATCTTATCACCATTTCTGATCGATGTACCAAATTTTGTTTTATCTCAAGATGGTTGTTTTTGCAATTAGAAATATTTTAATTATAAAGTGATTACATAAAAATAATTTTATAAATTAATGTATCTTGATATGGTCTATGAAATTTTAAAATCACTTTTATCGTAATGCAAATGTGACGATTTATATGGAACTACGTCAATTTATAAGATTATTTTTATGTAATTTTTTTTTGGATGCGTAGAACTTTTTTTTTACAACACTCGTCAGTTAGAATCTTGTTTGAGAAAAAAATGATCATGATAATTGTTTACTTTCGGAATGGTTAAAAAGAAATCAAGTGTCGGAAAGGATAGATACGTGCATAAACAACAAAGAGGGAGATCATTCTAAAAGCTATTGATAGATGGTACTGCAGTAGTAGTCCCACTCTCACCAGATGCCAAACAAGGTGCAACTGGTTTTTCCGCTTCATATCTCATTCTTAGCTGGTGTCGAACAGTGGGCCATGCACGTTTGTCCCCCCCGCCCCCCCACCCTCTCTCTCTCTCTCTCTCTCTCTCTCTCCTCCAGGGCTTTATATACGAACCTTCCCTCCCTCTATCCCCAGAGCATTCACATTAACAGAGACCCGGCCTAGCTAGTTAGCCTGATCTACATCTCTTGATTCTCTTTTCCCCTCGTAATTCCATATTCAAAACCCATCAAACACTTTCGAAGATTCGGTACACTGTTTCAGAACTTCATCAAACACTTTCGAAGATGGCCAAAAACGGGAAGCTAACAAAGCTCAAGTCGGCCATAAAAAGATGGCCTTCATTCCCCAAGCTCACCCGCAGCGCCAGCTCCGTAGCTGCCGGGAACGAATCCGATCTGGCGTCGAAGGAACTTCATGCCGTTTACGTTGGAAAGTCTCGGCGGCGATACCTTGTAAGCTCCGAAACCATCGAGCACCCTCTCTTTCAGGAGCTGGTGGACAAGTCGCCGACCGGTGAACATAATGATGGGGTAGCGGTTGCTTGTGAAGTGGTTCTGTTTGAGCACTTACTGTGGATGCTTGAGAATGCGAAGACTCAGTTGGGGTCCATGGATGAGCTTGTTGAGTTCTACACTTGCTGAATTCGAGTAGTGCGTACTGCAGTATGATGATGCATGATAATGATGATGATCATGGATGATCAAACTCCAACAAGATTGATCGATGAATTAATTTGTAAAGATTATATGAGTAGGGTTAATGTTAGCTAGTAGTATGCGTGTATTGTTTGACTGTTGGATGAATATTTATAACCCATTTCATTCTAACGGGCCGGGATTGTGATGTTAAAGAATTGATCAGGCTGGAATTGTAAGGAAATCATAATATTCATCATTACTTTGAAGATCTGTTATCACTATAATTTTTTTGAGTGATTTCTCTGATCTTTTCTCTTTCTCATCTGGGCAATGCTACTTATACTCTATAAATTAGTCTCTTTTACCGTCAAACAATGGATAGATAAAAAAAAAAAAAAAATCTATATTTTAGAATAAATTTGATCAAAATATTTTTATTTACAAATAAATAAACTCTCAAAATGTGAAAAATTCATTTTATTTAATAATAAAACGAGAGCATTTTAATTCGGCTACAATGCAATTTACAGATATAGACGGCAAAAAAAAATTATTATTCTCGTTTATAGCTTTCTAAAATTAATCAAACGCTTAGCCCCACAGGGTGGTGGCTTGAATTGCAGGCCACTTAATTAGAAGCCCCTTAGAAACCACACAACCCTTCGGCTTTGCTACACTGAGAAAGCAAATTCCTTAATTATTTTGGGCGTATTGACGGTGGATCTAATCGTATGCTTTCTGGTAAGATTGATCAACGAGTTATGGCATCAAATCCCAAACAACAACTTCATATATACTATTCAAATGTTGGGGATTTTTATATATTTATCGCAAGCTATCAACAGATCGAGCCAAAGTCATGTCCAACCGTCAACGGACGGTAGAACGTAGATTAGAATAATGATATTACTGTTGATCAGAAGTTATGGGGGGAACATTAATTTAATAAGCAAATGATTGGATCGTTAGTTAGAGATGCTTCTGTGGCATACAAACATGGATTGATGCACATTTTATTGTCACAAAGGCTGTTTGTATTGGAGGACAGACACATGATTTTGCTTAATTAGCAAAGTTTAACAATAATTTCTTACCAAAACTACAAATAAAATAAAATAAAAACTATACGCGTACGAGAAGAAAATGGAAGTGGGACTGGATTGAATTAACCAATGGTTTGATGGTTAATACTCAATATTCATCGGGATAGTAAGGGCTAATTGACAAAGAGTACTACGCCATCAAGCTTATAGTCATAACTACTTTTTTTAAAAAAATCTAGATTCGCATGTGACAGTTCAGCCTTTAATTTGTGTGTTCAGTTACAATCTGTCTCACACTTTGATGACCCAGAAGTTGCAGATGAAAGCATGGCGCATGGTCCAGCATCTAAGCAGCCAGCCAAGACGGTAACGAAACCATTGGCTTTTAGATGCCGTCCGCTCGCCCCCAAGTTGCTTTACAATTAATTATGGTCTGGACAGGCAGTGGCTTAAAGCACTAGCCACTAGGGGCGGGATAGGATAGAAGCCTGTTTATGCGGGGGGAATCGGCCGATAAACGGTGTGCTCTTACCGTGGGCCTTGCCCACTAGCAGCTCCATTTGGCTGCCATATTATATATATATATATATAATGTTATTATGAGTGGAAATAGCTCAATGAGAAGGAAGAAAAAAAAAAAAAAAAAAGAGGGAGGAGAAGGAATAAAATATGAAGAGAAGTAACCAAAACATGAACTGGCCCGCAATGGTCCCTCTAATTGGCAACAATAAGGACAAGTTGCGACAGAAACGTGGATTTAGAGAGAAGGAAAGTAGACGCAATACGATGATCCGCTTTGGGTACCAAAAATTGCTCTCACCTTGATTGCAACCTTTGTCGCCCGTGCTCTGATTTCGTGCACAAATTGATGTACATCTGGCTGGGCTAAAAAAGTGTCAGTACCAACTTGGCATCCACTGTCAGTTATAAAATAAAAAAGCAAACTTAAAAATGCCAGCTGGCAGCTGCACTGCAGTACCATATTGAACGAAGTTTGTTGTCTTTCTATAGTGTCTACGATGACTTTGATGCTCCCAAGGATTAGATTAATTATTATTATTATTTTTTTCTAAACAAACATATTATAGATAAAATTAACTGTTACAGATGAGAGATCTAAAAATTCATCTTAAAACAGTAAATACAACACAATAAAAAATAAATAAATAATCTAGAGACAATAACTTGGTATCCACCTATTTTTTATAAGGAGAAGCTATTTGAAGTAGTTTTGATATTGACGGAAGATGGTCTAATTAAACTGTATTTAAAAGTCGTAACGAATAGATTTGTGCTACATTTTGTCAGTCTGAACTAGTTGTTGAAGATTTTTACTGCAATCTTCTAACGATTCTTGATTATGGGAAGCTAAAACGTAAGGTGTGGCAAATTGAAGATGCATCGAATCGACGATAGATGACCACCCAGAATAATGGTAACGCGTGGGAGACATGTCACTATATGAGAGAAGAGGATCAAATCTAAGGAATCCGCTAGCCTAGAAAAATTGCACATGGTGACATCTGGACCCCCGCTGAGGCACATGGATTTCACGTGCTGGTTGAGTTGCGCGTGTAGCACATGTATCACTTTGATTGGCATTCTACTTTTGCCGTTAGGAAGATCGACGATAAGGGAGGCTTATGATAGGGTGCGTGGTGGTCGATAAAGCTTAAAAAGTATTAGATTGACACTCCTCTGAATTGAAAATTAGAAAAACAACTAGTAAATTATAAATTGGACTGATTCAAGACAAATCAAAGAGAGAAGGCCGGAGAAAGAAAGGAGCAAAACTCCACCCCTTTCTGAATTTAAACGAATGGATGATTGAATTTTGATAGGAAAGAGGAAACTGCTCACGAGGGGTCAAGTTAAGGATAAGATTAATTATCGACCCACAATTTGTCTTAAGATTTTACCTTTATGGAAAATGATCAAATATATTATATTTTCTGACAATCTCATTCACATGTGATATTAGCCTAGACAACACGTACATGGGCCTAGCAATGAAGTCAGTTTTCTTTGTATTTTTCTTGTTTTTGAGGGGTCAGCTTAAGGCTTATCATAAGATAATTATAAGAAAAGCAATATATCAGAGTTTAATTCAAACAAAAAATGTGATTTTTTAAAAGAAAGGCAGGCTAAAAAATATGTAAGACTGACAGCAATCGATACGGGTTAGCCATTCTATAATAAAAGCCTAAATGCGGAATGAACCGTGGGCTTTCAGCATTTTTTCCTTCCATTCTTACTCCTTCATTATTTTTTTATTTGCGTTAGTTAAGTGTTGTTGTCGTTTGCTTCTTATTGGGTTTGTCTTCCTTGTATTTGAATTGATTTCGTTTTATTTGAATTAAATTTAGGTTCTCTATGTTTAAAAAAATATATATATATATCTTGTTTCATCTAATTATTATATATTTTTTAAATTTTAATATAAAATTATATAAATAATTTAACATTTTCAAATACTAATACAAAAACTATATTTAAAAATATATTATAATAATATTTTATTTAACTTTTAATTTTAATTTCAATTCAACTCCTCTCATATCAATTTTATCTCTAAATATAATCCCTTGTTCTTGTACAGTGCGTTGGTGTGATTTTTCTTTGTCAGCAAAGTAGATTTATGAATGATGATTAGATGGTTGATGGTTGCGTTGTCCATTTGTGCGAGAGAACATCAAGGGAGTTGCAAGAGAAACGCTGAAAAGGAACTCGTTGGATACATTTTTTCCTCAGCGTTAATTTGTTGGGTTGTCTTTCGAATTTGCTTTTGAGAATTTTTTTCTCAGCGTTAATTTTTTCCTCAGATGTACTTGCTAGTACTAGTACATCTGAGAATTCTTAATTGGCTAGTTGTAAATAGCTCTAGACTGCGGAACAAAGGATTATCCCGGACCTACACCGAGGTATTGACGGTGTAGGTCAAACTTCCTTTGATGCAGTCATCGATTCTCCCAAGAGGCCACAATTACCGCGAGCAAACGTATTAATGACGAAGAACGCATTTTTGCTATTCTACTAATACTTGTTTGTATACTTGTACTTGCTAAGCTATTCTGCCCAAGCCCGGCTGAGGAAGAATTACGGGGCGTAAAACAAACCGGTGGCTCACTTATTCATGGGCGACTCAATATTATGCCTTGAAGAGGACTCGAACCTCCACGCTCTTTAGCACGAGATTTTGAGTCTCGCGTGTCTACCATTTCACCACCAAGGCATCTTGAAAGTCACTCGTATTCCATGAATACGATATCTATCTAGTGTGATGTATGGAATATATGACAAAGGTGGAGTGTTAGAGTATTTCTATTGATTGGTCATGTCATATAGGCTCGAGTCGGACATCCAATTGCTTCGATTTGAATTATCTGGAGGATGCCTTATATATATTATATCAAAAAGATAGACAATCAAACCTATTTATCTTATGATTAATTAATTTTAATTTTCTTTTCTTTTCTTTTCTTTTTCATTATAGAACCCGTGAGCCAAATAAACCCGTGAACCTAACTAACTGGACCCTTTGAACCCAAATAAGCCGGTGAAGCCTAGCTCGCTGCGAAAACAAAATAGCCCAAATGGAACCCTCCAAAACGCACTGTTTTGACACGAATCCCTCGCCCCACCCCCAAACGCACCGTTGACTTTGCCCCCACCAAAACCCACCTTTCATCTTCAACCCCCATCTCTCGTTCTCAAGTCTTCAACTCCCAGGTTTTCTTTTCATTGCATGCTTCCTTCCCACCGCGTCATCACTTTGCCCCCTCATCGCAATCTCTTTCCTCTTCCGTCTCCCAAATAAACTCACACGCCCTATTCCAAATACCCTTACACGCAACGAAGCAGAGGAAATAGCAACCAACAAGAATCCAATAATAAAATAAAATAAAAAACAAAAATAAAATAAAATAATAACCATATATACAAATCAAATCAATGATTATATGAAACCGAAATATTTAAAAACACAAAATAAAATAATAAAGTAATCATAAAATAACAAAATAATATAAAATAATCCTATGATGTATGCATCGTCTTAACTATATAACATCTATTTTATATGTCTAAAAAACAAATGCATCATACTTGTGTATTTTTGATGCATCGTCATCTTAAAATATAGTTGAAAATAATTTTCAGTAATATGCTAATTTTAATTGATAAAATGTAATATTGGATGCACTATTTTGAATTGTTAAGATTGTTTCAAGATTAATGATGCAAGACAATATGATTTTTTTATGAATCTTTAATTATTAAATGTGATATTTATTTATTTTAAGATTTTCTTTTTTCTTTTCTTCTTAGAATAGACCTTTTTTAATACATAAAATTTTTAAAATCCAAATGATAGAAGTTATTTTTTATTGTGTAACATACTATTATTATTGTGCTCCTTTACATTACATAAATAGATATAGTTTTTATCATCTTTTTTATTCTTTTCAATGAAATCGATTTTTTTCCATAATTTTTTCTTGGAATTAGGCAAACATGCATTACACATTGCGGTCCCATCTAGTGTATATATATATATATATATTGACACATTATTCATATGTGTAATTGGCTTGGTTTTTCATTGTTCGTCAGAGTTTTGTTTTAAGGCCGTCTTTTTCCCGTCTGCTCGAGTCCCCTCACTCGTAAAAGATCTCTCTTCATGAACAAACAGTGCACACACCTCGTGCCCTTGTTTCTCATGGACCTTTTTATGATCATCCCTCATTGCAGAGGCCATATTATTCAATATTCACCTGAGCTATACAGCAACTCCATGAAATCCTCTGAGCTCCAATAAATATTTTAACCCTAAGATCTACAAACTTAATTTCGATCGAATGCTTTTAAATTTAAGGAAGTAAACCTTAATTTGCTGGCTCTTGGATCTATTCTCAGGTTAGGTTTGAAAATAAAAAAACTTTCAAACCTTTTCAAATATTTATTATTATTATTTATTATTTATATTTATTATTATTAATTATTAATTTTATTATTTAATATTTTTTATTATTTTTCACATACTTTTTATTATTATTTACAAAATACTTTTAAACATTTTCAAATATTTTTAACATTTAAACGTGACCAGAATTTTGGCACGACATGGTCTAGTTTTATAGGTGGGGGGTCACCTAGAAGGTACGCACTGGACCCCGAACATCTCAGTAGTGACTAATAACTATGAGATTGACAAAAAGAAGTGGTCCACTACTGCACACATTCAACTTCTTTACATAAATATAAACTTTGTTAGGGGTAACCCAGCAGCCCCTCATAACTACAATGCATATATACTGTAGTTACATACATATACTGAAACTGTAAGAAACTGTCAGCAGCTATAATACACATATACTGTAGTTATGAGGGGGCTGCCTCCTACGTTTTCACCATAAGTATATGGCGTTCGAAATCCAATGTATTAACGTCTCTCTTTCTTGCCCCATACTGCCCTGGGCCTGCCCGGCCACTCCTCTTTGAATACAACACGTGCACCTCTTTTTGCTTGGGAACCAAACCAAGACCACCTGATTAACTGGATTTTATGAGTAATTTCAGAGAAATTACTCTTTTTAAGATTATAGTAGATATGTGACTTGACATTTTCCGTGAAGCATCACAATCAAATTTTTAATAAGGTATTAATCAGCGTATGGATCAAAATATTAAAATAAAAATAATATTTTAATATCATTTCGTATATTATTTTAAAATAATTTATAAAAAAATATATAAAAATTATATTTTAGAATAATAGTCAATATATAAATAATTATATATATATATAATTAGTCTACTATGAATTGAGATAAAAAATAACAAAAAATAAAGAAAAAAATTGAATGACAGAAATTGAAAATTCGATACGGCCAATACTGGCCAAAAATTAAAATATTGACCTGTATAATCGGTACAAGTCGATACGATCGATATTTTGTCGAAACAGTACACGCCTATAATCTGTACCGGAGAAGGTACGACATATTTCGACTGTACTAACTGGTACGATACGAAATTATAAACTGTGATAACAACAACATAGTACATAGACTCACTATGAAGGAGTCATTTTCAACTTACTATGAAGATTTTGGTCTAGATCGGTATGGTTTGGAGATCCCAACACTAGTCCATTACGATAATGTTGCCCAGATAACTAACACAAGAGGGGGGTAAATTGGGTTAGTTTATAAAAATTAACACTTATTAATCAAATACACAATATAAAATATAAACAGAATATAAAACTGTAAGAAATGTAAAGAGTAGGGTAAGAGAAAGTAAACTCAGTATTTTTACGAGATTCAGCCCCACTGCCTACGTCCTCGTCTCAAGCTACCCCTTGAGGATCCCGAATTCACTAGTCAATCTCCTTTAGGTGGAAATAGAAACCTATTACACTTTTGAGTAGCACCGCTTCAAAGAATCCATGTAGAACACCCTCTACACTTCCAATCACCTCACACTTGGTGATTTAACTATTCCCCGTGTAGAACACCTTCTACACACACAAGGGTTATACACACCCTCTTAAAAATACAAGAGTTGATAGTGGGTAGACTATCAAAGTACACTCCTCAATGAGTGAGATAGAAACAATACAGCGTAAACTATATATCTCAAAATGAATAAGGGTTAAGACTCAATGCTTAGAGAAGAGAGAATAAAAGCTTTGAATAAATGTTGTATGCTCTTGGTGTTGTGGATGTGAAGCTCTCAAATAATCTATTTATAGGCATATGAGACTTCATATTCAAATTTAAAAAGATTCACATGTCAAAGACATCATCATTCACTTTTCAAAAATTTCAAACCTAATCTTTTTACTTTTTGCATGTGACAAAAGGAGCACACTTTACTTTTCAAAAATTTCAAACCTAATCTTTTACTTTTTGCATATGACAAAAGGAGCACACTTTACTTTTCAAAATTTTCAAACAAAGACATCTACGTTTTGCATAAGTCAAGAAAAGCATCCATCACTTTTGAAAATATTCAAATAAAACATGCACATGTGAAATATGACAATCAATCATCTTAATATTTTCAAAGTTTAAACCTTTAATCATGTAATGCACATGTGAAATATGACAATCAATCATCTTTCAAAATTTTCAAATTTAATTTTCAAAATATTCATGCACATGTGGAAAATGTATTTTAATGCTTTATGATAAAATATTAATTTTGAGCCTTAATCCTAATTTCAAATTTTTAAGAGATTTACAACATTACTCTATGACTTTAATGTGAACTTGTTTCCTTTTTGCTCATGCTTGGTTCCTTGATGTGCTTGGTTCTATTGTGTGGACAACTTAAACTTGAGACTCCTTTATTCTTTGAATTCATTTGTTATCATCAAAATCCATGTGTAGATTTATAATTACACGAAACTTGAAATCTTGGGTTCAACAATCTCCCCCTTTTTGATGATGACAAATACTTGATAGAACCTGAAACCTGTATTAATACTTAAGCTCCCCCTTAGAATGTGCGTTAGTTTTTCAAGCAAAAATATAAATATAATTCCAAGCATATATAACAAGCTTAGCAATTTAAACAATGTTAATGTTCTAGTCTAAAACTTCTCCCCCTTTTGGCATCATTAAAAATGAATCACAATTAGCTCAATAAGATATATTCCTACAATAACCAATAGACAAATAAAACGCTGCGTTAGTAGAGACTGTAGAGAATTCGATGCGTAGCCACACGTGTTCGACAAAACCTGCAAAGACTGGAGGTCTAGTTCTGGCAATTCAGTGCAGAAGGAGATTTTGTAAAGAACTGAATAATTGAAACCACCCGTGCCCGACAAAACCTGCAAAGGCTAGAGGCGTAGCTCTGGCAATTCGGTACAAAGATTTGATCCACTTGATGTTGCTGAAAAATGAGATATTATCAGGATTTGTAAGCTTGTCTTGTTCTTATTTCCGTTTCTATAAGAGCAATCCTTAGCTTTATCTATTTCGTATCAAGCTTTCTTCTCATCTTTGCAATTTGCTAGCATTCTCATTCTACAAATTTTCAATGGCTCGTTGATTTCCCTTCAGTGCTTCTCTTGATCAAGATTTGAGGTATCCTTCACCTCAGTCTCAATCTATTTCTGCATTTGTCGTGGCTGCCATGAAGCAACAAGAGACTGATTTAGCTAATAAATCAGATCATGACGCCATTTACGAGCTTGTGGGTCTCGGAACTCGATACTCATCATCTATCGTCGCGTTTTCTTCTCGGTTGTAGTCCAAAACTCGCGAAATTGAGAAGCTTAGCGAGACTGTTTCTGTACTTCAACGACTTGTTTATGAGTCAAACAAAAAAATAGTAGAGTTAAAGCAACAGAATAAGGATTTGAAATCTTTGCTTACCTCTTCATTTCGATTGCCTAATCCTTTAGACAAGGATGACATGATGATTTATAAGGAGCAAATGCATTTGAATGATGAGGCTAAACGTCTCAAGTTTCTGTAGGTCATTTAAGATAATGAAATAAAAGTATCTAGCAGATATTCATGGCATGCATCATTTCTATTTCTCTTCTAATCATGCATAGTCTATCTTCTGGTAGGGGTTTTGTGAAAATGTCTGTCAATTGATCATGTGTACTAGTGAATTCTAATATAATATCGTCCTTTTGCACATGATCTCTAAGAAAATGATATCTAATTTCAATATGTTTGATCCGAGAATGTTGTATTGGATTCTTTGAAAGATTTATAGTACTTGTATTATCACATTTGATTGGAATGTGATTGTACATAAGTTTAAAATTCTCAAGTTGTTGTTTCATGTAAAGAACTTGAGCACAACAACTACCCGCAGCAACATATTCTGTCTCAGCAGTAGATAGTGCAACAGAATTTTATTTTTTACTAAACCAGGAAACTAGTGCATGACCTAAGAAGTAACATATTCCACTAGTGCTTTTTCGATCTATTTTACAGCCAGCATAATCTGCATCTGTGTAGCTGATTAGATCGAAAGATGTGTGCTTAGGGTACCATAACCCTAAGTTAATTGTACCACTAAGATATCTAAAAATGCGCTTAACTGCAATTAAATGTGATTCTTTTGGAGATGATTGAAAGCGTGCACATAAGTACACACTAAACATAATATCTGGTCTACTGGCTGTCAAATATAATAAGCTACCAATCATACCTCGATATACCTTCGAGTCAACTTGTTTACCGGATTCATCTTTATCAAGTTTAGTGGATGTGCTCATTGGTGTTCCAGTTTCCTTAGCACATTCCATCCCAAACTTCTTCAGCAATTCCTTAATAAATTTTGATTGATTGATGAATGTCCCACTTTTTGCTTGCTTAATTTGCAATCCGAGAAAGAATGTAAGCTCTCCCATCATGCTCATTTCAAATTCTTCCTGCATAGTCTTAGCAAAAACTTGGCACATATTTTCATTAGTAGCACCGAATATTATATCATCAACATAAATCTGAATCAAAAGAATATCATCATTTTCGTATTTAATGAAAAGAGTTGTATCAATTTTTCCTCTTGAAAAGTCTTTTTCAATCAAGAAACCACTGAGTCTCTCGTACCACGCTCTAGGAGATTGTTTGAGTCCATATAGTGCTTTTGTGAGTTTGAAAACATGATTTGGAGAAATATGATTTTCAAAACCTGGAGGTTGCTCAACATATACCTCTTCATTTATAAAACCGTTTAAGAAAGCACTTTTAACATCCATTTGAAAAAGTTTGAAATCTTTATAACAAGCATATGCAAGTAGCATTCGAATAGCTTCTAATCTTGCGACTGGTGCATATGTCTCATCATAATCGATTCATTCTTCTTGATTGAAACTTTGGGCTACAAGTGGAGCCTTATTTCTAGTAATGACTCCAGACTTATCTTTCTTGTTTCTAAAAACCCATTTTGTTCCAATAATAGTATGATTTTTGGGTTTAGGAACAAGTGTCCAAACATCATTTCTTTCAAATTGATTAAGTTTTTCTTGCATAGCTAGAATCCAAGATTCATCAAGAAGTACTTCATCAATATTTTTAGGTTCAATCTGAGATAGAAAAGCAGTATGATTGCAAATATTTCTAAGAGATGATCGAGTGCTTACACCTCGTGAAGGTTCTCCCAGAATTTGTTCCACTGGATGATCTTTTACAAATTTCCACTGTTTGGTTGCATCTTGTATTAAATTTTGATGATCTTTCCTGATGTCTCCATGTTGGACTTCCTCTATTGTGTTCTCTTTGTTGAGATTGAGACTTTCCGTATTATTTATACCTCCTGTTTCTTCATCAATGGATTTCTTGGAGAGTAGAGAATCAGATTCATCAAATACTACATGCATAGATTCTTGTATAGTTAAAGTCTTTTTATTGAATACTCTATAAGCTTTACTATTAGTAGAATATCCAAGAAAGATACATTCATCAGATTTTGCATCAAACTTGCCTAAATTATCCCTGTCATTTAAAATAAAACATTTGCATCCAAATACATGAAAGTAACTAATGTTGGGCTTTTTCTCATTCCAAAGCTCACAGGGGGTTTTATCTAATTTGGACCTTAGCATAACTCTATTTATAACATAACATACAGTACTTACCGTTTCGGCCCAAAAATAACTAGGCAAGTTGTTCTCATTGAGCATTGTTCTTGCCATCTCTTGAAGAGATCTATTTCTCCTCTCTACTACCCCATTTTGTTGAGGAGTTCGATGAGCAGAAAAATTATGCACAAAACCATTTTCATCACAAAATGTTTCAATATTTTTATTAACAAACTCTTTTCCCCTATCACTTCGGATACTTGAAATAATATAACTCTTTTCATTTTGAATTCTCTTGCATAACTTGATAAAAGCATTATGTGCCTCATTTTTATGAGCAAGAAAGATGACCCAAGTATATCTAGAGAAATCATCAACAATAACAAATGCATAATATTTTCCTCTTAAACTTGCAATTCTATTTGGTCCAAAAAGATCCATGTGTATCAGTTGCAGTGGTCTAGTAGTGGAAATATGTTTCTTAGTTTTAAAAGAAGTTTTTGTTTGTTTACCAAATTGGCATGCATCACAAATTTTGTCTTTAAGAAAATTTGCATTTCGTAAACCTCTCATAAGATCATTTTTTGAAAGTTTGGAAATAAGTTTCATGTTGACATGACCTAGTCTTCTATGCCATAACCAATTAGTTTCATTTTGAGCTGAAAAACAAATAGCATCTTGTGAGGTAATTTTTTCAAAATCAATTGTATAAACACTGTTGCTTCTAAAGGCAATAAAACAAATATTACAATCATGATCATTCAAAATAATGCACTTATCCATTTTGAAAGTAACTGTAAATCCTTTATCACATAATTGACTTATGCTCAAAAGATTATGTTTTAGACCTTCAACAAGTAGAACATTTTCAATTATGAGAGAAGACTCATTACCAATTTTACCTATTCCCACGATCTTTCTTTTCGAGTTGTCTCCAAATGTCACGTGTCCTTCTTTTTTAGATCTAAGATCAAAGAATTTAGTTTTGTCTCCCGTCATATGTCTTGAACATCCACTATCTAAAAACCATTTATTTTTGTTTGTGGAAGACTTCATGCACACCTATAAAAATAATTAAAATGATTTTTCTTGGTACCCAAGTTCTTTGGGTTCTTTATTTACTAGTATTAGAATAAACGAGATTTTTAGGTACCCATATGGCCCTAATAGTCATTGTATGTTTTCTTCTATTACAAAAATTACAAATAGCATGTGACATATATGAAGAACTTGAGTGATTATAATAGTATCCTTTTTTAACAAAATTATTTTTATAAAAAGAATTTTGAATATTGGACTTTGATGTAGAAGGATTATCAAAGAAGTTTTTATAAGGTTCGTATTTTTGTTTTGGCATATATCCCAAGCCTGCCTTGTCAAAAACACATCTTTGACTACCAAGAAGTTTTTCAAAATTTCTTTTTCCATTCGTAAAGTTTTCAATAATATTTTCTAAATCAGTTTTCTTTTTCTTCAACTCAAGATTTTCATCTTTCAAAACAATACTTTCTTTTCTTAAAATATCAATTTCGTTTGTTAAAGAAGAATTTTTCTTTTTCAAAGCAGTATACTTGATACCCAATTTTTCAAATTCCTCATATACCTCTTCTAAAACATTTTGCAATTCTTCATATGAAGGATCTTCAATATTATCAAGATTTGTTATCTCAATGTCATCTTTAGCCATAAGACAAAGATTTGCTGATTCTCCATTGCTTGCTTCACTATCTGAGCTACTTAAATCATCATCCCTTATAGCTTTCATTACTTTTTTGCCTTTGTTTCGATCTTTCTTTAGCAGAGGACAATTTGACTTGATATGACCAGGCTTATTGTATTTATAACAAATTAAAGTGTCATTTTTACCTGAATCTTTCTTGGAAAACTTTTTGAAAGATTTCCTTGGAGGAGTTTTATTTTTCTTTAAGAACCTCTGAATTCTTCTTGTTATCATCGCAACTTCTTCATCTTTGTCGTCATTTTCCTCATCTTCATCACTTTCACTTTCATATGGAACAGTTTTAAGTGCCAAGCTCTTCTTTGGCTTTCCTTCTTCTTCTCATCTTTTCAATGTGTACTCATGGGTGATAAGTGACCCGATGAGTTCATTCACTTCGAGCTTCTTGAGGTCTCTTGCTTCAAGAATCGCTGTCACTTTTGATTCCCAACGTTTTGGTAGAGAGTTGAGAATTTTTCTTACTATCTCCACTTTGGAATAAATTTTGCCAAGAGCTGTCAAGCTGTTTATGATGTTAGTAAAACGAGTGTGCATACTAGAAATAGATTCATCATCATTCATCTTAAACATTTCATATTCATGAATAAGAATATAAATTTTTGATTCATTGACTTGAGAAGTTCCTTCATAAGTAACTTCCAAGTTATCCCAAATTTCCTTAGCTGTAGCACAAGTCATTACTCTATTAAACTCATTACCATTGAGAGCATTATATAATAAATTCATAGTAGTTAAATTTAAAGTATAAAGTCTATCGTCTTCACGATCAAACTCTTCTTCTTCCTTTTTGACCTTTACTCCATCAACCACTTTTGTTGGAATATAAGGTCCATTTACAATACATTTCCAGATTTCTCGACCTTGAGCCTGAAGGAATATTCTCATTCTAACTTTCCAGAATGAGTAATTGTCTCCGCAAAAGAGTGGAGGCCGACTGCTAGATTGACCTTCACCAAATGAAGCTGCAATGTTAGCCATAAGATCTTAACTCAAAAGATAGTTAATCTTATAACAGAGCTCTAGCTCTGATACCAATTGTTGCCCAGATGACTAATACAAGAGGGGGGATGAATTGGGTTAGTTTATAAAGATTAACACTTATTAATCAAATACAAAATATAAAATATAAACAGAATATAAAACTGTAAGAAATGTAAAGAGTAGGGTAAGAGAAAGCAAACTCAGTATTTTTACGAGGTTCAGCCCCACTGCCTACGTCCTCGCCTCAAGCTACCCCTTGAGGATCCCGAATTCACTAGTCAATCTCCTTTAGGTGGAGATAGAAACCTATTACACTTTTGAGCAGCACCGCTCCAAAGAATCCGTGTAGAACACCCTCTACACTTCCAATCACCTCACACTTGGTGATTTAACTATTCTCCGTATAGAACACCTTCTACACACACAAGGGTTATACACACCCTCTTAAAAATACAAGAGTTGATAGTGGGTAGACTATCAAAATATACTCCTCAATGAGTGAGATAGAAACAATACAGCGCAAACTATATCTCTCAAAATGAATAAGGGTTAAGACTCAATGCTTAGAGAAGAGAGAATAAAAGCTTTGAATGAATGTTGTATGCTCTTGGTGTTGTGAATGTGAAGCTCTCAAATGATCTATTTATAGGCATATGAGACTTCATATTCAAATTTAAAAAGATTCACATGTCAAAGACATCATCATTCACTTTTCAAAAATTTTAAACTTAATCTTTTTACTTTTTGCATGTGACAAAAGGAGCACACTTTACTTTTCAAAAATTTCAAACCTAATCTTTTACTTTTTGCATATGACAAAAGGAGCACACTTTACTTTTCAAAATTTTCAAACAAAGACATCTACGTTTTGTATAAGTCAAGAAAAGCATCCATCACTTTTGAAAATATTCAAATAAAACATGCACATATGAAAGATGACAATCAATCATCTTAATATTTTCAAAATTCAAACCTTTAATCATGTAATGCACATGTGAAAGATGACAATCAATCATCTTTCAAAATTTTCAAATTTAATTTTCAAAATATTCATGCACATGTAGAAAATGTATTTTAATGCTTTATGATAAAATATTAATTTTGAGCCTTAATCCTAATTTTGAATTTTTAAGAGATTTACAACATTATTCTATGACTTTAATGTGAACTTGTTCCCTTCTTGCTCATGCTTGGTTCCTTGATGTGCTTGATTCTATTGTGTGGACAACTTGAGCTTGAGACTCCTTTATTCTTTGAATTCATTTGTTATCATCAAAATCCATGTGTAGATTTATAATTACACGAAACTTGAAATCTTGGGTTCAACAGATAATACAGTGTCAATGCATAAATTCATGGCGAAGAAAAGAAATTAAGTGTAAAGAAATAAAGAAAGAGACAAAGATTTATATGATTCCATATATATTACCTATGTGGTATTTGAAGAGAAAAATTTATTATGATATATTTGTTTTAATAGTGACGCTGGGGATTGGTTGGGCTGTCTCTAGCGTCAAAAGCAGCCCAACTATTTTTTAGATTGTTTTTATCATAAACACAATAAAAAATATTAAAAAATATAATAAGATGAAAAAATACAATAAAAAATATAATAAAAAAATAAAATGAAGAAAACACGATAAAAAATATAATAAAAAATACGATAAAAAAATAAAATAAAGATGAATTTATAGGATTATTCGGCACAGTCCAGCCCCTGTCGCCGTTGATGGCGGTGGGCAATACCGCCGGTGCCATTGGGACTGGCAGGCTCCGGCGACCTCACCCCTGCGATGACGACCCACGGCGACCTCCGACAGCCTTAAATCCGGAATGGGCTCTAACCCCGCCGGTCTCGATAGCACCGACGGTGTTGCCCACCACCACCGAGGATGGTAGGTTGCTTTTAATGGGGGAATCGGCCTGACCGACCCCCAACTTTTCTCTTATTTTAAAATCTTTTGTTTTCATTATATAATAAAGATTTGGGATCTATTTATTGGAATCAATCTTTACTTTGAAGCCTAGGTAGCGTATGGGGATATTTTTTTTTTATTTTAAGAAAAAGTTGAGTTGGCATGGTGCTTTGTGGAATAATTTTGTAATTTTTTTTTCATAAGTGTTTTTTTATCCGAATTTGAAATCTTAAAAAGAGAGATATAGATGCACATGTGATGTATCATTTATTGCTTTTATGAGAAGTGTTTTAGTTATATAATGATTTTTAAGGGTATAAATTGACAAGATTTAATATCATACCTCATATAATAAAATTAATTTTTTTATAAAATAAATTTAATATATAAATAAAATGAGATGATTTGTAAAAAATTAATTTTTTTTTAATAATGTCATACCTCATTTCAAATTTCATCATTCTATAATAAGATATTAGATGATTCAAAATTATTTATTATATTTTATTTGTAAAATTATAATCTAATGTTGTATTATAGAATGCTAACAAAATCATGAAAAAAAGTACCACTTTTCTCCAACTCGAGACCCAACTTTAAAATATTTTTTCAAGGGAGTTTACATTTACATTTAAGCAACAAAAAATAATAGGGAGAAGTCACATTCAACAGCACTCACTCACATGAACAATAATATTTATTGTTTATATTATTGTTTATGTAAATGAATGCTCTTGGATGTTTATTTTCCCTGTCACGTCTCTTTAAGCAAATAACTCTAATTGCGATCTAGTTACCGGCCTGTTGAATCCACTAAAAAGGCGTTTCAAATTTTCAGAGAATCTGAGCCCCAGCTGGAATAGCCCATTGAAATTGACGACAAAGTTGCGAGATGGGACCATGATCCTCAGGGGAGACTCAAAGCATCTTCTTTGCCAAATGTAGGAGAGTGCTTATGCATACACTGACGATGAGCGGTGACAGACGCAGTATTATGGTTCTCCAGGGACTGGGTGGCGGTGGCGGTGACCTAACGCAAAAGACAATGACATAGGTACTCTCTCTCTCTCTAAATCGAAATTTAGCTGATATATAGTTCACATTTAATCCAATATGTACCCAGTTGAAGTTAATCATTTATCAGACTTATTCGTGGCTGCCTTATTGAAAATCGCTGTTTGGTTGGAGAAATGGTCATCGGTTTTATCATTACCAAGAAGCACTCGAGCCATTGCCTTGAATATCATCCTCCCCAAGTTATGTGATATATTGTCTTTCAAAATGGGTTGTCGGAAATCGGAAGTTGTAGTCCATGTTCTTATGGATGTGATGACTTTTACATTTGGTTAGTGTTAAGGACGTATTCTGCAGTCTGGTTTATCAAATCCCGACCGACTGTAACCTGCAAAATAAGAACAAGGGAGATCGGGGTCCGAGACCGCTCCGACGATCAAGTTAGCTTTAGGGAGAAAATATATGGACGTTTAATTGAGAGAATTTGAGAATGTACCCCTTTTCGTCTTTGGTTTGGTGTTATTTATAGGTGTTCCCTTTGAATGAGGGTTCTCATGATAAAGAGCTGGAAATCGGGACATCACTCGATCATCATCCTCGATAGGGAAAAACTTGATCTGATTCCCTCTGTCTCGTCGCATTAATTGGGTATCCCTTCATTTAATGCTCAATTAGACCCTTTTGGAAAGGGGAATTAAATGCTGCTGTATCTTTCGTCAATCTAGCAATTAATGTTGTGCATTTATAGTGTCTCCGCATTTAAGAGGGGAGATCTGTAGACCAGCGGTTGTCTGTCGTTCATAAATGCGGGAGTGATTTCGATGTGAGGCGGATCCAGGAGATATATCAGTACGTGAACCGTCGTTCTGGCCTTAGCGTGTCCTCGAAGCCGATTTAATCTCATTCTGCCGAAGTCAGGATAACCAGGGACTGGGATCGTCCCCGGTTTCAGTCTCCCTCGTTGAATTCGGACACCGCGTGGTGATGGGTGCAGATTACGGGCCTTGGGCCTGACAACCCTTTTGGGCCCGGGTCTGGATGAGTTGGACACCCTTTCAGTACCCCGCGAGTTTTTATCGAAGGAACTTCGATGGAAATTCTAAATGTTTTAGAGCTAGGGTCTTCCTTTTCTTTGTTTGCACTGTCCTTCAATACCGGGCAGTATTCTTTTAATTCTCCTTCCGAGCGGAAATACGGGGTCGGATGTACTCGGGTGGTTCCTGTTGGTATGTCGTTTCGTTTACTGACCGGACTTCAGGGGGACGATTTGAATTCTGATCAATTAATGCTGAATCATGACTTGTCATATTCCGTGTCAGGCATTTAATGCAGTTCGAAATTTATTTGTGCCGTTGTTTCGATTCCCGAACCGTCAGTGATTCGTGATTGGCTCGTGATATGCACGCGCGTGATCATCATTAACTGACCCGTCATTTTGCCGCACGCCTCTTGCCTCTGATTGGTCAGATTAGAGTGTGCCTTCTGTTCCCAAGGGTCAGGCTTGAGGTTACGGTTCCGGTGTCGCTTCGTTTCCCGTTCGCTTTAAATTTGGCTTTTGGGTATAAATTACCCAGAGGTCTTCTTACTGTCCTTGCTCCATCGTTTACTTCCCTGTTATTCCGTTGCCATTTTCTTTTGCTCTCGTTCTTCGCTGCTTTCTCTGTTCTTCTGTTGCGTTCCTTTCCACTTGCTCCCATGGCTTCTTCTGATCCATGCCCATTCTTTGCTGGTAATGGTTGGGTTTCCTCAATGCAGTCTTCCGATGTGGACACGCTCAGGAAGAAACATCGTGTTTCCTGGCGGCATACCCTGGAGGCCCAAGGGGATGGCGTTAGGGCTTGCGAGCGCGATGGGAGGGCACAGAAGGTTGTCCTCTTCTCTCTCATGTTTTCGAAGGGTTTCCGCCTTCCCTTCATCCGGCCCGTTCGTGAAGTTCTGCATTTCTTGGGTTTGGCCCCTGCCCAACTCATGCTGAACGGGTGGCATATTTTGTTGGCCATTTGCGTGGCGTTTCGGATCGTTCTCTCCGGGAAGAACGATCCCTACCCCGACTTGACTGCTCAGGAGTTTTTTTCGATGTACCGGCTCCTCCATCGGGATGGGAACGTTGCTGGCTTCCAAATAAAGCCGAAGTGCATATTGATTCGAATGGAGGAGAGACATTCGAGTGCCCGAGACTATCACAAAAGGTTTTTCTTTGTCTCGGGTAGGGAGTGGGAATTCCCGGAGGGAGAGGGGAATGATTTCCCTGTTCAGAAAGATCGGGGCTTCTTCCCTTCCCCGACACACATGGAGATTACTCTTACGGCCCAAGAAACTGAGAGGGTGAAGGCCGTCCTCTCTTGGGGGGCAGAGGATCCCGACCGGCTATGGTCCGACAATCTTCTCATCGAGGAGAACATTGAGGAGTTTCTGACCCGACCAGACCGGTCCTACGCCGAGGGTCAAAGCTTCTCCAACGTTTCGGAAGAGCCTCCTACCTCCTCTCGCAAGCGGGTCTCTGATCCGGAGGTGGAAAAAGAGAGACGCACTAAGAGTCGAGCCGGCGAAGCCACTCCGAGCTGTGGTGCCCGTCCCAAGAAACAGAAGAAGGGGAAGGGTCCACGTACCGAGGATTCGGACGAGCGTGTTGCCCCCACAGACTCTCCCGTTCGCCATCCCGAGCAGGCCTCTTCATCGTCGTCCTCGGACGGGCTTCGATTCCTGCAGACCGAGGGAATAAGGGCTGAGGCCGGGAGGTTAGTCATGGAAGCCCAGATCGAAGCGACCGATCTAGCTGGGGTCGAGTCCTCAGATGGAGAGGAGATAGATCGTGCCTTTCAGGAGGCTTTGGATCGTGCCGCCGACTTGACTCTGGGGGCCATGCCTTTTGCGCAAGTCTTCCTACAGGAGTCGGAGGAGCAAGTTGCCAGGGCGAATCAATTGTCCACCCCCCCTCCTTCATCTTCTGAGCGTCACTCGGATGCTTCCGAGGAGGAAGATGAAGTTTTTGGTGGGGTCGACTCCGAGGGCGCTCGCGGGGGAGTCGGTCAGCAAGGAATTTCGGGCGAGGAACACCGGGACGAGGCCGTCCCCGAGAGGTCGAGCAGGTTTGGTACTCCAGTGGAAGGGAGCCATGTGGAGGCCTTAGACGAGGGTGGTCGACCCGCCGTCGAGCCCGATGAATCTCCTGAACGCCCACCCCCGACTTTCGAGAGGGGGTCGACTTCGGGGGTTCATTTCGAGGATGGGCGTCCATCCCCGGACTCGGGAGTTCCTCCCCGACCCCCGTCCCCTTTTCGATTTCGAAGTGGGGTCGCGGTGCTTGGTCGGCTCTTCGAGTCGGATTCGGAAGGAGGACATCAAGCCGGTGAAGCTGGTTCAGAGTGGCCCTCTCGTTTTGAACAAGCCAAGGCGGACGCTTCCGACCGAGTGGCCTTGATGCTGGAGCCTCTACTGACTCAGGTTTGACCGGTATACTTTGTCGAATTTCGCATGGTCTTTTCTTTTCGAGTTGCTAAGTTCTTTTCCTGGTGTTCAGGTTGCCATGGAGATATCCCGGGCTGTGGGTTCCGAGTTAGCCGAGCTCGCCAAATTCAACAGTGAGCTGGGAACTGTCTGCAAGTTCGGGCTTTACAAGTTGCAGCAGGCGCGGGACCAGCTCGAGCTGTCGCAGGAAACTTGCGGGGGCCTGATCAAGACGGTCGAGGAGTTAGGGGCGGATAAGAGCAGGCTGGAGAAGGCCAACTCTTCTCTTCAGGCCGAATTGGAGGCGACCCGAGAATCACTGGCGACAGCCTATCGGAGGAACGCCCGCCTCGTAGATGCGAGATCGGCCACCGAGCAGGACAAGATCCTCCTTCAGTCCGAGCTAACCGCTCGGACGGCAGAACTGGCTGCTTCTTCCCAGATTCTTTCAATGAGGGAAGAAGAGCTAGCAATTTCTGAGCAGGCTCGGATTGCTCGGGAGGAGGAATTGGCCGGTTCGAGGCACGCCCGAGAAGCTTTGGGAGCGGAGCTGGCACAGTCTGAGGAAATCCGGGCTGCTCGAGAGTCCGAGCTGGAGGGGGCTCGCCGTGCTTTAGAAGAGGCTCATTCGAGGATTGCTGATTTCGAGCAGCAGATATCTCGAGTGGTAGCAATTCGTAATTCCGCCTGGGGGCACGGCTATGCCGAGGGCCTCCGCCGAATGGGAGCCCAGCTTCTGGTGGACCCTCAGCTCGATCCTCAGAAGATAAGTCCGAAGTCTCTTCGTCCAGACCGGGCTGCGAAGAGATTCGTCAAGAAGATCGGGAAGCGTGGCTACCCTCCTTTTGACGACTTGAATCCTCCTCCTCCCCCTCCTGAGGCTTGACCTGGTTGATGTATAAGTTTTTTTTTTTTGTAACTGAACATATCATTCGAGTTCGATTTGAGCAAGTTTGTATGGCTGAATTATGAATATACGAGATTCGAGTTTAGTCTTTCTTTAGATGTTTTATTCGCTCTGTCTTTACCCCGCGAAATTTTTGGTTAAGTGTAAACTTAAGAAAAAATTTTATCGAGTGTACTGTGTGTTTTTGAGATCGAGGTTTAGGAGTTGTGAGTTGCTTCGCGTGGGTGGGTAGACCGACCCCGCGGGATTGTGAATGATACATCGCGTGGGTGGGTAGACCGACCCCGCGGGATTCCGAGAGCTTTTACTTCGCGTGGGTGGGTAGACCGACCCCGCGGGATTCCGAGGATGTACTTCGCGTGGGTGGGTAGACCGACCCAGCGGGATTCCGAGGATGAGGATGTACTTCGCGTGGGTAGGTAGACCGACCCCGCGGGATTCCGAGGATGTACTTCGCGTGGGTGGGTAGACCGACCCCGCGGGATTCTGAGCGAGAGCTTTTACTTCGCGTGGGTGGGTAGACCGACCCCGCGGGATTGTGAATGATACATCGCTCGGAATCCTGCGGGGTCGGTCTACCCACCCACGCGAAGTACATCCTCGGAATCCCGCGGGGTCGGTCTACCCACCCACGCGAAGCAACTCACAACTCCTAAACCTCGATCTCAAAAACACACAGTACGCTCGATAAAATTTTTTCTTAAGTTTACACTTAACCAAAAATTTCACGGGGTAAAGACAGAGCGAATAAAACATCTAAAGAAAGACTAAACTCGAATCTCGTATATTCATAATTCAGCCATACAAACTTGCTCAAAGCCTTTAAAGCACATATCAGCCTACATGGCTATCCTGGCGAAGTAGCGTGCCGAGCATTCCCTCTCACACTGAAGGGGATGGCTAGGACATGGTTCGGAACCATTCCTCCGGGATCAGTCAGTAGCTTCAAGATGTTAACCCGACTCTTCATCACCCAATTCATGGCCAGTATGAAACGAAGGCGCCCCGCGGCGTACCTATTGACCGTCAAGCAAGGAGAGAAGGAAAGCCTGAAAGGGTACCTGACCAGGTTTAACAAAGAAAGAATGACCACTGACAAACAAGATGAAAAGATCACCCTAGCGGCCCTCCTGGGCGGCATATGGCCCAGGAGCCCCTTCATGGCGGAGATAGCCCGCAAGACTCCCACTACTCTGAACAGGTTTATGGATCAAGCTGACGGATTCATCAATGCCGAAGATACGCTCGAAGCCCTAGTAGCCCCACGACGAGGAGAACTCCGACAGCATGATCGGAAAACAACCAGTGCCGGGGAAAGTTCCAGCCGGCATCGGGGGGGGGGGGGGAGGAAGTTCCCAGATGAAACGAGGAGAAGAGACTCCCCACGGGAACACAGACTATCAACATGGCCTCAATCCAACTTGGCGGTGGAAGACCAGAACCGATCTGAATCGAGGCGAGAGTCCATTAGAAGAAAGAGGGAGGATATGTATTGCGAATATCACAAGTCTAAGGGCCACAACACTGAAGACTGCCAGGCTTTGAAGAATAGACAAAGAGAAGAACAGATGAACAATCGAAGAGATAGAACCCGGTCGAGGACCCCACGTCGGGAACGGGAGCCAAGCCGACACCGAGGCGAACCCATACCTAGCCACCTGCCAGGCGAGATCAGAACCATTGTTGGAGGACCATCCCGAGGAGGGACTACATCCTCCTCTCAAAGGGCGCATGTGCGAAGAGCCAGATATGGGGAATTTTGCACACTGGGGCGAGCACCGAGGCAGGGCAACCCGAGTCCTAAAGGAGAATCAATCGTTTTCAACGAGCAGGATGGAAAGGGGATCGCCTTTCGGCACGATGACGCATTGGTGATATCAGTATTGGTAGCCAATTTCACGGTTAAAAGGATACTGGTTGACAACGGGAGTTCAGCCGATATTTTGTTTTGGGAGGCCTTCATGCAGATGGGGATCGATCCCCACCAACTTCAGCCCATCCAAGCCCCCCTTAAAGGATTTACGGGTGAAGCAATACACCCCGAAGGCATGATAACGCTCCCGGTCTTGATGGGTTCCGCACCCAGGACCATGTCCGTCATGACCGACTTCCTGGTGGTGAAAGCTCCCTCCTCCTACAATGCTATCCTAGGGCGGCCAACCCTAAATAACCTGAGGGCAGTCACTTCTACCTACTACCTCAAAATGAAGTTTCCGACCGACAGAGGAATAGGTGAAGTCAGAGGAGAGCAAGTCACCTCCAGGGAATGCTACGCCCGGGAATTGAAACACAAGGTCAACTCCGTGGCTACGATCTCCCTGGAGAGCGAGTATACTGAGTTTCCGCCTGCTCCTCCCCGAGCGGCTTGGGACGATGAGATCAGGGACGAAGCGACATTACGTCAAGCGGAAGCCAACGAGCCTCTGGAACTGATTTCGATCGATCACGACAACCCGGATCGGACGGTGCGAGTCGGAACCAGAATGGACCCGGGAATACATGCAGAGCTCAAGAATCTCCTCATCGAGCACAAAGATGTATTCGCCTGGACGCATGCTGACATGCCCGGAATCGACAGGTCCGTAATAGAACATCGACTGTGTGTCAACCCGACAGCCCGGACAGTTAGGCAAAAAAGAAGAAACTTCTGCGCTGAGAAGTATGCCGCCATCGCAGAAGAGGTGGACAAACTCCTGACCGTTGGGTTCATTCGAGAAGTTCACTACCCGGAATGGCTGTCTAACGTAGTGTTGGTAAGAAAGACAAGTGGAAAATGGCGTATGTGCGTTGACTTCACCGATTTGAACAAAGCCTGCCCTAAAGATAGCTTCCCTCTGCCGCGCATCGACCTCATTGTAGATTCAACTGCGGGACACTCTCTCCTCAGCTTCATGGACGCCTATTCGGGTTATAATCAGATCAAAATGAGCACAGACGATGAGGAAAAAACGGCGTTCATTACAGACTGCGGACTTTATTGCTACACCGCCATGCCTTTTGGACTCAAGAACGCGGGGGCTACTTATCAACGGTTGGTCAATCGTATGTTTAAAAACCAAATCGGGAGAAATATGGAAGTTTACGTCGATGACCTCCTAGTCAAAAGCCGCTCCCCTAACGACCATGTGGTCGTGGGTTCGAATCCCACAGACGGCGCCACTGTTAAGGACGTATTCTGCAGTCTGGTTTATCAAATCCCGACCGACCGTAACCTGCAAAATAAGAACAAGGGAGATCGGGGTCCGGGACCGCTCCGACGATCAAGTTAGCTTTAGGGAGAAAATATATGGACGTTTAATTGAGAGAATTTGAGAATGTACCCCTTTTCGTCTTTGGTTTGGTGTTATTTATAGGTGTTCCCTTTGAAGGAGGGTTTTCATGATAAAGAGCTGGAAATCGGGACATCACTCGATCGTCATCCTCGATAGGGAAAAACCTGATCTGATTCCCTCGGTCTCGTCGCATTAATTGGGTATCCCTTCATTTAATGCTCAATTAGACCCTTTTGGAAAGGGGAATTAAATGCCGCTGTATCTTTCGTCAATCTAGCAATTAATGTTGTGCATTTATAGTGTCTCCGCATTTAAGAGGGGAGATCTGTAGACCGGCGGTTGTCTGTCGTTCATAAATGCGGGAGTGATCTCGATGTGAGGCGGATCCAGGAGATATATCAGTACGTGAACCGTCGTTCTGGCCTTAGCGTGTCCTCGAAGCCGATTTAATCTCATTCTGCCGAAGTCGGGATAACCAGGGACTGGGATCGTCCCCGGTTTCAGTCTCCCTCGTTGAATTCGGACACCGCGTGGTGATGGGTGCAGATTACGGGCCTTGGGCCTGACAACCCTTTTGGGCCCGGGTCTGGATGAGTTGGACACCCTTTCAGTTAGAATGGTTGATCGAACTTCATTTCTTTAAGAGTGCATTTTTAGAAACTTGTATGCCTTTTGGAAATCGAATGGATGGTCATTTTGAGTTACAAATTTGTCTTCTAAAATGATCCAATATATGAAACCAAACCAAGTATTCAACTGGTTGATGGTATATATAAGATAATGCCCACACTCTCATACTAAATGAAATGCCGCAATTTTATAGGATCCTTACCTACTGGTCCCATCTATGTGGGGTCCTTGGAAGGGTGATTTGGATATGATCCTTAAGTATTTGCGTTAAGTGGCCATTCTTGTTGGCTCGACCCTGCACAATTGTTCTGTGATGCCCCAATACCTTACTGGTGTTGGTGTATTGGTATTTGCTAATTATTTCATTTACATCCGTTTATATGTATGCACATGTTCATGTGAACGTGTATCGCATTTAAAAGTTAGACACAAATAAATGTGACCATGTTATATAATGGGATGTTCAACCAAGAAAGGCACTACATGATTACCATCATCTCAAGCTTCTTTTTAGACTGCACGTGCTGTAGCAATGTTTGTGGGTCTTCTTTGTCTTCATAATGCAGTACCAATTTTTTCTGTTCCATATGCCTTAGAATGTAAGGGTTAGCAATCATTCTGTAAATGCTGAAATCCATGCACTATATAAGCGTGTTATGATATTTGAGGTATTTTTTGTATAATCTCACTGTCACACATGATATATGTGTGATTGCTATTTACGAGTCTTTCGTTTTCTTTTTTTGTGCAAAATCAATGTATACCTCTCTTGTGGAATGCTGAAGACTTGATGCCTCCTACAGAGAGATACATAGTCAATTTTAATTCGTGGGAAGAACTAAAGAAGTGGCATCTATATTCAGATTCTGAATATGGGGTATTTAAATACACGAGATCAAGTCTCTGTTGCATTCAGAAAACCACTGTGCGGTGTCTGCCTGTAATTTTGTAGTCTCAGTCTTTCAATATTTTCTTTCCTGTAACGGATGGACCATAGAACAAAGCATTGGTTTACTGATGAAATCAGCCAACTGCCAAACCTGTAATGATCAACTAAGTATGAGGCTTGATTCACTGAAACTTATTGATTGGCTATGAAGCTCTTATCATTCATCAATTACCTCTTGACAATTGCAATTGGTATACTGTCGGAGGTTGCTTTAGCAAACACCGTGAGACTCATGTAAATTTCAATGTTTAATTGTATTCCAAGTTTGTCCACAGACTCTGGAGATCAAAGAATCTGAAAATGACTCTGCTACTCCTGAATATCTAATTTACAAGCTGTAACATGTCAGTATAATCCTGATAGCTTACTATTTCCAGTTATGTTGGCTCTTACCACTTCTCATTACCTGTTTCTCTTGTGAAAAAGAGAAATGAACTTTAATACATGATGCATGTTTATAACAATATATTGCGAATAATAAGGTCCATTGTTGTATCTGACATTGTTGACCTAGGAAGTGTTTGTTGCTTGAGCTTTTGACCAGATACACTGCCTGTGGAATACTGTTTTCCCCATAAAAGGACCTGGTAACCTACTTAAGAAACTTATGTTTAAGAAATGTTATATGAGTGTATGAAAGAATGCAATAAGAATTAGTTTTCAACTCCATTAGAACCATTTCCAATTTCTGTTGCTTCATTTAGATGATTCCTGTCTTCATGACACACTGCCTCTAACATCATAAACTCTAATTCGGTATGGCCAATTGGGAGGTGTCATAAACAGATTTCACGGAGCTCAAATCTCCTTTTTATGATCTTAACTTTGTGCCATCATTAACTTTTTAAATCAGAGTTTGATTTCCTATCTTTTTATTGCAAAACTTGCAAGCTTGATATTAATCTTTGTCAATTTATGATGCGGATCTATACAGAAAATTCGGTAACTCACCTGGACAAGAGGGAGATAAGTCATGGCAATCTTTGTTTATCGTACCCAAAGACAACTGGTATATTGCAAAGGCATGTTTCCCTTTCCTCAAGCTGCTATTCTTAAAATCACAATATTACAGACTTAACTCTCTCTCTCTCTCTCATATTGAGCTTTGGATTTTTTATATGATGTAAATAACGATGCTTGCGACCATTACAAGGGTAAACTAAATGAAATTAGGCACATTTTAGTTGTAAATTTTCTTAATAAACGAGTCGTTCAATTATTAAACTTTCTATTATAGAACAAGTAATTTACAACTGATAGATGCACAACAATTGATGTCATGGTTCACCTTCATGTAATTTACATTGGTTTTTTGATTTTAAGGGTAGAGTGGTGCTTTTGGGGGAGGTGAGGGATGGGGTTGCATGAATGAAGTCCCTTGGACCTACGGGCTACACGAAGATGGATAGATTTCTCTCGTTTCTCTTCCATATATATTTGAATGCACTGTATAATCTACATACAAACTACAGTGGCAACTGAGGTAATGTTTGAGTACTTTGTGTAACATATGGGCGTCTTTGAACTCCTTCAATATCAACCCACCTTTGATTACCAATAAGGTCTCAAACCCTTGTCCGAGTAAAGTGTATCCCACAAGCAAGTTGGTCATTCCTTCTTTTTGTCTTGTTGAAATTGCTCTTCTTCGAATCAAAAGAAGGATTGTTCTCAATTCTATTTCGAAAATTCCATAGTGAGTCAAGGCGAGAATGAATCCGAGAATCTAGGACATACTCATTCCCTATTCAGAATACCCTACTACTATTCTGGATGGTGAAGTATTTTAAGAATACTACTATTCACTATTTATTATTACTTTTCACTATTATTCATTATTTTTTACACTATTCAGTATTTTATTATTACTTTTTTACTATTATTCAAAGAATATTTGAGATCACTTCACTATCCAAACACAATATAGTCTTTTCAACAATACTTGAATCTTAAGTTGCGGTCAAGTTTTGCCCTCCAGTATAGTGATCGGTTTCACATTTTGCTCGAATTTCATCGGTTTCAGGCTCAAGTGCTTGCTCATAAGTTGACCAATTCTTCTACCCCACTTCTGCCCCATCTCTTTCTTTCACTATTCCCACCTTTCCCCAACTTCAATCCTTGTTGCAAGGAACCTTAGGTCTCTCGAGGCTCATCTATCGTCATCCTCTAGCAAATCTTTGCTTTATGTGGGGTCGGGGGGCGGCAACCAGCTTTGCATTCCAGCTGGTTCACTTTGCAACCCAATTCAAAACTAAATGTGTTCTCAAGATTAGCGGACAAAAACTAAATCTCCCCCCTTTTTGTTGCGGGCTATAGACAAATGGGGGACCATCTCTTATTGTCATAGATTTTATTTTTGCAATTTACCTTCATTTATACCACATAAACTTGTTTAATAAAAATGGGGAAATTTCACTTTTTACCTTCCATTTACACTTTGCACTTAAAAACTGTAAAAACTATTATATTGTACACTCAAATTACTAAAAGTTTATAATTTGCAAATTTTATTACGATATGACATTCAAGACTATGGCACATTCTTTGGTTTCAAGATTATGACAATGTTATATACAGTCATGGAATGCGTAAATGTCATGCACACGCTTTGAAAAAGAGTGAGGTTTACTAAAAAAAAATTAGTTTTTTTTTTTTTTAATTATGTGGGGTCTATAATTTACTCATTTTTTTCAAAGTGATTGCATGGCGTTTGTGAATTCCACGATTGCAAATATCATTTCACTTATTTTTTTAGAGAAGTGATAGGCATAACTAAATCACAGCTATTTAGGGTATTCGTCACCAGCTGAGTCGAGAATTCAAAGGGATTTTATTACTTCTCTCCCTCCCTTGAGTTCATGCTCTCTCCCTCTTGGAAACCTAGGGTTTCCTGTGTAGAATGGCGCTGCCCGGGGGAGGGGGGGTGAGTTGCACATCCGCCTCCCCCCTTCCCCTTTCCTTCCCTTTCTTCAACCTTCTCTCCATTCTCTTTGCCCCTCCATTTCTCGGACTCTCCTTTTTTGGTCCCTCCTTTTCCTTCGTCTCTTCCCCTTCTCCTCTAGGCTTCCTTCCTTCTCTTCATCTCTTCTCGTCTCCTTCCCCTTTTGTTTCTATTCTTCTTTTTCGTCCTTTTGGTTCTGTTTTGTTGTTTAGCTTTTGCAGGAAACACCGGCTGTTAGGGAGGGGCTGTGAAGCCTTCCATTATGCGGGACACCACACAAGCCCTATCTATGTACTTCTGGGGTGTTGATCTACTAGTCGCGATGGAATCACGTCGATCGGAGTTACGCGTGTCACTCACGCGCCTATCACAATGGGAGTCTACTCTCTGTACGCCACCTTCGGAGGGTCTTTCGGCAGCCATGAGCAAGGCCAAGGTGTTTAGGGCAACCAGGGTTGAAAACTAGACCGTCTGGTTCTAGTTTTCCATAGAGTCTGTCTTTTAGCTTTAATAAAAACCATAAAAAAATCCAGTCTCTAGGACTTTTTAGTCCGTAGAGTTTTGTCCCCAAATCCGACTTAGTACGGTGGTGGATTTGTTTTTGGTAATCTGTCTTGAACAGAGTGAGGGCGGTCTCTCAGACGGTGTTCTTGAGAGATGTGCAGCCAATGTTAGAAAATGTCAGTCACTTTTAGTATACTAGAAAGTTACAGATCGTCTTTTAGTTAACTTGTAATGTATGTTTCAAGTTCGTTTGTAATGCTTGTTATTAATGAATGAAATGTTATTTTCCTCTTCAAAAAAAAAAAAATACAGCTACTTCACAATTTCACTACAAAATAAGAGTGGATGTAGCCCGAATATTTCTCCCGAAAGACAAAAGTAGATTTTTTGTTTGTTTTCATTCATTTTATTCTTAAATAATTTCTTTAAAAAGAAAAAAAATTCACAATATCATTAAAAAAAATACTTTTTTAATAACTAAATAAAAAATTAAAAAGTATTTCTCATAAAATAATACTTTTTTTGGGTATTCTTAAATATTGTGTAAGCTGGAGAGTATTTCTCATAGAAAAAAATCTCGAGACAAAAATTTGGGACAAATAGTATTTCTCATAAAATAATATTTTTTAAGAATGCTACCTATTATCCTATCATACATTGTACATATTTTGAAATTATTTTTTATTTTATTCTTATTAAACTAATTAAATTATTTTTTTATTTTATTATTGTTAAACTAAATTGTTTTATTTATCATCTACACACCAAATATTTATTATAAGAAAAATAAAAAATAAAATAGATTAAGTGTGTGGTGTGTGGGAATAATGGATAGAATTATTTTTTATAAAATTTAAACACATTAAGTTCAAATAAAATAAAAAAATAAAAAAATAATCATAATTGGGAGATAGTATTTAAGATAGCTCTTATCTTATGTATGTTTTCAGGACTTCACACCTTTTGCCGGGAATAGCGAGGTTGGAGTTTGACTCCACCCATCTTCTTGCCCTCACCAGCCTCGGCCTCAGCCTAATTTTTTTTTTCTTGCTTTTTCCATTAGCTTTTGCCCGTTAGTATTTAAACTAGCTGATCTGTTGCTTTTCGACAAGCAAGATTAGATACACGTCCCGCCATCAGCTTTCCTAAACGTTGATCGTCAATACATGAGAATAAATCTGTCCATAGCAACATATATATATATATATATATATATATTTTATGAACAACTTATTTTGTGTGTGAGTTTCATTTGTCATTATGCTTGGGAAAGTTTTTTATTGATATGCGCGACACTGTTCGGATCAGTAGCGTCGAATATTTCTGTTTCGACCTTCAACTCCTCTCCAAGTGCGGCGCATGTCCTGCACGCGCCACCACCGTCAATGATGCCCCCTCGCTAGTGATTCGTATAAGTTTTCAATTGCTTTTTTATGCTCCCATTTTTGCTAATAAAAAATCGAGTGAACGTGAAAGTTACTCTCAACCAATCCAGACCAACACGTTGCAACATACAATCTTTTATTGTGGCTTTTAACTGCAATTTTATAGTTTGTTTATTAGACTATTTAAAAGTTATAATCAAATAGTCTTTCTTTGTGAAAAATGGATGAAAGCCAATTTCAAATTTTTTTCCTTCATTTTTGTATTATAATATGTTGGTCTTAAAAATGCAATAGACGATTTCCACTCTACTGTATTGTATCTTGAAATTGTTAGTTTATATGAATGTCTTATTTTGTCGAGAAAAAAAAAATTGTAAGAAAAAATATATATTTTATGAAGTAGCTGGTAGTTGCGTAAACGGTAAAAGTTGTATAATTGATGGTTTTTATCATTTGTTTCTTTTTCTAAGCTTTTTATCAACTTTGTTGTTTTATGCAGAATATCTGAGCTATGTACAGAATGTATCTGATCACGCATTCTAATGCGACAGCTTTGGATGGTTTTGAAAAACAGAAAAAAAAAAATATCCCATGCCCAGTGAGTGGAAGGGATTAGGGAACAATGAACATCAAGTTCCACTCACATCAATCAAGAGTTTGATGAATAACGTCTCTTGAGAAAAATAAGTTTTTTTAATAGCATGCAGTGGCAGTATGCGAATTGTTGGGCCCAGATGATGTGCAATCCGATTACCATAAACGTTGGGTCAAGGACTCAAGCTCCCATTTGGGGTAAGTAAAGAAATGAAAGAAAGATTCCCGGATCTAAATCGTGGCACGTGATTTGCGGTACGACATGACAGGAAATCACGTGGGCATTTCGAGCCATGGCCCAAAACAAAGGCCACGTCGGAGTTTGTCGGATGGTAACCTCCTGAATAATGGTCCCATCCGAACAAGGATGATGGTGCTAGACGGATTTGGTCTGATTCGATCAATTCTTGGAAAGTTTGTCAGACTGGATTGGACTTATTCAATTCAGGATTTTTTCATCTTGAATTGGATCGAGAATCTCTGAGACTAGACCAAACCGATTCATTTCAGTCTGGTCTGATCGAGGCCAAAATGACCAATTTTGTCAGTTTGGCCACTCTGGACCAACTAATGTTTTTCCCTACTACTACTCACTCAGCTTATACATCATCCGTCCCTAATCTAAAGTCCATCGATTCTCACTATCGGCCCATATAGAAAAATCTAATTTTTCATGGTGTTTTTTATTTATTTTTAAATCATACACACACATTTATATATATATATATATTTATATATTCATTTTCTCATGTTATTACGTGTGTTATAAGGTTATCTTATTAATATGTTAGCTTGGAACTTGTGAAAATTATGCTTTTTAAGGTGCCATGCTATTTCGCCGCGCAATTCTTATCGCTGAACTTGACTGCAAGTTCATTCATTTTTTATATTGTTAAATACTTAAAAAAAAAAACATTACATCATTAAAAAATATTTCTTAATTATTAATTAAAAATTCTTATAGAAATCATTGAGTTTTCCGATGAAAAAAAAAAGAAAAAAGCTTCTTTTCACGGTATGTTTCTTACATTTTTTTTTTTTATTGAATCCTGCAGAGTGCAGGCTGCATCAGTCACTGACATATTTAATCTGAGGAAAGTAAAATGTCAAAGTTACCCAGAAATAGAATGGCACTACAGTAAAATTTTACAGAATAGGGGTGTGATTGTAAAGGTGGTCCTCCACCTCTTTTTCATGCCAATTGAGTTGTGAAGTTGCCAGTGGGACCCAAACTGGGGTTTCATTTATAATTAGTCTCACAAAGTGTCAAAAAAGACCTCACAGTTAAAACAGAAGTTTCTGGACGCACAATCTCGAATAAATATCTACCACCACCCTGCAATCTCAACCGCACATCGTGTCCGTCGCATTATCACACAGTCAACCGATAATGAAACGCGAATTACTCGTTGAAATCGGGATATTATTATTGTAGTGTTGTGAAAAGAAAAAAAAATTGTAAAAGTGAAAACTTCTATAAAAATGGTTATAGACCGGTTTCTGGAGTGTTCTTCAGGCTTAGCGTTTGGGGGGGGGATTTTGATTTATGATCTGTCTCCCTTGATTTTCTTCTCTCTCCTCCCCTTCTTTGCCACGAAAACCAAGGTTCCATGTTCCAAACCACAAAGATGTAGTCCAAGTTTCGTAATATACATACATATTAATCCTTTTAGGAGTTTATGAGACTTGAGATATTTAGGCCAATAGAGTTTTGTGTAAATTCGTCGATTACAACAAAAGAGTGTCTTGGTTTGTGTTGCTGTTCCTTTTTTTTTTCTTTAGTTTTCTTTTTTGAGTTGGGTTTGTTTGTTTGGCGGGTTGGAAAATGGAAAACGGAGAAAAGAAAAGCGAAGACTTCTACGCAGTCCTGGGGCTGAAAAAGGAATGCACTGTGTCGGAGCTCAGGAATGCTTATAAGAAACTTGCACTGGTTAGCGTTGGAAACCTTTCTTGTTAGCTTTTTTCCAATCAAAGGGGTCGGTCTTCTTTTAAATCATAAAACATCTCCTACAAAACCATTCCTGAGCTTAGTTTCTCAAATGAAATTATGGGTTCCTTACGGATCATTAAAAAGTTACTGTTTTTATTGTAATTTTTAACTGTTAGAGGATTTTGGTTTACGGGATTAATTCCTGTAAGAGAAAAAGATCACAAGGGCTCGGAAACGTTAAATTTTTAGTGGGATATGCGAGAAAGTGTTTGAATTGTAGAACCTTGATGTAAGAAACATAATTTGCTTGTTGCGCTAGAGATGGCACCCAGATCGTTGTTCAGCTTCGGGGAACTCAAAGTTCGTGGAAGAAGCAAAGAAAAAGTTCCAGGCCATCCAAAAAGCCTATTCTGGTAATTATGATTTCGATTATTCTCATATTTTAAAACCATTTATTTTTATTTTTATTTTTAAAATGTTCCGAAAGTCATTTTTGTTATTTTTCTTTATTATTTAATTTTCGATGTAGTGATCTCGAAATAATTTATTGGATTCACGAAATGATGTCTTGTTCTTTCTGTGCTTTGAGTACAGTTCTATCTGACGCCAATAAAAGGTTTCTGTACGATGTAGGAGTCTACGACAGCGATGATGACGAAAACGTAAGTTTTCATTCTCCACCACCTTGTTACCATGCGGATTAGGTCGTGTCGTCCGTGATTGGTTGGAAACGTTGTCTTCAGCTTCTATCTTTGACTTTTCAAACCTGTTGAGTGTTGACCGTTATTTATTGGAACCTGTGGAAAATTTGATGGATTTGCTATTCCTCCCATCATTGCTCGTAAACCAGAGCATTTCATGGGCTTTTTGCACTACTGGGTTTTGCATCTTTTGTATTTTTTATTTTTGTCCATACAATCAATTAGAGCATTAGCATTAATTTTATTAAAATTTAATATAATATATAAATTTAATGAGAAGTCAATATCAAAATAATCTTATATTAGATTTATAAAAAATGTTTTTTTTATATTTGATCAAAAAAATAAAAAATAAAAATATTTTTTATTTAATTTTTAAATAATAAATTATTAAAATTGATAATTTATTATTTAAAAGTCAAATCAAAAGTATTTTTGATTTATTAGTTTTTTTATTAAATATGATGAAAATATTTTTAATGAATCCAATATAAGATATTTTTAGTATTGGTTTCTTATTAAAGTTTGTATTTTTTTTTTAATCAAATTTTGATAATTTATTTTGATGAGTTCAAGTTCGGTTATTTGATTATGTGTCAAAGTTTTGGATGTGACTGTCGGTGGGAATATGAATGTGTGTTTTTATTAATCAATTTCTGTTGGTTTCCGGCTTGGAGCCTTAGCAAGGAACCCAAAATAAAAAAAAAAAAACAACCAAAAGAAACAAAAGAAATCGTCTTTCATTTTATTTAACTTATGATCCTCGGTTATCAACAGGGAATGGGTGATTTTCTTAATGAAATGGCAGTCATGATGACCCAAACAAAGTCCAATGTAAGCTTCTTTCTCTTCCTTTTTTTTTACTGCTTTTTTACCAGCTTAACTTTCTGTTTCTTGTCCAATGAAACTATGACCGTCTTTTTTGTGAATCCTACTTGGGATTGGAGCTGTCTTTTGCTGGCTTTAGTAACTAGAGAAATATTAATAATATTTGCAGTTTTGAAATATGCAATTCTTTTTTTTTTTAAGTTTAAAAAAAAATATATATTTTTTTATACTAGACATCCCACTTTTTTTTTTTTTTTTATTTTAAGTATTATGCTGTGCTTGTGCAACTGTAACTATCATTATTCTTTGTAACAGTAGTAAAAGAAAGCTTTTGGTTAGGTTGCTGAGGCTAAAATGGGCCAGTTAAGAGTCATTGGACCCACATACTTCGATTGTATTATTCGTTTGGGCCCATTGAGGTGATTGCTCAGTGACCGTAGACCGTGCACCCATTTCTTCGCTACAGATTTGTGCCCATCAAAACTATCAAGCCTTTATGTAGGCCCTTAGAACCCTTGGCCTGAGCTTATCCTGAGGTCCGAAGGCCCCTCCATCTACCCCCATATGGTGGAATAGCATCCATCTCACCTGGTGGCTGTGATTTTGAAGCTTGTGGGGGTCCCTTTAAAATTTGGGCTGCAAGATAATATTTGCGGATTTGCAGAGAACTACTTTTATTTGTAACCATGAAAATAAACAATATGTCGTAGAAAATGACAAAGAGGATTAGCATGCGTATACTGAGGATGTCTTTAATATATTGTCCGTGGGTTTGAAATTTAACAGGGAAAGGAGGAGGAGAGTTTTGAGGAATTGCAGGAGTTGTTTGAGGAGTTGTTTCAAGGTGATGTTGGCTCATTCGGCTCAAGCTCACAGACTACTACTACTAGTTCTAGTTCGTCCTCATCCTACACCTCTTGTTGTGAGACAACTGATTCTAGCAACAAGCGCAATTCCTCAGACATGACTTTTGGGAAGACAAATATGAAGGACACCTCTGCCTCGGGGTTTGACGCCAACTTTCAGGATTTCTGTTTAGGGGTTAGTACAATTAAGCTCTCTGTTTCAATGGAGTTATAACGTAGTTATTAGGCTATCAACTGCATATTAATGCATTTTCCATGCTTAACATTATTGAAGACAGGCGGAACAGCGGCGAGATGCCAGAAAGCAGAGGCGAGGAAGAGGAGTTCCAGGAGGCGGCGGTAGATGAAGGTGGGATGCGATAGGATGGCGGGAAACATAAGTTTTCATCTGCTTATTGAATTGACCCTCAGAGAGAGAGAAGAGAGAGAGAGAGAAGAGAGAGAGAGAGAGGAGAGAGAGAGAGAGGATGCATAATTTCAGCAGAGATTTTTACTTGGAAATGGCCTTTTCCTCATATTGGTTGACGCAGAATTGAAAACCCCCCTCCCCCTAGTGATGTCATGGCTTCTTGTTCTAAACCCCCACCGGCACCCCCCCCCCTCCCCCCCCCTCTCTTTCCTTCTTGTATGCTTAGTGCTCAATCTTAATGTCTAGTTTAGTTGTAACGTCCTGGTTCAAGTTCTTTGTTTTTTTTTTTTTAATGTTTTTGGGTTCCTCAGGAAGCAAAGGTCATGAGATTTTTCCTGTAAGGCTCCGATTGCTTTATTTTTAGTCAAATCCCATGAATTTGTTCCCTTCAGATTGTTCAGTATATGCATAACATTAGATGCTGAATGCCGGGCAATAGAGGCAATCGATACATTGTTTGGTCCCCGGGCTGTTGATTCCCTCGTAAAATAAAGCAAACAAGGTTAAAAGAAAGAAATTGTGCCATTTAATGTGTCAACATAGGCTCTCTGGTATTCAAACTTCAATAGAATATACGAAAATATCGTCTAGTTGAGCGGCAATGCTTGAGGGCGCGGTCAGTCAAATGTTATAACCCTTTATGTTAAAGAAATTTTAATCTTATGAATTTATATGTTATATTGAATATTAATTTTATTTTATAAACGAGATCGAAGCTATTAATTTCGATCAATTTACGACAATTTTTCTAATCTCATCTTATTTTTTTTCAAACAGCATTTAAACATAAATATTCTTAAACTAATCATTATAATTTTTAAAATTTTCAAATATAAATATAATTAAATTTTGTTCAAATCTTAAAATAAAAAAATATTTTAATATAGTTTTTTCTCTGTACTTTTTTAAATTTTAATATATAGTTAACTCAAATTATCTCGTTTGTTGTTATTATATACAATTTATTTTAGTATTATTTATAAAATTCTTATATATCTCATTTTTGAAATATCTTTAGGCTATGTTTGAATTTGAAATTCACCTTAATTTATTTTAATTTATCTCTATTTTATCATTATATTTTTTGATTTTTCATACAAAATTTAAATCTTTATTTACTTTTTTCAAATTTCAATATTCATTTTTTAAATTTCAATATACATTTTTCAAATCTTAAAATAATAATAATATTAAAAAATAAATTAAATTCATTTCAACTTATCTCATCTTAAAATCTAAATGGAGGCCTTAATTGATTTTTAATTCCTTTCCCACCAAATAGTCAGAGTCTCACAGAACACATATAATTAGGGGTGTAAATGGTCTGGTTCGAAAAATTTGTGGACCGATCCATTCAGTCCAAAAATTCTCTCACCCTGGACCGAACCGAACTCCTATTCGGTCTATACTGGTCCGGTTCAATTCGGTCCAGAGGCGATTTGGTCCGATCCAGTGGTACCCCATATGATTTAATGTATTAAATTTAATTGAAAATTCTGTAATGATTAAATTTTTTTTTTTGTCCAAATTTAATTCTTTTCAAACCAATTTACGTATTTATCACATATTTAAGTCAAAAAATATTTAAAAAACTTACTCTTAGTATATTATAAGAGTATATATTAAATATGTTAATATTATAAGAATATATATTATATATTAAGTATGTTAGTAAACTATAACTAATAACACTATTATATTAGTATATTATATATTTATATGTTAGTAAATAATGATAAATTAGTAATAATATATTAAATAATAATAATACACTTATTATTTATAAGTTATTATTAATACTCTATATAGATATACTCTAATTTATATTTTTATACTACAACTAGTTAACTATTATAAATTATAATATGTTAATATTATAAGAGTATATATTATATATTATATATTAATATATTATTATATTAATCTATATTAATATTAATATACTATTATTTATATATACATATATTAAAAAAAAAAAGTTTAAAGGTCTGGTCCGATCCAAGGGGAGAAATTCTCTGGACCGAGACCGGACCGGAATCATTCGATCCATATATATTTTGGATCGGATTGGACCAAACTCCAATCGGTCTAGTTCACTAGTCCGGTTCGATATTTTTACAACCCTATATATAATGACACAAATGGATTGTTTTCGTTTACAAAGACTTACTATATTTTCAATGTGGGGGGAAAAATGAGAGAAGAAAAAAACTCTAAAAAAACAAAATGGCAGTATTGTAGAACAAAAATGATATATGTACTATTAATTTATAATTATTTTACAATTATTTTATTTAATTTTTAATTTTATTTAGTGATTAAGAATGTGAATATTAAATAAAATTATTTTTTTTAATGATTAAGAATGTTAAAAAATTCTTAGAAAAATGATAAAAAAGAAGAAAAAAAATTTATAACACTATGAATTATATAAAAAAAAAAGTGTAAAATCTACGGATATATTACTTAATGTAGAAATGTTGGAGACTAGGAATAATACTTTACGTGGGTAGGAACCCGGGACAAATTCCGTGTGTCGAAGATACAGCTGGTCTAAAAAGTCATAGGGCCCATCCTGTTCAACCAGATATTTTGAATGCAAACAATGACTAATAATAATAATAATAATAATAATAACTAATAATAATAAGTGGCAGTCTTCCCCTTTTTCTTTCCAGAATATTCAATGGTCGACTCAAGAGTGAAGAGTGAAGAGTGAAGATGTGAAGCACACAAGTTGGGCAAGTTGCACACCCTTTCTCCCTATCTACTTAACGAGGACTTATACACAATTTTTCATCTTTCACATATCATTATTTTTATATTATTTTTTTTTTTTACTATTTTAATTTTGAATTTTTTCTTTTTAAACTAATGTAATTTTTTTATTTATTATTTATATATTAAATATTTAATTACAAATAAAATAAAATAAAATAAAATGTGATATGTAAAGATTATGTGAATAATAAGAAGTTGAGTAGATTTTTTCCTGCTTAATTACTATTATTTCTATCAAATTAAATGGGTCCTATAGGATATAAAAAAGAATCTTGTTATAAATGATTTTGCACATCAATAAGTGCATTTATTCAATATAAATTGATGAGATTGGTCCACAAATTAATCCACGAGTTTGCTTGGACAATATTAGATATTTCCTACTTCAAATCAGTTGCTTGGACAATGCATCCAGCTAGCTTTATATGCCAATTGAGATATTTCCTAATTTCTTTGACAATTTTTTTTTTTTTTATGTGTACTTCTTTGACAATATTAGATACTCTACTTCAAAGAAAAATACACATATTAGGTTACATAATGTCTCAAAATTCTCACCGTTCACATTAACTCTTTAATTCAAGATGGAACAAAGAGAAGTTACTAAGATTAAAAAAAGAACTAAAGTATCAATATTCAAATATAAATTCCATGGCCCAATCACCCATGTAACATTTTTTTTTTCTTCTAAAAATTAAAATTTTATAGATAAATTATGGGATACAATGACACAATATTCAGTGGGGTAGGAGTTCCCAACAACCATCCCAAAACAAATAAAAACATTGCCAAAATAAAAAGAAAATTAAAAGCGGGTTATTTCACCAATAAATTGACTTCAACTCAATTCTCTTAAGGGGCAGCTACTCAAAAGCAATTTTGATATAGTCTGATAAGTAGATTATAAACCTACAACTAAAAGTCGCAGTCGAGAAATGTGCACTACATTTTGTTTATTTGTTCTGACCGAAAGAGGCTATCACATCCACTTCTTTTTGATCGCTGGTTATTAAAAATAATAACATATAAGAATCGATACATTGAAATAGGGTGACCACGGGCTGTGGTGGCTTGTGAAGAGCACGTGTTGCATTAGAACGAAAATCGAAAGGACAAAATAGAATATCGAAAGCTGCTGATTCCAAAGATGTCGTGCATGTCGGCAACGAGGCTCTTCAAGTGCGGCGGCTCGTGATGGTCACGCACAACCCCTTAGGCACGTGAGAGCAACGCGCCGTACGTCTAGGCTCTTTCTTCCTCCTCTCTCATAGATCGGTGGCTGTAGACTTTATCTATCTGGTGCGTGGTGGTCGTAAATATCCATCAAATAAAAGATCGGCAACTTTAAGAATTGTAGACAAAATACTATAAAAATAACAAAAAATAACAAAAAATAAGTAAAAAATAAGCTAAAAAAATTCAAGAGAACTAGACGAGGGGGAGGGAGAGCAAGAGTTCCGCCCTCGCTCTAAAACGGCCTTCTATGACTAGGATCAACGACTATGGCGCTATAGAGAAAGAAAGATGTGCTCAGGCGTGATCCTTTCTTTATAGAGTACTCACAATCGCCCACGTGACGTGTGAGTGAAAGATCTAGCCTAAGTCAATAAAACTAACATTTAAGACCTTCATTAAGATCCAAATATCATTACTAATTTTCGATTATGTAGGAATAGACTTTTCAGTGCTTTAGTTTTGGACATGTCATGCATAATATAATCATCTTAAAAAAAATTTAAAAATACAGTAGTCCATGGGACCCAGGGGGACAGTAATAGGATTACTATTATCTTATTATTCATTTACTATTTATAACGTATTTGATGATTTTATTATTATTTGATTTTAAGTATTTTGTTAACATTTTTAATTATTAAGAAAATATAAAATTTTATTAATAATTACGTTTTTAATTATTAAATAAAATTAAAAATTAAAAATATATAAAAATAATAATAAAATAATAGAAAGATAATAACCTTACCATTATCCATTTGGGCCCGTTTTGGACGGTTCCGTGATGTGCTGCCACTTTTTTGTTTATTATTTTTCTTCTTCATTTCATATTGTTTTAAGGGAAAGCGGACAATTACTTTATTTATTTATATATTTTTTTGGTTCGATGACTGATCTACATGAAAGGATCCATGATTCCTATTGTGAAAATGACGACAGAAAAAAGTAAAAATAAATACAAGCAAATCAATTGCATAATATAAAGAGAAATGATAGATTCAGTTATGAAGTTACAAACGGCGTGCAGTCGCTTTGGAAAAAAGTGAATATATATGGGACTCACGTGAAAAAGTTAACTTTTTTTCTAAAACTACTGTACGTCGTTTGTAATTTCACGACTGTATGTAGCATTACCCTAGTATAAAAGTCCCCAACAACAAACCAAGTCTCACAAACTGAACAATTTCACCTCTCATTTGATCTCAATTTTTTGACATGAAATTTAGGTTGAATTTAGATTGAGAAGTAATCTCAACTCATTTAATCTTATCTTATCATTATAATTTTTCTAAATTCTCATACAAAATACAATATAAAATTCAACGTTTTCAAATTTCAAAATAATAATAATATTAAAAATTAATATTCTAACAATATTTTATTCAACCTTCAACTTTCATCTAAAACCATTTCATTTCATCTCACTATCCAAACAACCTCTTAAAAAAACTTTGGTCAATTACACATTTTATACTGTCAACTAGTATCTATTAATTTAGTGCCTAGCTGCAGCATAGTTGATAAACAACCAAATGGGTGGGACATATGACCTATTTAATGATGGCTTAATTTTATGAACAAGAAAAGAAGACATTACTGAAAACAAATATATGGTTCATTTTCTTTCACTATCGCTTCTTTACCTAACCAACTTGAATTATTAGAGAGAGGGTAGTGCATTTTAAGTGCAATATTAGACTCATTTGATCAAGACTTTCATTCATTCGGAGTCATAATGTAGAATAAAGTATTTGTGGGGCAATACTTAATTAATCCAATCTGAAGAATTTCCCGGCAAAATTTAGTGGAATTAATAATATTGGTTCGGTTAATTCTTAATTGGAGACGAGTACTTTACAAGATTTGTGGAATCTTAAAAAGGATGTTTTAGTATTTTTCTTTTTGTGATTAGTACTCCAATGAATTCAAATAGCCATCACATATTCTATGATCTTAAGATTCATAAAAGATCCAATCTTTGTGGGAATATATATGAAGCCATTTGAAACATTGGTATGCACTTTTCAAGACTTTTGGAATTTCTATAATTATTTATATCCGGTGGTCGTATTTAATATTTATACACCTCATCTCATACATTCATTTCATCATTATATCTAGAAGACTAGAATTTTATCTTGCAAAAGAGTTTCTTTTTTTTTTTTTAATTTATTTCTCAATTAAAGATTCTTAAAAATTAGAAGTCAAATATGAGCGCATTAATTCACAAAAGAACACACGTAGACATCATATTGACATTTCCTTCGGCATGATTTGGATCGTTGTTTAAATTATATATGGTGTGTTCATTAGGCCTTTAGAACAAATCTCCATTAGTAATCTACGATAGCATTGGGATGAAATTAAAGGCTCGTTTGGACACTTATAGAATACTTCAGAATATCTATTAATTGTAGTAACATGGTTTGTAAATAGCAATGAATTTGTTTGAGTTAAATTGTTTTATTGAATTATAAAAAATGAGAGAGAAAAAGTTAAATAAAAATATTATTTGAATATAATTTTTATTTTAAAAATTAAAATTTTAAAATATATATTATTTTTTATATTTTGTTTAAAAAAATTTAAAAATTTATGTATAAAAAATATCTGAAAATGGCTAGTAAGACCTAATAGGCTAATAATCTTATTCTCTTCCTCGAACTCAATAATTTTGTTTCGGCAGAGATAGATTGTCAATTCCCTCCTGACCCACGCTTGTGTTTACCAGAAAAGCAAGAAAAATTACGTGGGTACGTGTCCACCTGTCAACAGATCATAGAAAATGACATATTATCATACATTTTTTTTTCTCTGAAATATTGTCGTACATTAATTAGTTAAAAATACTTATCTTTCTCTTTTGCTTTCCAGTACTTCACATCACAACTAATTAAAATAACAATAGAGTAAACAGATAGGATATTTTCTTTCTCCTCCTTTATTATTAACTATTTTTAGCTTTGAATAAATTATTTAATTAAATCGACTAATTAGATTGATATAGCGTGTCAAATTATAAAATTAATTTTATTATAAAATAAATCTAATAAATTAAGTTAATTTATACTTTTAAAATCTCGATTTTTATTTATTTAATAATAATATTATTGTTAGAATATTATAAGCTCAAGGGGCAAATTGATGACCGTATCTAACTCTCATATACATGCATTCGAATGGTCAAATATCTCTGTACGTATAATAGTCATTTACGGCTTATACGGGAAATAAGATAACGATCCTCCTGGCCTATTTTACGGTAACCGAGTCTCAATGATGGTTTGTACGGGAAATAAGCCGATTTTCAGAAAGTTTGTATAAATTTGGTCCCGTCCTCACATTTATGGCTATATGCCTATATTGGTTTCAGTTATCATGCATTAAACTTTATTGAAAAGGGTTTGGCATGAAAGTCCCTAGCCTATCCCATGCATTTTGACAATCTCATGTATACTACATACATATAAACACCATGTTGTTGGGGGGCATGAGGACATTTTAGATTGAGTAAATGTTACATATTGTCACTTAAAGAAAATTATTTATGACCAATTATTTTTAATAAAATGACTATTTTCAGATAAAATGAGTTGCAAATGATTTTTTAGTCTCAAATGATTGGTCATAAATATTAATTTTTTTGTAGTGTGTTGTTGGTTGCGCAAGCATTTCACTATCTTTTTGAAAAAGAGTGATGATGATCTATTATTAATAAATTAAATTTTCATGCGATTTTTATGTTTACTCAAATTTTTCTAAAAATATTTGCAATACTTACATATTTTATGACTACTAATATTATTTCTCTTTTAAATTTTGTCATTATTAATTATATTTGTTAACATGACACAATATATTGAATATTTTTAGCCTTCAACTCGACATTGTAGTCATGACAAAGCCAAAAACTTGACTTTTCTAATTAAGATAGAAACGCCATTTTTGAATATATTAATACTTTTTTTTATATAGAAATATTGCTTTGTATTGTCAAAATAATTAAAATTACAGCTGTGACTTATATTATAGGATATAATCCATGTTACAAGTCAAACTAACATATTGATATATAGCGCTCCCGCACACAATAATGGCGGTCATTTGTCTAAACTTCTGAACTTTTAAACGATAAAATCTATAGAGATTATAAGATAAGACCTATATCTCAATTTGTTGGTCGTCTGAGAGAGTAACCCTAATTAAATCCAACTTTACCCTCCAAAGAGAGCAAGGGAATCACCATCCCGAACCTCTAAAAGAGGGGAGGGTAACAAAACCCACATCCTCCGAGAATGAGCGAGAACCAACACTGAAATAAATCTATTCCAGTTTATTAAAACCTAACAAAACCAACCAAGCAACAAAATAAAATACAATAAAAACAACCGTAAACAGTGCCGAGATCCACAAGGGGGTCGCGTGGTGTGCCATTGTGGGAGGTTTCAGAAGTTGTCATCATCGACGTTGATGGAGTCGCACCTCTGCGCAGTCGTGAGTTTGAATGCAATTTATCATGGATGGACACGAATAGCTTCGCCTTGCGCAGGGAAGGCACCCCACAACAAAGGTGGAACCTATCGGATGACAAGCAAAAACAACAACAAAGAGATATTCCGTGGTGCGCATGGTGACCGAAAGCCACCTGAGAAACAATCATAATATGACCTCATCTAGGATCGACGAAGAACCTCAAATAAAAACAAGAAATACCAACAAAAAAAAAAACTCATACCACTTCCAATGAGAATAGAAGAAGAAAGGAGGAAGGGAGGGAGAGAAGGAGCCACCCTTTGATTCTCATAAGGGTTCAGTAGCATGAGTTTCTCTCTCCTCTAAGGTTCGTTCTCTTCGGATAATGTTATATTAAATATATTAGTACTTAAAGCAATTAACATGACAAGAGATTAATGTGTCCCAAAATATTATTTGTTTTTGGGAAATCACAAAATTTCGATACATTTCCCAATGGGAATTATAACTTTTATGAACTTGTAGGTATATTTGAAAACACGGAAGCATTAATTAATTTTATATATTTATCTTTTAAATGAATAATCACTTAAACAGACTATAATACGATAGGAAAATGATAAATATATTACTATTTTAGTTCTGCACTGAGTGTCGTTTCTCCTTTTTTTTTTTTTCTCTTTGACTTAATAATTAAGCAAACATTATTTAATAATATTATAATTTTTTAAAAATATTTAAAAGTATTAAAAAAAATCTATATAAAAAAATAGTCTAACGGGCCTCGATTCGAGACCCAAGTAACGGGGGCTGTAGCAGCCCCCCTAATACGATATCAATAAACATAATTAAAAATAATAAAATTTAAAATAAAGAAGATGGAGAAATAATAAGAAGGAAAAGGATGGATGCAACATCCCAATCAGGTGGACCTCAATTACATGGAAGTGTTGGTTGATCTAGATTCTAGATTTGCTTCAACCTTATCCGATGACGTGTAAAATATTTATTTCCTTAGTGGGGGCCACCTGTCTAACCACTTAAGTCAGTCTTTGCTTCCGATATGTTTGGCTTCGCTGGGTGCTTTTCTCCTTCTCGGCTCGACTGAAATTATTCGGCTGGAATCTGGATGCCCAATTTTTCTTCCTTTTTATTTATTTATTTATTATTTATTATTTTTAATTTTAATTATTTTTTTAAGTAGGAAATATTTCGGTTAATCTCCTAGGTAAAAATCTCTCTCTTTTTCAGAAAATATCGATGGCTATCATATATTATTTAACCTATTACCTAGGCCTTGTTGATCTTTTACATTTCAAATGAAATTGTCATTAACGAATAACGAACGATCTAGTATATCATGATCATCTATTATTGTTTAATCTGTAGTACCATAACTACCCCATGCATATGACTTGTATATATGCAATTGATCATTTCGTTTGATGGACTTCCTCCATTTATCTTTTATGGGTCATTTCAAAATTAATCATGAGCTATATATGCTAAATTTGTCCACTAAAATTACCATAACGACGGCTATAATTAAGATGACTATATTCTTTCTCTGTCATTGATAATGGCGATCGATAGAGGCCGGATTCATTCGAACTGCCATCAATGGCAAAAGTGATTCTTTGTTTGGGTTGATCTCTACCTTGCCCACTTTTAGAGTGTTCGAATTTTTAGTTAATTCTTGGGGCAAATCATGTAATTAAATGCATTCAAGTTATAATTAGTCTTGTTCTTTAATTACTGAACTAAATTGGATCCAGAAACTTATTCTAAGTTTGAACAGTACACCATTAATCAAGTATGACGTTAATAATGTTCAAGATCTTCTCCTTGCATGTATATTAAAACTGCTGTACTTATTTAATTAATTAAGAGCTTCTGATCTTGACCCGTACGTACGCTATTAACGATCGATCGAGATCATCTGGATGAGATATTTAATGATATGGAAATATTATAAATTACCAACGGCGGGACCCACGTACATGATTAATTTAACCATACTCCAAATAGATTTGATGGCTCCAAACAAAGCCATATTAGCCGGAGCTACCCCCACTCAAATTTAGCCGTCAAACATCTTACCCTCTACCTTTCTCATCTCATGCACAAGACTTCCCCTATAAAAAACCCTAGAGTTACATCTTTCTTCGCAGAAGAAAGATCAAACTCTTTCTAACCCTTGTTCCCCCATCTTCTCTCTTTTGTTTCGTTCCCCCATCTCTTCGTATATATACTTATTTTGTAAAACTAGGCCGGTCTAAAGCCAATATTTCAGATACACAAAATAAGTATATATATATCTTATACGTACCAGCGTTTACGTATAATACACGTACATACACGTAAAGCCGTTCCGGTTGTTATACAGAAAAGAAGTCATGGGTTTCCTTCACAAGCTTTGGGACGAAACACTTGCCGGTCCGGCACCCGACACCGGCCTCGGCAAACTGCGCAAGTATGATTCATTTTCAGCCACACGATCACCTCCTATGGTAGCCAATGAGGTGCCTGTCACTCGGAGCATTACCATTCTTAGGTCAAACTCCAATTTTAGAAACCTTTCGGTTGATCCCGGTTCTGCACCAGAATCTCCGGCCGGGCCAAGCACCCCCGAGACACCTCTAACACGTAAGTTTATAAATTAATTACCCCCTTCCCCTGCTCTCTCTCTCTCTCTCGCTCGCATGCATGAAATTAATTAGAGGGTATGGATCAGATCATGATGATGTTGGATTGAAATGAATAGTGTAAAAAATGAAGCTCTCTTTGTTTAAATATTATTTCGGGAGGTTTATCGAGGCAAAAAAAAATAGAGTGATTAATGGTTGGAAAAGAAATAACAAAGAACTTATTCAGTATCTAGTTATGTACTGAAGATAGAGGTTGAGATTTATGTTTTAGGATTAACAGACTTTTCCTCTTTTATTTAATCGATTTGTCAAGATGATCGAGGCCAGACATGGCTGGCCGCCCGTTTGTTGATTGCTAAGAAAGTCTTGGCCGCCTGGAAGGGGTGAATGCCAATATATTATATTATATCCTGTTGGGGCCGGCAGTGATCATGGGCGGGCACCGGGGTTCATCATTTGCTTGGTTATTAAAGTAGTGGACAATTTTTTAAATATATATTTCATGAGTAATATTAGGTGACAAAAATCTTATATGAATTATTTATAAAAAGTGGCTCCCACTAATAAATATGAGTTTCTATTTTCATTTTTTGAGGTGAAGTACTCCACCTTTTAATGTAAGAGATTGTATAAGATTTATCTATTTAAGAATTGTACAAATCATTTTCATGTTTCATTGTCGTATATATATATATATGGATATTCCCTCAGCAGCCAAACAAGCCTTTTCTTTTATAAATGTAGAAATCAAAGTATGGCTTTGTTTATGTTTTATTATATGTGGTTTATATGGGTTTTGGCCGTTTGCATGCAGCAGCGGGGACACCAGGCGGAGATCACTTCAAGAAACTTACGAGGAGAAAATCGTCAGCCGCGGCATTAGAACAGGCTGAGTCAAGAAGTCCGACCGCTTATGATTGGTTCTCTCTCTTTTATTTACTTTTCCAAATGGCATATCTGCCCTTGCCATTCTAGGCTCGTTTGTATTCGAAGAAGAGTTCAACTCATCTCAAATCATCTTCATTTCATTATTATATTTTTATAATTTTTTATATAAAACATAAATTCCTATACACCTTTTTCAAATCCCAATATACCTTTTTCAAATCTCAACACACATTTTTCAAATTCTAAAATAATAATAATATTAAAAAATAAATTAAACTCATCTCAACTCATTTCATCTCCGAATCCAAGCAGGATCTAAGAGTACTGGAAACTGTCCATTTATAGCAGGCATTCTGATCAAACTTGTCTTTTATGGGCAAATATGACCCGAAAATAAACTCATGATGATCAATACGAATTTCTCGAGTACTAGTTTATTCCAATCAAAATATTAGATTTTTTTGTTACAAGTTTGAAATCATAAATTTCATGAACAATTAACGGCCGATTAATTACATGCTTTTAGTTCCTAGCCATAAATTAAATGATATGGTAAAGAAAATCTGGCAAAAAAAAGAGAGCAAATTGTAATTTAGGGAAATGTGCATGCCTATATTCTGGGGGCCAGGGGGATCCTGATCGTCTTCTCCTACATGTGTTTCAGGATAGTGATTACTGCTTTGGATCGTTGAGGGAGCACGTGGCGATTTTGTTTCAGCTTTCAAGCATCAGCAGAAATATATCATGTATCTATATATGTATATATATATATATAATATTTGTACATATATGTATATATAAGAGCCCTAGCCTTAGCCATATGCATGGCTATATATTATGCAGGTCTCTTATGCATCTACATGTAAATATAACAAATTACTAATTAGAGTAGTACTATAAATATATAATAAAATGGCTGGCATGGATGAAGAATGTTGGAAGAAAATCAGGAACCAATGCTTTGGAGTTTCCAATTAGGAGGAAATTAAAGCCGATCGATCGATCGAGGGCATGCATGCAGGGGATGGATAGCCGGCTTTGTTAATGAAGCTAGCTGCCTAAAGAACCGATGCTTTGGGGGTGACCGATATTTGGAGGCTCCTTATTATTGTTTTCTTTGCTTAATTTCTTCATTCATTTTCCCCTAGCCTTCCTGCGCCTGTACTCATCATCATGTTCATCTGTGCGTGATCTATTTGTGTAAATATTGACTGTATAATTTTGAATCATCTCTCAATGCAGAAACTCTATATGGAGATGAAAGTTAATATTGTATGTACTATATATCCTCAGTTCGTCTGATCTTATATATTATATACAATTATATAAAAATTGTATATTAATTTCTTTCCAGTAGCATTATATATATATATATATATATATATATATAATTCCATCATCATGATCACCAATATTAGAATGATCTTGACCATCGTCGGCCAACCGTCCCCGGTGTATAAACCTAGCTAGGAACCTTAGTATCGCCTTTCCGCCAATAATATTACTACTATCCATGCATGCATAAATGGCTAAATTAAGGACTAAATTAATCTTGGATTAACGATCGAGTACTGGGTACGGTGTCTTGTATTAATCTCCAACATTGAGATCATCTCTATTATATTTATAAATTGTTTCCTCGAACGATGCAAGATATATATAATATAGAGAAATACTAAAGCCTGCATACATGGATTTCCACACTTTTTTTTTTTTTTTAGTAATTAAGAAAGTGTTTTTTAATGATATTGTGATTTAAAAAAATAATAATTTAAAACTAGTATTGAAAAGTACACAAAAAAGGTAAAAATATAAAATAAAATACACTGATCGAAATTTTAATGGGGATCCGACCGTCATATGTGGCGGAGCCACTCTATAATATAACCTCCATTATTAGAGCACTAATATTGGTTCCATCAAAACTTTCTTTCAAAATTTAATGGAAAGTACAAGTTTAATAAATAGAAAACACTTAAAAAAATCTTATATTAGATTCATAAAAAAACTTTCGTCATATTTGATAAAAAATGAAAAAACGGAAGTAGAGAGAATAAAATAAAAGTATTTTTGGTTGGACTTTTAAATAGTAATCCTTCAAAGTAAGATTTTTTTAAGTGTTTTCTTTTTATCAAACTTGTATTTTTCATTAAATTTTGAAAGAAAATTTTGATGGAACCAATACTAATGCTCTTAGGTTTATATTGATCTTTCAAAAACTTTATAAATGGCCCCAAGGCTACCCAAGTTAATAATTAGGTTGGCCTAACGAACAAGAAAAGTGCATATTTACAGTTAGTTAATTTTTATAAAATGATTATTTATAGTCAAAATGAGACGTAAATAATTTTTTTATTGCAAATAATTGATCACAAAATTAGCCTATTTTTCTTGTAGTGTGACGCCTTATTACTTATCACCTATATATCTTGATCCCCTCCTTTTGTTTGTTTTAGCTAGCTTTATATATATATATATATATATATATATATATTACTACAAAAAAAAAAAACGAGTATTCATAATGGATTATTCGTAGCAAATATAACTATTTGTGACGAAAATATATTCATTTTGGCAAATAAATGTTATTTGGTAGAAAATAATTGGTCACAAATAAGTAGTATTTTTGTAGTATATTATATATATATATATATATATTTATTACAAATAATATTACACGTGCAGGCCAGGAGACATATATGGTGATCATGAGTTATATATCATGATATATTCTTTTTCAGGCATATTTCTAAGTAATTGGCTGCATGCATGTTTCAACCTCTCTAGCTAGCTCATGTTAACATTTTGCAGAAATGCTACTTGAACGTATACGTACAAAACTCAGTTTATTTGAAGTGCTAATTTTTATAAAAGTAGGGATTCCAACAGATCATCAAAAGCTTATTATCATGAATAACATGTGATTTTTTGCTGCCTCGAAAAGGAAACTAAGAAAATCTGAGGAACTTGCTGAATTGGGGTGAAAATTGGAAACCGAAACAAAGGAATTTCCTTCGTCATATATATCTGACTCTTTATGGTTTGACTCAAACTAGGTAGGAGTACTACTTTAGAAGCATGCATGAATTAGTACTAATTAAACTGTAGCCGCCTTGACTTTCTCAATCAGATCAGCAGCATCTTGAACTGTTGCGATATTCTCAGCACCTCCTTCTCCGATTGACCGATTGACACCTCAGATTTCTCTTCCAAAGCCATCATAATTTCGACCTGAAGAATTACCGACCTCCAAATTAACAAGTAAAACTAACAACATGAATCATATATATATATATATATATATATATATATGATGACTCATTCAATTTTGTTGAGTTTGCTCCTTTTGGAATACCACCGATATATATATATATATATATATATATTATATATATATATATGATGACTCATTCAATTTTGTTGAGTTTGCTCCTTTTGGAATACCACATCGGTGAGTTTTAATTAAAGGGCAAGCTGATGTGCATATAAAAGGAGACTAGCCTCTTTAGTTTAATTACACCAGTCAGAAACTTATCTAGTAATTTTTTACTTTAGTAAAATTCCTCTGTTGTCCTTTTTTGTATGTAAAAAGGAAGAGAGATAAAAGTTAAAGTTTTACTAGTGGGAAAGTTTTTGTGGGTGTCGTTGGGGTGAGGAGAAAAATTGTATGATTGTAACAATTTTTCACATAGTATATTTTTTTCTTTGGGTCTAGTATTTTTTCTTTTGTTTTCAAAGTTTTCACGTAAATTCTTATGTTGTGTTTATTTTTCTATTTTTCTTGATATTCTGTCAAAAGTAAATCCTGCTAGGGGAAATTTGGGAGGCCAAGATTCCCAACAAGTGGTATTAGAGCCACTAGGTTCTTTTGGCGGAGTAGAGCTTTGGTATGGTAGTGTGGATACGTACGATTTAATGAGGTTCTGTCTAGGAGATTGAAAATTTTAAGTGTGTCCGTTGTGACTCTCCAATCTTTCCTAAGAATCTTGAAATTCTGTTTAGAAAAGATCGGTCTTTCCTGGGAACTTATTTAGTGTGTATTATTCATTTATAGGGTAAAATTCATCGAAATAATGTCAAGAATGAAGGTAGAGAAATTTGATGAGAGAATCAATTTTGACTTGTGGTAAGTGCAAGTCAGGGATATTTTGATTCCATCAAGATTATATAAGGCGTCGACCAACCCATGAAGTCAGCAAGTTGCTAGAAGTGTGGACAAACTGGGCACGTCAAGAACAGTTGTCAACAAGAGGTGGAGCCGGTTCGGCAAGTGGTTCCAAGTCAGTAAATGGAGATATTGGTACTGATGCTAACGTTGTGTCTCTCTCCATGAAAAAAGAGATATGTACATCCTCAAGGCATGGCGCTAATCCCAAAGTTGTCATGATAGAGGATGTGTTAATGTTAGTAGTTCCACAAGTTTGCACATGGACATTAGTTTGGCATTGATGCAATGTGTGTGATGGAAATTCATATCGATGGCTGATGAACTTTCAGGAAAGCCAAATGTGGGAGTTACACCATAATTTTTCAGCAAGGTTATTTTTCGACATAGGCCGAAGTGAAATGCTTGGAATTGGTTTATTCTGAGTGAGTATGCTTTTTTAGTGGAGCATGATAGCGGAAGCTATGAAGATTTTCATTGCGGTAGAGCGTGGCTGTGGGATCAGTCAAAGTTGCGAGGTGGAGATTGTTGGGTTTACTCTTTTTGGAATCCCACATCGATGAGATTTGATGAAGGGGCAAGCCCATGTGCTTATAAAAGAAGACCAGTCTCATTGGTTTAATTACACCAGTCAGAAACTTATCTAGTAACTTTTGACTTTAGTAAAACTCATATGTTGTTCTTTTTTATATGTAAAAAGGAAGAGAGGTAAAAGTTAAAATTTTATTAGTGGAAAAGTTTTTGTGGGTGTCGTTAAGGTGAAGAGCAAAATTGTGTGATTATAACAATTTTTCACATAGTATATTTTCTCTTTAAGTTTGGTGATTTTTCTCTTGTTTTGAGAGTTTTTACATAAATTCTTGTGTTGTGTTTATTTTTTTATTTTTTTGATATTCTGTCAAAAGTAATTTTTGATGGAAAAAATTTGGTAGGTCAAGATTCTCAACAAAATTCAAGACTTACAGTGTCAAGAGAATCAGCACCCAGATCGGCAAACTTGGTTTGGGGAGTTACAGTAGATTCGTCAATGGACAGTTGCTTAGCTATGATGCCTTGGACACTCTGCAACGTCTCCGGTTGAGCCTGCACATGCACGCAGTTGGCATGGCGCTAGATGAATGAGATATGTACGTACATCATGTTGGAACAAAATGAAGCATATAAGTGAAATGGACTTTTTACTATGGAGCATGAGATTGTACTAGTCTTGACTAGGCAACTCGGGAGATAAGAAGATGATCGCCTAGCTGTCTTTGTGAGTTTGATTTTTGGCACAACTCTCAGTCCTCCAATCATAGGAACACCCTGCAAATGAAAAAACCAAATTCTGTGAAAATTACTTAAAACAATATTTATATAATACCAAAAAAAAAAAAAAAAAAAGGAAAAGGTGTGGCACTTGCAATGGTGCGTAGGGTATTGGATGGGGAATTGGTGCCCGTGATCTTAGAATCATTATATTGAATGGTTGCCAAAGGAGAGGAAGAAAGAAACGTAGCCATAATATACTCGAGGAGGACTTAAAAGTAAGAGAAATAAAGTGGCTTATTAATCAAAGCACTTGTTGATATACTGATGCGCCAGAGAATAGATGATCACTTCAAGTTGCCTCATATATAAGAGGTTTTGGGATCACAATAGCTGGAAATGAAGGTAATCAATGATATACCTAAGAACTAATTCCAATGATGGTAGAGTTTGGGCGGATTATACCATGTATTTTTGTCTGTTTGTGCTTGTAAAACTCAAAAATCAGATCGAACTGGCCGAACTTAGAGCTTGTAAATATCGCTTGATCTGTAAAAGGCCTGCAGAAAACTGAAAAGGGTATTAGTGCAGCTAGGCTTATTTTTTTTCCAATGGCTGTGTGTTCAGAATTAAGCTCCCTAAATCCCTAGAGTATACGGAATATAGATGCCAATGTGTCTGCTGGGGATTGAAAAATCCAATGAACTATTTCTGGACATATAATATTTAGACAATGGCATATTACGCATGGGGATGTAGCTCAAACGGTAGAGCGCTCGCTTTGCATGCGAGAGGTACGGGGTTCGATACCCCGCATCTCCACTTCAACAAATTTTTGTTCACTCCAAAGTTCAATGTTCAACGACTTCCATAAATAATGCACAAGCGTAGCACATGTTTATAGGTTTTTTGATAGAGAATTGTTATAAATATATAAAGATCATATGTATAAATAATAATAAAAAAACTTACAAATCGATATAATTTTATAATGGGAGATACTTGGCAGCAGCCACTGTGTGGTTGCATACCCCCTTTACATAATATTTTAATATTTTTTTTTCCTTCAAAGTCCAAAGTTTTGAATATTATACTAGTGTTAGTATCGGTCAAGACACTGGAACGAAATATTTCGATAACGGTATCATTTCGTGTACTGTTTCGGAATAGTTTATTTATAAAAAAATTATATATATAAATACATTTATAAATTATATTTCAAAAAAATAGTCAATATATGAATAAATTATATATATAAATACATATATATAAATAATCTAATCTAAATTGAGATAAAAAAAATCAAAAAATTAAATTAAATTCGGTACGGCTGGTACGGTTGGTATTTGGGTTGGTATGATATAGACAGTGTACCTGTAACGCCAAGTGACTGGTAAGGCATGTACCGACCGTACCAACCGGTACTGTACATTACCAAAAACATTGCTTCAAACAGCCAGTGTGTAGCTGCACATTGGCTGTTGCTTTTCATTTTTCTTTTATAATATTTGTTAGATTTATTTTATAATAAAATATAATTTTATAATTTAATATACCACATAAAAATTACATCAATTTGTAAAATTATTTTTATATTATTTATTTATGACTAAAGTACTTTCCTTTTTGATATCTTATCTTTTTCATTAGACATGTTTATCCAGATTTTAGATTTAAAAATCTGAATTTCACATCAATAATTTTCTTAAACTCTTTAAATAAAAATATTAAAATTATTAAAAAAGAAATAAAATTTTAAAACCGAGTCGACCAAAACCTATCGCGGATGAACAGACGTATTCCTTATGTTCATTGAAAATTGAAACCTCTTGGTCAAGCCCACAAGATCAGCCTTCCCAGGTCCAATCGAACAAACAACAATTCAACAAGCACAAAATTTTCCTTAACCAAAATCCCTCTTCTTGGGGTTAGCTTTTGCCTTCGGCCTTTCTTCTCTCCTTTTCATGTACCCAGGTGCTTATGTTAATGTTGCTGCAGGAAATCATGTATCGCACTTTGTTTCACATCCCTTGGCCCTTGCCGCCTTTAACATTTTTGTCATGAAAAGAACTCTATTTACACTTTACATGTAATTAATCAACCACAACTGTGAAAATACTGCTTCTAGATCACAGAGATAGCATGCGTGTTTGGATTTTTTTTTTTTTTTTTTTTTGTGGTGCTACAACCACCGCTTAATCCTCCAGCTGGCTGTTCCCGCTTGACGTCACAGGCCACATTTCATGCCACAGACATAAATGCACACCGGTTAGTAACTGTTATGTGTGTTTAATATATATTTTATCTGCATTTGCTTACTCGTCAAAGTTGATCAGCTTGTATAATGTCGGTTCCAGGTTGCTAGCTAGCAAGCCCATGTCTTATGATATCAATGACTTCTTGTCTTCATCCCGATTCTTGGAGACCAAACATACGATGCTTACTCATGTTTCAAGACCCCATATATAGTATTTTTTTTTTTTTTTAATGTCAAGCAGCAGAGTCCTATACTTTTCAAAATTCAGGACCAACGCCTGCATAAACATATACAAGACTATATTTTGGATGTTAAGATGATTAATATATTTATAAATAATATATTTTATGAATTTCATTGACATATATTTGAATACAAATAAATTGAGACATGTATTTAAATATATAAAATAAGTTGAGATAAATTTAATTATTTTTTATAATAAATTAAAAAAATAATAAATCATATCAATAATTATTTTAGAAGAATTGAGGTGTCAAGCATGAATAGCTTAAAATATGATGGAGATAGTGAGTTGAGATGAATTTTAAAAATTTAAAAAAATATTATTATAATAATATTTTAAAAAAATATTTATATTTTAATATTTAAAAATTTTAAATTATTTATTATATTTTATGTAAAAAATTTTAATAATGAAATAAAATAAAATAAATTTCGAATACAACCTCAAACTCTCAAAAGAAAATCAAAATTGGAAGCAAGTGTCGGAAAGCAGCAATCATTTGAAAACTTAATATATTTGCAAAATAGAAGAAATTTGGAGTAAACTTTTTTTTTTTTTTTTTTTTTAAAGGTTTTTGTTATCGAGATGCATATCTTACTATTTTGTTTTTCTTTCTTCCATATAAACTCTGGTTAAGCTATAAGCAGGAGGCATCGCCATCATCCTTTGGTCGAACCCCAATTGCCAGAACGACCAACTCGTAGAACTTGAAAGTCCAGCGTGGCGTAGCATAGCATTTGCTCCAATTGAATTGAATTGCAAGATGGTTTTTTCCGTCATATTGACCCAACCCAACAAACACAAAGTCCACCCATCAAGCCGGCACGCCGGTGACGGAATCCCAGCGCCTCGACCAATCGCTTTCCGCCAGCTCATCCATCACTCACCTTTCTCTTCCACGTGTCCCCTCTTCTCTACCCCTCCTTGTCCGACGCCGTCAAACCCAACCTTTTCTTCTCTTTTCCGTCAACCGATAGAAAACAAAACAAACACTGTAGGATTTATCTGAAAAAGGAGAATATCGAAGTCGGTCAATATATTCGCCGATCAATCAAAACCCTAACTGCTACATCCTCTCTCTCTCTCTCTCTTGCTCCCTCTTCCTCTCGCAGTCGGATCTCTTACGGTTCCATAGATCGCCGATGCCTCTCCGTTCACCGGCGTTCGTTAGCACGAGCCCAACCATTTAAGCCAAAACCATTTATTAGGTCCGTGTATTCCTCGCGATAGCACACCTCCGTGAGAGAGAGGTAAGCGTTTGATTTGGAGCTCGGCAAGGGGGTTAATTACTGGATCGGTGCCCGTTAGCTCTAAACGATGGAAGAAGACGACGAGATCCAGTCACACCATTCGCAGGAGACGGGATCTCCGGCTTCTCCAAGGCCAAACGGGAGAATAACGGTGACGGTGGCCGCCGCACCACCTACAGGGGCACCGACGTCGCAGAACACTGTAACCACCCTAGCGCTACCGATTCAGCGATCAAGAAGCGGCGGCGGGGGAGGAGGCAGCGGCGGAGGAGGTGGGGGTAGAGAGGACTGCTGGAGCGAAGGCGCCACCGCAGTGCTGATCGACGCGTGGGGAGAGCGGTACCTGCAGCTGAGCAGAGGGAATTTGAAGCAGAAGCACTGGAAAGAGGTGGCGGATATTGTAAGCAGCAGAGAGGACTACGGGAAGACCCCCAAGACCGATATACAGTGCAAGAATCGGATCGATACGGTGAAGAAGAAGTATAAGGTGGAGAAAGCGAAGGTTGCGTCCGGTGGCGGACCTAGTAAGTGGCCCTTTTTCGATAGGTTGGACCAATTGATTGGTCCAACAGCTAAAATTGCTGTTTCTAGTCCGCCCTCGCAGCAGCTAAAAGTGCCTTTGGCAATTCCGGTTCGAATTCGTTCCGCCTCCGCGAATCACTATAATAACAGTCAGTTAATTAATAAAGCACCGAAGAAGGAGGAGGAGACGGTAGTGCTGAGGAGTGGTAGAGGACAAAGGATACAACAGTTTCGAAAGAGAGGCGGGTTGGAGTCTGAATCAGAATCGGAGCCGGAGCCGGAGCCAGAGCCGGAACCAGAACCGGAGGCTGATGCTGATTCATTGGATAGCTTTCCGCCGCCACGGACAAGTGAGAGGAAAAGGCCTCGGAGGATGGTGATAGGAGGAGAAAAGGAGGGGAGTGGAGGAGGGAAGAGTGGTTGGGGAAATGCGGTGAAGGAGTTGACGCAGGCGATCCTGAGGTTTGGGGAGGCGTACGAGCAAGCGGAGAGCGCCAAGCTGCAGCAGGTGGTAGAGATGGAGAAGCAGAGGATGAAGTTTGCAAAGGAGCTGGAGTTACAGAGGATGCAGTTTTTCATGAAGACCCAGTTGGAGATTTCGCAGTTGAAGAAGCATGGCGGGAGGAGGGGTGCTGGCGGTGGTAATGCTAGTCATCACCACGGTAATAATAATAACAATAACAACAATAGTGATAGCAGCAACTAGGTTTAGATTTTGGATTAGTTTTCTGAGTTCTTGTGATGGTTGAGAAGACCCAGGTCGTGGAAGTTTGTTCTGGGATTGGTAGTCTCTGTGTGTGTATGTCTGCTCTGTCTTTATTTATCTTATCACAGTTTTAACTTATGTCAAATTGGTGGCAGGGACTGACTAGATGCTCAAATACAGTAGATTGTGAAACCAATATCATTCTCTTTGTGCAGTTGTTAGTGTTATTATATCTTCTTAATCTAAAGCAGCTTTAATGATGTTTATCACTTTGCATGTCTACAAATGAGCCAGCTTGAAAAGACTTGCTTTCTATATCTCTTTGTGATTTATGCGTCTACATGATACAGTTTCTCTGAATGACATGCTATGATTGAGCGACCACTTTGAATTTGATCATCTAGCTTTCAGTTCATTTTTTCTGCTAGGTATGAAAATTTGGGATTTGCTTCTTGTGGTTTGCAACTGAGAATGTATGTTGATTACCTACTATGATTGGAGAAACAGGTTATTAACTTCAGGAGATGCTGAATAACTTTATTATTTCCCATAATTAAATTCTATAAGAGTTAGCTAAAAGGAGATGCTATTTATTAAGGCATCCTAGCTTCTCTCAGAAGAACTTCAGAATACAGCTTCACTCTGCTCTCAGCATGTCTAGAAACAGAGATACTGGGTTAGTTTGTCTTACTGAAGATTTGATCTGCATGTTTAAATTTGCAACCCAGCTTTCCCCAGACTATGTGTTAACAAAGACCAGTTGACAAAAGGAAAACGGTAAAACACAACTGGAATAAAAATCTATCCGTGAGAAGGTTAATATCTAGTAGAAGAAGAATAGTAAAACCACTTCTATGCTTCACCAGAAGCATCATTCGAGATGCTTAAGGAAGTTATATACCCCCCTTCATAAACATGAAGAAGGTGATGATATCATGATTGAGTTAGCCTGGTTTGGATAGTAAAGTTCTTCCAATTCTTTTCATCTCATCTCAATATCTAAATATTATAAATATAAACAATTCTCAATATCAAATTTTAATTTTTTTTATCTAATAATTATTTAATTATTACAATTTTTTCAAACTTCCAGATAAAATATAACAAATAATTCAATTTTAAAATTTTAAAATAAAAATAATATTCAAATTTTATATTCAAATAATGTTTTTATTGTATAATATTTTTATTCAAAATTTTCTTTCTCCTTTCTCACATATTAATTCAAACAATTTCACTATAATTTAAACAATCTCACATATTAAATCATCTCATCTCATATTACTGTTCAAACGAGAACTTAACAAATGTTCCCCAACCTTATTTGGTGAAACATCTTCTGGGGAAGAGATCGGTATTTTCAAATAAAATTCTGCAAGGAATTCCGAATCTGTAAATCACACAAAACAATACCCAGTTCTTCATAGTATGATGATGATTAATCAGCTGGAATGGAATCAACAAGCTCCATGGCTTTCAATGAATTTTGCAGGAAAGTGAGAGTTATTACATGGTTACAAAGTAAAGTTCGGCGGATCAAAAGAATCCCAAAGTTGAGTTTTATTTTATGGTACATTCTACCCTACTCCTATTTATAAGGGAAAATGTTTTAGCTATAAAAGAATTACATAAAAGTAAACTTATAAACTTGTGTGACTTGATATGATACGTCATATCATAAAATTATTTTTATTATAAAGTAAATTTAACAGATATTATAAAGTCACATTAATTTATAGATTTTATATATATATAATTTCTTTATATCCGTATCAATTCTCATACACAACAAATATTCAAACAAAATCTACAGATATACATACAAAACAAACTACTAATGGCAATATCAAAGAGTCGATCCTGTAATCTCCCAAAGCTAAGCATGCAGATTAAAATCAAACTACTGACTACTGAGCTTGAAGTTTGGATCTGCTCCCACGGTAATGACCAATTGTTACATTTTCGTTTGCAGTACATATGGTGGGGAAACTCTGAGATGCTATATTACATTAGAATTCAACCCAACAACTGTCCAGTAAGGCGTCCAATTTGGGTTGTTCCTTAAGGGAGACAACCAATTACATACACGACAAAAACTAAGTTCGCCGACGAAGAATCAACCCAACAAGGTAACAACTGCCCCCATATATTCAAAGGAGTACCAATGGATTTGAACCTTGATAGTCTAAAGAATATCAAACACTTGGTTTTGGTCGGCAATTCACAGCCAAACTGCTCTCTCCATTTAGGAAAAGAAATGGAAGGGTATCATTCACAATCACAACCGTTACTGCTACAGCAACAGGATGCCAGTGCCACAACACACAAATGCTGAAAAACACAAACATGGTGGGCTCAGGAGCCACATATAGCTTGAGAAATTGGCCCTAAATCTTATTCATAATTTCCTATATATAGAAATTGTCTCCCCCAAAAAAAATTATAATTTCTTTATTCACATATATTTTCTAAAGTTTTATAAAACTTTAATATATATATAAAAATATCTCTCTCTAATCTTTTTCGTTATAACTCTTAGATTTTGTATAATTTTTATATATTATATATTTTCTAGGATGTGGCCACACAAAAATTAAATTAAACAATAAACTATTAACATTTATCTCAATTTTATATTATATACTATTGACTTTCTTACTATAGAATCCAAAGTAAATATATCGAAAAAATTATTTAAAATCGATGATTTATATGAAAAATAGTATATATATTGATTTATTCTCTAAATTTCATTGAGTAGGAAAAGTTTATTTAAGATTTCATTTATATTATTTTATGCTTGATGTGACACTAAAACTCATAAAGTTTACATTAAATCTGATCAACTAACTTAGACATTAGAATGAAAAATGATATTTTAAAAGATAATTTAATAATTTCTACAAAAATTTTTTTTTTTTTTGATAACAAAATAATTTCTAAATATTTCATATTTATAGATATAATAATAGATAAATATTACTGTCTGAAATAATAAGTTATGTGTTTTTATGTTATTTGGCAAATTATTAAAACTTAATTTTATATATATTTTATAATTTTATAATATATTTTATATTTTATATAAATATTTCATATAAGAGAAAAGTTGACTATCTAAAAAAATTACTGATTTTGTTACTGGGTGGATTCAAAGTTCAAATCCAAGGTTGATTGTTAGGACCCAAAGATCTAAATGATTTTCACTCCATATCGATGGATCGTGGGAGCCACTCAACAAGCACCATCAGCTGGATCTTGATGGTTTGGGCACACACACCATGTGTAATCACAAACCCTCCAATTTTTTTTTTTCTTTCTATTTTTGCACTTGCTTTACACGACAAAGCAAGATAGGGTATTTTATACTTTTGGGTTAACCTTAAATTCATCTAAAAGTTCAGATTTTCACATGTATTATCCTCAATAATCATCCCAATCAAACGGTAATTATTATAACATCATCGCCAATTTGATGGGGAAAGGAAAGTAAGAAATTTGCCGGTTTTTGAGGCAAATAAAGCATGCTTTCATGATGTATTCAATTTTGACATATGTCCAACAGGGATTGGGGAGGGGAAGTTTGTCAACAACCATGCTAATCATATTTGCCGCTCAAATATGAGGGTTTCCCTTTCATCTCCATCATCAATTGTTAGCCACATTGTTTGCTCTTGTGAAAGAGCAATATCTATGTTGCCGCCATGTTGCCGAATAGTGGCCTGCAACCGCATAAAAACTACCAACCAAAAATATCAGTTTTTGCACCTAAGAGTACTAATATTCAAGATTTTTTTTTTTTAAATTTGATAAAAAAAAATATAAGTTTAATAAAAATATAACACTTAAAATATGAAAAATTATTATTTAAAAATCAAACTAACAGTACTTATATCTTATTTTCCTTACTTTTTTTTTTTTTTTTTTTTTATCAAATATGATCAAAATTTTTTGATGAGTTCAATGTAGAATTATTTTAGGTGTTAGTTTTCCATCAAATTTGTACTTTCTATCAAATTTTAAAAGAAAATTGTGATGAATCCAATACTGGTGCTCTAACGAGTCCTTTATGCGAATTCATTTATTTTTACGATCTATCTTATCTCAACTTATCTTATTTTATTTTATTTAATTATTATAAATTTTTCTTTTTTTTAAGTTTTTATATAAAATAAAAGAAAAAATTTAATTTTTTCAAATTTTAAAATAAAAATAATATTAAAAAAATAGATTTTGAAAATATATTATTTAACTTCTAACTTTCATCTCATCTCAAAAAAATAAATGCAACAATGCCATGTTAGTATTTTAGATCTATAACTCAATTGATTTAGGCCTAGTTTATATTCAAAAACGAGATGAGTTTGTCTTAACTCATCTTAAACTCATCATTATATTTTTTCATAATTTTATATAAAATATAAATCTCAATATAGTTTTTTCAAATTTCAATACAATTTTTTTAATTTTTAATTTGATTTTTTTCAAATCTTAAAATAATAATAATATTAAAAAATAAACTCAATTTAATTCATCTCAACCCGTCTTCAAATTAAAACGGACCACTAAAAGCCATTTGTTTCTCGAGTTTATATGACAATGCATTTTTTCGCAATCTCGTATTTTATAATACCGCAAATATTATTTAAATTTCAAAAATTACAAAAAAATTTCATGCAATGTTTTGTAATTCTCGAAAACTACTGACCTTTCATTGTCTTGTAGTGTCCTGTCTTATCTTAATCATATATGAAAATGGCTTATCTGTATAGTAGGACCCCCATATTCACTTGTTAATTGGTTGTGGTATATTTTATTTATTTATTTATTTTTATTTTCTTTTACATAGTTAATATCAGATACATTCTTTCTGACCACAAATTAAACTCCAACTATTTATCTTTCTGACCAAAAAAAGGCTAGAATTTATTTTTCTCTTAAAGTTTAACCTATCATAAATAATAAATACGGTTATAAGGATATAAATTTAGTAAAGCAAGAATTTCTAATAATCATTCTAATATAATAAAAATATAGTAGACACCAAAATGAAAAAAACGATTTTAAAGCCACAAGTGTGACTTACACTAATCACAATTGAATGGACGTCGCCTAAAGTAACTTTAAAATAGTCTGATGACCAGACTATTAATATGTAACTAAAAGTCGTAGCAAGAGGAGGTGTGCTGCATTCTATTGCGTCAGTATGCTTGAAGAGTATTCTCACGCTCACATTAACATGATCCCTAGTTAGGAAAAATGGGAAATATAAGCCGAACGAAGAGCTGATACACCAAAAAAGGACCACTGCGGGCTGTGACAGCACTTGAAAAGCACGTTCCATGCTGGAAAGAAAACGAGATGGCCAGACTATAAGAATGAAAGCCGCTAACTCTGAAGGTGCTGTGCGTGGCGACAAATGAGACAGTTTGATGCGACAACGCGTTGGAACCATAGTTTTAAATTTCGTACCGTATCGAAATAGTGGTTGGTACAGAAATTGGGTCTGTTACGTACTGACCTAGATTTTGGCCGTACCGGCCTGTACCAAATTTCGAGATTTCACCTTCTTTTTTTTTTTTTTTTCATTTCTTGCTATTTTTTATCATAATTTAGATTAGATTATTTACATATATATATATATAATTTATTCATATATTGACTATTGTTTTGAAATATAATTTATATATGTATTTATATATATATATTTTTTATGTATACACTATTCTGAAATGGTACACGAAATGGTACCGATACAAAAATATTTCATTCTAGTGCCTTGACCGGTATGCTCACTGATACGGTATTCAAAACATTAGTTGGAACCACGTGCATTCCCTAAAGCGTGTGAGAACGACACTCCACTTATGTGGACTTGATTCTTCTCCCTATTTAAAGATTGGCGGCTAAAGATTTTATAGGCTTGACGCGTGGTGGTTGTAGGAGTCCGGCAAACAAAAGATCAGCAAATTGGAGGGCTGGAAACAAAACACTACAAAAATATAGAATAAAACTAGAAAAATAAATTGAAAATGAATAATAAAAACTATAGAGAGTTGGGCAGAAGGAAGGAAGGAACAAAAACTCTGCCCTCCCCCCGAGACAATTGGAAATGGTGGAGATACTAAAGAGAGCTTTGGAGAAACGAGAGAACGAGTAATGATACAGAGGCTAACAATTAATCTAAGGAAGATTTTCTTCATGAACTTTTGAATTTAGTGGTGATAGATGGGTACATAAAACAATTGTGTCCCGAACTTTGATAGAGACAGATCACAATATGAAATTATTAGTCATATAAATGGGAAATGGTGTATGAAGATAGTCAGTACTGCCGCTTAGCTGTAAAGGGCAAAAAAAGGTTACAAATTTCATATAGATAATAATAATATGAAATAAATTTATATGAAATAAATTAGGTTTTAAATAATAATAATAATAATAAGAATAATAATAACAATATAGATAATATATTTTCATGAATTCTAGGATATAGACTGTGAGAAATACAGAGGTATTAGGAATCTGCACTCTGTTTTTTATTTTATCACTAATATAACAATGCTTGCTTACAAAAGAAGAAGAAAAAAAAGTAGTTCTGTCGTATATGTAATATGTTGTAACTATATCATGTTATAAAGTAAGTTAAAGTAAGTTTTAATCCGTTGAGGTCAAAACTTTCGTTTTTATTTTTCCTCTCTATTTTATTGAGATTTAAAAAAAAAAAATTCCTTTTAGATAGTAAGATAAAATAAAATGATTTTAAATAAATGTTAAAATTTGAATATAATATTTTTAAAATATTATTTTGAGATTTACAAAAATTAAATTATTTATTATATTTTATATAAAAATATAAAATAATTATAATAATAAGATGAGATAAGTATTTATCCAATCAAACGAATCTTATTATTTTAGGGAGGACTGCTACTTGCAAGCCAGGCTTGTACAGTCCACCCTTATATGAACAATATTTTTACTGTTCACATAAACAATAAAAATACTGTTCATATGAGAGTGAACTATACAAACCTGACTTGCAAGTATATTTATTTATTTGTTTTTGTGTTAGAAAAAAAATCTCCCTCACAGTCTCACTTTCGAAAGCTTTTGGCTTTTGTAAAAGAACCTCGATCCGTCATTTACTTTTTAACTATCCCGCTTAGGAAGTCATTATGGTGAATGTCCACAGTTGACCATATCTCAAATTACTAAAATGCTCACTTTGCTGAGTAATGTTCTGTTCATTCCCTGATATAGCCCCCATTGCCCGTCGTAATAACTTATGTTACCACCATTTAAAGATTGCTATTGATTGTTGTTTTAATTAGTATTTTTTATTAATCTTTTTAAGTGGATTAAATGATCCATATCTGAGTGAAATATGTGATAAATAATATTTAATAATTTAATATTATATTAGATAACGATGGAAGAGTGATGGTTGAGAGGATTATGAACCTACTTTTGAGAAATACTATAATACTCGCTCTAGTTATGTTGTTTTATTTTGTCTAATTGACGTGGCACCATATGATTATATCATGTGATTTATTAAAATGATAAAAATAAAAAATACAAAAGGGGTTGAGAGAATTTAAAATTTCAAGATTTATCTTGTTATATTTTTGGATATTATTTTATTTTGAATATAATTTTTTTTTAAATAAATCACATAGCACTATATGATGGTGCCACGTCAATAAGATAAAGTGAATCATACAATTAAAGTGGCATAATAGTATTATTCTATTTTTTTAATAATCCAATTTTAGGTGTGTGTATGTAAGAGAATAAATATAAAAAGCCTTTTAAATACAAGATAAAATACTTGTTTCAAATAAAACATAATATAATTCGGTCTGCGTGGAAAATGTTCAAAACAAAGAGACTGAACTTCTAGGATGATGTTTAATTTAATATAAAGTGTACATATTCGCATTTTGACAAAAAAATATAATAAAAAATAATAAGTTTAACATTACGTTTATTTTTATAATTGAAATGAGACGAGAATAATTGAGTTGAGATTAAAATTAAAAATTAAATAAAATATTTTTATAAAATATATGTTAATATTATTGTTATTTTAAAATTTTAAAAATTAATTAATTAATTTTATTTTGTGTAAAATTTAGAAAAAAATAATAATAATAAATTGAAAAAATTAAGAAAACAAAAAAGGCCAATCCATATATATATATATATATATATATATTAATTAACTTTACCTCTGTTGTCACGTACGAACAGTGAGCAAGTTAGAAATTCTCAACAAAATATCTATTTATTTTTATGAAATTTTATTTTACTTCCATTGTGGGAACTTGGAAGTGTAAACATCATAAACACATCCTTATCACATTTACTCGTTACTTTCTCTAAACAAAACGTAAAAATATAAATTAGGGACTTTCTCGGCCAAATTTGGACAGTATGGTAATATCAAGCTCAAGACAACACTCTACTGTGAAGCCCATTTTTGTAATTTAACATCAACAGTCACTATCTTTCAATTATAGTTAAAGATTGGGATTTGGAAATGACTTGCTAAAAACTTGTCTGAAAGCAGACTAACCTCTCCCTCTATCTCGCTTTCTCTCTCTACTGTATGGAGAGTGTAGAGAGAGAAAGGAAGATACAAATATTTGGGGATGATTAAAGCAAAAGACCATCGTGTCATTGTTAGGGTTTTATTTGAACTTAAGAGCAGAATAAAAGAAAAACCCATTAAGAAACTGGGAAAGCTACTCCCCGGGACATAGGAGAAGAAGATTGAAGACGGTTTAAAAGAGGAGAGCGAAATGTTGGTACCCATTTGAGCTGAATCAGAGGATCCAATTAAGCCAGCTCAAGATCTCAGAAAATTGACGTCTCGGGCACGCTTTGATTTCAATGATCTCTCTCGCATTTGCTCCAGATTTTATGACACACTAGGGTTTTTGAAAATTTGGTAAGTTATCTTGTTGTGTATTTCGTTTATCAATGTCTATATCTATTTACACGTGAATATATTTATCTGGGTTTGGCTTGATTTTGCATTGGAATTTGGTTTTATGGTGCGAAGTCTAGGTGGGTTTGGATATTTATTTAACCAGATCTGCGACTAATATGATCGATATTTGCGACGTGTATGGTTTTTGTTTTGGTGCAAGGACTTGAACTTTGGTGCATTTAGCTTTGGAGGTGGGTTTTGGGATTGAGATCTTTTGGCTATTTTTGGTAAGCATTTTGGCTTAAAATTGATGTGGGTTTTACCAGCTGGTCGTTTACCGTTTGTTTTAGACTTAATTAAGTAACCCATCTTCTTTTGAAATATGGATGACTATAAAATAATTCCCATGCCTTCCGCCAACTTCAAAGTCGTGTGTGATTTTCAGTTTTTTTTTTTGATAAGGAAGAGATAATTATTATTAAAGAGAATGATTTTCAGCTTAGATTAGAGTTGTTGTAACTGTCGGGAAATTTGTTATTGTATTTGTCATTGAATTTCCCGGAAGCTGCATTGTAGCGCAGAAGATTTATGATTGACATTTTTTGGGTTTTAAGACTTGATTAATTTAAGTTTACAGGATCTGTGCCTTCATTTTGTTGAAATTACATCTGGATTTATGAATAAAGCAGAGAAGAGGTAGTGTACCTACTACCTAGAGTTGGGGAAGATGAAGTCTGGCATGGCACTTGATTATGCCGTGTTCCAATTGTCACCAGAGCGCTCACGGTGAGGATAACCGGATGCTTGGTTTTAGTTTTCTCATTCTTTCTATCTTGCCATTATATGCTTGATATTGAGATATTTCCTTTCTTCCTTTCTGGGCAGATGTGAATTGTTTGTCTCGAGTAATGGAAACACTGAGAAACTTGCATCGGGATTAGTAAAACCATTTGTGACCCATTTAAAGGTTGCAGAAGAGCAGGTTGCACTTGCAGTTCAGACAATTAAGCTTAAAGTTGAGAGTCGTAAAAATTCTGAGACATGGTTCACAAAGGGAACACTCGAAAGGTAATTTATGTTGCCAATTAAAAAAGTTCTAACTTCTAACTATATGTTTTTTATTGGCTCATCGACATGATAAATTTTTGAGTCAGTAGAAATTGTTTTTCAGGTTTGTGCGGTTTGTTAGTACACCAGAGGTCTTGGAACTGGTGAACACATTGGATCAAGAGATGTCTCAGTTGGAAGCAGCCCTGAGAATATATTCTCAAGTAATAACTACATTTTGATTATATAGAGAACCAATGCCCTAATACTGGGAGTACCATTATTTTAATTACTAAATCTGGAAACCCATTTTTTGCAGGGTGCTGGAGATCAACTTTCTGGTGCGTTAGGTATGTTTTGTTTCATTCTGGGAACCCATTTTACTCTTGAATTGTTTGGTATACAAGAAAAACTTTGGTTCAGCTATTTTCTAGTAAGGCATCTAATACATGTACTTTTGCCTTTTCCATATGCACACCATGGAAGCAAGCATATCTTATGTCAAGAATTTTCTTAGATTTTTCCTATTTGTTCTTCTGTTTGGAGGATTCCCATCTTTTTATTATTTTTATTATTTTTTATTTTTTTTGTCGAGGGTACCTTCTAAAGTGTGGTGGAGTTTAAACTGGTGGTTGTAAGTGGGAAATTAGGACTGGTGGGGATAAACTGGAGCTGACCATTATTATTGTTTTAGTCTGATCATTAATAGTGGGAGTTTTGGGTTTACCCTGAGTCGCATTGGTTGTCAAAATACGCATAGGCTAAGGTGCGGTTGGTGATGCTGGTATTATCAGAAGATAGTTACAGAGCAATAGATATGCCATTAAGACTCTGCTGAGCCTTTTAAAATAATTTTCCAAGGTAGCATTTGCTGCATCCCTTATTGCATAACCATCTGCAAAGTGGGTTTAATTATTTCTTTTTTATAAGCAAGCCCAATTACACATGTAGTATACGAGAGAAAACACCTATACATTTAGAGGACTATCCTATACACATTAGGTCTTTAATAAATTATGCATGTCAAAACTATTAAGTGGTTTAGTTGGTTAGTGTGCTAGGCCTTAAGGCTATGGCTTAGCTTCACGTTACAGTTTCGAGCCCCTTCAGACACACAAAATTTTACTGATTAAAAAAAAGACTGCCTGACAAATGGATTGGAGTGTTGAAGAGCATATTTATTTTTATAGAAATGATAGATACAGTCATGGAGTTGCAAGTGGCGTGCAGTCGCTTTGGAAAAAAGTGAATATATATGGGACTTACATGAAAAAAGTTAAATTTTTTCTAAAGCGACTGCACGCCGTTTGCAATTCCACGAATGAATGTAGCATTACTCTTACTTTTATGATACATTAGAGAGAGCTCATCGCATACAGTTATATGTGAAGTTGTACATTTATGTCATGGTATGTCTAATGTTGGTAGTATTTTGATATCATCACCTGTTCATTGTCATGAAAAATAAATAAGTAATTCAGTAAATTCCATATTCCGGCCCTAACCATGAGGCAATTCGCAATGCTCCTCCTGAGCATTAAAAATGAGCAATCAGCCCCTTAGTGTTGGACAATCACAAATAGCCCCTCGCTTTTTCAAATTACCATCGATTATAACTATATCCCTGGTATGTGCAGGGCACTTCCTTTTGTATCTATCACTTATTTGAAGGCCGCCATAAAGTTACAAATTTTCTTTTGGAAACGTGTTTGATTGTTCTCTCTTGACAAAAAGATTAATATTAGGATCAAAGCTTTAAGCACAGATTCTAGTTCCAATTACAAAATTGATTTAATAGTTGTGAAAATAATTTCAATATAGAAAATGAAAGTAAAATTATACTGAATTTCATATTAAACCAGACAATCTCCTGCAATATTGCTTGTGTGTTTTTTTGGGGTAATAAAATTTATCTGGTTTGGTTTCTCCTGAGTTGAGGTCCCAAAGGATAAAGTGACTTGGATTTTTTGAGTTTTTTTTTTTTTTGCTTAAAAAAAATACTCATTATCTTAGTAAACAACATAAATCTAGGAAAAAAAGTTGAGAGATTAAGGCCCGTTTTTTTTAAATTCCAAAATAATAATAATATTAAAAAATAAACTAAACTCATCTCATCTCTCAATCCAAATGGGGCCTTAAAACTAACTAGGAGGCTGCGTGATGACTGTTGCAGCAGTATCTAAAATCAATGAAGTGCGTGTCGTTGGTGTATATATTGAATTGTGGTGGAGTTGAGAAATATATAGATAAGGGGTCATGGTGACGGAGTTGAAGAGGAACTATTGGGTGCGGTTGTGCTTTGAGTGTAAGGATGATGGTGAACTGAGTTGGTGGAGCTTGCAGACGTATCCGTATCGAACAAGGTCAGTGACTTCAGATATGAAAATCTTAGCAGATTTGCTGAAGGAGTGACAATAAAGTTAAAATTTCATAAGAGAATTACATTTTTGAGGGGTGGCTTTGTTGCTACTAGTTCATGCTTATGTTAATAGAGAGGGGGAATAAAGGTAGAAATTCCATGGTATTGTTCAATGAAGAACGCAAGGAAGGTGGGGGGAGAAGAAATGTGATAAGGTTTAGAGTGTATGGGAGTGTAGCAGTGCCAAACCGTAATTCAGACGATAAGCTTGTAATTTTACCTTAATGTTTAACGTTGCAGGGTTGATTACTTGATTTTAAAGTTCTCAGGAAGACATTGCAATTCTCCATATGGAGTAGGGTGGAAATGTTACATTTTTTCAGGAATATTAAAGCAATGGTACTTGGGTTTTTCTATGAATTGGATTGCAGAAGTTACTTGAGAGAAGAAGCTAAATTCACGATTTTTAGACGAAAACAGTTTTTATCTCTAGTGCAGTATCAGAAAAGTAAAAGAAAACAGACCTCTTGTCATTTTCCCTGGGCAATGCACTTGGCCCTGTTACTGTAAGGCTTTATATTTTCCTTGAAGCTTTTGGATCTGCTGGCAAGAAAATCAGTTTCATTGAGTTCAGTGCACCTGGTGGGAGTTGGGCATGGAGGGGGAGATGTGCAGATAGAAATGCTTTGACCTTTTAAAATGCATCAGAACTTATTGTGTAGAATCTTGACAATTAATGAACAGGGAGTTGTTGGCTTGTCCCATGGAACCTGAATTAATTACCTTGCCATTATACTAAGCAACATACAATAATGTCTGGTTTTGGTTACAGTCTGGGTTTCAATTTTTGCATGGACTGTGAAGGTAGAGTTGTGGCCCTTACAGTAGGAATTTTGATCCAGTTAGTGGCTTATCTGTTGCATCATCTCCCTGGCATAGTTCATGAGTTTTGCTATGCTTTGGCTATTAGACATTTGAAGTTCTTTTGAAGAATGTTGTATTGAAAGTATGCATCCAAACCTTCATTCTTCTTGAAGCACTTTCATTAATGTGTCGACGGTTTTGGATAATAATCTCCAGGTGGGGATGGAACAGGAACCTCAGGGGCAGCGGATGCAACAAAGTAATGCTTTCTTTTCCCCTTCTCTCCTGACTGATCGATTAAATTAATTTGATCAGTGTGTTATTTACTTAATCTTCACTTTTCCACGACATGCTTTTGAGTTCTGAATTTCATTTGTTACAAAATCTAAGTCAATCAATTGTAATTTCACCTTAGATATCAGCCATTGAAGATGATTTTGTTCTTATACTATTTAAAATTAAGGGTTTGCTTTCAGCAGTGACTGAGGTATGCTAGGCTGAATCCTGCAATATGGCAACGATGTTAATGAAACCCTGGTTGGTTCAATTAGGGGGTCTGCTACATTTGGGAAGTTAGGAATCACGATATCTATCTGACAATGGAAATTCAAGTTGTCTGATTGTCCACTTTAGAAAAGAGGCAATGACAAAGGTTATGTTGATTAGAACCTATGAGAAGAGGGCTCAGTAAGTTATGGGAAATGTAGCGACTCAGTGAGGTTAATTAGAACCTATCAAAAAAGATTTTGTAAATATTGTATATATTCATTAATGAACTATGCCATTACTGATATTCTTGATATGTTTCCTTTCTAACTTCTGTTATTCTTTTTGACCATTTGCCACAGGAAGGAGCTTTTGAGGGCTATTGATATACGGCTTGTGGCGGTTCAGCAGGACCTGTCTACCGCATGTGCTCGTGCATCATCTGCTGGTTTTAACCCTATCTCAGTGTCTGAACTCCAACTTTTTGCAGATCAGTTTGGTGCCCATCGCTTGAAGTAAGAACTCATTCTTGAATTAAAATGTTATATCTCAAGCTTCACCCGCTCCTCCTCCCACTTTTGTGCTGTGCATGTGCATCAAGTGAACCCAGCTTTCTGTAGCCATTTAGTGCAGGGTTTTGGTAGCAGTGACAGGGAGGGGAAGGATCTTCCTCCGCTTCGGTGCAGTGGGAAAACATAAAACGAAAGAGAAATGAGGAGGAAATGTTTTTAACTTCTTTCACTTTAGGTTAAAACCTCTCCCCAACCTGCAGAGGGGACAATCATAATCTCAAAATCAATACGTGATTTACAGGAATTTTCCCTCTCTGCCACAATGGGTTTTCTGTTGGCAGAGAGGTGAAGAGATTTGAAATTACAGCTTTTTCTGAAGGCATAAAACGAGGTGAAAAAGGAATATAACATAAAACTCCTACATGTTTGGTCCAGGTTAGTAGTTTTTGCCCTAATTGAGGGTTGGAGGGAGGCTGTATGGTGTTAAGAAGCTCCTTTTGGTTGATAATTCACATCCATTATCATGCCTTAGATTATGAAACTGCTAAGCTATAGTTGAAATAATGAAAACTGACCTTGTAACCTCAAAACTATAGTTTACCCATTAAAATGACCTTAAAGATGCCTTTCATCTATACCATTCCTCCCTTCAGTTATTAGGATTGGGGAGCACTGTGGGATTCTTATATTGGGTCACTAAAATTATCATGCATGGCTATTAATTATATCCACCACAGGTTGCAACATCTACTACATCCCAAATAAAAAGTACAGGCTATTTTTTTATTTTTTTAAATATTTTTATCTTTAAGGGGTAAATGGGGACCATGCACATCTCTTGCCTTGTGCTTTGTTACCTTCTCTTCATTTGTCGGTTCATCAAAAGGTGTCAAAGGTTTGCCCATTCCTATACACGACAACCATGGGACTGAGCTGCCTTTGTTTTTTGAGTCCAACTTTGATATATGCCAAAAGTTACCCAAAGTTACCCTTTTTCAAATTTTGTTTCCTTGTGGTTAAGGTTTTAATTAGATTTTGTCAATGAGGCCGTGTCGTGACCCAATGGACAAAGTAACGACGGACCCCATTTGAAGTTGCTTTTCAAATAATTCTGGTAATAATAATAGAAAGAAAAGGTAGGAAATAGGAAAAAGGTACACCTCATAGTCACCTTATCAATCCAGCAGGTACAGCAGTTATGGAGGCCTTTTCCAAAATTTTTAAAGGTCCAGTTGGCGTGCTGCTTGTCTCACCTTTTCTTTACTTTTTATAAGAAATAATAATAAAATAAATACTTTTAATGCACAAAAATAGTAAGATAGAAAGGAAGGAAACTAATATTGTTGTAATATATTCTGGAAATTTATTTCCTCGTGATAATTTGTTGGGTATTTGTGCAGCGAAGCATGCACCAAATTCATTTCACTGTGCCAGAGAAGACCTGACCTAATCAGCTCATGGCAGCCAGTTGTCGAGGATGGAGCCGTCAGATCGTCGACAGGGTCCGACATGTCAATCGATGACCCCACGGAAGACACAACTGGGTCCCACCATCAACCCCCAAGTAAACTGGTCCACCACCCATCTGGTCAAGACCAACTACTGCAACAGAAACAAAAACAAACGTACCACCTTAACCAATCGCAGCCTCCCACGTTTCAGCAGCCCAAGTCCCTCTCCTCCAGCGCTACCTTCCCTGCCCGAGGCGATTTCAACGAGAAAAACGAACCCAGGGAGGAACAGACCCAGACAGAGCCCAAGGCGCAGAACGACAAGAAAGACGAGGCTCAGCCCGAGCCATCTTCCATTGCGGCGTCTCAACCCTCCAGGCGCCTCAGCGTGCAGGACCGTATCAACCTCTTCGAAAACAAACAGAAAGAGAACTCTGGCGGCAAACCCACTGTAGGGAAGCCTGTGGAGCTTAGGAGGCTCTCGTCCGACGTGTCGTCTGGTCCTGCTGCCGCCGAGAAGGCTGTGTTGAAAAGATGGAGCGGTGCAAGCGACATGAGCATTGATTTGAGTGGGGAGAAGAAGGATGTAGAGAGCCCTTTGTGTACGCCTTCGTCTGCATCTTCTTTTTTGCATTCGCATGATAATTCCGATAATATATTCTCTGGTTCATGCGATGATAAGGACCGCAAGGGGTTGAACGACACTCGGAGCACATTCAAGGTTGATGCAAAGGGTAGTTTCGATGGGGATGGTAATGCCGTGTTGAAAAATCAAGCTGACGTGAAGAGCCAGGTCGGGGGTTTTTTGGGCAAAGAAGAAGAGGTGGGATTAAAGGAGCGAACCAATTGGAAAGATCAAGCTGCGGTGATTGATCAAACCCAATTCAGAGCTTTTACTGCTAAAGCAGAGCCGGCTGGGGTGAGCGACCGCCAGGTTTCCAAGGAGAAAGCGGATAGTTCTTTGAGTTGTGAAGGGAGGGGTGGTGGGGATAAAGATCAAGTGGGTATTGAGTCTCAGTCTAGAGGCTTTTCAGAAAGGACTGAGATTATTGCACTGAAGAATCAGGTTCCAACTTTTGCAATCAAGGAAGGAGATGGTACATTTGATGATGCAATTATCAATGGAGTGGAGGACTCTGGACAGAGGGATCGATTGGTGAAACCACGTTCCAGGGGTTCTCGGAGTCATTCCCGGTCTTCGTCAGGGCAGTTTGATGGTGGTAGTGGGCTAAAACTGAAGGAAAACCCCTCATCACAGCTTAAAGGAGTTGAGGGTGTTCAGTTGCATTCTCAGACCAAGTGGAGATCTTTTACAGGAGAAATTGAGGAGATTGGTAAGAAAGAATTGCGGTCCTCAGATAGGAAACAAACCAAAGAGGAAGATTCTGGAGTCCAGAGCATGAAGTTTCAGAAACCTGTTTCTGCTGGTCGCGAGCCAACTAAGAAGACTCAGGGTAGGAAGGATGAAATTGGTCTTTCTTATGAGTACAGTGAGTTGGACTATCCTGGTAAAAAGGTTTCAGAGACTCAAGAGAGTTTCTCTACAGTCTCAACAATGCCATTAGAGCAAGTTCAGAGAGTTAGGCAGTCTAAGGGAAACCAGGAGCTCAATGATGAACTGAAGATGAAGGCTAACGAGCTTGAAAAGCTTTTTGCAGAGCACAAGCTTCGGGTTCCTGGGGATCAGTCTAGTTCTGCACGGAGAAACAAGCCTGCCGACAAACAGATGGAGCAGGCAGCAAGTTCACAGTACAGAAAACCAGCAGCAGAAGAGATTACTCCCATGCAAATTCAGAACAAAAACGTTATTGAAGGGTCCGAGAGTACCATTAATATGGGAAACTTCTGTACTCCAAGTCCGCCGATTAAGATGGTAGATAATCAGGATTATAGCGATACTCTAAAGAAGAATTTTTCTGAACTTAGTTTTACAGATGACTCCAGAGGAAAATTCTATGAGAGGTACATGCAGAAAAGAGATGCTAAACTGAGGGAAGAATGGAGTTCTAAAAGATCAGAGAAGGAAGCCAAGATGAAGGCTATGCAGGATAACCTGGAGCGCAGCAGAGCTGAGATGAAGGCCAAGTTTTCTCTCTCTGCCGATGAGCAAGATCCATTGTCTAGTGCTCGTCGGCGAGCAGAGAAACTTAGATCTTTCAATGTTCGGTCCAATATGAAAAGGGAGCAGGTACTCGCATCCTAGTTTTATTATGAAGTGATTTCTAGAATTTGGTTTTTGTACGGAATCTTTTGAACCTTGAAGCCATATTTGCTTTTCATTTTATTTTATTTTATTTTATTTTATTTTAACTAATTTGAATAATATAATTTTTACAGCACCCAGTAGATTCCTTTCAGAGTGAAGATGAAGAAGACCTTAAATTTCCTGGGCAGAAATTTTGTGGACCAGACAGGTTTTTCAGCGAGTCCTCTGTTGGCGACGTTGCTTCCAGAAGTGCTCAAACTAAGAAGCTTTTGCCGAACAGAAGCTTGTCTTCATCTACACCCCGCACAACAGTCAATACGGTACCACGTTCATCAGCCAAAGTTTCTAATTCCAGTTCTGGAAAGCGAAGAATGCAATCAGAAAATCCTCTTGCGCAGTCAGTTCCGAATTTCTCTGATTTTAGAAAAGAAAATACGAAACCTGCTTCTGGAGTAAGCAAAACAACAACCCGACTTCAGGCTAGAAACTTGGGTCGCAGCAGGAGCACCACTGAAGACGTACCAACTGCTAAGGAAGAGAAGCCACGGCGATCTGAGTCCTTAAGAAAAGGTATAATCAATCCAGTAGAGTTCAAGGATTTGTCCCCCCAAAACTCTGACAGTGCTGTTTTGGCTCCGTTAAAATTTGATAAAGAGCAGATTGAGCAGAGCCCATATGAAAAACTTCCAAAGAATGTGGAATCTAAGCCTTTCCTCAGGAAGGGTAATGGAATAGGTCCTGGTGCTGGAGCTAGTTTTTCTAAGCAGAAGGCTGCACTTGCATCTGAGACTTTGGAAAATGATGAAGAATTTGATGAATTGGCCTTCGAGGCAGAAGATTCAGTGGATATTGCCAAGGAGGAAGAAGAGGAAGAGCTGGAAACCATGCAGGTTGATAATGGTGCTGATATGAATGATGGAAAAAATACAATGAGCCCGGATTCTTACAATTCAGCTAATTCTGGGTCTGAAAATGGTGATTCCATGAGATCACTTTCTCAAGTGGACCCTGCTTCTGTGGCTGAATTGCCATCTACTGAGCCTTCTACTTTCCACAGTGTAGGGTCTTTGCAGGACTCCCCAGCTGGAAGCCCCGTCTCGTGGAACTCACGCATGCATCATCCATTTTCATTTCCACATGAAAACTCTGATGTTGATGCTTTTGTGGATTCTCTGATTGGGAGCCCTGCATCCTGGAATTCTCATAGCCTGACCCAATCAGAGGCTGATGCAGCTCGAATGAGAAAGAAATGGGGAGCTGCTGAGAAGCCTATTGTTGTTGCTAATTTATCTCACAATCAGTCTCGTAAGGATGTCACCAAAGGGTTCAAGCGATTATTGAAATTTGGAAGGAAAAGTCGAGGGACAGAGAGTTTGGCTGACTGGATCTCTGCAACAACTTCAGAAGGAGATGATGATACAGAAGATGGGCGGGATGCTGCCAATCGATCATCAGAAGACTTGAGGAAGTCAAGAATGGGATTCTCCCAAGGTCATCCTTCTGACGACAGCTTCAATGAGAGCGAGTTCAATGAACGGGGTAACCTATGCATATCTTAAATCTTTATTTTCAATATTTTCAATTTTTTTTCGCGGATTATTTTCTGATGACATGCCTGCTTTATGCGGCATTAAGTTTCAAATGTTCTGTTAAATGATGTCCTTGTGTAACTGCTGCCAACTTTGAGTTTGGCTTTTGCATGCTAGCTACTTGCAAATTATGAAGAGTGTTACGTTTTATTTCTGTCAGTGCAAGCCTTACAAAGTTCTATCCCAGCACCTCCAGGAAACTTTAAACTGAGGGAAGACCATATGTCTGGAAGCTCCTTAAAAGGTACAGTTTATCAGCAAATAGTTTGGTTGTATATCATTCATCATACTTTTCCTAGCAGTAATGTTAGCAGTTTGATAGGGCAGAAGTAATAGTTATGCTGATAAGGATGACAACTTGACCAGACTTATGTATCTGTAATTCCTCTTTTGTAGAAACACGTGTGTGTGTGTCATCCGTGCAAGAAGGAAATCCTTCTGTTCATTTCTCAAAACCATTGCTGAAAATTTTACTGACAGTAGAATACTTTCAAAATTTAATCTTACAGCTCCAAGATCCTTTTTCTCGCTCTCATCCTTCCGAAGCAAGGGAAGTGATTCAAAGCCTAGATAATCATACCTCTGTCTGGATTGACCAGAAAAATTGGATCATCGCAAAGGTTAGGGTGTAAAGGAATATCAGATGTGCAAAAGCTCAAGGTAAGGATGATACGAATATTTGTAGAAGATCTAGAATGGACTATGTATATCTTCTTGGATTCATGAGACCTTCCTCATGATTCACTCGATAATATGATAGTGTGTTAAAATATGTTGTATATGATATTGAAAGCAGAGTCACATTTTTTCGGTTGTATTTATCGACAAAATTTTGTGAATGCTTGTAATCAATTTACACCAGTTTTTTTTTTTTTTTTAATTTTCCATGTCTTTGAATTTTGTTGGGAATGATAGGCACTTATAGTTGAAGTGAACTAGAGTTTCACTCATGCAACATTGTCTTTCTCTGTCTCTCTTCTATGATGAGAGAGAGAGAGAGAGAGTTGGCCGGTTTCATCTTAGAATTTAATCTCTAGCTCTCATCTGATTAATAGAACCTTGTGGTCATTGGATACACCGTAGCTCTTAGATGCCATTGAAAAAAAGATGAGGATCAAAGGTATTTATTTCTTGTTTATGTATTTGATTGATTATTATGTTCATGGTAAACCTATGCTACAAGTAGTTTATAGGAGAAAACTTGCGACGCAATTTTTGTTTGTTTGGATAGAAGCACTGGCAACCACTGGTCACTACGTTAGCCTTACAGAAGTGAAAATTATGATTAACCCCTCCAAATGTCACCTCATTTGTATCCTTTAAGATTACCAAAATATTGTTGCCAAAAAAAAAAAAAAAAAAAAACCATTACCAAAATATTATTACTTAGGTCCCCAACTCAAAACATAGTATTTATAATTCTAAAAATATATGACCTCTATGATGGAGAAAAACTCATCACTGCAATCTTCTAGGTTTGGCAGATGGAGGATTTCCAAGTATTTTTCTAATATTCTAATATTCTAATATTATTTTATTATTTACTTTTTACTTATTATTTTTTATTACTCTTTATTATTATTTAATATTATATTATTAATTATTATTAATTTTTTACTATTATTCACAGAATATCTGAAATTACTATACTATCCAAATGCAACAACCTTAATAAGAGATGTATATATACAAGGACAAACGATAATTTTGATAATTTAAAGATCATATTTTAAAATAAACTTGAAGATTTTAAATAAGATTTTGTTATTCATCATCTTTATACGTTATATATTATATCAAATATTTAGTGTGGTGTAAGAATGGTTCTATTTTTTTTTTTTTTTTTGTAATATTAAAAATCTGAAACAATTGATCTCAAAGCCAGCATTACGGAGTTATAGGGTCATTGGTCAATGATAGTGATGGGACATCGGCTGATCTCTCCTTCAGTAGACGCAATCCGTAGCCTTAGCAAGACAAGCCTTGATGACAAATGGAGAATCCTCGTAATTGTTGATGGGTTGCTGACAAACGGAAAGGGAAAGATGGATTGCAGAAAAAAAGTATATACGAGTGCAAAAGGAAAAAATATAGGTAGTAGGGCGGCTGTCGTGCAAGCCTCTTATAAAAGATTGTAATTATATAGAATAAATTTTACAATATATATTATAAAATAATATTAATTTTATAAAATAATTTACAAAATTACCTCTTCTTTTAAAATATTATTACTTAAAATATTATGCAAATATTATGAAGGATTGTATATCGATGTTATCGGCATCGTTTTCAACGCAAAATCGAGATTCCACTAATGTGAGAAAATGATGTTTAGAACCTGCTAAAAGGTTGAATGAGGGAGAGAAAATTGATATTATTATTCTCGATGCACATCAGCATTTTTGTGACTGAGGGATGTTGCGAGAAAGAAGAAATAATCTCTGTGATGGAGAATTTTTGCAAAGGACTTGAACGCGGTGTGAGAAAGAAGACGACGGGATGAGGAAGAAAACGATGAGATGAAGAGGAAGAAGAGGTAGGTTATTAAAACTAGTTCAAAACGGCGCGATTTATATGTTTGTTTTAACCTCCAAATCCGAAAATGATGATGTTTCACTCATTTAAGTGAAATAACGCCTTTTTATATACATATATTAAAAAAAAAGATTATATGAGATCAGGCGGTTCACCAGTTTCTCAAAGTTTTGAACCGGTGCCAAACTGCCAAAATCAATTTTTCTATTTATTTTCTCACTCACCAACCCGTTTCTTGCTAGTTTCGTGCTATGGCGGCAGATTTAATCGGTTCTCGATCGGTTTTGGCAGTTCCTGTACACCCTTCATTGTGAAATATGCGGTGTTTTTACCATTTTCTATCCAGAAATATTATCTTGGATTTAAATTATTTTGAAACAACCTCCTTTAATTTCTAATTTTACTTCTAGTAATCCACTCCATCATACTTTATTTGTGTGAAGATTTTCAACAAGATTCTCTCGAGTCTGGTTTTATCCTTTTTCTAATATATCTTTCTAGAAAAATTATATTTTCAAATATATATATAAGAATATATATATAATAACATATTTACACAATTTGATTTAAAATTTAAATATCTTACTATATAAATAATATATTTTATACATTAACTTGAAAAAAGAATAACTACCTCCATAACTTTTAACTAGCGTTAAAAAATAAAAAAGAGTACATAAGAAGAAATACAATCCCGAGAGCATTGACCTTGTTTGGGGGTTACGTATACTGTATATCTGTCGATCTTACCTCCACCACCCCTCTTACTAGAGTGAATAGTAGGTATCTGCACCTGCTGCTCCGCTCGTATTCCACCCCCGCCTCACCTTGTATGGTAGGGCCAGGTTAATTCGTCTGGTAGGCAGGGGCGGGGTTTCCCTGCCCATTTTTTGTGTAGAAGGTGGGTGTGGGAGCGATTTTTCATTGTCTCGCATTTACCCTATCCTGCCCCCGCATTTTAATATATCTTAAATATATAATATATAATATATAAAAAAAAACCTAGATGACTCAACTGCGTCGTTTTGTCATCTGATTTTTTTTTAAAATTAAGTTAATTATATAAAACAACGTTATTTTATATAAACAAATTAATACAAATTAAATCCCACCCGAATCGAACTTTCTCGTCTCTCATTCTCTTGTCACTCTCATCTCCCTCTCGTCTCTTTCTCACTCTCTGTCTCTGAAATCAAAATCCTAACCCCCAAAATCGCACTGCCATCACCTCTCATTGTCATCGTATCCGTAGGCCACCATCGTTGGGACTTCGTCACCGTCTCTGCCAGGACTCTTCTATAGCATTTCTCCCTCTCGTCAAAGGCCCAAATGTAATTCCATTTCACCTAACTTCACATTTTTTGTTTGTTTTAATTCTTGAAAATATATGGAAATGGAGAATAAAAATGGCTGATGGTGGATAGATTTGCCATTTGTGAACTATGTGATGTGGAATTAATTGTGTATGTGTGTAAAGTTTGAACTGTGATGGATTGTTTGGGCGGTGGTCAGGGGCAGGCAGATGAACTCTCACCCCCTGCTACCCTACTGCAGGACGGGGTATCCCGCTCCCGTGTAGGCGGGGGCAGAGTGCAGAATAAAACATCACCCCTGCCCAGGCGGGGGCAAGGGGTGGAAGTAGGGAGACTCTGCCACCCCGTAAGGGATCATTCCTACCTCTTACAACTGAGCATAAGAGGTATATCAAATATCAATTAATCAAACATCTCCAAGAATATGAGCGAGAATGTATTTTGAATCTTTGATGAACAAAACAAGAAAAACAATTAACGGATTCACAAGATGGCTTGATCGTATCGTAATTGACAAGTCATATTTTCGCTGATGAATCAATTTTATCTGCAACTCTTTAACATATAATAAGGTAGCTAGGTAGTGTTAATTATTCGGCCGGCCGGTCTCCTTGTAATGTATGCTGTCCATGCACTATGTTGGGGTGTCTGACTTCTGTACTCTTAGGTATTAACGACTACCTCATGAGCCTATTTGTCTCTTCTAATACCTACTTTCTACATCTTCTTACAACCTCCGGCTTGACATCAGCCGACAGCCGGCAAAGTGATTGAGAAAGACCTTCTCATGATAAACATGCACAATGGCGAGACTCTCAAGTCTCAACTCAGACGGCAAACGACAGCCCTCAAAACTACGAGGCATTATAGCTAGTAAAATCTCTACATATTTCTTTGTCGTTATTTTGGTCCAAAGTGCTAACATCTTTAATTATTATACTAAAATACAGGGCGGAACAGGCCGCTAAATACCATATTTTGTCCTCCTAAACCAACCGCTTCGAAGAACAACATTGTTCTTTTCCTTCACCTCTATGCTGTTTCCTTCCTTTTCTCTTCACGTCTCCTTTTCATGTTCATCACACATTTCCGCCTTATCATAGTACTCCTCCATCCATGGCTGACTCCTCCTTTGAAAATGATTATTATTACTCAAGCCACCGCCGGCGCCGCCATCACACCACTCCGGCCACCAGATCACATTTTGCCTCTCCCTATTACACTCCTACTAGCTCTAGTCAGATGTCGCAGACTCCTATCTCTAGAAGAACCCGGAACGTCCCATCTCCGGCAACGCCGACTTTTGCAGCGAACACCGATATGTCATGGCAAAGCGAGGTTTCATGGCACTTTGAGCCAACTGGGCGGCGCGACAGCAACCTAAGCGCAGCTTTAAGCCCGTGGACTGCCGCCACCCCTTCGGAGAGTAGTGTATTTCGCCGTTCGGCCAATGACTATTACCGTTCTCGAACATATGGGTCACGTGGCTTGACGACCTCGTATAATGAATTCTCGGGCTACTACGCTGTCGGGGCAGGGAGGCTTGAGCTCCAAAGCTATGCAGCAAGAGATAATGAGAGTTCGTATTTCCGAAAGAATTATACTTCTGGTCATGAATATAGCAAGTCTGATCATGGGCTTTCGAAGTTTAAAGTGGTTGAACAGGGGCGAGGTAGTGGTCCTTTGGCTAACAAAGATGAACTTAGAACGACTGATTATGAGTCTCTGGAAGATAAAGATCATGATCTTGGCTTGTCTCATGGCCGCGGTTATCATCATCATGATGCGCATCATCATGGTCATAGCGTTTCCCATATTGGAAATGACCATGGTGACAGGTATTATGGTTATGGGCACCATGGTCATGGGCTATCAGTTGGTGGTCATCATCATGGAAAACATGATGATTCTGAAGCTTCTCAATCTACAAGTCATCATTATGGGAGTGATGATCGGTACAATAACAGTGATGAAGCTTCGGGTTACGATGAAGAAGATGACGGCGGTGAGGATGAAGATAATGTGGGGCCATCAAAGTCAGTTGGGCTGTTTAGTTTGTTCAAGTATTCAACAAAGTGGGATATAGTTCTCGTGATCTTGGGTTGTTTAGGTGCTCTCGTTAATGGAGGAGCCCTCCCATGGTATTCTTATCTTTTTGGAGAATTTGTGAATAATGCGTCAAAAAGTGACAAAACTCAGTTTACAAAGGAAGTACAGAAGGTACATAAATCTGCTTTATATCCTTCCCTCTCCCCCCCCCCCCCCCCCCCCCCCCCCCCCCCCAAAAAAAAAGACTCGGAACATATTTTGACAGTAGAAATTCTTAATTCTCAGGTATGTCTGATTATGACCGGGTTAGCAGCAGTTGTGGTTATTGGATCATACTTGGGTAAGATGAAGATTACATCAGAATACTTCCTTTCCTTTTTTTCTTCTATGTCTTTTCAGTGTTTCTTCCTTATTATAAGACTCCTGAAATCTTTGTAAGAGAACAGCTTTTTTATATCTCAAAATTGACAGAGGTCACCTGCTGGAGACTGGTTGGGGAGCGATCCGCTCAACGGATAAGAACAGAATATTTAAGAGCAATTCTACGACAGGATATTGGCTTTTTTGACACCCAACTTAGCACCGGTGATATCATGCACGGAATTTCAAGTGATGTTGCTCTGATACAAGAAGTGATGGGAGAGAAGGTTGAACATCTTTTTTTTTTTTTTAAATATATTATTTATACTTGGTTCAAGCTACAACATAATCTGATGCCAAGAATTCAGATTTAAACTTTTTCTCGATCTAATTGCAGATGGCACGCTTCATCAACAGTGTATTTACCTTCATCGCCGGCTATATTGTAGGGTTTATGAGTTCGTGGAAAATATCTCTGGTAGTCTTCTCAGTCATCCCATTGATGATGTTTTGTGGTATTGCTTACAAAGCTATTTATGTAGGCCTAGCCGCGAAAGAAGAGGCAAGTAGACAAGAGAATATATGGACTAAAAAAATCTTATCTTTGTCCTAAAGTGTTAGATTTTGCTCATTCTTTTTGTGCTTCTATTTCAGGTGTCCTATCGGAGAGCTGGTCGAATGGCAGAGCAAGCAGTCAGTTCAATTAGAACCGTATTCTCTTTCGTTGCAGAGGATCATTTGGCTGAAAGATATGCTGAATTATTGCAGGAGTTAGTGCCTTTTGGTGCAAAGATTGGCTTTGCTAAGGGTGCAGGAATTGGGGTTATCTATTTGGTTTCTTATTCAACATGGGCATTGGCTTTCTGGTATGGAGCTATTTTGGTTTCTAAGGGAGAGATCAATGGAGGTGCTGCCATTGCTTGTTTCTTTGGTGTCAATCTTGGGGGAAGGTAATTATCTATTTATCAATTCTGTCGAGTTTCTGAGTAATAAATTGCAACTTGTCTCGAAAGTTTAAGTTGATGGGAATAGAAATATATATATTTTTAATTTATTTTATATTTTAACATTCACTCTCATTTATGGATTAGACTTTTCTTTAATGAGTAGGCCTAATAAGTGAAATTTTAATTATATAAGATAGAGTATAAAGTGAGGACTCAAATTCAGAACTTGACACCATAATAAATTACTACTTATCTTAAAAGTTTAAACTGATGGAAAGAAATAAATTTTATTATTTTATATCTTAACACTGAGAATCAAGCAAACTAAGTCATTCAATGCAAAAACTTGACTCAAAATGTCTATATAATCGGTCTGCATTTTGACAGGGGATTGGCATTGTCACTATCATATTTTGCTCAATTTGCACAAGGCACTGTAGCAGCAAGCCGGGTGTTTGAAGTCATAGATAGAGTTCCAGAGATAGATCCCTACAGTTCTGTGGGAAGTACACTCCCTAGTGTTCGTGGAAAGATTGAGTTCAAAGGCGTTATATTTTCATATCCATCCCGTCCTGGGGATCAAATTCTCCGTTCTCTTAATCTAGTGATTCCATCTTATAAGACTATGGCATTAGTTGGAGCCAGTGGAGGTGGAAAATCCACCATTTTTGCTCTTATAGAGAGGTTTTATGACCCGAACGGAGGTAAGATTCTCATCATCTTGTGGAAGAATGTTCATATGATTTCATTACAATGCATTGCCAACTTGGTTTAAAAACTTTTGGCAGGAACACTCACACTGGATGCTCATGATATAAGAACACTGCAAGTGAAGTGGCTAAGAAGTCAGATAGGTATGGTTGGTCAGGAGCCAGTTCTCTTTGCCACAACGATCCTGGAAAATGTGATGATGGGGAAGGATAATGCCACTAAAAAGGAGGCAATTTCTGCTTGCATTGCATCCAATGCTCATAGTTTCATCACTGGCCTCCCACTCGGCTACGATACTCGGGTGAAGTTTCACATAATTCAGACCCAGAACAACATACAACTCAAGAAATGGAAATACTTTGGCTCTAAAGAGATTTTGCAAAAATAAACCTATAAACTAAGTGACACATTAGATCATAAATTGTACTTTCAATGTAAATTAGATCTAACGTATAAACCATATCAATTTGTGGGTTTTTTTTTTTTTTTTTTTTTTAAATTTTTTACTTGAGAAAATTACACATATTGTCTCATTTGTACCTAAAAAACCAACATTTGGGCAGGTTGGAGACAGGGGAGGCCAGCTCTCAGGTGGTCAGAAACAGAGAATTGCACTGGCTCGGGCCATGATCAAAGACCCTAGAATCCTTCTCTTGGATGAGCCAACAAGCGCACTCGATGCTGAGTCTGAGTCTGTTGTCCAACAAGCGATTGATAAGATTTCCTCTGGCCGAACCACCATTGTCATTGCTCACAGGCTAGCCACAGTAAGAAATGCCCACGCCATTGTGGTTCTCGACCATGGCACTGTTTCTGAGATTGGCAACCACCGTCAACTCATGGAAAAGGCGGGGCTCTACTATGACCTTGTCAAGCTTGCTTCTGATGCAGTTTCAAAACCCTTACCACAACAAAATGGTAATCTCAAAGGACCGGAATTCTCTATCCATGACAAATCAGTTAATGATGTATCAAGATCAAAGATCTCTCGTGATGTTTCGAGGCTAGGGAGCAAGAAGTCTATGAAAGAGGAAGATCTAGAAGAAAGGGAAGAAGAACAAGAAACTACTACTAGAAAATATAAAATTTCCGAAGTTTGGAAGTTACAGAGACCAGAGATTACTCTGCTAGTATTTGGGTTTCTCTTTGCTATAATTGCAGGCGCATTTATAAGTATCTTTCCTTATATTCTTGGCAAAGCCCTTGAAAAATACTTCGGTGACAAATCAAAAATGAAAAGAGAAGTTGATAACCTTTGTTTAATTCTTTTTGGGCTTGGCTTTGGGTGTATAGCCGCCATTACAGGGCAGCAAGGTTTTTGTGGCTGGGCTGGAACAAAACTCACAATGAGGGTGAGAGACCTTTTATTCCAATCAATCTTAAAGCAAGAACCAGGTTGGTTTGATTTTGAAGAAAATACAAGTGGAGTACTCGTTTCAAGGCTCTCCATTGATTGTGTTAGTTTTCGTTCAGTCTTTGGTGATCGAATCTCGGTCTTAATAATGGGTTTGAGTTCAGCTGCAGTTGGACTTGGTTTGTCACTTTACCTCGATTGGCGACTTGCCCTTTTGGCTGCAGCCCTCACTCCTTTCACCCTTGGTGCAAACTACGTGAGCTTGATCGTCAATGTTGGACCCAGACTGGACAACAAATCCTATGTCAAAGCTAGCAATATTGCTTCTGGTGCTGTTTCAAACATTAGAACAGTGGCAACGTTTTCTGCCCAAGAACAGTTGGTTGAGTCGTTCGACCGAGCTTTGTCAGAGCCTAAGAAAAAATCAGTCAGAAAATCACAAACACTTGGCCTAACACTTGGCTTCTCTCAAGGTGCCATGTACGGAGCATATACATTGTTCCTTTGGTTTGGTGGACGTCTCGTCCAAGAAAATAAAACAAGCTTTGGGGATGTAATCAAGATATTTCTCATAATTGTTTTGAGCTCCTTTTCTGTTGGACAATTAGCCGGTCTAGCCCCGGACACTTCCAGGGCAGCACAGGCAATTCCAGCAGTTTTTGACATCATTAATCGCAGGCCATTGATCGATAAGGATCAAGGAAAACGTAGAAAGACTGAACGGTCACAGCCAATGAATATCGAGTTCAAAAGGGTGACATTTGCATACCCATCTAGGCCTGAGGTGATTGTGTTGAGGGATTTCAGCTTAAAGGTGAAAGGTGGAAGCATGGTGGCTTTGGTGGGAGGAAGTGGGTCTGGGAAATCAACAGTGATATGGTTGATACAAAGGTTTTATGATCCAATTCAAGGGAAGGTAATGATGGGAGGTGTTGATCTGATGGAAATTGATGTCAAGTGGTTGAGAAGGCAAACAGCTTTGGTTGGCCAAGAGCCTACACTGTTTGCTGGAAGCATCAGAGAAAATATTGCATTTGGAAACCCAAATGCTTCATGGGCTGAGATTGAAGAGGCTGCAAGAGAAGCGTACATTGACAAGTTCATTAGTGGCCTACCTCAAGGCTACGAAACTCAGGTAACTGAATTCCCCAAGAACTAACAAAACATACTCTTTAAGGGAGCATATCATTCATTATATCAAGTCACCAATCTCTCTCTCACTCTCTCTCTCTCTCTGGTTTTTAACTTTCTTCTACTATAGGTTGGTGAGAGCGGAGTTCAGTTTTCGGGTGGTCAGAAACAAAGGATTGCAATAGCAAGAGCCATACTGAATAAATCAAGAGTGCTACTGTTAGATGAAGCTAGCAGTGCACTGGACCTGGAATCAGAGAAGCATGTCCAAGCCGCATTAAAGAAGGTTACTGTGCGAACAACCACAATCGTAGTGGCGCACCGCCTATCTACGATCAAAGAGTCCGACACGATTGCTGTTATGAAAGATGGTGCGGTTGTGGAGTATGGGAGTCATGACACTCTCATGGCTTCTCATCTTAATGGTGTGTATGCTAGCTTGGTTCGTTCAGAGACTGAAGCCAACGCATTTTCTTGAGACTTGTATTGTTAATCATGTATACGTTATCCTTTAAAAGTTTGCTCTTGATCCGGTAACTCGACAATAGAGATTTAGTTTGCATACAGTTATAAATAAAATAGACGACTAATATCTTTAGCTGTTATTGAACATTATTTTGTTTTTTTACCTACTCCATATCTTGTTTTGAATCATAGTGTCTCTGTATCTAACCTGGGACTAGATAAGTTTTATGTTATACTCCACTTTCTAATAGCTCTAATCAAGAGAATTCTCTCTCTCTCTCTCTATGTTTATCCAAATAAGAGTGGCCTTGTGTTTATTCAATTCCATACATGTCAAATGTACAAATTCTAGTCAAATAAGAGATGTCATTGTAAATTGTGGGATAATAGTGACAAGGACATAGGAATGCCCTTACCTTTCTCAATAGATCCCCTTCCTCTAACTTAAAAACGAAATGCAAGCCGGAAGAGACCCACTACCAACTGACTATAATACCCATTGACGGCATTAAATAAGGTCCAACATAATTCTTCTTTATGGGGGCCAGAATTGTCATTTCATGTCACATGAGTACTGCAAAAGTCTAACATAGTTAATATTGTATCTTGGCTTGAAAGCCAAGGGAAAGTTGCGAGTTAAGGGCCCGGCATGCAAAGCTATGGAGGCTCTCTTAAGTCAGCCTACAAACAACCAAACTCGCTTTGTCTTCAAGCATCAGTCGATTCTGAGCTTTATGCAGAACTTCCTTCCTTCTGTCATGGGACATTTTTAATTTTTCTCTTGTACCTTTTTATCTATCTTGGCTCTTTATGCTCTCTTTCTCAGGTACGTACTTGTCTCCTTTCTCTCTCAGATTAATATTTGTGGCCAATCCCTGCCATATTATTGCAACACATGCAGGTTCTAGTTTATGCCTCTTTTTCCATGGAAAAGAACTATATACTTATATTTTCCCTATTCTCGTCTGTTTTCCTTTCTGTCTAGTGTCTATGAAGCTAGCCTTATGTAGTCATGTTGTTTCACATTGCATGGTTTTTCCAGTTTCTGATCTTCAAACAATTTAAAACCTTTTTTTTTCCTCGATTAATGGAATTTTATCTCCGCAAACCACACACTTGAACAAAGCTTTTAAATAACAGGAAGCTATAAACAAGATGATTTAATTCAATTTTGCTAGGAAAACCTTAAGGAACCAAAGAAATGCATAGCATCTGTATGCCTGGAATAAATAGATAACTTCTCTTATTAGTTAGCCACAAAATTAAATGTATCAATCAGACAAAAACATTACAGATTTGGATGATCAGAAGAGGAGGTAAAAAGAATGGCATCGCTCACTCCAGGAGTACTACTAAAGCTTCTTCAGGGTATAAACTCCAATGTAAAGGTTCGAGGAGAATATCGATCCGTTCTACTACAAGCCATCAGCATTGTGCCTGCCTTAACCGGATCTGACCTGTGGCCTAACCATGGCTTCTTCGTAAAAGTCTCTGACTCCTCTCACTCCACATATGTCTCACTTTCAAAGGAAGATAATGAGCTCATCTTGAACAACAAGTTGCAACTCGGCCAGTTTTTCTATGTGGATAGGATGGAAGCTGGAACACCAGTTCCTAGTCTTATTGGGGTGAGACCAGTCCCAGGACGGCACCCTTTTGTGGGAAATCCAAAGGATCTCATGCAAATGTTAGAGCCGTCAGAGTGTCCAGTTCCATCTGGTGATGAAGGACTAGATGGTACAAAATTGAGGGAGTTATTGGCCGAAGTAAAGGGCGAAAACCCGAGACAGAAAATTGTTATCAAAGAGGAGAAGGCAAAAGTCGCGTCTAGGTATATGCAGGGTGTTTTGGCACCTAATAATGCTAAAGCAAGTGGAGTGGATTCGAATGGCGGCGAGAAGAGCAATGAGAATGAGAATGTTGGGGCAAGTAAGAAGGTTGGAATGGTGAAAGGAAAGCATCAAGAGCTGAAAGGTCAGGTATGATTCTTGCTCAACATATTCCAATCTTAAATGCACAAACAAGCAGTTCTGGGACTTTATTAAGGATTTCCTCTGGATAGACACGCATTGGAAATTATCTAGAAACAAAATGTGCAGCTCGAATATGACATCCTAAGATTATAAATTTTTGCATAGAAAATGCAAATTTCAGTACAAAGTATACATAATTATTTAGGTTATATTGTCCCCTAGACATAATCATGCAAGTTGGAGGAAATGATGACACGGTTCGCGTGATAAGCTTGATAGGCAATGTTAGTCAAGAGAAGTTTAATTGTTGTTGAAAACCAATGCAGTGATAATCATTTTTACAGACACGCTCAATGACTCCTCCCCGAAATCTAGCTGATGCACTTTCATCAAAGCCAGACGTTGCTGCATCTGACAAAGAGATAGCACTGTCTTTTAAGAGCACTCCTGCAAAACGCACTTCAAGTAAACAGGAAAACATGAACTTGAATTGTTTGTCAAACAATAAAGATAAAAACCCTTCTCCTGAGGTAGCTTCTTGGGCTTCTCTGCCTGCTGGTCTTTTGAAGCCAGGAAAGGTACCTTGCCTTGATTATTCTCCCACCTTTTGTTTTTTAATTGCTATATTTCAGAATTAGTTATATGTTATGGCCCATTAATCAAATTAGAATTGCTGCATGGGAAAAGTACCTAAAACAGCAAGCTCACAGAAACTTACATCAAGTTTACCATCATTAAGTAATTATTCTTTCTTTTCATTTATTGCAACTTTACAAGGGAATGCTTAGAAGGAGAAATTTAGCTTCTTTGGTTGCGGCAGAAGCTCAGAAGCAGGCAGCCATGGCTGCAACTCTGGTCAGGTGCCTCAGGTAAGTCTATTTCAGGATTTAAATGTCATTTCAGAACATATTTTGACCACCAGAAAGAGAACCCAATTTTCATTTCCTTATTTTTCTCAGTATGTTTGCTGATCTCTGCTCATATGCCTCGCTGGAGAACCCCCACCTGTATCTTACCAAGTTCTTCACACTCTATCAGCTGCTCGAACAACCGAATGCAGCAACTCCATTAAAGGATAAGTCACTTCAGTTATCAACTCTCCTATCTGTTCCAGACATTGACAAAACTGGCAAAAGGCTGGCTGGTCCTATTCATGGTAAAAGTATGTTGAAATCTCCGAAGGCTCCTGTTGATTTAAGTGGGGCTGAGAAATTAGAATGGGCTAAATGGGATGATGCAAGAGAGATCAAAGAACTGAGAGAGGTTCTGTTAAATGAAACAAGATCTTGGTTTTTGAAATTCTTGGAGGGGGCGTTGGATGTTGGGTTTCGTGTAGATACCCAGGAGAAAAAAGGAAAGGACAGCGCAGGACGACAAATGGAGCCAGACAACCATATTGCTGTCACATTATCACAGCTTAAGCATGCGAATGAGTGGTTGGATAAACTGAGAAGCATATTAAGGTCAGAGAATGATGAGATACTGGAGATTATTGAGCGGTTGAAGAAGAAAGTGTACACTTGTTTGCTTGTTCATGTAGAGTCTGCAGCATCAGCTCTGGAGAATCGCTCTCATCGTGGTTGATTCGATAAAGATGAATGTTTTATAATTTTATTCATCTTCTATTTATAAATAACTTATTATTAAGGTTATATGGATTTCTAAGTTCTAACTACCGATAATTTATTAATTTGAGTCAAGCAATGTTATTGAAGTTTTGGCCAAACGTTTTTTTTTTTTTTTTTTATCTATTATAATAAAAGATATCATTTTTCAACTCAGGAGTTTATTTCTTTCTACTCACGTAATGTTGACTAGTTACCATAATGTTGGGTCAGTGTATTCTTTTCTTAAGGCTCGGTACGGAGAGAAATAGTTTCTTCTCATCTTGTTATCATAATTTTTTTAAATTATCGTATAAAATATAATAAATAATTAATTTTTTTAAATTCTAAAAAAATTATAATATTAAAATAGAATATTTTAATAATATTTTATTTAACTTTTAATTTTCATCTAAAACCATTTCATCTCAAATTAATTCTTAGTTTCAGAAAATTACTTTGCCTATACAAGAATCCTACAAAAGTGATTTTTCTTCGGAGTTGAATTGGAGTTAATATTTTGATGAGCCAAGACCGATATTATTGTTACTAACTCAGCATGTAACTTGCTAAAAGACTTGTGCAAACATAGGAGTTCTCTCGAGTTTAGTCTGAATAGTATAGAACAAAGAGTTCAGAATTTGTGGTATAATATTATGATAAGTTGCAAGAGAATTTTCATGTAAATGAAAAGTACCGGAAGTAAGCAAAAAAGTATTATTTCAATAAACTAGCAAGAGACTGATCACCTCTATTATGATAAGGGCTGCATGATGCATCCAACCTGCTTGCGCTTGCAAGAAAGAGGGTCCAAGCTGGAGAGCTAGAGCACATGCGAAATGCTCAGATCTTTCTTCTGATAATATACATTTAGCATGTGCCCTGCTTCTCCAGCCTGGCTCACCCTCTTCCCATCTCCCTTTCCTGGGAGCAGAAATATCACATGCATTGGTTAATTAAGCAGTTTATGATTTGTTTAGTTCTATGAGACAAGCAAAAAAAGGCTTCAAACAACTATAGAAAAAAGGAACTGTTGAATAATGCATGGGATGCATAGTGAGGAATTTCTAAGGATTTTTATACCTAGTAAAACGTACTTGTATGGTTATAACTAATGCTGTCCAAACTCCAAGGCTGATAAGCTTACATGGACCCCACCTATAAAATGCAATTCAAACATTTTTTATTTTGTTTTTTTGAGTGGGAGTGGTTGATCTTGTTGTTTGCTTATAAAATTGGAGTTTCTCAAGTGTTCTTCAAGCAAAAACAAAGCGCACGTTGTACCAAACAAACTTTGTTTGACCGGTGAAATTTGGCTGCCAAAAGGAGGATTTATAAAGCGGCCAAAGCATTGAATATTTAGGGGAATTATGTGGTCTACCAATGCGTGCATAAAGTAATGCCCCCAAGTTATGGCGGACCACCCACCATGGCCTAGTAAGAGATCTGGACAGACTCTACTCTCACCATCCCTAATGAATAGATTTATTATTGCAGCCTAGGAGGTTGATCTATCTTCCAAGAATACATGATTTTATCGACATATTTGTATCGTTGAATACCACCTGGCAAAAAAATGACTACTATCTGTTAAAATAAGTTATTTTTGTTAAAAAAAAATACCATTAATTTCGAAATTAACTGTCTCCAAAATCACGATTTGCTAGAGTTAGAGTTTTCGTTCCTGGTACGCCACATGGCTGTCGCAGTTGGGGGCCTCTCTGATTCATCAGCGATGGTCGGGCAGTTGTGTACGTATGCGGATATGGTGGCTCATGCGCCACAGCCATTATCGGAAGTGGATGTTCCTCTTCGTCTTGCCAAAATAATCGATGGTGAGATTTATGTGATTTTCTCCAAAGAAGAGGTAGAGAAATCAGCAGCTCCTTTTATGTTTTCGATGGTCCTAAAGTTCCTCAAGCAATGCCCTTCACTTGATATTATTCGAGCATTCATTAGAAATCGGTGGGGGTTGGTTTCAGAGCTGGTAGTTTCAACAGTGTGTAAATCTCGGCATGTGGTTGTGCGGTTCTCCAATGAATCTGATTTTGTGAAGGCCATGTCGAGGGAGGTTATAGATGTGGATGAAGTACCTGAAGTACCATATAGAGGGTTTCATTGGCACCCGAATTTTGAGGAGGAATCAGAGCCTTCGTTGGTGTCGGTGTGGGTATTCCTGCCCAATTTTTGATGAATATTACTGCCCCCATTAGTCAATTTTTGTGCCGAGACAATGCCACAAAATGTGTGACGATGACTGATGGGGCAAGGTTTGCTTGGAATGGGCGTGGCCAAAGAACCAGTTCATGGAATTTGGTGAGGAATTCCACACCACCCTTCCAGCTTATATGTTGAAGTTGAATACGAGACATTGCTGGCATACTATGCTACATGTAAAGCACAAGGAAATAATCTGAGAACTTGTAGAAGGAAGGAGGGTGCTAAGAATATTAATGATCGGAAAAAGAAAGATAAACTTGTTAAAAAATGAAAGCCAAAAATCCTTCAACTGGAATCGCCTAAAGATGGTGATGTTGTGATTTCAAAAGATGGCGCTGGTCCAAGTTGTTTGCCAAAGGAGAATCAGGTGCTTCCCTTTGATGCGATAGGGGAAAATGTTTTGGTGCAGACAGGAAGTGGTGATGAATTGTTTCAAAATCCCATTGTTGACTCCAGTAATTTGAATGTGTCGCACTAGGATTCTGAAAGATTAGATGAAGATTTAATCTTAGTAAATCTGGTTGTAGAAGAGATGCCAAGTGACACTCTAGGTTCGGGCCTTGTGGTGGCTGAGTCAAGGGCCCAAGAATTAGGACTTGAGCAAGCACAAGACACGGGTCTTGTGGTGCCTAATGAAGTGCTTAAAACTGTCATGATTGAGGAATTACTAGTGATTGAAGAGGAGCAGTTAAGTTTACAAGATGATTGTGACAAAGAGACTATGGAGAAACCAAATGAGGAAGAAGCTTTGAGTAGTGGAAGTTTGGTCCCTTAGGATTTTGCTACTAACAATGGCTCTGTTTCGGAACCAAATGTTGAGAAGGTTGATCACTTATGTAAACAAAAGGAGTACACTTCGGATTGTGATATCCCTAAAGAAAAAAATGCAACTCAGGATGGTAGAATTCTCAGAAGTTCGTCTTGGGTTCATAGCAAACCCGTTCACCTGAATTTATGATTTGTAATCCTCTTTTCTGGAACATCCATGGGATCAAATCTTCATGGGGAAGATTGTTTAATCTGGTAAGAAATATTCGTTTGAACTTATTTATGTTAGCGGAATCTTTTGTTGATGAAAGTAGAATGAAAGCTTTGCGCAGTAGTTTGAATTTGGAAAGTTGTTTCTCTAATAAGTGTGTTGGTAAATTATGGTTGTTATGGGCGGGTGGTCTATAGATTTCTATTACGAATTTTAGTGATCAGCATATTACTGTGTCTATGGGATTTGATACTAGAACTGTTATGGTTTTTGTGATTTATGCTAAGTGTAATCACATGGAATGTAGAGAGTTATGGCGACGATTACAGTTAGATGTAGTGCCAGATACTCCTTGTTTATGTCTTGGGGATTTCAACATCCTTCGGGAGAATGGTAAGTATAGTGGTGGTAGACCTTGGTTGAGAGTAGCCATAGATGAGTTCAATTATTTTATTGACTCTTCTGGATTAACGAAAATGAAATCCTTTGGGAGTCATTTTTCCTGGTACAATGGGCAGATGAGTTTGGCTAGAAGTTGGTTGAGGATTGACATATGTTTTTTAAATTTGACAACGATGGGGCTGTTGACTAATGCTTACTATAAATATTTACCTCGTTTAACGTCGGATCATACTCCTTTACCTTTTATTTTAAGGGCTCTTGAATCTTAATATGACTCTTCTTCCTTTAAATTTCAACAGATGTGGGTGTCACATTCAAACTTCAGAGAAGTTGTTAATCAGACTTGGTAGGAACTAGTTGATTCTCTGGGTCTTTTTCGCTTGGCTACAAAGTTGAAAAAACTGAAGTTGGTGTTAAAAGACTAGAACAAACGGGTCTTTGGGCATACAAAAATAGAATATACAAACATTGGAAAATAAGATTGAGACTTTGGAAAGTCAGATTCAGGTGAGTTTTTCAGAAGAACTTGACACGACTTTAGTTGTTGCTAAAGAAGAACTGGCTATTTGGCTAAAAAGGGAAGCGACTAGATTTTCTCAAATTACAAAGTTTAGTTGGATGGAAAAATGTGAAGCTTCGACTAAGTTCTATAAAACTTTTGCTTCTTTGAAAAAGTCTATTGTTCATGAGATGTGATTTCAAGATGGTTCTTGCTTAGTTGGTCCGGAAGCAATTCACGCTGGTGCAGTGAATTTCTTTAGTGCTTTCCTTCAAGTGAAACCTCATAGAGACTTTCCAAATTATCGCAATATGTTCAACATGTTGTATTGGAGAAGGAAAACAACCTTCTTCTTTAGCTCCCTTTGATCCAAGAGGTTAAAGAGGCGATGTTCTCTATCCTGATTGATAGCAGTCTAGGACCTAATGACTTTGGGTCTGGTTTCTATCGATCGTGTTGGGATATAATGGAATCTGATGTCGTGCCAACAGTTACGGATATGTTTAGTGGAACTCCTCTTCCCAAATTTTACTTGGCTTCATATATCGTGCTCATTCCAAAAGTACAGGAACCTACTGGGTTTGATAAATTCAAACTGATCAGTTTATGTTCCGTGGTTTATAAGGTCTTCTCCAATATATTGGTCCGTAGATTATCTCTCATCCTGAAGAAAATTATTTACCTCCCAGGTAGGAGTATATTTGAGAATATTACTCTTGCCCAAGAGATGCTTCATATGATCAACAAACAAGTTCGATGTGGTAATGTCATGATTAAGGTAGACATGGCAAAGGAGTATGGCAGTGTGGATTGGGATTTTTTATTACATGTGATGTAGTCTTTCTGCTTCTCGAGGCGAGTCTATGAGATGATCCGACAGTGTATCTCAAATTCTTGATTCTGTGGTTATGATTGGTTTGGTGAAAGATTCTTTCCCAGTGGTCGTGAACTGTGCCAAGGGAATCCTTTATCCCCTTATCTGTTTATTTTGGTTGAAAAAATTCTTTCGAGGTTGCTGAAACACAAGTTTCAAACAAGGAAGATCATGTCGTTCTCACATCCCTATGGAGCTCATTTGATCTCACACTTATTGTATGCTGATGACATTGTTGCTGATGATATTGTTGTTTTTACTAATGGTGTTAAATCTTCTTCTTGTGTTATCAAGGATGTTTTTGCACAATATGAAAACTAGTCTGGTCAAGTAGTGAACAAAGAGAAATCATATATTTCTTTTCCTAAGGCTATCCCAGTCGGTCGGAAAAGGAGCAGTCTGAGATTAATGTCCTTCTCAGAAGGTTCTCTTCCAATGAAATATTTGGGTGCTCCTCTATTTACAGGCAGACTTGAAGTGTCTCACTTGATGATTTATTAAGTCGTATTCATGGAAGTTTAGAGGGGTGGCAAAATAGATTATTATCTTCTAGAGCTCGCATCCTTTTATTGAAACATGTGGTAGCTAGTATCCCGATTCACCTTCTTTTTGTTCTTTATGCCCTGAAGATGGTTGTTGGCATTTTGAATAGGATGATGAGTAATTTCTTTTGGTGATCTTCAAATGGAAAGCAGAAAAGAAAATGGGTGGCTTGGCATAAAATATGCACCTCGACACAGGAAGGTGGTATAGGTCTATGGAAACCTGAGGATGTTCAACAGGCGATATTTATAAAGTTTGCTTGGAATTTTTTAACCCAAAATTCAATATGTGTTAATTTTTTCACTGCCAAGTATATTAAAGAGAAGCATATCACATTGATTGATTCCAATAAGGGCTCTTTATTTTGGGAAAGAGTTTTATCTCTAGTTCCTAAGGTGCTTGGTCAATCTTTTTGGAAAGTACAAGACGGACAGGTTTTCTTTTTGGTGGGACGCATGGTTACATTCTGGTGCTCTTATGGAGTGTTGTGAGATTACTGACGGACCTTCTCTAAAAGTGAAAGATTGCAAAATTCAGAATGGTTGAGATGTTGAGCTATTACACAGTCTGGTAGGGGAGTAAAAAATTTAAGAGATTCTAATCTGTTTCGGGGAACAGAAGGATGGTACGGATCTATTGATTTGGAAACCGAATCTGAATGTGAAATTCTCAATAAAGTCCACTTGGGATTGTATTCGTGTTCAAGCTTCAAAATCTGATTGGGCGTCATGGATTTGGCATCCTGCACTTTCCAAGAAATATTCGGTTACTTTCTGGAAAACTTTAAACTTTCGCCTAAGTTTTGATGACCATATAAGAGCATTGGGGATTCCTATGGTTCCAAAATGTGAATAATGTGCACAGGGTTGTATGGAGGACCAAGACAATGTTTTTGTGAGAGGTATGGTTGCTAGAGAAATATGGTGTTGTGCTTCTTTGCAATTTGGTATGCCCTATGATTTCTGACGCCCTTAGAGAGGAAATTTGGAATTGTGGTTCAAACAAGGCTTTAAATCTTCTCAAGAAGGTACTTTACTTGGCCTTATTCCTATTATTTTAACATGGTCCCTCTGGATTTGGAGATGTAAAGCTCGTATGGAAGGTAAACAGAGTTCGGTGGATTCTTTGTGGGGATTGATTAAAGTAGCAATTGCTTGAGTTGGTTTGCGTTTGTGTGCTAGTAAAAAGCTTAAGATTGGCGATAAAGAAATCTTGAAGGCTTTCTATGTTCCTGTCAAAGTTGCTAAGTATAAGAATGCATGTTTTGTGAAGTGGCAATTTTCAAGTAGGGGATGGTTCAAATTAAATGTAGATGGGAGTTCTTTAGGGAATCCTAGGGGGATTGGAGCAGGTGGAATTGTTCGAGATGATAGGGGATGCCCAAGGTTGGCTTTTGCTAAAGACCTGTCTCACAAATGGAATAATGAAGCTGACCTATTGGTTCTTTATTATGGTTTGCAACATTGCCAAGAGTTGAATATTCATAGATTGGAAATCGAGCTTGATTCGTTATTAGTGGTCAAGTGGCTAGAAAAAGGTAGATGTTGCATTTGGTATCTTGAAGACTATTAAGAAAAAATTCAAGAGATAATTTCTAACTTTCAAGTCAAGATAAGGCATGTTTATTGAGAATGTAATGCTAGGGCGGTTTTTTTAGCTTGTTTAGCTTCAGCCCAAACTCCCACTTGAATAAATTTTAATGATATTCCAATGGAGCTTTAAGGTGTTTTGAAAGTTGATAAAACGGGACTCCCAGTCATTCGATGTTAGTGTTTTAATTTTTCTTTCATAGGCCTGTTTAGATTTGTTCTTGTTATATGCTTGTTTAGTTTTGGTATTTGGTTTTGGTTTTGGTTTTGGTTTGATTTTGTATTTGGGAGGGTTTTAATTTTTGATTTGTAACCTCCCAGATGCTTGATGTATAACTACGATTTTCCTCCACCATATGTGAGGGCTTATTAATAAACTTGGGATGGGACCACTATGTGTGGGGCTACTGGCTCTTCTAAAAAAAAAAAAAAAGAATGCCACCTGGCAAAACGAACACCTCTTGTCTTTGATTGAAAGCATTCCCTTCTCCTTAGAACACATTTTCTCACTATGGTTTCATATTGGGAAGGATCCACCCTTTCATCCCTTCTCAAATCTCACTTATCTCTATTACATATGCTTATAAAAAATACATGACAGATTCATGCAGAGAAAATTTGAATCAGAGGTCTAATTTGTGAAAAAGTGAGCTACTATTGGCCTCTTAATTCAGTCACCTTCCCAAAATCTCAATCAGGATTAGAGTTGAGAGTATAGAATCACTTCGAGACTGCTTCAACTCAATATAGGCCAAGACTATCAATTTTCTTTAAAAGTTTGATTCCAAAAGCTAGAACGAATCTTTGTTTCCTCTACTAGGGGATTTGGCGCAATGTTTGGGTGAATGGCAGTAAGCCAGTGGCACAATGAAATATTAGCTTAGATCTCCCACCTAATATAAGAATGTCTCCTAATTCCATCACAACTTTCACTGCCTTACAACATCCCTCAGATCACGATATAAGAATTCTGCCATGTCACCAATGTGAAAGGAGACCCCAGTTAATCCTTTACTTTTTGGGCTTCCATCATGATCCGTACATGCGAACAAAGCCATTGATCTCATATCAAACATGACAAAATCATATTTAAAGTGCATTCTAGAGAATTGAGGGATGCAAGTTTTGGATGATACAATCAAGAAAAGAAAAAAAAGAACCAAGAAAATTAGCTACAAAAAAAAAAAAAAATAGCTAGATTGAAATGGACAATGAGTGTAACAAACATGACGAGACCCAGTGGGCCGTTTGGTTTGTAAGGCAAACTTTTGGAGAAATCCTGGGAGCTATGTTTCCCACATTGCTCACTTTAGATATTTATCTTAATAAATGAATCAACGATTGCTTTTTTGAACCAATGAGAGAATTCATCCGCTATAAGCCTATAATGGATGGTTTAATGCCAACAAATGGATGGTGATCTTCATCTTTCCTTGACTCAATTCAGGGTCCCAATTTTCACCAAAGCACGTCATCTTCAAATGCACTTTTATAATCCTTGTTGAGCCTCACCTGCTAGCTTGAAATTATCAACCTGTATAAAAGATCTAAAGGGAAGGAAGTAAGTGTTGGGATTGTTTTAATATAGTCTATTTCCCAAGATATTTGAGGAATTTATTCCTTGCTGAGACTTCGGACATCAGAGAAATTATTTTCCAAATCACGTGAAAGAGGTGCCTGATTTTTGCTTATGCTCAGATAGCTTTGAAGCTCCATCCACTGACATTCTCAGTAAAATTTCCTTAAACTAATTGACAATCCATCCTTACAACCAAAAGTCACTCATAAGATCCAGCATGACTTTTGTTCCTGTCACTATTCTATTGGAGGTTTGAGCCACAAGAAATTCAGCAGAGAAGAAGTTCAAACACATATCCTCATGAGAACGTAATTTGATGAAACTTCTGATCACTATTCATTCTCGAAAATCCAAAATTCTCACGAGTCACGTGTTACAAAGAACTACACAATCATCAACTAACACCCATGCTTTAGCACCTGGTGCAACAGCCTCTTTTCGTACCCTACTAAGCCTAGGCTACCATTTTCAAGCCCACACATTCATCTTGCGTCTTTTTCAAGCTAGTAGTCGCATTTTTCTAAATGTTTTCCACAATCCAAATGTTTTTCTAAATTAATCCAAGAGAAAGTAAAGTAGAGATTGCCTTTTGGAAAACCCTATAATAAAAACTATGCATACGGCACATTCACATAAACAAAATGGAAAAATGAAAAAAAACCACGGCATCGGTAAACTATAGGGCCGTGACGACGCACGACGCGGAATTATCAAGACCACTCATGTAACCTGAAAGTGCTCATGTGTTGGTACGTAGCCACGGCTACTACCACGAGAGCGATTCATTTCATTCAGTTTCGCAGAGGAAGCCAAAAGCATGGCATAGGATACAGAAAGTGTCAGACTTTGGGAAAAAAAAAAAAAACTCGGCTCTGTGAAGAGAGAAACTGATCAGTGAGAGCGGTCAACTAGAGTGGCAGTTCTGCCGCTGAGTAGCACCTGATTTTTTCTTTTTTTTATTTATCATATTTTATTATTATTTTAAAATATTTAAAATATTTATTAATACATTAATAATCACATTCTTAACTATTAAAAATAAATAAATAAAATAAAATATCAAAATAATATATTAACATAAGTGGACAAACTAGCCACAAGAAAACACTAGTTGTCTCCCTAAAAAAAAAAAAAAAACAGTAGTTGTCCATCAATTTTTACATCTCATTTTGATATTTCATGCATTTTATTATTTTTTTAATTTTTTTACTTAATAATTAAGAAAAAGTGATTATTAATATATTAATATTTTTAAAAAATATTTTAAAATAATAAAAAAATGAGAATAAAAAAAGAAAAAATAGAAAGGATAATTTGGCAATTTGATAAGTTCAAATAATAAGCTCCAACAGACATTGTAGCACCACTCTTCATATTTATGAAAAATGTTAGCATGTTTACTTATTTTGACACTTTATTTCAACATTTCATGATTTTAATTTTTTTTAATTTTTTAATTTAATAATTAATAATAATTATCAACATATTAATATTTTTAAAAATAAATAAAAAATAATAATTAGTAGCTCCGCTATTATCAAGGAGAAGGAAGATATAGAGGAAAAGCTGTGGAGTGAGGAGTTTTCAAATTCTTTGTCTTTTTCTACTCGCTATCTGACTATTTTTTTTATTTGAAAAACGCTGTCTGACTACTGAGTATTGACGCATCACACTTCCATTTTTGCTATCTAATAATAAAATTCTTAATGGTAATAATATTATTTACTTTTATTTATTTATCTACATTTTTATCAAGATTTTCAGATCTACAACTAGTATTTTATTTTTTTAATGAATGGTCATATATTATTATAATAATGCTTGATATAATTATAGATTATATAAACATCTAATGGACTTGGTGGATACTTTACTAACTGATAAATCCTATTAGTTCCACACAATAATTTTGATAAATAATAGAGTTTATTATTAAAAAGTTAATTTTTTTAATGAAAATTTATATTTACTCACTTTTTAAAAAAGATTATACGATATTTACACACTTTACGATTATAAATATCATTTCTCTTAATTATCATAATTAATAACACATGCAAAACAAAAGGAAATGGAAACTTATGCACTTGATCAAATAAAAACAAAAATTAACCCAACTTTGCTACCATCATTGAGACTAGACTACATTTAAATTTTGAGATGATCTCAAATAATTCGAGATGATATATAAATAATATTTTTTTTGTAAATTTTATTGAGATGTATATAAATGTACATAGTAAGTTGAGAATGATTTAACTTTTTTTATAAGAAAAAAATAATAATGTGATTCATTTTAGATAAATTGAGTTGAACTCAACAACCAACCACCTTCCTATATTGAACCACTTTGAGTTAGTGTGACCCAAAACTAAGATGATTCCATATTGTGTTCCACGGCATGTGGTTGAGCCAATTAATGCTCTAATGGATCACATTATCTTGTTACTTGATTTCCAAGATTTTAACTACGAGAGAAGTTAATATATGAGTGGTGGTACATTTTTGAAAGATATTGCTCGAATTTGTTTTGAGCAGCACAAAATGTTTTTTATTTATTTTTTTCATTCATTTTCTTTATATTCTTAAATAATTTTTGAAAAAGAAAAAAATTCACATCATCATTAAAAAATAATTCCTTAATTACTAAATAAAAAATGATATTGGAAGAAATCTTTGAAAGAAATTGTCGGGCCATAAAGCATTTCTCTTAATATATAGAGTCGGTTTTGCAACATTAATAATATTTAGAAAACTACTAAATAAGTAATAAATGTCGTATGACCCATTTTATGCATCTATTTCTTCTATTTGAGATGTTGAAGTTTGATAAGAACTTGTGTGAATTGTAAACACAAGAATTTTAAAAAATAATCAGCTAATATTTTTACAACCATTTTCTCATTATAAATGATATAGAAGATAATTTTGAAATAAGAAAAAAAAAAAAACTAGGTGGCCCTTGATCCCTCCAAAATTGATCCAACCATTCGTAAATGAGTGACTGGGTTCCCATGGCAATCCCACCATTTGAAATGAGGTCGGTTATCCCAACTATTACTTCAGTACAAAGTGACCAAATTTACCTCTCGCGTGAGTGGTAAGATTTATTTTGGATTAGTATATTATATCAAAAATGATATATGTGGCTTCTCCCTAGCATGTCTCATATTATATATATATATATATATATATATATATATATGAGAGGTGTTAGGCAGCAGTCCGGCTGCTATTGCAGTCTTTCATATAAACAGTAATTTTACTATTTATATGAACGATAAAATTATTATTCATGTGAAAGGCTGCAGTAGCAGCCAGACTGCTGTCAAGATCTTTTCTCATATATATATATATATATATACCCCATTGGATTTCACGAAAAAATAATTAATATTTAGTTATTTTTTAATTACAACGAATTTCATAACACACTCCAGTAGCTATATTTTTAAATTGAACTTCTGTGTTTCATTCTACAATCTTCATCCTTGGCTATTAGCTTGCACAATTAAAATTTATGCTTCTTACCTTCAAAATAAGAATAAGAATACCATTATAATTATGTTAATCGGTTAATAATTATTTTATTTTATTAAAAAAAATTAATTATAGATTACAACCATTTCATTTGAAATAAATATACTAATCACTGAATCAGTTGTGAAAAATTAAATTTATCATTTATTTTAAATAATACAATTATTCACGATAATAACTAAAAACTTATAACTTTTTCGTAATGCTATATATATATATATATATATATATATATAAAGTGTGTAATTCTTCTACACTCAATTTGAGAAAAATAGAATTCATTATTGAAAAAAAAAAGTTTTTTTTTTTTACCTGGATTTCAAATTCTACCCACTTTTCTTTAGAAAAAATCTAAAATTTGCAAACCTAATACTACAAATAATATAATTTCTCAATTTTTTATTAACATTCCTTCAATAACTCTACATTTACATAAAATAAAAAAAGAAGAAGATAAATATACAACATATTTTACAACAGTTTATACAATAATATTATAAACAAAGATAATTTTATAAATTGTTTTATAAAATTAACATTATTTTATAAAAATATTTTTATTTTATAATATATATTATATAAAGTATTATAAAATATATTGTGTATATTATTTCTCCATTTCCAATTCTTTTCCGGGCCTCTGCCTCATTTGATTTTAGGACAACAAACGAAGTACAGTAGTTAAAAGTTTTACCATTTTGCAATTCGTCTTCCAATCGTTCGTTCCCTTAAAAGGCCCTCTCTCATTGTTGTTATTCAAATCCGAAGGACCAAAACCCTATTTGAGCATTTTCCTTCACGGATTCGGAGCATCGTCGTCACTGTCCCCCCGATCCTTCAGATCAAAAGCTAAGTTCAAATGCTATAACCGGGTACGTCCGATAAATATCAATGTTTTATATATGCTATTTATTGAAGTTTATAAGTTTAATTTCTCAGATGGGAATTTAACAACTGCGTTGTTTATGCATTTTATGGTGATTTTTCAACAAATTGCTCAATTGGGTTTAGTGGTATTTATCAAAAGGAGTAAAGATACGATTTTGGTGGCTCAGGGTGCTTACTTTGATGCATTGTTATATCGTTGGAGATCTAGATGAAAGTGGGAATGCTAATCATTCGATATAATCGCAGTTAAATCCATAGCTGTGAAGAAGACCAAGAATTAGGTTATTTTGGGATCTCTTATTTTAGTTAATGTAATAAAATGGGTTTTTTATGCTATTTAACCAGTGCCTCTCAGTTTCCCAGCATAATTCTCACAAGAACCAGTTCTTGGGTCTTTGTTTTTTGTTTTACAATCTCTTCAAAATGGGAGTTGCGTGATGGGAATCCAAGAATTGAATTGAATTGCGGAGTTGTGGCAGCAGAGCCTATTATCAACACTGTGTGTAAATCTTAAGGGACATTGTGGGACATTAATTAAATTTGCTGGGCTGGAGGCTCGGTTATTAAATCTTGACAAGCTAATATTTTAAGCATGGCCAATTGAATCTTCAATTGTTGGATTATCAAAGGCATCCTAGGCAATTGAGAGAGGAAAATGAGCTCGTAGATTATATGCATGCGGCAGTTCATTTTTATATAAGTCGACTATTGTTAATTTGTATATTAGCATTTGTTCTCTGGCAAGTGGGTAATGTAATGTATTGTATTCAGTTTTTGTTTTTTGTATAGCTGATAAGTTGTGCGCTGAAGATGGTGAAGTTGACGATGATTGCCCGTGTTACTGATGGCCTTCCACTAGTAGAGGGACTGGATGATGGCCGTGATTTGAAAGATGCAGAATTCTATAAACAGCAAGTCAAGGCTTTGTTTAAAAACCTCTCGAGAGGCCAGAATGAGCCTTCAAGGATGTCAATTGAAACTGGCCCCTATATTTTCCAGTATCCTTTCTTCCGCTGTGAAGTTGTCATGCCATTACATTTTTATATCCCTATTTCATTTTAATTTCATGTGACTGAAGTGGGTCTCTCTCATATGCTTCTTTTGTACTTGGGTTATGCCCCTTTAGATTTATTCTCTTTTAAAAAGTATGCATGTAGCTTCTTCATTGCTTCATTATTTTTCCAGTATTACTTGTGAAAAAAATTGGAAATTCTGGTATTGTTAGGACTTACTTGGCTTGACTACTTTGCCTCGATCCCAATTAATTAGTTGTGAGCTTCAAACTCACTGTGTGATTATGGAGGCTTAATAAGAATTGTGGATGAGTGTGAGAAATTAAGTTCATGTAGATGTAGTGGTCACAGTTATTGGTATGGCAACTTTGGTCACTTAACAAAGGCCATGGAAGCTTTGGTTGGAACTTACTTTTTGCGTCACTTGATTTTGTTTTCAATACACTCCATCAAAGTAGTGATTTTTTCTGAATGTTGGGATGAGTTTGTTATATCATCAAATAATGCTACCTTAACGCAAATTTTTAGTTATATCATCGAAGGACGAGTTTGTTACTTGACAATGTGTGACCGTGCTTATCCTAAGAAACTTGCCTTTCAATACCTTGAAGACCTCAAGAACGAATTTGAGCGTGTAAACGGGGCTCAAATTGAAACTGCTGCCAGACCGTATGCCTTCATCAAATTTGGTAGGGTCTGGCTTTTTCTATGTAGTCATCATTTGTTCTATGTTGACAGCAATATTTTTGGTGCTTCTACTGACAGTTTCTTGCTCCTTTTTTTATGTTTAAAGACACGTTCATACAGAAAACAAAGAAACTGTATCAAGACACTCATACTCAGCGTAATATTGCGAAGTTGAATGATGAACTCTATGAAGTGCACCAAATAATGACTCGCAATGTTCAGGAAGTTCTTGGTGTTGGTGAAAAGTTGGACCGTAAGATTTTCATCCTTCTGTTTTTTAGAAATACCAGCATTTAGTCACTAATAAAATAAATAAAAATAAAAATAAATACCTGCATTTAGTTATATCAGTTTGTTATGGTGTTCATTTGAAGCTATGCAAGATAATGTATGGAACTCATGCAACTTAATGCAAGCGCGAACGCACACATGCACACTGGCATGGCCCATATGGCTCCTCTAAAGCTAACGTCATTCAATGTCTTGGAGTGCTTGTATGAATGTGCTTGGAAACACATGTATGTTGCATTGTTGATTGATGGTTGTATTTAGTCTCAAAACAATAAGATATTATATGCATATCCATATAAACATGCGTACGTGCGCGCGTGCGTACACACACACACACACACATATATGCATGCACGTGTATATGTATTCACCATGGTCTATACAAGAGTAGAGAGCAATGGACATCCACCCACTTGTAAAGGGATCTCCCTTTTCTATGTTAGGAACCTATCTTGTGCCATGAGGATTGTCAAAGAGCATGAAGTTGTAATTGCAATAAAATCTTGGTTAGGTGGGTCTGTGAGTTTACATGCTACAATCAAGTTAGTGTTTGCTACTGTCTTTGAAGAGACTGCTATGCAGCATGCAGTTAATTGAAACACCTGTCAAATGTGAAGTTATGTTTGGAAATCAAATTGTAAGGTCTCAACCCACAATTGTAGTTGGAATCCTCCCATTTTCTTTAAATTTTCAAATGTTTCTCTAGGTTTTTGCTAGAAGTATCAATAGATATATGTTATTTTCCCCTCTTTCTCCTGGATTGATAGATCCCTCCACTTTTCCGTTTGTAGAGAGTATATGTCATGTATGTTGCAGGTTGTATAATCTATTCCAAATTTCAATGTTGCAGAGGTCAGTGAAATGTCTAGTCGGTTAACATCAGAATCTCGTATATATGCTGATAAGGCAAGAGACTTAAATCGACAGGTTAGTTTCATCAGATTAATGCACAATATACATGAGGCTCATCCTCTTAAACTTGTGGACATGTGGGAATTCTTGTGAGCAAACTCAAATTTACTGCTGAAGTTCCAATCTGTTTGGTGCACAGACATGCTTGTTGAGACATTTGTTTATTTTATACTAGAGAGTGCACCTAATTAAGAACTAGTACTAGATACAAGGAAGTCATGGAATTTGGTACCATTAAAATCTATAGCTATGGCCCACATAAATAAGGTCTTGTGAAGACATATTTATTGTTGCTTGAAACTTCTTATATAATGTGATTTTACCCTTCCTGTGGTAATGCACAGCTTGCAATTTTCCAAACATTACCCCAGTTAAATGAGCTGGTTTCAGCTGTCTGAGCTACAGCCTGACACATTTTTCAATGTATATTCATAGAAACTCATGGCAGATAATGTTAATAGAGAGGACCCCCACTAGAAATTTTTTTGATAAGTGAACTCCCACTAGAATATGGGGTAGCCAACTTAATGGTTTCATTGGTATTGGTTGATTATTTGTGCCTCTAGCTTAATTGAGCTATCTTGTCTCATTCAGATGTAAGTATTTTTCTTATATATAAGCAAATGTAAACAAAAGGTTATATGGATGAGACCTACACATGACACCTGTCCCAGTAAATATGTTATGCAAAAGGGACTACCTGAGCATCTATGTTCATAGCCATACATGGTATTAGATCTATACAGAATGTGTGCACGCGCGCGCGCGCACACACATAAAGATAACCAATTAACTTTTATTTTATTTATTTTAATTTTTAATTTTTTTTTATCTTTGTTGCAGAAATTATATCCATTGCACTTATTTGCAATTTATCTTGACAGATGCATGACATTTGCTTTTCTTAGCCTCCATCAGGCTGCTGTGTGCTTTTTCTCTAGATCAAATTGTTTCTCATGTACTGCAATTTGATTTTTTATATTTTAAATTTTTTTTGTTTATGTATATATATGTGCGTGCGTGTGTATGTATCTGAAAATCTTAGTTAAAAAAAATGTATGCATCCGAAAATAGTTTAGAAGATGACGATTACTTATCTGGTTGTTTGTCTCAATTTCAGGCGTTGATTCGAAAGTGGGCCCCTGTTGCCATTGTGTTTGGAGTAGTCTTCCTCCTCTTCTGGGTCAAAACAAAGATCTGGTGATCCAACTGACTATTCTGAAAACTTTGCACATTTCTCCTGTGCTTCTGGTGGCATAATAGTCTAGACTCCAGGTCTGTTTCCCATCCACATGTGTACTTGAATTGTGTTTCAAGATAAATTCTTGTCTTCATTGATGGATTCGACTGAGGGAACTAGTCCGTAAGTAACTTGGGGTGATGGACCTCTGCATGTGGAGCCTTGAAAGAAAGACCTGTTGCCTTTAAGACTAGATAAAGAGCCAAAATATATTTGTTCAAAATTATGAGAAATGTTGACAAATGTTTGTTAGACTCTTAGTTGCTGCTTTTAATATGCTTCTCTTGACCCTTACATTGGCGTACTCTAAACATTATCATATCAACCTTTCTAATTCATTTGGCTTTTGATTTTGATTTTTTACTCTAATTCTAGCTGAATTATTTGTACTTCCTATCTAGTGGCATTTCACCTTAACTTTTATAGATTTTGTGCTAGTGTCTTGTTGCTCAATGAGGGTGGTTCTGAAGAGACCCAATTCCTCAATGCTTCTCTTTCTCCATACATTGGGTGACACATTTGATGTGAAACTGCATACTGATTTTTTTTTTATAAGAAATAAGTATTATTAAGGTGAATGAAATAGGCATAGCTCAAGTATAATGGAAGTATACAAAAGAGCACCTAAATACCTGCATACTGACTTTATTGATTTGAATTGGGAATCTCTACATTTTTTAAGAAACTCCATACAGTAATGTGTTCCTGCAATCTTGGACATTGATGAATAAATGAATACTTAAGGTTTTACTGCCATGTTATTACTTTAAATAAACACAAATTCAAAAGGTCTTGCGTTATTGGGCCGTGGAGAGTCCTGCAATCATTCGGCGGTTTTATGGTGTTTGTGTCAATTGGTGTGGCTTTATGCTGTGCCAAATTCCAATATGTGGACTGCAAAAAAAAGAGAAAAAACTCTCTAAATCACCACATCGTTCTTAAACGCATTCAAACTGTAAGTCATGATGATTATTCTTCCAAAACCAACCCTTTGTTGTTGTCACCTTCGTTTATTAAATTAGATAGTATTATTACCCTCGTTTATAGAACTACCATTTTGATGACCAAATAAGTGTACGCGGGAAACACAGTACAGGACTGTACCGTTTAGCCTAGCAATGGTTTTTCTCTGAGTCTCAGACTAGTGAAAAGAGACTCATGTTTCTACCTTCTAAGTGAGAAAAAAAAGACATAAAGTAAGTATTACAGTATTTATTGATGTTTGTATGTCTCAAGAAATGATAGTTGCTGTCATGAGAATGTAAGCGCTGTATTATTATTTTAAAAAAAGTGAATAAAAACAAGACTTACATGAAAAAAAATATCTTAATAATAAATTTTACTCTCTTTTGAAATGATTTCATTCAGCTTGCGCATTCTATGACTATGTAGCAGTACTCGTATGCTTATTTCAGACCTTTTATGTTTATTAATCTCTCACTTGAGGCTCTTTTATAAGTACATGAGCTTGATCAAGACTTGAAATAGTGTATTTAGTTGCCCTGTTTTTTAATGAGGCCCCCCGTTATGCATCGATCACTCATAATGTGGTTGGTTTACTTAATAATTCAACTATTGGAAGCATCTGTCGCTAATCGATGCAAAGTAGAAGACAATATCAATTATCACGTAGAATTCAACATGCCATTTTTTACTGTGCGTCCAACATATCAATATTAGCCGAAACAACTACTCTATCCTCATTAGATTGAAGTTGAGTTTACACATCAGGTTCACTTATAAGGTGCAAATAAGATGGATGAATTGTGTCCGCCAAAGCCAAATGAATTAGACACTGCCACCTTTATGTCCAAAGGTTCCTTCTTGGTGCCGACAAGCACATTCATGTCCTGGATCAGATTTGGATAGCTTACAAGTTTAAAACCATGTCAAATAACCTTCAAGAGTCAAAAAGAAGAAGCCTTAATGTTCTTTCAGACACCATGCAATAATATAAAGGAAAATGCTAAGGAGACCACGGTTTTGGTTTTGACAGAAGAAATGCAGATCAAAACCGTCGGACCATGTAGAGGGACCCAAACTTTAGAGTAATGTTATGTATAAGTCTCAAATGTACAAATTTTATACATACATTTTGTAATATTGTGGGTCCCATCAAGAAAAAATGAGTTCCATATTTTTTCATGGTGGAGTTTACTTTTTTATAAAGTATTTGTGCGAGGCTTGTACATTTGAACCTTGTATGTATCATTTCTCCAAACTTAAGTAGTCTTGGGAGACTGATAAGATGGATATAGATTTATTATCAAAATGATAAATGTTATTTTAGTGATCTTAGATTTAAAAAAGAAAAACAAAAAAGAAAAAAAGAACAGCAACAACTACAAAAACAGAAGCGTACCATGCCTTCATCAGGACTTTCGAGATTCAAGTTTGGATGCACCCATCCTGTCTGTATTGCCTGTATTTTAACATGGAAAACCCAGTTTACAGTGAAGAATGATGCAATGAAAGGAAACCCATTGAATTCCATATGAATGGGTCAATTCCAATCATATACTAAAGTACTAACCCGGAGGAAAAAAATCTATTTTTTTTCCCTCTCCTCTCCTCTATGTTTCTGTCATTAAATTTGTCTGAAAGTAATTTCTAGTTAGCATAATCCCCACCCAATCATTATATCAATCCCTTTAACTAACCACTACTCAGCTTAAATCTTAAAAAGCAGGAGTCCCAGCTGTTCATGATAACAAGAACGGGAATAACTGGAGCAGATAACCACTGTCACAATAATGCAGTGCAGAAACTCCAGCAGCCAGCCAAAAATTAGTTGCAATATAGAGGCATACGAACAAACTATGACCATCGATTAAAACAGAGTCCACATACTCTCTCTGTTTTAGTTAGTGTCATAGACTCATAAGTCTAGGGACATCAAAGGATTCAATGCTATTTAGTATTTCGAGCTTCTAGCTTTCAAATCCCAGGTTTGAGTGCTTTTCCCCAATATGCAATGAAGAAAGCAAAAAGTAACTACCTTGACTGTTGCAACAGCTTCTACAGCACCTGAGGCCCCTAACAGGTGACCAGTCATGGATTTTGTAGAGTTTACTTTTAGCTGCAAAAATTAGTAATCCGACTATAAAATAATGTAAGTATCATAATTGAGGAATTCAGTAAATCTGTTTTCCTCATACCCCTGGACTTTTTCCAAAACAATGCATTAGGGCTCGGTATTCATTCAGATCACCCATTGGTGTGGAACTAGCATATGCATTTATGTAATTGACATCTTCTTTAGCTACTCCAGAATTAGTCAAGGCCTTCTCTATGCACACAATAATGCCAGTCCCTGATTTTGGGCATAAATTAGTGTCCATAAGTTTAGACCTTCATCTGGATCAAAATCACTTTGCAATATAAGGAGCCAAAATAACATTCCCAGCAAAACCTGGGAAGCTAGCCAGCCCCATGGAAACATAGCCGATCCCAATCTGTATAGGAAGCTTACTTGATCGAAACAAAATAGAGTAGAGAAAAGAAATATAGGAATTGGGGAAAAGATGAACTCTGATTCTAATCAGAAATTATATTTGCATTCATGAAATATGTAAATGCCGTATAATCGTTTTGAAAAAAGTGAATAAAACATGAGACATACATGAAAAAAATTATTTATTTAATAATGGACCTCACTATTTTTCAATGTGATTATGCGATGTTTATACACTCTGCAATTGTATATAGTATTACTTGATTGTAATACACTAGTCAACCAGCTTTATCAGATTAATCCAAAAGACTTGAGTTCCTACCATCAGGATGGGGCTCGATCATGTGATAGGCATCACAACTGACACTTCCACCAAGAAATTCGGCATAGATTTTTGCCCCTCTTCTCTGTCATATTTATAACAAATGTAACAAAAAATAATTTAAGATACTAGAACTCTAACATATAAGATATTGAGGCCATTTGTGAACAATGCAAGAAAGTTTATTTACAACAAAATACCTTAGCATGTTCTAGGTCTTCTAAGAGCAAAACCCCAGCTCCATCTCCAATAACAAATCCGTCCCGCTTCTGCGACAACATTGTATCTCAAGTAATGAATTATAGATAGAAGAAGATGAAGTGCCTAATTACGAACGTGAAATCTAAAATTCTAAATTTTGGTTGATAGGGATGTGACAGAATATGGTTCAATAATCATTTCAGAAACTACTGTTATATTTTCTTTAATAGAATGCGTGAACTCATTTCACAGACTATCATATATGAGCTGTCATTTAAGTGTGAACCAGAGCTTATGAATCTGATTTAGTAATATCAAAATTCAAAGTATGATCCAAGAAGAAGACAGAAATTTAGAAGCAATACAGTATCCCAGGGGCGGGAGGCTTTGGTTGGTTCACTATTTCTTTTTGAAAGAGCTCCGCATGCCAAAAAACCTCCCAAGCCTACAGTAGCAATTCACAAAGAGGATGAATAAAATACAGCGAGCATAACATCTAAATCAAATTCAGGATTAGAAAGTAATGTATGTTGCCTATCGGAAGAACTGCTGCATCAGATCCGCCACAAAGTATCATGTCCTGGAAATGCCCACAAATTAGATGGCAGTATTTGGCTAGTTACCATTTTAGGATATGAAAACTCAAGTCAGTAAAATGAAGACAATGGACCACACAAGCTTTCAAATAAATGTGAAATACTAATACCAATTCTACTTAATGTTTGCATGGGACTAAGTTGTGCACTTACACTTTCACCGCTCATAATATGGTGTGAGGCATTCAGTATACAAAAGTTGCTTGTTGCACAAGCTGTAGAGATTGAATAGTTTGGACCCATCCATCCCTGCAATTCACTAACTCATGAACATCTAGAAGGTTGCAGCAACTATCAGCTCTTGACCTGTTCTAAATTTCTAGCAACACTGTCATCGAACTTACCAAATCCATTGCCAGTATAGCAGAACCATTATTGGTTGTCACAAAAGGTATAGAAAAAGGATTCATTTTCCTGTAGGAAACCTCCAGTGCTTTGATTGCATCATGAAAAATCTGATTCAAATGTCTCATTAATATGGTAGGTGTAGAAAAAATGAGAATGGAAACATGTGTTTTCAATGAATTAAAGTCATGAAGCAAATGATGCTGCACCATGGAATGAATCTCATGCTCTCTACTTTCACTTACCCTCATGCCTCCCAGCGCAGAGCCAATAACAACTCCACATCTATTTTTGTCTAACTTTCCAAGAACTTCCTCGGTAATGCCAGCATCTGCTAATGCTTTCTTCCCAGCAGTGAGAGAGTAAAGAGTGAATTTGTCTGCCCTCTTTGAAAGTTTTGATGCGACCCATCCATCTGGCGAGAAATACTTGATTTCACCAGCAATTTTCTGTTAGGAAGATTACTAGAATCAACACCTAAAGGCAACCCGTTTCTAGTCCGGAAATTAGCACAAAAGATATGTACCGTTGGAAATGGAGAGCAGTCAAAACTCTGTATCTCACTTATGCCACTCACTCCTTCTAGAAGATTATCATAGAAGACATCTGGATTGTCACCAATAGGGGTTACCACACCCATCCCTGTCACGACAACCCGCCGTTGCTTTCTAGGTTGTTTCTTCTCTGTGATGGCCCCATTTGCAGGTCTCACGGCTACTGCCATAGCATTGCCAGAAACTGTAGCAAAAGACTTGAAGTTTGGTAAGCATTTATGCCAGAAGCTAGATTCAACAACATATAGCATATTATCAACTTTCCAGAACGTCCTGAAATACTATCATGAGCATTAAAATCGTTGGATTATGTAAAATAACCGAAATTGCATTTCACTTCTATTCATATCAAGCTTCAGTTTTACGAACCGAGACAAGCAGCAATTAACTAAGTTAAACTCCCTAAATAATACCGTACATAATACTGAAAGTAGAAAAAGAGAAGTGACGAAGAACTCTTGACATGAACTAGAACCCAAACACGCCCAGACACAGATACATATACGCCCACCTTAACCTACAAGCAGCTTTGAGCATACACAGAAAACAGAAACCACCAAAATCAAAGCATTATATGACGTTTAGAAATTTTTTTTTTTTTTTTAAAAGGGAAAATTACCGGAGTTTGCACCACGATTTATGCACGTTTGCCTACTATTCCTGGCCGCCTTGGACCCGAAAAGTGAGAACCCGGTGTCACCAAAGAAGTTTATAGACGAATAAAGCCCTTTAGAACTATTATATTCGTTGAACGGCTCGAAAGCGAGGCAAGAACTCGTCAGATTTCGAATTCCAGAATTACATGAAAGCAAGTTACTCCCAAAACCAGCACCACCACGAGTAATATATTTTGACTCGAGCTTCTTTTTCCTCGCCCATTGGCTCAGTCTCTTTGGAGAGTGAAACATAGAGGAACTCGTAAGCTGGTCTTTCTCAAAAGCAACGGAAGCGCAGGCAGCCACAAGCCACGTACAGAGAGGAGAGGCTAAAGCGGAAGACGCCATTAGAAACGTCAAGAATTGACACAAACAGACAGAGAGAGCCAATAAGACCCAGATGAAGACACCGATAATCCTGAAAGTTCACGAATAGACCAGACCAAAGCAGAACAGACCCAGAAAGAGTCAGCAATAGAAGGAATGGAAGCAGAGGAACAAGGCTGCAAAAGAGGCTAACTGTTGAAGAAACTACGTAATACCAATTCAATTGAGTAAAGTCCAACCATGAACCAAGACAAGCCAAGCCGAAAAAACGGAGAAGGGAATTTCGAGGACTTAGAAATTCAGCAGTAGATGGACTGAAAACAGAGGAGAAGTTTCATTTCCGTGGACTAGGAGCAGTTTTCATGGGCTTTAGAGGGAGAAGAAGAAGATAGTGGGTTTACATAGGAGAGAAACCCAGGACGGAAATGAGATAATGACTTAGGACTGAAGCTATTTGAAATGCTCTAGTTTGGCGAATCAGCCATCCTTTCAAAGGAGACGCCAAGTGCCGTGTGAGGGCCTCAGAGAATGGAAGGCGTGAAGGCATACGAGGTGCGTACAGCGTCCCTGGTACAAGTACAAAGCGGCGATGTGACGGGATATAAGGATTGATACAATTTTGCACCAATCCAATAAAAAAGTGACATGTGGACGGTCTCATAGTTTAATAGTAGATTCATTTAAAGCATCAGCAATAGATTTATTATAATTTCTTTTTAAATTATACACTTTTCTATATTTTTTAAAAAATTTCATCAAATTTAATCAATAATAAAAAATTAAAAAAAAAAGTAGAAAGAAGAATATTTTTCTATTTGTAAATAGTAATCTTTTAAATCTCTCTAAATTTTTACATGGTGGGAATATCAAATTTGAAGAGTTTTGATATTTTACTATTTACTTTTCAAAATAAAAAATAATTTTTTACTTTTTATCATACTCAAAAGTGTTATTTTTAATTAAAGATGATACCCTTTTTTTATATTTATGTAAAATTATATTTTTTTAAAAAAATATTTAACTAATTCAATATCAATACTCTAATAAATTTTGTTAACTCTTGACAATAAAAAATATAAATCTTGGGAGCTACCTAAGCTTGAAATTGGATAAAGGTAGACTGGCAAGTACTGACTTTCTGAGTTGAAAAATGCTAATATGGTCATTCATTTTGATATTTGATATTTTTTTATTTTTTTATTTAATGATTAAAAAAATAATTATTAATATATTAATATTTTTTATATATTTTTAAAATTTTTTAAAATAATAAAAAATGAAAAAAAAAACTAAATATATATTTAAACAGTACTATTCAGACGACAGAATAACCTTCCTTTTCTGAGTTCGATTTATATCAAAAGAAGACAAGTGGCACGTGACATATGGCTGCGTTTAGATACTGAAATTTGAATTGACACGTAGATAGTGTTTTGTGGTCGCATTGAAATGTATTTGAATATATAAAACAGATTGATATATGTGTTTGAATATATAAACTATATTGAGATATATGTTTAATTTTTTTTTTGAAAATTTAAAAAATAATAAATTTTATTAATGATTAATTTGAAATAAGTTATATTAGATGACAATAGTAATAAGATAAATTGTGAATAATAAATCATTTGAATTGAATATATTTTAGATTTTATAAAAGTAAAAAGAAAAAGTTGAATAAAAAATATTATAAAATTAAGATATTGTAAGAATATAGTTTTATAATATTATTTTTATTTGAAATTTTGAAATAGGTAAAATATTTTTTATTTAAAAATTTGAAAATTTTGTATTTAAATTATATTTAAAAATAAAATAAAATGATAAAATTTTCTTAAACCCCAAACATGCCATTGAATGGACCAGATTAATAGGTGTGAATAAACTAATAAATCATCGCTCATTCTTATAAGAAAAATTATATTTACAAACAAGTGTTATTCACACACACAGCTAAATACTTATAAAGAAAAATTTTAAAATTTAAATCTTGTGAATCAAATATTTTCAAATACGTGATGTAGATAGCGTTTTACCTATCTTTTTGCAAATAGAATATTTCTTTTTATAATTTTTTTTTTTTTTCTGGATATAAGCCTAACCCAGGTTTCATAACATTATATCATAAAAGAAAGGTGACACTATAATCCTGCAATTTGTTGCCAAAAGGTGGATTTTTTTAGATAATTATAATTTTGGAGATGAAGTCAAAAGGACAGTATTTAAGAGTGCACATCAAATGTGCATTCCAAATATGCACAATATTGTAAATATTTTTTTTCTTTTTCTGTTAGGTGCGGTTTAGACGGTGAGAGAAAATGATATAATTTTAGATAAAATTTAAACAAAATATTATCATATTATTATTGTTTTAGAATTAAAAAAATGAATTATTTAATGTATTTTATATGAGAATTTAAAAAAATAATAATAATAAAATAAGATGAAATAAAATATTTTTACTATCCAAATGAGGCATTTAAGCATTCTTAACCATAAAGAAAAACAAAAACAAAAATATTAATAGTCACTTTATTAACTACTAAGAAGAAGTAAAATAATAAAAAAAAATGAAAATGTCTGAGTAAGCATATTTAAAAATCGTACTGGCATTTTTGCATTTTTCAAGTGAAAAATACTAATTTAGGTATAAAAAATATTATGGACAAACGTAAAAAACGAATGACGAATAAACGTCAATTAATAACTTGTGCATTTTTCAGTTGTAATATTAGTTGAGAAATGAAAAAAATGGATACGAAATTAAAAAAAATAAAAATTGTATGTTTTATTTATTAATTAGCGTTTATCTACCATTTATGCCTAACATTATTCGTTATTCGTTAGGTATATATTAATATATTCCATAAAAAAAAAAGGTATATATTAATATTACAACTGTAAAACTACAACGGGAAAATGACCTAAGAAATTTTGGCAGAGCAAATGCAAATGCAATGCAGAGAGAGAGAGAGAGAGAGAGAGCAACAAACTAATTATAAATATATCACTACTTATTATTTTACTGTTATTTTACTACTTATATGTGTATTTGAATGTTTTTTATTATTTTCTTTTAAGTAATTTTTTAATATTTTTAATCATTAAAAATATATATATAACTTTACTAATATTTACTTTCTTAATTATTAAGTAAAATTAAAAATTAAAAAAAATAAATACAAAAATAATTGTAAATAAGTAGTAAAATAATAATAAAGGTATCGTTATTGAATTACAAAAGGCGATAATTTCTATGGGATGAGAGAGTACGTGATTAATGAGACCACTAGTTAGTTTTTTCAAAATTCGACGCATTATCATATGAAAAATGATATTTGTACCAAATTTTATATAAAAATTGTGCAAAAAATGAATTATAATTCATCTCTAATTATATTTTATATTTCAACCTTTTTAACTTTTAATTTTGTTTGTGTTGGACAAATCATTATTTCTATTCTTTTTCTTTTTTAATTTCTTTAATTATAATTGACGCAGAATTGAAAACTTGTTTACGCACAATTCTTGCCCAAAATTCCTGTATGTAGCAGAATCCGTAGCACATATGATTGATGATGAAAACGATCAATTAACAAAAATATTGTTTAAAGATTATAAATGAAAAAAAAAAAGAGTATTAATTGTATTGAATAGAAATTTATAAAAAAAAAATTATTTCTTTATGTTTTAGTTATTGATTTATTGAAAATTATAAATTATAATTTTTTAATAAATTGATAAAATAAGACTTGTACATAAAATTATAAATACATATAGCACTACTCAGTTTTTTTTAATTTGTTTTCAAATATATTGAACATGTTTAAAAGTGTTTTAAGCACATGGTTATTAATAATAAATAATTTTTTAATAATAGAATTTGATATTTGAGCTATAAACTATAAAATACAAATATATAAGTTATATTTTTCATTACAATTTCAAACCTATTCTATAAAAATTATTAGGTGTACAAAAGTTTTTTTTTTTTTTAAATGTTAATGGAATCAGTTGTGCATTGATAGTTGATGCGTTCCGCCTCTTTACTTGGATCTGTACAACGGGGGATAGTAAGTAGTGTTAAAGAATAAATTTTACATTGTCTGTGAATAAAGTTTTGGGTCTGCTTATAAGTAATGTGCAAATCTCTCTCATTGGACCAATTTTATGAGATGAGTTAGGTCTATGAATTTCTACATGGTATCAAAGCCTGTCACAGGACGAATGTGGGTCCACACTACTTACTCCGTAACAAGAACAAAAAAAATTACTGACTTACATGTGAGAGAGAGTGTTGAAAAATAAATCTCACTTATTTGTGAATAAAGTCTTAGCCCTTTGGTCATGCTTATAAGTAATGTACAAATTTCTTTTATTAGATCGATTTTATGAGATAATTTAAGCTCATAAATTTTTACAAGTAGTTGATGCATTTCACCTCTATACAAGGTCATCCCGAAATGCATTGAATGAGTAGCTCATCTCAAGCATGGGATGTTGATTTTATTGCCCAATGACCACCGAAACAGGGATTAATAATTTTTATTCGCCACTCCCTCATTCCAACGTGGGACAGTAATTGCATTAGCATTTAAGTTTTTAACATTGCCCATTACCAAAGGATACATGGCACCAGAAGCAAAGGGCATTTATTATATGAACAACAATGTTGTTATTATTATTATTATTATTATTATTATTATTATTATTATTATTATTATTATTATTGGTCTCAATAAAATTTCTTTGTGAAAAATGTTATTTAAAAATCAATATGGATGACAAATTTGTTTTCATAGATAAAATGAGATAAAAATTAAAAAAAGAATAAAATATTGTTATAAAATATTTTTTTAATATTAGTTTTGTTTTAGGATTTGAAAAATGTATTTTAAAATTTCAAAAATTTGAATTTTTTATTATATTTTATATAAGAATTTTAAAAAATGTAATAATGAGTTCAAGATGAGTTTTAAATTTTTGGTTTATCTATGTAAGCAAAGCCTTAATAAAGTTCTTATATGTCATAATTTGATTTAGAAATAAAATTTTAGAATTTGAATTTTATAAATTAAATTTTATTATTTAAGTGAATTAGATGGTGTGCTATAACCTATATATACAGTGACTTAAAAATAGAACAACTCCTACTATATATAACCAAAAGTAGTCGAACTATTTATTAATCACTGAACAACACCAAAAATGTATTCTTGTGTACAAATTAAAGAGCTTAATCTCATTAGATCAGATGAGAATGTTAATGTGCATTAATGAATTATTGTTTTTATTTTACCCTAATAGTCCCTTAATTCTCACTTCCCCCTCTTTTGGGTACATGATTGTCTCTTAATTTTCAAAATTATTTATTCGTTGTTGTTAAAAAAATAAATAAATATATAGATCAGAGTACAATTTAAGCAATATTATCTCAACTACAGATTATGGATATAGCGTGGCGTTCCAGTTTCCACAGACTTTTCCAACTTCATTGTTTGTCCAAATTCATCATTCTTGATGGTGAGGTGATGAAACCACCATATTTTCTGCAGTATATTAGAGAGACTCGTCGATATAAAGATTTCAACAGAAAATGCTATTGGTCTTTATTTTGAATTTTTGGGATTCTTATCAGAAATTTTGATTTTGATTTTATTTTGATTTTTTATTTTTTACATGATTTTTAAGTAAGTATTTTTAAATATATATATTTTTTACATGATTTTTTTAAAATCTTAAAATACAAAAAAAAAATCTTAAAATCTTATATGATTTTTTTTCATGATTTTTTTTTTGTATTTTTTAAAAATATAAAAAAATTACAATATTATTTTAAAATATTTACTTAAAAATCATATAAAAAAATAAAAAAACTAAAATAAAATAATGCATCGGGATGCAGTAAAAATTGGAATCCCTAGCATTCTCTTTCCCCCTTTAGGTAGAGTACGTAACAAAGGAATGAGATTCCATTTACGTCTCAACCATTAAAATGCAATTGAAGTGCCCTAAACTCTGGGCAAAACGTCTGACCTTTAAAGCAAGGCGTTACTTAGCTTGCTCCCCTCTCCCTCTTTGGAGGGAGGGGGTTAGGTCGCATTTGTTTATTAGAGTACTTTATTATTTGACAAATTGGTATTGAAATCTTTAATAGTTTTGTCTCATATTTATTATTTGACAAATTGATATTGAAATCTTTAATAGTTTTGTGAGAGTATATAAAAGTTAAAACTATTCGTTATAAATTTTTTTTGTACGTGGGGGTGCTCCTAACAGTCTAGTGGTTTAATTGTAATTTAGATTTTTCTTGTATTTTAGTTACAGTTATAACTCGGACTTATTGAATATAATAAAGTCTTCCCTTTAAAAAAAAATATGGACACCCCCACTTTATTAATTCTCCCACTTGTACATAGTGGATATCATTTCCAGCCTACATCTACGTTCTTAATTTCGTTCGTACTAACAAATAGGTTATGCGACCATTAAACATACATGTAAAAGAAAAGAAGAAGCACTATACCAAATCTCTTTAAGGGAGGCTTAAAGAGATAAGGAGGTTTGGATACAAAAAATCTTTTAACTACTCTCATTTTATCTAATAATTATAACTTTTTAAAATTTATACACAAAATATAATATCAAGTCACCTTTTCAAATCCTAAAACTAATAATGTTAAAAAATATTTTAATAATATGTTATTCAACTTTTAATTTTCATCTCAACTCACTATCCAAACATTTCTTAAGAGAAGACTAATATAGTAACATCTCAAAAAGTTTGTCGTCATACCCCGATTCATTTAATCACATCAAGACTAATCATCCCTAATTTCTGAGTCCGGATGGTTCAGAGCAATACTCAATCTCCATAAAACATAATGTACCTATTCCTATGTTATAACTTATAATAAGTAACATAATTTGCTGGCAATGAGCACAAAGACAATATTATGTGTTACTAAATAGTCTTTCTTTTGCCCTCGTATCACTGAATTTCAAAGTAGATACTAAAATCTCAATCTCATGATATGGTAAAAGGTTTTCTAACTTCTTAAGGCATAAATAAATTAAGGTCATCAATTTGATTTATAGAACTCACATGATGAGGAAATATGATTCGTGCACCGACTGAACCCTACGATCAAAACATGCGTCTATCCTGCAAAAGCGAGAACGTGATTCGAGCGTCTGGATTTTCACGCAGCTGAAGGGCAATTGAGCAAAAGCGAGAATGTGCATTGACTGAACCCTACGATTAGAATGTGCTTCGATTGAAAAAGCTCTGCGAGAATGTGATTTCATGAACGTGCACCAAATGATTCACTTAGTCTGCATGTCATTCGCGTGATTACTTCTCTACATTGACTGTTGCACCGACTGCATGATTATCTTGCAGGTTGTTTGTATTTTGGCCCAAGATTTAAGTAAGGCTGCCTGGCAGCCATGGACAACAATGGTGGTCGGCCTTCCTTTGTCTATCTCGTTGCTGCTATGCTATAACCCATCCCTGAGATGGTTGTTGCACCCCGAGTCCTTAAAACATTGGATGGAGAAGTCTACTTTCATTTTTTCAAAGAAGAAATATCACGATCTACCGAGCCCTTTCGATACTCAATTGTCCTGAAATTTCTAAAGCAAAGGCCTTCGTTGGACGCTGTTCGTGCCTACATTCATGGTCGTCGGGGACTCTCTGTTACCCCGATGGTCTCCTATATGAGACATCCTAGAAACGTATTTTTCTGCATGTCAAATGGACTCGATTTTGTAAAAGCCCTTGCACGGGAATCATGCGAGATCAATGGTATTTTTTATAGAGATTTTTATTGAACCCCAGATTTTAATGAAGATGAAAAACCATTTCGGGTTCCTGTGTGGATTTATCTCCCAAGCCTTCCTCCTAACTACTACAGAGAAGCTTTTTTTGACTATTTTAATTGCTTCAATGGAAACTTTCATACGCCGGGATAATTCTACTCGTTGTGCTACTAGAACGGATGGGACATGTCTATGTGTGGAGATTGATGCTGCAAAAAAACCACTTTTCACTTTTTTGGATTGGTGCACTAGGTCTCCCTTCTAGCCGTAAGCAAGAGGTGATATATGAAACTCTCCCAATCTTCTGTTGCAGATGCAAGATGCAAGGCCATAATTCAAAAACATGCAAGGTAGGTAAATGAGATAAAGGACAGAAAGGTACCAAGTCATGGATTTGAAAATCTTTTGATCAGAGTAAGCCAAATGTCGATGAAGCAAACCCTTCTAATGTGGTTAAATTAGGTGAGGCTAATAATATACAGAAGAACCTAGAAATCTAGAATTTGATAGTTTAAAATAGGGGTGTAAGAAATAATCGAGAAACCGGACTGGAATGGTCCAAATTGGTGGAATCGGTTTGGTTTTGGGTAGGTATCAGTTCGGAATCGGTTTTCATAATGTTAAAACCGGTAGGTACTAGTTTAGTTCCGGTTTTAAACTTTTTAAAACCGGATTGGACCGAATCGGTTTAATGTAATATATATTTTAATTTTTTTTTTTAATATGATACGTAATATAAAATATTTTTTTAATTATATATAATATGTTATACATTAGTATATAATAAAAATTAGTTATACTTTACATTTTATGGCCTAATACTAATAGTATAATACTATATTACTATTAGTAATATACTTTAAGTCTATATATAAATTATTATACTAAATAATTACATATGAAATAATGATATAGTAATACTAATACAATTTTTTTTGAGCTAATACTAATACTATTAGTTATAACTATAAATGATATGATTATAAAAAATTAAATTTGTTATAACAAATACTAATATATAATTATTTTAATCCTTATAAATTATACTAATATATATATATTAATAGCCTAATAAATTAATATAAACTAATTTAAAACCAGAAAATCAGATCGAAACCAGTAAAATTGGTACTACTGATTTTGGAGGGTAACCGGTGCATAATCGATTTTAAAAAATAGAAAACTGATGATACTAGTTCGATTATAGATTTTATCCAAAATGGGACTGAACCAAACTGGTTACACCCCTAATTTCAGATGTCTCAACCAAGGTTTCAGAGCACTGTAATGGGGAAACATTCAAGGTAGGTGCGAGCAAACCTCTATCTATTGATTTGCAGACAGTGTTTTGGCCAATGAGAGTGTTGTTTATGTCCCTCAAGATGTTACACTATAGGATCCCACTGTTCAAAACAAGCCAGATTTATCAATAGATGAACCCGATTGCACAATCAGAGGTAATCCTACCTCTTAATTCTCCTAATTTTGTTCAAATTAGGAGTGATGCAGTTGATATAGAACAAGAAAATATTCTAGATAATGATGTTGTCTCAGAGCCAGACCCATAATCCTATCTTGAGGTCATTCCACAAGATAAGGATTACCATATGGAGACAGATAAATTTGAAGATAAAAAGAAACACAAGAAAAAATAGTTTATTAAAATACGAAATTCAACTCAGGTTTTGGCCCGATCTTCTAACCCCTCTCAATGATTGATCCAATCTTACTATGAAACATTAGAGAGATTGATACTTTTAAGAGTCGATTAAAGCAGTTGATTTGTAAGTTCAAATGAATGTTGCTGCTCTTTTAGAATCTTTTTAGAATTTTGTTGTGGCTCAAAGATTAGTAAGATCGTTCAATTTTGGTTATGTTATTTCTAATGAAAATGAAGGTGAAAAAATTTGGATCTTGTGGGACAAGTCAATTGCTGTACAAATGGTTCGTATGGGCTTGCAATTTATTACTATTTGGATAGGGGAAGGTTCAGAAGTTTTTTTGTGTATTGTGATCTATGCTAAATGCAATTTGGCGGAGAAGCGTGTTCTTTGGAATGAGATTAGCATCCATAACATGGGACTCGAACCAAGTATTTTTGTTAGTGATTTTAGTAGTATTTGTTATGATTCTGAAAGGCGTAGGGGAAGACCACGTCTGAGAGTTGCCATGGAAGATTTTAATAAATGGGTTCATCAAAGTGGTTTGACTGAAATGACCACAAAAGGAAATGCTTTTTCTTGGTGTAATATGCATGCGGGACTTCTCGTTCTTGGGCTAAGCTTGATACAGCTCTTGTTGATGTTAATTTTCTTTCCTTATATCCGAATGCTCTATGTTCCTATTTAATGTGAACTATATTTGATCATTCGCCCATGCTCATTGAATTTAAGACGAACCCTTTTAATTATGGACCTTCGTCTTTCCGTTTTCAACAGATGTGGGTCATCATCTTCAATTTATAGATTGTGTTTAGAATGCTTGGTTAGAGCAGGTGAGTGGTTCACCTATTATGAGATTGGTGATAAAACTAAAGAAAACTAAAGTGGCTTTGCAGGAATGGAATAAAAGGGTTTTTGGTCGTACCATGGGACATATTGAATCTCTTCAAAGGCAAGCTGAGGACATGGAACAAAGGTTTCAACTTAATTGGGATAAAGATACAGATAAAAATTTTCAGAATATCAGTACAGAATTGGTCTCTTGGCATCGACGTGAAGATATCCATTTGGCGCAAATGGCCAAGCTGAAATAGCTAGTGGAGGGCGATCATAATTCCAAATTTTTCATGCTTGTTTAGCTAACAAAAGGCGAAAACGAGGCATGCAAATGTGAGCACTAGCTGGACCTGTTTTTGAGACTCCCTAATAGATTCATCAGGGAGGCAGTGGATTATTTTTCTAATCTTCTTGGTTGTGATCCTCCAACCAAGCAACCAGAATTGACCCAGTTGATTACTCCAGTGATTTCGGAAGCTGCAAACTAGTCATTATGTCATGTTCCTATAGTGGATGACATATTTTCTACGGTCTCTTCTATTCCTACGAATGGTATTCTGGAACCTGATGGTTTTGGTTTAGGTTTTTATAAGAGGTGTTGGGGTCTAGTAAAAGTTGATGTGGTGGATGCTATCTCTGAATCTTTATCCAAGCAACTTCCAAAATTTTTTACGGCATCTTACTTGGTTTTAATCCAAAAGGTTGACTCTCCAACGGGGTTTGACAAGTTCAGACCAATAAGTGTCTGTTCAGCTTTTTATACAATTTGCTCCAAAATTATTGTTAACCATTTGAAGATTTTTTTTATTTCGTATGATTTCTTTGGAACAAGGAGCTTTCATCTCAAGAAGAATTATTTTCTAGAATATTAGCATCACTCAAGAGATGGTTCACCCTGCTATTAAGAAAATACATGAAGGAAATATTTTGCTTGAAGTTGACATGGCTAAAGCTTATGATAAGATTGATTGGAGTTTTCTGCTAGAGGTAATTCATTATTTCGACTTCTCCCCTCAATTTTGTGACTATTCATTTCTGTATATCTAGTCCCTGGTATTCTATTATGATGAATGGTAGGACGAAAAGGCTTTTTCCCGAGAGGAGGAAGTTTGCATTAGGGTGACCTTTTCTCTCTCCTTATCTCTTCATTATTCAGCAAGAAGTTTTATCCCGATTGATTAATCAGAGTGTGGTTGAATATCGTTTTGGCCAATTCTCTCAAGTCAGTGGTACGTCTACTATTTGCCATTTAATGTATGCTGATGATGTTGTAATTTCTACTAATGGTAGCTAATGATCAATTTAAGAGCTCTTGCACATTTTAAATCTTTATGAAAGATGGTCCGATCAATGCATAAACAAGAATAAAACGGTCATTTACTGCTCTAAACTGATTTCCTTGAATCAAAAGAGAAACTTACTTAGACGTACGAGATTTAGGGAATTTTCTTTCCCTTTTAAATATTTGGGCATGCCTATTATTTTGGATTTTCTCAAGCAGGTCCATCTGATTGATATTGTGAATAAAGTGAGAAACAAGATCATCGAGTGGAAGATGAAGCTCTTATCTGCCAGAGGACACCTTGTCCTCTTACGTCATTTTTATCAAGTATGGCTCTTCATTTGTTTGCTGTTTTATAGGCCCCTATCTCTACTATCAAAATGATTCACCGTAAGATGAGTTCCTTTTTTTTGAGAAAAGCTAATAGCAAAACAAAAAAGAAATGAGTTGCTTGGAATAATATTCGCTGTTCAATTGAAGAAAGGGGACTGGGGCTACGACATCTTGATGATATATAAAAAACTCTTCACATGAAATTTGCAAGAAATTTAATTCAAGGTAATTCCTTATAGGCTAAATTCTTTAAAGCTAAATATGTAGGGTCCAAACCTTAATTTTTGATTGATCACTCGAAGGGAACATAGTTCTGGAAAATGGTTGCTCAGTATATTCTTATGCTCTTGAATAATTCTTATGGAGGATTAAGGAGGGTAATCTTTTTTTCTAGTATGACAACTAGAAATACAATGGCCCTTTGATTAATAATATGCAATTGGTGGATAATCATCTTTTTAAAGTTAAGAATTGTAAGCTCTCTGATAGTTAAGATCTTGATTTATTGGAGAGTCTTGTTGGCCATGAAAATATTGATGACATTTTGGCTATCTTATCCAAAAATAAGCTTGGCTAGATGTGTTGGTTTTGACAAAAAATAAGACACGTTGTTTTACTACTAAATCGGCCTGGGATTGTAACCATATTCGAGGTTCTTCTTTTGAATGACACTCTTGGATGTAGCATAAAAGTTTTCTCCTCAAATTGTCTATTACAATGTGGAAGGCGTGAAATATGGCTCTGAGTATAGATGATAGGCTCTGCCGCATTAATATCCCGATCATCTCTAAGTGTAACTATTGTGATTCGAGAAATTATGAAAATTATAATTATATTTTGTTTGAGAGAAAATTTGCGCAGGAGGTTTGGACTACTTTTGATAATATATGCGGCATTCTTCTTGGCTGTACCTAAAAAGATATTGTGTTGACTTGGTTTCGTCGTGCAAAATGTTCTTCTCAAGTGGGTGTTATTGTGGGTATTCTGCCTACTCTTATCACTTGGAGGTTTTGAAGGAGAATATGCTTAACTAGGATGGAGGAAAAATCGAAAACTCTACAAGAGGCCAGGATTTCAATTTATAAGTGGATTGACACCATTTGTCAATCAACTATACAATTTAATAGTCTCTCTCATTTTGATTGCTTGGTACTAGAGAGATTGAGGGTTACTCATGTGTCTCCCAGAAGGTCTTGGTATAAAACAATCACTTGGCAAAATCTACCTCTTAAATGGTATAAATTGAATACGGATGGTAGTAGCATTGACAATCCAGGTTCAGTTAAATTTGAGATATTATTCGAGATGATAATGTTCATTTAATCCAAGCGTTCTCTTCTCCCATTGGTTTTGGGTCCAATAACAAAACATAATTATTAGATTTTCTTCGGTGTATTTAGATTTGTAAAGCCTTAAATATTAAAAATGTGATTATTGAATTGGATTCTATGGTGGTTATTTTATGGTGGTACAGACAGAGATGTAGGGTGTGGTACTTAGAGGACTATTGTGATGAATTTATGTAAGGGTGTTCATTCGACACCTAGCCCTCACCCGGATAGTCCATAGACTCCATACTTTAGGATAACCGTTCGGATCTGGTTACGGATCCAGATCTTAATTCTATTATACATAACCGGTTTTTTTTTTTTTTAAACAGAGCTTTTAATCATTCAATATCGTTTCTCCTCCTTTTAAAACAAAGTTGTTTCCCTTTTTACCAGACTTTGACAATTCAAATCGAAGGGGTCTCAAGTTCACCTCACAATTTCTCAAATCAAGAGAAAGCCTAGCCCTTGCCGTTACTACCATTCGCCGTCAGTTTTGTTCGCCATTCACAGTCACTGTCATTCACCATTTAGAATTTCATCGTTAGCCCATCTATGTCTCAACATCATTCACCGATCTCTCTTTCTCTCTCTCACTTTTGGCCCAACCCATCTACCGACCCGAAATTGGGGAGCTTGGGATGTGTGAACGATGTTGAGAGAGAGATGGGCTCGTTTGTGTTGTAGGGGAGGATTTGTTAAGGGATAAAAATATATCTGGATCCGAAATTGGGAAGCGCTCGTTTGTGTTGCAGGGCTCGTTTGGGATGTGTGAGCTTTGAGAGACGAAAATCTTTAGTTTAAGCATGTTGATCCGAAACTGGGAGGATTTGTCCAGAAATTTGTAGTTTAAGGTTAATTTTTTTTGCCCTTTTTTGCAGTCTTACTTAAAAAAAAAAGATTGATCCAGTTTAACCCGAATATCCGTGTTTTTAAGATAAAAATGTATAAAATTTGGATATCTGGTTACAATTCGGATATTCGGATTGAATCTGGTTATCCGTCCGGATTGAATCCGGATTAGTCCGAGCGAATAACCACCCAATTTTGAAAATCCAGATCCGGATGCAGTTATTACCGGATATCCGGATCTAGATGTAACATATATATAAAGAAGGTAATCAAGTGATAGATTGACTGGCTAAAAAAGTTGCAACAGGTGAGAATGTGGTTTATAATTTCTCATCAGAGATGTCTTGAGTTCTCAAAGGACTGACTCGTTTGGATTATTAAAGTTTGCCAGCTTTACGTTTTTATTAAGTTTCGATTTTTGTTTGTTTTGGCTTGTGTTGTTTTTTATTTGGCTTGATATTCATAGGCTTATTTAGTTGTTTCATTATTTGTTTTGGTGTCTTACTGTTTTAGTATATTTTGACACTTGGGTTTGAGTTTTATTTCTTATCTTGTAACCCCCCAGTATAATAATGTTACTACGATTTTTTTCCGTCATACGTGAGCGTTTTATTAATAAACATAGAGTATGAAGTCTATGAACTACTATTGGATATATGACCTTGACTCTTCGCTAAAAAAAATGATAAGGAAATATAAATCAACACATATGAAAATGGAAGTAAAATTGCAAGAATAGATAACATTGTTTTTGTTTAAAATGGAGTACTTCATTTTTTTCAAAAACATTAAAAAAAATTCTCTATTTATTTTTTAAATTTATATTTAATCAAAACAAAACAGTAATCATAACCAATATGTTAGTTACAAAATCATCATTCTAAAATCAGTTGTCCCACAAAAATAAAATAAAATCAGTCTGAGACCCTCAATTGCTTCTTAGACACAAAAAAGCAGTGAGTTCCTTCTATCGAGGCCCATTATTTCAATAAAAAAAAGTGTAGAGGCCCATTGTATGTGGATGGGCCCATAAATGTGTGTTTCAAATTTCGAAATGTTTTTTAAGACCTGATCCCCAAGATCCCAACGGTTACATTTTCGGGGTTTTTTTTTCCCCTTTCCCCCATGTAGTTTTCTTGTCCTTTCAAAGGAGAGTCTAAAATGAAAAGGAAAGGGAGGTTTATAGTCGAGGTAAAAAAGGTGTCGTGGTTTATGCATTACCAAAACCAGTACAACCAAGAGGAAAATAGTTGCTTAAGCATCGAGACAGGCGCATAGGCTGACAAACAAACGATGGATGTCTCTGAGCAGTCCGACGATTACCAGTCTGAAGAAGGGGAGGTTTACTGTGAAAGTGGAGGATCTGACCCAGAATACGATCCGTCTAGAGACCCAAGTTACGGCATTCTTGGAGAAACCCATGCCAAGTTCTCTAACCTCTCAATCGAGAAGAAGAAATCGAAGGCTCGGTTTGTATCTCATCCGTTTATCCTATTGATTTTGCAATGGCTTTTGAGATTACGATATTACGATTTAGCATTATACTCCGAGTTTTCAATTTTGAATCTTCTTTTTTTTTTTTGGGGGGGGTGGGGGGGGGCTTTGTGGTTGCTGTTGTATGTGCAGAATTGTTGAATATTTAGATTTGGATAGTGAGGGATACTCGGATGAGCTGGACGTGGTTGTGCCGGAACTTGATGAGAAAGATGCGAAAAGCTTTGAGACAGTGCAAAAGATCATCGAAGGTTAGTCCAAGGATTTGCTTCATGGTGCTACTTGTTTGGGCTCTTAGGAACGATGAAGACTAGGGAAAAGGCTTAAGCTAATGGAATGGGTGAATTTCAATAATTTAATTTATATTTAACACGTAAATACCAATGTTGTGGGGAAAGAACCATCAAAATGTTCACATTTGGAGCAACCCATCCTAGAAGTACACAGGTGGATAATCACTAGGTTGGCTTTTCTTGTTTATGAGTGGGAGTTTTGAATTTCGCTCATTACGTGGAGGTGGATGATCATTCAGAGAGAAAATGGAATATAGAAAGTACAATAGAGATTGTTGCAGAAATATGAACTTCTCAAAAAAAAAAGAGATACGAGGTATTATTACCCATCTTAAAAAACCTATCAAAAAAAAAAAAAACTTCACTGTGTTTGTTAAGGATTTTTTTTTTTTGGGGGGGGGGGGGGGGGGGGGGCGCTATGGGGGCAGTATATGGCAAATAATTAAAAGAGACAGCGATGTTGGGAAGAACAAGAGAAAGTCAATTTGGACAGGCCGAAGTGCAGAAATGCACAACATGATGATTCTTTGCATAGATTTTTTTTTTTTTTTTGTTGATATATGACGTTTTGGTTTTTCTTTCATTACTTGGTGGCAGCTGGTCAGCTAGAGAAACTAAAAGTGGACCAATGTAAAGTATATCTAAGGAAGAATGGATTGAGACTGACTGGCAATAAAAGCACACTCCTTCAGCGCATTAAGGAGCATCTTGAGTAATATCATCTTTTTTAATAGTTACAATGTTCGAAAAACTTTATGATTTCTTATACTCACTATTATTTATTTCCAGGATTTTAAATGGTGGAGGGGAGAAGAAATATCCAGTCTCTGGCTTTGTATTGGATTGTAAAGGTGGACATGTTAATTTAAAAGCTTGCGGGTGGTTATTTATTTATTGGTTTTGTTGCTATGGATAACCAAACCCTTAGAAAACAAAAAACGTAGATTACATATGACTGTCTATCTGTGGCCATGCAACCCCAACTTGATTATTATTTAGTACCAGCCAATCTACACAAGAGTTTTCCTCTCGCAGAATTGATAACTTTAGCAGTTTGCATACATCACACGTTCAACATTTTAGTTGGTATTGCCTATTGAATTTCCAGTTCACCAATTGGTTGTTCAAAGGTGCTCGTCTCACCACCCTGCTTTGAAGACTACAAAATTTCACCGACACCATATGATACCATTCGGCTTGTTAATGTATTATTAAAAAGAATCGCATGGAGTTTACTTATCACAGTTTTGCACTACATAGTATTTTGGGCATTTAAGATGAGATATTTCTATTAATCTGCACCCTGTCAAATATTTATTGTACGGTTTGGAAGGGGTACATATAATTTGTCTCATGGAATTATGGGACCAAACCTTTACCATGATCTCATCTATTTCTTCCAGGTCTCACATTTCTTCTACCAAAGCTAGAGGGTTTAATTTTGTGGTTATTGGTAAAATATATTTCTTCTCTTTCATGTGTATAACTTGGAAATACTAATTGGGATTTGCAGGGGATGCATGCACTGGTGATGTTGTTATGTTTGAACAAAATGTTTATGAAATGTAAGAATTTGTCTTTTGTTTTTATTTGTTTTGTTGCATTCTTGTGTATATTTGAAAGCATGACTCCCGTTGAACTCTTTATTTTACAAGAAGAAAATATTTGAAGTGGCACTTAATTGTGTAGACAGCCTTGTACCAGGAACACACAATTACTATATCCAATTACTAGTTGCTGTCCAATTGATTGCTCAACTAAAAAAATGCTTTGTACAAGCTTTTCATAAGTCACTCAAGGGGGTCTAAGGTTGTGATAAAACTGATGGTGATATTTTCTCTTTTCCTGACCAATTGATGATGATGCTTGTGCTGCCATTTTTCCTACCTCAGAAATTAATTACCTTTCTTGTTTCTCTTTTGGCAATTGAATTCTTAGGTTCAACATAGCATCCCGAAGTGGCTGTGGTCCTCCTTGTGGTACAAGGGTTGTTGTGGGCCGCATTGTGAAAGAAAGTTATGGTGCTGCCAAGCAACAGCATACTTTCACGGTGGATTAACCTCACTGCATTTGATAAAATATATGAGCAAGCCTGATATATATGTTTCTAAATATATTTCTGGTTGATCTGAACAGATAGAAGTACTCTGGAGCAAGGGAGAGAAGCCACTCCCTCCACTTCATCCCCTGCTAATTAAGGGTCGAAACCTTTACCGTTTGAAAACTTTGAGACAGGTTTGTTTCATATAAACAAATTTCCTTTTTCCCAGTCATCTTTTTTTTTGTTCCATGTTAACCTAATCCAGTTGTAAAACTTCAGAGATGGGAAGATGAATGGGAGAGGCAGAAAGTTTTGATGGAAAAGCACTCCAGGGGGTCTGTTGCAAGGTCTAATAGAGAAGTACGTATCCAAGAGAAGGAAAAGAGGAAAATGCTCAAGGCAACCGGGTAGACTTTTCTAACTACAAGCTGGAAAAGTTATTTGTCTTCTATCATTATCAAATTGAATATGCCTTGTTGGAGCATTTTAGGCCTGATTTGTTTTCATAGATAAGATGAGATAAAAGTTAAAAATTGAATAAAATATTGTTATAAAATATTTTTTGATATTAATTTTGTTTTGGGATTTGAAAAAATAATTTTGGAATTTGAAAATGTTGAATTGTTTATTTTATTTTGTATGGAAATTTAAAAAAATAGTAATAATTATATGAGATGAAATGAGATAAGATGAGAGTTTTTGTAAAAGTGAACAAGGCCTTAGTGATTCTCATATTATTACATGCTCATGTTTTTTGTACCTACTTCAGGATCTCAAGAAAGGAGTCAAATGGGAACCAATCTCACTTCAATTCAACCGTAATTGTAAAACCTGCATTCCAACCTCCACAGTCAGGTGTATTTGTCGATTCAACAAAACCATCATTTAGTTCACATTCACAGCATGGGCCATATAATAATTCAGGCAAATCAGAATCTCAACCTCAACAGATGAGTTCATCTGTTAATTCAGGAAAACCAGCAGCTTCCCAGCAACAGTTTGGTGTTTGCATTGATCCTGAGAAACTAGCAACGGGATATCAGAAGTTGGGCATATTCACCGATTTGGGAAAGCCAAAGATGCAAGCTCAACAAGCAGGTGTATATTGTGAAGCAAGGCACACTGTAACTCAACCACAACAGCAAAATAATACAAGACAAAGTAGTTATAACCAGCAACCTTCTCAGAACTCTGTTGATTGTAGGTACTTGAATAATACAGAAAAAATGTATGGTGGCAGTCGCGAGGTTCACCATCCAAACTTCAAGCGGCCCAACTTGAACTCGTATCCAAATGACCATCAAGCTCCTTGTAATACATATCCAACTAATGACCGGACAAGCGGGCTATTGGAGAGGGGTTATCATAGACAACCATTGACAAGCATCAACCACTTTCCACCAATGAACAAACCACAGAGGCAAGGCTACCTACCAACACAGCTGTGTCGACATTATGCTCGAGGGAGGTGTCATTTTGGTGACAGTTGCAATTTTGTGCACCAGTCAAGAAGATAATGCGGACAAAGAGGAAATGGAGGTGGCCTTGTTGTGATCAGAGTAAGACATGAAGGTGCTCATACTGAATTTGAAGGATATTGAGTGCAAACGCGAGTTTCAATGAGTTTGTTGAATTTTGTGTTTCTTTAATGGTGGTAAATGAGAGTTACCCGAAAAAAAAAAAAAAAAAACTCTTGCCAACTTTTGCTACATTTTTTTTAATATTATGAATGCACGTCATAAGTCGCACTATTGGGCATACCGAAGAGGCTCTTGCAAACTGCTTGATGCGCTCTCTTTTCAATCTCCTTCAGACTAAATGCAGATGATTGTTTGCATGGTAAATGAACTTTTTCCTCCAATTAAGTGATAATGATTCATTGCAAATAATAATAACATTTCTTATATCTTTACCGACAAGCAGAATGTGATCCACCCTGTCATGGTGGTGGATCCACGCTGTCAAGACTTCAAGTACGAGAGTTGTCATGGTGGTGGAATCCATGTCTTACCCAATAATACGTTCCCCCAACTTGCACTGGATGTCACATGCATGTCTGTACTAACATCTGTCATCCACCCTGAAAAAAAGGAAAAAAAAAAAAAAAAGAAGTCGATGCCTCCTTACTTAATCCCATTGGATGAAATTTGCAACGGAGATTCGTGAAATTCGAAATTGAAATTTTCTATAAAAGATGGCTTGCGATGTTGACGACTGACGAGTGACTGAACTTGGGAGAGGATAGCTCTTTTCCAATTTGAGGTAGTTTTGGGCTGAAAAATGGATTAGATGAGTCCAACTTGTGCTTGTGCGGGCCTCGGTCCAGTCAACCAGATAGACTATTATTAATATTATTTGTCTTGCCATTGCCGCTGTTTTCGTCATTGGCCGCCTTCTTGTACAGGCAGTCATCGCTCATAGTTTCGTAGTGGCAAATACCAATCATTGCAATCAACCTTATCGATAGGACCAAAAAACTAGTGGAAGAGTAGGTCGGAGGTCATTTCACTCTTCACGGTATCTCTGGCCTTTTACGGTTTCAGCAAACCTCTAGTCAAAACTACTGCTCAGAGCCAGCCGCCTCCAAAGGTTTTTAGTTCTCTCATTGGTAAATTTAAATGATTCCAACTTTATCGATCATCATGAAAACGCACAGTAGTTTGTATGTGGGAGATCGTTATGTTTTCCACCGTTCCTTGTTGCTAGAGTTTTAGCATATTATTGAGATCGGTTTACATATTGGCTAGTAGGAGTGGAAGTCGTTTTTTATCGACGAAAAGTCATCTGTGAAGTTCATGGAGGCGTTTAAGGCCCTAATTAATTTGGTGTTCTCTCCCTCGACTGTGTGTGGACTGCTAATGTCAATTAGATTTTCTAAAATGGATGGAATGCTTGCAAATTGATTTTCTTAAGTTTGCACCGATTGTGTCTGTGAATATTGAAGCATACTTAAGGGTAGTCTAGGTAAAAGGCACTGTTTAACTGCAAGCATGATCTTTGGGAGATTGCTGTAATTAAGATCTAAATGTGGCCTGGGGACCTTTTATCGTTCTTATCAAAGTTTGAGTTTCTTCTTGCTGTTAAAAGTTTATACAGTTGCATCTAGGAATTGGTATCGGACTCTTAAACATATATATATGTCTCCATGTTTCCAGAAAAAAAATGGCTGATGAAGCAGTAAACGTGAACGAGTTCCAAGAATTGGCCAGGGAAGCACTTCCAAAAATGTACTATGATTTTTATGCTGGTGGAGCTGAGGACCAGTACACATTAAAAGAAAATGTGGAAGCATTTAAAAGAATCACGTAATGTGCCTAATTTACCTGCTAATGTTTAACAGAGCAAACCAGGGGTGGCGTTTCACCTATCAGTTTGTTTTCATTCTTTCCGCAGGATCAGGCCAAGAATTCTTGTGGATGTAAGCAGAATAGATATGTCAACTACTGTATTGGGGTACAATATCTCCGCACCGATTATGATTGCTCCAACAGCCTTGCACAAATTGGCACACCCTGACGGTCTAAATCCTTTGTGATCAGTTGAAAATACCTTCCTTCCCCTCCCAAATGCTTATACTACTTGCTCGTCTGCTACATCGGTTCAATTAAAACTGTATATACTATAGATGGGCTAGAATTTCGTGCCTCAGTCCAAGCTGGTTTCCTTTAAATTTTCATTTAATTACTGTGCATTCACTAACACTTGCTATCTTGTTACAGGAGAGGCTGCCACAGCCAGAGCAGCAGCTGCATCTAAAACTATAATGGTAATGACATAACAAATTCGAACTCATCCACTTAATTGCATAATGTCTTGGCACGGCTGACTTTTATTTTTCTGTAGATTTTATCCACCACATCTTCCTGCACCATGGAGGAGGTTGCTTCCAGCTGCAACGCTGTTCGGTTCTTTCAATTATATGTATTAAAACCTTCCTCATGTCTTATAATGTACACTTTGTTCGTCACCTTTCTTTATATGTCATTTTGTTTGGTAGAAAGACACTGAGATCTTGGAACTCCTTGCGAATAGGTATACAAGAGACGAGATATAGCAGCAACGTTGGTGCACAGGGCCGAGAAAAACGGATACAAGGCTCTTGTCCTGACTGTTGATGTCCCCAGACTTGGTCGAAGGGAGGCAGACATAAAAAACAAGTGAAGTTTCATCTTTCGGTTTCCTCCTTGTTAAATGTAATTGCCTTCAAAGTTTGGTATAAACTTCCTTGAGGCTTATTGACTCGATGTTTAATATCTTACGCAGAATGATTGCACCTCGATTGAAGAATCTTGAGGGTCTCTTATCGATTGAAGTTGATACCGTGAGTGGAATTCGTTGAATCTTAAATATCCTGGCTTTGAATGACGAGATTTTCCTATTTATCAATGTATCTGATATATTCTTTTAACATGTTTTTTTAACTGTAGCTTATCATTTGTACTTCAATAGTCAACATAACCCTCCATTAGTCTGATCATTGTCTAACCAAATTAAATAAATAAATAAGTACTTAATAAAAGGATCAGCTTTTGAGTGTGCCATGTCTATCATAAATGGATAAAGAAGCGTGCTCATGGACTAGGAATTGATTATTTATTTTCAATCTAATTTTTTTTTTATCATTTTTTTTCTTTTTGTTAATCTTCTTCCTTTTTTTTTTCCCAAGTAATTGTGGGACTGGGGTTTCACTATAATTTTTGTCAGTGATTCACAGGCCACCAGTTCAGTTCTACGCATAAATTTTCAGTATGACATTCTTGTCTGCCTTTGCCCAAACTAGCTTAGATTCTTAAGAATGTAATAGAGAATTGTGTCTACGATTGTCTCCCCGTTCTTAGGGACCCTTATGACTACAATATTGGAGTAGTTCAAACTAACAGATGTGTCTGATCATTTACAGAAATCATCATTTACTCTGTCTTTGCGTATGTGCATGGGTGTGCTCTGGAAGGGCTTGTTTAGTATTCATACGCAAGTCTAAATATGTTAACTCAGAATCTTTCAAATTCTGCAGAATAGTGGTTCAAACATAGAAGCTTATGCTAAGGAGACAATGGACGCTTCCTTGTGTTGGAAGGTAAAGAACCAGCAAAGGTTTTGGTAACTTTCTGATACACTTGTAGAAATATGCCAAGAAAGGTTCAAATTTGCGAGTTAAAGAGATCCCATTGCCAGTCTTCTTAGGCCTGTTTTGATAGTGAGATAGAGATGTTTCAGATGAAAATTGAAAAAAATATTATTATAATATTATTTCTTATTATTATTGTACTTTTGAAATTTGAAAAAAGTTAAATTATTTATTATATTTTGTATAGAAATTTAAAAAAATTATAATGATGAGATGAGATAAAAAGTTTTTTTATCCAATCTGGGCTTTAGCTGGCACGGTTTTGCCATTTTAACGCCTAGAACCTTGGACATAGGTAGGCTCTTGGGGATGGGGGAAAAATATATGGCTTTAGTTAAGAAATGAGTGCAAATTATTTATTTTCTCATTAACTTACTGCATCTGGAAAGAAATTAGTGCAAGTCTGTTGGCAGTCCTATTTTATTCCAAAAAAATTTACTTTTGGCTGGGTGCACTCAAAAACCATGTTTAATTAGCGCATCACAACATCTGCAGGACGTAGAATGGTTGAGATCAATTACAAACATGCCCATTCTTATCAAGGGAATTCTTACTCGTGAAGATGGTAAGATCAAGCTTTACGTGTAATATTCGCATTTTTTATTTTATTTATTTGTTTTGAAAAATATCAATGTATTACCCAGCTCACTTTTCACTTCACCTTCCCCACTCTCCTTCCGTTTGAATGTAAAAAACAGAAAAAACCTTCTCTGCTTTTATCATTTATTAAACAATGGAAATTATGGACTTTCCCGTTCTAAGATTTTATATTTTCTTGGACTAGAAGTTTGAAAATTTTCTATTTATAAAGTCGGTATAGATAAAACATCTATTAAAGTGCTTATCTAACATAACTTGATTTAGAAGATACATTTTAAAATGAGTAACGCTACTTATCTTCTTTCTTTCCCTCAGATTCCACACACAAACCCCACAAAACACTAGCAAAGACCTAACTCCCCCAAGATCTTCTTTCTCATCATCCATTCTAAGAATTTATATCTTCTTGGATTAGAAGTTTGAAAAACTTCTATTTATAAGTCGGTATAGATAAAACACCTATTAAAGTACTTACTAACATAATTTGATTTAGAAGATAAATTTTAAAATGAGTAATGCTATTCATTATCCTCCTATCATCTCAGATGTGGCATTAGATGATTGGATATTATTTATTATATTTTATTTGTGAATCAATTATCTAATGCCATATCATGAGATGATAGGAGAATGATGACAAAGAAGATGATAAATAGATTTATTATTAAGAGATTTTTCTGGCTGTTCAAAATTCAAATTTCGCTAATATTTGATGTAATAACATGGGCAGCAATAAAGGCTGCAGAAATAGGTGTGGCTGGGATTGTTGTCTCCAATCATGGGGCTCGCCAGCTTGATTATTCTCCAGCTACTATTACTGTTCTGGAAGAGGTGAGCTTCTATCTGTATAGCTTAACAAGAAATGTCTGTATGGCTTAATGTAGATGTCAAAGGATAGTTTGTTTACCCTGTGATTGAAGGTGGTTCATGCTGTGGGAGGGAGAATTCCTGTTCTTTTTGATGGAGGAGTGCGGCGGGGAACGGATGTCTTGAAGGCATTAGCCCTTGGTGCACAAGCTGTCCTAGTAAGCTCTTCACCCCAAACTAATTAATCCATCAACTTTAAGGATTTTCTCTTACAATTCTTTTTTTCATTTTCAATGTGGCATATGTAATTGGCTATCTAAAAGGAAGTAGTAATTTTGAATCATGCACTCTGCATTATCACAATGGGGTGAGTTTCAAGTTTCTGTAGAATCTCTGCATCCAACGGATGGTTTTTGGAGATATGGCACTATTGCACAAGCACTTTGTTGCTGTCTTTGTTTCTACTTTTCCAAACTACTATCCAACTAAATTAAATTTGTAGAAGCTTTTAAGATGCAGGAGCTAAATATCTAAGTCATTGAAGTAGTTTGCACTTTGGTTCTGTTGGATACATTATAGAGGAGAAATCAAGAATATGGTGATATATTTACTTTTCCTCAATTTGTGGCCTTTATTATCTCAGAAAATTGCTGGCCATAGCTATAGCCAACTCTTCCTTTCTCTGTTTGTCTCAAATTTGAAGCTGAATATGCTAGAGCTGCTGAAATTTTTATGCTAAGTAATCGTCATTTTTTTTCAAAATTTTTTAATTTTTAAACATTTTTTGGGTTTATTCTTTTTAAACTAATTGAAATTTTCTATTTATTATCCATATACCAAACATTTGGTAAAAGAAAAATAGAAAAAGAAAATATAGTGTGTAGTGTGCAGTGTGCAGTGTGTGAGAATGATGGATATAATTTCTCTTATAAGATATATGCATTTTATTGCAGATTGGAAGACCTATTGTCTTTGGGCTGGCAGCAAAGGGGGAACATGGTGTGAAACAAGTCCTCCAAATGTTGAAGGATGAACTTGAGCTCACCATGGCATTATCTGGTTGTCAAACTGTGAAGGATATTACTAGAAGCCATGTAAGAACAGAGCGCGAAAGACTACTCTCAATGCTTTGATGTCAAAATGAAGCATAAAGACGACAAAGGAATGCATGGAAGACGTTTGAGAATAAGTTTAAAAGAAAATTCATCTCACTCGAAATCATTTCATTTTTCAATAATCCTCAATACAAACAATATCTATATTTATAGACCAATTACATAACAAACCATCACACATGATTGATATACTGCATCAATTTCTGTTGTAAGAATATTCTATTCTTGAGCCTTCTAAGTTCGAGGCATTGCTGGAGAATTTTTCTATTGAGTGTGCGCCAAAGGATCTTCGTCTAGAAGGTGAGTCTCTTCTTTTGAGGCAGTAGAGGTGGTTGCCTTAACATTCCCACGCAAGTCATGAGACTTGATCATAGCTGTGAAAACTGAAGACAAAGACACTGTAAAAATATTAGCTAGTTTTTTTTTTAGTAGGGCTTTACCCCCAATGGGAGAGCCCTTCCAAAAATTCTCGAAGGCTTGGGCCAAACCCAGGCCGAAAAAGGGTTTGGGAAATAGTTTTCAACCAGCAATAGACACATCTTGGTTAGAATCTCACTAGTTTCGTCATTGCCCCAAGCGCAAAGATAAATGTTAGCTAGTTGATTCTTGGTAGAGATAAAAGAAACTTGGAGAGTTTTGGCAGTCACATGTTCATAAACAAAATGATAATCGAGATCAATATATTTGATGCATGATTGTAAAATAAGATTAAGTGAAAGGTAAGTAGCTCCTTAATTATCACACGATAACGTTGGTGGATTAGTGAGAAAGATACCAAGTTCTTTCAAAAGAGATTACAACTAGAGAATTTCATATGTAGTATTTGTCATTGCCTTGTACTCGACTTCAATGAAAATCGAGCTATAGTGAGTTGTTTTTTAGAACTCCAAGAAATAAGATGTAAACCAAAATAAAAATAAAATCTACCTCTAAACTTAAGATCATCTGGGCAACCTGCCCAATTAGCCTCAGAATAGGCTACCAACTTATTTGATAAGGATAAGGCGAAATAAAGCCCAAAATGTTTATTAAGATTAAGATATCAAATTATTCTTTTGACCGCTTGTCAGTGGGAACCTGAGATAATGTCTGAATTGGCAAATTTTATTAATAGCAAAAGAAACACCGGGAATAGTAAATGCAAGATATTGAAGATTGTCGACAATGTTTTGGTACAGTTGAAGATCCTCAAATGATGGTCCATCACGGCAATGAGCTTTACCAAACCTGATAAAGGAGTTGAAACAGGTTTGGACTTATACATGTTGGTGCGAAAAAGTAAATCAGACACATATTTAGACTATGATAGATAAAGACTAGAAGAATTTTGATTGACTTCTATACCTTAAAAATAGTGCAAAGGGCCAAAATCATTAACTTGAAAGTAAAAACTTAATGCATAAATAAAATGGGAAGATAAACTCAGAACTAAAACCAATAAAAATGATATCATCTACATAAATTAAATTATAAATAAACCTTGAATTATTTTGAAGGTTAAAAAAAGGTATCAGAATAGGTGCCTTGAAAGCTAAGAGATAACAACCGTTCAGTAAGCTTGGAGAACCACGCCCTAGGAGCTTGCTTTAAACCATAGATTGACTTTCTCAATTTACAATCATGATGAGGGATATCAAGATTAACAAATATTGGGCCTATTGCATATAGATGTATTCCTTGAGGTCCCCGTGCAAAAAAGCATTTTGAACGTCCAATTGGTGCAAGAGCCATCTACAAGAAACAATAAGAGAAATGAGTAATCAGATGGTTACAACTTTCACAACAAGGCTAAATGTCTCGGTATAGTCGAGACAAGATTGTGGATGAAATCCCTTGCCACAATCCGTGCCATGTGGCGCTCAAGGGAACCATCAACCCGACGTTTCCACTTGATAACCCATTTAACACCAAAAATATTGTAAGTAGATGAAATGGGAACCAAATCCTAAGTTCGATTTTGTAAAAGAGTTTGAAATTCCTAAACCATAACAGCTTGCCACTCTAGAAACTTGGAAGCTTTTGTGTAGAAGGATGATTCCTCAAGAATGATGGTTGAAGAAGCTGTAATAGATAGAGGAGGTTTGATAAGGGGCCATGGGAGGGTGCCATCAGTTCGAACTAAAGGACAAAAAATACGATTTCTTGGACAGGTAACCATCAAATGGTGAGGTTTATTTGCCAAAAGAGGGTGTGAAGAAGATGAAGTGGAGGGTAGGCTAGGTTCCGAATGCTGCTATGAGGGAGAAGAGTCGGTGAAGGATAGAATGAGATGTTAGGATTTGAGGAAGATGAAATTATTGATGGGCTAAGTGGACTGAGGGAGTTTGGGTTGATAGCAGGAGATGTAAGTGGATTGGAAGGAGAGGTAGCTATAAATTTGATGGAAGGACAGTGGGTCACGGTTGGTGATGGAAGTAACCACCGAATCATATTTAGTGTCGATACCAGCAAGAAGAAAAACATAGAACAATGAGGCAGGGGGAGGGTGACTGACAACATAGAAGTAGATAGAGTTTTACCTTTGTGAGAATATTTGGTAATGGATTCGGAACCCTTTTTCAAGGTATCAAGTTGGAATTGAGTTTGTATTATATGGGTAGAAGATTGCACCGCATAAAGACTATGGATGGTGGACTAAATTTCAGAGAATATGGTACAATCAAGTACCTAGGCTAGAATAGTGTTAGTTAATAAATAATTAATGGTTGAAATTATCAATTGGTCTTGAAGGACCCAGTGATTGTATTCGGGGTTAAAAGTTCAATCCGGAATGGAAGTAAAAGGTGGGATAGAGCTATCAACAAAGTCGAAGAGCTGATGTCCCTTGAAGAAGGAAACTATTTGTGCTTTCCATGACAAGTAATTGTCTATGAAAAGCTTAAGAGTAACGAAATGAGTTGCAGCAGTGACAATAGAGGAGTCGAGAAGAGGTGGGTGGAGGAGAGATTGTTGAGTGGTGGCTTGAATATAATTGAATTAGCGCCTCAACCCAAGACTTTGCTCAACAATTGCTCGACATCCAGCTCGAGCGAGTCCCAGTCTGAGAGTCTCACACGACATTCGCTCGACTTCCAGGTCGAGCAAGTGCCAGTCCAAGAGGTTCGTTCGACTCTCACTTGACTTCCAGCTCAAGCGAGATTTGCATAGAGAGGTTCACTCGACTCTCGCCTGACTTCCAGCTCGAACGAAACATAAACCCTAGTAGTCGCTTAAGTGAGCTGACATTTCTAGGGTTCCACACTGTTTTACTATTTATACACATGTTATAATTTTTTAAAGTAACTTTATATACTTTTGAGAGCAGCCAAATATTTGAGAGAAAGAGAAAATCTTTTTGTAAATAGTTTTGAGAGTTCATTGGGTGTATTGGGCTTTGAGATTGTGAGGATTATGTGATTGATCTCTTGTACTCCATCTTCGTCAATAGTGAATTCATTCCGTCTGACCCCAACAGTGTACGTAGACTCACATTTAGTTGAACCACTTAAATCTTGATGTTCTGTGTGTGATTGTTGATTTCTTATCATTTTTTTTCTATTCTCATCTCCATGTAGACTCCCAAACACTCCTCCGAGTCTAAGACAACATAGAATCTCTGTTAGGAATAAATCTTAACGAATGGTAAATTCGAAGTATCATAGCAAAAACTAGGCGTGAGCCTTTACCAAACTCTGGATACCATGTTTGAATAGAAATGAACAAATGCATAGAATACGCTTGAGAAAAAGTTAAAAAAATATTCCTCTCACTCGAAATCATTTCATTTCTGAATAACCCTTAATACAAGCAGAGTATATATTTATAGGTTAATTACATAACAAACCATCATACATGATTGGTACACCGCATCAATTTCTATTGTAAGAATATTCTATTCTAGAGCCTTTTAGGCATTGCTGGAGAATTGTTCTATTGAGTGTGCACCAAATTAAGGATCTTTGTCTAGAATGTGGGTTTTCTTCTAAGACAGCAAAAGTAGCTGCCTTAACACTTTTGAAAAAGAAGATTATCAGTCCATCTAACTGATTTTGATTTATTAGTTAATGTCATCCACTTCCTAATTGTATCATGAATTAAAATAAATAACATATTTCATGAAGTTAACTTTATTAATGAAAAGCAATGCATCTTATCAAGTTAGTAATTTTCATTGAAATTATTAATTTTTTATTATTCCTAACGCATGATTTTCTGTTTTAATATTCGAATCGTGCATTTGTTAGCTTTATATAGATTAATAAGGGTTGTTGGATTTTAGAAAATTTGTTATTTTTTTAAAAAAAAAGTAATTTTAAGGAAGTTAAAATGTTTTTGACTCTTAAAAAAACATGTCTGTACAAATAAAAAATAATATTTGTAGTCGTGGAATATGTAAATATTGTACAATCACTTTTGAAAAAATATGTAAATGCAGAACCTACATAAAAAACTAATTTTTTAAAAGTGGACTATTATTTTTCAAAGTGATTGCACGTTGTTTACGTACTTTACGACTATATGTAGTATTATTACTTATTAACCTCTGTCATTACCCTGAAAAAAAAAAAAAAAAAAGTTAAGGGTCGGTCGGGCCCACCCCCCATTAAAAGTAGCCTGCCATCAGGGGCGGCGGTGGGTGACACTGCCGCCTCCGGCAGCTCTGTTCGGCTGAGGGCCGAATTTCCCTAAAATTTATCTTCATTTTATTTTTTTGTTGTGTTTTTATTATTATTTTTTTATATTTTATTCATTTTATTTTTTTATTGTATTTTTTTATTATATTTTTTATTGTGTTTATTGCCAAAAAAAGCTCAATTATTATTGGGCTGCTTTTGATACTAAGGACAATCCGACCGGTCCCACTCAAAAAAAACAAAAAAAAAAGTGGATGCCTCCGTACTTAATCCCATTGGATTCCAATTTGCAAAGGAGATTCGAGAAATTCGAAATTCTAAGTTACTTTCATTGACAAGTGACTGAAATTGGGAGAGGATAGCTCTTTTCGGATTGAGCCAGTTTTGGGCTGAAAAATAGATTATGTGAGTTCAACTTGTGCTTGTACGGGCCTCGGTCCAGTCCAACCAGATGGACTATTATTGATATTATTGGCCTTGCCATCACCGCCCTTTTCGTTATTGGCCAATTGCCACCTTCTTGTACAGGCAATCATTGCTCATAGTTAATTTATAATGACAAACACCAATCAAACTTATCGGTGGACCAGAAAACTAGTCGAAGAAGCTCAATCACTGAGAACTGATGGTCATTTCAACCCCTTCTTCACACTTCACAGTATCTCTGATCTGATCTCTACGTTTTCAGTAAACATCTTGATCTAGTCCAAACTACTGCCCATAAGTTCCCAGCCGCCTCCAAGGTTTTTAATTCTCTTATTGGTAAGCTTAAATAATTCCAACTTTATCGATCATCATGAAAACGCACTCTAGTTTTTATGTGGGTGAACGTCATATTTTCCAGTACTGGTCCTTGTTGCTATGCGGGTTAATAGTTATAACATAATATTAAGATCGGTTTACATATTGACTACGTAAGAGTGGAAGTCCTTTTTTTTTTTTTATCGTCGAAAAGTCATCTGTGAAGTGCCTCAAGGCGTTTGAGGCCCTAATTAATATCAATTAGATTTTCTAAAATGGATGGTATGCTTGCAAATTGATTTTCTTGGTGTGCACTTAGGTGACTTTGCACCGATTGTACGTGTCTATGACTATTGTGAGGAGTACTTAAGGTTAGTCTAAGTAAAAGGAACTGTTTAACTGCAATCATCTCCTTTGGGAGATTTCTGTAATTAAGATCTAAATATGGCCTGGATCTTTTATTGTTCTTCTCAAAGTTTGAGTTTCTTCTTGCGGTTGAGTTTCTTCTTGGTATCGGACTCTTCAACATGATATGTTTCCATGTTTCCAGAAAAAAAAAAAATGGGTGGTGAACCAGTAAACGTGAACGAGTTCCAAGAATTGGCCAGGGAAGCACTTCCAAAAATGTACTATGATTTTTATGCTGGTGGAGCTGAAGACCAGTACACATTAAAAGAAAATGTGGAAGCATTTAAAAGAATAACGTAATGTGCTAATTTACCTCTAATCTTTAACAGAGCAAACCCGGGGTTGGCGTTTCCCATATCAGTTTAATTTCCTTCTTTCCGCAGGATCAGGCCAAGAATTCTCGTGGATGTAAGCAGAATAGACATGTCAACTACTGTATTGGGGTACAATATCTCCGCACCGATTATGATTGCTCCAACTGCCTCGCATAAGTTGTCACACCCTGAAGGTCAAAAATCCTTTATGATCAGTTGAAAAATACCTTCCTTCGCCTGCCAAATGCTTATACTGTTAAGATATAAATATATCTAATAAAATCTAATCTCTTTTCATCAGTTTAAGTTTTAGAATAAGTAATGATTTTACATGATATCATAGCAACGATCCTAAATTCGAATCTATACTCTATATTCTATCCCATTAATTAAATATTTTCACTTGTTGGACATATTCATTGAAGAGAAATCTTAACTCACAAATAAAAGGGAGTGTTAAGATATAAATATATGATAAAATCTACTACTTTTCATCAGTTTAAACTTTTATGACAAGTTAATGATTTCACATATACTACTTGCTATCTTGTTACAGGAGAGGCTGCCACAGCCAGAGCAGCAGCTGCATCTAAAACCATAATGGTAATGACATAACGAATTCGAACTCATCAACTTGCATAATGTCTTGGTACGTACGCCTAAGTGTTATTATTTCTGTAGATTTTATCCACCGGGTCTTCCTGCACCGTGGAGGAGGTTGCTTCCACCTGCAACGCTGTTCGGTTCTTTCAATTATATGTATTAAACCTTCCTTATGTCTTATAATGTACACTTTGTTTGTCACCTTTAATGTCATTTTGTTTGGTAGAAAGACACTGAAATTCTGGAACTCCTTGCGAATAGGTATTCAAGAGACGAGATATAGCAGCTGCGTTGGTGCACAGGGCCGAGAAAAACGGATACAAGGCTCTTGTCCTGACTGTTGATGTCCCCAGAATCGGTAGAAGGGAGGCAGACATAAAAAACAAGTGAAGTCTCATCTTTCGGTTTCCTTCTGGTTAAATTTAATTGCCTTCAAAGTTTGCTATAAACTTCCTCAATGTTTAATGTCTTATGCAGAATGATTGCACCTCCAATGAATAATCTTGAGGGTCTCTTTTCGATTGAAGTTGAATCTGTGAGTGGAATTCGTTGAATCTTAAATATCCTGCTTTTTTTTTTTCTTGAATGACTGAGGTTTTCCTATTTATCAATGTGTCTGATATATAAATGATCAGTATGGCATTCTTGTCTGCCTTTGCCCAAACTAGCTTAGATTCTTAAGAATGTAATAGAGAAATGTGTCTATGATTGTATAACATTCTTAGGGCCCCTTATGAGTACAATATTGGAGTAGTTCAAACTAACAGGCACTTTCATTTAGAAACGTGTCTGATCATTTACAGAAATCATCATTTACTGTCTTTGCGTATGTGCATCGGTGTGCTCTGGAAGGGCTTGTTTGGTATTCATACGCAAAGTTTAAAATTAATATGTTAACTCAGAATCTTTCAACTTCTGCAGAAGAGTGGTTCAAACCTACAAGCTTATATTAACGACACAATGGACGCTTCCTTGTGTTGGAAGGTAAGGAACCAGCAAAGGTTTTGGTAACTTTCTGATACACTTGTAGAAATAGAAATTTTATGCTAAGAAAGGTTAAACTGTGCGAGTTAAAGAGATGTTATTGCCAGTCTACTAGTCCCATTTGGATAGTGAGATAAGATGAGATAATCTAGATAAAAATTGAAAGTTGAATAAAATATTATTATTATTATTATTGAATATTAAAAAGTTAAATTCTTTATTATATTTTATACAAAAATCTAAAAAAAATTATAATGATAAGATGAGATGAATCTCTAAACAGGATCTTAGCTGGCACAATTTCTTGGTTTTTACGCCAGGGACCTTGGAGATAGGTAGGCTCTTGCCTCTTGGGGATGGGGGGAAAATATATGGCTTTAGTAAGAAATGAGTGCAAATTATTTATTTTCTCAGTAACTTGGCATCTGGAAAGAAATTAGTGCAAGTCTGTTGGCAGTCCTATTTTATTCCAACAAATTTAATTTTTGGCTGGGTCACTCTAAAACCTTGTTTGATTAGTGCATCACAACATCTGCATTCTTCAGGACGTAGAATGGCTAAGATCAATTACAAACATGCCCATTCTTATCAAGGGAATTCTTACTCGTGAAGATGGTAAGATCAAGCTTTACGTGTAATTTTCACATTTTTTTGTTTTATTTATTTATTTATTGAATAATATCAATGTATCACCCAGCTCACTTTTCACTTCACCTTCCCCACTCTCCTTCCCTTTGAATGTAAAAAACAGAAAAAACCTTCTCTGCCTTTATCATTTATTAAACAATGGAAATTATGAACTTTTCCTTTCCAAGATTTTATATTTTTCTGAATTAGAAGTTCGAAAAACTTCCATTTATAAGTCGGGATGGATAATACACCTACAAAATTTGATTTAGTAATGCCATTCATCGTCCTCTCGTCATCCCAGCTAATGCCACATCATGGGATGATGAGAAGAGGATAAATAAATTTATTGTAAGGAATTTTTCTGGCTGTTCAAAATTCAAATTTCGTTAACATTTGATGTAATAACATGGGCAGCAATAAAGGCTGCAGAAATAGGTGTGGCTGGGATTGTTGTCTCCAATCATGGGGCTCGCCAGCTTGATTATTCTCCAGCTACTATTACCGTTCTGGAAGAGGTGAGCTTCTCTCTGTATAACTTAATAAGAAATGTCTGTATAGCTTAATGTACATGTTTAAGGATATTTATTTGTTTACCTTGTGATTGAAGGTGGTTCATGCTGTGGGAGGGAGAATTCCTGTTCTTTTCGATGGAGGAGTGCGGCGGGGAACGGATGTCTTCAAGGCATTAGCACTTGGTGCACAAGCTGTCCTAGTAAGCTCTTCACCCCGAACTATTCTTTTTCCTCACCCCATACTAATTAATCCATCAACTTGAGGATTTTCTCTTCAATTATTTTTTTCATTTTCAAAGTGGGATATGCAATTGGCTATCTAAAAGGAAATAGTATTTTTCAATGCACTCTAGTCGCTGCACAATCATATTGGTGTGAGTTTCAAGTGTCTGTAGATATCTTTACATCCAACACAGAGTTTTTGGAGATATGGCACTAATGCACAACTGTACTTTTTGCCGGCTTTGTTTCTTGTTTTCCAAACTACAATTCAACTAAATTGAATTTGTAGAAACTTTTAAGATGTAGGAGCTAAATATCTAAGTCATTGAAACAGTTTGCACTTTGGGACCGTTGGATACATTATAGAGGACAAAATCAGGACTATGGTGATATTTTTTCTTTTCCTCAATTTGTGGTCTATATTAGAGCATTCTCATTAGATTGGTTAAAAGTCAAATTCAATGAGAATTTAGACATTAAAAGTTTAAAACTCATTTTAGGCCCACATTGGATTTTGTTCAAATGACTTTTGTGAATAGTAAAATCAAAACTATTGCCAAAGATGGCCAATCTGGTTTAATTTTTCAACTCATAATTACCATATAATAGATAGAATAGTCAAATATGATCAAATTAATTAATTAATTTAATAATTACAAATAATTAAATATTTTTATAATTATTAATTATTTATTATTATGTATTTTCATAAATGAATTATTCAATGTGGACATTTAATGTGAATAAATAAAGTCAAATGTTAGTTATATTATTTTATTATTATATTTTAAAAAAAAATATGAAATTCCAATATGAAAACTTATGTGAATGAAATAGTCAAAAATCAAAATTTAAATTACATTGACTAAAACTGTACTTGATGTCAGAAAATTGCTGACTATAACTATAGCCAACCCTTGCTCCTCTGTCCCTCTCAAATTTGAAGCTGAATATGCTACTAGAGCTGCTGAAATTTTTATGCTAAGTAATCATGATTCCTTACTGAGGACCTATACACCTCCGAGATTAGTCGGGAAGCAATTCTTGGACACCTAGTGCCGATGAAAAATAAGTCATGATTTCTTTCTCAAATCTATTATAAGATATATGCGTTTTAGTGCAGATTGGAAGACCTGTTGTCTTTGGGCTGGCAGCAAAGGGGGAACATGGTGTGAAACGAGTCCTCCAAATGCTGAAGGATGAACTTGAGCTCGCCATGGCGTTATCTGGCTGTCCAAGTGTGAAGGATATTACTAGAAGCCATGTGAGAACAGAGCGTGAAAGACTACTCTCAATGCTTTGATGTCAAAAATGAAATATAAAGATGATATCCTGGAGTGGAGAGAGAAGTGATTCAGATAATCAAATCATGACCATAATTATCGGTCATCGGTGCATACTTAGATTTGGAATATGCGGCCATTTCTTCAATGATTAAGTTGGCATGATGTAACTTGTGGGATTCAAACATGAAAATAAATTCCGTCTGCTATATATTGGTTTATATTTTCAATAAATGTGGTTGAGTGACTTGAACATTTCATTTCAATTGCACAAGGTATTGTTTAGTCTCCTACACATACTGATACATTATTTGTAATCCATATCTAAGTTTATCTTATCCGACTCTTCAAAAAATCTTAGGAAATATTTTTAACTAAACTTGTCGAGTGATTTTTCTTTTTTTCCTATTTTTCTCTAATTTCTTTAGAACTACGACAATAAATACTAAAGAAGAAACCGCGACTAAATTAAGATGGCAAGTATCATAACAGATAGTTCTGAAGAAGAAGACTATCAATCGATCAAACTGATTTGGGTTTATTAGTGTTATGCAGTCATGTCATCCACTACCTAATTGAATTATGAATTAAAATAAATAATATATTTCATTAAGTTAACTTTATTATGAATAAAAAGCAATGCATCTTATCAAAGTTAGTAATTTTATTAGTCAGAAATATTTTAGGTCACAAATGTATTATATAAAAATAATTTTATAAATTAATATATTTTTATATAGTTTATCAGATTATAAAATTATTTTTATTATAAAATTATTCTAACAAAACATATAAAATAACGTTGATTTATAAAAGTATTTTTATATAAATTTTTGTATAATATCAATTCCTTAGTTTTTTAGTCTTCTTAACGCTTTTTTTTTTTTAATTATTCGTGCTTTTGTTAGCTTTATAATAGAATAAGAGAAAAAGTGCTTCTACACTTACATATGGGATTCCGATTGGCGATTAGGATCCCACTAGTGTAAATTTTTCTTTTTTGCTTTTTTTTTTTTAAATATATTTTTTGATACTTTTTAAAATTAAAAAGATAACAATATTATTAAAAACCAAATATTTAATCATTAAATAAAAATAAATAAAAAACCTACCGTCGGAATTCTCACCCGTCTGTAGGTTTAGCATTTCTATAAGAGAAATAATAGAACTACTAGTTTATAACAACTTGTTTATAGTTGTGTACAAAATAATATTATTTTATTTTGTTACCATTACTTTTGATTTAATGGGTTTAATTATTTTTCTTATTATATATAAAATTATTTATAAATTATTAATAAGATTGTAATCATACCTACTCATAATTAATAAGGGTTGTTGAATTTTAGAAAAATTATTTTTTTGAGAGTAATTTTAAAAAGGAAGTTAAAAAGTTGCTATCTTGATAGTTGATCCCAGAGTTATGTTGATTGCTTCGCCAGTTGTCAGGCACCTGTCTGCTTTGAGTTTTGACGTTTGTAAATGGCCAGAGCAGGCATTTTCCTTCTAGTATTACCTGCTCTCTTTCCTAATGGCTAATGGCTAATGGCTAATGGCATATTCATCTTCATTTAGATTTTAGATTAAAGCTGCCTACACATATTGTTCAGGTCAGATAAAATAAGTGTACCGGGTACCTCTCTCTGTAAGACTATTCGTTTTTTATTTTTTATTTTTATGAGGTAATTGAACTATATACATTTCTCTCGTCTAAAGTTTTATCAAAATCATTGCTTGAAACTGGCCTGCAGTGATTTCCTAGTTTTCAGAAGTATGTGCTGCTTGTATTTGATTATGATCAACTTACTTGACCATCTTTCGAGCTTCAATGAAGTTATGCTTTAATGGTGATCATACTTTTTATTGGTTTTAATGTACTCGTCGGAGCATTTTTAGGCTTTTTAGCAGCTGTTATGATGCTACTTTTGTGAGTACCATCCTGTATGTTCAAAGTTATTATGCTTACCCATCGTTAACTGTCTCTGATGTGAAAACTAACTTGTTTAAGCTTTGGCAGCGGGGAATGGGTGATGTTTGTAATTTTCATTTTAGAAGCTATTTGAATTTGGGGAGTATATTCTAACGATGTGCGAAATATCTGTCTTTTTTCTTTTTTCTTTTTTTAAAGATTGTAATGGCGTAATTGATTCTTCCTTAAACATAAAATTTTTGTAACGGCTTCGATTATGTTCATCAAACCATTCAAGTTTTCTAATTTGTGAAAGAAATCTTGAGTTGCTTGTGATTTGTGAACCCAACGTTGTCTGAAGATAGTTTGCAGCTATGTCCCGATATGAGATAGATCAAGCAAACCTTTCTATGAGGCCCTAAAAGGACCATCACCTATATTAGAAAAATCCAGGCAATCGTTGCGGGTACCGTGATATATGGTTTAGTTTCTTTAGACGCTCACTAACATCTAGTGCTAGATTACTGGAAAGTAAACATCATGTAATGCTCATGTGTCCAGGATTATGGAGGGTGAACCCGTTAATGTGAACGAGTTTCAAGAATTGGCTAGGCTAGCTCTTCCGAAAATGTACTATGACTACTATAATGGGGGAGCTGAGGATCAGCACACATTAAAGGAGAATGTGGAATCGTTTCGTAAAATCACGTATGCTGCTAAATCTATTGATGATTAGTTTCACAAAATGAAAATAACATTTTACTAATGACTTTCGTGGCTTCTTAGGTTTCGGCCTAGAATCCTTGTAGATGTAAGCAGAATAGATTTGTCAACTACTATATTGGGTCACAGAATCTCAGCGCCAATTATGATTGCTCCAACTGCTTTTCATAAGCTGGCACATCCTGAAGGTTTACATCTTCTTGGAAAAGTTCTCAATCAGTTGGAAATTTGTCTTAAATTCTAATTGACTTCTAATTTTGTCTAATATAGGAGAGGTCGCCACAGCCAGAGCAGCAGCTGCAAGTAACACGATAATGGTATTGACTTAAAAAAACATTGAGTTAGTTAGCTTACTGGAATGAATGATTTGCAAGTTATTTTCTTTGCAGGTTTTGTCTTATATGTCTACCTGCACGGTGGAGGAGGTTGCTTCCAGCTGCAATGCTGTTCAGTTTTTTCAATTATATGTATCCAATCCTACTCTTACAACTTCATTTGGGAACTCCATTTTTCTTTAGCAGTAGAACCTTCTTAATTTTTCTTATCTTTCTTTTTGAGATATTGTTAATAGAAACTCAGACTGTGTAATCTGGCATTCTTCTGGAAATAGGTATACAAGAGACGAGATATATCAGCTCAGCTAGTACGTAGAGCTGAAAGAAACGGGTACAAGGCTATTGTCCTAACCGTTGATGCTCCCCGACTTGGTCGAAGGGAGGCAGACATAAAGAATAAGTAACATCCTCTCTTTTTGTTTACTCATGCCTGTGTAGTTGGATGTAGAGTTTTCCATGTGATTAGGATGAACAACTTTTTGTATCTGATATTATGACTAATAAATTCTGCAGAATGATTGCACCTCAATTAAACAATTTTGAAGGCCTCATATCAACTAAAGTTGACCATGTGAGTTGAATTGTTCAACTCCCAATAGAATTAAATGTGACAGGTGCATGTGAAAATACGGGTATGTGTTGTTTAAACTTTATGGGGATACTGCTACAATTATTTGACAAACTAATCTTCTGGCAGGATGAAGGTTCAAATTTAGAAGCTTTTGCCAAAGGGACCTTTGATGCTTCTTTTTGCTGGAGGGTATAGACCAGTAAACTATTCTGATGTGTAACATTATGTTGCCAAAATCTTAGGAAATTTTTAACACAGACGATGGGCTCTTCCTTGCATGAAAATTTCAAAACTAGTTTGTCTTTTGAACTCATGATTGTTAGTTAGTCCCCTTACAACTTCACATAGAGGTTGAGGCTGTAAGATGCTATTTTGCTGAGGGTGTGTGCAAAGTCCTGTGGTCCCTTACGCTTATTATTTAACTAGTGCATCGCAATATTTGCAGGACCTGGGATGGTTAAGAGCTATAACAAACTTGCCAATTCTGATCAAGGGGGTACTCACCCGTGAAGATGGTAAGATCTCCCTTGTGTATTATTTTGCTACTCTTTATTATTATATTATCACTATTATGACTCTTATTTGGTACGGTATATATGTCTGGAAAAGAAAAGCCTTCTCTACGTCTAAACTTGAAAACATCAACCAAATATTTGGCTATTGTCAAGATTGAAATGAAAAGGGAAAGGAACTTCATCACATATACCAGAAATATAAAGATTATTCATTTTCGTAAAATGGAAGTTCTTTGGTTAATCAAACATTTGTTGTTCCTAATTACCCAACTTCTTTGTCATATTACTGTCCCACTACTTTTCTTTTAATTGTTCACATGAATCCGTAGGCTCTTCAGCATCGTCAGAAAATTCTTTAGTAGATCGTGACTATAAGTCATGGTATTATTTTGACTTTTTGTCTGTTCCACTGTTGAGAAGTCCTGCTCAATATTTTGTGTTTTCTAAACCATTGGCAGCAATAAAGGCTGTGGAAGTAGGCGTTGATGGTATTATTGTCTCAAATCATGGAGCTCGCCAGCTAGATTATACCCCCGCCACTATTTGTGTTCTGGAAGAGGTCACTCTCTATTTCTAATTTTCTCTAGCAGGTTTGGTGATGCAAACTCATGTAGTCTTTCATGGTGTCACCAAGTGTTGCTAATACCCATGGGACTTGGGAAGGATTTCTTGTAGCAAGACATCCTTAACATTACCCTTTTTCGTAAATTGATATCTCTTAAACCATGAAACATATGCGTTGGGACACGTCCTGCAGACCTCTTTGTTAGGCATGTGAGCTTCTTGTTTTAAATGTTATGTTGATGGTATAACCTTCAATAGACAAATTACATCAGCATTGTTCAATGCTTGTTTAGGATATTTGTACTCCATGGACTGCAGGTTGTTCACTCTGTTGGAGGAAAAGTTCCTGTTCTCTTTGATGGAGGAGTGCGGCGAGGAACAGATGTCTTCAAGGCATTAGCCCTTGGTGCACAAGCTGTCTTGGTAAGCTCTCAATCCCATACTCTTTTCGTCTACAATATGAATCTTTCTTACAGAAAGGATGAATACTATCTAACCATCATCTGCTCATGCAATCCCTGAGGCCTTTCCATTGCCATTTTATGTTTTTCGAACCAAATGGTGATTGGTAGCAAAGATAGAAATCTCTATTATTGCCTGCTTGCCCACCATCTTTGCTTTTTAACTCACTGCTTAACTGAAACCATTCAGACCCAGGGACTGCTCAATACATTGAAAATGAAGAGGAGAAGAGGAGAAAAGGAGGGAGGGAGGGAGGGAGGGAGGGAGAAGGGGGGGGGGGGGGTGGTGTGTTTATAAACATGGTGGGACTAACTAAATTGAGACTGTGGCGTGTGCATGTGCCAAATATATCGGTCCTTGAAATTTCTATGCTTCTTAAATTACTTCCCTGATTTTTTTTCCCATAAAAATACATTTTCCACCATCATATGAGTAGGAGTTTTACACTCTACACTATCAAAACTAGAACATTCTACCCTTGACTTTACAAAATTGGCAAATAACACATTCCCCAATTCTAACAGTCAAAATGGATGAAAATAGGTGACATGACACAATATTAAGGCTGCGTTTTGATGTCGAAGTGTACTGAGTTGAATTGAGTTTTTTTTTTTAATAGTAGTGAGTTAAGATTGTTGAGTGAGTTTTATGGGACCCACTTAGATGAGTTTAAAATGTATTTGGATGGTTAGATAAGCTTAGATATATTTATAGGGTGTTGTGAAATTTGTGGGGTCCGAAAACTGTTCAATGACAATGATAGCAAACTCTATCTCCCATGTGTGCATGCATGCGTGAACTGCAGAAAAATAAAAATAAAGTGCAGCGGAAGCTGCCGAGAGAGAGAGAGAGAGAGAGAGAGAGAGAGAGAGAGAGAGGAAAAAAAAGTCAGACAAATAAATTGCTTTATTGGAAAACTAAAAAGCTATCACTTCTGTAATTAGCTACAGTGTAGCTATGGTGATGCTACAGTACTTTTTTTTCGGAATTTTAGCTTGAAGTGAGTTAAATTTGTATGTTTAGATTATGAAATAAGTTTAAATTAGAGTATACTGAGTATGCTTTGACAACGAAACGGGTCTAAATGTCAGATCTTAACAGAGGATGCCTAGTATAACTATTTGGTTGTTCAAGATATAAAGTGTAAAAGACTTACTAACTGGGAGGTGAAATGAGTATTTTGTTTTCTTTGTTGCAACTGATGTATGTTAGTGCAGGTTGGAAGGCCCGTTGTATATGGGCTGGCAGCGAAGGGGGAATATGGGGTGAAACGGGTTATTGAAATGCTGAAGGATGAGCTCGAGCTGACTATGACCCTTTCAGGCTGTCCTGGTGTGAAGGATATAAGCAGGAGTCACATAAAAATGGAGCAGGAGAGACTCCACTCAATGCTATAACATGATTTGAACTCATTCAAAATAATATCATGAAGACAGATGATTCGAAGTCTCTGACGCTTGATCCTGCACTAAATAATGTAATGGAGAACAGTTCTCACAAATAATGTAATGAAATCTCAATAATTGTTCAACCGAGTGTAAAAGGGTATGTCTTAGTCAATGTTGACGATGGAAAACATAGATTCTTTGCAGGATGACATTTGAAGCAAACCAGAGAGTGATGCTTTCATCATATATCATTTAACTGCCTAAATAATACTTAAAATAATGCTACATCTACAAAAGAATTATACAAAATTAATAAGTATAATGAGTAATCGCAGGCAAATCATGCAATTAAAAGCATATACTCATGCCTGCATGTCTTGATAAAGCTTCAAGATAGTAAATATGTTAGGAACCTAAAAAATTGGTTGATGAGCCTCTATTTGTATCTTTTATATTTTTTTAGTTGCTAAATGGGCTTAGTGAGTGAAAGTAAGAATAGGCCATAGGTTGATATTGAATTAGGGTTATCATCTTAGTATAAGAATAAGGAAGGGGTGGTCTGGTGGAGCATCGCTGAAATATGAATATTATCTTGTACCTTGAAATTTATTGGAGGAAGAGCATTCTCGAAGTTGCTCTATGTGATTACGCATTTATCCATTGTTTTTTCTATTTCATCATTTCTCTGCAATTAACACTTCATTATAGAAATCACCCTCATTCTCGGCATTTATCAACTTAAATCATAGTTTTATTCATCATTGAATGGCTGGGATTCTTACAATTGGTATCATGAGCCTACAATTCTCCATTGATGAATTGAGAGCAGCATACATTAATTTTTTTTATTATTAATCCATTTAATCCTAATCGGCTTACTCTGCTTGAAAAGTACTCATAGATTCAAGAAGTGGAAAGGGAACAGAGAAATCGTGAAAGAAGTTCGGTAACGAGTGGCGACTTTGACTCAACTCCATTAAACGAAGTAGACGATGACGAAACCACCAATGAACAAGAACAATCGCAAGTGGTAAAGTACAAAGAGAAGGCAGCGACAACTTCAATCGAAGAGGCACAAATAGTTACAGAGCTGGAAGAATACGAACTCAGCTCGAACAAATTCAAAGAAGACGATGAAGAACTTAGCTCAAACAAATTCGAAGAAGACGAAGAAGTAGAGGCTGATTCCGTAGATAAGGTTGGTGAGAATACACTATTCATCTCTGAAATCCATGTACCAGTTGAGGCGTCTAGAACTTACGCGATTTCTCACAAATTGTGTATCACGGATCTGTTGTCATTGATGGGTATAGATTCTGCCAAGCTTTCAGCTGCAACAAACCGGGATATCGAAGCTTCCATCATCGAATCCGACAGTTCAAAAGAGTACGGTGGCTTCACTAGCTGTATCAGGCTCAATGAGGGTGTGCACTCTTTCATTAAGGGGCCACTCCTGGTTTGGCAACTTCCATGGAAAGCCATCCTACCTCTACAACTCTATCCGAGCAAACTCCTCAAGGGTTCTAGAGATGGTGAACACGGTTGTCTTCAACGCCAACTCCTTCCACTTGACACCGATGTGGGAGTGAAAGGGAAGCCTCTGTCTGACCTTGAGAGAGCACTAGATGTAGTAATGAAAGACAAAGGAAAGGCCACCAATGTGAAATGTGAGCGTAATTTTTTTTTCCTTGCCTTTTGTTTGATGAAATGCCCTCGACAGTTGTGTTGGAGCCCTTTGATAGAGGCAGGGAAACCTTTGAGGTATTTCTTACCCCTTCTTGTTCAAAAATTCAAAGTGAGTGGAGCGTTTTGTTTGAGAAAATGGCCCGTAGGTATGTGGAAATTTTGGATGCTCTTCATGCTCCAAAAATGGTTTTCAAAATTATTAATGGAATTGATGGCAAGTTAGAAATCTTATTATGTCACTATACACTAAGTGAGAGCAGAGCAGTGAATTTGTTTGATATAATGCATAAATGCAATGTATATTCTGATATGTTGAAATTTGAGGTGGTGGAGGACTTGGTTACACCTAATAAGCCTCTTCAACTACTTGAGTATTTGCCACTTAGAGTGGTTTTTGAAACCTTTGCTAAAGGAAGAAAGTACCTCTTTGTGTTTCTCTTTAGCACCATCAATGAGTTGTTTTGGGTTAAGGATTGTACTTTGATTGAAATTATTGGGCCATCATAAGGTGTGGGACGATCATAAGAGAGAGTTATTAAGAGTGTTCCATATGGGTGGTCAGATGGAGAACCAAGTGAACTCGTCATTTCATATTTTCTCTAAGTTGAATACCAAAAAGCACTACCCTAAGGTTTATGTCGCTAATTTTGCCACATTGTCATATGGCTGGAGAAGATATGAACAATTCAGCTTGGATGTGCTTAATAAGTTTCCTATTGATGGCATCTTAATTGCTAGTCAGTCACTACCTATAGATGAATCAAGCAGTCCGGGAGAAGCAAGATAATGTTGGTACCAAGCTGATGTTGGTACTGACCTTGTGAGAAAGTTTGAGAAGATTATCCCTAAAGATGATCCAAGAAAACCAGCTGTTATTGCAAACAATGTTGTTAATTATGTAGGGTACATTGTTGGAATGTGTTCTAACCTACTCAGGTCTTGTGCTGAGTCATCATGTGCAGCACTCTTTGTTGCATCCATATCATCTTTTGGTGTCTCTCTTGACTACACTGCACCGTCTGATTCTCTGATTATAAGCTTAATGGGGATTGTTATTTGCTTAGCAACAAGACTTTTTGCAACTGCTCTTTTTGAGATCAAGCATGTATCCAGACCTCATATGAACAATGATCTCTTTCTTGAAGGAGCCATTGCTAGATATAAAGGATTTTTGCATGTAATTAAGAGAAACAATGAGAAGATCATAAGACGTTTTTTGTGTCCCTACCTACGACATTGACCTTATTTGGCATACTTACCAACTGCACCTTGTTTCATATAGTAAAGATCTCAATGAAGTGCTTGGAAAGGTATTGGAGCATGACGATATGGACACGAACAGAACTAAAGGGAAGAAGCTGGATATTGGATTTTCTGGAAGCACCAAACAGTGGGAATGTTGGATTGTTATATTTTACTTTAATTGAGTTGTTTAAGTTGTTTTGTGACAATAAACCTTAAGGACAAGGTTCTTTAAAGGGGGGGGAGTTTGTTAGGAACCTAATAATATGGTTGATGGACCTCTATTTGTATCTTTTATTTTCTTTAGTTGCTAAATGGGCTTAGTGAGTGGAAGTAAGAATGGGCCATAGATTGATATTGAATTAGAGTCATCATCTTGGTATAAGAAGAGGGAAGGGGTGGTCTGGTGGAGCATCTCTGAAATCTGAATATTATCTTGTACCCTGGAATTTATTGGAGGAAGAGCATCCTTGAAGTTGCTTTGTGTGACTATGCATTTATCCATTGTTTTTCCCATTTCATCGTTTATTTGCAATCAACACTTCATTATAGAAATCATTCCCCCATTCTCGACATTTATTAACTTAAATCATAATTTTGTTCATAATTAAATTGTTGAGATCCTTACAAAATAGGGTGCTACGTTGCCCCCATTTCTGCCGCCGAACTGATAGGCACGATGCCCATTCCAACTATCGAGAACCCTACCTACAAACCAAGAATTTTCAATCACGCATAGTCAAAAACTCAAAACTCATGTCATGGATCTCTTCTTCAAAAGAGACCCACCTCCATGGATGGCCAATGGGTTTAAATCTCAAGAAATGGTTTAGGGTGTTTCGCTCTAGAAACTCAACATGAACGTAAGGTCTCTACCTTCTAACCCATGGCGTCTTTTCCTCTAGAGAAATTGCATATTGAGAGAGAAGAAAGAGAAAGAAGGAGAAAAAGGAAGGAAAATGAATATAAGAGAAGGAAGGAAAAGACTCAAGAGTGCAGCTGGCTGAAGATTGAATGTGAGGACTTTTTTTAATGTCTTAAAAGTGGTATATAAGTATATTGGGTGGATGGTATGCCTACTTTACAATAATAATATAAATAAATAAATTACATTTTGACATATCATATCAAGCACATTTGTTTGTAAAATAACTATGTTTTTAATTTTTTATGAAGATCAAGTATTTCTGTCTTTAATGTCCATGTCTTTCCTTGACCTATAAAAAAAAATATCCATGCCTTTCCTTGCAATTTCACCCCACAACAAAAAAACACTACCATATAATCAAGTTTCGCCATTCCAGCCTACATTCTCATCTTAAATATTAAAGTTGTACACTAAATATAATAATCTTCAAATAGCATTCACATATCAGAAGCCCCTTGCAGGCTTGGAGTGCACTGCCTACAACCTAGTTTATACACTTTCCTATGGCATGTGGAATATTGAAATTTGGTTCCCTTGTTTGTAGGCAGTGCATCCAACTGAAACCAAGTAATAAAAAAGAATTTCCCCATAAAGGCGATGGAGAAAGGCTTTGAAAGAGCACGGCTAAAACTTGGCTCGAGAAGAAAATCCTCAGCCTCCTGAGCTTCATTATACATTATTTACGGAGTTGCTCTTATTCACACCTTGTAGATCCATAGGAGAGTTTGTGATACTGCTAACCGAACCAAGGGTCTGAGAACTCAACTGTGGGCTAGCTGGACAAGCATCTGGATTACCTGTACTCATGGCATGGATTGCTCCAGAGCTCAACTGCTGTGGGCTCATTGGTGTTCGCTGGTTCATTTGCTGAGGGCTAGTTTGCTGTTGCTGAGTTTGTTGGTTCAGTTGTGAGATTCCCACGGTTGATGGTGAGCCCACTTGTGAAGGTGAAACAACAGACTGTAGCGGTGAAGTGGTGTCTTGTTGTTGCTGCAACTGTTGCTGAAATTGCTGTTGCTGTTGTTGAAATTGTTGCTGCTGCTGCTGCAATGAATGTTGCTGCTGCTGCTGCAATGAATGTTGCTGCTGCTGCAATGAATGTTGCTGCTGCTGCTGGTTCATGTAAAGATTTATCCCTGCCATCAACTTGGGTGGACCCATGGGCCCCATTGTTGCTGGTTGCATTTGGTTCATGTTAGCTCGTGATAGACTCTGACCAAGCATTGAAAGACCAGTAGAGCCAGGATGTATCTGTCTAGCTCCTGGAATCCCTGCTGCTATACTTGACTGAGGGCCACCTAACATGTTTGCTCTGTTATGTACCATTCTAAGTTTTGATGCCACGAGAGGATTTAATCCAGATCGAAGTTGCTGGCTTATTGCGTTGTTAAAATTTGAAGCCTGGCTAAGATTCATTGGGTTCTGCCCCACATTGCCCATGCCAGATATAGGCCCAATTGGTGTTGACAATCCAGTTCCCCCTATTCCCCTTGCAGCTCCCATGCCCATGGAACTGCCAAGGCCTCCAAGACCAACCATGTTATTGCCCATGTTTCCCATACTGACAGCTGGCCCAAGTCCCATCATCATCTTCCGTTGCATTTGTGGCTGCTGCGGTTGCCGTAACATCTGAATTTGGAGAGCAGAAGGCTTGTTAACCATGTGGTTGCCCAACTGCATGTTGGAGTTCTGTCCAATTGCAGACAAGTGTGAAAGTGGATTCGTTGCGAGCATCATGGATGGCCTCTGGAACTGGGAATGCTGTTGTTGTATCAAGGAGTGTTGGCTTTGTTGCTGCTGCTGCTGCTGCTGCTGTTGCTGCTGCTGCTGCTGTTGTTGCTGCTGCTGCTGCTGTTGTTGCTGCTGCTGCTGCTGCTGCTGTAGATGTTGCTGCTGTTGCTGCTGCTGCTGCTGCTGATGGTGATGAACAGATGGTTGTGCGTCTGGCTGCGTTGATCTCTGGGGCATTGAAACCCCAGAAAAGAACCCTTGAGACATCTGTAAAGCCTGGGGATTTCCAGGTGGCAGCATCCTTGCATCCGGTAACAGATTCTGGGGTGAGTTTAGAGATGCATTGCCATTGTTAGTTTGCTTGGCAACTTCATTTGATTGTTGACTAGGAATTGCCGCATATTTCTGCATGTCGGCCACCGAATTATGAGGGACTCCAGCAACATTTGACTGACTGGCCGAGGCAAGATTCATGCGAGTTGGTTTTGGTTGGACTTGATCTTCCACAACATATCCTTCACGCATCATCTGCATCAGCAAATATCATAATATATTCAAAGGAAAACACCCCCCCAATAGATCATAATTCTAATTTTTTTAACATCATGACCGTGTCTGAAAACATACCAGTGAACGAAGCTGTGTGCAAAGCAAATCCGCCAAGTGCTGTCACAAAAATTAGGTATGGATCAGAGCACAGAAGGCACAAACTTTCAATGATAAGGGGTACAAGAAAATGCTCAAATATCAGAAAAAACACATAATTAATGATGATAAAAAAGCTTTCCAGTCACTATCCACATTGATTGTCGACAGTCCAACCAACAAGCCCCCTCGTTCAGTAGCAATTGGATGCTAGGGAATAACCAGACAACATAAACTTTTCAAATGACCGATGCAATATATTGATGACTTTCCACAACGGATCTATCATATAGTGAAAGGCAGTTGCGATCACCACATCCATTCTTCTACAAGGGGAGGGTCCCCAAGAAGACTAGTGGAGAATTGAAGGCGCTAAGAAAAAGAAAAAACCACCAAAGCAGATGATATAATTTAGTAGAATCATCTAATTGAAAAGATCGTAATGGGAACAAATATCAGAGAATCATCTGTGTTGATAGCGCCCCCTAACCGAGAATAGCTGGTGTTAACAAACTCAACAAGCATATCCTTCTTAGACTGCAAAAGTAGAATTTGTGCAGAACTTACTGTATTGGGCAATGTAGGAAGGTGATCCTCTGCAGAAAGAAAATCGCCATCTTCTATTTCTCCATAATGCATTGCTACCGTACCATCATATGGCTTCTCTGACATGATCATTCTAGTTCTTACCCGATAAGAAACAGCATTTTCTGCAGAAGCAAAAGTGGAATTTTAGGAAAGAAGAGAATCATCAAGGAATCACAATGGATCAGACATGATACAACCCATATACAACAACCTGGAGGTATACGCTCTGGCTGCATAAATTTTAAGACCCTTATTTTACAGGTATTGATGCTGCCATCTACAAGTGACTTAGATAATGACCCTGTGCTTGCATCATCTTTAAAATCTTCATTACTGGAGGCAGTAGAGAGAGATGCTGATAGAAGGCGAGTGGAATATGTGTTGGGCTTCCCAATGGGGTGATTCTCAGCCTTCCTATTTTTGACGTTCAGTTGATGCCTGAAACAGAAATCCACCAAATATGCATAAAACTGGATGGGATTGACTAAACTCCATAGAATGTCCATGGAAAGATGATAGGGTCTTTGAAAAATGTATGCATCCTCAACCTTCAGCATCGGACTAAACATGCTCGTTGCAGATCAAGGAATTTAAACAGAAACGAAAATAAGAAAAAAAAAATTGCAGGTGGTGAATACTTTATCATCTCAGCAGAGAAAAAAAAATTCATGCCTTGAGTTGAGACCAAAAGAAGGGGAGGGGGTTAACACCTGACCAAAATACACCGTTTGATCTAACCATTCATGTGCTATTGTAATGGTCAGTTAAGATTCAATATTAAGAGCTTTAATATGTCAAACAACAGGATGAAGACATTTGTTCAGTCCATTGTGATGCATATGATATTTACAAGTTCCTATGGTTAGTATACAGAGATAGATAACAATACAAGGACAAAGCAGTAACTAAAATTAGACGAGGTTTTAAATGTTGAATGAACGGAATACCTCATTGTCACCATTTCTATCTTTGAGAACCTTTCAAGCATGGTTTGATCTGCCAGCGGTGGTGTTCCAACTGAAGGACTGTTTGCATTTAATGGAGCACTCATATTACTAACACTAGCTGGAGATCCAACTCCACTCACTGCTGGGGTCTTGGGGAGAGAATTTGATCTCCGCTTCACAGCAGCTTGGGCCTGGTGTTGCCGTTGCATGGAATCGTTAGCACTGGAAGTCAAAGATGGGGTCCCACCAACAGTAGCAACTGAGGTGCTTGCTGCTTTCTCCTTTTGTGATGCAGCAGTTGTTGCAACTGCTCCAAAGTGGGGTCCAACTGAACCACTAGAAAATTCCCCAGATTTTGACGATAACTGAGATTGAATAAAAGATACATTAGAAAACCGGGGACTATGAGCTGATTTTCTTTTCTGGAGCTGGTCCTCCTTTCTGGCATCTTTCTCCATATGCTGACCAAGATTATTCCAAGGTGTCTGATGGAAATTAGATCTCATAAATGCATGCTGTGGTAGTCTTTGTTGCCTTGATTGCTGTGTGTCCAGATGACTTGTTTCTGTTTCCACCATCTGCATATCATTTTTATTGCGGTTGAGCTCCGACCCATCCAATTTATCCATCTCGAACGGCTCTTCCTTGGCACCATATCGTGTTCCGTGTTGTCCTGCAGCAAATGGCATTGTCCCGGCATCCTGATTCAGAGCCCCTTCCAACACCTGGTGGGGAAACTTTTGAATGCTTGTATTTGAATAGGGAAAGCCCCTTGCCATTACTTGCTGCTGTAATAACGTATTCTTCCAATTTATATCCTGACCATGGAGTCCATCCATGTGTGACCCAATTTGCTGTTGTTGCATTCCGTCAAGACCCACTGGTGTAGGCCTTGCCCTCTTGTTGTTAAAGTTGGACAAGGGTGACATTTGCCCATCTTGATTATCCCTCTTTCCAAGAAGTGAGGCACTTGAATTCACATTGTCAGCATATGAAATCATCATGTCCTGCCCAGCAGGAGAAGCCCCTGGTGCATTAATAGTAGGCCCTGAACCAGGATCCTGCATACTTCTGGGGGTCCCAACCCCCATTTGATATCTTGATTGATGTGAAGCAAGTGGTAGTGCAGGAACTGAGGCATCTGGTACCAAGTTCTTGGGCCTAATGGCTAACATGTTTGTTGGGACAAGATTTGGAGCTGTAAGATTCTCATGTTGCCGTGGCACCACATTTCCTGAAAGGATTCCTGTATCCCCCAACCTAGAGTTAGAACTTTCTGGTACTCTGTCTATGCAAACTTTCTTCCCATGAGTCCTAATACTAGATGTGACAGTAACTTCAGGCATCTGCCTCAATCTCTTTCTCCGGGCACTAGAAAGAGCCAAATCAAGCTGCAAATGAAGTTAAACGTTAAGATGGATAAATCATCCTCCAGCCTAGGAACAAGAACTCTTATCCGAAAATGCATTACCTTAGTAGGGATTATGTTATTACAAAGCCTATCCAACTTAGGAGTGGGGTCTAGATGAAGTTGTGGTTGCAAGGCTTTCAGTATGCGGGACTCCACTTCCTGCAGTCGAGTAAATATACACACATGAATTCGCAAACCCACTACATGATAGAATTTAGTAGCCAGCCAAAGATGAGAGAAGGGAATCATTCTTACCATTAGATCGCCATAAGTCCAAGAACTATCTGATATCAATGGAATATCCTTCACTACATTCTCCAATGACATCTTAAGGCATACTTTACTAACAATGGGGGCTCCATTGGATGTTGGATCGCCAGAACACTCACATTTCCGATAATCTCGCACCTAAAAAATTCTCAGCCATTGCAATTTTAAAAATTACTGAATACAAAGTTGCTAGATAATCATTTTTAAATAAGTAACCTAAAATAGTCACCCTTTTTTTATAATCATAACCTAAAGTCTAAGAAATCGTCATTATTATTAATAGCTAAAATAGTTGACATTCAATGCTTAAAAGAGTTGCTCTCTCTCTCTCTCTCTCTCTCTCTCACACACACACACACACACACACACATATGCACAGGTAAACCAGAATGATGTGTCTACATCAGGGATGGAAATAGTATACCACCAGAGGTGGTATGCTTCTCAATGGGTAAACTCAATATGAACCAACATATTGGCAGTTAAACCAGTGAAAGCATAGGTGTTCATTTTGTACAGTGAAAGTAATGAGAAAGGTTGCTGTTTGTCCAATGGTTACAAAGGGCCGCCTCAGAAGAATAGGATTCAATTCTAACACTGCCACCAACAATTGTGGTAAAGGACCATATAGCAGTAACAACTTAGCCAGCTGTGACAATTCCTTGCCTATCAATTAAGTGGGTCTTAAGCAGTTGTAATATGGAAAAGCACAAGGGGTTCTCTAGCTTTGTCATATTCGAGTTGGGTGATGGGCCAAAATGAGATTTTGGTATGAAGTTTTGTGCGGCAAACAACCTTGAAGGTAGATTATTCAGAGGTGTTCTGAATTTCCTGTGGTCTAGAGGCCTCCATGGTGTACATTTGGCATCTCTCCAACGACACTAGAATATGTAATTAACTTTCTCTTTATAAAAACGCTTCTAGTTTTCTCTCCGTACTTTTTTCTCTTCTCTGTTCATGTTACTTTTCCCCCATTGATTCATCGTATTCAACGATGGCTATGGGACTGTAACAGCCCCTGTGTTTTTCAACCAGTTTGTTAGATCATTTAGCGTGGTCAGTTCCAATGAGGCGTGTGGTTTCAAAAGCTAAGGTTTTTGACATTAAGAGGGATGGACTAGAAGTAGTTGTTACTGAAAAAGGGTGGAAGATTATCCAAAGTCTTCGCCTGAGCTTGGTTATAACTAGATGGTTGTCAAGAGCATTGGAGGCCGCCAATATGGCAGGGGGCAAGGGTTATTATTCTGCCCATCGTGATGGGAACAGAGGTTTCACATTCCAAAGATGTTTTAACTCTCGCGGCCCTCATATGATGGTGGTGGAGTATTGTGGGGATGGTCGCCGGAAATCTCTTCTCATTCCAGGCGATAGCAACGGCAAGGCATGGGAGAAACTGGCTTCAACATTGCTAGAAGTCGCCGGTGCAACACAGAACCCCGTCATTGCTACTGGGTCTAGAACATACAGGGAAGTGCTGGAGACTTCTCAAACAGGTCACAATCCTGAAAAGTCAGTCATGCTTTCGGCAAGAGACATCAACGATCTGAACTACTCAACATCGAGGGATGGCAGCATGCTATAAACACGGAAAAGGAAACTTGGAGACTGCCAAACGAAAGTGAAGTACAGAAGGCCTTACTTAGTTTGAAGACTGGAGTGATGGGTGTGAAGGAGGAATTAGTATTTTTGAGGAAGGAATTTCTGGAATGGGCTAGTAAGAAGAAAGGAAAGGGGGAAATGGGCTTGGGACAGGGCCCGCGTAAATCTTGTCGAGCTTCCAAGATAGTTAGTGGGTTAGCTAGTCTGGGCCGAGCATCATCTGCACGATGGAAGCCTTCTCAAGGGTCTAAATTTGAAGTAGGGTCATCTTCTGGGCTATTGAAGAAGCCCATGGAGGTAAGGCCCGTTATCGCAGCTCCAATCACCGGACGGAAGAAGCCAAACTTCCGCACAGAGCACTCCCTCCAGCGACTTTGTCTATTCTCCAGTTGAAGGCCCGAAGTTGGATTTCTCACCTCTGTCGGTGTTGGAAGGTCTTGTTGTTTCCGAAGTTCAACAATCTGCATCGCCGGCGTTTTCTAGCCTTCTTCCTACTCCCTCACCTTCATCGATGGTCTCTGGGAAACAGACTTCATCGATGGTGGTCACAGGGTTGGATTCTGTTTCAGGTCTTTAATAGACCGAGCCGTTGGAGGTGTCTGGGCCCTCCCTTCTTGCTCCAACACCATCGCCGGCGGTTTCTGGGTGTCAGACCATACAGTAGTTGCTCCCAGGACTAGGACATATTTCGAATCTTGAGTCTGGGTGTCGGGCCGGCTTTAATATGGATCGGCCTGGGCTACTTGAATTTGGGTTCCCACTGACTGCTTCACAGTCTTTTTCTCCCTGTCTCTCAATAATGGTGGAAAAGATGCGTTGGTAGTATTTGAACCCAGCAAGGAAGGCGAATTTAACCCCACCCCTCTTTAACTTTCTCAAGGAGTCCAATTGGGTTATCCAAATGGCATGGAATATAAAAAATATTGTGGATATTTCTTACATGGGTTTTGAAGCAGAATTCCTGGCACTCCTTACAGCTGCAGAGGCTGCGCACACACAGTCCATTGCTAAACAGTCCACTCTATCGGCAAAGAAGAAGGATCGTGAACTCAAGAGACTTACTTGGGACATGAATGATGAGGGAGGAGAAAAGAGTTCTACTCAGGAGCGTTTTAAAGGGAGGGGCAAGACAGTTTTTCCATGAAGCCAAAAATAATATCATGGAACGTAAGGGGGTTGCATGACAACAATAAGCGACTCTAAGTTCGGAATTTACTTAGACAATGGAAGGGAGATATTATTTGTTTACAGGAAACTAAGCTGGAAATCATCACTAGTCAAATATTTTGAAGCCTATGAAGAGGTCAAAAATGTTGGGTGGTCCTACCTCCCTGCAAGTGCATCCGGGGGTGTTTAAATAACGTTTGATACAAGGGTAGTTGAGAGGGTGGAGGATTGCGTGGAAAATTTTACCGTTGCTTGTTCCTTTGTGAGGAAGACGGTTACAAATGGGCCTTTGCTGGTGTCTATGGGCCAAACTTAAACCTCCGAAAGAAGGCCATTGTGGGATGAATTGGCTGGTTTTCTAACCTGGTGGGAGTTACTAAGCTGTATCGGGGGTGACTTTAATATAGTTCGTTTCCCAAGCGAAAAGTCAGGCATCTCTCACATTTCTCTGCCTATGAGGGAGTTTTCTGATTTCATTGCAGAACAGGAACTCATGGATATTCCTTTATCGGGAGGTACTTTCACATGGTCTAACAACCGTGAATGCCCCTCTTAGTCGAGGATCGACAGATTTTTGCTATCCCCTGAGCGGGAGTCTTATTTTCCAGATGTAGTGCAAAGAAGACTACCTCGTTTATGTTCAGACCATTTTCTTATCATCCTAGACTGTGGAGGGATTCATGGTGGTAGAATGTATTTTAAATTTGAAAATATGTGGATTAAATCTGATGGTATTGTTGACAAAGTTAAAGCATGGTGGACTTCCTACAATTTTGAAGGACATCCTAGTCACATTATGGCAAAGAAACTGAAAGCTTTAAAACAAGATCTAAAGCAATAAAACGAACAAGTCTTTGATAATGTGTACCAACAAAGAAGCTCTCTTGTAGAGGAACTCCAGGCATTGGAGGGAGAAGAGGATGCTAGACCTCTTTCTGAAATAGAATCTACTCGCAAGAATCAAGTTGTTGCTGAACTTGAAAGAGTTACTCTGTTGGAGGAGATCTCATGGCATCAAAAATCAAGAGCGCGCTGGCTCAAAGAGGGAGATAAGAGTACAAAATTTTTCCATAGGGTGGCCAATTCTCATAAGAGGTACAATACCTTAGACAAACTGATAGTAGATGGGATAGTTTCAACGGAGCAGACGGTTATCAAGAACCATCTGGAACAGTACTATCAACGCTCTTATCTGAAGAGCACAATTGGCGACTAAAGGTGGATGGCTTATCTTTCTCAATTTTAGATCCTCAAAATGCAGACTGGTTAGAAAGGCCATTCACAGAAGAAGAGGTGTGCAAAGTCATCAGAGGTATGACTAGCGACAAGGTTTGACAAGGTGTGCAAAGTCTTCAATTCGATTCTCTTTCTTGGTAAATGGTTTGCCAGTGGGTTTCTTTAATTCCTTCCGTGGTTTGAGACAGGGAGATCATCTATCTCCGCTTCTCTTCTTATTCATCATGGAAGCCCTAAGTAAGATGATTGAGAGATTAGTGGAAGCAGGGTTACTTCGTGGCTTTCCAGTTGGAAATGGGATTCTTTTCATTTCTCACCTTCTATTTGCGGACGACGAGCTCATCTTTTGTGGTGCACAACCCGAACACATTCAAGCCTTAAGAGGGCTCCTACTGTGTTTTAAAGCTGCATCAGGGTTGAGAATCAATCTCTCGAAGTCTACATTAGTGCCAGTAGGGGCTGTTCAGGATGCAGAATCATTGGCTACTTTATTGGGTTGTTAGGTTTCCTCTTTACCCATCACCTACCTCGGTTTACCATTGGGAGCCTCATTTAAATCCAAAAGGATTTGGAATGGGGTGATCGAAAAGATTGAGCATAGATTGGCTAATTGGAAGAGGTTATATTTATCCAAAGGGGGGAAGCTGACGTTAATTAAAAGCATCCTCTCAAACCTTCCCACATACTATTTGTCTCTATTTCCGCTTCCCACAAAGGTAATCAATCGCATTAAGAAGCTACAAAGAGACTTTTTGTGGAGTGGAATAGGGGAGAAATTCAAATTTCATTTGGTTAATTGGCCAAATGTGTGCACCCCAATATCAGGGGGAGGATTGGGGATTCGTCGCTCGGTGATATTCAACCAAGCTCTCCTAGGTAAATGGTTGTGGAGATACCAAAATGAAGGGGAAGCGCTTTGGAAGTTGGTCATAGACTCAAAATATGGTGTCCGGGGGTGGTTGGTGTTCTAATGAGGTCCAAGGCACATATAAGGTGGGTCTATGGAAGTTCAAAAGGAAGCAATGGAAGTCTTTCAGGGACCAAGAATATTTTGTGGTAGGAAATGATTCTCAGGTCAGATTTTGGCATGACATTTGGTATGGAGGCACAACTAGCCTCAAAGTCTCCTTTCCTAGTATCTTTGATCTCGCAAGAGATAAGGATGCATCCATTGCAGATCTTATGGTCCTTATAAATGGCACTCCCCAATAGAATATTGAGTTTGTGAGGGATGCCCACGATTGGGAGATGGAGATTATTTTGAATTTCTTTACATCATTATACTCTTTCACCATCCCTGGAGGCATGGGGGATAAGTTGCATTGGAGATACTCTAAGAAAGGTATCTTCTCAATTAGTTCTTACTACCAAGCCCTTTCTTCTCCCGGCTTCCCTAAATTCTCATGGAAGAGTATTTGGTAGTCAAAAACGCCATCAGAGCGGTTTTTTTTGTGGACGGCAGCCTTAAACAAGATCATTACCATAGACAACATGAGGAAATGCCGTATAGTTGTGTTAAATTGGTGTTGCATGTGCAAAAAACATGGTGAATCAGTAGATCATTTACTTCTCCACTGCGAGGTGGCCAAGAAGCTGTGGGATGAGTTTTTCACAAGACTAGGCTTATCTTGGGTCATGCCTCTTCACTTGGTGGACTTTCTAGCTAGTTGGAGAGGTATCCAAGGTAACCCACAAGTGGCAACTATATGGCGTATGGTTCCTATCTGTATGTGTTGGTGCATATGGCGAGAGAGAAATGCAAAGAACTTTGAAGATTGAGAGAACTTTGGAGGAACTAAAACTTTTTTTCTATAGGACATTACTTTCTCGGGCGGGATCTATTACTTGTAACGGACTTAGTATCCATGAACTTCTTTCTTCTCTGTAACACTAGCTAAGTTTTCTCAAGTATACTGCCAATATACTTGAGCTTAACCTTTTCTATTAATGAAATACTTTTGATTACCTATTAAAAAAAAACAATTCCTTGCCTATTGCATATATATGTATGTTTGCATGCATATATGAATATTGGTACTCATACCATTCATCTAAGATGTCTATTTCTTTATCATTTATTTTGATGAGCCAAACTGCCCATAATATAGGTCCGAAGTAAAATCCCATGGATGACTCACCTCACATACAAGTGTCCCATCAACAAACTTGCAGGGTATATCATCTAGAATATCTCCAGGCAACCGGCCAGATTCAATTGCCTCCAAATGAATTCATAAACAGAGAGGGAAACAAGTTAGAGTAAGAAAATCTTATAACCAATATATTTGGAATTGCATGTAAATCGAGATCACTGTTGCAATGCAGAGGACAATAGATGGTGCATTGTGTAAAGAGACAGCCTCATTGCACAAATTCATAAAATGGTAAACAAAGTAATTATTAGAAATTACAGAATTTTTATAGCCATGGTCTGCACATGTAAATCCAATGCTGGTGAATCCAAATCACGAACTACATATAGAGAACCTTCTTGTGTTGATCAAACAACCCAAATGATCAAAACCCAAAAAGAAAAACACTGCATTCCTGAAGTGCATGCACAACAAATGGCTACCAAAGAAGCCACAAATGGTGATATTTCATTATAAGGCATTAGTCCTTTCAAACAATAGTCAAGATACACCTCTCCAAAGAAAATTGAGTGGAAGGGGGAGAAACAACTAGAAATTTACCAAGAAGAGTGTTTCAGACGTCCTATCATATGGATGCAACAACTTTGGAACATCTTGAGGTCCAGCCTGATGTGCAGCTTCATTCTGAAAATTCATGAAATATTTATATTTATAAAAGCAATATTTAATATAATATAATATAATACGAGGAGTATCTTTTTCCATTCAATTTTTTTCATTTGTCTAACACTCTTTCAACAAACCTCTGTTGGTTTTCCAATCGAATACCCATTTGCAAAGAGGTTCAATGTGAAGGAAACTTCATTCTCTGTCAAAACAGAAAATATATATATATATATATATATATAGAGTCAGTATCTAAATATATATATATTCTTTTATATGTAGTCAGAATACAAATATGATGAGAAATGACCAACAAAACCTACTGTGCCTCTTACCTGCAGATGGAAGAAAGCCTTCAGAAGACATGGATGGTGCAGCTGCTACTCCTACATCTTTACCTCCTTCACTAAGGTCACCCTATACCAAAAAAAAAATTCAAAACCATCACACAAGCAAGAGACATAAATATGAGATTAAACCTAACCCCCATTCTTCTGATCAGGATCTTCCCTCGAACAATTAAAAAGAGCTTTGCTCATTGCAATATAAGGGAAAGTAAAATCATTTTCTTTAAGAAAGAAGAAAATATCAAGCCATCAAATTCAATTCTGGGTAAACAAGAGAGAGGTTTTCTGTTCTCATTTTTTATATTCATGTTGATCTCATTTCTCATGCTCAATGTAATGACCTGGCCCATTAATTCTAAGGTCGGAATATTGATAATTTTTATTGGGCCCTAAATTATATTTAACAGGTCATATTAAATAAGCCCACAAGCACTAAATTATTGTAGTTGATTAGGAGTTTTAATTAGACTAAATAGCTAGGTTAAATCTCATTTATTATTTATTGAACAAGTTACTTTTATTAGAATTTAAAGATCGGCCATTAGAAATTTATTTCAATTTAAAATCATCACTGATTGAAGTTCCCTACAGTCTAAGGGTACATTTGGGTAGTGAGAAGTGTTGTGAATAGTAGTAAAAAAGTAATGAAAAAGTAATAATAAAATGTTGAATAGAAATGAAAAGTAATGAATAGTAGTAAAAAGTAAATGAAAAATAATAATAAAGTAATAAATAGTAATAAAGTATTATAAGAATACTTGAAGTATTCTCAGTTTCCAAACATAGCCTAAGTCACTGCCAATCCTATATTGAATGAACTACTAGATCATGTTTTCAAATTCAAAATCTCTTCTTGAATGATCGTGACCGAGGTCTGAGTCCAATTCGAACTCAAACTCAAACTCGTCAGCACCCTCTCCCAAATCTCTCTATAAATATCTCCCTTCTATGTGTTATTTGAAAAAATATAAACCTCCATAAGTGTCGCAACTGAACCCAAGATATCTAGTCCAGCACCTTGATCAATTTTGTATTAGAAATTTTAGGAAGCAACCCTACAAGGTAAGTAGCTTGATCATAAATTAGGATTAGCATACGTTAGCTAGTTATATATATATTATTATTAAAGTCAGTTCTTTCGAAACCAGTGTTTATGTACCACGCATGTCATGATATTTGCAAGCAAATCATTCTTTATGTTGCATTCTGCATATTATAGTTATGTATGCAATATGTATTATGCATCTCACGTTGCATAAAACACGTAAGCTTTCATAAGATCAAGTGTAAGATAAACTCATAACAGTTAATCAGATAGACATTCAGATGCATGGTATCAATGCAGTTTCATGTGAATGTGCAAGTCATGGACTCAAGCGTGATCACCATAGTTTGCTAGAATACTATCAGAGGCTGCCCTTACGACCAAGGGACATGGGACCTATGCACAACCTCGCATACAGGATTAAATGTGTTGGAAAGTTAAATAAGTATTAGTATGATAGTCATTATTTTAAGCTCAACATGAAATATTTTATGAAAACCTTATATTAAGTATGTTTACTTTATGATAAATTTCTTATCGAATCATCAACTCATTTTAGTTTGTTTTTATGTTCATAAACCACCCCAGGTCAGAATATTTTTGAAGGTAGAGCTGCAGGACAGGACTTAGGCCAAGGAAGCATGACATGGCCTAGATTTTAAGTTATGATTTCTATGGCACAAATTTTGAGGAATGTTAATAAATGCTTCCACGCATTCTCATTTATGATTTCAGTATTTTAATACAAAACAACTCTATTTATTTTAAGGAATCTTTGTACTCGGCACTTTCTTTAAAAAAAAAAATTATATTTTTAAGTTAGGTTCAATAGTAGCACTCTGGCTCCCAAATTTTTTTTTTTTTTTAAAAAGACTTTATTCTCAACTCAAAGCATAAAAGTTGTATTAGCCAACTAAGGCTTTGTTTGTTTTTAAAAATGATATGAGATAAGATGAGATGGTTTGTAAAAACAAACCAGGCCTAAACTTCATTTTAAGGTTTTGTGTTCTCAGGCACAAAAATATGCACAAAAAAAATATTGAATTCAACATAGAACTTCACCTTGCATAAAAACACCAATCCACTAGATAAGCTTGGAGAGTGAGATGAGAATTTTGTAAATAGTAGTAAGATAATTTATGAATAGTAGTGAGATAGTTTGAGTTAATGTTTTATGGGATTTTGAAAAATAAAAAAAAGAGAAAATTTTGAATAAAAAAAATTATAAATTTAAAATGTTATTAAAATATTATTTTTTAATATTGTTTTGTTTGGAATTTTGAAAATGTTGAATATTTTTATTATTTGTTTGAAAGTTTGGGAAAGTTGTAATGATTTTTATTTTTATTTTTTATAAGTAATAAGCCTATTTATTAATGAGAATATAAAAAGGCATAGCCCAAGTACATAGGAAGTATACAAAGAAACACGCCTAGTTACATTCTATGAGTTTGAACTAAAAGATAAGAAATCAAGCACATTGCTTCCATAAGGTACAATGGCTGAGAACCATAATAAGCGAGTATGCAGAACAAAAAAAAAAAAGTCCTGGAGCTCCTCCATTGTTCTCTCTCTGTCTTCAAAAAACGCTCATTTCTTTCTGACCAAATGCACCACATAATGCACAATGGAATCACTTTCCATGCAGCTTTCACCTGTGGACAGCCTTTGATCCCTTTCTAGCAAGCAAGCAGATCAACTATTTTTGCTGGCATCACCCACTCAACATGCACATGACTGAAAACAGCATTCCACAAAGCCCACGTCACCTCACAATGCAATAATAGATGATCCACTAATTCACCGTGAGCCTTATACAAACAACACCAATCCATCACTATAATACCCCTCTTCCTCAAGTTGTCTGTGGTTAGAATTTTTCCAAGAACAATAGTCCACACAAAGAAAGTCACTTTGGTGGGTGCACCAAACCGCCAAATACTCTTCCACAGAAAAGCTACATGTCCTTGGGAAGCCAGGATTGTGTAATAGGATTCTATTGTGAATTTCTTGCTGGCTATGGTCCTACACTGGAGCTTGTCCCCAAGCGTAGTCCTGTGACCTGTGGAATGTAGCAAGCTGAAAAAATCTGAAATAAGTGGCAACTCTCAATCGTGGTTATCCCTTGTGAAAAGGATGTTCCACTGTGGGGCACCATGATCAAAAGGCAACAAGTCCGCCACTGAAGCCTCTTTGTTCGCTACGATGTTATAAAGTATCGGAAAAGCTCTCTCCAAGGAGCTAACTCCACACCAAACGTCTTTCCAAAATCTGACCCTAGTGCCCTCTTCAATCCTAAAGCGGGTACAGTTTACAAAGCACTGCTAACCCCCCCTAATATATTTCCACAGACCCATATCATGCCTCCCCCTTACCACATTAGTGCACCAACCCCCCCATGCTCCTCCATGCCTAGAATTAATAACTTCCTTCCATAAAGACTCCACTCATTATGGTATCTCCATAACCATTTCCCCAGTAACGCTTTATTGAAGGTCTTCAAATTATGCACCCCCAAACCTCCCCCACTGATTACAGAACGAACTTTATTCCAATTTACAAAATGGAATTTAGTTTCCTCCCCCAATCCGCCCCATAGGAACATCCGAAAAAGTTTCTCCACTCTATTTGCCACCCCTACAGGCAACGGGAACTGCCAACCTCTTTTCTACCTTCTCAATGACCCCGTCCCAGATTGCTTTAGCTTTAAAAGTTGTAATAATTAGTTTGAAAGTATTTTTGTTTGAGTGATGTTTGGGAAAGAGATATGATGAGATGAGAATTTTGGGATGGAAACATTTTCCAAATTTATCCCGCTTCTAAGCGGTCCGGTTGTGTTTTGTAGAGAATTAGTCCTCCTACACTCATCTAACACGTCAAAAATTACACAAAATAGGAAATAGATGCAACCACACACAATCAAAAAACTAGGTCCCTACAACCCCCTCCCTTTCGAAACTCATCTCACCACTGCGAGACCCTTTCATCTCTTGTTTCATCTCTTCCGTTGGAAAATCACTGATTGCTGCAAGGGGTCGGTCATCTCTTCTGTCTGTTTGCCGCCGCCCGAGCTTTGGAAGTTCCACCGCCACCATTACACCCTACGCTGACAGATTTCAACCCATTAAAGAAGAACAACAGGCTATTGTACGATTTTGTTCCACTTGATCCATTATTGTTCTTTTCCATCTAAGTTTATAAAATTTCAAAAATTTTGAAACAAACCCAGATGCAAAGATACAGAGAATGACCAAAGCCATTGTCTCTCTCTTCCATTATCGTTTCAAGAAAATTTGAAGCAAATACAAAGATTTTAGAAAGAGAGAACCAAATCTTGACCTTTACAAAGTCATTGTTTAGAAATCAAGAATTGGAAGTAAATCTTATATGAAAATTGAAGAATTGAGGCAGGAAAAAGTTACCCAAAGTCTTGCTGGTTTATGAATTTGAGGAACAATCCCAAAAGCGTAGCCAAGTTTTCAGCAAAAACTGAAGAAGGGTGGAGAGAGAGAACAGAGTGCACAAAGAGAGAGGAGTAACTGAGAAGACCCAGTTGTTTGTCTGAGAGACAGATCGTCTTCCTTCGTGCACCCAAGGAGGGGAGGAGGGGGGAGGGGGGGTGAGTGACCTATGACCTGTGAAATCGTATGAAGTGCAGTCACACAGAAACTAAGATGTGAAGCCTACGTGGGAATCCACTTTTGGGGGACTTTTTTGTGGGTTATTAGCCCAACCGGTCCTAAGGTTTTTCTCTTTCCAAATAAGCCCTAACTTTAGCAACCAAGCAAAATCCTCTTCAAATAACAATCCATTTTTACTATATTTTGATTTCACTGTTCCAATGAAATCTTATGAAAAGTAATAAAACAGTGGTTTCAATCTGATCGTTTTACATCATCTTCTTTGAACTCCAAAAGAAATAAATTGCAAAAATCTCACCTCAATTAAGAAATCGATGATCAAACACTAAAGAAAGAAAAAAATAATCCCAAAAATAATCCCAATCGGTTGCGCTAAGCTCAGCTGAGAGAGCCTTGCTTCCGACAAAACTATACATTAAAGATCGAAGAATTTCCAAAATTATTATCCCTTCATTTTTGCCTACCTGCTATCTGTAAGCAAACAGAATCCCAGCACATTAGACAACAGACGTATGGAACTAATCCTTTATTTAGTTACATAAGCAGATGTTAGCAATCAAAACAAGAATAAGCCAAATCCAAAAAAAATCCCCAAACCGTGCTCAATATAAATTATTGTATGTAAACATACGCAGGTACCACAATTTTCCGCTTTTTGCACAAAACCAAGCTGAAATCCACCAAGAATTCCGTTTCCAGTTCTATGCTCCCCTCCCACTTCCAAATTCTATCATCTCCCCCCCAAAGTCTTCTTACGAGCCAAACAGAGTAGTAAATCAAACAGTTGACTCATTTCAAGATATCTTACCTGAAGCTTCCTTGAGCTCTCTTTGGAATTCTCCGACACGTTGTCGACAACGTCGTCCTCTGATTGAAGCGGGGGCTTCGGTCGGAACCTTGTACCGGTCTTCGAGACCTTGAAGGAGATACCCATAACGAAGGGTACTGACTGAGAAAGTAAGGCCTCAGTCAGGGTGGAATTTGGGTCGTGTGAAGGTAGAGGAAATAAAAGGAAGAGAACGGATGATGGAAATTGTATGGAGGAAAAACATAAAACCTAACAGGAAAGGAATGTCAGTTTGTTAAGTTTCTTAATTCTTCGTGGTGTATCTGAGGGTTTGTTCACAGAAAGTAGGAAAAGAGAGACGCGGGGAAGGAATTCTGTTTGGTTTCGACTTTCGAATCTCGACCAAAACAACCTGAAGACTTGCAAATTTGCAATTTATGCAGCACCTTCTTCGAAGTCCGTAGCTGGTCTGAACTCTGCACTCTGAAGCGTATTACAGTTAAAAGGAAAAATATACCATCTGCATAAGTTTGCCCTTAATTCGATCGTTATGTATTTTATTTATTTACTTTTTTATGTAATAAATAAAATATAATTGTTAGGAGATACTTAAAAATAAGATGAGACAAAAAATTTATAAATAGTAATAAAATAATTCATGTAGTGCATTAGTTTGAGTTTAGTATTTTTTAAATATTTTACAATGTGAGAAAAAACTGAATGAAAATTATTATAAAGTTATAATATAGTTTTATAATTTTTATTTCTTATTTAGAGATTTGAAAATTTTAAATTATTTTTTATAAAAAATTTGAAATTTTAAAAAAGTTATAATAATTAGTTTGAAAAAAAATATTTGAATGATATTTAAGAAAGAAATGAGATGATAAGTTTGAGATGATTTTTTTTTTTTCCTAATAAGCCCTAAAGTGTATTTGTAGTTTTTCTAATTTTTTTAAATTATTTAAGAAATATTTAAAAGAAAAGAAAAAAAATAATTTATACTAAAACTCTCCAAGTGACTTAATAGAACTACCATTCATTTATTTCTCGCTTTTTTATATTTAATAACGTTGCACGTACCATAGCATAGATTTTAGGGAAAATAAAGAAATCTACTGCCTGCTGACTGCAGATTATTCCCTGGGAACTGCCAATCTAGGCAGCTACTCTCAAGCACTCGTCTCCCGTAGGACCCCAAGAAATTATAAACTCACAACATTTTTTATAGCAATTTATACAATATATATTATAAAATAAAAGTATTTCTTTAAAATGATATTAATTTTATAAAATAATTTACAAAAATATCCTTATTTTATAATTTGTATTATATAAATATTGTTAAATATGTTGTGTATATTCTCTTTCAGATTTATCAATTTCAAATTTTCGACAATCACTTTCAAAATATTCAAAAAAAAATTATAGCTAAAAAAACCTGATACACATTTTATTTGATAATAATTAAAACATTAATGCAAAAAAAAATGTAGACCAATTTTGAACTTTTTTCCCTTTATTTTTGGAGTTTAGACTTTGGATGGTAATTACCAAAATTGATTGTTTGGAGATGTGCATTTTCCCCCATCTACTCTTGTAAACTAGTTCACTTATAAATCTATGCTATCTCCAATTTTATGCATAAAAACCTTCAACGAAAATCGTAATTCAGCATGCATATGATGAAATTATTGGTTCCACACCTATCTCTTCATCTTGAGTAATAATTGTCTACGGTTCTGTGGATTTTGCATTAAATCTAGTCGACTCAAGATTTACCTAAAGTCATTGCCTTATAAGGATCGTGACTCATTATCAGGAAAAAATTGCAACAGCAACACGATGCTGTTCAAATCTATTAGACATGAAAGGAATGTTTTTTTTTTCAAAAAAAAAAAAAGACTTATCAATTTAAACATAGATACGAAAGGAGGTGAAGAACTCAACCAAAAATCAATTACAAAAGGTGCAAAACATAAATACATCGGACACAATAAATGGCCGTAATGAAGCAAAGCCGTGACAGCGTGAAACTCGTTTTAAAGACCACAATTTCCTTGGTTGAGCATGAGCTTGAGGATCGACTCCAATGTAGCTCTGCTCTGTACAATTTGAAACAGTGGATTGACACAGATAATGCACTACTAATTGCAGATGATACGACCCTTTTGAGTTTAAAGAACAAATATTACGAGAAGAAAAGTAGAACGTTTGAGACGATGACATAAAAAACGTCAACTCGTCCATTTTACAACACTACCAAGCCTTGTACTAAGAACCAGGGACCTTGATTTTACACCAGTTGCAGCGATCAAGAACAAAGTTCCTCCTGAAGCTCCATTTTGAATATTGAGTATTCCCTCTCAAATAGCAAGAATTCCTGAACGTGGAAAAGCAATCAAATAGATGAAATCACAGTTTCTTAAGCTTTATCACAAAAATTTGGCCTTCTAATTTTATTTAGGGGAGAAGAAACGCAAGCCCACATAAAATATATTTGAGAACCCCTATATATCTAATTACCAAAAAGAATTTATAAGATATACAAAAGTGAAGAGAAGTATCAGGACCCCCGCCAACAATAGTAGACCATTCTCAAGAAATGCAAAATAAAGTCTGGAAAGAAGCAAACATTATTAGTGGAAAGCATTGCCAATTCATAGAAAATCCATGGGCATGGTGTTAAGAAAATCAGACTTGTGCTCATCATCCCTATCCACCAACTTAATGCCGCTTTACAACAAGGCTGGGGTCAAGTTATGGTCCAAGTTCCTCTAGAGGGAGTGAATGCATGCAGCTCCCCGACCATACAGGCCCTACCAAGGGTCTCCCCAACTAATATAGAGAACTGCCATGCTCACATCAAGGTGGATGGTACTCACCTTGGATCGTGTACCTTTACCCTTTGGCTTTGAAAAACAAAAACTCAAGCAAGGGATTTTTTTTTTTTTTTTTTTTTTGTCCTCGGTATAAATGAGCAGAACTATTTGTTAGCTTACCTGCAATTGTTGTTGGCTAAACAAATGAAGAAAACCACTATCAGGGCACGCAACTAGTTCAATCAAATCATCATGGCTTTCAGGTGGATCACCTGACTCCATGAGTGAAACTGATACCTATAAATGAGACAAGGACAACCGTAAAAAGCTGCTGATGTAAGGAAATTTGAAAGAGGAGCCTATAAAAATAAAAACAGTAGAGAGGAGCACTGTTATATATGATAATTTAAAGATAGACATTAAGTAGAGACTTCTCTAAAGGGAGAAGCTTACTTGCATGCATCGAAGAATGACTTCTGGAAGACAGCACCTACGACAAAGACTCCGGACAATGTATGTTGCTGGGCCTTGTAAAGAACCATCTTTGCTTGAATACCAAGCATCTAATCGTGAGATCTCCATCGTAACTCCAGCTTGAAATCGAAGAAGCTCACCTGCATTTGAAACAAGCAAGACGGTATAAAAATCTACATGATTCTTCCCACCTTTCAACAACTCCAAACATTTCTTTATCGAAAATTAATGAATTTTATTAGGGGCACAGACAGACATAATTAGGAAGCAATAATGATAGCATTACTACTTATTTACAACTTTTTTATTTAATTTTTAATTTTACTTAATGATTAAGGAAGTGAATATTAGTAAAGTTGTATATTTTTTTACTTTTTCTTAATGATTAAAAATGGTAAAAAAATACTTAAAAGAAAATTATAAAAAAATAAAAAAATTCAAATACACTAATAAGTAGTAAAATGGTAGTAAAAGGGTAGTAATCCTATCACTACCCATTAGGAAGTATGTCAATGACCTGTGGGTCAACAGGTAATTTTTTTTTTTTTTTTTAAACATCGGGGAACCTCTCCAAGGCAGGGCCCTTCGGACCCAGTCCTACAAAGTAAACCCCGGTCAGTGCACCGCACCCTCGGAAAATTCCCTATGAAGGTTAAATCGCTGGCTTTTCACCATGGAGTTTTGGCCAACAGGAAACTACCCAGGTCCTAAGGGACTTAGGGACCATGGGTCCCTCAAGTAGGGGGTTTGAAATCCCCCTCCAAAAAATAAAAAAAATAAAAAAACTGGGCTAAAATGCCCTCCTAAAAAATTGCCAGGCAAAATAAGTACACTGGAAGTATATAGAAGGAAAAACCTAATTGAAGAGAACAAAAGAGAAAAGCCTTTAAAGTTTAAAAAACTAAGAAAGTGAAAGTTGTGGTGAGCAGCCATCTAGACAGAGGGTGGGTGCTGAATGTAGTAGCTTGTAACTCTGGAACCGTCATTTCTCGGCCTTTAAAAGTTCAAACATTGCATTCTTGTGAAATACACCACTAAGCATAGGAGAACCATCCTCCAAACATCTGAGTTTCTATGGCCTCCATGAGGATTCATACACCCCACCTCTCGTAGGGGTATAACCCACTCAAGCTAAAACTGCTGAATATCACCACTCATACTTCCCTAGCCAACTCATAATGTAGCAAAAGATGATCGATACTTTCCCCAATTTGCTTACACTTTGAACACCAATCCAATACTACAATGTGCCTTTTTCTCAAATTATTAGTGGTTACGAATTTTTCCCAAGGTGGAGAACCAAAAAGAAAGGCAACCTTCGAAGGTGCATTGTTTCTCCAATTACACTTCCAAGGATATAAAGAGCCAACTAAACGAATGAGCACGGTGAAATAGGACTTAACCTAAAAAATGTCTTTGGACTATATCCAAAATACTAGATCTCCTCTTCTCCCCGCGAAAGATTACAACTCGTTGAAGAACGAAGAGAGCATCTCCATCTCCCTCCCTATCTTGGGCTGCTTTGATGGTTGTTCACAACTGCAGTCTTGCATTGAGGTAAACAAAACAACTTTGAAAAGATAAGTCTTCAAAGGTTGATCCCCGCAACACATCAAACCAAAATCTAACTTCTCCCAAACACCCACCTCATTTCTAATAAATGGGAACCCCCCCCCCCCCCCTGCCTAAAATCTTTCCACACCTAAACCCCTAAGACCCGCTAACCTCATTGGAACACCCCTCCCCACATGTTACTGTATTTGGCTCCAACCATCACTCACCACAATGCTACCAACTCCATAGCATACCTCCCAATCTAACTCCCCAACAAAGTGTTGTTGAAAAGTAACATATTTCTAATCCCCAACCCAACTAATAACAATGGAGTGCATATCTTGGCCCACTTGACCAGGTGAAACAACTCATTGCTATTCCTCCCCCACAAGAAGCCCCTCTAAAGCTTCTCAAAATGGTGAGCTACTCCCACGAGCAAAGGGAATAGAGATTAGTAATACATCGAAAGGTTTGAAAAAGTTCTCTTAACAAGTGCAGGATACCCAACTTTGGATAAGTAAAGCCGGTTCCGCCCTAGAAGACAGTTTTCATAGAAAATATTCCAAACCGATTTCATCTTAAAAGCGCCCCCCAAGATCCAGAAGCTTTATAAAAAGTGATGACACACTATAGCGACGGATACGTGCCAACCCGCCAATGCTATCCCCTTTTCCAACTAGAACTAACTCAAAGTTGGCCAAAATGATTTTCCATCCTAAGACAGCCTCAAATCATACTATGCAAATGATTATATGCTGCTAAATGGGCCTGCAAAGATCAATGTATCATCAATGAGCACGAGATGACACAGGACAAACACTTCATTCTTCCCATCCCCCAATGAAAACCTGATAAAAGCCCTCTAATTTCAACAGCTGACAACATTCTGGTTAGTGCCTCCATTTCCACTACAAAGTAAATGAACATAAAGAACCCCATTGTCAAAATCTCCAAGAGCTTATAAAAACCCGAAGGTTACTATTTATCAAAACTGAAAACTCACCGTAGAAACACAATGAGCAATCCTCCCCCACCATCTCTCCCTGAAATTGCATCTCCTGACTAAATACAAAAAGAAGGCCCAATACATATGGTATGGCTTTTCCAAGTCCAGTTAACCCCTGGGATCCTTTATTTGATTATGCGATCAAAACATTTGTTGGCTATCAGAACTGAATCTCATATCCGTCACCCCTTGATGAATATGTTCTGAGAGTTGAAAATGATCTTTGCCAATACCAACTATAGTTGACTACCTAGGACTTAGAACATAATCTTACAAGCACTTCCAACCAGGCCTTGACCGTCTTGGCTACCTTGGGAATAAGAAAATAAAGTAGCATCGATGCTCTTGTCAAACTTGCCACAAGCATGAAACTCGTTGCATAAAAATTCATCATCAAGTCTACTTTGAGAACATCCCGACAAGACTGAAAGAAAGCTAGTGAGAAAACAGAAAGGCTCAGTCTAATCACCATTCATATCCCTCACCACCTCGAAAACCCCATTCTCCTCAAAGCTTGCTCCAACCAGTCCTCACTAACAGAACCAAGACAAAGGCGTAAGGTTAATCGTTATGAATAAAGTTGGGTAAAAAGACAACAGAAATTTCCTGCACTTCTCAGGTGTCTAAGAACAACATAAATGCCCCACACTTCTCTGGTGTTAAAAAAACAAAAATGTCTCAAACTTCTCTGGTGTCTGAAGAGGATTCCCCATCAATAGGTCGGGCATCAATATAATTGTTTTTATTACTCAAGTTGACCATAAGATGTAGAATTTTAGTATTACTGTCTCCCTTCTTGAGCCATAGAACTCTCTTTTTCTGTCTCAAACTAGTTTCCTTTAACAGAATAATCCTTTCCAATTTACAAGAGACCTCATCCCTTCTCATCAATTAGGTCTCATACAAAGGGCATTCTGCACGAATATCCAGCTCAAGAGTTCCTCTATAAAGTGTTGTTTCTTCTCCCCGACCAAATACCTTGCTCCATTTCTTAAAATCCAACTCCAAAGCTTTTGATTTGCTATCTAAGATAAGACTGCAGGTCCTAGAAGTTATAGGACCCCACCAATGTCGCACCCTATCCACAAAACTTTTAGTTATTATTTGAATGTTCTCAAACCTTAAAGGGCTGTTTGCTCGACACCTTATCAGTACAGACAAGCACTGATGCGAAGTGGAAAAAAAGTAATCTAGAAAGTCATAAAAGGGGAAAAGGGATAAAACATTTTCAAGTAAAACCACTCATTTTTCATTGTTTAGTGAAGATCCGAAACAATATAATGAAAAATATTCAGGCGTTTGATCAGCTTAAAGTCATTTGCATACCGCTACTGCAAAAATGTCCTCTATAAACATAATATTCCCACAACTCATCACTTTGCAAAAAGTCATCCTTTTTTTAACAAAAAATTGTCACTGATTGAATTCTGCCCCCCATCTGTGTTAGGTATCAAATTTATTTCCATAGCATCTTATATATTTCCATCGACTGCCCGGTTTTCTGTTTTAGTTAATGGCCAACCCTATAGATTTTCTCAAAGTTCGAGAGGTTTGAGACAAGAGGACCCATTGTCTCCTTTTCTCTTTGTTCTAGTAATGGAGGCCGTCAGTCGCATGGTGGAGGCTGCTGTAAGGGAATTTTTTATTGCTGGTTTTTCAGTGGGTAACAATAATACCAGTGTTTTATCCATGTCCCATTTATTGTATGCGAATGATAAATTTTCTGTGATGCTGACAGTCGACAGATTCAAGCTTTAAGGGCTGTTCTTTTGTGTTTTGAAGTTGTTTCATGACTCAAAGTAAACTTGGGAAAGTCAGAATAGGTCCCAGTAGGAGAGCTGGAGAATATCAACCTTCTGGCAGATTTGTTGGGGTGCAAAATGGCTTCTCTTCCTATGAAATATCTCAGATTAAAATATTTGGGATGATGTTGTAGAGAAGGTGGAAAAAAGATTGTGGGGTACGAAGTGGCTTTACCTATCAAAAGGAGGGAGACTAAGGTTGCAATTAGATAGTGAGGTGATCTCAGATATTCTGTAAATAGTAGTGAAAAAGTAATAATAGAATATTGAATAGTAGTTAAAAGTAGTAAAAAGTAAGTAAAAAATAATAATAAAGTAATAAATAGTAGTAGAGCATTTTGATGATAGTTGAGAATACTCCGCTAGCCAAACCTAGCCTAACTCATCAAAAGTACTCTCTCCAATCTTCCTACATACTCTCTCTCTTTATTCCCTTTTCTGGTGGGAGTGGCCAATCGGATTGAAAAACTGTTTAAAGCCTTTTTGTGGGGAGGCATGGGTGAGGAGCATAAATTTCATCTAGTGAGTTGGCAAAAAAGTGTGTAGTCCAATGAAATTGGGAAATTTGGGGTTGCGTAACTTGATCTTTTTAATAAAGATTAATTAGGGAAGTGGTTGTGGAGATTCCAATTGGAAGAGGATTCATTGTGGAGAATGGTCGTTGATCGAAAATATGGTTGTGATTGGGGAGGTTGGTGTTCCAAGGAGTGTAGGGGGACTTACGGTGTGAGCATTTGGAATTTATTAGAAAGGGGTGGAATGTGTTTGTAAAACACATCAAGTTTGAGGTTTGAGAGGACACAAGAATCAGTTTTTAGTTTGATGAAGGGTGTGGTGAGAGAGCTCTATTTTCTCTTTTTTCCAGGTGTTTTCAGATTGGCTGAAAATCAACAGGCCGCTATTTCAGATGTGATGTGCTCAGCCAATGGTAATGTGCATTGGAATTCGACCTTTTCCAGAAATGCACAGGACTGGGACGTTGATGAGTTAGCAGGTTTTTACAGCTTTCTTTAGTCCAAGATAGGAGGAAATAAGAGAGAGAGAGAATGCTTTGAAAACATTCGGAGAGTAAAAAATTCTGTTAAATCTTTCTACAAAGTGCCGGCAGCTCAACAGCCCATTTTATTTCCATGGAAGGGTATTTGGAGAGTTCCCGTTCCCTCTAAAGTTTCAGTTTTTACTTAGCCGCAACTTTAGGAAAGATTTGGATGGCTGACAATCTAAGGAAACGTGGGATGATCGGGATGGAGTGGTGTTACATGTGTAAAAGTAATGGTGAATCGATTGACCACCTTTTTCTGCATTGTGAGGTGGCAAGGGCATTGAGAGAGAGAGAGTGGTGTTACATGACCACCTTTTTACTAAGACCGCAACTTTAGGAAAGATTTGGACGGCTGACAATCTAATAAACCTGGGATGATCGGGATGGAGTGGTATTACATGTGTAAAAGTAATGGTGAATCGATTGACCACCTTTTTCTGCATTGTGAGGTGGCGGGTATTTTCAGTAGGGTTGGGTTGACTTGGGTTATGCCTAAGAGTGGTGGAACTTCTAGCATGTTGGAATAGGCATCATCATAGCTCCTAACTGGCAACGACTAGGAGGATGGTTCCTTTGTGCTTATTGTGGTGTATATGAATGGAATGTAAAGAGAGGTGCTTCAACAACAAGGAGAGAGCTGTGGGGGGATTATCAAACTTTTCGTATTTTCTTTAATTAATTGGTTTTCTACTATTGTGTAAATAGAGGGAATATTCATGAGTTTTTGCTTTCTTTCCAGCTTTCTAGAATGTAATTCTCTTTTGTATACTTCATGTGCACATGCGTTGTGCCTAGTTTCATTCGATCAATAAAGTTTCCAACTTATCAAAAAAACATATATTTGGCAACTTTCATCCCATAATAGTATTTCCACATTGGATCCAAAAAATGAATTGCGCCTCCATAGATGAGGTAAGCCATTTTCTGCCTTAAAAGCTTATTTTTTCATGATTGACAATGGTAAGTAGCAGCCAAACACCACCAAGCACAAAAAAATTTCAGAAAAACCAATTTTCGGTGGAAACAAGGGTAGTCAGAGAAAAATTATCAGCTTCCCTCCCCTATAGTAAGAAAAAAAAAAGTCCGTTGCTATTGTTCCTTTAAAAATGAACCATGCTCACACATGGTTTGTCAACTGACTATAGAAATCAACGCTTCACAACAGCAAAAAATAGCAACCCACATGCAAACTTTTTTTTTTGGGTCGGTAAATTAGATTTTATTGATCGTAGAAATATGCAAAAGCCCAAGTACACAGGTCATTTACAAGAGCAATGCCTTGGGGTGAAGTTCAAGTGATACGAGAGCAACCCACATGCAAACTTCCCAACTTTGTACCACTATAGTGACTCTTACCTTTGAAGCCAGCAGCCATAACAGCACTGAGTATGCCACCATCTTCCTGTGGCCCAATTCCATCACCTGCTACTGCCAAGCAGCGTAGTACAACCTCAATGCAGTAATTGTCCCTCATTGATATGGAGACATTCACCTGCCCAGAAATGTTCAGAATGTGAGAAAAAGTAAATATTAAACAAAAATATAAACAGTGTTGATACATTAAAATTTTGGTTGCCAAAGGCCAACAAGGATTTATGTGGAGTTTAGGCGTAGGCTTTAACATGGATTACATTTCTAAGGAGAGGTAGAAAGTCAGGACCAGATTTCTGGGTGAATTTCTGTAAGATGTTCGGTAATGTAGAAGTGATTAGGTTAGTCTCTTTCATTTGTAATGTATGAAAGATAATAATCATATAAGTTTTCATTGTTCTTGGCCATGACTACTTCATTCCTCAATGAGTCTACAGTTATTGTAGGTTATAGCTCAGCCCAATGAATACTCTTTAAAGGTTATGTTTTTTTTTATCGGTAGGCAAGAGTCCAAGTATACAAGACATTACCAAAAGTCATGCCATTAAAATCAACTGAATGATAAAAGAAAAAAAAATGTAGTTTTTAGGTCTTTAAAAGTTTATATAAATCAAGCCAAACGGATTCTTTATACTCAAGGTTGATAACTTCCAAAAATGATTAATTACCTCATGGAATGAGCCATAATTTGACAATCATTTTCCCGCATCAAAGAAAAATGAAGACAACAAAAGCATACTCGTAACATCGCCTCAATAACAAAAAAATAATAATTCTTTTTTCCCTTTATTTCCCATCAGTTGTCACCCACAGCCAAAAAAGTTACGCATACCATTAGTTGTCGAGTTAACACAACTTCCTCACTCACTGAAGAGTAAAGGGCACTCGTTAAAGTAGTGCACATTGTGACATCTGGAGACATGCATTCACCAGTTGGAAGGCAGAGCATTGCTGTGGCATGCAATTCTAGAAATAAAGGCTCTTCTGATTTATATATATGATCTTCAGTTGCAGCCAACCAAGGATTTCCTTTACCTAGAGAAAGCAGTTGAAAAAAATAATTTAACGAACTTCTTAAAAGTAAGTATTATGAGCCTGAATCCACCATTCTTGACAGAAATTATACCACAAAAGAATATTCTTGCAAATTCAGAATCAAAGATTGCCCTATGCTTTTGCATACAATAAAAAGATAGTCAATTCAAAACTTTTTTTTTATATATAAGATAAGTCAATTCAACTTACTTCGTAGAAGTGAGAGAGATGCATTCAATGTCTCTTTGGCCGCTAAAATAGCTCTTTGTTTTTCCTCCTGTGAGAGTTCGAGGGGTGAAACCTCTGCATTCTCCAATTCAATTTTAAGCCAATTCCGGTATGTTGCGTCACAAGAGTAATACTCTCTCTATACAATATTAAAATGCAAATTATTGTGCGGAACTATATTAAAGCAAAGCTAAAAAAAAATCAACTAAATGAGTAAGATTGAAGCATACCCAGTCTTGGAACTCTATCAAATTATCAGAAATATCATCATCCTCCAACATATCATGATTTTCTGAAAGCTGCTTCAAAGGTTCAGCAAGAAGACTGAGTAATGTGTGCGCACCAATAGGTACTGCTGGCACTCTCCACATGGAAATCAGAGCAAACTCCCTGAATAATATATTGCTATAGAAAAATACCAAAGGTTAGATTCCAGAAAATCAAGTGAGACAACATGAACAATAAAGGTTGTAATAAAGTCATCAGAAACCTATTTCCAGAATAACACCCCAAAACCAGTATATGATTCTCATTCTGTTTCTTCATATTCAATTAACACGTGAGGTACACAATTCTCCTGGAATTAGCTTTTGTGAGCCAGCCAGAACCAAAGATGCTAATCAACAAATTCTATCAAACAGCTATTAATCCTTGCATATAACCTGTACACAGGGGCATCACCCTTATTGTTCTTATAGCATATAACATTTTTTTTTATAAGTAAAAATGTTATATATATATATAGCGTATAACATTTTATTGTAACATAACAAAACAATAACATTTTATTATACATCCAGCTAAAGTTGAAATCAACTACCTATGTATTAGGGCTCGCAAAAGAAGTTTTGTGCTAACATCCTTAACATCGGCAATTGTGGATGGGGGTGTAAAGCAGAGCCATTGGATGGCCATAGCTTTTTGAAGACCCTGCTGCCGGTGTTGTTCTAGTACATCTGATAACTTATCATATTTACCAACTTTGATCTCCCGAGATCTTGATAATACCCTGTTAAAAAAATATTAATAATTCTCTTAATAGCATACAGAAATAACATCATTTGCATTCTTTCCGCCTCAAAACTCCAAGAATCTGTTGAAGAGATACTAATACCTCTCAATAATTTCCTCAAAACTGCCTTTTGAATCATCCCCAGGAGAAAATGGTAAGTACTCCATGGCAGAAAGGAATATCTTGTATTTGACACGCACCCTGTTTGCATTCCGAAAACTATAATATAAGACATCCACACAAACAGAACCAGGACAAAAGAATACTTCAGATGCAACTAGATACACCACTATAAGATGACAATCCTAGTCATTGCAAAATGAGTATCTCCTAGACATGCACCACTGTTGCATATTCAACCAGAATATCAACAACAGTAGTGTGCTGACAGTGACTCCAAAACTTTAGTTCATAAAACCAATTAAGGCACAATTCTTATTAAATTGCACTTGTCATCAACCTCAATCATCTATGCAAGAAACAATATTTTCTACCAAAAAAAATAAAAGTATAAGAAAAAAATTATGACGTCAAAGTAATATCAAACAAAAATAGAGTTTTTTTTCTTCTTATATGTATTTCCCCATGCCTACCACATGTATTATTTCGTGTTATACAGAAACATAGATACATAAAAGTACACAGCGAGGAAATAAAAGAATGAAACTCAAAGCTCAAAGCTAGACCACAGATAATGTAAAGTTGACATAACACAGTCATCTCATTTTGTGGATGTGCCTGATAGTCAATGGTATCATGTCAGAACATTGTCTATAGAAGTCTTGGAAGACAATCTAGATTCACTCATTTCCACATACAACTTATCTCCTTCAAAACTGGGACAAAAATATACCATGACGGGTCTCAAGTTTATTGCCATTTATGTGTTCTGAATCCAATATATTCATATCTGAAAATCAGGACAGATCCGATTTTCAAAGTAGATGAAAGGCATAGTGAGTCACAAATGTAAGACAACAGATTGTTCACGTGTAAAATGAGATTAGTAATCCCACTTTACTCCCCTTGGGCCCAGTCAGGATAAGATAATATCCAAATATAAGACAACAGATTGTTCCCGTGTAAAATGAGATTAGTAATCCCTCTTTACTCCCCATGGGCCCTGTCAGGATAAGATAATATCACATGTGCCCAGAGACTATGTTCTTGACAGATATCAGTTGCATTTGTCATCCCTAATCTTCTGTCTTCTGCTTAACGTCTTAAGGTTGGTTTCTGAACATTCTTTTTTTTTTTATATAGGTAATCAAAAAATTTTATTCCTAGAAGTTTCTGAACACTTTTAGAACACAGGTGTCAAGTAGTGAATTGGAAAGAAAACTGCACAACCCCCTCCCTTTGGAAAAATATATCAATCTTCAAAATAACGCCCTCAAGTTCTCATCACATAAAATCGTTAGGCAATCTATAAATTTAAATCCCAAGCCATGTTTTATTTTTGAGGAAGGGAGCACCTCTTTTTCTCTCTTTTTCTCTCCGTACAACTGTGTGTTCTTCCCTTGGTGCTGAGTTCCTGTTAATGTCTGTTGATTTTCATTGGGTTTTAGATTAGGTTTTACTTTGTTTCGAGTTGGTGGGCTGCAATGGGGTCGATTAGGAATGTCGTTATCGACTTCAAGTGCTTTGATTTTAAGAAGGAGAATGGTAGGCAATAGAGGATCACGGAGAGTAGTCCCCGTCTAGTGAAACACATTCTCATAGACCAATAAGATATGGTGTGGTTGGCTGCCATGGTGAAGGAAGGTGAAGCCTTTGGAGATTCCTCTGAGTTTTTAAGATAGCGCAGAAGAGGGGCAAACGTCCTAGTGTTACAGAGAAAGCAGAATGTCCATGGGAAGTATTTTTCCTTGGCGCAAATCAGCCCTGAGAGACGGAGAGGTCTCTTAGTAATCCCAGAAGGTCGGATGGGGATGGGTTGGAAAAATTTCGGAGCCATAGTGAAGGAACTTTCGACTACCATGGCTGCACCCCATGTTTTGGGAGGGAATAACAGAGGGCATCCATGGCTGCCTCCTCAGTCGCATGTTAGACTGCTGCCCTCGAGATCATACAGATCGTATAAAGAGGCTCTGCAACATAGCAATGAAATGGGTGGAGATCGAGAGGTGGTGGCAGGCGTGAGCAAGGCCGCCGATGTAGAGGACTCATACGTAAGGGACAATGGCAGGAAAGTTGTTGGTCTGAACAGGGATATCGTGTTACAGATTTTGTGTGAAATGGAAAAGCAAATGTCAGACTTACATCAAAATATAGAGTGGCTGAAACGGTGCGTTCAAATTAATGGGGGGAAGATGGTTTGGGCTTGCGAGAATCAAAAAGTGGGCTCGTGGCCTCTAAAGGTAGTTATGAAGACATGGGCTTACGGGAACCTATCTTTGGGCCTCTGGATCCATTCGGTTGTGAAGAGGGTGTAAACGGCGCGTTGAGGGTAGGCTCGGGTGACTCATCTCTGGGCCTATTGGAGAAGCCCAAGACCGTTTCTCCCACAAGACTCGATTTTCTCTCCATTGGGCCCGAGCCCAACCCAGCAACAAACTCACAGTCAGAGATGGTGTCGTCGGTGGTCAAGCAGTCAAAGATGGTGCTGTCGATCAATCTCACTTGTGTTCAGAACACGTCAGCGATGGTGTCGGGCTCGCCGAAGGTTTCGCCAACCAAGGAAATGGGGGAGTTCTCGTCTGGCGCCAAAAAACGCCGACTATCTCGTCCGACCTCCCTTCAGCTTTGGCTGAGGCTTCTCCTACCTTTGAAGATCACTTAGACGCTGTTTTGGAGGGTGAAGGAGAGGGTGAGGAAGGGGATCATGGTTGAATGGGGAGGCAAGAATCTTTGTGGGGGAGTGGAGAAGGGGCAAGAGTCAAATGACCAAGAAAAATCTAATGACAGTGAACCATTTCCTCTGAACTATGAATTACCTAGGGATTTTAATATGTCTGAGTGGGTTCTCCGCACGGTAAAAAGCATTCAACAGGTTGTTGGTATGAAATGTGTGGGCTATGAGAACCAGTTTATAGCCCTTCTCACTGTCATCGAATCAGGACATACTCGGTCAAAAAAATCGGAGTCAAAGAAACAAAGGGAGCTCAAGAGGTTAACTTGGTCTTTGAATGAGGGCACTCCGCAAGAGGTTAAAATCCGAGACCGTTCTAAAGGGAATGGAATCTTATTATCTTTATGAAGCCTAAAATCGTGTCTTGGAATGTCCGCAGGCTGAACGAGGCAGATGAATGGGGTCACATTAATAATTTGCTTAGGGTGTGGAAAGCAGATATTATTTGCCTTCAAGAAACAAAACTAAAACTGATTTCTAGACAAATAGTGCGAAGTTTATGGAGTTGTACTTATGTTGATTGGGTGTATTTGGCATCGGTTGGGGCTTCGGGTGGAATTATAGTGATGTGGGATAAAAGGGTGGTGGAGAAAATGAATGTTTTTGTATGGGAGTTTTCAGTGGCCGTTTCTTTTAAATCGGTAGAGGACAACTTTTTGTGGGCTTTCGCAGGTGTGTACGGACCGACTCTTGATAGTAACCAAGGCCTATTATGGGATGAACTTGCTGCAATACATAATTGGTGGGACCTCCCTTGGTGTATAGGAGGAGATTTCAACATAATAAGATTCCCTAGTGAAAGATCTGGAGACAGTCGGTTGCATCCAGCTATGGCAGAATTTTCAACATGCATTTTTGACTTGAACCTAGTGGATCTCTCTCTTTTAGGGGGCTCTTTCACTTGGTCCAATAATCAGACATGGTCTCGGCTAGATAGATTCCTTATCTCGCCAGAATGGGAAGCACATTACCCTGAGGTGTTCCAAAAAAGGTTGTCTCGCCTTTGCTCGGATCACTTCCCGGTCTTACTAGATGGCAGTAGCGTTCATGGCGGACTTCGCTCTTTCAAGTTTGAAAATATATGGCTTAAGAGTGAAGGCTTTGTGAACAGGGTAAGAACTTGGTGGTCCTCTTATCATTTTCATGGTACACCTTCCTTTATTCTTGCAGGGAAATTAAAAGCATTAAAGATTGATTTAAAGCTATGGAACTCTCAATCTTTTGGTGACATTGGAGAGCGCAAAAAAACTTTGGCGGAGGACCTTCAAAGGTTGGAGAGGATTCTTGAAACTAGAGCACTATCCCAAGCCGAAATAGATCGAAAATCAGAAGTGGCATCAGAGTTGGAGAGAGTTCTTTCCATAGAGGAGATATCTTGGCGTCAGAAATCAAGAGCCTTATGGCTCAAGGAAGGGGATTGATGTACTAAGTTTTTTCACAGGGTGGCTAATTCTCATAGGAGACACAATACCATTGAGATGTTAAAAATTAATGGTGAGGAGTGTATGGAGGCTCCGGTGATAAAGCACTATGTGGTGGATTTCTTTGAATAGTTATTTACTGAACGAAAAGGGTGGAGGCCAAAACCTAATGACCTTACTTTTGACTCTATTGAACCACAAACAGCATCCTGGTTGGAGAGGCCGTTTGAGGAGGTAGAGGTGCATGACGTCGTAAGAAGAATGGCAAGTGATAAAGCTCCAGGTCCATATGGTTTTTTGATGGATTTTTTTCAAGCTTGTTGGGAGATAGTGAAAGAGGACATAATGAAGGTGTTTCACGAATTGTTCTTGGCAGGAAAATTCGAGAAATATCTTAACACTAATTTTATTGCTTTGATTCCCAAAAAAAAGCGGTGCATCCGAGGTGCAAGATTTCAGACCCATTAGTCTGATCAACGGGGTATACAAAATTATCTCCAAAGTGCTTGCAAATCGGCTTGGGGAGGCCTTAGATAAAATATCACAAAGCCACAAAATGCTTTTGTAAAGGGTCGGCAAATCCTGAATTCAGCTCTTATAGCCAACGAATGCTTGAATAGTAGACTAAAGATAGGGCGTGTAGGGATCATATGCAAACTAGACATGGAAAAGGCATACAACCACGTAAACTGGGAATTTCTGATTTATTTGCTGGAAAGATGTGGATTTGGGTTGAGATAGTGCAAGTGGATCAGATGGTGCATCTCAACAACAAAATTCTCAGTTTTGATTAATGCCAGTCCTACTAGTTTCTTCAGTAGCTCTCGTGGACTGAGACAAGGAGATCCTCTACTCCACTCCTTTTTGTGGTTATCATGGAAGCTCTCAGCAGGATGATCTTGGTTGTAGTCCAAAACGGCATGATGGCGGGATTCTCTGTTGGCAACCCTAACAGGGATCCTATTTCTATTTATCATCTTTTATTTACAGATGATACACTAATTTTTTGCGAGGCAGATCAAGATCAACTCGGGTTTCTGAAGGCTCTCTTATTGTGTTTCAAGGCAGCATCAGACTTGAAAATCAACTTTGATAAATTTGAGCTAGTTACAGTCAGGAATGTCCACAACTCCCAGCTTTTGGCCACCATGCTTGGGTGTAAGGTTGCCTCTCTTCCTATGAAATACTTGGGCTTACCTCTGGAGGCAGTTGCTTGGGTTTACCAATTTGGGACACATTGATTGAAAAGATAGAACGAACACTAGCAGGATGGAAGAGATTGTATTTATCAAAAAGTGGGCGGGTGACTCTAATCAAGAGTATCATTTCCAACTTACCAACTTACTTCTTATCTCTCCTTCATATTCCAGCCTCGGTGGCAAAAAGGATTGAAAAACTTAGTCAAGTACCACTTAGTTTGACCCTATGGAGTGGGATGGGAGAAGAGTTCAAGTACCACTTAGTCAAATGGGATAAGGTGTGCAGGCCTTTGTCCTCGGGTGGCTTGGGTATAAAGGATTTAAAACTCTTTAATCGGGCATTACTTGATAAATGGCTATAGAGATACAATATGAAACCGGACGCACTTTGAAAATTGGTGGTAGATGCCAAGTATGGGAGTATGTGGGGGAGATGGTGTACTAGAGAGGTGAATGGGGGCGTATGGAGTGGCCTTATGGAAACACATTGGACAAGTTTGGGGGGTTTTCTCCTGCCTCTCCAAACTGGTGGTGGGTAAAGGTTCGAGGATAAAATTTTGACATGATGTATGGTGTGGGGAGATAGCATTAATGGACTCATATCCTTCTGTGTTCCGTTTGGCTTGTGATCAAGAAGCTTCTATGGAGGATCTCATGATTAGATCGGGCGACCAAGTTCAATGGAATGTTACCTTTAGTAGAACCGCTCAAGATTGGGAAGTTGACAATTTTAGGTTTTTTTAGTCTTATTTATTCCATAAAGCCCATTGGAATGCGGGCTAACAAGATTTGGTGGAATCCAACGGTTAAAGGTATCTTCTCAGTGCAATCATTTTATAAATCCCTCATCTCTTCACCAAGTAATCACTTTCTTTAGAGGAAAATCTGGAGGAATAAGGCCCTTCCTAAAGCACTTTTCTTCACTTGGACAGCTGCACTGGACAAGATTTTGACCACTGATAATCTGAGGAAACGCCGAGTCATTATCACTGATTGGTATTGTATGTGCAAGAATTCTGGAGAGTCGGTGGATCATCTTTTGCTACATTGTGAGATAGCTAGACATTTGTAGGTCAAAGTTTTCAACCAAATAGATTTAAACTGGGTAATGTCTGCCTCAGTGATTGAGTTATTGGCCAGTTGGACATCTCTTGGAGGTGCATCACCTATTAAATCAATGTGGAAAATTATTCATATTTGCATTATGTGGTGCATTTGGCGAGAGCGCAATGATCGAACTTTTGAAGATAAGGAGCAGAATTTAAAAGAGCTTCATTCTTTATTTTTCCATACTTTTTTGTGGGCCACAGCTATAGATTTCAATGGTTTCTCTTTTCATGAGTTTCTTGTATCACACTTTCCATCTTCGACCTAAATACGTCTTGTCCTATGTATATCACCTTGTGTACTTGGACTCTGCCTATTCTATTAATACAATCGTTTACTTATCAAAAAAAAAAATTGAGGAAAGAAATAACAAAGAGATGAGAAGCACAAACTTGATAAGAAGTTATTTATACCCGCTGTTCAGCCTCAGTTCCATCATATGCACAAAGAGGTCAATGCAACGGTGATGTGCAAGCTGAGAAGCATATATGCCCACTAACTCCTCATGTTGCTTTGAAAAAAGAAACATTGCATACCTGAAACCAGAAAAGACAATAATATAAATGAAAACAAAGTAAATTTGTCTATTACCACATACATAACAATCCTTCATAAACCGCTTATGCACATGGTCAAATTGCGTGCATTTTTATCAATCCAAGAGGAAGCAACCAGAAGAAGCTTCAATGCTTTTTGTTACCGGTAGTCATAAGCCTGCAAAATATCCTACTACACGAGCTCATTTGTTTTCCTGCTAAAAATCTAGTTGCTGGTTGTTGCTCCCTAGTTACAGCATCATGCTTATAAGATTCAGCAAGTTATATTGGTCCTTGGTTTACATATGTTTACGTAACACAACTTCAAGCTACTTACATGTGTAGAATGAGATCACCAACATTCATTATTTTCTCTCTGAAAGCATCCTTCATTTCGTCGGCAAGTAAATGTCTAAGTACAAGCACTAGGTGTGCACCAAATCGAATCATTTGGGGATCTCCATGAGGCCTGACGGGAACCACATTACCCATTGGTCAATCAACTTATTCTGAACAGATTCAAATATTCTAGGAAGGTTTACAAGCACATATTTGTTCCCAGAGAACGATAAATATAGCAAAATGATTCAAAAAAGAAAATTCACTCAGTGAACCACCAAAAGAAGAGAACCAAAATAGATCAATTTCAGTATCAAAAAGTTATGATGATTTATTGAAGAATTTGCTTTCAAACACTTTGCCTTCTTTTAACCATCATTTGATATGACTTTCAGTAGATAGTAATGTTTAGAGACCATATCATTATCATCAGTATATAGCCATACAAGAGGTCACCAAAAGTTGGAAGGTTCATATTAATAGATAGGTTGGTTGGAACAACAGAAAGGACATTACACAATTTGTGCACACCAATCTAGCAAACAGATAAAGGGACCCAACACTTGGCATTACCTGAATACATTTTGATCATCTTCTGAAGGTGCTATCCACGACCATATAAGGTCCAGCAGGCGTGGTACATCCCCTAACATCAGAATCATCTGTGGAAGCATTGTGTTGTTAAAGAAAACAGCCAATGAAAGTTAATCAAAATGAGAAGAAAACCTGTCTCTTTCCTTTAAATATTAGAATAACGTAACTAAGGACCTAAAGTAATGCACAAAAATATAGAGCCACTGCTGTGCTAAGTGCTATCTTTGATATGCAAGGAGGTGAAGAAAGACGCATTTCAATCATACAAAAAATCCTCTTTAATTCACTTAATAAAATCCTAATCAAAAAACCAAAGTTAATTCTTTTAGTCTCTTTTAGTTACTACTTCCAAGTCACTCTCACATGAATGCAAGTTAATGAGAGAGACAATAGCATTTTTCAAGTTAAATTTGAATCTACTACCTATTGAAATTAAAGGAAACTGATGAGGAAATAACTTAAGCAAGCAGGAGGGATCATCTTTGCACTCAATCTCATAGGGACTTGTCCAGCTACATTCAGTCGCAGATCATTTTAAGTGAATCATTCTACACACTTCTTTAGGGCACCATCTAAATAATTGTACATAGGCTAAGCCTATTTCAACATCAATAAAATAACTTCTCACTTATTAAAAAAAACGTCCAAACGATGAAAGGCGGATTATCAGTCAGCACCTTCAACAGCCAATGGGACAAATGATACGCCATAGTTAGTGTGTATAGGTGGTGAATGGGATCCCACATGCTTGAGAGGGAGAAGTTCTTGCTCTTCGTACTAATTCCAAAGGACTCCAATTGTATCATCCTTTTAATATAGAGGCCAATTATGACTTGGGCCTTCTTTAGGCCATTATAGATACCAGCAGAGATTCAGTTTCAGATTCAGCGATTATCAGGCAGGGCAGGATGAAGCAAGTAACAGGGATTATCCAGCTAAATTAAACTAAATACTCTTCTTCAGAAATACCTCAATTTGACGTTGCTGCTCTTTGCATCCTCGAGCAACACATTCGTGCACTGTTTCCCTAGTCAGAAATATATTTTTAAACCAAAAAGATTAAACAGATTAAACATTACTCAAGAGAAAGGAACTCAATATTAGAATGAAAACTGCATTATACGTTGAATGAAGCTTCTGAAGAAGAGCAGAAAGTTGTCGTGGCTGCTGGTTCAGAACTTGGACCGGCCAACTTTCCGACCCATCTGGAGGCTGATGACCACCATCGATATTTCCAGGACTTCCATCAGCTACATCTCCAAAACGGCTCATCTGATCCACTCTCCCGGGTTGTAGACGAGCTAGTTCCAAATCCACCTGAACATCTAGACATGATTTCGCCATTGCCCAGCATGCAGACTGCATCAATATTGTGTAGAAAATTTCAAAAAAGCATCCAGCATTGGAAGTAATCATAAAGAACGCGACAGCAAATAATTAATATGAACAGAAACCTAACAATAATCCATGCCAACACCTCAAACACAAAGGAACAAGATACAGCAAATATCAAAAATCAAATGTCTCACGATTTTATTTTTGATAAGTAAACGATATTATTATTAGAGATACGCATAACCCAAGTACACAAAATAGTATACAAGAGATAAGACCCATCATAGTCAAAGTAGTGGAAACTAGAAACTCATGAAAATTTAGGCCATTAAAATCTAAAACTATGACCTACAAAAATAAGGTACGGAAAAATAAAGCCCAAAGTTCCTTTAGTGACCACTCCTTGTTTTCGAAAGTCCAATCGTTATGCTCTTGCTATATACACCACATAATGCAAATCGGGATCATCTTCCACACGGCCTTGATTTGTGGAAAGTGTCTAGCTAGCTAGTAACTCAACCACAATGGTAGGCATTATGTAAGATACCTCAACTCGTCTAAACACTTCAATCCACAAGGCTCTAGTTGTCTCACAATGTAATAAGAGATGCTCCATTTTCTCGCTGGATTTCTAACACATAAAACACCAGTCTAGTATAACAACATGGAACTTCCTCAAGATATCATTTGTCAAAATCTTCTCGAGGGCTGTTGTCCGAGTAAAGAAGACCACTTTAGGGGACGGATTAGGGGAGGAAACTAAATTTCATCTTGTAAACTGGAATAAAGTCTACTCTTCAATCACCAGGGAAGGGTTGGGGGTGCACAATTTGAAGACCTTCAATAAAGCGTTATTGGGGAAATGGTTATGGAGATACCTTAATGAGGGGGGGTCTTTATGGAAGGAAGTAATTGATTCTAGGCATGGCAGTGCATGGGGGGTTGGTGCACTATCGTTATAAGGGGGAGGTATGGTATGGGTCTATAGAAATATATTAGGAAGGGATGGCAGTGCTTTGTGATTGGAGAGAGCAACAGAGTTAGATTCTGGAAAAACGTTTGGCGTGGAGTTAACTCCTTGGAGAGATCTTTTTCAGTACTTTATACCATCGCAGCAAATAAGGAGGCTTCGGTGGCAGACTTCTAGTCTTTTGATCATGGGGTCCCACAGTGGAACATTGTTTTCACAAAGGATAACCATGATTGGGAGCTGCCACTTATTTCTGATTTTTTCAGCTTGCTACATTCCACAGGACACAAGACGATGCATGGGGATAAGCCCCAGTGGAGGACCATAGCCAGCAAAAAGTTCACAGTAAAATCCTATTACACAACCCTGGTTTCTCAAGGACATGTAGCGTTCCCATGGAAAAGTATTTGGCGGTCCGGTGCACCCATCAAAGTGACTTTATTTATGTGAAATGCTGCTCTTGGGAAAATTCTTACCACAAATAACTTGAGGAAGAGGGGCATTATAGTGATGGATTGGTGTTGTTTGTGTAAGGCTCACGGTGAATCAGTGGATCATCTATTATTGCATTGTGAGGTGATGCGGGCTTTGTGGAATGCTGTTTTCAGTCGTGTGCATGTTGGGTGGGTGATGCCGGAAAAGGTAATTGATTTGCTTGCTTGCTGGAAAGGGATCAAAAGCTGTCCACAGGTGAAAGCTGCATGGAAGATGATTCCATTATATATTATGTGGTGCATTTGGTCGGAGAGAAATGAGCATCGTTTTGAAGACAGAGAGCAAACGATGGAGGAGCTCCAAGAGTTTTTTTTGCATACTCTTTTATTATGGTTCTCAGCCAATGTACCATCTGGTAGCAATGTGCATGATTTCTTATCTTTTAGTTCAAACTTATAGATTGTAACTAGGTGCTTTCTTTGTAAACTTCCCGTGTACTCTGGCTATGCCTTGTTATATTCTCATTAATAAAAAGAGGTTTATTACTTATCAAAAAAAAAAAAACCGCTTTAGGAGGCGCCTCATTCCTCCAAATTTTTCTCCATGAGAACTGAATATTTGGTAATTGTGTAAGGGACTTGTAGAAGGATCGAACCGAGAATACACCCTTACTTGCAGGTGTCCACCATAGCCTATCGACTTATTGTCCATTTGGCTTCACGAAACATAATAGGCTGAAAAAAGTCTCAAAGTTATCTACTTTCCAATCTTACACTACCCTACTGAAAGTGACATTCCACTGAACTTGGTCCCCTGACCAAAGCATGAGGTCCGCTACTAAAGCTTCTTGATCACATGCCACTCAGAAAATAGCTAGAAAATAATACTTTCAAGCCTTATCGCCGCACCATATATCCTTCCACAACTTTATTTGAGACCCCCCCCCCCCGCCCAACACACTAATTTAGAATGGCGATTAAACACCCCCACTCTCGCCTAATATTTTTCCAAACCCCCACTCCATAAGCCCCATTTACCTCTTCTATACACCAACCACCCCCACAAGCTTCCATATTTGCAACCAACCACCAATTTCCATAGGGCTTTTGGTTCCATGTTATATCTCCTTATACTTCCCAAGTATGGTTCGATTGAATGTTCTCAAAATTTTTATACCTGACGAGACAAGCACGCACACCTTGTCCCAACTGACCAGGTGGAATTTGAATTTATCCCCCATCCCACTCCATAAGAAATCATAGTATAGTTTTTCAATGCAAGCCACCACACTAGCGAAATTGGAAACAAAGACAAGAAATATGTTGGTACGTTAAAGAGGGTACTCTTAATGAGAGTCAACTGGCCACCCTTCGAGAAGTACAATCTCCTTTCATTCTGCCAATTTTCTTCTATCTTTTTTATAATTGTATCCAAATGGATGAAGCCCGTGAGCCAGCCCCAAAGACACTCAGTCATAAAAAAAGTCATGAGAAGAGAGGCTAACTTACACCCAAGTATGCTAGCTAGCTGCAGAGTGTTGAGACGTTCCCCACTAGCACTAATTTTGACTTGTCAAAATTCACTTTCAAGTCTGACGTTGCTTCGAAGCATAGTAATAGTACCTTCAATGCCTTCAACTGGTTTTGATCTGCCTCATAGAATAAGAACGTATCATTTGCAAAAAATAAATGAGACCAAGTAATAACTCCGCTATTGGAGTCACAAACCAAAAATCCAGCCACAAACCCATTTGTAACCACGACCGATAGCATCCCCCATTGAGGGCCTTCATGATGATGACAAAGAGAAGTGAGGACAACAAGTCTCCTTGCCTTAAGCCTCACAAACTACTGAAGAAACCAGTAGGGTAGCCATTAATCAAGACCGGGAACCTTGTCGTTGAGATGCACCAACTAATCCACGTTCTCCATCTATTCCCAAAACTACATCTCCCTAGCAAATATGGAAGGAAGTCATAGTTACAAATAATCCTGTGAAGCCAAACTTTAATTCGTTATCTAGGCCTTCATTCGCTATAAGGACTTAATCAAGTTCTCAAACTTCCTAGTCGAGAATACTTCCTAGAACACATTCATGATATCCTCTTTTACTACCTCCTAGCATGTTTGGAAAAAACTCATCGAGAAGCCATCTAAACCTGGAGCTTTGTCTTTAACATGCATCTCACTACATCATATACTTCCGCTTCTTCAAAAGGACGCTCCAAATTGTAGCTCAATGGAGTCAAAACCGAGTACATCAAGCTTTGGCCTCCATCCCTCTCGTTCTGTAAGCAGTTATTCAAAGAAATCCACAACATAATTCCGAATCACAAGGGCCTCCATGCAATTTGTACCATTGATATTCAACATCTTAATGATATTATTTCTTCTATGAGAGTTAGCTACTCTATGGAAGAACTATGTGCTTCGGTCCCCTTCCTTCAACCACAATGCTCTGGACTTCTGACGCCAAGAAATCTCCTCTAGAGATAATATTTTGAAGCCAACTCTGTCTTCCGCGATAGTTCTTCTAATGAAAGGACTCTAGCCTCAAGCATCTTCTCAAACTATTGTAGCTCCTCCACCATGATTTTCTTTTGCTCCCCTATATCTCCAAAGGATTGAGAATTACATAGCTTAAGATCACTTCAAAGCTTTTAGTTTGCCGACTCCTATGTAGGAATGGGTACCATGAAACTAATACGATGACCACCATTTCCTTACCTTATCCACAAAGCCTTCACTTTTAAGCCACATGTTTTCAAACTTCAAGTATTGGCGCCCACCTTGAATACCACCATAATCCAACAAGATGAACAAATTATCTGAGCAAAGACAAGGCAACCTCTTTTGACATACCTCTGGGTAATGGACTTTCCACTCCAGTGAGATTAGAAATTTGTCTAGTCGAAACCATGTCTGATTATTCAACCAAGCATAAGAATCCACTATGAGAGGAATATCCAAGAAGTTTAAGCCAAAAATACAATATGGAAAATCCGCCATTGCTGGGCACATCCAACTGTCTCTAGAACGTTCACTAAGGAATCTAATAACATTGAAACACCAATACACCAGGGAAGTTCCCACCAGCTATGTAACCCAACAAGTTCCTCCCAAAAAAATCTTCGACCATTGTCTACATTCAGCTCACATAAACCTATAAAAGCCCACACAAAAAAAAAATGGCATCGGGTGTCCAAAAACAGCGTCACAACTAATCCCGGGAGTGCACATGCCCTTGACAATGAGTTTCCCGCAAGTGTACTCAATTAATTCAAGGGAAAATCCTCCAATCCGATGGCCTCTAGAGATTGTTTGCACCCAAGGGAATTTGAATCTTAGACCTAGGGTGAGCATACCCCCAAGGCCTTTATCACTTAAAGGAGCAAGCCACTTTATACTCCCACACAAATTCCTCCATTTCCTCTACTACTCTTCTATCCCACATCAATAAAATTCCACCCGAACCCCATTTGAAACAAGATAGATCCAATTTGTGTAAGTACAATTCCAAACACTTCGCATTATCCTCCTAGAAACAAATTTCAGCTTGGTTTCTTGTAAATATACTATGCCCGCCCTTCATTCCCGAAGCAAATTTTTATACGAATTCACTTATTTGCCTCATTCAATGCCTCATTCAACCCGAGGATATTCCAAGACAGTTTTCGGCTTCTTAAAGGGGAAGCAAGCCCCTTCTCCCTTTGGATCTATCACGGCTTGCGCAGCTTCTTGGTCGCTTGAGCTCCCGTTGTTTCTTAAACCCTAATTTCTTGGACTATGACCGACCCACTTCAATGGTAGTAAGTAGGGCCATAAACTGTTCTTCAAAAACCACACACCGCAATCCCACACAATATTGAATTTCCTTTATCTCTTGGAGCACCCAATCTAACACATTGCATTCATTTGGTAACATACGATTCAAAGGAATGGGCTCCCCTTCACTAGAAACCCACTTCAAATTTGTTGGCATCCCCCTCTCCTCCTCCCCAAATAGATTTCTGCCCTCCCATTCAACCACATCGTTGATAGGTAGAAACTGAGTTTCAGGGACCATCCTTTCATCACAACCGAGCTTATAAGATAATCCATCTTCAACATCCTCGACCATAGCCACCACAACCTCACGATCCACCCCAATCCCAACATCTCCCATAGATAATGACTCGAGAAACTTCTCGAGTTATTCTGGAACCTCCGTCCAAGAAGGTAGACTTCCATAGTGGTTATCGGCATTTTCTGGCCACATAAAGCAAGGGGCGCACAGTTCCTCCACCATCGTCGACGCCATCAAGTCCTCCATAGGTATGGACCCACAATAGGTCACGGTGCCGCTGATGCATTCTCTAATAAGATTGCATGGTTTCCATTAGTCATGGGCCATATGTCGTCTCCCTTGCAAATTCTCCACACGGGAAGGGGCCCGACGGGTTGAGGCCCTCCCCCAACTCCTTTACTTCCGACAGGTTGAGGCCCATTTGATTGTCCATTAGACCCACTTGTTACAGCCCTAAGCTTTGAGCCATCCACTAACGTGCCAACCCGTAAACCTTTACTAGAGAGCCCATTGCCCACCCTTGTATCTCCCCTTCTCTAATTGAGGCCGTCCATCAGTAGGACTGAACCACCCAAGTAACATCGCCCCATCCCTCTCACCCAAACCCACATAAGGCCTAGGTCCTTCCAAGTACACTCCTCCTTCAAGCACAACACGTCATATAAGCCAATCTATCTGGTTTTGCAAAGTACTCAGTTGAGCCTTCACATCCAACAGCACACTATGGACATCCCTCTCCGACATGCCACTATAGGTTTGCTCCCACCACCCTGCCACTAAAAATCTTGAGGTTGCTCCACCTACAACGCCTCCTTGTAAGAGAAATGTGGCTCCTTTGTCGTTGGTGGTCTCTTTGATGCACCATCACTTACAGTGGCCCTCCCCTTCTAAAAAAACTCCCACATGGCCTCCCCCATCCTTCTCCACCCTCTCCCTCCCTCTTAGGAACAAAGATAAAATTTCTTCTACCACCACCACGATATAGCGGCCACGACTATTCAAACATCACTACACAATGAAGTTGTGACTGATTTCCCTACCAGTGGTGAAAAAAACTCTCTTTTCTTCCTTCAAGCAATCTCCCAATGCCTTTGCCAACCAATGCATCGTTGAAGGTCCCAGCGTCAACTCGGTCATCACCCTCCAACTTCTCTCTATGATAGCCAAGAGACCCTCATCCTTTGCAAGTGAGAAAAGCTTAAGACTCTATCACAATGTCCTTAGGAAAACCCACCCTACTGCCTTCACAGACCACCCAAGCTCAACAAAGAAAATGAACCATCAAAAATAGAAAATGTCCGGAGGGAAAAATGAACCTATTTTAAAGTTGGTTGTGCGTTCCATATATACCAACCTTTCCAAAGGCATGTCTCACAATTTTATGGAAAGCAAAAAGATTTTCAATATGGTGAAACTTGTAGCATGAAAATCTAATCAAAGGCAGATCACCAACTTGATGATCCCAAAATCAAGGATTCACATGTCCCCAATATCTTAGCACACAACCATATTTAGTTGCAGATTACAGCCAAACAATTGTCTCTCCTAGTACCTTGACAAAACCCAAAATGCTTTTGTAGAAGGAAGACAAATTCTAGATGCAGTTCTGATTGCCAATGAATATATGGATATAATAGATTGAAGGTTGGCACAGTCGGGATCATTTGCAAACTAGACATGGAGAACACGTATGATCATGTTAACTGGGATTTTCTCCTCTACCTTCTGAGAAGAGGTGGGGATCGTGGATCTGTTGGTGCATATCGACGGTGAATTTTTTGGTGTTAATAAACGGCACTCCAACTGGGTTTTTTTCATAGCACCCAAGGCTTAAGACAGGGGAGACCCATTGTCGCCATTGATATTTGTTATTGTGATGGAGGCGCTAAGCTGGATGCCCTCAACAATGGTTACTAATGGTTTCATGGTTGGCTTCTCAATTGGATTAGATTTGGCTTAGATTATGCCGGAGACAAGGGTGGCAACGCTGGCCAATTGGACATATCTAAGAGGCATGCAACAAATCATAGATGTTTGGAAGATGATCCCTATATGCATCATGTGGTATTTGTGACAGGAGTGCAATGACAAGATGTTTGAAGACAAGGAGAAATCGCTAGAGGAGCTTAAAAGTTTTTTTTTAGAACTTTGTACTTGGGTCATTGTTGTTGACTTAAATGGCATGGACCTACATGACTTTCTTGTCTCTAATGCGCCAACTTAATATAGGACATATTTTTGTTTTCTTTTGAAGTTTTGTACATGGCTGTACCTATTCATTGAGCAATAAGATTTGTTTTACCTATCAAAAAAAGTATGGGAATGATTGGGGAGGTTTGGTGTTCAAGGGAGAGTAGGTGGACTTATGGTGTGAGTCTTTGGAAATTTATTAGGAAGGGATGGGACAATTTTGTGAAACAAATTAAGTTCGAAGTTGAAGAGGGTTCAAGAATTCGTTTCTGGTTCGATGTTTGGTGTGGTGAGTGTGCTCTTTTTAGAGCTTTACTGGCTATTTTTCAAATGGTTGCGAATCAGCAAGCTTCCATTTCAGATTTGTTGATTCATTCTAATGGATTTGTGCAATGGGATGTTAGTTTTATTAGAGTTGTTCAAGATTAAGAACTTGATGAGGTTGCAAAGTTCTCAGTTTTTCAGGTTTTGGTTCAGTCATATTATAAGGTGTTGACTGTTCAGCATCACAATTTTTCCGTGGAAGAGTATTTGGAGAGTTTATGTGCCGTCCAAAGTGGCCTTTTTTACTTGGACAGCATCACAAAGGAATATTTTGACGATCTACAATTTGAGGAAGCGAGGCATAATTGTTATGGAGTGATGCTTTATGTGTAAAAGAGATGGTGAATCGATGGATCATTTACCTTTACATTGTGAGGCAGCTAAGGCGTTATGAGATGGTGTGTTTAGTAGAGCAGGGCTGTTTTGGGTAAAACCTAAGAAAGTGGTGGACTGGCTTGCTTGCTGGAATAGGCCTCATAATTGCTCTCAAGTGGCAGCAGGTAGGAAGGTGATTCCCTTGTACATCATCTCGCGTATTTGGATGGAAATGAATGAGCTGTGTCTCAAAAATAAGGAGTGTAGCGTAGAGGAAATCTGGAAATTCTTTGTGTTATACTTGCTTCAGTGGTTTTCTGCTATTAGACTTAATGGAGGGAATGTTCATGAGTGTTTTTTTTGTTTCATGATCCTAGAATGCAATTAGGTGTTTTTTTTTTTTTTACTTTTTGTGTACGTGGCTTCGTCTATTTCATTCTATGAATAACTTTTTCTTACTTATCAAAAAAAAACAAAAGGGAGAAAAAGACCTACTAAACATGCATAAACATAAATTTAATAATAAATGCAATTAAAAGTTGATCATGGGCATAAACAGAGGGAGAAAATACCTCCCAGTCTCTGCAGATTGGAAGCATGCGCTTTAAATTGCCACACTGTGCTGCATATACAGCTGCTTCAAATTTACCACCATCTTGCTCCGCAATTTTCTTCAAAAAGCAAAGGTGAAGAAGCCAATCCACCAAATGAATGGATGGATGGATGGATGGATGGAACTTACAAGAGCTAATATCATTAAGCTAAGAATGTCTAGAATTCAAGGCATAACCACACAAAGGGAAATAGAGCACAGAGAACAGAATTAAAATATTGGCTTAACCTAAAAATGCAAGAAATTCATTTATCAAAAAAAAATTCAAGAAATTTATCTGATGGTGTCCTTATAACCTACCTCAGATGCACAGTAGGAAGCCCATTTCCAAAGACGCCATTGGTGGCCTGGGCCACTTTCCAGTTCAATGGCTTGCAAAATCCTACTCTTTCCATTACGCACCAGGGCTTCAACAGAAGGGAAAAGGTCCAACCCTCCAAATGGGCACAATGTTGCAGCTCTCCATGGCTTCCAAAATGCTAACACGTATCAGAACAGCACCAACAAACATAAACTATAACCTAGTTGATACAGAACATTGCTCACCTGTCCGGCTGACCGGCAAAGATCACATGCTTCTTCCAGTCTTCCAGCCCTTAGAAGAGTCCAGACATCTTCCAAAAGAGATTCATCTTGTTTCTGTTGAGACAAGACCGTTATTGGTGAATTTAAGGAAAATGCATATGCATTCAGAAGTATCATTTCAAGCTCTAACTTCTAAGAGCTCCAAATAAGGAAAACTACATCAAAATAATTACTTCCAAATTAGACACCAGAAGTTCAGCATTGTCGTGTGCCCTCCAGTAACATCACACCCAAAAGGGCTGTTGCGCATTTTCAATAGCATCATTCAAACATATTCCTATTCATATTCAATAAACACAAAGGAAATAAAATATAAATAGAAGCACCGCCAGATTGTAATGAGCTGAGTCCCCATTACTTTCATCTCTCTTCCTATTTCTAATTAAGGTGTTCCTCATGTATACTACCTGTGTACATTGGCTATCTATGCTTTTGCACTTTTTAACAAATCATCAATTACTTAAAAAACATAACATCACTAGTACTGAAAGATGACAGTATAAATGAAGACAGGCTTTGCAGAAGTTTGTAAGACAATAACAAGTGCGTACCTTGTCATCAGGTAGCTGATGGGCATGTTCACGTGTTGGAGCATCGAAATCCAAGTGATTAATGGTATTTTTATTGGAGGCTCCCTTCTTAAGATACCGTTGAGTATGATGCCAAACACCAGAGCTGGGTAGATAGGTACCGACATGAGATCCTCGGACCTGAAAATCTTGATGAATTCCCATGTCAAACAGAAACAGTGAACTCTTGACTGACTTTTAAGTAAAAATTTAACAACAAACCATTACTGATAATAACAGAAATGTTATCAAAAAAACAAAAGCATCTTTTTACCCAAGAAAGAATGCAAAAGAGACCATGGTTGCATGATACTAACTAAAGAGTTTGCACGCCAATGGGAATGAGAGAAATACCGAAATGGGAGGGTGGATGGCAAAAGTCACAAAAGTCACAATCTTGATTTCATCCCGACTTATACCCAAAGTTTAAAATTCAAGAATAATTGTCAATACAAAGGATATCCCGTGAAATATATCACCAAAAGATTGAATTTTGAAATATCTGCTCAACTGCTATACAAACTAAAGTCAGCCGCAAGTATTTTTTGTGGCCTCAATATTTTTTATGATTTTTGTAAGTATCTTATCAGATATAGTTATATTTATTTTTTACTTATTAAAAAAATGTTATATTTATTTTTTTGATAGGTTAGCTTATAGTTATATTTATTGTTGGTTCAACACCTGTTACATCTATTTCTTTTTTTCTTTTTCCTTTTTTTTTTTTTTTGATAGGTAACCTATTACATCCATTTCAATAGCCATCAACCACATTAGCATCAAAACTCCCTCATCCTTTTTTTACGGAATGGAATCTCCTCAAGGTAGGGCCCTCTGGACCCATCCCTGGGAACTGGGAAGTATACACAAAAATACACAACCTCACCCATCAGAACCGTGTACCAGGCAATCAAACGGAACTCTTAGTGCGCACTCAAGCCTAGGATCTCTGAGTCTGCAGCTCATCCCATGTCCATCCTTTAAACATTAGGCTGCACCCTCAGAGCTAGAACGAACTCAACCTTTAAACCCAATCAGAAACACAAGTGGACCTTTAGCAATAACTTTGCCTAAACTTTAATTTCATAGAGCATCAAAACACCAATTAGGCATGTCATTTCTAGGAAATGCCATTGTTCACCTGAACACAACCTAAAATTTGTAATAGCATTACTTTCAAAAAAAAAAAATTGTAATAGCATTATTTTTCATGATAACATTGTAATTGCATTTATATAACCACGATCACAAAAAATTTCATTTATAAGTAATAATCTTTATTGAATAGAATGAAATTAGGCAATGCCCAAGTGCACAAGAAGTATACAAGTTGAGACACTTAATTACACACTAATGGGTTGCATATAGAGTAAAAACTCATGAACATTCCCACCCCTCAAAACAATAGTAAAAAACCACTGAAAGAGAGATGAAACAAAAAAATTCCAGATTTCTTCCGTTGCACGCTCCTTATTGTTGAAGCTCCTATCATTCATTTCCAACCAAATAACCCACATTAAGCACAAGGGAATCATTCGCCACACTGCTGCATTTGATCACAAGGATGAGACCTATTCCAGCATGCTAGAAGATCCACTACACTTTTAGGCATGACCCAACTCAGCCCGGCTCTACTAAGGATACCAGCCCATAACCTTCCAGCCACCTCACAGTGTAAGAGTAAGTGATTTATCAATTCCCGGTTTCTTTTACACATGTAGCACCACTCCATGAAAATCATTCCTCTCTTTCTTAGATTATCAGCCGTTAATATCTTCCCATGTGTAGCTGTCCACATAAAAAAAGCCACTTTGGTTGGTACTGGAGCCTTCCATATACTCTTCCATGGAAAGTAAGAAGGTTGTAGGACTGTCAAAACTTTGTAGAAGGATTTTACAGTGAACTGTTTTCTCCTTGTGTGTTTCCACAACATGCAATCACCCCCATTGGCCCCTAGTTTTGCTAAATACAAGTAGCTGTAGAAGTCAGCCAGCTCTTCAAGTTCCTAGTCTTGCGCGTTTCTTGTGAAAGTGACGTTCCAAGTTACCGTCCCATTGGCACGACATATTATATCTGAAACTGGAGCTTGCTGATTTCCAGCCATGTTAAAAACAATTGGAAAAGCAATGCTCAGAGGTCTCTCCCCACACCAAGCATCAACCCAAAAACGGATTCGTGCTCCATCACCCACCTCAAATTTGAGGTGTGTAATTTGAGGTGTGTTGCAAAAGTGTACCACCCTTTTCTTATGAATTTCCATATGCTTACTCCATAAGACTCCCTACCCTCATTAGTGCACCATCCCCCCATGCACCACCATACTTATGATCAATAACCTCTCTCCACAACGAACTCCCTTTCATTTGGTATCTCCACAACCACTTCCACTTCCCTAAAAGTGTCTTATTAAGAACGCACAAGTTTTGCACTCCTAGCCCCCCATTCTCAATTGGAAAACTCACAATTTGCCAATTTACAAGGTGAAATTTGAATTCCTCCTCCATGCCACCCCACAAGAAGGCTCTAAACAACTTTTCTATCCGGTTTGCCACTCCCACCAGTAAGGGAAAGAGAGAAAGTTGTAAGTGGGGAGGTTGGAAAGAGTGCTTTTAATGAGAGTTAGTCTCCCCCCTTTTGATAAATATAACATTTTCCAACCCGATAATCTTTTCTCTATCTTCTCTACCACCCCATCCCAAATACTCTTAGTTTTAAAAGCTGCCCCCAAGGGGAGTCCAAGATATTTCATTGGAAGAGATGCAATTTTACAGCCTAATAACTCCGCTAAGGAATCTATATTACTCACCTCCCCTACCGGAACCAACTCCGACTTCCCGATGTTTACCTTGAGATCCGAGACAGCTTCAAAACACAACAAAACTGCACTTAAAGCTTGCATCTGATCGCTGGTAGCATCACATAAAATTAGCGTATCATCCGCAAATAGTAAATGAGAAATAGAGCTGCCATTACCATTGCTGCCCACTGAAAATCCAGCAAGAAATCCCCCCCTTCCAGCAGCCCTCATCATACGACTAAATGCCTCCATTACAATAACAAAAAGGAAGGGGGATAGCGGGTCACCTTCTCTCAAACCCCTTGATGACGGAAAAAAAAAAAAAACCACATGGTTTTTCATTGACTAAAACTGAAAACCGCGCGGTCGTAATACAATGTTCAATCCAAGCACACCACCGATCTCCAAGGCCACGTCTTCTAAGCATATAGAGAAGAAAATCCCAACACACATGATCGTAGGTCTTTTCCATGTCAATCTTGCAAAGGACCCATGGGATGTCATCTCTTAATCGGCTATCCAAACACTCATTTGCTATCAAAATTGAATCAAGGATTTGCCTACACCTTACGAAAGCATTTTGAGGCTTGGAAATAATTTTGTTCATCACCAAACTCATACGGTTGGCTAGTACCTTTGAAATGATTTTATAGATCCCACCTACCAAACTAATAGGCCGGAAGTCTTTCAAATTATGAGCACCAACTATTTTTGGAATAAGAGCAATGAATGTGGCATTTAGTGACTTCTCAAATTTTTGGCTAAAACGGAAATCGTGAACAATCAACATCAAATCCTCCTTCACTATGTCCCAACCCTCTTGAAAGAAGGCCATGGAAAAGCCATCCGGGCCCGGGGTTTTATCTTTGCACATTCTTCTCACCACAAGATGCACCTCTTCTTCATCAAACAGGCTCTCCAACCAACCTGCTACATCCGAATCAAGCTGGTCAAACCTTAAACCATCAAGTTTGGGACGTCATTCTCCTTTTTTAGCAATAAGATCCTCATAATACTGCACTGTATGGTCTTGGATATCTTTTTTTCTTTTTGGTAAGTAATAATATTGTAAATATCAAAATGAATAACCAAGTACACTAGAAGTATACAAGAAATCCAACCCCAAAAAACCCATGAAAAACTACCCCCACTACATCAAGCCTGAGTAAGAATGAACCACCCCTCCCAACCAACCCAGTGAAAAACTACCCCCAATATATCAAGCCCTCCCTTTAGACCTCCCTCGACTTGAGCTACCGCCCAGAGCTTCGTAGTTGATTCCCCAGGAAAGATGCTCCAACTCCCTTCTTTACTTAAACTTTGATTTGGACTCACGCGAGTGACTCGCCACAATCTCAGTGATTAGTGTGTTGAACTGGTCTTCACATCCTCCATGTGAGATTCCCACAATATGCTGAATATGATGAACCTTTGGCAAAATCCAGTCCGATGGGAATCCAACTATGCTGTTTCTATCCTGACCAAGCTTCTAAGTGGATTTTGCCAAAGGTTCCTTTGGTAGCTCTACCATCAAAGCACCTAGGGAACCTGTCTGGCCTACATGGATCTCATCCCCATGAGAGATATCATCTAATCCCAACCGATCACCGCCCTTAAGGGTGGGCTCCTCATCCCCCTTCAGCACCGTATCTGCTGACAATACCTCATTAGAAACCATATCAGAAAAAGGTTGGATATCCCAGCAAATCGGCACCCCACGCACACCTCCTGGGCTTGTCAGCGTTTTCTGTCTATCCCCCTTCGGAGACGACGACAGAAAACCCAATCCACATTCCGCTACAATAATCTGCCCTTCCTTCACTGGCGCACAGATATCGGCAGTCTCCTCAACCACCGTCGACATGGTCTGTAACTCCCCTGTCACCGCCAGGGTGCTGAAAGCATGCCTTGCGCTGCCGTCATTCGATAAGCAAACTCCCCGACCAGCTACCGGTTTGGGTTGGGAGGACCCAGACCCAGACCCAGACCCAGGCCCTAAGCCAATCGTAAAACTGGCCTCCTTTAAGGCCACGTGCATGGGCTGTGGATGCTTAAAGGGCTTCAACCTGTCCACTCTCCTCCAGACCAAGCCTCTCTTGCGCCCAACCTGAATGGGCTTTAGGCCCCTAGTCTCTTTCTTGAACCCAGGCCTGCGGCCTCTCATATTTCCCCTCAACGATAACTTTCTTTCACCTCTTCGTTCACCTTGCCTTCTTTAAACAGACCAACAAAACTCACCAATTTTGTCATGTCCCTCTGTAGCATCCTTAATTGCTCTTGCAAGTCTTTGAGCACTTTACGCATGTCCCATGAATCTTGCTTCGCCGACGCTTCTCTAACAAGTGAGAGGCTCGATGCTTCGTGTTGTGACTGAGGGATGCCGCTTGACCCAGCGGTCCCAAGGCCTTCGTTTCTCTAAGCATGGTCCGCCGAAACCACCTCTCGGTATGAACGTCCGGCAACCCCTTTTCCTACGCACACCTGCATATCGACAGCCCCTGATTTCCCCTCCAGCAATTCTGTCTGAGTGCAAGCCGGGAAGATACCATTGTTATTGTCCTTCGAGACAACTCCCAGCAACAATTCCTTTATTTTCCTCCAACCCCATCCCCCTTCTCCTTCTGGGAAGCACAAAAAAGATCGTCTCCCTCCCTGGTTGTATTCAGACAGGGTTACGAAACAACCCTGTCGATTCCAACAATGCTGAGCGATAAAACTCAGATAACCCTCCCTATTAGCCGAATAGACATCCGACTGTTTCCCTACTCTTAGACTTTCCTCCAAGGCCCTCACAAGCCACAGGACCGATGAAAGGCCCAGAACAATAGCTTGTTTGAATTTCCCTCTCCTCTCGATGACGCGAAGCAGATAGCCATCCTTAATAAATGCGAAGAGCTTGGATTATATAGCCACTTCCACTGTTATAACCATCGGAGTACCACGATTAAGAATCGCAGCTCACCACGGGTCGAGAAACAAACGGGAAACCAGTAGAGGAACGCATGAGTACGCCAGTCATCGTTGAAAGACCCTTGCTAAAGCCGCTGGTCTCATCTGTGTCGGTGTAAGAGTGTAAGAGACAGCGATGCAAAGCTGACATCGAAAGAAGAAAACACTACAAATCCCAGAGTGATCTAGCTAAAATGACAGGTCGCCGGAGATTTTATCACTGCTTGACGACCCTCGGCGAAGTCGCCGGGTACTGCTTACCTTATCTGTGCCGGCGGTGATAGGTCACTCGCCGGTTTGGGGTGGGTGACGTCAATGTCTCCGATATGGGTTTTGAAAAGAGAGAGAGAGAGAGAGTTCACAGTATCAATTTTTTGAAATATTCTTACTGTTGAAAGGACAAAAAGAGAGGTCTTGGATATCTTCAGGAGAGAGTAACACTTGTGGGCCGGAATGGAGGACTTAGATAGCATTGTTGCGCCTATGCGAGTTAGCAACCTTGTGAAAGAACTTAGTACATTTATCCCCCTCCTTCAACCAAAGCGCTCTTGACTTTTGCCTCCAACAAATTTCTTCCTTCAACAAAACTTTCTCAATTTCAGTCACAACCACATTCTTCCTTGCCAAGAGTCCTCATTAACTTCCCCTTCCTCCAAAGCATGCAACTCAGCCCACAGACTTTCTTTCTACACTTCCGTATGTCTAAATCAATGTTTTGAATACCGTACTGGTAGGCGTACCGGTCAAGCTACTGGAACGAAATATTTCAGTACCAGTACCGTTTCTATACCGTTTCGGAATAGTCTATCTATAAATAAATTATATATACTATACAAATATATAAATTATTTTTCAAAATAATAGTCAAGATATGAATAATTATATATATAAATATATAGATATGTAATCAATCTAGTGTGAATTGAAATAAAATAATAGCAAAAAATGGGGAAAAAAACAAAAAAAAAAAGTGAATGGCCGAAATCTGGTACGGCCAGTACGAGGCCGTACGGCCGAAATTCTGACCAGTACGAAACAGCACTCTGAACTGTACCGGATGACCGGCCGGTACGGTACGGTATTAAAAACGCTGGTCTATATACTTCTTTAATCCACTTCTTTAAATTAGACTTAAGGGCTTTAAGTTTACTTGCCATAATAAAACTAGGGGTGCCATCAAAAGAATATTCCTCCCACCAGGCCCTTACCTTCTCTATAAATCCTTCAACTTCCAGCCATATGTTCTCAAATTTGAAGGACTACCTACCCTCACGAAGGCCACCATAATTGAGCAAAATTGGATAGTGATCAGAACAAATACATGGCATCCTTTTCTAGCAAAGGTTCAGAAAGTGTCTCCCAAGAAGAGGAGACTAGAAATCTGTCCAGTCGAGACCCCCCACGGCTATTGGACCAAGTGAAGGCCCCCCTACCAACGGAATATCCACAAGGTTCAGGTCGAAAATCAACTCAGAAAAAGCTTCCATTGCACTTTTCGACATGGAGGCTCCCATCCTCTCACTAGGGAACCGAACAATGTTGAAATCTCCATAAAAAACCCAAGGAGGTCCCATAAGGTATAAAGACCCACCAATTCCTCCCACAGAAAACTTCTATCTCTATCTACATTAGGTCCATATACACCCGCTAGCGCCCACAACAATCCATCCTCAATGTTCTTAAAGGATACGCCCATTGAATACACGCCAATACAAACTTCGATCATCTCCACCACTCTTTTATCTCACATCACCAACACACCTCCCGAAGCCCCCGATGAGGCTAAGAAGGACCACCCCACAAAGGAACAACCCCACAAGCTACGAATAATGCGTCTATCTAAGCCACACAGCTTAGTCTCTTGAAGACATACAATGTCGACCTTCCAACTACGTAAAAGGGATCTAATGCGGAGGCGTTTATTCATGTTATTGATCCTCCTTACATTCCAAGAGAGAATTTTAGGCTTCATTAAGAAACAAAAACCCCCTTCCCTTCGACCTCTCTCTTCCCACACTTCCCTCCTTGTTATCGTCGTTAATAGAGCTTTTAAGACGATTCAACTCCCTATCTCGTTTCACAGCTCATTTCTGAAATGTAGCATTCCTTGTCTCTAGCGCAAATACGAGAGCCTTAAATTGATCTTCAAACCCAACACACGAAATCCCCACACACTCTTGCATAGCCTCTACTTTTTTTAATACCCAATCTGAAGGTAAACTGAGCACTGGCTTTGGGGAAATGGTGCATAACGGAACGGGGCTTCCCGATGCTTTTGTATTGCTGGCCACCAACCACAACTCCTTGTCCATCTCACCATCCTCCAAGGACACCTCCTTTTCGACCTCCAAAGCCTCCAGTACCACCTCAGACATTTCCGACAGCATATGCAAAGCTTGAGGCTCAGCTGAGGGTTTGCCTGTGATAGGCAACAGGATCTGTGTAGTCTGCGGCTCCCCATGCGAAAGGGATGTTTCAGAAACCCTCGGAACCGCTCCCATGGCCACCGGTGGCGTTGTCTGGGTAGGACGAAGTGTCACTGTCTCCGAAATGACGTTGTCGGCCTCCTCCACTTCCCCTTCCTCTTGACCCTCAGCCTCCTCCCGGCAAGGTGGTGCTACCAACCCAACACAGTGATTTTTGAAGGGGCGACCCTTTCTGTATCGGAGGGATGTCCGGTCGTTCACCATCCGGCGACATAGGGACCTCGTCAAGGGTCTGTGCCAAAATCTCAATTGTGACCCGATTCTCCATCCCTACCCGTTTCTCCTGACCCGACACATCCTTCTTAACAAACCCATCTGCAGCATTCGGCCCAGCCCATGTGATGTTGTCTTTACCCTTAACACAGCGTTTTAGCCATGCCACTTTTTCAGATAACACGGCCAACTGATCCCCCATCTCGACCAAAAGCCTGCAAAAGAATTGCCTCATTTGGCCCCGACAGTATTCTGCCTTCCCATCCGTCTCTCTGATTCTTTCCCATAACAGAAGTGCTCCCTGCAACACGCAAGCTTGCTTTCTCTGTCTGGTTCGCATCTGTAGGCATCTCGAGCACCTCCTTGTACGACCGAGACTGTGTCTTCATTGGAGGTGGAAGTATCTAAGGAGCTCCTCCTCTTCCCAGACCCTTTGAAACCGAGGTAGGAGATGAGATATCCAGTAGAGTTTCCACAAAGAAATTCCAGCCTAGCCCCTTATTCCCTTCTAGAACCATAATAAGACCTCTTCTTTGCCCATGTCCTAACTCTGCCAGTGAAAAATATCTGCCATGGAAGTTATGACGCCTCTAAATGACCAATACATTGCTCCCATATCTTCGAGTTCTGATAAATTGAGAAGAGCCCTTGTGTGAAAGGCAATCCTTGATTACAGTAGCCAGCCATCCCAAGTTCTTTTGCTCGATGGAAATATATTTCACCATGCAACGGTTATCCTCCACCATTTATCATCTTGCTTACTAAACACAAAACTCTTGTGATCGATGACAAAATTAATGTTCGACTCCATTAAAACCAATCAAAGTGTTTAAATATCTTACATAAAACAGGCCGAAATAGACAACAAAAGAGAAGCCTTCATCCAGTGAGATTAATAAGCATTCCTTTGGCCAGAATATCCAAAGTCAGTTTTACAGGCCGAAGGAAAGTCCCAATTTACTAAAGCATCTGACTTACACTCACAAAACATTTCATAAGTGTGACAGTAAATTAATGATCAATCATTATTGCAGTATGAACTAGGGATAGTAACAAAACAACACACAAATAATTATTTAGTTACAGAGATAGCAATTATCAGGTCAATCATTTTAATAGTATCAACTTGCAAGAATTATAAATTCTCAAAAGGATTTTTTGATGGACATCTCATAATACCGAGTGACCAACCATATATGGCAATGCAACTAAAAGCCCATCAGAAGGGAAAAATGCAAAAAATAATGATAACAATAATGATAACAGCAACAGCAGCAGCAGCAGCAATAATTATAGCTCAACAAACTAACAACAGGGAAGGCAATTATTCAGCCAACAAGAAAGACACGAATGCTGTCTAGAAAGGGTCCTAACAAACAGACAAGACCATCGATCGATGAATTAGCAATAACACTCTAAAACCAAACAAAAGAAAGATACAAAATCGATCACCTTGCTTTCCAAATCAAGTGCTTTGGAGGCTAAACCCTCGAGCCATTTAACAACCCGGAGGCACAATTGTGCCATATGATCATCTGCGACAAACTGGCATGCCTCCAAGTGTGATGTTTGGGGGTACTGTCATAAGCCAATCACCTTAATGAGAATCCATTGTTTAAAAAGTTCAAATAACAGAAAATTTCTTCTTTACAAAATTTGAAAGACCATTCCTATGAAACAGCACATGCTGGAAAAATGCATTACCAGGATTAGCTCTTTCGGGAGTTCTTCAGACACTGCAAGAAGAACAAAATCATCATGCACTTAAACCAAATATTTCATATTTAAAATCCGCGTTTAAAAAATGTTCATTTCTGAAAAAAACACAAACAAGACTTCAGAGAAGATCTATACAGAAACAATATCTCATGATCAACACACTTGCAAAAAGATATATAGTGGCGGTTATATAATAAGGAGGTTTTGGGATTGCCTACAATTAGTTATGATAGACACTCCCTACTAAGATTTTTTGATAAATAATTGATGATTTCATCAATAAATGCAAAAGGCAACGCCTTAGTATACAAGAGGACAACTGAATATACATATAAAAGGGAAAAAGAAAATCACAAAAACTCTGCCCATTAAATCTATATATAAGTTGCCCCAAGGAATAAAGCATTGAAAATGAAAATTTTAAGCTATCCTCAAAAAAAGTCGAAACCCTCAAAAATCTCATCATATTATATGATGATATCAACAAATTCTATCCATAACAGCATCAAAAGTAGAAGAGATTTAAGATTAAGATTTATTGCCTTTCCCATAAAGGTACCACAAAAGAGACCAGGAAGCGGCCTCATCAAGCAGGAGTTGAGCCTTCTGCCTCATCAATTTTTCCTCTACAGCCCCATGCCTTACATTGGACCCATACCTATAAAAGGAATGCACATCAAGAAGTCAAACAAACACCGAAAACTAACATTATCAATAAAATGCCAAGAACAAAGAGTATGTATTATTGTAAATATTGTAAACTGCACAAGTGATGGAATGCAACGCTACTTGATTCAATATCCAGATCAATTAACAATCACACAACTTGTATGATTGTAATCGATACATTTTTTTTATAAGAGAAATATGATTGATATAAATGAAACAGGCATAGCCCGTAAACACAGAAGGTGTACAAAAAAAAACTTAAAAACATTTTAAGAGCAATAAATTAAAGACAAGAAATCATGAATATTGTCCCCATTTAATACAATAGATGAAAACCACAGCAATAAAGTGTGGAGAAAAAAATTATTCAGCTACACCATTGTGCGTTCCTTATCTTCAAAGCAGCGAGTATTCCTTTCCGACCAAATGCACTACATAAGACACAACGGTATCATCTTCCACACTGCTGCCACTTAAGGACAGCCTTGCATCTTCCTTGAACAACCCAACAAATCACCACCTTAGAGGCATGACCCAAGCAACATCAACCCTATGAAATATCTCATCCACAATCCCCTTGTTACTACACAATGTAGTAAAAGGTGATCCACAGATTCTCCATTCTTTTTACACAAATAACACCAATCCATCATTACATAGCCCCTCTTCCTCAAGTTATCCATAGTCAAAATCTTCCCAAGGGCAGCATTCTATACAAAAAAAAAATGCTATTTTCAAAGGCACACGAGACCTCCAAATGTTCTTCCAAGGGAATGGAGTAAACCTTGGAGAGTCTTGTGTAGTCAAAATTTTATAGTACGCCTTAACTATACATTGCTTGTGGCCATTAGACCTCCACTTCAATCTATCACTCTATGCCAAAGGGGTCCCCATGAAATAGAGAAAACTGAAAAAAATCGAAAACAATAGATAGTTCCCAATCTAAAATCCCTATTAGAAAGAATATTCCACTAATGAGTACCAGAAATTAGCCGCATATCCGCCATTGAAGCCTCTCTGTTAGTAGCAATACGATAGAGAGCTGAAAAAGCCCTCTCCAATGCGATATCTCCACACCACACATCCCGCCAAAAACTGTCAAAATACTAAGAAAACCAGAAAATACCAAGAGAGCTTTCAGAAAAACTTGCCCTTTTGTGTAGCCGTTTCTCATTATATATCGGGCATTACCCCACGCTTTACAAGGAAAGGTCACTATAAACTATACATGATAAGTCTAATGTAACAATTCCTAAGAATCAGATAGTATAAACATAAAGATAAAGATAAAGATAGCTAAAATTCTTAATCATAGACGTTAACAAAAACTTATTCGATTGGCCTCACCAGAGACAAAGTGAATATGTTTTTCGAAACAAGATCACTCTCTCCTTATAAACTTCCATAAACCCACCCCATACCCCCCCTACACTTCGTTAGAGCACCAACCTCCCCAAACAGATCCATGTCTAGCATCAATGATTTACTTCAACAATGCCCCCCTCCAAATGATAACTCCATAGCCATTTCTCCAAAAGAGCTGTATTGAAGGTTCTCAAGTTGCACACACCCAACCCCCATGCCCCCCATAAGAACGCCCTGAAGAGTTTCTCAATCTTGTTTACCACCTCTACCGGCATAGGAAACAAAGATACAAAAAATATTAAAAAAAAAATTGGGTAAGTTAGTAAGAGTGCTCTTGATAAGGGTAAGACAACACTCTTTCAAGAGATACACCCATTTCCAACTAGCAAACATCTTCTCTTATCTTCTCCACCACCCCATCCTATATAGCTCTAGCCTTAAAGGTTGCACCCAATAGTAGGCCCAAATATTTCATTGGCAAAGAGGACACCTTACAATCCAACAAGCTTGCTAAACTGAGGACATTTGGGACCAGAACCATATCACACTTATCAAGATTCACCTTGAGCCTCAATATTGCTTTAAAATATAGTAACAGTGCTCATAAAGACTAAATCTGACTATGGTCTGCTTCACAAAAGAGTAGCATATCATTTACAAATAATAGATATGAAATGATAATACAGCTAGTGGTGCCATTACCCACCAAGAAACTATATAGGAAACCTCCATCAACAGCAGCCTTAACCATCCGACTGGGAGCCTCCATAATTATGACAAACAAAAGAGGGAATAAGGGATCCCCTTGTTGCAAACCACGGATGGTGTCAAAGAAACCAGCAGGAATACCGTTCACTAGAACTGAGACCCGAGCGATGGAGATACAATGAAGCATCCAGGAGACCAACTGATCACCAAAGCCACATCTCTCAAGCAGGTATGTAATCGATACATAAGCAAGCATCTATTTTTGGACTTGGCTTAATCGTGGTGGGTATAAAAAAAGAGCGGCTTTTATTCAGTTGGCCTAATCTAGCAATCTGGGGAATTTAGCCAAGAATAATGGTAGTGCTCTACCACTTTGTGAATATTATACATTATACACTCATACAAAAAATGTTAGACATTGTACTCGCATAGGAATTTGGATGCTCAAACCTCAAAAAATTGTGTAATATCTAGAAAATGAAAAAAGTAATTAGAGACAAAAAGATCTGGTAGACAGCACATAGCCACTTGTTTCGCCTTTTTCTTTCTTTCTTATGACGAAAAATTCAAAAGATTATGCAAACTTGTCTTTAACTCAGTTAAAACCCCAGACTCATGTAGCGCATCCTTATCACATGAATAAGTTAAATCATTCGCTTTTGATCAAAAAGACAAGACCCCAAGAAATTGTTTGCAACAAAAGGTTTGAACCTAAGACCTGGAAAGAGCATACCACTAAAACCAAGGTCCTCTCTACTTGAGACAAACTTAGAAATTTGACCCTCCCCCCCACCCACTAAGAAGGCATTGCATCTATCACAATCTTTAAGGAATGTAAATAGGTACATTAGCAAAACGGGTGGCTAAAATTAACACCAAGACATCATTGTCAAAATATAGCCAAATACATGAGCATTTGCACAGTAAAAACATATATATTAGCACATACAGATTTTCAATATTACAGGACACACCTAATTGACTCTGAAACATTTCGGCAAGATCTCTCAAATCTTAGTATGATATCAGGAATAGACATCAAACCTGCAAAAGAAAATTAACCATAGAAGTAAGCTATGTCAAGCATTATCACAAGACTTCAAAAACCCTAAAATAATTAAGAAAATTCAGATCAGCAACAACATATTTTAATTTACAAATCATTCCAAACTAAGAACCTTTTTTGACTAGATAACTACATACCCCGCCCCAACTTTGACAACAAAATAGTCATGAAATAGAGAAAACATTATTGCAAATAAAAAAGGTGACGTTAAAGATGACAAGAAAGGAAAAGGAAAGAGTATAAATTTGAGTATTTCTGATGTACAAATTTGGCACTGGAGATATTAAGAGATCAAAGCAAGAGTGGTAGCTTTTCAAAAAATGGTTGTATGTCCTTTTAAGTCCATTTGCTTGGGTAACTTCAAATAGTTGAGATTTTATATTTATTTAATTTTTATTAGACCATTCATGCCAATACACCTAGCTTAAGGATTGTAACCGAAATATTATTCAGCATTGACAAATACATTTGTAAATGGTGCCATTACGGTGAATTGAGCAGGGATCTGCAACCCTTTAAATAAGCTGGCCTCTGCATCAATGCATTATTACATAAATACATTAAGCACCTTGAAAAGCAGAATCAAGTAGCGATGCAAATATGGTAAAAGTGGTGTCTCCACCATCTGCCAATGAATCATCCTCATGCTTGCAATCTTTCAGCGAATAGCGAACTGAATCAGCACCAGCGTCCATGTCAGCCATTCCGTGACTATCAATGGGCGGTCTCCTTTTAGAAGCAGATAGTGTCCTTGCAGGTGTTCCTTCTGAGCGATCAGCGTCAATGCTCTCCACCTCTTGTTTGATATTTTCAAGAAGTAAGGCAGCATTAGTTGGGCTATGGATGCTATGTCCATCATACAATAGCCAGGATTCACTGTACTTAGAAGTAGAGTGTTCATGATGGGATGATGGGCTTGATGCTGAGTGCCTTTTCCTGCACATATTATATGTTTAACTTCCTGACAAAAAGCACGCCTATATCTATGAAGGAGCAAAACATACATATTCTATCAAGGTCGTCTTTTATAGGTTAAAAAAAAAAAGGCACTCTCTTTTTTTTGCCTGATGAGAGTGAAAAAAAAGTATAAAATTTGGGGCTCTAATGACCCCAGAAAGGTACACTCCCTTCCTTTAACTGCTGAGGAACATCACAAAAGTAACATAGCTGGCAGGATATAAAGGCAACCAAGTATTCGTGTAATGAGCAATACCAAGTGCTGCATGTCCTTGAATTTAAGTCTTAGGATAAACATCTACTTCGTAGAATAGTTCCATTTTTTTGGGTCAAAAATTCATGGCATGTTTATTTAATGTTCACAACAAAAGGAAGCCGCGCATGGAAATAATTTCAGACAGAAAAAAGCACCCAAAAAGACTAATTAATTTTCCTAAAATGTCTTATGACTCACAAAATAAATATAGGGCCCTTCCTCCTATAAAGCAATCCAACCCCCACAGAATTTGAATGGAGACATTCTGCTTCTCTATAGCATGTTGTGTACAGGTGCACCAGTATGAATTGGATAATCCAAGAATCGCAACCATCAACCCAACAAAGAGTTACAATAAAGAAAAGCCGCCAAAACCCTAATTGCCATAAAACGAAAATGAAATGGAAACATCGTGGAATAGCCAAAACAACCCTAAAATTATATTATTTATCTTATTAGATAGAAAAAAGCAATTATATTCTTATCAGATAGAAAAAAGCAAGCATTCAAATCTTTTATATATAAATATATGTATAACACACACACACATATATATATATATACCAGAGCATCTAACGACAGTCTACGCGCTTAATTTAACTGTAACCGTTTAAATCCCAGCAAGTTAGTAACATCCGACCCAATTTCAGTTTTTTCTTTTTACCAACATTTGGGATCCAACAACGACACTCACAGGAAAAAAAAAAAAAAAAAAGTGGGCGATGGGATTTATACCCGTATCGGCGGAATTGCTCCCTGGTGGTGAGGTCTTCAGGGTTGAAATAGCTGGGAGAAGTGTCCATGCGAACGTCCATTTCCGCGCAAGGATGACGTCGTTTTTGCCCTCCAAACAGAAAACCCGAAGGCTTTCACTGGCTAGTGGGTTGATAGTTAAACCCTAGAGAACTGAAGCGCGGGTTAGTGACACTGACAGTGGGGGCAGATTTTATTATCCGGTAACCGATTAGGCTGGGTTGGAATCTCTTAACTCATTTCTAATTTGTTGGAATCAATAAAAAAAAAAAAAAACTCATTTTAAATTTATTATTTTAAATTTTAAATTTTTATATAAAATATAATAAATAATTTAATTTTTTTTAATTTTTATTTAATTTTTTAAATTTTAAAATAAAAATAATATTTTATTCAATTTTTAAAACTCATTTTTACCTAAATTAAATCTTAATTTCTGTAACTGCATAAACTTGTTAGCAATTGATGCGTTTTAGAGCATTAGATTCTTTATAATTTTCTTTACATTTTAGCTAAAAATAGTACTTTTAATAATTTTTTTAAAAATTTTATTTATCTTTAAAAAAATTCATCACCTTTCGCACCCTTGCTCGCCAAGCTCCTTTTCAAAACCTCACAAGCAGACCAAGAAAAAAATTAGAAAGTGCTCACCGCTTGTCTAGTGAAGACTTCCCAAATGCTCACCGCCTTGCCCAATAACATCTTCAAAACTGAATTTTTCTTCTAATAATTCTCTCGTTGCAGTCCTTACCACAAAAGATAAAGTATTTTTAGCATCTTATATTTGGAGCATGGGCTATAAAGTTTTTTTTTTTTTTTGAGAGAGAGAGAGAGAGAGAGAGCAATTGCAATAAGGTTGGAATTGGTAACAAAATTGTTCTTTGCATTTTTCTTCTGAAAATCGTTCGGAGCCAATTGAACTGTTAATCAAATTTCAATTTATTAGGCAATGCCCTTTCCATTTTATACAAATAGATCTTTTCAATTTGGCAAATTTCTTTTTCCTATGAACAAGTGGGTCAACCAAAGAAAATAACTAGAGTTACAAAGTTTTCATTATTGAATAGCCAAAAGAAAAGCCTCTCTAAGAAAACAAGTTCGTCAAACTAAAGAAAAGCTCCGCAAGAAAGAAACCTAAGAATCAAACAAAACTGGATTGATAACAAACCTGAGGAGACTTTTAATTGGAAACATAACCATATAAGAGAAGTTGATTATGGATTGTCTTTGAGAGGGGTTAAGGGTCTTTCAAGAGAGAAGTTTAGGTTAGATTTCTTTTGTACGAGAGAAAAGGAAGGGGGAGTGAATGACTGCAAGGAATCTCTTGAAATCCAGTTACACAAAAAGTAAGATGTGAACCGTACGTGGCAGTTCACTATTGGAGGGCCTTTTTTGTGGATTATAGCCCAACTGGTCTTAAGGTTTGACAAACATTTTCTAACTCACTTTTTATTTTTAAAATGATCTAATGAGTTATGTTATATTTTATAGTTTCAAATTGCTTGTTATATTGCATTAATGTAAAATTACTTAATAGTAATTAATTAATATTATGTTAGGAAGATAAAAATGAGAGATCTCGTACATCATTTCGAAATCAAACCTCTTAGGTCTTGATTTTGACAAACAATAGAATGTAGATAACTCTTATCTCCAATTTGTTTTTCTCTCCAGCGTTTTTGCCTCTCTACCCAATTCCAGCCATCACCGTTTTGTCTAGAGGGAGGTAGAGTTTCAGCTTCTCTCTCCCGTCCAATCTTAGTAGGCTTTTCCCTCTTTTTTTTTTACAGCTCTTCTAATTTTTTCCCTAATTTTTGCCCATATCATCGAGATGTCTTGGTCTTTTGCTTCCCAGACTTCTTCAACTGTCATGCGCCAAACCACTAAAATCTCCAACCGTCAATATATTGGAAGGACAGATAAAACTTCTAAAAGTGCATGAGAACCACGCTATATCATGCAAAGATGGGTCATTTGCTTCCACATGTGACACCAATGAAACTAGTGGCCTCGAATTCTTAGATTTTGGCTACTCAATTTCTTTTCAGCGTAGCGTGTGCTATTCACTCGCCGCTATAACTGTTGATAATATTCTGCAGGTGCATTAGTATTTCTTCCTTCCGGTTGCTATTTTGATATTTTCCTAACCAATGATCAAGATACAGTAGATGTGAGAATCTCCTTCAACTAAACCGATTTAACAAAAAGCAATACACCTCCCTTACTAAGACTTTTAAAAGCAACCAACTAGTCTATTCATCAGAGTATTTAAAAAATGCTTTAGGCGGCATATTTTTAGTTGGATTGATGATAACCATACTTTGGCTTTGAAATCTTTTTTTTTTTGTTTTTTTTTGTATTGTTGCTTGTTTTAAGATGATTATTGGAAACGTCTATCTCACTAAAACTTGTATAGTGTAATTAATGACAAAGCCACATTGGGGCAGGAGCCATGGCCTCTACAAAAAAAAAAAACTAAAAAATATATATGTTGATTTTTTTATAATTTAGTAGAATAATATTAGTTTTATCATGTCTAGGCCCATTTTTTAAACTAAAAAACTATAGGAAACTAGGGTAATAATTCTCGTGCGACCTCACATCCTACGTGGACAAAAAACAATATCATTTTCGGAAGTTTCAAAATCCATTTCTATTTCCTTTGAGTTCAATCTCTTATCATTGCTCGAATTAGAGATATTCTTCTTCGACCTTCAATCGGATCGCAAAATTCACAGAAATTTCAAAGATGAACAACATTATTTTCGAGTTGGAATTACTGTTTCTAATGAGCCAAACACAATCGAGCTTGTTTTCCAAGCAAAACACAATTACAGGAAGGAAATCACAGTTCGAGAAATACTCAGGTGAAGACCGGTAAGTGAACTTAGGAAAGAAAACTGAGCATAGAGTAAAATTTGTTTCTTTTCATTTTGTTGTTACGTTGCTAACTTGCTACTCCTTAGTAGGACCGAAAACAACAAAAGAGATTTGTATTTGCTTGAGTTAAATCTCTTGAGTTCTCTTTAAAGGTATTGAAATTCTCCCGTTGTCCTCCCTCTCCCCCAAACCCACCCACAAATAGGTTTCCCTACAATCCTAAAAAATGGGTTCTTCTACGTATTATCTGATTTTATTTGAGTCTTGGGAAATAGGGTTAGAGAAAGAAAGAAATAAGAAAAGAGGAAAAAAAAAAACAAGTATAAAAAGGAAGGCAGCACTTGAGGATAAGCACTTGGTATCGTTAAAGAGAAAAATGAATTCATCTCCATGTGCTTTGGACCTAAGGGGCTCTAAACCTCCATACACAAACAAAACCACTCTCTAGTTTCGTCTGCAGCAAATGAATTCTTCAAAATGGATTTCTCGTCCATTTCCGTTTCTTTTGTTTCTATCTTTCTCATTTTTTTTCAAATACTGGCTGACATGGCCAGTCGATGTCGTGGCGGGGATAAATGGCAGGGGTATCTAGCACTATTGTTTTCTAAAATTTATTTTGGCCTCTTTTATAAAATTTAATCTAATTTAAAAATAAAATAAATAAAATATATCTTATATAGAATAAAATACATATTTTTATTATAAATAAAAAAATTGATTAGATGATTTCTAACTACAACGATAATATTTCTAACCTCTTTCCTTTTCTCGAGGCTGCAAGTTATGGTTTACGACAATGTGTCACTGACCATTTCGTCCTACTGCTACAGTCTGCCATTTCTTTCATAGGGCACATCACATTTTTCATTTCGCCTTTCATATTTTATTCTTTCCAACATCAAAACGACGAAATGAAATAGACGTGTTTCTTCATCACCTGCTCAGCAGATCCATTTTCTGATCTCCAAAAATGATTAATTCTGAGTGTTCTCACATCATTGCATGAGCCAATGGTTAACAGCCAAACAACCTTCAGGTAAGCATAAATCAAAGTTGCAAAACCAAGTTCCAACTCTCTCTCTCTCTCTCTCTCATGTCATTTTGATTTTGTGAAGGTTTCAGAATCGATCTCGCCCTCACTAGTTTATTTATTTAGGCCTCGCCTTCACTAATTTATTTATTTAATAGACTAATGATTTTTTTATATTTGGTAAACTAAGGTAAACTAGTGATTTTTTTCTATATAGTAGACTAAGGCCTGTGCCATTTTTTGAGGCTTCCAGAACTGGCCTCAAGGGGTAGGCTAATAATTTTGTTCTATTCAGTAGACTAATACTTTTTTAGTAGATTAACATACGTAGCCGATAGCTTTCCCATTTTCCACGGAGCACAATTTCTTTACTCCTTTGTCCGTACGCGGTATCTCTTTCTTTCTTTTTTATAAGAAATTTATATTGATATTATAAATATTACATATATTAATTATGTGTATGTATTTAAATATCTACTGATTTAAGTTACTTTTGATAACATTATGTGTATTAATAAATTTCTTGATTTTCAATTTTAAATTGTTTGACTTTTGTTTTTTGGATCTTGATATCATAATATCTATAAAATTTATCTAACTTTATTTTATATATTTCAATTTGATTTTAAATTTAGGTTCATGAATAATATCTAAATTAAGAATTATCGATTCATTTTTTAAAAGAAAAAAGTTAATCTTCAAAAAAATTATTCTAAGATTTCAATGATTGAACGTGAAAAAAATCTTGATCTTAATTCTCCAATATTGAAATTTGAAAAAATTCATTTTACATCGTCAACACTTAATTATAAAAAAATTAATATATTTTTTTTACAACGAGATTCATGATTATGTTCTCTTATATGAGATTATTTAGTCAATCAGTGTAATGAAATAAGAATAATTTACTTGAGAATGAGTTTATATCAAATAGGTATCTCAAAAGTCAAAATATATACTTTCTGGTTTTGAAAGCATCATCATTGCTTTTAAGCTTCTTAGTTTGTATAGTTTATATCTTGATTAGAATATTCTCTATCAAAAAATGTTGCATATTGTTTATTTTGTTATCTTTTTACAATGAAAACATTTCAACGTTCTTGATGGAATGTATTTACTGTCATACGATTTATAAATTGAAAGAAAATTAATAATAAAAAATATTGTGTATTTTTTATTCATACTAGAGAGGATTATTGTTTTTTGCATAATACTGCTGTGAAATCTTATGAGGATTTATTAAAACAATTATAGCATATTGATAAAGTAATTAGTGCACAAAGCTCCGAACAACTTCTCAACAATCGACTTCGAATAATAACATCTATTGATGTTGTTCGATGTCTTGCATTTTAAGGACGTCCCTTTAGAGATCATGATGAGACCATCTAGATAATTTCCTAGAGATGCTAAAACTCTTGGCTTCGACAAGGTTGGAAAACTTGTTTTGAAAATTGTTCTTAAATTCTCAAAATATACTTGACTCTAAATTCAAAAAGAGATTTTGGAAATTTTTGCAAAAAGAGGTAAGAAATAAAAATCGTTAAGATTTTGAGAATCCTCGATTTTGCATTATCGTTGATGAGGCATGAGACGAGTCTAAGAAGGAGCAAATGACTATAATTTTGAGATTTGTTAATAATGATGATTTTATACGAGAATGATTTTGTGATCTTGTATATGTTAAAAATATATTGATATTGACTCTAAAGAATGAAATATCTACAATTCTTTCATTTCATTGGCTTGATATTCAAAATATTTGTGGACAAAAATATGATAATACTAGTAATATGTACGGTGAATGGAACGAATTGCAAGCGTTATTTCTTAAGGATTGTCTATATACATATTATATTCATTATTTTGCTCACTAATTACAGTTAGCATTAGTTATTGCATATTGAGATGATTTCTGTTCTTTCTCAAATTTAAATTTTATTATAAATATGATAGATACTTGATGTGAATATTATGATGAATTGCAAGCATTATGATGAATTGCAAGTTGTTCAGGCAAGTCAGCGAGACAGAAATTAGTTGCTGTAACTGTGTAATTTTATCAATGAAATGCTTGCGTTTAGAAAAAAGAAAAAGAAAAAAAAAACAAACCTCTTGGACCAGTATTGGCAAGTCAGCGAGACAGTGGCATCTAGCGTTGTTTCATTACAATCCGAGGTTATTTTTTAACATAGAAACATTCTGCTTATATAGAAGGCCACCGGGACAATCCCCAGGACCCCAGCGTTTATCCGAAGCAATGGCGGTTGTGCTCCGTTGCTCCTGCTTCTTCACTTCTCCGAACTCTATCCAATCTCCACCGCCCGTTCGATTAGTCAGAAAATCACATACTCCAGGTCAGAACTCCTCGTCGGTTGATATCACTTTTTTATCGTCCAATCATTGTTGGAACTTTTTGATTGCTCGGATCTCTTGATATATGAAGAAATTATTGCTCACTACTCTGGGTCTTATAGTTTTAGTGCCTAATTTATCTGTAAGCTAAAATATTAAGAATGAACAGGAGTAGACCTCAATGTAAGCATAAGTTTGCCCGAGGATATTGGGAAATGCGAGATGCAATTTTTTTATTATTAAAGTTCTTAAATGGAGCTTCAACAATCTTGTTTAGCAATTAAAAGGTGATAATTCGTTACTGGAATAAAGTGTATTTGAGACCATTGAGGAATGGTGATAGGGAAATATGAAAAGAGAATATAAGTGTTGCGTGATTGCCACGATCATGGCTCCGCATAATGACTAACTATTTTACAAAAATTTAAACTCTATATGAAGCATCTATAATATTGATCATAAACCCTCCATCGTTTATCCATATAAAAGGAAGGCATAATGGGGGATAGTTGCACGGTTTTGTAAAGCAAAGGCAATGTAGACAAACATCCTGTTACTAATACAAAAATATTTTCATTAACTGAATCAGGGAAGATGCATTCTCTTCCATTTAAAGGAGAGAGGTTTATGTTGTCCCCAAGAGATACTTTCGATGGACCATCTGAATATTTTGCCAAACTTACAATGTCAGGTATGATGGTGAGTTCCCTTATATCACTTGTTATGCAATTCCTGCAAATTGTGGTTTCGACATATGTTGCATTTTCTTGCTTTAGTGCCAGAATAAGACAACAACAAATGGAAAATTGCAGAATCAGTCCCTCTAAGAGATACTTTAGAGCACATTATCAAGTAAAATTTTGTTGTAGGTTGTTTCTTTGCTGTTTCTAATTTTTTTGTGATAAATAGACCTACTCCTCAAGTTAACTACGCGTGTCTTCAGCAGACAATTACCTGTATAAAATCTTCCGGGTTTGGTTTTCATCTAATAGACGCCCACAACCAAACTACAGCACCATAAACAATGGAGTTAAAGTATTACTGCTTCAAGAAATATTCATGTGCTCCATGTTTCTGTTTGTGTTATATCTCCATCCATTAGACATTCTCAATTCCCTCCTTGATGGCTATTGAGGTAATTCAATTATGCCATCTGATCATTAGTTTCCACTTTGGCAGGGGAACATACAGTTAAGGACCCCAACAATGGCATTTATTGTCAGCAATGCCTCGATGTTAACTACACCTTTTAAAGCTCTGGCAGAAACGTGTGAGGCTGAAAACTCTGTTTTCAACATGAACATGCCTTTACTGCTATTTGTGGCCCTTATAGGAGCCACTGTTGGAGGTAAGGTACCATTGGCTTCATGGTCTCCTCTAATATTACTTATAAGCTCTTTGAAGAATGTGTTCGGAGTTCACACGTATGGTTCTTCTCGCTTTTTTCACGTTAGGTTGCTTGTCCTTTTTGGAAAGAAAAGTTTGATTGGTTACCATATGTCTATGTTGTATTTATTTTAGTGCCTTAATGAGAAATTTTTTCAAAAGGATGGCCCACGGCCAGGGTTTATGACCTAGGCAGTCACATAGAAGCTTGATATTGAGACACAGAAATTGCCTACTAAATTTCCAGTCCAACATGCATGATTAGTTATTCTCTCTGCCAGCTTGAGCCTATATCTTCAGTCCCTCTGTCTCTCTTCACCTATATAGGAAAGCCACTACTACTCTTTGAGTCTTCCATGCCTGAGATCTATTTTTATGAATGGTAAGTGCATATCTATAGCTATGTCATGCACATTCTTCCCCTAATTAATTGTCAAGTGCTTTTATGATAGGGTTGCTTGCTCGTCAAAGGAAAGGGGAATTGAAGCGGTTGAATGAACAGCTGCGCCAGATCAATGCAGCTCTAAGAAGACAAGCCAAGATTGAGTCCTATGCTCCCAGCTTGAGCTATGCTCCTGTTGGTGGAAGAATAAGGGAGAACGAAGTAATTGTTGATCCGAAGAAGCAAGAGCTGATTTCTCGATTGAAGACCGGAAAGAATTTTTTGAGGAATCAAGAACTGGAGAAAGCATTCATGGAGTTTAAAACAGCTCTTGAGCTTGCTCAGAATATAATGGATCCTACTGAGGAGAAGAAGGCTGCAAGAGGTTTAGGTCTGTTTGCATTCCCTTGCCTGTTATTTGTCTTTTACGAATACTTTTGTTATACCAAAAAGGAAATTATGCCAATGCAAGTTCTACAGCATTTATTTTCATGAGTGCATGGATATTGAGGTTTAGAATTGTATACTTACTTTGGGTTAGGTGAAGTTCTGGGGATTTTTTTATTATTATTTTTCACTAAGTGCCACCTGGCATGGATTACAAGCAACAAGCCTTCTCTTGGGTCAATTGATGCCAATAGCTGATTTCTTATTGCCCACTGAGTAACCTCATTGGTAGAAGCCTTAGAAATATTACAAACATTCTTAAGCACTGGCTTTGGCTTAGCCAAATGCCAGTGCATCTCTAAATTTTGGCCAAATATCAATAAAATGGTCTACATTGGAGTAGTCAAAATGAAGAAACTCTACATATGAACTATAGTACCACCAAAGTTTCCTTCAAATTTGGAGATACATTGTTCATCTTCAAGAAAAGTATTTTATTCTAAAAAATATACACCAAGTACACCAACAAAATTATTTCATTTTTTGTATATGAAAAACTAATATATTGCACAAGCAGGAAACTATTAAAATAATATACAAGCAGGAGGTAAGGTTCCTGTACATGTGCAGGAGGAACATGTACATTTTTGTGCAATATACAAGCAGGAACCTCCTGCACAATTTTCATGTACATATACATTTTTTGTATATTAGTTTTGTGCAAACTAATGTACAAACAGGAGGTAAGGTTCGTGCACATTGTTTGTAGATGAAAAATAATAGGTTGAGGAAAAATAATAGTTGAGAAACAAATAATTTCAGTAAAAGCCAAATTATTTATTAACATATGATTAATGTAGCTGCAAAATATGAAAATAAAAAATAAAAATATTATTATTGAAAATTAATATTATATTATTATTTTAGCTAATCCAATGTGGGGTTATATCTTGAATGGTTTTGATTTTATGCAAAACATGTACTTTTAGTTAAATTTTGGATATGACTGTGATGAAACCAATGCCAATGTTCTTAGGCAACTAATTGAAACCAAGGACACACCCTTTTTTTTATAAGAAGAATGACTAATCCACATAATCAGGCATGACTCAAGTACACAGGAAGTATACAAGAGATGAATCTAATTACAAGCTAAGCATGCACCCTATTATTTCTTTCTTTTGAGAATCAGAATCATATATTCTTGCAAGCTTTAAGACAGAACCATTCAAGTCGACTTTATTCTGTCTTTCTGACCATTAACATCCCTAGGGCATTGCTTTTGAGTTGAAAATACAGTGTTCTGGATTTCACTATTGTTTTTTTCCCCTTACTGGAATTATGTTTTTCAAATTAATTTCTATGGAAATTTCTACGTCGAATTATGCTTTCTGACATTTGTTGCCTTTTCAAAATAACATAATTTCTTAGAAGTTGGTCGTGTAGTTTGTGATTGCTCCATGGTAGCATCCATCTCAACTTCTTCTGATGCATAGTTGATATTTCAGGAGCCTCACTGCAAAGGCAGGGCAAGTACCGGGAAGCCATCAAATACCATTCCATGGTTTTGGCAATCTCTGAGCGAGAAGGGGAGGACTCAGGAAACACGGAAGCTTATGGAGCGATAGCCGATTGTTATACTGAACTCGGAGATCTTGAACGAGCGGCGAAATTTTATGATAAATATATTTCAAGATTGGAAACAGATTGATATGTGGCTCTAACTCGGGGGTTTTTTTTATTATTCGGTAATGGCTCACCAGAGTTTGTAATATTTGTTGAGTTTGCGGATAGCTGGCTAACAACATTGTCTTGCGGATCATTCCATTTTTGCATCTACGTTGAAAATCACTTAATGCAGAATTCATTGGGAAATCCTTTTTGGTTTCAGGGGTTTTCCATTTGTCTGCAAATTTACGCAGTTGATGGTTGGTATGCCATCTAAAAAATTTGCGTAGAGGAAACTCTCGTTGGAAATTAAACAAGTCTTAAAGATTCAACATCTCAATTCTCAACTGGACAAAAATTAGCCGACCTTGGCGTTGTGAAGGCCCAATGCTCTTCCCATTCATGTTTCAGCTGTCATACCTCTGCCGTCACAGGATGACAAATATAAAAAATTACTGCTTATTCTTAACTTATTGTGGCCTGCCAATGCGCCACGGCAGTGGAATAGAATTTTCAAAAAAGTACTTGTATTGTAAAATATAACTATTAAAATTTAAAACTTACAAATCAAATTTTACCATTTAAATAATGTGAATAATATGCTCTATAAACCAATTTTAAAATAAAATAACTCTTTCAAAATAATGGGGGTAGGGTTTGCTAGTCTCCGCTGTTTGAACGCACAGCATAAGCTCCGGAACAGAAAACATTCATTTGGTACAGGTCTAGTTTATAGTTCAGTCAAGCTCCCAAGAATATCATTAATTACCTTAACCACAGTAAAAGTAATGAAGGCCTGAAGAGTAACAGAGCATCTGGGTAAAGGTGAATTAATATAACCCACAAAAAGGGTAAATCAACTAATATAGCTCGGAACAATTTATACATATTCTCTAAAAAGAGAAGATTTGTTCTCTAAAAAACCCTTCAAAATGAGAAGATCGTATGCATTACCTCTAAAAATTATAATCACTTGTCGCTGCGGTGTAGAGAATACAACATAAACGAGGACACATATCCATACAGAAAAGCAGCAAGTGAAAATATAGGGAACAACCTCACCGTTGGAGAACAGGAAAAAGAAAAAAATAAAAGATAATATAAAGTTTCCTAGAGGTTTACAGACTCGAATAAATTTTGTCAAAGGCAGGAAATACAGGTTCCACCATGTAGCCAAACTCCCAAGTGTACATTACTGGTAATACATGAGCTGCTGGGCGGCAGCAATGTTCTGGAACCCACCATCATATATAGCTTGGCTTGCTCCAGCAGCACCCATTCCCATTGCTGCCTGCTTAAGAGGATGCTGCCCCTGAGGGTGCATGAGTGCATGAACACCACCCATCTTGCTCATGGCTAGTTGTCGCTCATAGGCCAAAAGATCAGTGGCAGAGAGCCCAGGTAAAGGTGCAGCTGCAGGCGGGGGGAGTGGGTTTGAAGTTGTTCCAGATGGTGTTGGTTTGCTACCCCAAGAGCACTGAAAACAAGCAGGAACCCACCATATAGTCAATACCCAATACTCCATTAACCAAAGGCGGGGCAGCACCCACCCCGAGGGGTGGGGGTTTGGGTGGAGAACAGAAAAGATAGACACGCAAAAACTTCAAAAATTTATCTGAAACGTTAATACAGATATCAGCACCCTAAACATGACAGTTACCATTAATCTTCATTTTTCATGGAAATATTTTACCGATTCCTCACTCATAGAAAAGATTGTATACATTAAAACACTAAAACACAGCATTGACATTACCAGATATTGAGAATTCCCTACCAAACAAGGAGGGAAGTCTGCACATACCATTTTTTTTTTTTATATAAATAGAAACCAAATATATTTTTTCATGTCTAGTATTCTTACATCGTAAAACTATGACCCAAGATGTCTACCAAATATATCTCTACTAGCGCGGGATGCCTCAGCATGTATCATATCATAAATAGCAAGTGCTAGCATGATTTTATATCCTATTTCCTTCCATAGCTCCATAGCAACAATACAGCCTTCTACTAAAAAACATGAAAACACACCTTAATTTGTTTACCACAAAGATATGACGGGGTATTTCCAATCTGAATAGCCAGTGCAGCCTCAGCATGATTACTGTATCTCACAAAACCAAAGCCTTTATCTCGCTGGACCCGGACCTCCTCAATTACGCCAGCTCCAAGAGAATGGAAATGGCGATGTAGATCAAGTTGAGTAACCTGCAAATCAGGCAAAAATACAATTTCTAAGAGATTAACGCCAACATTGGGATTTCTCATTTCCAAAAGGATACATATAAAACAAAAACCCCGGACAGAGCTCGTACATATAAAAGAAATTGCCATACTTTTCCCCATCCCTCTTCTAAGAAAAGTTATGGAATTGGTCTGAGAAGCTCAGATGCATAAATTGCAAAATTCACCTCACTGCTTTAACCTAAAGTAAGTTTGTCCAACATTCACAAAGACCGCAGAAAAGAAAATAATGTGTCACTGTGTTGCGTTCATATGCACACCCAAGTGTAAATGAGAAAAACAACAGGCTGGCTTAAGGAAGAAGGTTTCTTGCCTCTGGAGCAAGATTGCCCACATAAACAGTGGTATACTGAGGGTTATTCTCTGGAGTGTCAGTATTTGTTGTCTCTTTGCCATCTTCTACAAAATCAAGTAACAAAGATTTGTCATGCTTAGCACACCATCATGTAAACCAAAAATCTGTTCTCCCTCCCACCATGTAGCCCACTAAAAAGGAGCACATTTATAAAGAAAATAATAAAAACTTGTCTTTGCAGAAAAATCTGGGGTAATGCAGCACTAAACAAAGTAATGAAAGCCCCCCATATCTGGAAACAAGATAAGGGTAATCTGCACCCAACTTAGACTCACCTGATGAGCCATTTGTTAGTTCTACCACACTTTTGGCATCTGAGCTCTGCTTGTCTTCATTGGATGCAGCCCCTTTTGTTGCCCAATTACAGCGTATCTGTCTACTACCCAGCCACTTACCTGAAAATTAAATTCGAGGTTCACATTATGGCCACACAGAACAAATGCAAGTTAGCTATGCGGCATATACAATGAACAGGAACAATATACATGATGGATGAAGACGACAGAATCAGCTATTCTTTTAAAAAATATTTAATGACTAATAACGCTTTATCTTCCCAACTTGATTTTCTAGACCTAAATTTTTTTTTTTACTACATTACCATAGAGACAATCTCAAGTGGATCATATCAATTCGTGAATAAGAGGTAAATCTGCAGCTTTACCTCAGGGTAGCACCCCAAAAAAAAAAACTTTAGAGCTAATACTTGCAGCCTCATTGCAACACAACAATGAAAATGTGGCATATGGCACCATCATCCTTACCAGTTAAGTCATTTATTGCACTTTGTGCATCCTGGTAGACGAAGAAAAGGTCAAATTATGATCATAAAGAATAACACTACAGTAAACAAACATGAAAGTAAGCAGACACCAGTAGAATTATCACCTGTTGGCTCCTGAAAGAAACAAATCCAAACCCTCTTGACCGCCCAGTCTTCTGGTCCCACATAACCCTAGCATCTCTGAAACCAGCAAACACCAGGTTAAGCACCACCCATCAAAGGCCCGAAATATCTCTTTTAAGGCACAAAGTATTTTTTTTTCAGCATCACCCAATCATGAATAATGTAGCTTCTAATAACTTTTTCAATGCCGGAAGTTTTCAAAAAGGCCTAATCAAGGCTTCTTGGTCTACCCAGAAAAGGAAAGGATATCACGGAGGAATCAGAGATATGAAGCTTACGAACAACTAGAATAAACAGAGAAGCAAGCAAACAATGTAGCATCTGTAACCTCTGGGCTGAGATCACCCACAAATATGTTGAAGTGACCTGCACAGAATTATAACCATATGATATACAGACCATGCTTATAAATGTCAAAGGATTGCAAGCATAGAGTGCACATGTGAAAAAAGCATCAACCTGATGTGTCCTCCCTCTGGCCACTAGCATATGCCCAATTAACTTTGATAGGCTGGCCAAATCTGAAAATCATGTAAAAATAAGTAAGAGGGAGTCAACAGCCAGATCAACAAAATTTATTGAGAAGTCCCCTTACAAATGCCTCCCGTTCAGATGCAGTATAGCAAGAGCAGCTGATCTGCGATCAAAGTAGTGGATAAACCCATAGGATGACTGCATAAAATAGAGAAACAGACAACAATCTGTTAATCGCCAGTGAATTAAGTAAAAAAATTATCACGCTGACATCTCAGAATTGATTAAATATACAGCAATTCAAATATCCAAAAAGAATAGGACAACCATCCATGACAAGTGAAACGCTACCTTTTCCTTTCTAATAAGCTTGCAGTTTTCCACGGGACCGGTACTTGCAAAAACTTCTTGGAGAAGTGGTTCTGTTACTTGGGTGTGGATGTTTCCCACATATCTGCATTTCAAGAATAAAGGGATTAGGAGTTGTGACAACTAAAGAAAAACAAAAACCAAGGGAAAAAATACCTACCCAGTCTCATTTCTCAAAACAGAAGATAACATACAACTAATCATAATGTTACACCATCCTGAATGACTTTAGCAGCGACGGTAAAATATAAAATGCCTTAAAAAATGATAGTCATTGACATGGCTGAAGATTCATTGGAGAGAGTTAACATCAGTTTCTGGTTACGAAATGTAAGAGGGATGCATAAATGAAAAAGCTCACAAACATGAAGGTGGAACACATTAAAAAACACACAAAAGCAAACAAAAATAAATAGAAAATGTCTAGACAGACACTCACACACTGCGGCAAGAACTTGGATCAAAACCAGGAGGAAGATTTCCACTTGGAATAGGCTCAATCTGCAAAATCAAAATGTGAAAAGGAAAAGAAAAAGAAAATAAAAAGGAGAAAAAAAACTCTCACTTTATCTACCAAATGAAGACTATTTCAATCCAATAACTAAAACAATTTGAGAAGGTATTTGTAAACTAGCAAAAGAACCAAATGCAAACAAATCTAAAAGAACATGAAAAAAATACAGGTTGCTGTTCAAACCCAAAGCAAGACAATAGTAAGGAACTTCAAAAGGATGCCATTTTTATATAGAAAAGAGGATGCCTTTTCGGCATCATGTTAATCAATATTATTTACTTTTCATCACTTTCTAGCTCCTAACTTGTAACTAGGTGTTCTCTATTGTATACTTCCTGAGCACTGGGGCCATGGCAATTTACTTGTTTTGATAAAATTTTATTTTACTTGTCAAAAAAAATTATTTACTTTACACTTCTATTTTCAAATACAGAATGGCATGATCAAGTTGATAAAAAATCATTATTTTATCAGAAAACAAGAATTTTATTGATGAGATATAGACATGGCCCAAGTACACGGGACATAAACAAGAGCAGCACTTAGTATATATATATATATATATTTTTTTTTTTGATAAATAAAACCTTTATTGATTGAATGCAACTAGGCAAAGCCCATGTACACAGGGGGTATACAAAAGAGACACCTAGTTACACTCTAGCAAGCTGAAAAGTTGAGAGAACATATATTACGACATAAGACAGACATGCTCCCCTACTCTCAACATTCATTTACTTATCAAAAAAAGGAAAGGCATGCTCCCCTCTTTTGTTGGTACGAGAAAGACATTTTCCCTTCCTCTGTCAGATAATTGAATTCTACAGCATTTGTGACTACAAATTCAGGTTCATATAACAATCCATGTTGCTATTGAAATATTTGATCTGTATCAAGCTTATTTCTTTTGTATATATTCAGTGTACTTGGGCTATGCCTATGCTTTTCATCAACAAATTCTAGTTTACTGATCGAAAATTAATGCCATGATGTAGGCAGCAAAAGCCATGTTTATTTCGTTCTAGTTATATTTTCTTTTTAGAATTGGGGGTATTTTTGTAAAACCTGTATTTCTGATATAGGCTTTACTTTAGGCTCATGAAGGTCTTTATTTATAGAACATTAGTCGATTAGGTCTATTTTGGGTTTACTTTGGAATTGGCTTTTATTTATGGATTTTACTAGCTATATGATATAACCCCAATGATTTGCTTAAAAAAATGCAAAAAATAAAATAAAAAGAATATATTAACAAGAAGATTTCACACATGGCAAGGTGCCGTATCTAAAGCTTTCCGATACAAAAATAAGGAAGTCGTAAATATGTAATACGGAATATTCGATAAGCCTCCAAACATCGAAACAAGGATCTCCAGTGACAGAAAATAAATTTGTTTTGATAAAAATGATAACTTGTCTCTCATACAGCACGTAGTATAATTTTATTTAATTTTTTACTTCCCAACCAGTTCCCATTTTTGCACAGTAAACAAACGCAGAACAAGGAAAAAATTGCTGATACCAAATTCGAAACCCCATCCTATTCCTTTTTTTTTTTTTAAGAACTAAATCCCCATCCAATTCACACTAATTTCCAAAAATTTGGAAGAAAGAAAACCCTAGATAGAACACGACTTATCCAAAACCCTAGATTTCAAAAACAGGTCCAAACAAACTGAGCTAGCCCTAGCTCCAACAATCCACCACACTACCACATACAAAACATGTCAATCGGAGACAAAATAGAAGCAAATCGAAGCTAATCATTGAACCAAATAAACCCGATCACTATCGAAATCGAGAATCGGAGGAAGTGTGAAGGAGAGAGCTCGGACCTGAGGAGGAGCTAAGAGACCAGGGTGGTAGAGAGACTGTTGCTGAAGAAGAACTTGCTGCATCAGAGCCTGCTGCTGCTGTTGCTTCAGCCTCTGTTGCTGCATTTTCCAGTCGATTTTCTGAGAAAATTCGATGTCCGAGAAAGTGAGGTTAGAGTTTGGGGAAGGAGCGTCGAGTAAGCGCCTCGATAAAGAGAGAGAACAATGTGACGGAAACTAAAAAGAGAAAAATAGAAAAAAGAAAATATAGATTTTTGGTGGAGGCCTCAAAATTGGGAAAATATAACTATTTATAGAGTTTTTCTTTTTTATTATTATTATGTGGAGGATTATGAATCTGATGACAGAAAACTAAGGGCGAGAGAGTGACAAAATTGCTTAAAAATCATCATATAAAAGAAGCCCGACAAATGAATCTACATCGAACAGCGGTAATAAAGGCGCACTACACGAGTGATGCAAGTGATGCACCCAAGTTCGCAACGATGCCAAATTAACATTAAGGCACACACTTCAATGTGGGGAGATGATAGATAGTGATTCAATTCAACCCCCATCATGTTGTCAGCATTTCACGTATTACGGTATAAGGTTTCCTTTCCTAATTGGTCGTGTAATAGTACTACATATAATTATGTTTTACAAAAATTAAGGAAATTATCAAATGTGTTTGAGTCACGTTGGCTTATCATTATTAATAATATCCCAGATTCCCAAGTCGTGATAATGATATTAGAACAACCAAATAATGCGCTGCAACGGAAATTTTGGCAAGAGAATCTCAGAATATGTTCGACTGCTCTCGCGCGGGCCTGAGGGCTTGGCCCAAAGCCATCGTTGCAAAGGAATCATCAAGTAATGGTCCATTTGTTCATGAGAGGGTCTTCCGCTATAAATGTTTAGAATGTAATTAACCATTCATGTACCCTCGTTTTTTAACCGAGCAGTGATACGATTAACAACGTCACATCTACAATTTATCTGCTACCTCCTCATAAAATATACTTTTTTTCAAATATTTGATACATCAAGTCAAAATTAAAATTAAAATCAAGTTTTAAAAAAATATATTATTTTATTCAATAGTAGTAAATTAGTTGGTAGTTTATCATATGATCTCTTTTTAACCCCGTAAAGAATTTAATAATAATAAAAAAAACTAGTTTTTGGCTCTCGCTGTAATATAAGCCTAAACACATGCAAACTCTATAAAATGGACATTGGCCAAAAACTCAGGCGGGTTTATATATTTTGTGACTTTAGATGATTATTAAATATATTATATTTTAATTAAATAATAATAATATTTAAATATTAAATCAAGAGATTTTATTTGAAGATTTTTGAGATGCAAAAAAAAAAAAATATCTTTTAATTGTTTTTATTAATAATATTTATAAGTAATATAAGAATTTGAAAGTCAGAATCTGATTTTTTTTGTAAATATAATATATTTTTTTATAACTTCAATACTTACTTTTATTTTAAATAATATATACTTTTTTTTAATACTTAATTTTAAAAATAAATAAGATCATCAACATATAAAAAAAAAAACATCATTTTATTATTTTTAAATTTTTTATTTTTTAAGTAAGATGTGGTCATGTGGGGCCTAATCGAAATAGGGGGCTTTAGTCGTTGCATAGTTGGCTACTCTTGCATAGGCTGGCTGTAATAAAAAACAATTTAAAAAGGCCATGACGGCCTCAGCTCCCATCAAAGACCAATACATATCAGTGAAATCACCCAATACGTCCGTCCGGACCGGTGGCAACTCAAAGCCCACACATCTTCCACAAACCCAAACCTCTCAGGCGAAGCCACAAAACCCAAGTTGCCATACAGCAACCGAGTACCTAAGCACGCGGTATCAAAGTTATGGCCACCTAAACCCACCAGCAACCTAACCATCGGCCACCTTCTCCATCGTCGAGGAGTATTATCGCAGATAATTAGTTGACCGGACATTAATTTAACCAGGTGATGGTATGCGACTCAAAACATGCACGCCAAGAGAAATAATACACATAACACATTTTATAATATTTTTCATAACACATATTGTAAAATATGAATATTTATTAAAATGATATTAATTTTATAAGATAATTTATAAAATTATTCATTCTTTTACGCTATTATTGTGTAAAATATTATTAAATATATTGTGTATTTATTATTTTTCCTTAGATAATAGTAATACCAAGTCAAACCCGATCGAGTTTTCACGACCTTGGCATTAGGCTCTATATTCGTACGTGTACTATATATTATGAAAATTGATAAAAACGTAACATTTTTCATTACATTTTTTCAATATATATTTTAAAGAGTAATGTTAGGGAGCATTCAACACTCATTGCACACACTCACATGAACAGTGTATATGAACAATACATATGCACTGTTTATGTGAGTGTGTACAATAAGTGTTGGATGCTCCCAATATTTTTTCTATTTTAAGATGAAGGGTTTGTAACATCATTCTATAAAAATATTATCATTTATATGTGTTGTGAAAAGTATTATGAAGGATGTTGCGTGCATCTTCCTCCTGTACTATTATAGATAGCTGCTCAAATTGGAATCCCGTCAGATTCGCATCGAATGATTCGAATCTGACCATTCATAGCCCCTACGCATGAATATTCTCGAGTCTCGACCGACCAATAAGCCCATTTTCTTTACGTACACGGTTTTGCCTTGGTCATGCTATCCACATGCGAGGATGTTAAGCTAGGTTAGGTTACACGTGATCGTGAAAGGTTAACTGAAAAATTTTCAAGGTGAAGGAGGCAGCATTACAAGAAAATATTTGGCTGGTGAGGAATTGCCGAGTTATAAATTGAGACTTGAGAGGTCTTCTGTGAATGGATAAACTATGAGTATTTATAGTCTTCGTTTTTTAATCATTTCTTAATTTATTGGATTGGTTATTGTTTGGTTGGTTTGTTTGATTTTGTTAGGGGATTGTACAGGCTGTATTTTTTATTTAATTTATTTTAAAAAAATGATAAATACAGTTATAAAATTATAAATAGTGTATAATTGCTTTAAAAAATATATATACATGGGATTTATGTAAAAAAAATTAATTTTTTTAAAAACGATTGTACGATGTTTTCAACTCAATATAATTTTTTATTTTTTATTATTAATTTTTTTTTTATGTATGGAATGGTTTTTATTGAAATATTTGTAAATTTATGTCTCTAGCGTGTAATCAGTCTTCCCTTATCATAAACCAGAGCAATAAAAAAAATTAGGTGGGAGTCACCTATAGATAGGTCGCCCCGTCTATTCTAAAAGTAAAAACTACTGAAGATCAGCAGGGAGATTCCAAGTTATTTCCAGAAACCGGACCTCATGAATTAATAATTTGTACAACTCAAGTTTTCTAAATAAGAAAACTAAAAGAAAAGGTACGACAAAACAACAATATCAAGTATATATAGTTAGGATTTCAAGCCTCCGGAGGAAGATGATCATCTCTGACGTCATAGAACATGGCGAGGTCAAGGTGGTCACTATAACTTAAGCTCAAGCTGTTTTGAAGATTCATCACCTTTCATGAGCTCCATCCATGGATTGCTTTCCTCGGGCTTGGGAGGATCAGCTCGGGGAAGTGGCCGATTATACGGTGCTTTTGCCGCCACCCTAAAAAAAACAAAAACAAAAACAAAAACTAATAAAAACGAGTACAAACTAATAATTCACGATCGATCAAACAAAAATGAAAGAAAAAAAAAATTGCACTATTCAACAACTAATTTTGCCAAAATCTAGTACCCCAGGTAGCTTGGATAGCAGAGCAAAAGAAGTTTTTTGAAAGAACATATAATTAATTTGTTTCCTTTAAATTTGATCTCATATAAAATTTCCTACCTTTCTTTCCTCTTCTCAAAGAACCGATGGAGCGAATTGCCAGGTTGTTGTTGCAGACGTACTTGGATGGAATTCTTTCCGGACGTGGCTACACGTAGAGTTGATTCAGGAGCAGAAACAAAGCCACTGGAAGTGTTAGAGCTTCCCTTGGTAGCTAAAGCCACGATCTCCTTTGCCTTGTCGGCCGGCAAGTCTTTCAGTACGAGTACTTGGCCGGCATAAAATATCGTCATCGGGGCTATCGTTACAGGCTCCTTCATTGCTGGTTTCCTGATACCATTAAAAAATACTGATAATTTAGGAAAAAGTAAAAACGGTTCAAGGATTGAAGCTTGAAGCTGAGAAAATGAGTCTGTTTCGTTGCAAATAATTTTTTTATTATTATAAATAATTGATGACAAATTATGACCGTTTTCTTAAAATACTAAAATATAATATGAATGTAAGGAAGCTTTTTGCATTCTTTTGGTGCCAAAAGTTAGGGGTCTCCACTCTCCAGTAATTTCACATGACTCCATATATATTGAGTTACAGGAAAATAAGCAACAATTTAACCTAAACTTATAACTTTGCGCCTCAGAAAAAATAAACTAGCTAGGGATATCTTCCGTAATCTTCGTGCATATTTCGGAGGGATGTCACAAACCTGAAGTTACTGGCAGCGACGTCGATCGAGTTTGAGGAACGGAAAAACTCCATGGGTTGAGCATTTGAGGGAGCCACGGCGTTCTGTCTCAAAGCCTCGCTTGAATTGATCTCCATTTTTGTTAATAAATCTTTAGTGGTTGCCGCCGGAAGAGATCTTTCTGGATTTTCTGAAACGTGGACAAACAAACTGTAAGACATGACTTTGAACTTAAATCGAAAGTACTTCTTGTTAGCATAAATTAACATATAAGGTTTAAGAAGGCGTTTCCGTTTGCTTGATGAGAAATTCAAAGGACAGAGAGAACAATCGATTCCTGATCTGAATTTTTAATTACCCAGTTTCGAAACCAAAAATTAGCTGATCTAGTTTCCTAAACTGCCGGCACAAGCCAAACAATACAGAAAGAAAACGTGAAGGAGAAAACCACCCCGAAGACATAGGAAGTAAAGAAAAAAAAGCAAAAAATGGCACCTTTGGGTTCCGGTTTCCGAGTGATTCCAAGGCTGAGATCTCCGAGATTTCCTCTCTCCTTCAAGTACTGACTCAAGAGGTTGCATGTCTTTGTAAAATTGGACTTCTCCGGTGCCGACTTAAATCCGGGCGTCGACATATTTGTGTGGAAATACAGAAAAGCTTAAGAAATGTTTAACCACAAGAATGAAGTGGTGTTTTGCAGACTTTTGCTTTGAGAACAACTGGGCGAGGATGGGAGATATATGGTAATGGGGGGACCTGGAAGGAAGGTGTTTGCTCGCATTATTACTTATTACTTATTTAGCATGTGCTTCGAACGCGATAGGCTCTTAGCTGTGCTTTGATTTTATTTATTTATTATCACAAACCTCTGAATTTGGACATGCAGATTCTTTTTTCTTTATTGATTTCAAGCACGTGTTTTTTGCATCGAAAAGTAGTCTTCTTCCTCCTATTCAAACCAAACAAGCCAATGAAATCGGAGACAGCGATGGCAATATGGCATCCACCAGATGCTACTGTAATACATTTACATTATTGCCCATATTTGGAACGGGACAGTCAGCTGGCTCTCACGAGTCACGAGACGACTTCGTATTCCCCAATTTGGTCTGGTTTTCTCTGTATTTTTCTTTGACCTGGAAAAAACAAAACCTAATCAACTTTCATGATAACTAAAAAGAAATCATCACAAATACCTCATACAATCAACTTTTCAAAGCGGACGATACAAAATATATCTCGACAAATTTTATCAAAACTACTACTTTTCTAAGTACCCATTTTTACAAAACTTATTACCAATTAATACGTCTCAAGGTTTTATACTAAAATATAATATGCTCTTGAATTTTGTGTCTTATTTATTTTTTGAGATGAGATAAGATTAAATTAAAAATTATTTTTTAATATTATTTTTATTTTAAATTTTGAAATAATTAAATTATTTATTTTATTTTATGTAAAAATTTTAAAAATTTTAATAATTAAATATGATAAGATAAAATTAGATAAATTGAGATTATCTATAAAAATGAATAAGATAAAAGTTTTCAAATATCTTTATTGTCAATATTTTAAACGTATTGAAAATCTATTTTCTAATAAAATATTTTAAATTATATTTAAACTAAATAATAATAGAATATCATGTAAAAATGAAAGATGATTATTCTTGTTTCAATTATTCCATAAGAGAAAATAAATATCAAAAATAATAAAATTGATTATAAACTGTTTTTTTTTTATCACTAATGTAAATTGAAAGAGTAATGATTAATCACTTGTTTATCATTTTTAGTGTATTTATTTTTTTATTATTATTTTTTAAATATTTTTTAACATCTTTAATTATTAATAAAAAATTTTAAAAAATTATAATTTTACTAATAATAACTTTCTTAATTATTAAGTAAAAAAAAAAATTTAATGATAGAAAAGTGATAGATGAATAGGAAGTGTATCAATATTCAAATTGAAATGCAAAAACTATTTGCAGACTGACGAAGTTAAGCATCTATAACTGGATTAGGTGGAATTGATTTGGACTTCCGTGCCGACACTGAGCGCAGCAGGCCCACGAGCTTTGCATTCAAGCAAGCGCTCGTGTCACGTTTCCTCGAGGCTCTACACCAGTACACTTCTAATAGAGCACGTTGAAAAAAGAATTCTACAAATCAGGCGGCGGTTCTGTCGTTCCAACGGTGCCCTTCCTTTGCCTAGTGTCGTGATTCTCGCGCCAATACCGTGGTACACGCATTTCACGTGGCTGCAGCCAGCAACTCTATCTTTGTTGTGAAAGGTTTGAGATATCCATTACAAATTATGAAAAAAAAAAAAAAATCAATTTAAATTTTATTTGATTCGAATATGAGATTAGTTGGGATAAATTTAATTTATTTTTTAATATTATTATTATTTTTGAATTTGAAAAATATGTATTAGAATTTGAAAAAGATATATAAGAATTTGTATTTTATATAAAAAATTATAAAAATATAATGATGAAATGAAAATGAGTTGAGATGAGTTGAGCTGAGTTGCGAATATAAACAATACTTATTGCATCTAAAAAATAAAAATAACCAAAATATCTTAAGGAACATTTTGAGGGTCGGTCCCCCTTCATTAAAATGGTCTTTGTCATCGCTGGCTACCGTGGACGATACCGCTGATACCATCCGGACTGTTTTCTCTCGGCGACCTCATCCTTGCGACGGCGACCCCCAGCGAGCTCACCTTCTTCCCACAGCCTTAAACCCGAAATAGGTCTGCTCACGATGGTCGGCAATGGCGGGAGCTAGACTGAGGCCGAATGCCTCTTATAAAATCATCTTCATTTTATTTTTTATTGTATTTTTTATTATGTTTTCTTCATTTTATTTTTTATTGTATTTTTTAATTTTTAATTTTTATTGTATTTTTTAAAATTTTTTATTATATTTTTATAGGGATTATAGGAGGCTGTCTTTTACACTGGGGACAGCCAGACCAACCCCTAACGTCATCCATAACAGAAAGGAGCATACAAAACAAACGATCAGAACATTGCATGTAAACCTTAACCAGAAAGAGAAATGATAAACTTATAATATTTTATATAATATATATTATAAAATTAGAATATATATGTAAAATGATGTTAATCTTATAAAGTAATTTATAAAATTATTTTTATTTAAAAATATATTATATAAATATTATGAAATATGTTATATATGTATCACTTCTCAATAAAAAATGCTTTTTATATTTACATAAAACATACTAAAAATGTAATCCCTTACAAGTGAAAAGGCAATTGTAAAAGTGAAAAATTTTAAAAGATATGGAAAGATGGAGAGACGGAAAGTAAAGTTTGAAAAAAAGTTCATTATTTTCTTTTATCTTTTTATGAAAAAAGCTATCATGTCCAATAATTTTAACATCTTATTTTGATATTTTATATATATATTATATTTTTTTTTTATTTGCCAAAAAAATAATCATTAGTGTATTGATATATTTTTATATTTTTTAAAATTTCTTTTAAATGATAAAAATATATGAATAAAAAAATAAATGACAAAGTTTTGTATAACGATCGTATATAGCAGTGTTATTCAGGCGACTTAGTAGCACCACTCTTTTTTATTTGTTATTTTTGAATGATTTTGTGTGTGTGTGTGTGTTATTTTATTTTTAAGATATCATGTACTCAATAATTGAACTAATTTTGTGGATTATTTTGTGTATTGAGAATTTAAATTGTTGCTATTATTAATACATTATGTATTGATTTTAAAGGACTCCAATTATATTATGACTATTTTTTTTAGAGTATAAAATCAAATCTAGTTCATCTTTAATTTCTCTTTTATCGTTATTGAATATAATAGACTCTTAAAATTGACTAAATTTCCTATGTATTAATTTTGTGATAATGATATAAACAAATATATTAATTCTATATATTTTAGCAGCATTTAAAAATAAGAAAATGTGAAATATCAGTTTTCTGATTTTTTTTTTTTTTCATTTTCATCATATTTTCAAGGAAATCTGAAATTTTACTTTGCTAAAAAAGATTTCTTCATTTTCCATGTCAAGAGGCATTGTTGAATTTTAGCATCATTTCTGTTAACTTTAATAGCAATACTCGCTTCCGTTATGTTGCACTCATTTCCGTTTACTTTACCGTTTACTTCACTTTCAATTGCATTCAAGTTTCACGTGCTTACGTTTTTCTTACGTTTTTTGTAAATACGCGAGCGTTAACACTCAATTTTAATTAGTGGTACCTAAAAATATTGGAAAAGTCTATAGGCAACCGGGGTTTCCGTCCCCGGCGCGTCCCCGGCTTGCCACGTAGACTTATTTAAAAAAGAATAATAATAAAAATTATTCAGTTATTAAAAATAAAATAAAAAATTGAGATTACCATAGTTTTCCTGCTCATTCATTTGGATAATTTCTGTTATAGAGTTCAAAAAATGAAGAATGAGTTCCCATCTTAGGTTGTACGAAAAAATCGAAAAATGTTGCAATCTGCAGTGAATAACACCAGATACGACTTGGTGGTGGCTACGGATGGCACTGGGAATTTCTCCTCTATCTTCGTCCCTAAGCCATTATTCTATCCCAAAGTTTGCTATTGAAAAAATCTACCATTAAAACACTTGAATATTTGTCCAAGAACTATTACGAACGAATTTTAAACAAGATTTCTCTATCAAATTTGCCTAGGAATTTTGCCGTTCTATTTTTGCACTTCAAAAGCCATTGTATATGGACTGCAACCTCTATATAAATATGCAACTAAACAAACGTTTATCGAATGGACAAAGAAGAAAATCCAGCAAGCTATAGTTGGTAACCCCTTTATGCCTTTATGGGCTTTGGGGACTCCTTTTCCAACCTCTTCACAGCCATTTGCGTGAGGAAACTACAGAAGACAAAACTTGAAAAGGAAAGAAAGGAAAAAACTTAAAAGGAAAAGGGAGAAACGATATAAGGAAAAGAGAGTAAAACAAAAACAACAACGTTTTTGTGCCACATAGGACACGATGCCGTGGCGAGGATATTTTTACTGGGGTACCTAGCACTGCTCAAAATATTAGAGAATAGCTTCAAAACGAATTTATCCTATAGAGGGGGAACAACGGAAACTAATAGATGTGAGCCATGTAGGGAATATGTATTCAAGATAATTAGGGTGTTGTAGATGAAAATCAAATTATCAAATGCCCCCACCAATCCTCTCCTTCACAAACTTTTATCTCTTTGAAAATACTTGTTGTTGTCATATTCCACGGCATGAGTTCTAAGGCAAGACCCAAATTATCATTGTTCTTGCAGAGAGTATATGAGTGGGGGCTGCGACATTTTGAGACAATTATAATGCTTAAGTTAGTTTGTGTATAAGGAAGTAATAGGGATGTAAGAGTAAGAGAGATTAATCACATACCCTTTGTATGATAGGATCCCTGGCTATTTATAGGACTTGGCTAGCTCTGATTGAGTCGTCTGGGTGTCCGTGGCAGTTGTCCTGTTGTCCATCAGTTCATTATTCATTTTGCTAACTTTAAGTAGATCTTCCAACTCTTCAGATTCTGTCTTGGCATGATGTCCCATCTTCCATGATGTATCAGCTCATCCCTCTGCCGCATGGGCACATCCAGACTCCTGACATGCACTTAATGCGGTAAATGAGTGTGTTTCAAGAATTGGCGTGCTAGGGACTCCATGCACCCTTGCTGAGCGTCGCATATAATGCGTTGTAGCTGTTGCAGGTTTTCGTATTTAATACATAATGGGGGCGCCTGCATTTCTTGACTGTCCATATTGCGGCCTGGCTTTTTGTGTTAACCTTCTCTTGCTAGATTTCTCGTAAGTCTTCTCTCACCTTTCACGCCGGTCATCACTCTCTTGCTCATTCGTAGTTACTGCCATCTCGCCTCTTGCCTCTCGCCCCCTATGCCTTTCGCCTCCTATGTGTTTCGCTAGACTTCTCAGCAGTTTTTTCTCATGGGCTCGGGTTCTTCTTCCTTTTACTCTTGCTAATCACGAGTGGGCCCGAGGCCCATTCCTCAGTAGGAGTGCTTCCCCTCACAATACTTTTAATGTAATTTAGATTTTGACTTTTAACTATTCTATTTACATAAGTATTCACATTGAATTATTACTTTTTATTATATAATAATATAACAATAATTTGACTTTGGCTATTTACATTAAATCTTGATATTGAATTATTCATTTATTCATTATATAGTAATTAGTAATTAATAATTAAAAATTATTTAATTTTTTTCATTATTATTTTATTTTATTTTGCCATTCTACGTATTATATATTAATTAATAATCATGTTCTAATTAAATTATGAGTTAACAAAATTAATTAGTAATTATATCTATTTAAATTAAATTATTAATTAACCTCAATAGGAGTGCTTCCCCTCACAATACTTTTAATGTAATTTAGATTTTGATTTTTAACTATTCTATTTACATAAGTATTCACATTGAATTATTATTTTTTATTATATAATAATATAACAATAATTTGACTTTGGCTATTTACATTAAATCTTGACATTGAATTATTCATTTATTCATTATATAGTAATGAGTAATTAATAATTAAAAATTATTTAATTTTTTTCATTATTATTTTATTATATTTTACCATTCTACCTATTATATATTAATTAATAATCATGTTCTAATTAAATTATGAGTTAATAAAATTAATCAGTAATTATATCTATTTAAATTAAATTATTAATTAATGCAATTAAATTACATTTGGGAGCTAATTAGGAATCATATGTGGCTACACCTTATTGAAGAAGTTTTTGGTAGACTTTTAGAGGGAACGAAGCCGACAGTAAAGAAAGAGATAAAAAAAATTAATAAAATAAAGATTTGGTACGTGAATAGTAACAAAAGATAAAATAAACTTTAACATTACTGTAATTAAAGTAAAAAGAATTAAACTTTAGTCAATTTAACGTGGCCTTAAAATAATATTTAATGACTAATTATAGGTTGAATTTGACTTTTAACAAACCTAATAAAAATGCTATGAGATCTCTCTCTCTCTTTTACAAGCCCTAACATCTCTCCCCTTCTCAAATTGTTTCTTTAGGACTAGGACCAATAATCATTCAAACTTCACAGACTTTAACAAAAATCTCATATATTTACAATACCAATTCCATCTCAGTCCAAAATCATTTCACTACATGCATATGCTCATATGTATATTGTTGTCCCTATAATATTATTGACGGCTCATTTTGAGCTCTAATGCTTGGTTGTCCTTCGCCTTGGTAATATTAATATAAAAATTCTCTATCCCTAACCCTCTATTGTCCTATACAAACCTTTTTTTTTTTTTTTCATGATTTGCTTGTATACGTATGTAAAGGGTAAAATTCATTTTCAACTAGGTATTTTGTCCTGCAGGCTACGCATTTTAAAAAGGGTATTCAGAATCTCATATTTTTGTGTTCCCTATGAATCTTTGCAAGAACCAGCAGGAGGGAAGAGAAATGATTACATTTATTGTCTACCAATTTTTATTAGTTTACGATTGAGGATTTGTCGGCTAGAGTAGGAGATTTCAGTTTCGATAAATGGCAAGCCTATTGGACCCGCGATGCGGTGTAGTGAGATTCGGTGGAGGGTGCCAGCGTGCCTCCGAGATGTTCCCCGATGTGACTCAGCTAATGTGCACATGCACAGTAACTTTGCGTGCATGCATGGCGTGTGGACGTGCATTGTGCACTTATGTGTACAGTGCAATCTCGTGCGCCCTCTTCATTGTGGCAGTACTATGCATCCTAGTGCACAAAGTTCGCCCACTACTTGCTCGGGATTGGAAAGTGTACCGAGCACTTATCTAAGTCCCATGCCCGAATGAAAATTGCTATAAAATTACCTTTGTGCAGGAAAGAGATAGGTGTGGCAAGTATCTGTTTTAGGCGAGATCCTTTTCGCCTTTGCTCATTTTTATAATTATAAAAATGGTGAATTGAGGATACTTATCTGGATGGGTGTTACTTGCCTGTCCGATAACTTGTCTAGTGTGCCGAAAAATTATCCTTCGTCCACCTTCGACTTCGAATGTGTTCAGATTTTTCTGACGGCGCCACTAGTAACGTTGGAAAAAGCGGTCAACAGGCCAGAGCGAAAGAAAAGATTATTCTTGGCCTACCGATGCGAGTTGGGTTTCATTCAGTATCGTTTGGGGCCCCCGATGAGATTTCGATGCGGCTAACGCGTATGTTGATAGCAAATAAAATAAATAGATATAGACATAGTATTTATGTGGTTCGGCGTAAAGCCTACTTCCACGGGCGTTTGGGGAGATGAATCCACCATAATGACTATTTTACAGTCTCTCATGATTCATTATACAAGAAAAAATATACATAAATTGATGATTAAGATCTACTGGTTGGAGCTCTCGAGTCCTTCTATGAAGACAAAGAGGACGATACTGGAAAGGAGACCGTGGGCCGGTCTGAGAAAGTCCCTTATTTCATCTAATTGTTGCCTTTTTATAGCCTTCTGGGTTGTGTGACCAGTCCATTTCTCTCTTCCTCTTTTTTTTTGCTTTTGCTTGTTCGCGTGCCTCATGCACTGACACTCTTGGTCATTTCTCATTTGCACTCCTATGCTCTTACAACTGTCAGCCTCCATTTCCTGACCACCCACATGCTCTTTAGTCCCATCACATCCCCGCACTCTTGTCCTTTAGTCTAATAAACAATAGGCATGGGCCCCATTTTTCTTCCCGCTCTCAGATGCCTCCCGAACCGTAAAAGCCCCATGGCCCAGCATGCACAAGTTGCGGGATACACAAAACCACCCCACGTCGAGGGAGGGAAGGAACGCTGGCTCCTTCTACCGTGGTTGCCGAAAGGACCCTCGCCAACCGGTTGCTTTGTTAGGAGCCTATCCAGCACTGTCGTGGCACTCTACATGATGAAACACACACGGCCCGATCCTATTGCTGCCTGGAAAGGGTGCTCATCGCCGCAGGGCAGGCTGCCAGTGTTTTTTGCGTTCGACTCCCTTAATCGGTTGGTAAAGGTTTCCTGTGGTCCCAAGCTCAGCATAAGAGCTTGCCACCCCGGGAGCTCAGACCCTAACTTAGGACCTTGGGTCTGCCGCTACGAGCTCGCACACCCTGGGCACACGAGACCATGGCGGCTCTGGACCTCGCCATCCATGCTTGGGAATCGCAATCTTGCCATGTCCATACCACCATTCGCCCACTCGCCTTCACCCACGGGACTGTGGTCTCGTCACTCACCCCACACTCGGGACATCACCCTCTGGGGACCTCCCACTCACACCTCCACCCGCCACCTTCAAACCGTCTAGGACCAATCATCAGCCACGAACTCACCAAGCCACCACACACACTCAGAACTGTCACGAGCACACTTATAACACTTGCACAAGGACACTACTCGGGAATCTATACTTGGACCTCAGCTTGCCATGCATGTCTGGGCCAACTGCATCACCTCTCGGGACTATGGTCTCGGCAGTTGCACACAAACTCGCTTACACGGGAACACCACTCCCTCGCCTCATGTATGGACTCGCCTTATCCACTCTCTCGTCTCACACATGGACTCGCCACTCACTTCACGGGACACTCACCTCAAGGAATGCACACTAGTTCAATATCCTCACCACACTCATAACAACTCGGGAATTCAACTCAGGAAGCCCATGCATAGGACCTTACCATGCAATGCATGCATGCACTCGCCCCCCCTAGGGACCACACACGAACTAAGTTATAACATCCTCGCATGCTCGGGAATCACCTTGAGACTGCCCACTCCCGAGCCCAGGGCCACCCTTGGGACTAGTTTGCTTCTCTCATTTTATTTGCTTGAACAAGTTACTCACCACCTTGGATCACGGGAGCTCGAACTGGGTGACACAACAAGCTCAGTTTTGCCAAAATTTTACGTCCCAACTACGCATGCATGGGCTTAGGCTAGCAACGCACTCAACTCGGACTCAGCATGCACAGGCTCGGACGCAACAACCCCAAGTACATGAGAGTCAACTGCGACGACTTAAAATCTCCAATTGGTATCACTCACAATGTGTGAATTTATTTTTCTAGTAATGAAGTTATTTTCTACAGCATTAAACGACATTACTTCTCCCGTGACAGAACGAGCTCTTCGCTCTCGTCATACGTGGGTCGCCATCTCTTTTCCCGCGACAAAACGAACTTCGCGCACTTGTCACACACGCGGGACATTAGCGAATTGCGAGATCAAGTTCTGGGCTCTAGCCCACTCCTAAACCCACACACCACGATTCGTTATGAGGTTTAGGTTCTAGGCTAGGGCCCCAGTCGAGCATACTCTTGAACTCTCTCCCATATCCATCAGCACTTATCCAGCGACGGAATGAGTTTCGCGCTTACATTACACATGCGGGACGCCAGCGGATTGCGAAGTCGAGTCCTAGACTCTAGCTCACTCCTAAACCTCCGCACAACGATTCATCATAAGGTCAAGACTCGAGACTAGAGTTCCAACCTGAGCATACTTATAAACCCTCTCCATCTCCATTAACAAAACGACGGCAAATCGAGGAGTTGTGTTTAGGGCTATTCCCAACTCGTAAACTCTTACACGCCAATTCGCCTGCTAGGATGCCAACGAATGGAGGGGTCGAGTCTACGGCCTTTGTCTGCTTAAAAACCCTCGCACATTGATTTGCCTGTCTCTATCTCCAGCTATGATCGCGCTTCGTGTTTTCATGCTTACGGCTAAGTCCACCTTCCATCGCATTCATGCCTCACATTTTCACGCCTGTGGTCAAGTCCACATCCTTCCGCGTTCGCGCTTGTGAAGTCTATCTCTCTCCCACGCTCGCACTTCACATTCGCAGGCTTGCGGTCGAGTCCACCTCCCGCCACTCCCACGTCTCACATTCTCGCGCCTGTGTTCGAGCCCATCTGCCGTCACGCTCGTGCTTCATGTTCTCACGCTTGCAGTCGAGTCCACCTCCCGCCGCGCTCGCACTTTGCGTTTCCACGCTTATGATTGAGCCTATCTCCCACCTTAACTGAGCCCCATGCTTACATTTTACGCCATCGAACGTTTTGAAATTTTAGCACATTAGAGCATTCTACTATTTATCTATTCATCGCATGTGTTTTATTTCTTACCTTGGACTCAGAGGTTAGATGACAGATATTTTGAAATTCTCACCAAAGTACCTTTGCTGAGAACTCGCGGAGTATTGTGAGGGGAAAGAAAAATGGGGTACAGGCTTGTTGTTTATTACACTAAAGGATAAGAGTGAGGGGATGTGATGGGACTAAAGAGCATGGAGTGGTCAAAAAATGGAGGCTGGCAGTTGTAGGGGCGTAAGGGTGCACGTGAGAAATGACCAAGAGTGTCAATGCATGAGGCACGTAAACAAGCAAAAACAAAAAGAAGAGGAAAAAAGAAATGAAATGGTCATACAACCTAGAAGGCTATAAAAAGACAACAATCAGATGAAACATGGAACTCTCTCAGACCGGCCCACGGTCTCCTCTCCAGTATCATCCTCTTCGTCTTCATAGAGGGACTCGAGAGCTCTAATAAGTGGATCTTATTCATACATTTATGTATATTTTTTCTTGTACAATGAATCATGAGAGACTGTAAAATACTCATTATAGTGTATTCCCTCCCCAAATGTCTGTGAACATAGGCCTTACACCGAACCATGTAAATATTGTATCTATGTCTATTTATTTTATCTGCTATCAATGTCCGCATCAGCCGTACCAAAATCTCGCCGATGGCCCTAAACGACACCAAATGAAGCCTAACTCACACCGGTGGGCCAGGAATAATCATTTCTCCCGCCCCGACTTGTTGATTGATTTTTCCGACGTTAACATGCATGATTGGATTTATAAAAAAAGGGAAGAGGAAATCTATTGGGTGGGTATTCTTTAAAGGGTGTAAGGGTTTCGGTGTGGCCATGTATAGTCGTCTTTGATGTACTCAATTGATGTGCCTCCTTATTAGTAGTTTCTGATAAAGTTTCTTTATAAGATTAACTTGTCTAAAGAGGAACTCAAAATATTATTAATATAGAAATAAAAAATGATAGATTTACTACTAAATAACAATTCGTATACAACTATATAATAAAATTTTATTATTTTAAATTTTATTTTTTTTCTTTTGATTTGATGTGGTTTATATAATAAAAAATATTAGTATATTTAAAGTTATCTATAAGTTGTGAAATGAGTTGTTAACCTATCACTATCTTATAAAAATTTAATATGCAAGACTATGTAGGGAGAAGTCCTGACCTCCCTTGGGCTAGACCGAGTTAGCCCATGACAGTGGCTAAAGCCTAGACGGAGTCTTAACTTGAGACTGGGCTGAGCCATTCTAAAGTTTAGGGCCTAGACCACCAGATTGGGCCCAGATAGAGAACCTACCATACAATATCAGGCGCACACAATGCATGGAGACTGGTAGCAGAGCAAAGTCGAAATGCATGAGGCTTGGGTCACATAAGTATCGGCGTTGGGCAATATTGAGCGATACAAGCGTGTCAAGAAGAGCCACGCCACATTAAATATAGATCATAACACAATTAATTAGAATCGCACCGCATTTAATAAGGGGCCACAATGATTTTGACACAGCATGCCAGATGATACTTCGGACAAGTATATAAATACACTACGGAGCACACTCATATGAACACTTTTCACTCTTTACCACTCATAGTCTATATCTCTTGTAAATTAACTTAGACATAAGAGATATCACCATTCTCCCGAGTCTTTCACTCACATTTTGTGTACGTAGATCACGGACCAAGTTCTTGGTGTTGTCCAGGTCTCGAAACACATAAAAAAAGACATTCCTAATATCTATATAAAAAAATTAAATTCTTTTATTGTTGTTGTTGTTGTTTTTTTTTATTTTCTAGAGTGTTATGCCAAATTTGCATATTTTAAGACGTATTGAAACTTTCATTACTGGATAGACAACAAAAGTTGTACCGAGTAAACACTGGAAGTTCAAAACAAATCGACAATCGTTATCAAGTTTGGGGGGGACAGGGGCAAGGACTTTTTTTTGGGTGCTGAAGACTTGGTAAACTTTGAACATAAGGCGAAAGGAAAAAGGATGACGGAATAATGTCATTGTACATCATTTTCATCTTCGACAACCGGGTAGTGGTAGTTAATATTCAAACCCAACCGAACAAAAAAAATAAAAAACAAAGAGGAAATTCCTTTGGGTCTGCTTTTTGAAAAACTAAAGTTTGAAAGAAAATGCTAGAAAATAAAAAAACCTTCTGTGTAAGATAGCATTTCCTGACCTACAATTTATATTATAATACAAAAAGAAATGGACAATTAAAACTGTTTGGGAGTTGGGACCTCTCTGGCTCTCTCTATCTATGACCAAAAAAGCATCGATTTGACTTGACTCTGAGTGATAGATAACACTCTTTAATTAAAAAAGTTATTTTTAAATAATTTTAACTTAAAATTTTATTTATTTATTTTATATCACCTAAATTTCAATAAAATTAAAATTATTATTTCAAATTTTCAATTAATTATTATATTTCTTAAATTTTTATATAAAATATATAAAAATAATAAAAATTTCCAATTTCCAATTTCTAAAATAAAAAATAATATATTATAGTCTAATAATATGTCAATTTTATATTATTTTTATTAAATTCTTTTATCTTATTTATAAAATTTAAAAAATACTTAATTCAAAATATTTTTTTTATTATTCATAAGTCTTATTACAGTATTATTATTATCTCATCTCCTAATAAAATTCAACTAATCCAAATTTTTAAAAAAATATGAGAAAAATACTTTAATTAAAAATTATCAGTTAAAAATAAATTTATTAAAGAATGTTGTGATATTTGACATTTTATAAATTTGTCATGTTTGTATTCAGAGATAAGATGAGTTGAGATGAATTTAATTTATTTTTTAATATTATTATCATTTTAAAAATTAAAAAAGATGTATTAAAATTTTAAAAAGATGTATTGAGATTTAAAAAATGTGTATAAAAATTTATATTTTTTATAAAAAATTATAAAAATATAAAAATAAAATAAAAATAAATAAAAATAAATTTAACTCAATTCTAAATCCAAACGTAACCTTATTTTTATAAGTCAATTTATATCGCACTTCACTTACAAAAAAAATAGTTGGATCGGGATCTTTTCTAGACAGAAAACCATGCAATTTAAGACCCCACCAAAATAAAAATAAGAATCCCATGGGTTTGATACAGAAGCCGTCGTTAAAATACTCTCTTTATTCCCACCCAATCAGGTCATCGCGCCTTCCTGGCAGCCATAATGCAATCAAAAATATCATTCGGAGACTGTTATTATATCTTTTCATTGGACTATTTATTTATTAAATAAAAGTAATTTAAATATTTTATAAAATTAAAATTTTAAATAAAATGATTTAATATGATATATTAAATTATAAAATTATTTATATTATAATCATATCAATTTATAAATTTATTTTAATATTTTTTATTTGTACCATAAAATTTTTTATTCTTAAATTTATACTGGAGATGCAGCTTTTAATATATTTTAAGAATGTAATTATAGTACTCTAATAATGACCATGAAGATAAAAAAATGGTCGAACAAATAAAAATAAAAGGGAGAGACTATCGCACTATATGTATTATGTACTATATTTCCTTCAAACAAAACAAATCTTATTATTTTGCGTAAATGGTGGAGAGTATCCAACGTAATTTAGGGCTATAAAAAAATCAATCAATCAGTCAAATTTGATTGAACCAAATGTCCTCTTAATAAAAAAATGATTAGAAATTGAAACGGTTATGATTTTGATATTTATAAATTATATCGCCATTCATATCAAATCCGACCTATATATATATATATATATATATATATATATATATCTTTATACTTAAAAAGAACATATTTTTGATAAATAGTAATAATTATTTAACATTCAAATTTTTAAAATTACTCTTAAATTTCATACAAAACCTCTCATTTATCTCAAAATTACCCTTCTCATATGCCTACAGCCCGTCGATTTCAGCCCAAAACACAACTCACAATCTCCTTTCCTTTCTTCTCCACGACAACACTTCAAGAATCTCGCCTCTTCGACTTCTCCTCTAAGCAACCCATGAATGCCCCTCCAAGCAACCCATGAATTAGTAGCTTGTAACTTAAATGAAATATATTATTCTCATTCATTTTAAGTTTTTTTTTTATATATACTATATATTTATATTATTTTGATTTATTTTATAGTGATATAGGGCAACGTGCCTCGCACGTTGCATCACTCATAGTGTATATATATATATATATAAAAAGTGAGTACTCCTCATCTATTAAAAAAAAAAATTATATAAAAAAAATTTCTTAAATTTTTATAACTTTATTTAATTTATTGAATTTATTATATAATAAAAATAATTTTATAATCTAATAAATCATATCAATTTATAAATTTATTTATATATAATTTTTTTATAGTTAGAGTATTTTTCATATAAAATATCTTATATGATTTTTATATTACATATTATTTTTTATATTATGTTATATATTCTATGCTAATTGCTAATTAATATAACATGAAATTTCAATCTTATTCTTCATGTTTATTATCTTATAACATAAAATTAGTCTTATAGATTTTAATATAAAATTTGATTATGGCACAATATAAATTAATATTGTAATTCTCAATATAAATTTTGGATTTTGATATAACATAAAAAATTTTATTCTATAACATATAACTAATATAACATAAGAGATATCTTGGAGGTCAGTTGGGTTGACTTTTCCATAAAAAGTAATATGCCGCTTCCGGTAGCGGTAGTTGACACCGCTTATATCATTGGGACCGGCTCCCTCCGGCGACCTCACCCCTGCGATGGCTACTCCCGGGGACCTCCTACCTTCCCCTAACAGCCTTAAATTCGAAATGGGTCCCCACCGCCAACGACGACGACTCCATTCAGCTGAGGGTTGAATCCTCCCTTAAAACCATCTTTATTTTATTTTTTTATTATATTTTTATTATATTTTTTTATTGTATTTACTGTCCACTTGATGTGAGCGACTTTTGATATTGGAGGCAGCCGGACCGACCCCTAGCGTCACCCATAACATAAAATGAGAAAATGGGTCAATCACTTGCCAGAATCTTGTTGAAAGATGATTTTGTTTATTTCTAAAAGGAAAAGTCTATTTGCACCCGAAAGGGGTACTTTCCGTGTACACGAGCCTCCACGTGGATATATGAAATGCAGCGTTTCATTTCTCTTCTGCTCGCGCCCCTTCTTTCATCACAGACATCAAACCCACAGCAACGCAGATTTGAATTCTTCTTCCCCATGAGGACTCTTATTTGGACAGCCACCTCGAAGGGTGAACTGCTTCCCATGGGCCACGAAAATCAATTTGAATCCTCTCATCTTCATCTTCTTAACTTCGTCTTCCCCCTTCCCACAACCCCAACCCCAACCCCAACCCCAACCCCAACCCCAACCCCAACCCTAACCTAACCCTGACCCTAATCCTAACTCTATGTTTTAATTCTTTGGATTTTCTTGGTCAGTTTAAGAGTAGAAAAACTAGTAACTTTGGGTTTGTATTTGAACGGTTAAGTTTATGAAGTAGCCTCGTTTACGATGTGTGCTACTTTCAGCTATTTTTTCGTTGCATACTATGAATCAGGAATTAAATTGGGTGAAGAATTGTACATCATATCCAAGTGTGTTTTGTTGGTTTTTTCGGTAAAGAATTTATCTTTGTGAGTAATTAAATTGTGCTGGATTGGATGTAATTGTCAGCATCCAAAAAAATTTTTGGTGAAAGTCTTGGTTGAGATATCTACCTATATTTTAGAGAATTGTTGCTATAGATGGTCATTTGTGCTCTAAGCCTCTGACCATGTTTGCAGGATATTGACAAAGGATATAAATTCTCTTAGATTGATAACAGCAATTAAAACTCCATACCTTCCAGATGGTAGATTTGATCTAGAAGCATATTATGATTATGCAATTTTTGTTCTATTTTTGACAGGTAAATTAGAGGAGAAACCACATTGCAGTTATGTTTCAAGGTTCTGTGAGGCTTGGTTTCGGAATTTTGGACTTGCTCGTTCGATTCCTAGTTGATTTTGGCTATAGCTTGGCAACGAATTCAGAGTGAAAGCCAAGAAGTTTTGTTTTATAAGTTGGTGTTCTTCCCATTCAATGCAATATTTGTATTCAATTTGCAAAACATTCTCAATTTATAACAATTTACGTAGTCAAATTGTTATAATTCTACGTAAATTGTTATAGTTCTAAATAAATTAATGCATGGTCTTTCGACTGGGTTTTAAAGGTTTTGGATGAGCAACGTGAGAACAACGATACTTGAGAACTAAAATGCTAGAGACAACCGGGGTTGCGGCCCCAGCGCGGCATCGACCAGTCTATATTATTAAAAAAAAATGAAAAGACAGAATAGAAGCAAAGTTTGCCCTATTTTATTTTCCACTTTTTTACATCATTCTTCTCTTCTTTGCTTTGATTTTTCAAAGGGTAATGCTACATACAGTCGTAGAGTTCGAAAACCCAGATTTTCCTCCCTCTTTTCCTCCCTCTTGGTCTTAACTCTGTAATTCTACCTCCATTCTCGAAACAGAGTATGAGAAAAAAAGGATGTTGCACTGGTTGGCCATGGTCTTCTTTGCCGCTCTACGCCCCAATCTCCTATCTCCTTCATCCATTAACAACATAACCCTTAGTTTCCAATCTTAATCTCCCCGATATTGGCCATTAATGAACAACACCTGATTTGCTTTTAACATTTGCAATGTCGATTCCTCTAGGCTCCGCATGGTAATTCAAAAAAAGCATATCCTTTTCAGTTTTCAAGGACCATGATTACCAAATTTCATCAATATGCACTCCAATAACCAGCATATATACAGATTTCCACATCATTCTAGAACAAATTTGCTGTACTTCATTCGAAATATTCAAAATTTGAAAAAAAAAAAAAACTATAAAGCCATCAACGAGGGAGGAAATCAACCGTATGAATTTGCTCTTAATAACTCTGGCGATGCACTTTGTGTAATCCAACTGCAGGTTGAATCGAACCGATCTCGATGTAGAAAACAAAAGCCACAGTATTAGAAGAAAATGTAGGTCCTGGAAGAAAATGCGGAGAGAGAGAGAAAGGGGTTTGGAATCTTTGGACGCGAAATCTCGATTGGAGCAAGCGAGCTAGAAGGGATGGGATGTAGGTACTGATGCTAGAGATAGAAGGAAATAATGACGAGAATAAAGATTAAAAAATAACTACTTTTATCAAAAGTAGTGCCGGTTGCGAGGGTGGGACGCAATCTCAATTATCTTTAGCAGCACTCATATTTCTTTTACTATTATTTTATCATTTATGATGTATTTCTTTATTTATTTTATTTATTAAATATTTTTTAACATTTTTAATCATTAAAAAATTTTAAAAAATATATAATTTCATTAATAATCACTTCTTTAATTATTAAATACAAAATTTAAAAAAATTAAAAAATTAAAAAGAATAATAAAAGAATAATAAAAGAGTAGTTAGACTACCATTATTTTACTCCAATATATTGGGTGTATATGTTTTAACTTTTATTTATATATTCGCAAAATAAGTATCCCTATTTTGAAACCATCTTAGTCATTTTTTCCTAAAAATTGAAAAGAACCACCCAAATTGGTTCTTAACTAAGAAAAATCAAATCCGTAAAATACTTTTTATAAAAATTAGAAAAAAAGAAATATAGTGGCCACCTCGGATAGCACACAACTTCCAAGTCCTTATTTGTTTTCAAAAATGATATAAAATAAGATTAAATAAAATTTAAAATAAAATAAAATATTATTATAAAATATTTTTTTAAATATTAATTTTATTTTGAGATTTAAAAAACTGATCTTAAAATTTAAAAAAATTAAATTTTTTATTATATTTTGTATAAAAATTTAAAAAAATATAATGATTAGTTTGAGATATGTTTTGAATTTTGATTTTATTCTTAAAAGCAAACAAGTTATTCAAAAAATGTTAAAATTCGATAATATCTACAGAAAAAATCTTTTGATAAAAAAATATTTATTATATATATTTTTTACTTAATAATTAAATAATTATTATTATTTTATTAATATTGTGATTTTTATCTTTTTTAAAAAATATTTAAGAATATTAAAATGAATAAAAAAAAAAAAAAAGTGAAAAAAAAAAGTTATACAGCATCGGTCCCTCGGCGTTCTTCCATATACAATGCGATGATCCAAATGCCTGGGGACGGTGGAAACTGGAAAGCTACTTAGCTAGAAGATCGGTTGGTCGGACAGTCTTGGCGGTGGGCTGGTTGTGACACGACATTCGTCTTTTGCAAGGGCTATCGACTGAGAGTTTTAGGTCCTTTTGGATTCGGAAATTATTTTAGCGAAAAGTTGGACTTCGATTCGATCGAATTTATTTAAAAATTTATATTTATATTTATTTATTTTTTATATTTTTTATTATATTTTTAAAATATTTTTATTATATTTTTTAATATTTTTTATTATATTTTTGTAAGAGATTAGGAGTGCTGCAAAGATACTAGGAGTACAACCTGACCATACTTCAGTGTCACCTATTACTTTAACTAATTTTAACTATTTTTATTTTATTATTATATTTTTTTAATTTCCTATATAAAATATAAATTTTTATATATTTTTTTTTAAATTTTAATACATATTTTTTAAATCTCAAAATAATAATAATAATAAAAAATAAATTAAATTCATCTCCTCTCCAAATTTAAACGGAGCTCTAGATAACTATATCCTCAATATCTCCTGTTACTTGATTACTATTCTTAATAAATTTAAAATTTGTATTTTTTATTATTTTTAAATATTTTTGAAACATTCTTAATCATTAAAAAAAATTAAAAAAATATACAATTTTATGAATAGTACTTTCATTAATCACTAAATAACAAAAAAAATTTTAAAAAAAATCTTAAAAGGATTGTAGGATGAGAATAAGACAATTAGTATTTACTAAGGCAGGTTTGAATTTTTCAATATTCTCTAATATTTTATTATTATTATTTATTATTTTATTATTACTTTTTATTTACTTTTATTACTATTAATTATTTTTTTATTATTATTTAATATTTTATTATTATTTTTTACTTATTTTTTATTATTATTTATAAATACTCTCAAACATTCTCAACATCCAAATGTAACTTAATAATACTTCTGCTTACCTAAGAATAATTGTTGGGCCAATAAATGGAAGAAGCCTAATCATGTTTGAATGTACGCATATGACTTTTTAACCATAGCCTCTTTCTATTAAAAGATTTTCCAAGAAGCCCATACACGCTGTCTTTTTGTCGTTCTTCTCGAGACACCGTCGTAGAAGAAGCTCTTGGGCAAGCTAGGAAAAAGGGTCAAGACCCAAATCCAATACTGCATACTTGCAGTGTATATGAGATTTCAGCCCAAAACGAGCAAAGTCTCGATCAGGTTGGTATCGGGTCCCCAAATTAGTCAAGGCTTCCGGTCAAAACAAATGGAGAAATGTTTTGAGCCCCTTGGTGGGATGAGGATCCTTTGCGCCCCACAGGCTTTTTTAATATTAAAAAATTATAAAAATAGATTTTTTATTTATACACTCTCTTTTATCATTTCTTTAAAAAAAAAAATTATAAAAAAGTATAAAATAAATTATAACTACGGAGATGCAAAGGACCCAAGTCTAACCGCGGGACGCATACCATTGCCCAAAATTAAAATTAAAATAATATTATATTATATTTATTTTTATTTATTAATAAAATTACAATATAATCTGTAGGTAGTATTAATCTATAATTAAAGTCTAAAGTTGAAGCTTTCTAACTGGCACGAAGCACGGAGCAGCATTAATGGCCCGGCCCATGTTACGTACTTCTTTAACAATACAAACTTACGATCTTGCAGTGCGTGCAGAGCAATGAGTCGATGACAGCCAAAATGTTCAGTTTTCCTGCGATAACCCTGGCCACCACTCGTGCAGCTCTGAATATAGGTAACAGATTTCCCCTGACCATGAAGATTGTGTAAAATCTCTCTCTCTCTCTAAACAGGGTGTTAATTCAGGGGAAATCTAGTACTTAATGGATGATTAATAAGCTAGTACTTGTACTCTTATAAATAAGCTGCACCAGGCCACCATGCACAAGACTCCAAAAATACAAAAATTACTTACAGAAAGTTAAGTAGGAAACAACCATCGATAATGATGATCTCATTACAAAATAATTGCATTTCAAAATTATTATTATTTTTTAATTAAGTGGTCTGGATTATTCTTACTGTAGATTATGAATGTACGTGCAACAACCATGCATACACGTGAATGTCGACCTATGTTGGCAGTAGATTGGTTGACTTTATTAAAGTCATCATCATCTGGCTTCTTGATTAATATTTAATTAATCAATTAATTAGTTGGCAGAGAGATGAACTGGAATATTTGCTAATTTTGAGAAGTAGAGAAAGGTGAGAGCCATGCAGCCAGTACACTATAAACTAAGCGCTTGCCTATCTGGCCATATAATGCCAAGCTGTCCTTTTTTCTTTTTAATTCGTGAGTTGCCTATTTTTTTATGCTGGATTTTTATAACTTGGGTGCTCGAGGAATTTTGTGGGGGTGTTCAATCACAATGTTCTTGCCAATTTTAGATCCGAACTTTCCTTTTAAACGGTATAAGCAGAAGAGAAGGCAAAATAGATTTTGGGCTTTGATTGGAAGTGGCCCATAACGCTAGCAAAGTGAGATGTCGGACTGGATGGACCCGAATTTGGGCCGAGTAAAGATATTTGAACTATTAATTTACGAAAAAATAAGATGTTTTTCTTTTAAACTAGGCAGTAGGCAAATGGAAACCCAATCACCCAAAATCAAAACAAAAAACTGGCGGAAAATGATCCTTACGGTATATATATGTGTAAAGTAATACTTTATATGAAACCACCTCAAAATTTTAGGAGTAACATATTTTTTTTTTTAATTTAATTAAAAAAAAAGGTCAAGAAATTTGTAGAATATCACTTTTTCTTGGGGAAAAAACAAATCGTACAAGGCCAAGGCTTCACTACGTTATCCAAACATTCCACTTTCGAAGGCCTTTATGAGACTAAACTCTCGTTTGATTATGAGACTACACCCTAAACTCTGGCTACAGTGAGACTAAACTCTCGTTTGATTATAATTTATACAGAAGAAATGAGATGAAAAGAGAAAAAAATTAAATAATTTTTTTTATTAAAATATAATTTTTTATTTTTTAAAAAATTTCATTTAATTATTAATTATATTTTATATGAAAATTTGAAAAAAAATTTGTAATAAATAAATAAATAAAAATAAAATAATTCGTATAGCCAGATAATTTATGTTTAATAAACATCAATATATTTTTCTTTCGGCTAAACCATTAATTTAGGAACAGATAATTAGAAGGTAAATGTGTCGGAAACAGATGGCAAAATGGTAGCCAATGAGAGCCAAAGTCTAATTATCAAATACGAGTCCATAATTTGGACTCTGAAAATTCAGCTATTCACGTCAAGGCGGAAAAAAACAAAAATCAAAACAAAAATCAAAGCAAAGAAAAGCAACCAATAACCATACAACTTGTCCAAGCTCCTCCCTAGTCCCTCCCTCCTCTTGCCCCTTCACCATCACCAGCGCACCTCCATTTCCTCCCCCCGAGAAAAACACACACACACACACTCTCTCTCTCTCTCTCTCTCTCCTTATAAATATCTTTCCCAACATCAGTCCAAATATATCCAGCGAAAGCACCCACTTTTGCTAAATTTATAGTCAGAAGTAAGATATTTAAAAGGAAAAGATTATACTTCCTTCTCTTTCGATTTTTGTTTTTGTTTTTGTTTTTTATTTTTGGAATGGAGCCGCCGGAGGGTAGCAGAATACCGTTGGATGCGGCGGAGAAAATAATTCTTCGGTGGGACTCTACGGCGTCAGAAGAAGCGAGAGAGAGAATGATCTTCGAGTCCGATCGCCGGGAGGTCGATCGTTACTTACAGGCCATCGATGAAATCCAACGGTCATTATCGTCGACCTCACTATCCGGCGACGATAGCCAAGGCAGCAACAAGGTCAACACCACCATCCAGATCGCCATGGCTCGCCTGGAGGACGAGTTCCGCAACATCCTCCTCGGCCATACCTCTCCCATCGAAACCGACTCCTTCAACAGCACCACAGGCATCGATCCCAGCTCCTCCACCCTCTCCTTTTCTTCTATAACTGCCAGTCCTACTGAACTCGACGACCTCGTCGATGATCATTTCGGGGAAGAGGATCTCGCGGACGTCAGCGGCAGATCAAGCTACCGATCATCCTGTAGCATCCGCGAGATCGATCTCGTACCGTCCGATGCGATCTTTGACCTCCGAAGCATCGCGGAGCGGATGATCTCCTCTGGCTACCTCCGCGAGTGCATTCAAGTCTACGGCAGCGTCCGAAAATCGGCAGTCGACGCGAGTTTTCGGAGGCTAGGGATCGAGAAACTGAGTATCGGCGATATACAGAGGTTAGAGTGGGAGCAACTGGAAACGAAGATCCGACGGTGGATACGAGCCGCAAAGGTCTGCGTCAGGGTTTTGTTCGCCAGTGAGAAAAGGCTCTGCGAGCAGATTTTCGAAGGAATGGGAACCGCCGTGGACGATGCGTGTTTTATGGAGACAGTTAAGGGCCCGGCGATTCAGTTGTTTAATTTTGCCGAGGCGATCAGTATAAGCCGGCGGTCCCCCGAGAAGTTGTTCAAAATCCTCGACCTCCACGACGCGCTGATGGGTTTGATACCGGACATCGACGTCGTGTTCGAATCGAAATCATCGGAGTCGATACGGATTCAGGCAGCAGAGATTTTATCTCGGCTTGCGGAGGCTGCGAGGGGAATCTTGTCGGAGTTCGAGAGCGCGGTACTGCGCGAGCCGTCGAAAGTTCCAGTGCCGGGCGGTACGATTCACCCACTGACGAGGTACGTGATGAATTACATAAGCTTGATTTCGGATTATAAGCAGACTATGAATGAGCTTGTCGTGTCAAAACCTTCTACCGGGTCAAGGTATTCGGGTGATCCGACGACTCCGGATATGGAGTTTGCGGAGCTAGAGGGAAAGACCCCTTTGGCGCTTCATTTGATTTGGGTGATTGTAATTTTGCAATTCAACTTGGAGGGCAAGTCGAAGCATTACAAGGATACTTCTTTAGCTCATTTATTTATGATGAACAACGTGCACTACATTGTTCAGAAAGTGAAAGGCTCGACGGAGTTAAGAGAAATGATCGGCGACGACTATCTGAAGAAGCTAACCGGGAAGTTGAGGCAGGCCGCGACTAATTATCAGAGGGCGACTTGGGTGAGGGTATTGTATTGTTTGAGAGACGAGGGATTGCATGTGAGTGGGAGTTTTTCGTCTGGGGTTTCCAAGACTGCTTTGAGAGAGAGGTTCAAGTCATTCAATGCCATGTTTGAAGAGGTTCATAGGACCCAAGCTGCGTGGTTGGTACCCGATCCGCAGCTTAGGGAGGAGCTCCGAATATCCATATCTGAGAAGTTGATCCCGGCTTACAGATCATTCTTTGGGCGGTTCAGGAGCCATATAGAGAACGGAAGGCACCCAGAGAATTACATCAAGTATTCGGTGGAGGATTTGGAGACTGCTGTCCTGGATTTCTTTGAGGGCTATCAGGTGTCCCAGCACCTGAGAAGGAGATCTGGATGAAGTTGAGTACTTTTTGTGAGTTAGAAACTAGAACAGAAATTCTTTTAATTTTTCTGTGGAGTATTTTGGGTGATCTGGATGCGGTGCTGATCAATCTGGGACTCCATTTGAATTTCATCCTTCGATTGTCGATGGGTCGGATGAGATCAACTTCTTTGGGAAGAGCAAGATCAAGTGTCGCGCTCTGGAACATCCTAGTCTCGCAGCCTGAATGCTTCTACCCTGTAAGCATGTGATTTGTTAATCTCCTAGCACGTTCTAGATTTTGTTGATTTCTGTTCATATTGGAATTGTTGTATGCGTGTTTTGTTTCACTCTTTTAATGTCAACAATCAGCACCCTTAATAGTTTCAGATGCATCTTGTATAATGTTTCAGTTTTGTCCTCCATAATATGGAAAATGGAATCTTAGTAGAGCATTGACAATCTGGCCGTTTCCTTTTCAGGGTTATAATGTTTCCAACTTTCCAGGGTCGATTGAGTTAATAGCAAAAATGGACTACTACTAGATAAGCTTCCACAATCTGATAGAAAACTAATGGAGAGTTGCTCAAGATGTTATTGTAGCTAAAAACTGCTTAAGTTCAAGTTTCGCATAAATCCATGTAATATTCCTGGTAATCCCGGCAACCATATATATTATTTATAGTTGTTTGGTCTTTACTCACCTGTCTCCTTCCAAAGCTGCATCCTAGAATTGAAGTGCTTGTAGTGATAGATACTCTGTTTGGAATTTCTAGGTTAAAATATGACTTCTATTGTGAGTTTTGCAACCTCATGTATTCTGATTCGATTATTGATGTTAAGTTCAAAACTTTTTCTTCGTACTTCCTCATAGAAAATGTAAAGGGTTTAGATTGGCTGATTTCACATGAAGAGAACCTGTTTTTAGATCGATTAGCATTTAACTGTGGTCCTGTGGTTCTCTCTTTAGGGGAAACATCTACTTGCATTTGATTCCTACAGGCCCATATTAATTATCCAGTATCTTAATTTCACAAATCTAGGTTACGTCTGACACTTGTATCTTTCGTGGAATGGAGGCTAAAAACTGTTTTTGTACCTAAAAACAGCTTACATAAATGGAGGCGCCTGACACTCGTATCTTTCGTGGAATAAGATGATGAATTATAAGCTTGCAAACTTTGACCCATTGAAATACATTTCATTCTGCTTTCTAGACTGAAATATCTTTACCAATTACATAAAATATTACATGAACGACGAATGAAAAACGTCATGTGGGCATGCACATTAGATAAAAGGCGGCGTCGGGTCGTTGAGTCGGCATATCCGTCAAATCGCAGGCATTTCACAGGTGCCCGACGGCTTATGTTTGATTTTTCCTACGGCTGTGCCGAAGGGACTCAAAAGCAATAGATTGTTTTTTTAACTAATTTTAACTCATCTCATTTTATTTAATTTTTAATTTTTTAAAAATAAAATATTTATACAAAATAAAATAAAAAATTAATTTTTACAAATCTTAAAAAATAATATTAAAAAATATATTTTAATAATATTTTCTTCAACTTTTAATTTTCATCTCAACTCAACTATCCTCACCTTACTTCATCTCAACTCATCTAAAAAAAAAACAACTAGCTATTAATCATTTCTCTCATCAACAAAATAACTGGAGGATCTTCCCTTCCCATGAAAAAGCTATTATTTTTCATTTAGTTATATTCGAGGAACAGGATCACGGGAACCGCGTTATATTCTCACCGCAGAGGAACAACACCACTAGTCTCCATTTTCTCATCCGTTACAGCAAATAATTGAGCGATCCATTAAATAACTTGACAAGGACTCGGCAACAAAACTACTAAAGGAATTTAGGAACCCCCCAAAAAAAAAAAAAAAAAAAAAAAAAGAGAGAGAGAGAGAGAGAGCGAGAAAAGTCCAAGTCACGTGATAATCGCAGCATGGAATTGAGTCGTGACCCCTACTTCTGTATACATGCTAGTAGCTGAAGGATTACAACAAGAATGAAACAAAAGTTGCAAGTTGGTTTAAATTTACTCTGTCTTCTCTTCTTCCATATCACCGTTCGATACTCCATTGCCACCTTGCACCGGTCTAGCTTCAGGTGCACTTCGAACATCCTTTGAAGGAAATGGGGCTGGTTTTATGAGAGTCAGGTTTGTATCATCCTTGTCAAACTCTTCGCTTGCATCTCCAGAGTAAGCGTATCTGTGGAGGAAAAAAATTGCGTTAGTGGAGCTCTTCGGATAAGAAATACGCAGTTTGGACCTTTAAAAATAAAAAAAAAAACATTTTAAGTAGAGCTTTACCGTGTTGAGCTCTGAGAGGGCGCCCAAAGAGCACAGATTACACATAGGAGCGAGAAAGACAGGGCTTGCCAGAATGCCGGGATGATCCATGCAGTCTGCCACTTCTCATTGTAAACATCAGTTGATTTGAAGTAAAGCTGCAAAGTCAAAGTGGTGTGAAATATTTTCTCAATAATCTCTTACGAAAAACTTTAAATGCAAATTATATTGAGCACCCATATGTGCATCAATGTTGAGATAAAAAGATAGACTTAATAAAACACTTAAATTTACAATGAAAAATATGAAAGCAACTAATAAGAATGCACACATGTGCGTATGAATACGTAATGTTACTTGTATGTAGCATTACTCCTAATCTTATATACAGCTGCAAGTACAAAGATGGGAATAATCAAGTAGCAAGTGACTCAATTATCAAATCAAGGATGACACAACAGTAGGATGCAAAAAGAAGCATTAATAAAACAAAATTTCACCCCTTTATGGACGTTAAGTAAAACTCGGTCATACAAGAAATAAACAGTTCCAATCCATCTTAATCAGGCATTATCAATCCAACCTGTCCTAAAATAAAGAACAATTTTTTAACAATGGTTTCTACTTTCTCAATCCATTCTATAACTTTAATTAGCTTGAATCAATCTGTGCACCTAACTTGTATATGATAATTGCTTAAAGCAACTGATAATGGTGAATTATGATGCTATAGTTTGTGTCTCTCCATGGATTTTTAACGAATTCTTTCTATTATCTTCTCCTTATCAATTTCTATAGATGTTATTTATTGAGAAGTTTCAATTTCTATAGAAGTTATAAATTCAACTGGTAGGAATTACTAGGTCATTTGGCAGACAACAAATTTCATGAAAATGCTAGTACATAACGTTGTTCTCATTATCTTCTTAAACATGAGAGCCAGTGTGTGGATTACCTCATAGCATATCCAACCCACGGACACAATAACAGCTACGGCCAAAGCATTTGTAAACTTCCTGTATATATCCAGTTTAACCAGCATTCTTCTGGCCTGTCATGTCAAAAAAAAAAAAAAAAAGATCATTGCCTAAATATTTGTATTTTAAAACGCCTAAGAAGATGAGGTAGCATTACATAATGCAGCATTAATGAAGCTAAGGCTTGAACAGCCAACCAATTCCAGTGTAGAAGGCACAAACAGGTATCCTCCAGATACTCGTTGAAGGATTCTGGTGTATCTAGTGTATACATTGTGTGCACATGGGCTATGCTTAATGCTTCCATTAATAAAATTCTTAATTAATTATCAATAACTATTTGAAGGATTCTGCCTATCTAGTAGCGTACCCTGAGAAGCAACTTTTATTTTGATTTCCTCTTTTAGCAAGAGATCATAGATTCCATAACCCCACAAATCATCCTTCCATTTGTGTGGATCCTTAGAAGTTTTAAACTGGCTTTTGTTTTCAATTTGAAACCACAATGGAAAGGCCGTGTCTTTCCAGTTTCCATATACCCTTAAGGATAGTGCTAGGGGGCAGTCAGTACTGCCACGCCCCCCTAGCGCATTTCCATTTTTTTTTATCTTTTTTTCTTTCAAACATTTTTTAAACATATTTAAATAATTAAAAAAAAAATACACACATTCACTAGTACTCACTTTCTTAACTATGAAGAAAAAAAAAATCAAAATATATAAGCAGTCAAACTGTGGGGGAAAAATCAGGAGGCTACTTAGCATTTTCCTTCCCTAAAATTTTTGCATTTGGATGTTGAGCTGAGTTGAATTTTTTATGAATGGTAGTGAGTTGAGATAGTAGAATGACTTTTGTGGGGTCCACCTAAGATAAGTTTAAATGTGTTTGGATGTTGAGATGTATTTATAGAAAGTTGAAAAAGAATATGGGTCTCACGTGTAAAGAAGTATTGAATTGAAAACGATTGTGGGCCCCATGTGTAAGAGATTTTTAGTTGAGATGAGTTTAGTAATTTAAAAATTGGGTGTTTGAATGCTAGACTAGCTTAAAATTAGACTAAACTGAGTTGAACTTAGATGAGTTTGACAACCAAACTTGAACCAACTTTAGTTTTGAGGAACAAGTATAAATTCATAGAGCCTTTTTATTCTAAGCTGGTGTGGAGAACCCCCCCCCCCCCCCTCCCCCCCAAAAAAATCAAATTAAATTTCTTTTACAAACAAAATCTTGTCATGCTTCAATTTTCATAAGATCTTCACAGAAAGAAATACTAAAATGAATAAGAGCAGATAAAAACTAGTTACCTGAAGCTTATTTAATGTGGCCGAGAGGGAAGTAAATATCCACAGAATGAAAAAAGCATCCAAGACTGCCACAGGAAGAATCAAAAAGAGTCTTGCCTTTCCTGAAAGGTCACTTACTGCACCAACATTTTCTACCAATTCAAGAACTTCAGTTGCCACAAAGAAGGTCACCCCGAGCATGACCACCTTTGATGTAAGCCCACCCAGAGTAGGTCTCACAACACCATAGCCCATTGCAACCATTAAAATGATCAAACGTGCTACCGTACGCTTAACAGACCCAAAGGTGACTGCCCACATGGTTATCCCAGTTGGCCTGATTCCAGTCTCGTTGAATTCGGCATACTCAAAATACCATAGAGTCATCTCAAACATGCCCAGGGTTATGACTAGTGTGATACAGTTCTGCAATGGAAGAACTTCTTTCCAAAATCTTGCATACTGGGAGAACCAAAAGATCCCAAGTATCACAAAAGCAAAGGACATGAACCCGTAGAAATTCATAAGGGGTGCCATTCGACCAGGTAAGTAGCCAGCAGGATTTTTCCATATTGTTTTTCCATCCACAACTAAACCTTTCAGCTTTGGATCGCAATGAATGAAATACATGTTATACATCCCATTTTTAGTTATCTGTATCGACTTTGATGGCAACATTACAGCTAGTTCCTCTACACCAAATGAGACGCTAACCACTTGTGGCCAGCCAGGATTCTCTGTAGATGGGCGGTGGATTATTTCTCCTTCTGAACATACACCTATTTTTGCAAGATCTGGTGAGCAACAGACTGCTCTTTGACCCCCATAGGCTGAACCCCCAATTGTTTGTCTATCTTCCACCTCAAAAACAATAGCATGGACTGGACCCGAGCTGAAGTTAGCAAATTCCTTGTCTCTCTGAAATGTAACCTTTTCAAAACTGGTTTCACATTACGACATGTCAGACAATGGGAACAAATAATTGAACTAATGGAAACCAAAGCATTCCTCAATATATCACTATCAACGTAAATTCAAAATTCAAAAAGGAAGAGACTAGAGAGAATGCACAAATGGAAAATAAATAGTAACAGTGAGTAACTGAGTTGACTCAAATGAAATCTTGACCACTGCAAGGATATCGAATTCCATCCCCCCTCCTTTTAAATGCGTAAATAGCTAACAACTGTTGTTAGTCGAAGATCTTTGCCCTAAATTTCAATTCGCACCAGACTCAATGAACATTTCAGTATCTTAGGATGCCATACGCATTCCAAACTAGATCTTGACAGGATGTACAACAAGAAATCCAATAATCACCAAAAAATAATCAAATATAAGAAATTAAGCAACTTTTATCTTCAAAAATAACCAAAGCTTAGCAAATCAACAAACTCAATCATTTACCGTATGTAAGACTCGCCATTGGTGGAGGTCTGGCTGTCGGTCTCGCTCGGAGTAGGGACCGAAGAGTAGATTCCCTCGCTGCCAGCGTGGACTACGAAGGCATTGCCTTTAGTGGTGAATCTCTCGCCGGCGTATTCATGAACCGAAGCTTCGAGTCCAATGCATGCAAAGCACAGGTAAAGCAGAGCAGCAACCGTACGGGAACAGGAGAGCCGCGTCATTGGATCGAAGCTTTCAGGGCCACAGAGAGAGAGAGAGAGAGAGAGGGGAAAGTTCTGGATCTGTGCTAGTGCTTTGTCTAAAGAGAGAGAGAGAGTCAGGACATCAGTCCCAGGTTTTCCACTTTGGTTTGTTTAGATGACTACTAGTTAAGAGCGTCTGATTAAGGAAATGATTGGGGAAAAAGATAGAGTGAGGCGGAGGCCCATTACAACCTTTGATGGTTGAGCTTTTGGAGAAAATGAAGGTTACAGCTGTGACTTCGGAAGGAAGTCGTCTATGTTGAGGCTGACCAATGGGCTTTCTTTCTTTCTTTCTTACGTCCGGTGATTACGGAATATCAGACTCCATGTCGGTGATATGCTCCCTCTAATAATAACTAACGAGTCATGAAAGAATTTTAGAACAAAATGATATTTACAATTTAAATTGTGTAAATCTCACATACTATCTTAAAAAATTATAAATAAATTTAAATTTTATATAATAAAATTTTTAATAGTAAATTATACTATACGCGAAGACTCCATATTTTAAGATTATATCTAGAATTTCTTAAAAAATAAATAATCATAAAAAGACATTGCAAGCTTACTTTTATGAAATTCTTTTTGTAACTGAAATATTTTTAAAATAATAATTTTATTAGTTATATTATATAAATTCATTGGGATTTCATTCCCTCAACATTTCTTAGTGCTAAAACGTCAATATTAAAGCAATTACCATTAAGTTCATTATAGGACCAAAAAAAAAAAAAAAAGGACTTGCCCCACATATAATTCAACTCTTCAATTCGATCAAGACATTATATCCAAGGAAAAAAAAAATATTAAATATAATATAGAATTCATCCAATTTAGGTAGAGACACCATTTCCCCTAAAAACAAAATACGAAATAGAAGAGTTAAAGGAAACTGTGACTTTAATGGAAAAGGCCTTTTTGTTTCTTTTGCTGAATAAATAAATGGTAAAAGATCTAGACGATATGGGTATGCTCCACATATTAAAGGTAGGTTTGAATAAGACGTCATTGCCATTTCCCAATCTATGACGGGAGCAAGAGTGAAGCTTTTGGGATTTAAATTTCCACCTTGAAAGTGAATTGGCTGTATTTGGTGAAAACCCCTAAAGTGATGGGCTTACGAATTACTAACATCATCTATCTTCTAAATCAAAGAGCAATACTTTGCCTTCATTTGAACAAATATTACACAGAAGGAATTTGAAAAACGTTCGACCTTTTAAAATCCTAATTCCCAAAGACTACGCCCTCTAACATCTATATATCATTATCCAACAGCCAAAACGGGGAGGGTGGGGTAGAAATAATTAAAATGTGCTGAGAGAAGCCGCTGTAATATTTGCGGACGGGCATGTGAAGTATTCCACGAAGTAGCCAACCTCATCAATCCAGGTCAAGGAATTCCATTCTTTTCCTCATGGAACCTTTAAGATCTGTAGCTTCCCTTTCTGCTTTCTGTGCCTGCAAATTTTTGATGCAAGTCAAATACAAAATGAGGAAAACCAATACGAAATTATAGGGGAAAGCTTGTGCTGCCCCAGCCCCCGCCCACCCCCCCGCCCCAAAAAAAAAAAGATCATCACTGGAAAATGAAGAAAATTGAACTACACAAATGAGTATGGGCTCGGTAAGTTAGTAAATGAGTATAGACTTCTGAGGTGATTCTCCACAATTCCACATAAAATAACAACCTTTCCAAGAAAACTCACAGAGCTAGTGTGTGTGTGTGTTTGTTGCTCTGGCACATCCTCTAATATATAGTGTGTTATACAGTAATACACAATCCATACTTATTTTTGTACCATGACAATACATTCAAAACTTTCCATACAAAGTACAACTAACTAATTTACTTAACACTTCAACAGATGATAAATATTTTTAACACTGAGTTTGTCTACCATTCTTCTTCATACTCTCTTTTTTGATCAGTTAAGAAAGGCTCAACATATCAACGTTACTCTCTTGAAATTTCTTCAAGCCTCTCTCTCTTAAAAGAAGTCAATTAAACGAATACACTAAAGATAAATACAGGACCAACACAAGCCAGGTTAATATATCATTATTAACTCCGCCCCTAAGGAACCAATGGCACAACATATATATATTCATATATTCATATTCTCACGTAGATAAATGCATAAAAAGAAACTACATAAGTGAGGAGACTTTGTGAACCACCAATCAAGCAGTGATCATGTATCAAAAGTCTACAGTTATGATCAAAATATTATATTCAATATTTTGTTCTTTCCTTTAAACTAATTTATGTACTAAAAGAATATCATAATAGTACCGCTTACCCTTTTAATTTCTGCTTCAGAAACACGAGTCATATGTGGAGGAAGTTCCTCTCTCTCTAGGTCCTAAAAAACAAGTGAAGATCTTAAGAAATACAAGGGTGTTTATTTCACAGGGAAAAAATCAACAGATATGAAAGGTAACTAACAATTGGTCATACCAGCTCACCAATTAAAACAACATTCTCTCCACGGATTATATATAGGCCCAAAGGAAGATCACAATAAAGTTCACCAACAATAACTCTCTCACATGCTTCCTCAAGGACAGCGTTGGCTGCAATAGGAGGAATATAACATTTTCAGTCATTTAAAAAATTATCGATAAAAAGAACGGCTAAAATTTTTTATAGCATGTGAAACCCTAAACAATCAGAATGGAAACATCTGTACCAAATTGATCAAAAGAACGAAGTATTCCCAAGAGCTTTCGACCATCTCGCAGCAGTACAAGAAGTTTCTCTGTTGCATTAATAATAGTATGAGACCAAGAAATGGCAAGAAAATAAATTGGTCCATCCAGAATATGTAAGCCAGTTTAAATCTACAAGGCAATAACCTATGAGCTTCCGAGTCATGCAGATAATGTTTGGGTTAAAAATGCTTTGCATGTGAAATAAGGTAGAACAAAGGAAAAGAAAAACTCTACATAAGAAGACCCAGATGTTCAAGTAGAACCATTCAACCCATCTCACACTAAAACATTAACTATATTTTTTTCCTTTTGTAGGAAGTATTATTATGAGGGGGGTGAGTGGCGGACTTAATAATCATAACTGATTATTTTAAAACATAAGGCCAACCAAAACTTGACCCTTTAAATTCCTAAAAGATGGTAACATCCGAAATAACTGAAATTCCTAAAAGATGAAGAATCCCAATCTAGAAGCCATAACTGATTATTTTAAAACATAAGGCCACCCAAAACTTGACCCTTGAAATTCAGAGCACCAAGTAAGCGAGCTACTAAAACTTTTCCTGTATTGTAATTTTGTAAGAGACAGCTAAAGAGAGAAATCTTCGGAGAGGGTATCCTTCATGTTATATATGCAATGAATAAGGAAGAAAGCAAAAGAATGGGGAGAGAAACATCTATGTACGAAAACGTAAATCAATAAACAGAAATTCTTGATACCACACACTTGCTGCATAAACAATGAAATTGCAACAAACCATTTACATAGTCAAATCGAAACAACAAGAATAAAACAACCACTCCAACAATCTCTCTCTTGGTTATACCCATAAGACCACAGCATAGATACTTGCTGCATCTCAAAATTCATAACCAAGAAAAATACCTAAACTGTAAAATGGTAACATCCAAAATAAGCACAAAAGCAATACGGAGACGTTAAAATATACAAGAAAACCACAGAGAGAGAGAGAGATAGACAGCATACTGTCAAGATAACTGGCAAGAGAGGTGGAGAGGTAGACATCTTCAGGGCCTGCCCAAGACATCGATAGTTAAAAATGAAGCTTTTTTCGGTATCTCAAAAGCCACCGAAGACTTCTCTACAAACCAAGCCAATAATGGCATTGGCAGCTCAGATTTCCCTTCGATATGCCACCTCACCAAACCCTTTCAGAAATCCTCCAAAAACAACAACATAGAAAGCCTGACCCAAAAGATCTCCAAAATAGAACAAAACCATAAAACTTTCAGATCCAAAAACCCTAGAAAGTTAACAGACCAAAGAAGTGTGTGGATGATTGATATTTCTCTCCCTGAATGATGGCCAGTCTAGGTTGGGGCCGCAGATGAACTCAGATCCAATCCCGCCGGAAGAGATTCAGATGGAATTGACTGCAAATCGAAGGGCAATCGAGAGAGGGAGACCGCGGGATTTCTTACAGTTCTTCTCCTCCTCCCTCTTTTATTTGTTAATTGTTTGGGTTTAGGTGGTTCGCTGATTAAAGAATCGGAATGTAAACATAAAATGCTAAGTAGGAAGCTAAACGACTTGTAGTATTATTTCTGCTCTATGATCCATGATCCATATGCTACAACTCTATGATCCAAAGGTTTACAACCATTCTATAATTATCACATAAAATAAATTAAATAATTTAAAATTTTTAAATATCAAAATAATAATAATTTAAAACATATATATATTAACAATATTTTATTTAATTTTAAACTTTTATTTTAATATATCTCATCTTATCTCATCTCATTTATAAAAATAATATTATTAAACAATATTTCATTTCTTTCACTGGTAAATAATCTTCAAACTCTACTTCAGTTTCATCTTTACATTTTTGGCATTTCAGTTTTTTATTATTAATAAATTAAAAAATATAAATTTATATTATGTAAGGAGATTCCATATTGAATTTCTTCCCCACGCTCGTCCCCATCTCCCTTATTTGTTTTCCTCCCCAGTCCAAGTCATCATTAATGACATCTTTCCCTTTGTGGCCACACAACTTTGACATTTGTTTTTTCTCCATCAGTGTAGTACATTTCCTTCATGCATGGAAACTTCTTGTCGTAAGCTCCAATATCTCATGATTCAATGTCCATATATATATATATATATGTATATATGTATATATATATCTTTATATATATAAAATAGTTATTTAACAAAAATTCTTATTTTAATAGAAATTTTTATTTTTCCATTAAAATTAATATTTTTCGTCAGTTTCTGTTAAAATTAATACTGTATCTAATAAAAATTACCATTTTAAACACAATTTATTAAATTTATTCACTGAAATAATGTTCTAGGCATTAAAATTAATTCCACATTTTCAACTTTCTATTATAGTAAACTTTCTATTTAAAACTCATTTAACATCTATTTAATACCACTTAATATTTTAAACACAATTCATTAAACCCATAAATAATGCTATAAATTTCTATTTTAGAATTCCTACTTATGACATATTTTTTAATTTAATTTTATATAAAATAAATATAAAATAATAATAATAATATAGAATGACACAATAATAGTATAGAATATATAAATATAACAATATATATAGAAATAAACCATTCATAATAATTTATACTTTAGAGAGTTTAATTTTATTTATGAAAATTTTATTCCTATTATATAATTAATAATTTAATTTTTTTTAAAATAATTTATAATTTTAAAATGAATGCATTATTTATTAAATTAACTATATATACGGTATATATAGTTAATATATGGTATATATAATTTATTATAATTATATTAAATTGGTAATAATAAGCAATAAATATAATTAATATTATATGTTTGATATTTAATTGAAATATATATGATTAAATAAATTTATATAAATTATAAATTATAAATTATAAAATAACATTTTTATATAAATTATCAACTATATAATTTATTTTTTCAAAAAACTCATATTATTTCTTAAAAATATTCACATAACTAAAAAAATATAAATATTTTAATGTCTTCTGTTTTGAGGCCGTATAAAATAATACAAATGCTAAATTATCATCTTAGAATTAAAAAAATATCATATATTGAACTAACATTTTATTAAAATTTTAATCAAAATTATCTCAAATAAGTTTGATAAAACCATATGTTATGTTTATTTATGAGATTATCTTATTGTTTTTATTAATTTTTTTTTGTAATATATGAAAATGTATAATTATTTATCATCTACTTAATTATGAATAATCATTAAATTTTTATTAAAAATTAAATTAAATAAATGTTCTTTGCACGTTATTTCTATCTAGTATATATATATATAATATTATAGAGAGACGCTGAGGGTCAATCGAGCTGTCCCCAATGTCAAAAGTAGCCCAACGGCGTTTGAGTTGCTTTTTGATGATAAATACAATAAAATAAAATAAAACATAATAAAAACTATATAAAAAAACACAATAAAAAATATAATAATAAAATAAAATGAAGAAAACATAATAAAAAAATAAAAACATAATAAAAAACACAATAAAAGAATAAAATGAAGATGAATTTTAGGGAGATTCGGCCCTCAGCCGAACGGAGCTGCTGGAGGCTGCGGTGGCAGACACCGCCCACCCCATTGGACCTATTTCGGATTTAAGGCTGTCGAGGCTTCGTCGGAAGTCGCCGTTGGTCGCCGTCGCAGGAGTGAACTCGCCGTAGCCCGCCGGTCATGATGGGGCGAGCGGTGGCCGCGGCCACCACTACTTCCAGCGACGGGTTGCTTTTCTCACCGACCCCCAACTTTTTCCATAATATTATTACTGATAACATATATTACAAAGAGGAGATGTGCTAGGGAGTAACAAAGAGAGCTACATGGCGGGGAAAAAAATAATATATCGTAGACCCGGATGAAACATGTAGATATATATATAATGTCTAGCTTTGCCAGTACAACCTCCAGAAATCTCTTTGACGAATATGTTATAACATGTGTTGTTCTCTGTTCAAAGATACAACCATGAAAAAAAGAGGGAAGCACCGTTAACAAACGTGAGATCACATTATCTGGATCGAATACATTTCGAGCTGGTCCTCTCACGAGAGACACCATTACAAAAGCTTTCTTGATTATTGGTAATTCCATCTGCATGAGTTCCTTAGAAGTTTAGAACCCAAAGCATATAAATTACATGATTTGAATCTGCAAAGTTATTGTAGCATGAAGTTAGAGATATATATTCAAATTGCCAGTACGTAAGATTCTTGTGCAGACAAAGATATGAAACTGACCCCTAATTGAATTGATCTCTTAATAAGAAGGATGAAATTGTTTTATTTTAGTACGGTCTTCTTACCTAGCAATCGAAGTATTGATTGTAAAAGCTGGAGGCAGATGATCTATATCTCTAGAACAATATCTGCAAATTAGAGAACATATCACATTAAATACCACGTATTTTGTGCATTTTTCACGTTTTTTGAATTATTTTGTTTCGTCTGAAGCTATGCAAGTTTGTTGTGTATGTAAACTTTCGTTCTAATCGATCGGTGCTTCACTGAAAGTAACCTTACATTCAGAATCTGTCTTGACCCATTTGCCTCCATCATTGATCTTCTCCTGCGTTTCTTGGTCATCATTTCTCTGCTTTGGAATGATCTGTTTGTCTTCTAGATATCTCATGATGGATGATGCCCGAGAAGTACTTTGAGGGTTCAACTTCTTGTGAAGCATTACTCTCAAAAGCTGTGGGCCAAAATGATGACAAAAAAAAGTGATCACTACATTAGTTCTATAAATCTAATCTGGAAGAAAGATGATTATGCAGTAACATTAGTTTGGCATGTGCACAAAACGATTGATTTGTTATGTAATACCTTCTCCATTCTTGACTCTTGAAGTGTATCTCTCAAACTGGGTGCTGGTGCAAACCCACTTCCACAAACAAACATCTTCTTGAGAAGGAAAGAAATTGATTTCTTCCCAATGGCTTTCTTTTTATTATCTGCACAGATTTCTTTACACCTACCAATTATGACACTAATTGTCCGGTCGATGTCGTCTTCATCTCTATCATCCAAATCGCTGCAAAGTGCAGTACTAATTCTTCGATCAACCTCCAAGCTTGATGGGCAATTAAGAAATCTATCCAAAGGAAGATCAGCAGCAACTTGCTTGATGATCTCCTTATTTGGTTTACGTGATAAGAGTTTTGTCAACTCCTTTTGTAACTTTCCAACCTCTTCTGGAGTAAAATCTGATACTTCTTCAGATGAAGATGGATTATCTTGATCAGTATTTTGGCTGCCGATATTTTCTTTCAAATCATTGTTTCCAAAAGTTCCAATTGCTAGCAAGCCATGGGGCCAGTCATTGAATTCTTCACGTGGCTCTTGTTTCACAGGATCTACACAATTGGAATATGTAGAATTTACATAAAAGTTGGAAGATCTAGCAAATTGACATTAATGAGCACATGTTAAACAAGTGTTGAGTGATCCATTAAAGTTCAATATAGCAAACTTTACATAGACATGTTGGATGATCTGACCTGGGCTGGTACCCGATCGAGTCGTTGACTAGAATCTCTTTTCATACAATCCTTTTTCCGACCGTTGACCATTTTGATTATCTTTTTGTATTGTGATTAAGAATCTTAATAAATTACTTGGATATGAATTGGGTTCAAATTTAGATCCGACACATTCACAAACCGTTGACAACAAAAAAGCCAAGTACGCAGGCAGAGCCGCATGCAGAAGTTGAAAGAATGCTTACAAGTAGTTGAAGCTGTATGCGGTTTGTAGTTTCCTTGTTTCCCAATAAGCTTATTTTGCATCCAACTGAAAAGCTGCGACCAACCAAATGAAAACCATCAATATTTCAGAACCATGAACTCTTACCATTCTACGTCGGTACAAACTTATGTACAGTCAGCCAACCTCTCTCTCTCTCTCTCTCTCACACACACACACACACGCACGCACGCACATGACACTTACCTTCATTTTTTTCACAATAGAAGAACTGATCAAAGCTATCTCTTTGAAAGTTATCGAAATGTGATGGAATGAGGTGGCGGAAGGTGGGTGGCGGGTGGTCTTTGACAGACTTGGGTGTTCAAACTCAAAGTCGATATTAAAAGCCAATGAAAATTGAGCTTTGGGAATTTGAAGCGAAAAAAGGGGTGGTTTTGATGAATTTCATGGCCGGCAAGCAGATCAGAATGATTTTTCTATTGGTTCAAGTTCCCAAAGACGACGGCCTTTAACACCTCCCTCTTCCTTCCACCTTTTATGCCTTTTCTTTTCTTCAATCTCTCGACAACATAACTAATTACAAACCCAAAACCCCCACTACCATAAAAACATTCTCCTCCAATTTATAATCCATGTATATGCCAATATAATATTTAAAGCCCATGGACGAGAATTCAGTGGTGGACTCTGGCTCTGCAACATTTAATGTACGTAGTTAGGAGCCCTTTATGTCATTGCTTGCATCAACTCCACAATAAAAGTACAATCTTAAAAGACATTTTTCGAGTAAGAAAGTTGAAACCAATCTCAATGCATCTGGCTATCGAACGGTAATTTGGGTGACACCAAGGATGCCAAATATATTGTTACAACAGTACCGCAAATGACCACTAGTTTAAAATGTGCTTTCACTGTTTGCTTTTAATGTTACATAAATTTCCCCGACTATTTCCTCGATTCTTTACAGCATAACTTGGCCCTTTGTTCTACGATGCCACATGCTACAAATGCGCATACAATTCAGCATATGTTTGTGAGCTTAGAAAGAAATTAAAGATTTTAAAACATTAGTTCCTCCTTCCATTAAAAACAGGCCAAAACATTAAACGAGTACTGCAATAGGGAATGTTGGAAAATGAAATTCTGGTCCCAACGGACCGGTAATAAAAGAAAGTTTCCTCCACAGGTAGATTATCCCTTTCTTTTCCCTTAATCTCTTCACCGGAGTATAAAATTTGTAGCTCATCTTTTACCTCCATTGATATGATATGGGTGATTATTAAACATGTGACCTTCGATTTTTTTAAAAAAAATTTAAAAAGTTGGAAAAGATAACTGCTAATTTCATTTTTTGTTCACCGAACTATGTGAAGAGAGAGAGAGAGCTGCGCCTGCACGCTTTCCTAACAACAATGTAGACACGCATGTCGGTTTAGTATTGGCTTCTTGAAATATGGTCTCTCCCCGAGAGATTGTCGAGTAGCAGGCATGCATGACCATTGACCACCCACTGTAACAGAAAATCCTGGAAAAACAAGTACGTACATGACTTATTCACGAGATCTTGTGGAAACAGAGGCAGAGTGGGCAGATCTCTTTTGGCAAGAGGAGCACGATATTTAATCAACTACAAATCCCCCTTGCCAAGCGACACATGCATTTAAGCATCGTTATGGATTTGGAAGCCTATATTCCGTTGAAATTAATGCTCTAATTCATATGTTGTAGAGAAAGCATATTAGGCTACTACGGGGTTTAGCTACTAGTTTAGCGGACAATCATATACGTTTTCTATGTACAACCAATTAATGCCCCCCTTCGATCTTTCAGAAGTTAAAGAAAAAGTTTATTAAAACACTAATTGGAAGCACGATGCTTGCCTAGAAAAAAAAAAATCCACAGTTCTGTCCTATTGTATCGACGTGGTATTTCCTATAATGATGAATAACAAATCAATACAATCAAATAAGAAAAATAATTGACACAGTCTTGAGTATACAAATATCGTCTAATTACTTTAAAAAATATATATATAAAATCTATGTAAAAAAAAAAATTAATTTTTTAATAATAAAATATTTTTAAAAAAAAATAATTATACGATATTTGTTCACTCTACAATTATACGCAACATTACTCAAAATATAAAGTATAACATATAGCATAATTCATTTAAAAATGATTGGATTGCTAAATGAAATAAATAAACGTAACCTCATCTAGTAAATTTGGATCCCCTAGATATTGTCTCAGAAATTCACTAACCATAAAAATTATAAAATTTATTATATATATCTTGTACCGGAGATGTAGAATAAATCACATCCCAATCTCGCTATATTATAGTTAGTTATTAGCGAGGTTGGACACCAACGAATCACATGGCCAATCGCGTGGGACCCTGTCTCATATTGCCAGTAATGGGGCGCCAAATGGTGGAGGAGGTTAGGCAGTTGGCTACGTGTCACGACAATGTAACTCCCATTGTCTTATGTCGGACCAACACGTGCAGCGATTGGGTCGGGTTGACTTCTATCATGATCTGGCATTAATCTCTAATCCCAAATACCCAATTGGTCTAGGAGGCCACATACATGCCAGAACAGCCACCTCTTAGATTTCTGCATAGACTTCTTCCTATCCCAAGGGCCACCTCTATGCAATTTTCAAGATCCTCTCTGCATCGCTTAAGCATGATTGGACTACATTATTATAAGCAGTATCTTAAGGTAAACCATGATAATTAAAATGGGCATAAGCACAATTTACTTGGCTAAATGTTCTGCTTCGTCACTCCCATTGCACAATACATTAAATCATAGCATGTTAGTCACTCTAAAATCTATGGTATGGACCACTTGCACAACGGACATGCAAAAATGTACGGCCTCCAAGCAAGCTGCTCCACGAAATTAAGATTTCTTCTCATGATTTTAATTCTAGTTAAGGATTAAGGATGTTGAAGAACTCGATTAGCTACGTGTAAAGATGTTCTACTCAAGTAACACAACTTAAACCAACGCAATGTTCTAGACTCCATGATCAAAATATGATTATTCTATTAATATAAGTGAAAATATCCCCTGCATCCATCGTCACTTGGCTCGTCACCTTGGTGCCTAAAGAAGTTTTTATTTTTTTGTTTTTAATTTTCGGAATTGAAAACTCCTCGAGATGCAGGTAAACGGCAAGTGAAGAGGGTTCAAAATAATCACTCCCACCAAGATACAACCTTTAACGAAAAAGAGTAGAAGCCATGTGGGTTATCGCACCTACTAGATGCCTAGTGTTTGAGACTCCAAGCAACAATGGAAAAGAGACTTACTAATTGTGGAATGTCACTCTTTGTCCAAAATAAACTAAGACCTTGTATGATGTGGACCTCTATCTTCCATAAAGTGGTGGCCATCATGTTTTGACTGGCTAATCTTTCATGGGATCTTCAGCAAATTAATTATATATATATATATATATACATAAAAAGTGTCTAGCATTACGATTAAGCAAGTGTCATTGTGCAAGGTCCCTTCAAAGCTCAAGAATCAACATAATATATCTTTATAACATGAAAATAATAAAAGTATGGCCTGTGTCTCTCAAACACAATGAGAAAGCCACCATTCCAGGCCGCTAATCAGGACATTGTTGGGCATCCTTTCGTTCCATGAGAGGGGTAGTCCTGTGGTTAGTAATCTCCACTGTATATTTAGAAATCTCCTAGAGATGTGATAATGCCTAGCTATTGCTCGTGGAGCTTTTTGAACAATCCTTACACTATAAATACAAACAACTTCGAAAACTACATGCATAATTAAATTCTTGGGGCTCTGAACCAAGAGTAGGAAAAATGTTGTAATCACAACAGCATTTAAGTCCTATATGGTTTTAAGCTTCTAATTAACTTCTCTCAAACTTTGTATTTACGGGAACAAAACACAGCACCTTATACCTTAAAGATTACTTCTTCTATCTAGTTTTAGTTCCCTATTAGTATACTTCACACAATCTGACAGCTAATGTGATTTCCTAATAGAAGTGGGTTAATTTGGAAAATCAGATATGAAATATATACATGAATACTTAAGTCTCTCTCTCTCTCTCTCTCTCAACAGCCCTTAACCAACTTGCTTGAACATTAGTTTTTTTGGACGACTTTTATCTCACAAGAATGATTTCAATCACAGGATATCTTACAATAACATCAATTGCCAGAATGGTTCTACTATGACAATGTTGCAGATTTACCCTACTCTTTAGCAAGTTGTTAAATTGATGCAAAGGACCCTCATTAACATTCAGTTGAATGGAAAAATAAAAAGCTATAAGAAGTCATAAGTTGTTGCACATGCCAGAAAGGACGGCAAAAATTAATCCGGAAAATGGAACATTAACCCACGTGGCAGTGTAACAAAACAGAACGAAAATGATTAAAAGCACATTCTTGCTATAAATGGGCAGTTATGTTGTCTCATAATTGGAGGCTGCAGCCCAACAATGAGGCTGCAGCCCAGCAAATGAACCAACATGTCAAAAGAAACTACAATGCCTATATCACAGTGTAAGATCGAGATATTAGCATGCATGCTAGATTTTTCTCTTTCCTGTTCTCTTCTCTTTTTTATTTATTTATTTATTTTGTAAGGAAAGTGGGGGTTGTTATGGTTAAAGATTATCTATGACTAATGTAATTAAGACAACTGTATTTACCTCAGTGATTACTTCTGAGTCATAGACACAATATTTCAACAAGATTTAACTCTATTATATTGAAAGATGTATAGAATATTAGAAATTGCCAAGACCAACTAGTGTGTATGTGCGGTTAACTGGATGCATAACAACATGCATGTACAATCAGATAGACATAAGATTTATCCTGGTTTTCTAAGATCATTGCTTCCAGCACTAAGCAACCATGCCAAAAAGTCAAATTCCTAGTAAATTTCAATCAGTTTAAGTTGCAAGAAATGAAGATTGGCCAACTCTTGCATGCCCATGACGGGACTTTGAACTTGAAACTTACTCGTCTTTACCTACCATGTTTTCATTTATATTATAAAGAATGGACTGTCAGCAACATATTCTGTGTTTGAAGTTTTGAACTAAGCACCACATCCTCTAATAAAGTTTCATAAAAAAAATGAACCATTTCATAGAGATCAACTCCCAATTGCCCTATTTTTTGGTAAAATAAGGAACTGTATATGAGTCTCATCTATGCTTATTTGGTTTTAGGTGACCTCATCATAGCCATACTGGATAATGGATAATGACGAATCAGAACTCAATCAAACTTAGTTGCTTATATACAAGGGACCTCGTACCAGAAAAAAATTAGTCGGAAATAAACAGTTAGCAATCTGCATTGGCTTGCACTAGCTTTGATTTTAAAACTGCTTACTGAAATAATAGCAGAGTCTAGCCAACAATTATGATCGATTGCAAAGAACAATGAAATTTATGTATCATCTAGCATTTTACAATACTTAAAATACCCTATAGAACCCTCTGACAATGCCCATACTAGTTTCTATATTACAGGAACCTATGAAGTTTAAAAGAGAAGCAGGACTAAGAAAGTTTACAAGTTTTAGAACAGATGGTCTAACCACTATAAAGGAATTGGAAAACAGTGAGTAAATAGTGTAAACACTAAAGACTTGTATCGATTAAAGTTTGTCATGTTAGGTAGCTACTCCACCTGTCAAAACAAAATCCATCAACCAAAGTAAATATATATATATATATATATAATCTTTTAAGCTAGATGCATTCAGATATATCAGGCACTAGATATTTGGTTACTTGTTTCAGTTCACTATCTCATTGAAGAAGTTGATCTCATGATTACTAAGCCTGCAATTGGAACCTGACAGTCCTGACCTTTCTTTTACTTGGTAACCTTTGCAGAATTTGTTCTGTTTTTTACCTAGTGTACTCAGTAGGGTAACTTCTACTTTCTTCTCTCCCCCATACATATAAGTTGCAATAACCATTTTGAGATCACAGATCCAATGTCAAGGTTTCAAATCATGCATTACAATTGGGTGGGAATGTTAGTTCTGAGATTTCAAATTTTAATCCGCTCTCCTTTACCTTCAACACACAGCTTCAGAAGTAATGAAAGAAATGAGCTAGATGAGAAAAAAGGGGGCAAAATTAGTGTTATTAATACGTTTATTTGGGTTCACAGTAGGACAAAATATAAGCATACAGAATGCTTGTACAAGGAGGAATGTACAAGTCATGCATTCGTTTATTGTCGGAGAAAGTTCATATAATGACGTTAGACAGAGAATTAGCAATACCATTGGAACTGTGAGTAGACTCCTAAATGCTCACGGTTATTAATACTTTTTTTTTTTTCTCCATGTCCTTCGTCTTCTTAGTTTTTTCCAATTCAGTAAGTGCATAGGCATATAGATCCAAATAAAGTTCTAGCCCCGCTCAAAAAGCCCCTAAAGTCCATATACAATCTCTTTCACATTTTGCCTCCATTTCTACAGGATTCCTTGGCAACTACGGAGCATGAAATGTAATTCAATTTCATGGGTTGATTGCAAATAACTAATGTAGTCGTTGCTCTTTTCCTAGGAAGTATCCTTTGCTGAATTTTATTGGAAGAAAAATGGTAAAATCACGAATAAATTTTACAAAAATAAACTCGTTGTTTGATGCGATATGCCAAGTTGTAAATCTTTTTGGAATCTCTAATATAACAATTTCTGAGGGTTTATTCTTAAGCTCGTGAGGTAGAATTAGTTTGCAACCTAACTGGGCCTAAAATTAAAGAAAAAAAAAAAAAAGAAAGCAAATTCAAATTTAGAATCCATGTATTTTGGCCATGTAAAATCCAAAATGGTACTTTCTTTCCTTATCCCCGAGCTCTCTGAGCATCAAACAAGGCAATTCGTAATTGTTATGAAAAAATTGCAACCCTAACTTCGTTTACCTGAAAGGTAAAGGGTCAACGATGCGAAGTTTCATTTGAAGAGTCAAACTGCAAAATAATAATAAAAGTAAATCCAATCAGATTAAAAGAGAAAACCACCAAAAGGCACAAAACTAATAAAAATACTTCACAGATTACGATCCTTCTATTCTTAACGCTTCGTTTGATGGCTTTGAAAATGGAGGAAAAAGAAAAGAAAACGATATAATGGATCTTACTAAGCTACTTATTAAGGTCAAAAAAAATCGGACAACAGGTCGGTGTGAGAGAAATAATTATTTCCAACCCGCTGGTGCGAGTTGGGCTTCATTTGAGGCCGTTTGGGGCTCCCGGTGAGGTCCCGGCGTGACTGTACGTACGTGATAACAGATGAAATAAAGAGAGATGGACACACAGTTTTACGTGGTTCGGCGAATGCCTACGTCCACGGGTGTTTGGGGATGAGAATCCACTATAATGAAAATTTTTACAGTCTCTCATAGCTCACTGTACAGAAAAATATAGATGAATATTCAGATAAATTCGCCGTGCTGCTTTTGGAGAAATCTGGGGAAGCCGAGGTTGAAGAAGAAGAGACCATCCTTGTTCTAGCCGGCCAGAGTCCTTTTATAGCCAGGTAAAATATCTGGGCAGTCAGATATTTTACTCTAGCCGTATGTGCGTGTCACTTCCTTACTTTGTTCCTATCCTTTTCTTTATTTTCCTGACAGCCTCTATCACCCCTGGTCAAATCTTGTCTACTTTTATACTGTTGAAGTGTTGTAGATATTTCTGATCCCTTTCAGTACCCCGCGAATTCTTATCAAAGATACTTTGATGAGAATTTTGACTTTGTAGTTTTGTATCCTGAATCCCGAGAAAATACTGATTGTGTAAAATGTTGCTGTGAGGAGGGCGCAAAGCCTATTCCGTCATAGTATAAGACCCGTCTGGTGGTGTCACCACGTGAGGTTCGCGGGAGTGCATTGTCTAGGACTCCGCGGGAGGTGTCGTCGCATGAGATCTAGCGGGAGTGCATCGCCTAGGATTCCGCAGGAAATGTCATCGCGTGAGACTTGGCGGGAGTGCATCGCCTAGGACTCCGCGGGAGGTGTCGTCGCGTGAGACCTGGCGGGAGTGCATCGCCTAGGACTCCGCGGGAGGTGTCGTTGCGTGAAACCTGGTGGAAATGCATCGCCTAGGACTCCACGGGATTTGATTTACTTCACGTGAGGTGTCATCGCGTGAGACCCGGCGAGAGTGCATCGCCTAGGACTTCGCGGGATTCTGTCACTTTGCGTGAGTGGATAGACCGACCCCGCGGGATCCTATTACTTCGCGTAGGTGGGCAAACCGACCCCGCGGGATGTGATTATGTGCTGACATCCCATGCTGCAGGTAATAACTTTATTAGTACAAAGACAAATTCACATATTGTAAGAGAGACAAACTGATGTATTTTTGTCTGTGAAAAAAGTTTTCGAGTGTCGAATGTCAAGTGATGAATTTCTGAACGCCGACTCTCGAGCGAGGAGCCGTGAGATCCTAAGCATTGACTCCCGAGTGTTGTGTTCAGAGTGTCGAGGCATGGATGGTTGTTGCCTGATTCCTGCAAAAAGGAGAGGAAGATAGCTCTTATAGAGCATGAATATTTTGAGCTTGTGAGTTTTCCATGAGCGAGGTGAGAGGCGTGTGAGCCTGTGTGACGACTTGGTGAGCTGTGCACATGAGAAGTCGTGATCGAATGGGTGTCCTAGGTACGGGACGGGTTATCATGAGAGTACAATGGTCTTGTTACTGTGCACCCGTATAGTCCCTATGTTCGCATGCACTTCGTAAAGTGAAGCCTGAAGACAAAAATTCGAGTATGATGTGGCGAGGGTCTTGTGAGCAGAATGCTATAAAGGAGAGTGTTCCTCTAGAGGTGTACTGTGTAAATGTTTCGAGAGGGGTGAAAGTTTGTGTCTGGAGCTGAGTATGAGTGAATTCAGAGATGTTCCTAAGTGGTGATTACTGAGCTCTTGTAGGGAAGTCCAAGCTCAGGGAAGTTTGCTTAAAGCCCGAATGAAGTTGCGAGCTCAAGGAGCGGGCGGTACCCTGGAAATTTGAGCGGCTCAAATCTATAAATTTTGAACGGAGGTGGGGGTTTCCAAGTGGCATGGTAATGGAATTTTATTTCTGAGTGGTGGTCTAAGATTAGGCTAATCGCGATCAGGCTAGTGTGAATTTGAACATGCATGGGTGATGTGAGCTTTGAGTAGTCGAGGGTATGCGAGAAAAATGGTACTCGGGCTAGTAAACCCTGATCTGGTCGAGAGAGTAATCTCGAGTCGGTGGAGTGGTGTTTTATTTTTCGAGCGACACTCTTGAGTAGTATCCAAACTGCTTGATGCTCGTCCCACAGAGATTCCCGAGTGTATGGAGCTTGGGAGAATTGAGCGATATTCCAGTGTGCTGTGAGCGTGTTCCTGTGCGATGGTGCAACCGACCGCGCAAGAAATCCCGAGCGATGTATGTGTCTAGTTGTGTGGTGGCCCGTGGAAGGCAACTGAGCCAGTGGAATTCCGAGTGAAGTGATGCTTGGGCTAGTGACCCTGAGCTGGCTAAGGGTGCAACTTCGAGTAGGTTTCCCGTGCAAGGGAGGGAATCCGACCGCGTTTTAGTAAAGGGAATCTGATTGTGTTGTGGTAAGAGGAGTTCCCGAGTTTGCACTTTCCGAGCTGAGCTTTCCGAGTTGGTGTCTTGGATTGAAGGAGTCTGTGTGACAAATCTGGGAGAGAGGGAAGTAGCTTAATGGATTTTCAAGCTGGTAGGGCTCGGACCTAAGAACTTGGAGTCAGTGGAGCTCGTTTCGAGGGCGTCCCAGTTTGACGAATACCGACCTGGTATCATCCCCGAGCTGAGGGAGATCCGAGCAAGAGACCAGGTCTAGTGGGCGGCTGGGCTAGTTGGCGTGAGGTGTCCGTGTGTGAGAGGTGGCCCGACTGAGTTGAAGGTGTCCGAGAGGTGAAGGGTCCAGAGTGGGTGGTGCTAGCGAACCCGAGCTGGCCGAGGGTGTCGACCAGAAGGGTATTGGACTGGAGGTCATGTCCGAGTTGGGATGACGTCCGTTTATGGTTCCCGAGTAAGGGAGGTTTGGATTGAGGGTGTCCGAGTTAGGATGGCGTCCGTTTATGATTCCCGAGTTAAGGGAGGCTTGGATTGAGGGTGTCTGAGTTGGGATGGCGTCCGTTTATGGTTCCCGAGTTAAGGGAGGCTTGGATTGAGGGTGTCCGTGATTGATGAGTTGTGTTCCCGAATGTGTGTAATGTGAGAAAATTCCGATATGAGGGAATCCAATCCGAGCTGAGAAAAATCCAAGGTGTGAGAAATCCGAGCTGGGAGAAATCCGAGCTGAGAAAAATCCGAGTTGGAAAAAATTCGAGCTGAGAAAAATCTGACCGAGCTGAGAAAAATCCGAGCTGATAAAAATCCGACCGAGCTGGGAGAAATCCGAGCTGAGAAAAATCCAACCGAGCTGGGAAAAATCCAAGTTGAGAAAAATCCTACCGAGCTGGGAGAAATCCGAGCTGAGAAAAATCCGACCGAGCTGGGAGAAATTCGAGTTGAGAAAAATCCGAGCTGGGAAAAATCCGAGCTGAGAAAAATCCGACCGAGCTGGGAGAAATCCGAGCTGGGAGAAATCCGAGTTGAGAAAAATCCGAGTTAGGAAAAATCCCACTAAGCTGGAAAAAATCTAAGCTGAGAAAAATCCGACCAAGCTGGTGTCAGCGTCTTTCCGATCGTATTAGTGATAAAAGTAATAAAATATAAAAATAAGAATAAAGTGGTTGAGTATACTTATCTGGAGAAAATTTGTGTTGAGTCGGTCAGTCGGATACATTTATCTAGTGGGTTAAAAAATTATTGTTTTCTCACCACCGATTATCGGATCCCACAGACGGCGCCACTGTTAAGGTCATAAAAAATCGGACAACAGGTCGGTGTGAGAGAAATAATTATTTCCAACCCATTGGTACGAGTTGGGCTTCATTTGAGGTCGTTTGGGCCTCCCGATGAGGTCCCAGCATGACTGTACGTACGTGATAACAGATGAAATAAAGAGAGATGGACACACAGTTTTACGTGGTTCGGCGAATGCCTACGTCCAACGGTGTTTGGGGATGAGAATCCACTATAATGGAGATTTTTACAGTCTCTCATAGCTCACTATACAGAAAAATATAGATGAATATTCAGATAAATTCGCGTACTGCTTTTGGAGAAATCTGGGGAAGCCGAGGTTGAAGAAGAAGAGACCATCCTCGTTCCAGCCGGCCAGAGTTCTTTTATAGCCAAGTAAAATATCTGGGCAGTCAGATATTTTACTCTAGCCGTATGTGCGTGTCACTTCCTTACTTTGTTCCTATCATTTTCTTTATTTTCCTGACAGCCCCCATCACCCCTGGTCAAATCTTGTCTACTTTTATACTGTTGAGGTGTTGTAGATATTTCTGATCCATTTCATTACTGTTTGAACATCTGATTGACTAGGCAATTGTTGCTGTCATTAGTTTTGCCTTTTTGTTCTATAAATTTGACATTGTAAACGTTGAAATATTACTTGCAGTTTTTGAGGAACCAAACGGGGAAATGCGAAATACCTGTATTTGTGGGGGAGAAACTCGCTAGAAAGACCACAAGATAAGAAATTGAATGAGATGCCACCGAGGTGGGCGGGAATTATCTCATAAAAGCTTGCCGATAAGAAATTGAAATATGTTATAAAAGTAAAGAAAAAAAATATTATTGTAAAAGATTTTATAAGAAAAAATATTTAAAATATTTAATATTTAATAGCTGAAATTTTCTATCTTTTTTCTCTCATCTTTCATTTATATCTTACAAACTAATCTAGAACTCATATATATAGGAAAAATTTAGTGCAATGATCATTCAATAATGCAGGGTATAGGGCAGCTACGAGTGAAGTGCAGAGAAAAAGGGGGGGGGGTGTTCACGCTCCCCTTTCTTGACTTTTTTGTACAACACTCTCATTTGAATGATCATCCATAAAAAAATCTATTTCGTTAAAATCTTACTAAGGAAAAATCTGGTGTGAAGAAAAATCAATGGCGAAAGAAAAATAGTATAGTATTCGTATATACTGTCAAGTGCTTTAAGATTGTCTCATTAAAATCTTGCATAAAAAAATCCAATGGAACAAAATTTTAGCGAAAGAAAAACAATACAATCAGCATAAGCTTTCAAGACATTTACTTTCCCTAAAAAGAGCATAATGATAGATCTTTAAATCTTCACATTCCAATGTTCTGCATAATTTTCTTGAATTTCGCAGTTGGTAATACCTTCGTGAATAAATCTGTTAGATTATTACTTGATTGTATCTGTTTGACATCAATTTCATATTTCTCTTGAAGTTCGTGAGTATAAAAGAATTTAGATAAAATATATTTGGTTCTGTCACTTATGATATATCATCTCCTGATTTGAATGATATAAGTCGTATTATTTTCGTATAAAATTATTAGGTTATAATTAATCATGGAAAGACCACATTTTTCTTAGATATGTTGAATCACTGATCTTAGTTAAATACATTTTCGACTTGCTTTATGAATTGCAATGATTACTGAGTGATTTGAAGATATGATAGATAGTGTTTGCTTGACAGATCTCTATAATATGACAGTATTTCCATAAGTAAATACATATTCATTTTGAAATTTACATCTGTGTGAATCTGAAATTTAATCTACGTCTGTGTATCTAATTAATTGTGGACTTGGTCCACGTTAATAAAATAATCTCATATCAATCGTACCTTGAAGATAACTGAAAGACATGTTTAATACCATTTCAATGTTTTCGAGTTGGCGCAGAATTATATCTTACAAGTAGATTAATTGAGAATGTAATATCAGGCCGAGTGCAATTTGTAAGATATATTAAAACTCCAATTGTACTGAGATTTGGTACTTAAGGATCAATAATTTTTTCATCGTCTTTACAAGGATGGAATGAATCATTCCTCACATCAAGTAATTGAACAACTATTGGAGTACTCAGGGGATGAGTTTTATCCATATAAAAGTATTTCAGGACTCTCTCTATATACATGGACTGATGAATAAAAATTTCATTTAACAAGTGCTCGAGTTGCAGACCGAGATAAAATTTTGATTATTCTCAAATTCTTCTTTCAATAGATATTCGTTGAAACGATTATACCACATACGTCCGAATTGTTTTAACTCATATAAAGATCTTTGAAATTTGATAGAGTATATATTTTTAGATGTACTTGTAGATGCTTCAGGCATTTTATATCATTTGGAGATTTTTATAATCTAATAATTCATATAAATATGCAGTAACCACATCCATCAACTATCCGATCCTTTTGTAACTACTAAACTAATTAAAAATCTGAATGTGATTGCTTCCATTAAGTGGTGTTTTGTACTGCACAATTTCATTTTTCTCATTATGTTGTCGTACAAATACTCACTTATATCCAACAGGCATTACACCCTTTAGTGTTTAGACAACATGTTCAAATACCTTTCGATTTGCTAGCGAGTTTAATTCAGCTTCAATAGTTGCTTTCCATTTTGGCCAATCATTTCTACGTCGACATTCATTGACGATTTTTGGCTCACTTTCTTCATTACTTATGGTAGTGTCAATAGTCATTTTATATGAATGTTGTCGACAACAGTTTTATTTCTATTCAGAATTTCTCAAGTACTTATGAAAACATTTCATGAAACACTTCTTCAGGATGTCTATTTTCAGGAGATTTTGGAATAGAAGATTTGATCTCTTCAGGAGCATCAACTATGCATGTAGCCTGTATTGTGGATATAGGTTCTTCAAGAACAATTCATTTTGTATATTTTTCCTTCAGAGAATTTTATCTTTTGCTGGTACCAATAGGTCTTCCACGTTTCAAATATGTCTTAAACTCATCTATTACTGTTTTGACAAATTATTTTCAGGGACTGCAATCTTTGCTGGAGCATTAACAGTAAGAATATGTGATTTTACCACACTTTTAGTGTCAGTAAATACATCCGGTAATTGATTTACAACACTTTACAAATGGATAATCCTCTAAACTTCTAATTTACATTTATTTGTAGGAGGATCAAATTGAAACATTGCTTTATTTTTTCAAATAATTTATTATCGTGCTTCAGGCACCGACCTTTCGTTACCCAGTAATGGAAAAGTAGATTCATCAAAGTGACAGTTCTCAAAACGTGCTTTAAACGACCTATAAAAGACTCAAAGTATCTAATAATAGATGGAGAATCAAAAAGTAATATATATCTCAAGTCTACGTTGATGGCCCATTTTTGTACGTTGTGAAGGTACAATTAGAATATATACAGCACATCCAAAAGTACGAATATGAGAAATATTTGGTTGTTGACTAAATACACAGAAGCATGGCACCAGCAACGTATCAACCTAGAGGAACGAAAAATCATTGTCAGTGAATCCTATTTACTCATTATATTTTCTAGTTTCATTCTTATATTTTCTTGCATGTTCATAAATTTTCTCGCATATCAGACATATCCTAAGATTCTTCATATCTTTGTCATCTTAGTCTAAATTTATTCCTACATATTCATCTACGCCGCCCATTGCTCCATAGCCTAATTGCTCCATTGCAACAGACTTTCTCACCCATCAAAATACACATTAAGTCTCCATTCATTTCATATTATTGTTCAAATACATTCTTAAAAAAACACATTCTATTCATCCAAATAGCCATAACCAAAATACTTAGCCTTCATTAGGGTTCCTACACTTTAGGAATTCTAGTCTTACTCCAACTCCTATTATTTACAAATTCGAATTCCCTCATATTTAAACTCCCACAAATCCTATCCTTCTTACATAAACTCTAGCCACCTCATTATCATCCAATCATATTTTCCATTAGGACTCCTACAATGACTAAGGAATCCTAACCATATTCAACCAATCCAAATTCCTATATTTTAGGAGTTGACCAAAACCAACTCAAACACTATTCTTCTTCTATATCCTCTACCTTATCCAAAACACCTCAACCTTAACCCTAGCTTTCAAATCTCAAAATTCCCCTTAACCACCACAAAAATCCTAACCTCTTTTCATCCTACAAGTCCTAAACATCATCTAAAAGGCTCTAACACCAAAGTACACCCTTAAGCTAGTCGTTCCCTAGTGCATCAACACCCTAGTAACCCTCAGTTGCCATATACAAGCTAATACCAAGCAAGTAAACAAGGAGCCGATCATCATAAGAGAGGCGAGCATAGAGGACCTACGCGTGCAAAATGTGTGCAAAGCGGGCAATGTTGAGGACCACCCATGTGTTGATATTCTCCAACTCATGTTTAGGTCCACCCATGTGGTGATTTCTACTTTGTGATGAGAACTACCATGTGCATTGGAAAGTTTGAGCATCTCCAGCTCATGTTACATGGAGGGAGAAGTCCAACCTCTCCTATAAATAGGAGAGGAATGCTGAAGCTAAAATCATCCCAACAAGAAGAAGTGTTTTGAGTGTGTGAGATTGTAAGTGCCATTTGAGAGATAGAGAGGCATTGAGAGTGTTTGTAATCTTGTACAAACATTTTGAATAGTAAGTTTCCGCTCCAGTGGACGTAGGCAAATTGCCGAACCACTTCAATATTGTCTCTATCTATTTTATGTTTGTTTTCTGGGCAGCATTAGGCACAACAATTGGTATCAGAGCTTCGGTTCGTGCTACCCAGAAAATTTCAGTTGCTCGAAATCAACTTTTGATCACACCAAAACGTTCCTCTCGTCAAGACGGATCCGTTGCCGCGAACGGCAACGAAAACGAACATCGGAGGAGCCCGTACGCGCCGTTTGAAGGTCGGAGCGTGTATCCACGCGCCCCACTCGCAGCTGGAGGTTGAAGACGACTAGAAAACACGCGCCACGCGCCGCCCACGCCCCACACGCGCTTCCACGCGCTCCAGGTGTCTTCTGCGCGTGGTCTACACGCGCCTACGTGCGGCACGCGCTCTCACGCGCCTCAGGTATCTTCTGCGCGTTATCTCCACTCGCCCACGCTCCTTCACGCGCCGTACACTGTTTGAGCGAGTGACACCCACGCGCCCTCACGCGCTTCGTGCCCTTCTGGCGCGTAAAACCCACGCGCCTCTGGTCACCTTCAGCGCGTGTATCACACGCGCCTGACAGATCTGGCCGTCCGATTTTCAGATTTGTTTTTTGGCTTGATCTTACCCATTTGGAGTCCGATTTCGACGATCAAATAGTGCTTTCCAACTATTTGGATCATTCCGGACTCATCCGTACGGTTAGAATTTCGAAATTTGTTTTCTAAAATTTCTTAATTAATATGGAAGGTGTTGGGGAAGTTAGGAACTCTGGAAATACCAGCAGTTCAGGGCGCAGGTCCACAGTTTCAAATGCCAAGTTTGAAGTTGAGAAGTTCGATGGAACTTCTAACTTTGGTATGTGGCAATGTGAAGTGATGGACATTTTGATCCAACAAGAGTTGGATATGGCGTTGGAAGAAAAACCCAACGATATGTCAGAAAAGGATTGGAAGAAGCTTAATACCCAAGCTTGTAGTACAATCCGTTTGTGCCTTACCAAAGAACAGAAGTATTTTGTCATGAGAGAGGCAAATGCAAAAGAACTTTGGCAGAAATTGGAGGATAAGTTCATGAAGAAGAACATTGAGAGTCGTTTGCATTTGAAGAAAAAGCTCTTCAGATTCCAATTTCGTGAAGGTATTAGTATGTCTGAACATTTGAATAGTTACAATCAAATTCTTGCTGATCTACTAAACTTGGATGTTGAAATCCAAGATCTTCAGATAAGGCTTTACTTTTGTTAAATTCCTTACCCGATACATATGATCATTTAGTTACAACATTATTGTATGGGAAGGAAAAAATTAGTTTTAACGATGTATCTAGTTCTCTGATTAGCAATGAGTACCGAAAAAAGGATAAGCAGGTACAGCTAGATACATCAAGTGAAGCACTGACAGCAAGAGGGAGAACGCGGTCAAGGTATCCCGGAAAGAAGAAAGGTTTTCAATCGAAAACTCGGGCCACATCACGTGGTTCATCAGTCGGCAGAAAACTCGCTAAAGATGAGTGTTCCTATTGTCATAACAAAGGACACTGGAAGAAGGATTGTCCCAAATTGATGGGACAACAGAAGAATCAACCCACCACAGCCAATGTCGCGGACAGAGATGAAGATCTAGACATTGCCTTGATAGGTTCATCATTCATTTGTCATCCCGATGAATGGATTATGGATTCCGGATGCACTTATCATATGTGTCCCAATCGGGACTGGTTTACTGACTTCACAGATATTGAAGGTGGAGCAGTACTTATGGGTAACGACAGTGCCTGTAAGACTCGGGGGATAGGTAGCATTCGGTTGAAGCTGCATGATGGAACTGTCAAGACTCTGACCGAAGTTCGATTCGTCCCGGACTTGCGGAAAAATCTTATCTCATTAGGATCTCTGGATTCAAAGGGATTCAGAATCACTATTGAAGACGGAACTCTCAAAGTGGTAAAGGGAGTTCAGGTGGCTATGAAGGGTTTGAGGCGAGGAAACCTGTACATCTTGTAAGGAAGTACTATTGTTGGAAGAGCTTCTACAGGTTGTGAGAAGCTAGATGAGACTGATGCTGACACCACCAGACTTTGGCATATGCGTATGGGACACGCTGGAGAGAAAGCTTTGCAAACACTCGTAAAGCAAGGCTTACTCAAAGGTGCAAAGACTGGTAAGTTGTCTTTTTGTGAGCACTGTGTATTGGGGAAGCAGTCACGGATCAAGTTCGGAACCGCTGTTCACAATACACAGGGGATACTTGACTATGTACACTCCGATGTTTGGGGACCTACCAAAATTGCATCTTTGGGAGGTAAGCATTGGTTTGTAACTTTTGTAGATGATTATTCTCGTCGTGTGTGGGTGTATACGATGAAGAATAAAGATGAAGTGTTGAACATCTTTCTTGTTTGGAAGAAGATGATTGAGACTCAGACCGGCAGAAAAATTAAGCGGCTCAGATCAGATAATGGAGGGGAGTATACTCTAGACCCTTTCATGGAAGTATGCCGGAGAGAAGGAATAGTCAGACACTTCACGGTACGAGGAACACCGCAGCAAAACGGTGTGGCAGAACGGATGAATCGTACTTTGCTAGAGAAAGTACGATGTATGTTACTGAATGCTGGATTCAGTAAACAATTTTGGGCTGAAGCTGTGACATATGCATGCCACCTCGTCAACAGATTACCCGCAGCTGCCAATGGTGGGAAGACACCTATTGAAATGTGGAAAGGTACACATGCTACTGATTATGACTCTTTACATGTTTTTGGATGTCCAGCTTACTATCATGCTAAAGAAAGTAAGCTTGACCCTAGAGCCAAGAAAGCAAAATTCTTGGGTTTTAGCTCTGGTGTAAAAAGGGTATAGACTCTGGTGCATAGAGTCTAAGAAGGTAATTATCAGTAGAGATGTTACTTTCAACGAATCTGAGATGCTTAAGTCACATAAGCATAAAGATTCCAGTGAAGGCAGCTATGATGGCGAAACACCCGGTGATTCACAGAAGGTGGAGTTTATCACTCCAAATGATTCAAGAGAAGACAGTCAAGAGGAGGTTGATAGTCCAGTCACAGCACCTCCAAGTCAAATTGAATCAATAGCAACCAACAGACCGAGACGAGAGAAACGTGTACCGACACGTTATGCAGACTACGTGACATATGCACTACCAGTTGAAGGGGGTGAGATCCCCATCACTTACAGAGATGCCATACAATCCAGTGAAAAGGATGAATGGATAAAGGCGATGACTGAGGAGATGCAGTCTCTTCATAAGAACCAGACTTGGGAACTTGTGCCACTGCCACAAGGAAAGAAGTCAATTGGCTGTAAGTGGATCTTTAATCAGAAAGATGATCAAGTTGCTAAAAATAGAATTCGATACAAAGCTAGATTGGTAGCCAAGGGCTACGCTCAAACAGAGGGAATTGACTACAGTGAAGTATTCTCTCCTGTTGTGAAGCATTCATCCATTCGGATATTGCTAGCTTTGGTTGCACAATATGATCTTGAGTTAGCACAACTTGATGTGAAGACAGCTTTCTTGCATGGTGATCTGGAAGATGAGATTTATCTGTCTCAACCAGAAGGGTTTAAAGAAACTGGTAAAGAAAATTGGGTCTGCAGGCTGGAGAAATCTCTCTATGGACTGAAGCAGTCACCTCGGCAATGGTACAAGCGGTTTGACCGTTTTATGATGGATCTGAAATACACTCGTTGCCAATACGATCATTGTGTGTATTTCAGAAAACTTGCAGATGGATCTTTCATTTATTTGCTTTTATATGTAGATGATATGTTGATGGCATGTAAAAGCAAGGTGGAGATAAATCGTTTGAAAACTCAGTTGAGTCATGAGTTTGAAATGAAAGATCTAGGAGAAGCACGAAGAATATTAGGGATGGAGATCAGCAGAGATAGGGTGAAATGTACAGTTCACCTTACTCAAAAGCAGTACTTGAAGAAAGTATTGCAACGCTTCAATATGGACTCAAAGTCGAAGCCTGTGAGTACTCCAATGGCCCAATATTTTAAGCTCAGTGCATTGCAGTCTCCTAAAGATGATGAAGAGCGGGACTTCATGAAGAGTGTCCCGTATGCAAGTGTTGTTGGTAGCCTAATGTATGCCATGGTGTGTACACGACCTGATATCTCCCAGGCCGTCAGTTTGGTCAGTCGTTATATGCATAATCCTGGAAAGAAGCACTGGCATGCGGCTAAATGGATTCTACGGTATATTCTAGGGACCGTAGATCTTGGTTTGAAGTTCGAGAAGAGTAAAGATAGTCTAGTAACTGGATACGTTGACTCAGACTATGCAGGTGATCTTGACAAACGACGGTCGACAACTGGATACGTATTCACTATGTCTGGAGCACCAGTTAGTTGGCGATCAACTTTGCAGTCTACGATTGCACTGTCATCCACAGAGGCTGAGTATATGGCTGTAACAGAAGCAGTAAAAGAAGCCATTTGGTTACAAGGACTGGTAACAGATTTGGGCTTTGAGCAGCAAAAGGTTACCGTTTACTGTGACAGTCAGAGTGCAATTCATTTGGCCAAGAATCAAGTTTATCACTCTCGAACAAAACATATAGATGTCCGTTTCCACTTCGTACGTGAGATATTGGAAGAAGGGGACATTCTACTTCAGAAGATTGGCACTGAAAATAATCCAGCAGATATGTTAACAAAAGTTGTCACTGGAATCAAGTTCCAACACTGCTTGGACTTGATTAATATCTCACACTGCTGAGCACCTAAGGGTGCATTGGCGCCTTAGGGCGCATTTGATAGCGGAAATCTTTCATGGCAAACGAACATTTCAATAAGGAGGTGAAATCATTGCAAGGATGCAACATGTAGTATCCTAGTATGGCACACTTGGGTGGAGGGGGTGATTGTTGAGGACCACCCATGTGTTGATATTCTCCAACTCATGTTTAGGTCCACCCATGTGGTGATTTCTACTTTGTGATGAGAACTACCATGTGCATTGGAAAGTTTGAGCATCTCCAGCTCATGTTACATGGAGGGAGAAGTCCAACCTCTCCTATAAATAGGAGAGGAATGCTGAAACTAAAATCATCCCAACAAGAAGAAGTGTTTTGAGTGTGTGAGATTGTAAGTGCCATTTGAGAGATAGAGAGGCATTGAGAGTGTTTGTAATCTTGTACAAACATTTTGAATAGTAAGTTTCCGCTCCAGTGGACGTAGGCAAATTGCCGAACCACTTCAATATTGTCTCTATCTATTTTATGTTTGTTTTCTGGGCAGCATTAGGCACAACAGGCAATATGTGTGCAATACGCGTATTGACTACAAAACACGCGCCCAAAATGCGTGTGCAAAACATGTGCAAAATACTTGCAATGCGCGTGCGAAACGTGTGCAAAATGCGTAACGAGTGCAATAGGCATGCAAAATGTGTAAAATGCGTGCAAAACTAATGCAATAAGTATGCAAAAAGCTAGCAAAACGCGTGCAATACGCTTGAAGAAAGCATGCATACAACAATACACGTGCAATACGCAAAATGCCTGCAAAATGTGTGTAAAATGCATGCTATATATTAACTCATATTAACTCATCGTTAACTTGAAACACATTCAAATTTTAACTTTCTTGATTTATACGGAGTAAAATGTTTGTACCATGATTTGCAATAAGATTAACATCAATCCACTATGTGGCATTTGAGATTGCTTCATTGGTTGCCAGCTTCATTGTTGATGAGATAATTGTACTTGTCTATTAAAAGCTATTATGTTAAAGATATCTTAAGAGTTTACCTTGGACAGCGAGGCCATTTGCGCATCTTTGCATTCTCAAGAGGTTCCTCCCATCATGCTGCCACTTATATCAATATCAATAAGAAATATCACTTATATCAAATTTTAACTTATCTGATTTATGGGGAGCAAAATGTTTGTACTGGCATTTGCTATAAGATTAACATCAATCCACTCTATGGCATTTGAGATTGCTTCATTGGTTGCCAGCTTCTTTGTTGATGAGAATAATTGTACCTGTCCATTAAAAGCCATTGTTAAAGGTATCTTTAGAGTTTACCTTCGACAGCGAGGCCATTAGTGCATTCTTTGCATTCTCAAGAGGTTCCTCCCATCATGCTGCCACTTATATCAATATCAATAAGAAATACAACTTCCTTTCTAAAAACCTGTCAAATTCAATAAAATTAATGGAGTGGAAATTACAGTGTTGCATTTTAAAAGACGTCTCTAAAAAGCATTTTGTTTACAGTACAAGAAATCGACTCTAGGACCCTAGGTCCTTGAGGCCACATATTGCAGAAAAAATAAGGGCGGTCAGTGTTCTACGAGAAGGCCATCATGAATCAGTGCTCCATTTGCAAAAATTCCTGTCCTTAGCACTTTCCTTAAAAGACTAATTGATCAGTTGTTTCCCTCTAATTTAACATTTAAAGGACATATTGTCCTTTACTCTATCCTTGCTGATGCAATTATCACAACCTATTGCTTTCATAACTTCAACTAATACCGACCATCCTTATTCAAACATCAAAAGGAACCCTCGCATATAAATTTCTTTAGAAGTGAGAAGTCAAGAGTATATATACCCCATACATGCATGTACAATCAGAGACACATAAGATTTATCCTGGTTTGTAACATCATTGCTTTCAGCACTAATCAACCATGCCAAAAAGTCAAATTCCATGTAAATTTTAATCAGTTTAAGTTCCAAGAAATGAAGATCTGACCAACTCTTGCATGCCCATGACACTTGACAGGACTTTGAACTTGAAACTTACTCATCTTTACCTACCATGTTTCATTTGTATTATAAAAAATGAACTGTCAGCATCATGTTTCGTGTTTGAACTAAGCACCATTAATAAAATTTCATAAAAAATGAACCATTTGATAGAGATCAACTACTAATTCCGAACTATTTATGAGTCATCTATGCCTTTTGGTTTTATGTGACCTCATCATAGCCATACTGGATAATGGATAATGACTAATCACAACTCAATCAAACTTAGATGCTTATATATAAGGGACCTCGTACTAGAAAAAAATTAGTCGAAAATAAACAGTTAGCAAAATCTGCATTGGCTGGCGCACTGGCTTTGATTTTAAAACTGCTTACCTAAATAAAACCAACAATTACGATCGATTGCAAAGAACAACGGAATTTATGTATCATCTAACATTTTACCATACTTAAAATACCCTATAGAACCTTCTGACAATGCCCATACTAGTTCCTATATCACAGGAACCTATGAAAAGTTTAAAAGAGCAGGACCAAGAAAGTTTACAACTTTTAGAACAGATGGTCTAACCACTACAAAGGAATTGGAAAACAGTACGAGTAAATAGTGTAAAGACTAAAGAGACCTGTACCGGTTAAAGTTTGTCATGTTTGGTAGCTACTCCACCTGTCAAAACAAAATCCATCAACCAAGGTAAATATCAAGTACTAGATATATATATATATATATAATCTTTTTAAGCTAGATGCATTCAGATATATCAAGGACTAGATATTTGGTTACTGTTTCAGTCCACTATCTCATTTAAAAAGTTAATCTCATGATTACTAAACCTGCAATTGGAAGCTGGCCTTTTTATTTTTCCCTTGGTAACCTTTGTAGAATTTGATCTGTTTTTTACTTGCGTCAGTAAGGTAAGTTCTACTTTCTTCTCTCCCCCATACAAATAAGTTGCAATAACCATTTTGAGATCGCAGATCAAATGTCAAGGTTTGAAATCATGCATTGCAATTGAATGGGAAAGTTAGTTCTGAGATTTCAAATTTTAGTCCGCTCTCCTTTACCTTCAACACACAGCTTTAGAAGTAGTGAAAGAAATGAGCTAGCTGAGAAAAAAGGGGGCAAAATTAGTGTTATTAATACGTTTATTTGGGTTCACAGTAGGACAAATTATAAGTATACATAATGCATGCATGTACAAGGAGGAACGTACAAGTTATGCATTCATTTATTGCTAGAGAAAGTTCATATAATGACGTTACAGAAAGAATTAGCAATGCCATTGGAACTGTGAGTTGACTCCAAAATGCAGCAATGAAATGTGATTCAATTTCTCAGGTTGATCGTAAATAACTCTAAAAATAAAAAAAAAAGTTCTGGTTGCATATGTAATCTCTGCGTCGATAAAAAATTATGAGAGAGAGAGAGAGAGAGAGAGAAGGGGGGAAGGAGTCCTTGACTTACCTTAGATATTATGCGGTGGCGGATGAGTTCAAATGAGTTTGACCTCTTGAGACAAATCCTGGACCATGAACATGTGCCCCATCACTTTCCGGCGTTCACGGGCTGAGCTTTTATAATTTCGGACCTCTTTTGATCCCCTGTTGCAAAAGCTTCAATCCAATGGCCGACACCATTGCTACAAAACCGGTAAAGGGAAATTCTTCTGTCTTCGAAGATACCTTTGCTGTAATTACCCTGTTGCAAAACCCGACCTTTAAGATTTCTATTATTTCAGATTTCAAATTGAATAAATAGCCGTTGGAAGTCCCAATAGGTTTCAAATTGACACTGTTAATAAATAGCCGTTGGAAGTCCCAATCGGTCTCATTGTACGCGGACACAGATTCAAAAATAATTTTTTTTTTTAAAGATAGATACAGTTAATCGAATTGTTTATTCTTATTGGATGCACTTGATAAATAAAAACAAAAGGTAATATTGAGTGCCACTGTCTAACACCATAGGTACACATAACAGGATGGAAGGATACATTATATTATCTAAACGGAGCCTTAATTAATCACTGAAGGATAATGTTGGTGTCATCTTGGTACATCTACTACAACTCTTATACACATAACATCTGTGCATTATTATATTAATTTGTTTTTTCTTTTGGTAATTAGACGTGGAAATAACTTATCCTTGGTACTCGCATGGTCCGACTAACTTTACATAGTAAATTAAATTCATGCACAAAGCTCATAACAACAACTGAGACACCCCAAACAAGAAAGGGCAGCGCAAAGCTGCGTGAAAGCAACTGCACATCGGTCACTCGTATACGAGCAAGACTGGAGGAAACACATGCAGCAGAAGCGATCACGCAGTCCGCCACAACAGTTGGAAGCAGCCTTTATCAACAGCTCTGTAGCATCAGGTGGCTTGGCTTCCTCGGCTCCTGGTGGAAGATTCCCTGCCGTTGCTATCAAGTTACCAAAGTCGACCCCTAGTTTTCCCAAGATCATGATCTTCTGGCCCTCCAACTCCTCCCTCTTCTGCGTTTTTAGTTTCTTGTACACCTGTTTTGATGTAATTGTCAGGAAGTCGATCGTTTGTGCACGCTTAACATACACTGACTCATTTTCATGTGAATTAATGTTATTGTTTTTCTGACATGAACGACTTTTTAACAGCATAAAAAAACTAAAGCATACGAAGAGATCATTCACATGATAGAGAATCTGTGATAGAATCTGTCATTTGCTTGGCTGCTGACAAACTTCACCAAAAGGTTACGAGCATGAGTAACAGAAATGATTTATGGAGTTCCTCAGGGAAAAGCATACCTGTTGTATCCAAGCCGATTCAGATGTTTTCTTTGCGGCATCAGTCTGAACGAAAGTCATTCGAGTATACTCGCATGGAACCCCAGTTTGTACGCTCCTTTTGGCAACCTAAAACAATCGGCTAGGGAAATTGGTGACTTCAAAATAAACACATAATCAGCGATTACAACAAAACAACAAATATTCTACTTTGTTTTATTTGCAGTTCTATGTACGTAGCAAGAAAGCAAAAATCATAATACATGTCGACCGGTCTGGTGGTCAGAGAGTTATAGCAGACACGAGGGAAAAAAGTTTCTTGGATGGTTGAAATGATTATGCGCGCAGTTGTTTATATGACTTTTTAGGTGGGAATTTGAAATGAACTCCTTTGAATAGAACGATCACAGCCATCCGCTGCAAGTTTTTCTCAAACTATCTCTCTCTCTCAAAGATTACCCTGCGTGCTTTGCAAGACTAATTCCTTCTTCTTTTTCTTTTGTTTTTGGGAATATGTGTTTACTCTCACATTGATGGCGGAAATCAAACTCTATTTAGGTGAAAACTAAGTTCAGATATGTTGTTTTATCATGGCTAATCTAATCTGTAGGAAATTCTATTAGCAACAAACCTTCTCCTCCAGTTCTTTTGTTCCCAATAACCATGCATAGGCTGTGAGTATGTCAATATGTCTCCTGGCAAGTACCTGCTGATAGAACAACAATTAGAGAAGAAAAATGCAAAAGTATAGTATATATTGTTGGAATATATCAAATTGTCCATTTGATTGGTGGCAATGGGCCACCATCAATTTAACATAAACCTTCATTCAGGGGTTGTTAGACACAAATAGATTCAAGCAGGACAGTTGAGGAAGATGGATCAACAGTCAACACCTCTTAGATAGTCTACAACCTATGTGAATGATATCATCTTATTGGACATCTAAGATTCTAAGCTGCTCTAAAGTTGTAGCAAAGATGGTCATCTGCTTGAGGAATCTTAAAAACAGCGTGCACGCAGCGAACCAGATATACTAGCTAATATTATAGCTGATTTTGGGGGGCAGATCATTAAGATGCAACTTCATAAAGAGTGTGTGGGAAGATAATCTGGGCACCATCACAGATTACCAACGCAACCCCAAACACGCTACAGAAATGAGAACAGAACCAAGTTAGAAACATTACTCTATCAAGAGGCAGATCCTTGGCTCTTTGCACTTTCAAGTCTATTACAAAGTTGCTCATATCTGCCAAGTTACCACTAATTTTAAGAGCATCTGGAAAGCTTCCATGGTATCTGCCTGATATAATCAATGGATTTCCATATGAAAGGTCTGGAATATGAGATGGAAACAACTGCAATGAAGAATAGGACGTATTTCAGCGTTACTCTGCAGTAAAAGATATTCTAGTAGACAAGTAAATGAAGGTTCCCTTCAAAAATTGAAGTACAAAAAAAAATATCTGCGAGGGTAAAATATTTGCAAAATATTTTGAATCCTCAAATGATGAGCAGAATCGGTCTGAGTTTAGCAGGACCATCCTCTTATGACCTGTGTACCTCAAGTGAATCAAGATGTTCTAAAGCATCCATTTGAATATCGGCAAGAATGACTGATGAAGCACTATCAATTAGTCTTTGCATTGACGAGTCAATTGTATCTGGTCAAAGAAAAGGTAACAGAAGATTGTCAAATATATCATTATTATTAAATTACAATAAGTAGTATATTTGGGATAAGTAAAGGAATCATGTGCTGTTTAAAAATTAGTCAGCAATTTTCTCCCTCACTAGACTATCAGATATTTCGTAGATAGTATTGTTGAAAACCTAAATGACTTGAGGCAGTTTTTGGTTTTGTAATAATGTAGGTGCGTGTATATTTCGGGTGTAGAGTAGTAATAACAGTTTGGTTTCATAACAAAAATCTTGATTGGGGTAATGATAAAATTTGCTAATACAGAAATGGTAATAAGTATTAATTAAAAAAAAAACTGACCTGCATCATAAGCAGCATCATAGTGACCCCTCCCAATGTGTGCTAGCATTTGCAGGAAGTAATGGTTACAATATGAACCTGGAAAAATCTCCCATTAAATAAATTAGTCAATAATATTTTTAAAAAATAGCAAAACTAAAAGGCGCATCACAAGAATGAGTAAAAATCCATTTAACTATCCACAGTGAAGACAACAAGTTAATGCACCAATGCAGAAAGAGAAAGAAAGGTCACTTATTTTTTGGGTCAGTAAGAAGGAGAGTTCAAATTAAAAGAGACAAAAAAGAATGAGTAACAGAAGCAAATGGGTCAGAGGAGTACAAAAACTGCCTCGGATTTCACGAGAGAAGGAAGTTCTGAATTGCTGGGACTGGAAAATAGTTGAGGATATTACATCGAACTACAGAAAATGCAAACCAAGCAGAAGTGGATTTGATGAGAGATGAAGTGATTTTGACGTTGGTGATTTGCAATTAAATACTTTATATGAAGCTGGAAAAGATTGATAATTTAGCTACAAGTATCAAAACTACAGTAGTTGACAAGAAGTGAAACCCCAAACCCGAACTCTTACCTATGCCAAAAGTACATATGCGAGGACAAATTGATCCCTCCTTCTTGAGATGGTCTTTAATAATATTGCAAATCTCCTTTTCATCCTCAACAGAACCATCAGTAATGAGAAAAATGAGAGGAACTGAAACAGTCGTCTCAGCCAGCAACTTCATCGCCTAAATTAGGACATCACAGGGAAAATTATGTATTGAAGTAAACATCAAGAGAGGAAGAGTGCCTAATAATATGTATTGTCGGCCATAAATTAGTCATGATAAAGTCTTAGTTATATTCCCAAAATCCAAGCCATAAAAAACCAGAAGAACATTTGCTTTATGGACAAACTTTTTTAATAACAATAGCCACACAGTCTACATTAGCACATGGTTGTAGCAAAGATCTCTTACGGATGCAGCTTCACATGCAGCTTGGCAGGGAAAGAAAAAAAGTAAACAAGCAAATAAGGTATTGCACTAGTCATCTTATCTATATATATATAAGTAGGTATGTGCAAGTCATCTGTTGCTTATAGAGGATGGATTGTGGAAGCGAGCAGGGTATTTGTCTGTCTTTTTTATAAATGAAAAAAATGTGCACTGCCAATGTAGTAATTGGAGTACATCTGCTCATTAACTTGAAAACGTTCAGATTTTAACTTACCTGATTTATGGGGAGCAGAATGTTTGTACCACCATTTGCTATAAGATTAAAATCAATCCACTTTGTAGCATTTGAGATTGCTTCATTGGTTGCCAGCTTCATTGTTGATGAGAATAATTGTACCTCTCCATTAAAAGCAATTATGTTAAAGGTATCTTTAGAGTTTAGCTTGGACAGTGAGGCCACAAGTGCATTCTTTGCATTCTCAAGAGGTTCTCCCATCATGCTTCCACTTATATCAATAAGAAATACCACTTCCTTTCTAAAAACCTGTCAAATTCATTAAAATTAATGGAGTGGAAATTACAATGTTGCATTTTAAAAGACGTCTAAAAAGCACTTTGTTTATAGTACAAGAAGTCGACTCTAGGTCCTGAGGCCGCATATTGCAGAAAAAATAAGGGCGGTCATTGTTCCACAAGGTCGTTAATCAGTGCTCCACTTGCAAAAATTTCCTGTCCTTAGCACTTATCTTTTCCTTAAAAGACTAATTGAGGTGTTTCCCTCTAATTAACCTTTAAAGGACATTGTCCTTTACTCTATCCTTGCTGATGCAATGATCACAACCTATTACTTCCATAGCTTAAAACTAATACCGACCATCCTTATTCAAACGTCAAAAGGAACTCTCACATGAAAATTTCTTTGGAAATGGGAAGTCAAGTCGTGAAGATATACCCCATAAATGCAGATATTGAATAAAAGAAAAAATTTACGAAAAAGTGTAGCAGGTTATGAAACAAACCTTCTGACTCTGGATATTTCCAGGGAATAGATAGAAGCAAAACATCTTTCTGTTATCAAAATCACCCGGAAATGGAGATTGCAAGAGGACACCACCAAAAATGTCATTTGATGTAACCTGTAAAAACAATAGAGCATTTTAAAATGATCGTTCTTTCATGCCTGACGTCACCAAATTATGATCATAAATACTCTGTATTCCAACCCTTGCTGTAGTGATTCATACTAGGAACTATTCAATCACAAGACAATCAATAGTTAAAGTTCTTACAGTATAAGAGAAATCGAAATCTTGATCTGACCATGCTGATACTTCAGCTTCATACGAGAAACTTACTTTACTAACTTCCTGCAAAGTCGTAAAAAACAAGTTTAGCATGTGTACCCATCAACTGAACAAAATATATGAGAAAAAGTTACCTTTAGAGGATGGCTGGTACTCCCGCATAAAAAGTCTGTCCCAGTACCAGGGTTCACTTTCAGCAAAATCTTCTCTCTTTTGGAAATTGTCTTCCCAACGGGATTGACATATGCTGGAAAACTAAAAGGTACATTAAGGCAAAACTGGCCATCTCGATATATTAACTTCTGAGACCAACTCATCTTGATTGAGAGAGTGGAGCCTCCAAGAACCTAAAGGATAAACATAATAGTTAACAGAAATAATGGGAAGAAATAAATACTGAGTGATTGACATGAAAACTGAAGTAAGCTCTGCATGCACCAGATAATAACCTGTGGAACTTTTAAAGTGTATATCCGGCCTTTAAGGAAGCGCCCATCTTCAGATTTGGCCATTTTCTCAATGCCTGTTATATCTTCCATTGTAATCAACTGAGTACGATAAGATCTTCCACTAACATCAACCTCGACACCTAGAAGTGAACCCTGTTAGCCACATCATATTTTTTCTTGAGAACTTACGATTAGTTGCTTCAAATACTAAAGGAAAAGACTGACATGATCAGCACGTATCTCAAATAATTTATAGCAAGCCATCATAATTATATTATCAGCATATATATAAAATTTATGCGCCTGAACGACAAAATGTGAAGTTTTAATTTTACTTAACTATGCAAAAGTTCGGCCCTGTTTGTGATTTCAACTCATTTCACTTATTTTATCTATTACAACTTTTTTGAAATTCTCACCCTAAATATAAACACATCTCATATTATCTCACTAAAAAGAAAATTGATGCTTTTTCAAACAACCGTTCTTGAGTTCATATTATGACCCAAGAAGGAAAAGGCATACGGATACCTAAAATGAAAGCAGGAAGAAGAATATTGAAAATACATATTGCTCCTAACGGGCAACATCAATCGTTTATCGAATGGATCATAGCATGAAAAGGGGTAAAAAAGAATGGTAAATGAAGATGATGCCGCTCGTTAAAAGCAAAACAATCCAGTGAATTCTCAAGTGAAACCATTATGCATATTTTCGGTGCAACTATTCAATATGCTTGGGGTTCTATCGTACCATGCGTATTCTAAAGCTGTCGATTGTCGTTGCGGTCATTCGCATGTTTTGGGAAAGCAGAGGCAAGGATCTTAGCGCAGACTGAAAGGCTCTGGTTTTCAGAATGGATGATATTAAAGCAGCGGATCTTATAGGTAAGAACACTTGGAATGATGGATATTGTTATACATCATATCAAGTCAATTATATGATTCGATTATCATTCGAATAAAAACAATTGATTTTCCATCTCTACGAATTGAAGTTCGTGTTCCTTGGAAACTTTAACTCTGGAATCCTGGATGCTTTCCTATTCTTGGGACACCTAATATTGTTTGTACTGGTTCAAACTAAAGATTACTTGCTCAAAGGAATTGTATGCACTCCTTACGAGCCAAGCCTGAGTTAATTGGACTAAGTAAATTGGATTATGTAGGCTTCCGAGACAAAAACCATTTATTTTCAAGCTCGTGGAGCATATCATGCCTGCAACTCATAACATCGCCATTCACGCACAGGAACCAACTAGCTAGTGCCATTCAGTCCAACTCTTCAAGTTCAAAGGCTCGATATGACATTTTTTACCGAAGGTTTTGTTTCTCTATACAGCTCGTCAATACGTGTGACAGTGAATCGTACAATAATTGTTCCAATTTCATGACTACAATAATTACTAAAATTAAAAACAACTAATATGCACAGATAACTTTAACAAATTAATATTGATTAAACACATTTTTTAAAAGAAAAGCATTATTCGGAAAAAGAATTAATTTCTTGAAAAACCAGTAAACCTAAATTAGTCTCTTCCAAAAGTCGTATGTTCGTAACCACTACCTGCGCTCCCATCGGCACCGCAATGCGACAATCGCACCTCCGGCCCGCCATCACGCAATGCACGCGCCACGTCCCGTTCACCGAGACGAAGGCAGTGTCCAAATAGGTCTCGATCTCCATCGCCACTCCATGCATTTGCAGCGGTATCAAAGCCGGCGGCTCGCACCGGCCGTACACGTAAGGTTGGTAGCTCGGAACGTCCGGGTTGTCCACCACTTCCGGCTCCGGTACCACCACATACACCATCGGTGCCGACGGCAAGTAATCTGACGAAGACTTCGACATAGCTGGAACTACCGCCGGAGCAGACGAGAAAACCGACTCCTTACCGTAGTATACTCGCTTCGAGAGCTTCAGGCCGCACTCCACGCATGTTGAGAACTCAACGGCCATTTCCTTTCTGCCTCAAAAATCACTTCCCGGGGACGGTCGTTGATTACGTTGTGAAAATCTTTTTATCTTTCATTATTGAGAGTACGGAATCTCTGGCAAATCGAGTCCATCTTTATGGAACAGTGATTGTTTAACCAGAGGCTCAACCAACCGTCCTCACTGTACGTCTCTGGAAGCACAGAAAATTAGCGTCAGAGTTTGACAGTTTGCGACGCTTCGATGAGGTATATATGAGATAGAGTTTAATATGAGAGAGAGAGAGAGAGAGAGAGAGAGAGTTAGTTTTGAGGTGAGGTCCTGCTTCTATGAAAGAGTGAAGACGAGGGTTTGGACTGTGCGGAGAGAAATTATTAATCTGTTTGGCATGCAGAAGAAAAAAAAAAAGTAATATTTATATATGTAGGAGGGCCATTGGAAATTCGGCAAGTGGAGGTTGGCGGATGGGTATTCTATAGTTGGATGGACAGTATATTTAAAATATAAAAATCTATGATAATTTGAGAATCGTACATTTAAAATATATTATTTTAATTTAAGACTGGTGTACATGAAGAGCTTCTATTATAATATTGATGTATTAAGAATTATGAGATTTAGATATCGTTTGTGATAATGAGTTCAGATTAATTGAGTTAAAATGAGATTTTAAAATTAAATAAAATATTATTTTATAATATTATTATTATTTTGAGATTTTAAAAAATTAAATTAGTTTTTATATTTTTTATAAAAAGTTAGAAAAGTTAGAAATAATTTATAATAATAAAATGAGATTACATGAGTTGAAATATATTTTTGTATCTGAACGGAATTTAAATGTTATTAAAATTCGAATTTAAAATTATTAAAAAATAATTTGAAATTACAATATATTAATTCAAATATTTTATTAATTAACATAAAAAACAATTTTAAATGCATCACCTTATTTTATTTTTTCAGTCGGAGATGCCAAATTCAAAATATCATTACTCTTCATATTTTCTATCAAATGAGTTTCACGTGGGACTTTGGAGATACTCTAATAGAAGAATAAAGTATGGATTAAGCAATCTAATATTGATTACGACACTTAATTTACTCAGAGTAAGTCTTAAATTACTCAAAGTAAGTCACGGGAGGTCCCACCATTATTCCTTAGTTATTAATTTTTTAATTAGCTTTATTTCTTTTAGTTTTATAACTATTAGAAGGTTGAAACGACCACATAAAGAATGTTTGCATCATAAGCCATGATAAGGTTCTCTGTAGAATTTTTCCTTTAAAAAAAAAATTGATAAGGGACAAAATCACGAAAATTCACATGATATGCTGTGTGACTATGGTTTTACTATCAAGTGCCACCATATCTAGGTCTCGTCATATAATGATGGGAAGTTGGAACGATCACATATGATCACGTTCTGATCAGTAAGATGCGGATTACAGTTTCCTTCTATTTTTGTCTAAATTTATAAATCTGAAACGTCATTTATACTTATCTTGTCGTAGATGAAGTAAAAAATATAATTTATAATTTTAAGATTTATACTTTATAACTTAAATACTAATTTTATTATTAAAAAATTATTTATTATTTGGTAATGATATATTTAAGAGTAATATTATACGTATTTACAATTTTATTTATAAGACTTATTTTGCTATTTTTTTTAATTTAAAATTTATGATTTTTAATATATCAATAATTGACATGTAAATAAAATTTTTAAAAATTTTCTTAAATAAATTTAGTATTTTTCTATATATTAAGATTAAATCAATTTCAAATATATTACATTTATTTGAAAACAAATTAAAAAGTACTGATGAGGTAAAAATTATTTTAGAGTTTTATGAGACTTTTTGTCATTTGACATTTTTTTCAAAGTTCGAATGACGTTTTGTATTATTCGAAAATTCACGTTTGATGAAGAACATCAAATTGATTTTTTTTTTCTTTTTTCAAACCTATTTTTTAGCTTATTTGAAAAAAATGTTTTAATATATAACATTTAAACAAGCTAATTTTTATATCAAAAATATTTTAAACCTATTTAAATACTTTTCAAAACTCTTATCCCATCCTTAAATAAGTTCGATACTTTTTCTAATAACTCTGTTTAATAATAAAAATATTTCATCTCAACTATTTTTATTTTATTTTACTTTTATAATTTTTAATATAATAATATTATTAAAAAATAATATTTTAATAATATTTTTTATTTAAAAATATTTTATCCATTTCATTATCCAAACAATTACAAGCCTTTATGAGTTGTGGTTACTTAGACATGGAGGGTCTCATCTTGAGATAATGGGAACGGTCCCATCTGATTATGGGCCTCAGTAGTGACAGCTTGGACTTGAAGGCGACACTGTGGCTTTGGTAGCAATTAAGATTGGATTTAAGTATCAAGAATATTTTGCATATTTTAAAAATATTTTATTATTAGTTTTATCTATTTTATTATTATTCATTTATTTTGATTATTATTTAACATTTTAATATTATTTTTTATCTATTTTTTATAACTATTCATAAATCTTTTTAACATTTTTCACTATTCAAATACACATGATTGTTCATTTTAAATATATATATATATATATATATATTGATGGTAGTCATGATTCTAATTACCGTCTTCTACTCTTCAAAATAATAATAATAAAATAAAAATATCTAAGTAAAAGTCAATAATCGGGTACCCTCGGGACCACGGTGGTCCCAGATCGTGGTCCTATTGTCCTATTGTTGCTCCATTTTCCATACGAGTCGTAGACTTGTCGTGTCAAAATAATGCGTGCTAACTGCTTAAGTCTTCGACGTTAAATTTGCTTTTAAATGATAAAATGACTAACAAATGTAACAATCATTCTTTTTTTTTTTTTTTTTTTCAATTTGGCAATGATATAACTACTTCAGCTAAATACAATGGAGTAGTCGGAAATATTCTAATACAAAACTAAAACGAGGCAACAATCATACGCTTATTTGTTTTTTATTTTATTTTATTCAATTAAAGAGTGACGAGTATCTATCTGTTTTTATGTCTATGTGTTTTTATGTTTTAAAACATTGATCAATTTTAACATGGACTAAAATTATTAAATCATGCTTACAATTCGCTTTATGTATGCAAAACAGAAGTTAATGTTCTCTTACTATTTTGTAAATTCATAAAACGCATGTGAGTAACCGTGATTAGGTTAATGTTAGAGTACTGTACCATATAATATGAAAAATCCTTCATTTTATTTTTTAAAATATATAATCTATTATATTTTTTTATCATATAAATCACAAAATTATTATTATTATTATTATTATTTAAATAAGTAGACAAGATTTACACACCCAACTTCAAATATCATTTGTGAGCTAATTGCGAAACTGTTCCTCTAGCCTCTCTTTAAAATTCTCTATTTTTTCTCAAGAAAAAATTATTAGCAAACAATCTAGAAAGAGGGTGGGTTTAGATTTATTTCTCAAGAAAAAATACTACAAGACTTGTTAGCCGTTGATTTTTCAGATTGTCAAAGATTTAACTAAAAGAAACAATGTGTGACCCACACACGCATTGCAAAGTTTGTGCGCGATCTCCATGCGCCACCACCTAAAGAGCTCAAACGCTGTCATACACAATATTTTTGGATTTATCGTCATCAGCAGTTTTAGGATCGACAGTCCGACGTGCTCTTAGTGTGGAGCGTGTTTCTCACGCACCACGACAGACTCCCCGCCATATGCTTTTTTGATTTTTAGTACTTTTTATTTATTTATTTTATTATTTTCAGTATTTCTTAGATATTTTGTTTTGTTTTGTGTTTGTTTTAGGCAATGATAATAATGAATTGACTAATTCTTAATTATCTTGCTCCTCTTTTAGAGAATGTGGGTGATTCTTCCCTCTCTATTTTTGAAAGATATGGGTAGCTCTTCCATTTCTTCTTTTGAAAGGCAGGAATTTGGTTACTTTTGTTTTTATAGAATACTACACTTTCGGACAAATAAAGATTAAATTTTTTAAAATTTTTGTCAATAAAAAATTTACAGAAATTAAGACATTGTCAATCACAAAGAAGTTTGTATACGAGAGTATTCCAAATATTTGAGTAGTTTGATTTGTAATTTAAAATTTTCCTTATTTTATTCGTCACAATTATAAATTTGAATTTATGGAATGAAATAAAGTCTTTTTACATAAAAAAAAAAAAAATCAAATATCATTTATCCATCTAATCGTGCCAATCTTAACCTATTGAGGTTGGCACTTAGAATTGATGTCTCATAATATCTTCTAATATTTATAATTGAAATTGTATGCTCTAATCTTACAAAATGTTAAAAATATCTATTTACATAAACTAAAAGATAGGGTCGTAAGTTATAATTTTAATAATATATTCTTAAAGAAAGAGACAGTTTGATAAGGGAACAAAATATCGATCTAAATAACGAAAAAAGAAAAAAACGTTTTAAAAATAAACAAGACATACGAGGAGGGTTACCTGATCGTGATATATGGCGGATCTTTAAGACAGTTTGACAAGGGAACAAAATATCGATCTAAATAAAAATAAATAAATAAACGTGTTAAAAATAAACATGACTTACGAGAAGGGTTAAGCTGATCGTGATATGTCGCGGAGTTATATTGCACGGTAAATTCACAGAATAGAAAATTTTTAGAGAGTGAGAGTCAGAGACCACAAGGGGTTTGGTGCTTCGGTCCGATTGGAACATGTTAGGAACTCAGGGTAAGAAGATGGGAGCAACCTCATCTGATTACCACACTAAACAAAGTGCGAAAGTGATGCCAGCTTAGTGCGATGATTAGTTTAAGGGGACAATTATTAGTATGAGTGGATCGCGGAGAGCCTCTCCTCTAGGTCAATTATCTATCAACTTTAAGGATAAAATACAATAACTTTATATTAATCTAGATCAGGTGGTCCCCTTCGGAAAGAGGCCAGGTCATGATCTGGAGGTCCGGGGCCTCCAGGTTCTACCTTTAGTCACGTATTGTCAATAACCACCGACCAATTTTTCACGCGGATGCTAAACATATGTTATCTCCTTAGCTACTAAATTTGAACAATTTATGTTCCACTTCGCACAAACGTGGAAAATGAGACGGTGACTTTGACAATTAAATTAACAATGTTGATTGCATGTGAAATTATTTTTGTTTTGTTTGTACGTGGATCTCATGTGGCCCCCGTTTGGGGATTTTGTGAATTAATATCGTACCATAATTGATCGGTCCAAATTTCAAAAGAGAACAGTTGGCATGGCGTTAGATTCGTTGTACCGCTGTTTATGCCTCTTTTTCTTCGTCGTCAAACATATCCCCGGACATGTTCTATGCAGGTTGCTCCATTCTGAATACTTTATCTTGATTTTGTTTAGGATAATTTTTTTTTATAGTCTATATTTGATGGATTGTGTTGCAATTTATATAGAAATGCTCTATTTTTATAACTTAATGAAATGAATTTTTTATATTTTTAAAATTTCTTATTTGTATATAAGGGTATTTTAATTAATTTTATTTTAAAATAGAGATTTTTTTATTTGTTTATTATTTAAACTATAAATGAATCTAATTTTTTGGACTGTATGTAGTATTACCCGTTTGTTTATAGGAGCGTTTGTGCTCGTGTAGTTCCGTGTTTCGTGGGTCGATCATTGATGTCGCGAGATTTCCATTGTTGTAATTTTTTATGTGGGTAATGTTATATTCTTTCGTAGAATTGTAAGTACGGTAAAATTGATTTTAAAAAAATAATGTCTATTATTATTATTATTTTTAAAATAATTATACAATACTTATGTATTTACAATTGTAATTATTATTTTTCTTTTTTTGACGTAATAACTCATTGTCTGTTTTTGTTTTTTTGTTTTTACCGAAATGATTTTGCTTAAGGCTGATTGCATAGCCATGCAACGGTTAAGGCAAAATGGGTGTTACATAGCCCATATATGTTTTTCCTTTTTTATTTTCAGTCACAAGTTCCAAAGTGGAAAGATATGAATTCATTTTCTTCTCTCGACCAAAAAAAAAAAAAAAAAAAACGAAAGAAATAAATGAAGAGTTGAGGAGCTTGGAACTCCCTAATTGAACATAGCATAATCCTTAAAACGAGTCTCGTTTACGTTGATAGAGACTCGAATCTATAATTTTGTCTGGTAATCTTGTTTTTGTACTTTTATTTAGTCTGTTTTGAAACTAATTAGAAAAGTAAAAACAAGAGATTTTAATTGGGCCTCGAAGAAACAATAATGACATCAATGGTTTTAAATGGGCTGTTGAAACAGGGCCCTTAATTTCTGAACGGGAAGTAGATTTTAAATGGGTCTTGAAGAAACAATAAAGAGAAGAAGAAAAGGCATTGCAGTACTTGTAGTTGTCGATATTCCGCTGCTTTGCGATTTTGAAAGACACGTAGAGGCCCAGCCCAGCAATTGAAACGACGTCGTCTATACTGAAAGACCTTTTCGCTTTACTCGCATATTCGTTCTTGGGGAGAAAGAAAGCTTCGGTTTTATTATTCATCTTTCCCTTCCAAGCTTGTCAGTCTTTCTGAAGTCTCTCATACACAAACGAAACCCTCAAAATACAAATCAAAGCACATCCAAACTAGTGCTAAGGGATGAGTCGTGGAAGCGGAGGTGGCTATGATCGTCACATCACGATTTTCTCACCCGAGGGCCGTCTCTTTCAAGTGGGTATGTATTCTGTAGAAACAATTTGATGTTTTTCAAATATCCATTTTCAATTTCAGTTAGTCTTTATACAGGTTATTACACATGTAGGACTGGTCGTAGAAACAAGTGGTGATTAATTGTAATGTCGGTTCCAGTTAGGTATGCAATATCGCACCGATCCACTGATATTTCAGTTGAACACATTGGTTCAAACGATGGAAGTTTTATGGTTTTCTGGCCACTGAGTAGAAACCCTTTTAGAATCTGTGGTGGTTTATTTGAACCTTTATGTAGTTGCTGATAAATCCGATGAAACTAACGATAAATGAATATTACTTAGATGCTTACTTATATATATATATATATATATATATATATATATACACATAAAATATTACTTAGATGTTTAAAAACATAGCTCCTGAACTTTTAGGTTGTGTTGTGTAGTCTCAATTAGGTATGCAATATCATGTACCTGAAGTTCGCTGAGCGTGGTATCAGAGCTGTTAAAGTAAGAAAAATCTTGAGTGGACACTTCCTGGCTGTGTGGGAAAGTATAAGTTTTTCTAGTTTTGGATATCCGAAGGCTTAGATCATTCTGTATCTCAAACAAAGTCAGTAGTTATGCCTCCATGCCTCCAAAGGCTTATTCTAATTAGGCATCCACCAGTATCAGCTACCTGGAGTGACAAGTCCATTGCACTTGGTATCAGAGCTGTTAAAGTAAGAAAAAATTTTATTGGACACTTCCTGATTGTTAGGAAAGTGTGGTTATATATTTATTCTAGTTTTGGTTATCCAAAGGCTTCTATCACATTATGCGTATCTCAAACAAAGTCACCAAACCAGAAAAGCCACTTGTGAAGGTCTAACTCGACCTCTTGTTTGGTCAATGTGTAAAAATTGAATTCTCTCATTCGTGTTTTTTAATCTGTTATATTCTAATTTGTTTGTGTTTGCATATGAATGAGTGAATAGAGTATGCTTTTAAGGCTGTGAAGGCCGCTGGAATAACCTCAATTGGCGTACGAGGAAAGGATTCAGTATGTGTTGTGACCCAGAAGAAGGTCCCGGTGAGTATCAGTTGCTCTTTCCACTAAAGTCTCGCTTTACCTTAATTTATAATTGATGCAGGCGACATAAATTGAGAAAATTGATACAGGACAAGCTGTTGGATCAAACAAGTGTCTCACATCTATTCCCCATCACTAAGTATCTTGGGTTGTTGGCAACTGGCATGACAGGTTTGATATAACTCAAAACAGCCCGTCTGCATTTAAATTGTGAAATTCATTGTAGAAAGAGTTCAATATGATAACGTGCCAGACTGTATTGGAATTTGACTCTTCCGTAACTTTTATTGGTTGAATACTTCATCCTCTTTGGTTATAATATGAAGATATAATCTATGAAGTTTTCTATCCATTGAATCGAAACTTAATAATTTTGGGGTCCCATTTTCCAGCTGATGCAAGAACCTTGGTTCAACAAGCAAGAAATGAAGCAGCTGAGTTTCGCTTCAGATATGGATATGAGATGCCTGTGGATGTATTGTCTAAATGGTATGAGGTTCATTTCTTACTAAATCGAATTCTTGCTAAAAGAAAAAAAAAAAAAAAAAAAAACCTAAAACTAAAACAAATTCCACCAATCTTCAATTTATAGTTTGCAATGTGGTTGAACTTTGAAGTTAGACAATTACTCTACTATATGTATTGGGTTAGAAATTAGGGGTGGGCAGTGGGACCCTACTACCTAGTCCCGCCCCTCTTCTACATGGCGGGGCGGGCAACCCTGCTCCACACATATGGGGGCAGGGTACCCCGCCCCCCATCTAGCCTCCCCAGCAGGGGGCGGTGAGGCCCAATCCCGCCCCGCATTTCTCTCACCCCACTCCCGCTCCCCGCCCCCGCTTCCGCTTATATATTATATATATAAATATTTATATATATATACAAATTGTATATATATGAAAGTATATATTACACTTTGTTAGATTTATTCACAAAGTATACACTAGCAAATTTAAAAATTACATAGTTTAAGAACTTCAATTTACATAAAATATGCACTAGCAAATTTAAAAATTATATAGTTTAAAAACTATTATACTACAACTTACACAAAATATGCATAGAAAATTTAAAAGTTATATAATTCTTAAATTATAGTCACATTTATAAAATTTAAATTTACAATTTGGATCTAAAAATGTATTTTTGATCACTTTTAGATCTAGGTATAATTTTTAAACCTAGTGAAATGTAGTTCACTGCCCGCGCATCGTTGGGGCAGGGTGCGGTGAGGGGGCTGCCCCACACCATATGGTGCGGGTAACACCTCTATTAGAAACATTAATTTTGAATTGCTTTTCTTGAGTGAAAAAGATTCCAGTAGTTTCTTCACCTCCGAATAGATGATAAGTACAATGAATTATACATGGTGCATTTGACTCAAAAGGAGGAATTTCTAATCTTGTAGTTTGTAACTCCTTTTTCTTCTAATTTAAAATATTTATGTGCTTAATTTTTATTACTGTTCACTCTTGCTCATATTTTGTAATATCTAATATGAAAGATAATGGTAGGTGGTATATGAGATTTCGTATTTTGTGAGAATGAGGAATTCTTGATTTTTATAAGATTCTAATGAGACTCTAATTATATCATTGACTAGTCTTTTTAGAGTACAGACCATGTGGTGTGGGCCTTTCAATGAGGTGTTACAAATGGTATTAGAGCGTATCTCAACTAGAAATGTGAGACTTGAGTTGTGTCACTTACAAAGATTGGCCTGATGAGAACGTAGAGAATTTAAGGGGGGAGATCGTGATATCACATATGTTAAGGATAAGAGTAGGTGGCGTATGAGATCCCATATTGTTTATGAAGGATAAGTTCTTGCTTTTTATAAGATTCCAATAGGACTCAAATTGTATCATTGACTAGTTTTTTTAGAGAATAGGCCATGTGGTGTAGGCCTTCCAATGAGGCATTACATGTTTAGTATATGCACTTTATTAGTTGGTTGAAATAAATATTTATACTGTTGTCTTGCTTAGCAGCTAGCAGGTATGCTTCTAGTGTAGGAAAGGGAACAAATCAAAGATCTCTTCATTGTTTAATAATTTTTGTTCACTTGATTTTTGGGTTGATTTAAATGTGTGGTTTGTTTTCTTTCCCATAAGATATGTTCCTGTTGGCTTGGTTTAAAGTAACATGGACCACCTTGATACACAGTCTTGGGTCAAATAAGATATAAAAAGTAAAAGATGAAGATGATGATTTGAGGCTTATGCAGGAAGGGACACACGGTGTCTTGTTTTATGAGACTTTCTAAATTCAGGAACCTGGATGCTAGGGGAAGTTAGCAATTCAGTAGCCAAGGAGATGTTAGATAAGACTTCTTAATTATTGTATCAAAATTTTGACTATTGATAATATGAGAAAGAGAGGCATTCAAGTAATCGAATGGTGTTATATGTGTAAGAAGAGCGGCGAATCTATTGATCATATTTTCCTGCATTGTGAGGTGGCAACTTGGTTTTGGAATGCAATTTCTGCTAGAGCTGGATTTTCATGGGGTGATGCCCTTGTGCGTCTCGGATGTATTAGCAATTTGGCCAAGAATTATTGGAAAGACATTAAGCCTGAAATTATGAGAATCATTCCCTTCTGCCTTCTGTGGTGCCTATGAGCTGAAAGAAATTTTTGATAACAGTGAACATCCTTTAAATGAATTATGGGTCTTTTTTCATAATACTTTTTAGTTTTTGGGTTTCTAATCTTGTAAGGTATGGGAATGAATGTTCTGGCTTGTTTTAATTCCCATGTTTTAGCTTGTAAATACTTACAAAAAAAAAATGTTTTAGCTTGTAAATAGGTGTCTCTCAATTGTGTACTCCCTGTGTACTTGAGCTATGCCTAATTACTTGGAATAAAATTTCTCTTATTACCTATTAAAAAAATAATATATATACTTGAAATTTCACAGTTTTACAGTCAATAAACTTAATCTCCTTGATTGCTAGAATGTTAGTTTGGTCTAATGTTAACCTGGAAGCATAAAGGGTTTATTACTTGAGGTTTTGAGGACGATACACTCAGAGTACTTATGTGTCAATAATTATGCTTCCTCAAATTCCGAAGCATCTGTAAATTCCCCCCCCCCCCCCCCCCCCCCCCTTTTTTCTCTCTTTATGAACATTTGCTTATGTTTATACGCTGCAATCTGAAGCATATGGAATTGTTTGCATGCCAGGATTGCTGACAAATCACAAGTCTATACTCAACATGCTTATATGAGACCACTTGGAGTTGGTTTGTTCTTGGCCTTTTCCTTAGCTGTCAAAGAGTCCTTTTTTATGGCTGTGTTATATATGTATGCTCTATTATTGATTTTTTTCCTGCCGCCTTTGATTTTCTGTCTTTGCTTGGAAGTCTCCATGGTTTTGGGCATTGATGATGAATTTGGACCTCGACTTTACAAATGTGACCCAGCTGGCCATTTCTTTGGTCATAAGGTATTGTCAACTTTTATCCTGCACAAATTTTTTTCCCTGACCTTCAGCTTTTTTGTTCTTACAGTACTCAAGATGAGCACCACAAGAACTTTCCTACCCTTATCCACCTATGTTTTGGGTTGGCAATTGCCTTGAGTACTTGCTTACAACATTCTCGTCAGGACTGAACTTACAATCATAACTAACTTCTGCATCTCATTCCTGGAGTACTAATAAAACCTACATGATGATGTATTTTGTCTAACCTGACTACTATGATAGTATTTGTATCCAGAAAAATTTCTATGAAGGATCAAGTGCGTATGGAGTTTCAAGCAACAAAGTTTCAAAAAATGAATTAGGAGCTGTAAACTACGTGCTCATTCATAAGCTTTGCTTGCACACAATATGATAATATCAAGTATTTTGTACTGATAAATATGTAAATAGCAAAGTATTTAGCTCCTAACTTGTAGCTAGGTGTTCTCTATCGAATACTTCCTGTGTATTTGGGCCATGCCTATTTGCTTGTTTCAACAAAATCTTAGGTTACTTATTAAAAAAAAAAAAGCAAAGTATTTTGTTGCCTGTGATGGCTCGTATATGGGTTGATCATTATAAGATTACTAGATTGCATAATCACAATCAAAGGAGTCTGTCATTTGCTGTTAAAATTTCTAGATCAGCTTATATTTAACTGAAATTCTTCAAAAAAATGTGAGTGGTGATCTTGAGATGTTTACAGATACTGTATTGTACTTGCTTTTATGTATGTATTTTCTTTCTTTCCCTACATGTTAGTTATTGCTTTTTAGGAGCATCACTGTATATTGCTTGTTCACAATCATTTCGACGGGACTTATGTTTCATGTTTTCTTCATTTGGATTTAGTTTGAATTTCAGCCCTATGAGTCATGATATACTTTGTTTTAGGCCACAAGTGCTGGATTGAAAGAGCAGGAGGCAATTAATTTCTTGGAGAAGAAAATGAAGAACGATCCTGCATTTACCTACGAGGAGACAGTGCAGGTAAATAATATCATTAGTCAATTTTGAACGAATTTCATGTGTCATTAACAATTGGTTAGAAATTGGTTTTAAGTAACGCAATGGTTCCATTTCATGGATCTGTATTGGAGTCCATTTACTTTTAATTATCAGTTGTCTGATCCAGGTCCGTTATAATATCTGTAACGGTCGATTCTCATTCTCCGTCTGATGTCTCTAATTGCTTTTGTTTATAGACTGCAATTTCAGCCCTGCAATCAGTTCTGCAAGAGGATTTTAAAGCCAATGAGATTGAGGTATTGAATATCCCCACTGATGTTGTCCCTATATTATCATTCACCGCTTTCTCAAGTTTCTGACGACGACACCAACAACAACGATCTTGATTCAGCTTTTTTAATTTCTTATTATAGGTTGGAGTGGTGAGGCAGGAGAACCCGGTCTTTAGAGTGTTGTCGATGGAGGAGATTGACGAGCACTTGACTGCCATAAGCGAGCGTGACTGAGACTGCACCGGAGCCTGAAACAATCTGGATGATTAGCTCGATTCACTTAGATGGTGGATGCATTTTAGTCGTGTTATTTTGAATCCACGAAACGTGTTTTTAGGATTTTTCCTTCCGAGCTTATAAATTCCAATACATACTGTTGCCGTTTTTTGAAGTTGATACTTGATATTACCACCGGATACGACATTATGGCATGTAGAAACTGGAACTATGCTTTAATAACCGATTGTAATTTAGGCCCCGTTTGTATTCGAAAGTGAGTTCAACTCATCTCAACTCATCTTCATTTTATTATTATATTTTTATAATTTTTTATATAAAACACAAATTCTTATACACATTTTTCAAATCTCAATACACATTTTTCAAATCTTAACACACATTTTCAAATCACAAAATAATAATAATATTAAAAAATAAATTAAATTCATCTCAACTCATCTCATCTCCGAATCTAAGCGGGGCTTAATCGTTCAAAAGGTCTAACAAATTCATAATCTTACTTCTAAAAAAGACAAAAAAAGGTATAACAAGTTCTTCCTCGGGATAGACGATAGTTATGTTTCCAATAGATTTCATTTGGGCTAGTTGGGGTCAATGTCTATGGTTGCGAACGACTAGAATTGTTTGTGAACAATTTGAGTTTGTCTATTATAAATTTAACTCAGATTTGATTTATTTGATAAATGAGTTGTTTATGATCATTACTATTGATTTGTTTGAATATTAAACGAGTTAAATTTGTATAATCTTGATTTGATTTGGTTTAGGTTTGTGAACAAAATTCATATATTTTAATTCGGTTTGGGCTCGTTATAATATATGTAATATTTTTTACATATATTGTTTTATTGTATATATTTTATGTGTTATATAGATATTTTTTAATGTTTTGTATAAATAATATATTTTGTTACTTTATGTATAAATAATAAATTTTATTATTTTGTAATAATAATATATAAAGTTCACAAAAGAATTATTAAATCAAATGTTTATAAAGAGTATGCAACTTGACTTAGTTTGGCTCGATTTGCATGACTCATTAAAGAGTAAAAACGTAGATCGATAAAAAATTCGATTCAGTTTGAATTCCTTTTTGATTAGTTTGAACTCTGTTCAACTCGACGAACTCTCAACTTGACTCGAGTTCGAGCTCATTATTTGAATTTAACTCGACTCGATTCAATAATCCAAAATCTCGACTCAATTTAAATCGTTTGTAATTTTATTGTCCAAAAGGTCTATCAAAACTCTTAATCTTACTTTTACAAAAAGACAAAAAAAAGGTATATCAAGTTTTTTCTTGGAATAGTTATGTTTCCAATAGATTTCATTTGGGCTGGTTGAGATCAATGGCTATGGCTGCAAACGAACAGAGTTGTTCGTGAATAATTTGAATTCGATTCGTATAAAATCAACTCGAATTCGATTTATTTAATAAATGAGTTGTTCGTGACCATTAATATTACTTTGATTATTAAACGAGTTAAATTCGTATAGTCTCGACTTAACTTGGTTTAAGTTTGCGAACAAAATCCTTAAAAATTTGATTCAACTCCTTTTGAGCTCGTCACAATACATGTAATATTTCTTACATTTATTTTTTTTGTTGTATATATTTTATGTGTTATATATATTATTTTTAATATTTTATATAAGTAATATATTTTGTTACTTTATTTATAAATAAAAAATTTTGTTACTTTACAATAATAATATATAAAATTCATAAAAAAATTATTAAATTAAATGTTTATAAAGAGGAAACAATTCAAATAATTATTCGACTCAATTTGATTTGATTCACGTGAAGTTAAAGAGTAAAATAAAAATCGATAAATAATTTAATTCGATTTAAATTCATTTTTGATTGACTTAAACTCAACTTGACTCTCGACTGTATAACCTCTAAACTTGATTTGAGTTCAAACTCGAATTATTTAAATATAACTCGACTCGGGAATTAAAAAACTCGACTCAATTTGAATAGTTTGTAACCCTATCAGCTGCTCAACCTGGCCACCGCGTTTTTCTTCTCTTAGCTCAATAAATACCCGCCCACCCTGCGAAGACTATCCCATCCATGATTCCCTGTCCCACTTTAGATCTCCAACCAGTTTCTGTTCAGGTCAGTTGCAACTGCGCCGTCCTTCTCCAACAGCCACGCGGTTTAAACTAAAGAATATTTGCAAATATGATATACAACTTTTAAGTAATTGCCATTGGGGATATGTCTTAAATTAAATAATGAATTCATAAATTAAAATTTTTGAACATCCGGGTCCTTTCAGTCTAGCATACGCCTTTATTATACCTGTTGTCCGCTTGACGGTCAAAAGGATAATGTTATATATATTTTTGAAGTGTGCAGTTTTTGTAGGTTTTTTTTTTAAATAATAAATATTATTATTAAAAGATTATTTTTATATAAATTTTAGATTTATCTACTTCAAAAAAAAAAAAAAAAGAGTACATAAATTATAAAAATCATTTCTCTAATATTTATGATAAAAAGAATTATTCTTGTACAATTTTCAGGATCTAAAATGATTAGGTAAGGTGGAGATTATAGTTTTAGTTAGTATTTAATTAATTAAAAAAACGATATTTAAGTACGCCGATACTATATAATATTTGTTAACAATAAGTAAATATGAGATTTTTATAATAGTAAATTTTAGTTTTTTTAAGAAGATTGCATATTATATATGTTTTACAATTGTATATAATATTTTTTATAAAATAATTTTAATGTTCATGAGAAAAAAATAACTTCTTGAATTTTACGTAGTCGCTACTCAAAGGGAAAAAAAGAAAAAGAAAAAAGAAAAATAAAAACGGAAAAGGAAAGAGTCTCGAGATAGATGCTTTTAAGTATAAACTCTTTTTGATGCCTTTAGACCCCAAGATATAATCCAAATTCTCAAGCTCTTCAGGTTCGTTTCTTTAATTTTCTCTCCGACTTTTAGGGTATTTTCGTGTACGACCATTGGTCATGTTCTTCAGGTTTTAACGACTTATTGTTCCAATTCTTTGTCTTGGATTTTGTAATTTCTTGATTTTGCCTCATATTTTCTTTTCTAGCCCGTGACTTGCGTTTTGGAAATAAGAGGTTAATGTTGTTTTTTTTTCCTGTTGGAGTTCGAATTTGTTTGTGTTGGCTTCAGTTTTGTTTGGTTGCTGAGAAAATGTTGGAAGCAATAAGGGCGCCGCTGAAATGTGCGTGATTTGATATCAATTTCATGTATTTTTCGTTCTTTATATTCTTTGAAAGCAAAGCTATATTATATTACGGTATTATGTTCCCATTTTTCTTTTCTATTCTTCCTGAGTTTTCTTGGCAACCAAGCAGAGGGAGAGATTTGATGAAACTGAACTTTTGTTTCCTTTGGAAGGAACTATTTTATTGATATACTTACACGATGTTAATGAGTTTATGTCTCAAAGTCATCAGAGATTAAAGGGCTTCTTATAACATATTCATTGATTTTGACTTAAGAATTAAAGTTTGTGTAGAATTTGTGGAAACTTGTTTTGATAGTCTATGTTGTTTAATTTTTTCGCATTGTAATTGTTATAGGGATCGTATAGTCATGGCAACTGCAACTATGGCCACAGCAGCCGGCGCTGCTGCTCTTTTGTACTACACATTGAACCGTAAATTACAGTTGAACGGGTCTTGTGGTGATGATAATGATGATGGTGATGATGAAAATGGTAGTGATGCCACTACTGAGATTCCTTTAGGTATTGACCGTGTTTCACATAGGCTAATTCAAGCTCCTGCTACATGGCTAGAGACAATCTCGACATTGTCAGAGACTCTTAGGTTTACTTACTCTGAAACTTTGGGGAAGTGGCCCATTGGGGACTTGGCATTTGGGATCACCTTTCTTCTGAAGAGGCAGGTAACTGTTCTGAAATGTGATATAGTCACACTAGTATGTGGTATTTTTGTACATCATTGAAGGAATTTGTTGGTATTATTATTATCATTATTGTTTGGTTTACAAGACCACCAAATGAGTTCATGCATGGCAGGGATCTGACTATCTTGTCATTGACCCCTTGTTATCAGGCCAACTTCTGACTGTTTCATTGTACTTTGCAGGGAAACTTACATGTTGCGAGTGTATTTGGTGGTAAAGACAGTTTACTGCTCAAAGGACCAGATATAGCTGCTGAACTCAGATACCTAGTAAACTTGTTGACGCTATGTTGGCATTTTTCAAAAAAACCGTTTTCTGTATTTTTAGAGGAGACTGGCTACTCCAAAGAGAGTGTTATCCTTCAGGAACCCAAAGCAGGAGTAAGTCATGTTTGAAGTTTGAATTCCGCTATGTTTTAAGTTGTTAGACGTTTGCATTGCCTTATTTTTTTCTTTTTATTTAATTTTTTTTGGGGGGGGTGGGGGGGGTTGTGATGGACAAGTTTTGTTCAAAGGTGCGTGAAGCAGTAGTTTACTTCTACAGTTTCAAAGCATAATTTACATTTTTTTACAAGTGCCCTGGATTTTCTGTTTGTTTCTCTTCTGCAGATCTTAAAGCCAGCTTTCACAATTTTAGTTGATCACAACATGAAATGTTTTCTCTTATTGATTCGTGGGACACATAGCATCAAGGATACTCTTACGGCTGCTACCGGGGCTGTTGTACCTTTCCATCACAGTGTTGTGCATGAGGGCGGAGTAAGCAATTTGGTTTTAGGTTATGCGCACTGTGGGATGGTTGCGGCTGCTAGGTGGATTGCAAAGCTTGCTACTCCTTGTCTTATTAAAGCACTTGGTGAATATCCTGGTTATAAAATCAAGGTAAATTTAAGAGGTGTAATCTTTCTTATCCTATGCTTATGTATTAAACCAAAAAATGGGCTTTGCTACAAGGATAAGGTAAAGTGTCACATGATTTAGTTAGCTGACAGTCTTGTATTGTCCTCATTTCAATTAAAGGAGCCAATGTTGATGCATGATACCATAGCAAAAAAGCATATGGTTTCATTAGAGCGTTTTACTACCAATTACTCTTGTTTTACATAATATTTTTATTATTAAATAATAATAATAATAACTATTATTAACCCCTAGGGGTTGGCTTAAGTGGTAAAGGGCTTGGGTTTAGGGGTATGCTCCCCCTAAGTCTAAGGTTCAAGTCTCCTTGGGTGCAAACAATCTCTAGGGGTCATTGGACTAGGAGATTTTTCCCTTGAATTAACCGAGGTGCACGTGTGGAAAACTCTTTGCCGAGGGCCTGTGCACCCTTAGGATTAGACGGGACGTTGTTCCGGATATGTGATACCCCACATGATATGGATAAGGGTGAGTGACGTATGAGATCCCACATTGCTGGGAAATGAGAAGTTCTTACTCTTTATAAGGTTCCAATAGGACTCTAATTGTATCATTGACTAGTCCTTTTGGAGTATGGGCTATGTAGTTTGGGCCTTCTATTGGAGCGTTATAAATAGTATTAGAGCCTATCCCAACCAGAAATGTGAGACTTGAGCCGTGCCACCTACGAGGAACAGGCCCGACGAGAACATCGAGCATTTAAGGGGGGTAGATTTTGATACCTCATATGATATGGATAAGAGTGGGTGGTGTATGGGATCCCACATTGTTTGGGAAGGAGAAGTTCTTGCTCTTTATAAGGTTCCAATAGAGCTCTAATTGTATCATTGACTAGTCCTTTTGGAGTATGGGCCATGTGGTTTGGGCCTTCCATTGGGGCGTTACAGGATATCTGGTGCCAATAAAAAATAAATAAATTATTATTAATGTTTGTTATTTCTCTCAACCTGCTCCTGCTAAGTATCTCAACATAGTATTTATGCTCCTGAAATTTGAAAACTTTTGAGTGGCCCCCTTTGGACCTGCAATGAGCTTAGATGAATACATATATTGTTCCAGTACTGATTATATAATGTAATGTTATCTACTTATGGCATTCTTTGGTTTCTGACAGATAGTAGGGCACTCTTTAGGCGGAGGCACTGCAGCACTTCTAACATATATACTGAGAGAGCAGAAAGAGTTCTCAAAAACCACCTGTGTTACCTTTGCTCCAGGTTTGTGTTCATCATAAAATTATATTCTGGTATTGTTTTACTTTGAAAACTTCATATCCTGTATTATTTACTTTGAAATCTTCAAGTTCTGATCTCTGCTTATATCCAGCAAATAGAATGTTAGCTATGTCATTTGTTGTTTTTGTTCTAATATTTCTAAAATTAGATTTTCTAAAATTGCATGTTGCTTTATGACATAGCTAGAGGACTCACAAAAGTATTACCCCATGCAGCTGCTTGTATGACGTGGGAATTGGCAGAATCAGGCAATGATTTTATTACTTCTGTTATAAATGGAGCAGACTTGGTGCCTACATTCTCAGCTGCTTCAGTGGATGACTTGCGTGTTGAGGTAATTATAAGCTGTATAATTAGTTCTAATGTCTGTCTTGCCTTTAACATGGATCATATTTGGGTATTCATTTTTTCTTTCGTACACTTCTGATAAAGAACTAACTCACTAGTATGGATGGGCCTTATCAGAATGGTATCCTCGAGTGCCTGCCCTTGTATCTTATTGTTTAATCATGGTTAGATGTGGCATCATTAAATGATTCTGACATTGCTCAGAGGTATTGGTCTGGGTCTGGGGTAATATTGCTCTGTTTTCTAGTTGGAGAGGACTAATTTGCACCTGGCTGGTGTAGTATGGCTTGTCCCAATGTAGGATGTTTATTGAGCATGTTGGAATCCCCATAACTTCACGCCCCATCATGGTCAGAATAGTACAATGATACTAAATCTTAGTATGTAAAATGAATCCTGCAACTCTTTTTCTGGTCCCAACTTATCCTGCTCTTTGTTTGATCTATTCACTTGAGATGTTTATGTCGCAATGTGTGAACTCTAGCAACTCTCATCCATGTTAACAAAAACTACACGACTTTGGTGGCCTGGTTGCTTGGTATTTGATATAATATTCACCCTTTCAGTTCCTTTATATCCTTAACTGCATGATCCATCTTATACGAGTGTTTCAAAAAGATATTTTCTTTTACAGGTGACTGCCTCTGCTTGGCTTAATGATCTGAGGAATCAGATTGAGCGTACGAGAATTCTCAGTACTGTCTATAAATCTGCTTCAGCACTGGGTTCTCGCCTTCCATCCATTGCTAGTGCTAGAGCAAAAGTTGCTGGGGCAGGGGCAATTTTGCGCCCAGTTTCAAACAGTACACAGGTAACTCCTTTCTATTATACGAAATTAATTTCACAGTTCACTTTATTAATCACATTACCTTTTCCTCTATCAAGCCGTCCATTAATCACATACTACAGTTTGTTAGCGGGAAGAAAATGGGGGCATTTCAACCAAGCAGCCATTTGTTGATCCTTTTGACATTCTTGGTCTCATTATTTTCCCTTACAGTTGGTGGTTGATTTCCTACTCTGTCCGTTAATTGTCATGAGTACCTGAATTTACTTGATTTGCTTATTAGTTTAAATTACACTACTTTATTTAACCATTTTCTTTTGCTTGTTATGTCTACAGGTCGTGATGAAGAGAGCTCAGAGCATGGCTCAGGCGGCATGGACACGTCCTAACCTTCACTTGTCTTCTTGGTCATGCATGGGTCCCCGTCGTCGGGCCACAGCTGCTCATACAACCTCAAAAGAGGAGGGGAGTTCTCCTGAATCTTCCTCTACTAATGTAGAAGCTTCTGAGCATCTTCTTTCACCCCCTAAGAAAACTGCAACCACAATTGCCCTTGAAACCATTGAGCTTCCTGTGTCTTCGTCTGTAGTAACAAAATGGGCATCAGAGATTGAATGTTCTTATTCTGATGAAATACGTCCAGATGCTGATGGCAACGCTGATCTCAGTGATGGCGAGGATATCATTAGCCATAATAGTCATGAAGACCACATGACTGAAGTTGAGTTATGGCAACAACTTGAGCATGAGCTTTATGATCGGACAGAAGGTGAGGAAGTTGATGCGGCCAAGGAAATAAGAGAAGAAGAAGAAGCAGCCATTGCAGAGGTAGGCGAGGACCAGCCAGTGAGCTCTACTCGAGAAATAAAAGAGGCACACAGATTTTTCCCTCCAGGGAAGATTATGCATATTGTTACCCATCAATCCGATGGTGCAGAGTGTGAAAGTGATGATCACCCTACAGTCAGTGACACGGACAATGGGCGGGTAGAAGAGACAAAGGTGGGGATTTTCCTCACTTCAAGATCACTGTATAGTAAACTGAGGTTGTCACAAACCATGATTAGTGATCATTTCATGCCGGTTTATAGAAGGCAGATTGAAAGAATAATAAAAGAAATTGAGGAGGGTGGTGTCGTTGATGACCATAAGACTGGAGAAGTAGTTTTATAGGAAAAGGGATTCTTTCAACAAATAGTTGTTAATAAGCACAATAGAAAAAGGAACCCTAGTCGTTTACCTCATTGGTTTTGAAGGCTGGCTATCTAGACACAGTAGTAGACTAGTAGTAGTCCATTTGCTTTGCTGTGTGGTGATAGGAAGCCACCAGTCGGATTTCCCCGGCTGGTGAACCCTGGAATCGGTATGTATCATTTTTGCTGCTCTGAAAATGTTGGAAGGGAAGGTCATCGCGGTTAAGTATACAGCAACCAAAATTGCAGTCTTCTCTGTATATTACGCGTTCTTTTATTCTCAATTGATTGATTCAATTTTTAATGTTTCTGTCATTGTTTTGTCGGTATCAGTTACGAATTTTAACTACTAGTACATTTGGATGATTACATGAATGTGTTTTGTTGTGCCTTGCTGGACTTGTTTCACTCCCCAGACTGTACCCTAAATGGGAAGTCCCCCACGGCTGTGCAGAGTTTGAAGACCCGCAACTGCGAGCCATATATGTACGTAAACCAATCAAGAAAGTCGGGTCTTGAACAAAAAATTCAATTTCAGTGACAAGTTTTCTCATGCTGAATACGTGTTTTTGGGAGAAAAAAAGAAGGAAGAGAAAATAAGGGTAAACCCAAAAAATGGGTTAATTTACTCGGCTTTCGTTGAGAGGGAGTATCTGAGTACTTATTTCGCCATAAATGAGCACATGATGGGTTGCAAAGAGCAAGTATCCACATCAGCTATCAGAAGATCTCTACAAATTAAGACCGATATCTTCACCAATGATCCCTTGCTATTATCCTTTACTAATAAAGTTTCCAGCCACGAATCAAAATGTGCTTTCGTGGCTAAATTAGAATCTCTTTGTTAACGTGTTTTGAATGCGTTAATTGGTCCAATCATGATTGTTGTTGATATAAAGTGGATCTTTTCCTAAGCATTTAGTGATTCTCATGTGTTGTGTCCCAATAAGATAGCCATTTCGGATTGGCATGAAAGCTAAGCAACGAATGCAACTCTGCCTGCAGCGATTTTGTGTGTATCATTTTACTGCTCTTCAAGACCTTCGATCGAAATCTCTGGCCACTAGCAATTGACCAAGTAATTAACAGCAATATAATTTTGATTTGGCTTGCAGACTATATTAGTTTTAATAAATATTTTATATTTGGTCTGTGCACATTATTATTTAAAAAAATGAAAAATAAAAAGAGTCACTGCATCCAAAATCCATTAAGGATAGTTACCAACATGTTTACATAAATTTATTATGTTTTTAATTCGATTGATGATTGCTATTTGTTGATACCATAAAAATCGGTCAACACGTCAGGGTGAGAGAAATAATCATTCCTGGCTAATTGGTGTGAGTTGGGTTTCGTTCGAGATTGTTTGGGGCTCTCAGTAACACGGCCGGCACGTACATTGACAACAGATTTCTTGACGTCAAATATCGATGCCGGAATAATTTCATAGCTTAACAGTAGAAGATTCAAATCACTTAAGATTCAATGTGGTTCCCAATGGATTTGACTAGTTCGTCACCTATTGTTCATCTAAAGTAGAGGGATTAAGTTCTCTCTTCTTGATAGTTAAAGTTAAACATAACCCTAAATGTTTCATTTTTTTTTTCTATTTGTTTTTCTTGAATCCAATTTTTTAGTTTGTGTGATATTTAACGTGGCAATTGATAATAGGAGGGCTGCTTTTCTGAAAAAAAAAAAAAAAAATCAGCCAGACCGGTCCTAAGTATCTCCCTTCCAACTCTTTTGGATCTTTAGATTAGATGCTCTCAATTTTATTTATATTTTGCTGCTTTCCAAATTTAAGTCAATTCCTAACGTTATCTTCATTTTGATGCCCGGCTCCTCATTCCTTTGAGTTCTATAGAATCTATACCTGTGTGACACCTGTGTTCTGAACAAATAAACAAATAGACATCATTTTGAGCGTGGCTGAACATTTCTAAGCACTAAATTGTATAGAATATACGGAGTAATTACATGACCAGAACAATTTCAAAGCACCCCCATTTTCAACGGCTATATATATATATATATATAAATTTCCCACGATTCGTATTTATTATTTGTTGTCGTGTGAACAACTAATTAATAGTTAGTTAATGGTCCTTTAAACCCAACCAACAACATAAAAAAGAACGAAGACGAAAAACATCAAAACGCATCAAATATACCTTTAAAAAAAGACCCACACACAAATTAAGCACATGTTACAATTATCATGTTGATCTAGACTTGGACCTTTGTGAAAAGGATAACCACCATGTCTGTTAGTTTCTAGCTGTAAGCAATCGAAAGAATTTTCTCAAGAAAAAAAGAAGTCCACAAACCAACAATAATACATTTTTGCCACGTGTCATTATTTTTTCGACTTTTTGTTTACTACGTCCAATATTCCTTACTTCTTACCTTCTTATTCCCATTCCCCCCCCCCCCCCCCTTCCAATCTACTTGAAAGAAAAAACAAAACCGAAAAAATGAAGATGAAAACAAATAAAAGAGAATTTCCACTGATATGAACATGAAATTTCCTTTGAGAAACACTTCTTTTTGAACGCAAAGGGAGACAATAATCATTTCACATATAATAAAAAAAAAAAAAAAAAAAGAAGAAGCACATACCAAATCATGTAAGGTAAAATTATGATTGTTTTAGGGCCCACTTGGTAATTATCAAAATGTATAATGTGTGACACGTCAGCCAAGATAATCATAATGCCATGTCAAATTTAGTTTTCAATTAATCACTTCGTCACCCACTAGACTTTTCGTGTATGGGAATCCCCAATCAACACGTAGGAATGCAACTTGGCCTTGGTTGACCAAACTCAAGCTAAGCACGTCAGAATTTCTTTTCCTCACAAAATAAATGAAAAAAGTAATAAAGATATATAGTAGAGCAGAATTTTTTTGGGGGTTTAATGTGTTCATACGTTTGGTATACCAAGAATTAAATCCCATTCATGTTCAAACTATATAGTACGGGATAACTTTTCCTATTGTCAATTTATATCAATAAGGTCCCATATTTCTTGATAAACATTGACAGTACAATGCCCACACACAAGCAGAGGCCGACCTAATTATTCAAATATAAAAATAATTTGGCCCTCCTAATTTAAAAAAAAAAATAGTATATCAATAATTTTTAAAAAATTATATATTTAAAATTGTCCCCCAATACTTACATTTTAAATTTCTTTGATTGAAATTGTCCTCTCAAATTTCAAAATTTTTATTGAAATTGTCTCTAGAAAACTACAACAATCTTAAAAAAAATTATCTTATAAGATGATTTATAAATATATATTTTTTTATACAATTTTATAACATATGATTATTGCTTTTTTATATAGTCACGTGTAAAAATATATATTATTTATATTCATATATATCACATATTTTATCAATCGTCCTCTTAAACATCAAATCCTAATTTCGTTCACGCACACACGCATGTTTCACATGGCGCATGGGTGTGAGACTTAGATGATCAATGACAAGCAATCGATAGATCAAATTATCTTCATATTTATACAAGAAAAAACTCTATGTATAATCACTTTTGCATATTTCTTGTGCATTTAATTGAAGTGATTGATTGTTTCATTTTTTTTAATATAAAATAATTACTTTAGCGAATCATATCAATCGAGTGCACAAAATATATATAAAAGCAACTGTAAATAGCAGAATTGCTTACACAAACGTTTAAAATTAATAGGGCATAGAGAGATCATGAGCATATACAAAAAACTTATTTTTGTGATGCAAAAATGTGATCCCCATGTGTGTGTATATATATATATATATTCATGTTGTTGTGGGCGAATGATGGTATATATGGTGGGTGTACTGTTCCTCTGTCTGTGATGCATGGCAAAGAGATGGTGTGTGGGGGGGGGGGGGGGGGGGGGGGGTAATAGTGCATGTCCCTTTCATGTACAAATCGAAATGAGCAATAATTGGAGTCTCTTTTATTTGCTCTGGCAACGCTTGGTCCATTTGTTTTATATATATATATATATACATATACATATATAGAACAAAAGCATATGTATTATCATCTCAACCAAAAAAAAAAAAAAAGCATATGTATTTGATTGCGACTGCTCGGATTTTGATCATAAAATGGGATCGAGCTAGGAGGAAACGCCCCTAAAAATGAAAATAATGGAGGGGATGGTGGGGGCTAATGGAGGAGATGGTTTGCGTAGGGTGCACTGCTTTGCAACATCAACCAGCTCAATAATGAAAGGCGTGATGGATAAAAATCAGATTGGGCCTTATTTTTTTCCTCCGTTTCTTTCACTGTTATCAGTCACTCAAAACTCCAAATTAAGCACCAACATAATATAATATAATATATATAAATATATATATATATAAAAGAAGAAAAAAATAATACAGAAATATTTTCATCTTATCTTATTTTATTTTATTATTATAATTTTTTTAAATTTTCATATAAAATATAATAAATAATTCATTTTTCTTTTTTAATTTTAAAATATTAATAATATTAAAAAATAATAATCTAATAATAAATTATTTAAAATTATTTCATCCCCTCTTACCGTCTAAACGGAACCATAATGTTTCAAATGTGTACCAACTACCAACTCCTCGTTCATTAATTGGCCTCATAGCCCTTCCAATGACTCTACTCCAATTGAAGTGACACAGAGTAATAATATGCAGCAAAATAGTGCAGACCACCCAGTGACCCATGCATATATATATATATATTGTCGATTCAAAGCTTAGAATGTGAACCAAAGCTCGGGTCAATAAGAGTTTGGCATTATTTACGTACGTCATTCTCATTCTCGATATATTTTGGACAATCCATGTGAGTTGTTCAATCCAAATAAGGAAGATTAACTCATGTGACGTGTCAATTAGGCAGAGGAGAACTAGGTGATGATCAAGCACCGTACTGCATCAACAGTAATATACAACATTTATATGGATAATGATACATTTACTTTTTATTTATTACATTTCATCATTTGTAATGTATTTATTTTTTTGTTATTTTTTAAAAATATATTTTTTAACATTCTTAATTATTAAAAAAATAATAATTTTATTAGTAGTCAGCTTCTTAACTATTAAATAAAAAAATTAAAAAAAAAATACTAAACAAATGATAAAATAATAATAAATATGATATAATCCTATCATTATTCTATTCCACGTGCACGCTCAATTAAGAAGCTATTGACCAATTAATGCCTCAAATACCATTGAGTTCTTTTACTTGCAAATCAATTTATAGTGTACACTATACTGTCTAATATTGTACGTATTGATCACATTAGTTATAAAAACTTCGTGGCATGAATATTTTTTTTATATTAATTAATTTGGCCGGTTTTTATATTAATAATGTGGTTGATCATGATCGATGTGTCAGTAAGCTATTTGCACGTAAATTTTTTAGTGCAGAATTTAACTCATTCCCGGTTGTTTTAAGAACTTCAATAACCACACAAATTGCAACCGTAAGTACTTAAGATTAATGAGGGGAGCAATACTGTATATATATATATTATATATATATTACTTATATATTACTCTCTTTTCTTCGGTCTTGTTTAGAAATAGATCAATTAGTGACTAGAGATAAAAATAATAAAGTGATAAATTTGAGAAACTCTATCGATTTAAAGTATACCTAAATCACTTTCTAAATAATATTTTGTATAAGATTTCATCTCGAAAGTAATCAAACAAGTTTTAAAGTAAGTAGAGACCATCTAAATTCATAAAATTCACATAATTTTTTTTTAAGTATGCACGACTATTAATAACCATATCAAATTAAACAAGATCAAGTAAAGAATTAACAACTTAATTTAAGCAATGAGAATTATTTCTAAAAATTATAAGGAATTTCAACCGTATTCTTATCTTAGGTAATTTTTTTTAGTGTAATAAATTTCTAGCATTTTTGATTATTTAAAAAAATGATTTTTTATCTATATCTTATACTTATGTTTTTCTAAAAAAAATAGGTACGAAATTTAAACACTCTAAAATTATCATTATCATTTCTCTAATTAGGATATTGAGGCGATAATTAGATTCTTTTTTTTTTTAGCAAGATAGTAATTAGTATTAATAAAAGCAAGAAAATACAAGGTAGCAGTACAAATATTACAAGGACAATATTAATAAATATTACAATTGAGGCGATAATTAGCTTATTGAAGTACGTCAAGAATGAATTCAAATCCGGAAAATCTGATTTATGAGATCTCCTAAGCTGTAACTTACACGTGGCAATACAGATTGTCAATAAATAATCCAAAAAAAAAAGAGGAAGAAAGCCTCCAAACAGCACATATTAGCTATAAATGAGACAACATTAGGATGATGATGATGCTTAGCTGGCAATATAAGATCGATGGCCAGAATTCACCGAGATCAAATGTTGCTGACGGGGATTATACCGCAGTCCACTCCTTTAAACTTCAATCATTGGGTTTCTCTCTCCTCAGAAGTTCTCTCTCTCCCTTTAAAGCCTCAACTATTCTATTCATTCCGCTCATGTATAGTTAAGAGGCGGATTTTGTGGAGAAACAAAAAGCAATCCCTTTGTTTGCTCGTATAAGATTTGGATTTCTTTGAATGTTATCAAAAAACAGGTAAAAAAAAAAATAACAAAAGAGAGAAAAAAGGGAGATCGTTGGAGAAAAGCAATCTGGGTTTGTTCGGATTCTCGAAGTTTCTTTTTTGAAATGGTTCTGCTGCGTGAGATTTTCGTTGCTGACGAAGATAAGGTTGAAGAAGGAGAGTGGGAGAAAGAAAGGTAATAATACATACAGGGCCAGAGTGGCAGAAGTAGAGAGAGAACGAGAAGGAGAACGATAAGTGTTGGGATTTGATTCTCTGTCTGCTTTTGCTGGTAATTCTCATCGAAGTCCTTCTCTCTTTCTGCCATTGAATATTAGCTTTCTATGAATTTGATGAAAATTTACTTGTTTACGGTTCTTTGTTATTTTCGGTTAGATTGTGTTTGATTTCATTGTGAATTAAATGTTTCCAATTTCAAAAGCCATGGACGAAGTTTATTTAATTTGGAGTATATATGTTGGTTTCTTTGATTATTCATTTACTAAAAATCAGAAAAAGTTTTTTTTTTTTTTTCTTTCCTTTTTCAGAGAACAGGATGTCTTTTGAGAGAATTTTACAGGAAGCTTGTTTTTAAAAGTCATCTTCATTTCCTTTCTTTTTTGCTTCTCAAGACAAACTAGCTTTTCCTCCAAACAGAGAAACATCCTTACATATTAATCCACAATCAAGTTGTTGGTTTTGTGAAAATCACGCAAACATCAAGAAAAGAAGTTCCTCTTTATTTTTATTTTTATTTTCATCTGTTTTCTCACCAGCCAAACATCTGGAAGGAGGGAAAAAGAAAACGTATTAAAATAAAAGTACTCAAAATTTAGTATTATTTGCAGGGCCATTGGAAATGTCTACAACTATAATCAGTGATACCGTGTTAATGTCAGCCCCGGAAGCACAATCAACGGCAGCTTCTAATTTAATTTCCCAAAATGAAGTAGAATTCGCCGCATGCGACTGCTGTGGGCTAACAGAGGAGTGTACGCCGGCGTACATAGCTCGGATCCGGGAACGTTACCATGGGAAATGGATATGCGGCCTGTGCGCGGAGGCCATTAAAGACGAGATCATAAGGTATGAAAGGCTAATTAGCACTGAAGAAGCAATGACTAAGCACTTCAACTTCTGCAAAACATTCAAGTCTTCAGGATCAAACCCTCCTCAGAATCCTACGTTGCATTTGATAGCAGCCATGAGACAAATTCTTAGGCGAAGTCTGGACTCTCCGAGAGGATTGAGGTCTGAACCAAATAGTCCGATGAACAGTGACCGGGAAATTCATGCTGCTCCGGGGTTTCCTAGGTCTGGCAGTTGCATTTCTAGTCTGTCTGGTCTATGAACATAGAGATGAACATGGGGAGTATACCTTTCTTTTGCTAGCTGCAAAATAACCATCGATCCTTTAAAGGAATAAAAGGTTAAAATGATTATTGTAGTAAAAAAAAAAAAAAAAAAAAAAAACTCTCTTTTATGTTGTTTAAAATTAGTCCCCACCACAAAAATTTCAATCCAATGTATATATTTTACTCTGTTTCTCTGAATCCAATAACTTCTTTGCTAGTCGTGTATTATTTTCTGATTGGAAAATGAGAAATTCTAAAAACTAAACGATAAAGCAATTTGCAGGAAGGATGTGTATTTTTACAAACGCCTTAAATCTAGCTAGTTGTGACTATAGTCTAGGATAAACCAGTCCTGTTTATGAAATGCTTGTGATCATGAGCTATCATACTGGTTGGATCGCATAAAGGATTGTCGTTGGAAAGATGGATAAAAAAAAAAAAAAAAAGTGGATTTTTAATAATTTTTATTTGTATTTTATGAATCGCTTGAATAATACTCAGTTTGCATTAAAATTTGGAAAACTCACTTTTACAGAGCTTTGTTTAGCATGGATATACCTACGTACCTAACGCTGGGGACTCGTTGCAAATCGTTTCCGAGATTGTTACATAATATATTATAATAGAAGGAAAAATTAGTGTGCAGTTAAAACATGACAAATTTATTTTGCTGTGCAATTTACCTATTTTTGTTCAATACTTCTGATCACAACAATTTTGCTCGTGAGATATCAAACCAGAACCACATTAATCTGTACAAACTCTTTTAGGTTAAGAGTTTAATGGAATTACGAGTTATATCTGAAAGGGTACCGCAACTTATCAGCATCCGATTGATTTAACACTCAGGTAAATCAAGCAGCCACATTAAATAGAGTGATATATTTGTTGTTTGAAAAACATGTTTTTTCTATCCTTCGATTGTTATATCTATTTCTCGTAGTATATTTATTTAGAATTATGGTAGAAAATAGAGCTTTTTATAGTAGTGCTTTTAATTGTCAAGCTTATTATAAAGTTTTTCTACTTTAAAAATTGTTTACTATTTATTTGATAAATATATATCTAAACTACTTTTGAAATTAATTATAATAATTTTTTAAAAATATACAATTATTTGTAAAAGCTTTTTGAAAGAAAAAAAAAATTTCAATTTTATGTTTAAAAAAAAAAAAAGATTTTCCATTTTTTAAAATGATGAAAATACTTTTAAAATTTAACTAACATGTCAATTTTTTTTAAACAAGCTTTTAAGCAATTATCTGATTTGTTTTTATAAATCATATTCTCATTTCAGCCCTAATTCATAATTATATTTTTTTAAATTTTCATATAAAATAAAATAAATAATTTAACTTTTTTAAATTCTAAAATAATTTTTACAAATTCTAAAATAAAATTAATATTAAAAAATAATTTATTATAATAATTTATTATTATTTTTTTCATTTTTATCCTATTTCATTTTATCACATCTTTAAAATCAAACCACGCCTAAAAATACTCAACTTCCAAACTCAACTTCAAACAGACTCCTAATCCTGTCCTTTTATTTTGACAATTATGAGTGTGGAAACAAACTGTGAGCTTGTGATAAAAGCATTGACGAGATCTGAACAGGTCAGATTGCAGCATAAGAATCGGTGCCAGACAGCAGTGGTGCCATATACGTGACTCTGCCAAGAAAGAAGGTTCTGGAATGAGATTCTGTGCATTGTTTTTGTCTTCTTAATGGTATCCTGTGCATGCATGATTGTGGGCCGAGGGGGGCTTCTGTTTAGGTCAGTACTCACTCTCTGTCTGCGGAATCCGACAAATTTGAATCGGATTAGGATCAGAGAACATGAGTAGATGCACCATTTCACTCTTGTATGCCTTCCCTAGTCCTATTTCTTGATTACTCAGCAATCCTTTTTTTGTGGTCCATCCTCAAGTTTACTTATCAAACCTTCCAGAATCTAACATGCTTTGATCGAATTCCCTTCACTTTTTTTTTTTTCTAAAATAAAGGAAATGGGAGTTTCAAACCTAAATTCTCCATTTGAAAAATCGAGTCATATGTTACTGGTCATCAGATTCTTGACAAATTTCCTATACTTTTAAAATTTTATTTGAATTTAAAGTTGACATAAGTTTTAAAAATTAAATAAAATATTATTATTATTATTTTAAAATTTTAAAAAATTAAATTAAAATTTAAAAAAACTGTATTATAAACTATATTTTATATAAGAATATAAAAAAATATAATAATAAATTTAAAATAAATTTAAACAAATTTAATTCATTTTTAAATCTAAACGAAACCTAAATCATGAGCTTGACGCAAAGTTCGGCCATATCATGGAAATTAGCAGCCCTTACATATCCACTTCTCGTATAATATCTTTGAAGCCCTGTATGGACTTAAAATTTAATTAACCACCCTAAAATTTATAGCTCTATAACCTTACCCATGCAGCCGTAATTTCTGTTTATAAGGTCTTCATGTTTGGTTTTATAGATGGTCCTTATTTCATTTCATCTCATTGTATTTCTATATCTAAACACAATTCAAAACATAAATATTTTTCAATGTTAAATTTTTCATAAAATTATCTTAAACAAGATTATTATAACAATATTTTAACTCAACTTCTTCTTTGTTTTTTTAAACCGTATAATATATTTTAACTCAAATTATTTTGTAATTACTATTACAAACTATTTTATTATTATTTATAATGAATTTAATTTATTCTCATCTCATTTGTGCGACCAAATAAAACGTAAGGATCCTACTACCAATTATAAGATATCTTGTCTTTCCTACCCTCCCTGAATAGTCGTTTACCTAATCCAAACATCATGCGCTTAAATTAATTTTTATATATGCATGGACGAAAAGGGCCACGTGGTACTCATTCTCTCTTTTGTCTTGTGTTATGTTGATAAATAATGGTAATTAATTAAAGCAAATTATTTGAAGTAACTAATTAATTCTTTAACTTAATCTAGCTAATGTATTGTGCCAGCCATGCATAATATAAGTGCCAACCTGTTAAAGTTGACGAGCTACGTTAGAATTAGTAGCCCGTTTATTTGAGGCGTAAGTAGAGTCTTCAGCAACCACCAATGTGGTAGAAGGTGATAGCCAAGTTTGTTAAAGTTAGGATATCGTTCTTTCATAAAATTTATGAACCAAAGTTTTGGAGGCTTTTGCATGCTGACACATTGTTGATCCCATTGTGTTGAAGGGTTGCTCCACTTGGAGTCTGTAGCTACGACTCAAACCGAACATGCCACACTAGCGAATGGAGACCCTTATATATGATTACACCCAGGATGAAGCTACACCGACCGTCTCTTCCCACCGGTTGGACCAAGAGGGTACGCCCTCTTAATGCTTTTGAAAATTTATTAAAAAAAAAAAAAGAAAAGAAAGTTAGGCCTTCAGCATGAAACAGACAGATTTGACAAAAATACTCGATGTCTCTTGTCTGCCTGCTTGCATGTGGGGGAGTCACTTTTATTCTGTGAGAGGTTCTGATCAGTACTTAAAAAAATAAAGAAATAGATGGAAAGCTAAGAGAATGGACAAAATCCTCTTGTACGTGATCGGTTTAAAAATCCAAGGCGATCTTTTAAACATATCGTCATAATATCCAAATTAATCATTGCTAATATTTATATAACTTCTTTTTGTGACGCTATCTGAAGAGAGGCGTCGTGTTAAGTCATGATATGGAACCTAGCTAACTGATCATATAGTTCATGATCAAGGCTGATATATATGTTGCCGATCAATGACCCAATTGCCTTTCGAATTGAGTTTTCTTAATTATTCCTTGTCGTTCTTTTATATTTTTAATGATGGGATCATGTGATCATCTTCTAACATGGAAAAATGGCATCATCTAAGCAGGCCGTACGTATAAATCAAGAAATTATGGGAAATTTTACAAGTAAATAGAGAAATTCAGATTTTTGACAGAAAATATGGAGGCCAGGTCCAGGTGGCCGGCCGGGACCGTAATTAATTCAGTCAGTTAATGCCACATTAACGCTGGCGATATCACTAAGTTGTAGATTATTTATGGGAAAATCAAACATCTGATAATATTTTCCAGTACAATATTTGATCTTCAGATTGTTTACTTGAAAACAATAGAAAATTAATGATTGTCAACTCGTTTTCGTTTTCCTAGCTGATCACGTCCAAGCAATCGGCAGCAGAACATTATGGGCCATATACCCACTGCACGTGAAGAGCCCAAGCTTCGAAGGGATTCCGGGCCCAATCAATCAAGTGGTGATTACACCGGCCAAGGCCCATTCTTGTTGGAATTGCCAAATCAATCCAAAAGCTCAAACCAATAAGTTTAATCCCGATATAATTATATTAAACACTCACGTTTGTAACTATTACTGGATGGAAGAGATCTCAACCAAACTCTAAGGGTTGGATTGACTATACAAAATTAAAATATATTATCTCTATCTCACGCCAGACAGAATAGCGATTATTCTGCAGGCTAGTTTCAACAAATGTATTCACAGAGAAGAACACAAGAAATTCACCCAAAATACAGAGGATACGTATCTGAGAAAAAAAAATTGACTATTATCAAATGAAAGAATGTCGAAAATTAGTCCACAAGCCGGACTGTATAGCTAAAATTCGTCTATAACCGAATTTTACTAAAAATGGCAAAATCTCGAAAATAACGTAAAATTGAAATTCAAAATCAAATAAGCAATCTACGAAAAATCCGGAATAAATCGGATTTAAAATGACTTCTTAACAAACATACGAAATATTACCAAAAATAGTAAAAAATAACTAAAAATGACAATTCAGAAGGAAAAAAAGCGGAATTTGAGGTCGAAAAAAGGCACATGGAGCCGTGCTCAATGTGGACAGCATGCGCGTTGAAAAGAGCTTTCTGAATTGGGATCTTATGTGCGATTCTGACACCCGTAGCCAAAGTTATGGCCAAAAGACTGAAACGTACCCAAAACCCAAAACTCCCGCAATTAGAAAGAGATTACGACCACTTCCGGCCTTTACGCTGATCTGCCAATTCATGGTACCTCAGCGCCATCAACTTGCAATCAGACAGCTCAGCATCATCTGTCTCGGATTCTCCTGCATCAGTCACCCCGGGTTGGAAAGAACTCGTCCTCGAGTTCAGAGTAGTGTCATCATAATCCACAAAACAAGGGCTTAGGTGCTTCACATTAAAGACATCAGAAGTCTTTAAATGACTAGGAATGCGCAACCTGTAAGCATTATCATTGATCTTCTGCAAGACCTCACAAGGTCCAATCTTCCGATCCTTAAGCTTACTATACTCGCCAACAGGAAAACGATCACGAGTTAATATAACCCAAACAAAATCATCAACATCAAAAAGTACCTGGCGACGATGACTGTCAACCCGAGTCTTGTACTTGGTATTGCTCTCACGAATAGCCTGTTTCACTTGCTCATGAATGCCCCAAAGATGCTCTGCCATCTCATCCGCTTTAGTACTGAAACGTCCTATACGTGGAATAGGAGCTAAGTCAAGTATCCCGGATGGGTTCTGACCATAGACAATCTCAAATGGGCTTAAGCCTGTGGTTCTATTTTTCGATCTGTTATAGGCAAATTCCGCCTGAGGTAAAGCTAAATCCCACTGCTTGGGCTTAGTTCCTGCCAAACACCTCAAAAGGTTGCCCAAACTCCGGTTCACCACCTCGGTCTGACCATCCGTCTAAGGGTGGTAGGCGCTGCTAAAATTTAACTGTATCCCCAATTTCCCCCATAGGCTCTTCCAAAAATAACTGATGAACTTGGAATCACGATCGGAAGTGATAGTCTGAGGAACACCATGTAAGCGCACTATCTCCTTGAAGTAAAGATGGGCCGAGTAGCATCATAGTCTTCCTGCAAGCTACAAAATGGGCCATCTTGGAAAATCTGTCAACCACAACGAGGATAGAATCTGAGGCCCGTTGGGTACGGGGTAAGCCCAATACAAAATCCATGCTGACATCTAACCAAGGCGCTTCAGGAACAGGTAAGGGAGTGTACAGACCCGCATTAGTGAGAACTCCCTTAGACCGCTGGCACACATAACAACGGTCCACATAATGAGCCACATCACTAGTCAACTTAGGCCAATAAAAGTCAGAAGAGATAAGGGCCAGTGTCTTGTCTCGACCAAAGTGTCCTTCATTATGAAGTTCACTTATAATTTGTTGTCTCAATGAACAATCTGGAATGCACAACTGTAATCCACGAAACAGATAACCATTATGCAAAATAAAATCATGACGGTGACAATCAGTTACCTCCTGAAATATCCTTCCAAAGGAAGGATTAGCTGCATACATATCTGTGAAAGCCTCAAAGCCTGCAACTCTGGTACTCATGGTGGTGAGAAGTGAAGTACGACGGCTTAGGGCATCTGCGACACGGTTCAGGCTCCCGGCTTGGTGCCTCAACGTAAATGTAAACTCCTGCAAATATGCCACCCAGTTGGCATGTCATCTACTCAGCTTGTGTTGGCCATTGATATACTTTAGGGCCTCGTGATCAGTGAACAAGATGAACTCCCTCTGTACTAAGTAATGACGCCAATGCTTCAGGGACTGAACTATGGCATAAAACTCAAGGTCATAGGTGGAATAATTTTTCTTTGAGCCCGATAGATTTTCACTGAAAAAAGTAACCGGACGCCCTGACTGACTCAGAACACCACCAATGCCAACACCAAATGCATCACAATTTACCTCGAATACTTTGTCAAAATCAGGAAGTGCCAAAACTGGTGCCTCAGTCATCTTCTGCTTGACCAGTTGAAAACTAGTCTCTTCCTCCTCAGACCACTTGAAATCACGTCCTTTGAGGCACTCTGTGATAGGAGCAATCAGAGTGCTGAAATTTCTGATAAACTGTCTGTAGAAGGATGCCAATCCATGGAAACTTCTGACATCATGCAAGGTCTTTGGTTTGGGTCACTCGAAGATTGCGTCTATCTTTGACTGATCTGCATGAACATCATCAGTAGACACCACAAAACTAAGAAAAGTTACAGAAGTAGTGAAAAAAGAACACTTCTTCCGATTAACAAATAGGCGCTCCATTTTCAGCATCTCAAAAACAGCACGGAGGTGGTCAAAATGTGAGGCCCATGTCGGACTATAAATGAGAATATCGTCGAAGTAAGCCACAACGAATCTCCCCATAAAAGGCTGCAAGATCTGATGCATAAATCTCATAAATGTGCTGGGTGCATTGGACAGCCTAAAAGGCAAGACCATCCACTCATAATAACCCGTGTTGCGTCTTAAACGCTGTCTTCCACTCATCTCTAGGCCTTATTCTGATATGGTGGTATCCGCTTTTAAGGTAAATTTTTGAGAAGACCTTAGAACCGGACAGTTGATCCAACATATCATCCAGGCGGGGAATTGAAAACCTGTACTTCATAGTAATTTTGTTGATTGCTCGACTGTCAACACACATACGCCAGGAACCATCTTTCTTTGGCACGAGCAGGGTAGGGACTGCACATGAGCTCATACTCTCACGAATATAACCCCTCTCCAATAACTCCACCACCTGTCGCTGCAACTCTTCAGCCTCCTTGGGACTGAGGCGGTACGCTGGTCGGTTAGGCAAACTCGACCCTGGAACGAGGTCAATTTGATGCTGAATATTTCTCATAGGCTGTAGCCCAGGAGGGAGATCCTCTGGCATTAGGTCAGCGAACTCTGCCAACAATTGCTGCACCTCTATTGGAAAATCAGAGTCTACGGCTACTGTACTGTTCTCGCAAGGTAGTAAAGCATAGACCACGTCCTTATGCTCAATCTCATCTAAAAACCTAGATATAGAAAGCATGTTAGTATTATTGAATACCGGGGTAGAAGTGGGTCCTTCCTGCCGGGACGCCAACACAATCTTTTTTCCCTTGATGTTAAGGGAATAAGTATTTTTCCGTCCATCATGAATGACACTGCGATCATACTGCCAAGGTCGACCCAACAATACATGGCACGCATCCATAGATACAACATCACACTAGACATTATCGAAATATTTTCTGCCAATTGAAAAAGACACAAGGCATCGCCTATCTACTGTTACCTCACTGCCTTTATTCAGCCATGACAACTTGTATGACTTAGGATGACGGTCTGTCTTCAATTGCAACTTCTGGACAGTTTCCTCGGATACTACATTCTCGCAACTGCTGCTGTCAATGATCATTTTGCAGACTTTATCTGCAACTGTGCAGGTTGTGTGGAAAATATTGGTTCTCAACCAATCATCTCCTGAATCGCCCTTGGGAGTCAGTAGACTCTTGCGAACGGCTAGAGTCTCATGGCCATCTCCATGTAGCACATCGTCATACACGGGCTCGCCAATCTCCTCAGGCTCGTCTACTATGTCCTCCTCGATCAACAAAATTTTGTCTTTTTGATTAGCAGGCTTCCTGCAATCAGTCGCTTTGTGCCCCTGTTCCGCACAACGAAAACATCTAGTAGTAGGGTTAGAATTACTCTGTGGTGGCTGTTGGATAGGACGGGAATCCTGAGGGCGAACTGGCCGACTGTTTTGATCATTCCTGATCACTGGCCTCCTGTTTTGCTATTTTTCAACAGCAAGTGCATGCTGATATGCCTCCGAACAGTCCACAATGAGTGAAGGTTGAGGACGTCTTGCAAGGGTTGGCGCAAACCCCCCAAATATCGCGCCACCAACTGCTCCTCCGTCTCAGATAAATCGTTCCGTGCGACCAACTGATAAAATTCTTCTGTGTAATCATCGACTGATCTTGCGCCCTGCCTCAACGCATGAAGTCGCTGAAACAAGGTTTGAGTGTAGCCGAAGGGAAGGAAGTGACCCTTCATCTTCTCCCAATCAGTGATCTTGGTCTTGCCCTGCCTGTCTCGTGAGCGTCGCAACTGCTCCCACCACGCAGATGCTCTGTCTTTGAGTTTGATAGCGACCAATTTCACTTTCACACGATCAGGGACTTCCTTGTAATAAAAAATACGCTCCACTTCATTCATCCAATCAATGAATCCCTCGACCTGTAACGTACCAGAAAACTCCGGCAGAACGACTCGAAAATCGAGGTCTCCATGACGCTCCTCCCGACCACGGTGCTCCCAGAATAAAGCACGATTGTGATATGGGTTTTCGAAAGTGGACTCAAAATCATGATCGGAGGCCTCATGATCCTCGAAATCAGGCGCCGCCAGACGCTGGGTTAACTCTGCGACTTGCCTCTGCAAATCCTCAATCATCGCATCCTGAACGCTACGATCACGGTACTGGGCTTCCTCCTTCGGACCATGCCCACGACGACCGCGACCACGACCACCAGTCATTGAAACTGATGAAATTTCACCCCAGGAAGATGTTGAAGCTCTGATACCAACTGACGTCAGACAGAATAGCGATTATTCTGCAGGCTAGTTTCAACAGATGAATTCACAGGGAAGAACACAAGAAATTCGCCCAAAATACAAAGGATATGTCTCTGAGAAAAAAAACTGACTATTATCAAATGAAAGAATGTCGAAAATCAGTCCACAAGCCGGACTGTATAGCTAAAATTCATCTGTAACCGAATTTTACTAAAAATGGCAAAATCCTGAAAATAACGTAAAATTGAAATTCAAAATCAAATAAGCAATCTGCGAAAAATCTGGAATAAATCGGATTTAAAATGATTTCCTAACAAACATACGAAATATTACCAAAAATAGTAAAAAATAACTAAAAATAACAATTCGAAAGGGAAAATAGCGGAATTTGAGGTCGAAAAAAGGCACATGGAGCCATGCTCAATGTGGACAGCATGCGCGTCAAAAAGAGCTTTCCGAATTGGCGTCTTATGTGCGATTCTGACACCCGTAGCCAAAGTTATGGCCAAAAGACTGAAACGTACCAAAAACTCAAAACTCCCCCAATTGGAAAGAGATTACGATCACTTCCGGCCTTTACGCTAATCTGCCAATTCATGGTACCTCAGCGCTATCAACGTGCAATCAGACAGCTCAGCATTATCTGTCTCGGATTCCCCTGCATTACTATCTCATTTTATATAATCATTATAATTTTTTCAAACTCTCACACAATATATAATAAATAATTTAATTTTAAATTTTTTTTAAAATTTCAAAACAAAATAATATTAAAAAAATAATATTATAATAATAATTTATTCAACTTTTAATAAAATATTTCATCTCATTTTCTTTAAAATGAGTAACCAAACAAGCCCTAAGCGTTGATCTGAAAGGTGATCAAAGAAGTTTAATCGGTTGGTAGAATGCCCACGTCATGTTTATGCTTGGCTGCACTATTAGTAGATGATGTACTAAATTTGGGCACATGATGCGATTATTTTACGAAAGCATACCTGAAAATAAGAGCCTAACTGCTTTGGTCCGGAGAATTGCTTTCCATGGTACGCGTAAGTTGGCATTTAGCGTAATACAAAAGGTGCACGCATATAACATATTAAACTAGCTTGTTTATTAGAAGGTGTACATGTGAAATGCGAATTCAATTGCTTTCAAATATCGGTTGTATTCCATAAAAGAATAGCCACTAATTAATTAATTAATTAATTAAAGGCACATGCCATTAATAATTAATATGCCCCAATGGCCAATAATGACATGTCTAAACACTCAATTAGCCTGATTTGGTTTGGTAGATGGGTCCTCAATATCGTCTTATACAATCATTATAATTTTTTTTATATAAAATATAATAAATAATTTAATTTTTTTAATTTTAAAATAAAAATTGTATTAAAAATATATATTATTCTAATATTTAATTAAATTTCTAATTTTAATCTCATTTCATTTTATCTTCTCCAAACTAAATGCAGTAGTTTGTCTTCAATGTTACGAAGCTACCTCTGAGGCTGAGCGTTGGCCCACGGGGAGCGAACTTTACCAGAAGAAAGGAGTCCTTATGCAGCCGTGCACAGCATGCACATTGCAGTGGCCTCGCACAGTCGCACTCCACTTGTCTTTTACTCAATTATTCCTCGCAATCGGCTGAATGAGTCGGTCCCACCAACCGTATGGAGCCATCGATTACATATAGGGCCATAACATTTTCTGCGCTCAAAAACGCTACGTGGCGTCGAGCCATTCCTTGTTTGGACCATGCTCAAATCTCGGTCCCGCTACACTATATTCTCAGGCCCACAATATGCTAGTACATTCCTGTTCATTGGCCATAGACAATCAAATTATACAAGAAAAAGCAATCCTATAACAAATTTATTTTTAAAAATTAATTAAGAAGATCTGTTTTTTTAATGACGTGGACCCACGGGATACCTATAGTCTGGTTGTGGATCGAAGATACCCTTTTATCCCCGAAAAGAATATAAAAGATACAGGGATCAGACACTTCAAAGGCGTCTCCAGTTTCTTAGGAAACGAACTAAAACATAGGAAGAACACAAACTCATTCGCCCTCATGGCCGTTTCCTATGTCTCTTCAATCTTCGTCTTCATCTGTCTCAGTGTTATAATTCCTCTTACGCTCTCAAACTCGTCGGAGCGTCCGCAAACCTTCATCGTCCACGTCTCCCAATCACACAAGCCCTCCCTTTTCGCCTCCCACCACCACTGGTACGAATCCATCGTCCGATCCCTGCCTCCCTCTCCACACCCCACAACGAAGAAGATCCTCTACTCCTACGACCGAGCCGTTAATGGCTTCTCCGTCCGCCTCACCCCAACTCAAGCCGCTCAGCTCGGCCATATCCCCGGCGTTCTCTCCGTCATGCCCGATCAGGCGCGTCAGCTCCACACGACTCGCACCCCGCGTTTCCTGGGCCTGGCCGATGATTTTGGTATCTGGCCCAACTCCGATTATGCGGACGATGTTGTAGTTGGAGTTCTTGATACCGGAATCTGGCCGGAACGCCCTAGTTTCTCAGACTCGGGCCTGTCCCCTGTCCCGGCAGGCTGGAAAGGCGTATGCGAGACAGGGCCTGATTTCCCAGCTTCGGCTTGTAACAGAAAGATTATCGGTGCGAGATCTTTCTACAAAGGATACGAATCGCATTTGGAGAGACCCATGGACGAGTCGACGGAATCGAAATCTCCGAGAGATACCGAAGGCCATGGTACTCACACAGCATCAACGGCTGCGGGATCTGTTGTCTCAAATGTTAGCTTCTGCGGAATATATGCTAAAGGTGAAGCCAGAGGCATGGCAACCAAAGCCCGAATCGCCGCGTACAAGATTTGCTGGAGTTTTGGCTGTTTCGATTCCGATATACTCGCCGCCATGGACCAAGCCATTGCCGATGGGGTCCATATAATCTCTCTTTCTGTGGGAGCCAACGGTAATGCTCCTCCTTACTCTAAAGACTCCATAGCAATCGGAGCCTTCGGCGCAGCTCAGCACGGAGTTCTCGTTTCATGCTCTGCGGGAAATTCTGGCCCTGGCCCATACACGGCTGTGAATATTGCTCCCTGGATTTTAACCGTAGGTGCTTCCACCATTGACAGAGAGTTTCCGGCTGATGTGGTTCTCGGAGATAGCAGGATTTTCGGCGGCGTCTCGCTCTATTCGGGCGGGCCTCTTGTTGATTTCAAGCTTCCGTTGGTCTATGCCGGAGACATTGGAAGTAGGTATTGCTACATGGGGAGCCTTCCACCTTCCAAAATCACCGGGAAAATCGTTGTCTGCGATCGCGGAGGTAATGCGAGAGTTGAGAAAGGAGGCGCGGTGAAGCTTGCTGGTGGCCTCGGAATGATTCTTGCTAATACAGCCGCCAGTGGCGAAGAGCTCATCGCTGATTCCCATCTTCTACCGGCGACTATGGTGGGTCAGATTGCCGGTGATGAGATAAAGAATTACATCAAATTGAGCCAATACCCAACAGCCACAATTGAATTCCGTGGGACTGTAATAGGCACTTCACCACCGGCCCCAAAGGTTGCAGCTTTTTCGAGCCGCGGTCCGAATCATCTAACAGCGGAGATTCTCAAGCCGGATGTTATTGCCCCGGGTGTTAACATTTTGGCTGGCTGGACTGGTTCCACTGGTCCAACCGACTTGGACATTGATCCTAGGCGTGTCGAATTCAATATAATCTCAGGCACTTCTATGTCTTGCCCTCATGTCAGCGGCATAGCGGCCTTGCTTCGAAAAGCTTATCCCAGTTGGTCACCTGCCGCCATTAAATCAGCTCTGATGACCACAGCTTACAATACAGACAATTCCGGCAGAAATCTCAAAGATCTTACTACCGGCAATGAATCGACGCCCTTCATTCACGGCGCCGGACATGTTGATCCGAATAGAGCTCTTAATCCTGGGTTGGTCTACGATATGAATGTCAGCGACTATATTGCATTCCTTTGTGCCATTGGGTATGATGCTCAAAGCATTGCGGTTTTCATGAGAGAGCCTGCCGATTTAGATATATGCACAAGAAAATTGGCCAGTCCGGGCGATTTGAATTACCCATCATTCTCGGTGGTTTTCAATTCCAACGAAGATTCGGTTACGTATAAGAGAGTTGTGACAAACGTTGGAAGTTTGGTCGATGCAGTTTATGAGGTGAAAGTAAATGCTCCTGCAGATGTTAAAATCAGTGTTTCGCCAAGCAAGCTTGTGTTCAGCGCCGAAACTCAGACCCAAACATACGAGATTTCCTTCGCCAGTGGTGTTGCCGTTGGTCTTGGGTACAGTCATTCTGCAGGATATGGGTCAATTGAGTGGAGTGATGGGAGTCACAGTGTGAGGAGCGCGGTTGCTGTCACCTGGAAGACTGGGATCACAGCCGCCATGTGATTTTGCGTTTGGGGATGGTTCGTCTCGCCCATTTCACAAAGAGGATGGAGCATTGGATGTGTGGGCTCCTGTTTGGCATACATAATGTTTTATCTAGTCAGTCAGTCTCTTGTACAAATTGAAGATTCCTGGTTTGGTTTTACGTTTTTTTACGAAAGTTCTCAGTTGGCATAATGAAATGGTTGATTCTGGGTTTTAGGTACTTTAACTTGATGTTTATTCCTCAGGCTGGAACATCATGTACCGAAACGCAAAAAAACTAATTATTGCATCGAAAGTCACTTGAGTTGTACTGGGAAAGGCCTTGCTGATAATTTGATATTATGATGCTAAAACAATCTGCCATATATACCGAAGTTAATGTGTAGTTTTATAAGTTGTTGGTAATGGTATCTTGGTGATCAAGTGGAGATAATGGTTTTTACCGATTGGTCGGATTGTCTGCTACAATTGAAGCTGCCAAAGGTATTACACAAAGGAAGCTTGCAAGAAATTGTGTACGAGAGCCTGCAACAAAGGATTTCTAGTAATATGCCGGTTCAGATTCTTCTTGTTGGCCATGGTGCCATGGGGTTGGATGCTATTGGTAACTAACTACAAACTGAAGGTCATTGTGTCGTCAAATTTGGAGATCAATCTATAGACAATGTAGTATAAGGGGAGATGCTTGTTGCACTGCTCGCATATTTCTACTAGGCGTGAAAAACGACCCTATCATTAAGGCTTCGGTCCAACTGCAATGACATGTTTTTCAGGCGATGAAACCAACTGAAACCAACTGATGAAGGGGGATGAAACCCTTCGGTGTAGTTTTGACCCATTACCATCGGTTCATCAGTGTCCTGTCGGTTTACACTTTAGATTAACCCATTAAACAATTTCGTAACAGAATTATTACAAAAACTAGAATATTAAAAGAATCCCATCAACAAATCTTCCAACAAAATCATTCCAAGAATCAACAAACCTCAAATGAATTGGAGATAAGAGAGCTAGAAATGGTGTAAATGGATGGAGGGAGAGTGGGACTACAACGGAAGAACCTCATCAACAACTCTTAAATGGATAGATGGCATCAGAGAGAGAGAGAGCGCAAAGAGGGAGATGGAGGGAGAGTGGGGGGACTACTTCTAGTTCTAGCTGTTTTGTTTTGTTTTTGGTTTTTTGATTTTTTCAAACAAAAAACAAAAGAAGACAATTGCTCCATTTCTTGCTACCCAATGATTCTAGTGACCATACTTCTGGAACTCCCAGTCGCTATTGTCTGTGAAGGGAAAAACATCTCAATGAGAAATTACAATATTTAAAGCGGGCACAAAAGCAAAAGGTTGGGCCACGGCATAAATTATAAGACGGTCATAGGACATACCAACTACCAAGTGCACACTTGACGGGTTTGAAGCCATCGACTGATGCAGTGGAAGTGGAAGGCATGGTTGCAAACACCTAGCATAACGTAAAACAACGTTTGTAAATAAAAAACACATATTCCCACTAATAACATTGAAAACATAAGCATATATATGAACAAATCAACCTGAGCAATAGCTGGGGCTCGGCGTTAAATAATATAATGATGAATGCAATTATTCTCTACATACAACTTCTCTAATCTAAGGATCCATGAATCAAAGCTTCAACTAATAGTGCATGTTTAGTGTGAACCTACTTATCCAAAGCTGGGGTGAAAACCACACAAATTATGACAAAGCAAGACATAGGTGACAATTAGGTTCCTCATAAAAAGACAGAACTAACCAGTTGCAAAAAAATAATATTATGATAGCCATAAAAATGGAAGTTCTTCCTCAAAACTACATAGTTACACCAAGACAAACACCCTCTTTCTTAAACTCGCCATTAGGCCTATGCACCTGGGTTCCGGATCCAGAAGCCCAGGTATCTTAACCCGGAACCGGATTTTAAATCCGGATCCGAAAATCCGGGTACCTAAAACTGGAACCAGATTTTAAATCCGGTCTGGAATCCATATGAATCCGGGTTTCAAAAATGCGGATTCAGGCTTATATTTTATTAAAACAATTATTACATTTTTAAGTTTGAAGTACAATAGAAGCCAAATTTAATTTATACAAGTCATTTTCGTCCACTAATCCATGGAAACTCTTTCGGCAACATAAAAGACCATTCATTCGATATTGGTGACCTTAACCGACACATAAATTCTGAAAAAAAAAATCAAAATTCTAACAACAAATTCGTGGTAATTAAATTACTAAATTGACATCTTCAAACTGTACGAAATAAAAAGGATAAAAAATAAAAGAAAGAAGGTGACACATTTCACCTCATCACATTACACGAGAAACATTAATAAAAATTCCTGGCGCATGTTTTCATCTTTGTTTCTTCAGTATGTACCAATTTCCAACTTAATAATCCTAGTATTCGAGCTCACGTACAGGTTGAAGTGCTGGCCTGTTGATGAAGGTAAATACACTGTTGATGAAGCGTGCCATCTGCAATTAGATCAAGAAAAAGTTTAAATCTGAATAAATGGCATCAGATTATGTTGTAGCTTGAATAAAGTATAAATAATATCTTTAAAAAAAAAAAAGATGTACAACCTTCTCTCCAATCACTTCTTGTATCAGGGCAACATCACTTGAAATTCCGTGCATGATATCACCAATAATCAGTCCAAAACGAATGTTGGTTCGTTGAGATTAAGATGGCACACCATAAGTCCGCATGGAACAAACATATAAATCATTGGCAAGATTTTGTCATTAATTTCCCTGATCATGTGCATGTCATCAAGATCACTTCAACCCAAGTTTCTTTAAGTTATCATCACGATTGTCAAGACTCAATAGATCAGAAAGAGTTAATTATATAAATTAGTTTTGGTAAGATGGCATTGAACAAAGTAGAATTATTTACCTCTTTCTTCCAATCTGCTCGGAATGTGACCCACAATAAGATGAGAGTGTATGAAAGTGCCTCCTATCATCCCAGACCATATTCCCTACACCAAAACATATTTTGAGCAATTTCTATTACATATCATTGAAGTAGAAAACTCCAAATAAAAGAAATCCTTAATGGTACCTAATTAGTCAGCATAAATAAGACATGAAATCCTTAATGGTACCTATTTCATTTATTCCATTTATCCTGACAAGAAATAAGTGAAATACTAAATTAAACATTTTGGAAGTTTTGCAAGTAATTCACACAAGTAATAACAATACACTTACATAGCAATCATCAAGCAGAGACAAGGACCCCCAAGTCATGGTCATTTAGAAGATATAAATAAAAACAAATCTTAATTAGCAAGAGTTTTATCCGAAACACTTATAAATATGTGGGTTCTAATGTTACAGAACCCTGGTGTTTTTTTTACCATTTTCCCATAAAGTCATTCTCAACAGATACTAAATAAAAGTATAAAAATCCATTGCACGAAAACCATGATTGATAAGGTTTAAATAAAACCTTATAATCAACTTGGATTTTTTTCCTAATCCATTCCTAATCCTCACGCAAACTCGCAGTTGCAAGGAGGAGAGAGAGAGAGAGAGTACCGAACAACATGGAGATGGAGGCTAGGGTTTCGGTAATTCGGTGATGAAAATTCGACGACGGAGACGGCGATGGGTCACAGACTCAACATAAGGTTGGAGGTTAGGATTTCGCGTAAAGGGATGGAGGCTAGGGTTTCACATAGAGAGAGAGAGAGAATGAGTCGAGACTTTGGGGTAAAGAGGAAGAAAAACTGTCGTTTTGGAATTTAAGCCGGATATGGTTTAAGAAAGCGGGTATCCGGTTACCAATCCGGGCCAGGTTAAACCCGGCCCATATGAACACCCCCACTCGCCATTAGAGGCTTAGAGCCATTATCCCCATTGAGACAAGCTTAAAGTTACCCTCACATAAATCCATAAAAATGAAGTTGGCTACTGAAGAACTCGTATTTTCTTTCAATATGACAGAAGAATCTTGCCAGGTACAAGAAAACCAAAATGGCCATAGCATGAAACCACATTTCCGTCCCTCAAGCATGAAATGGTATTTATTAAAGAACAAAAATGAGAAATGTTCTCGGACATAAAGAAATTCCCTGTTAATTAAGAAAAAAGTTCAATTCCGCCAGACTAATGTAAACTTTCGTTATGGGACGGCAGCATGCATAAAGAAGTCTTAAATCTGCCAGTCCATTTCCTAGCAGTGGCACAAAGTAGAACTAGATTCCAAAATTTACCAGTTCCACAATCAAAAAGCCAACGTAGGTCATCACTTCAATTATACGTTATAATCGACATTTTTCGTGAATTCCAGGATGGCACGATATCTTACAATACAACATCAGTTATACTTGGTTGCTACCTGTGAGACTCTATATATTCCTCTCATTTGGAGTCTCTCACCGAATCACCACAACATTGGCTTGAAAAAAGAAAAAAAAAAATACGTACCCCAAGCCTGATTAGCTTGGCACTCGATGCCTACCAGAAACCACAAAACAGAAATAGGAAAAATCAAAATCAGACACGAATGATCATTGGACGAAAACGAGAGAGAAAAAAAAAAAAAATACACGACACTTGCGAACAACAACAGGAATTAATACAAAAGCGAAAAGAAATGAGAGGAGATTAGCACAATCACTCACAGAGATCCATGATGATTGCACAGTTGTCCACAACAATATCAGCACAAAACTCACAATAAAATCCAATCAAAACTGGAATTCATACGGAAAGGCCACGGTGGGCACTGGGCGCGGTAATTAGAACAAAGTTTAAATTTGAAGGGAGACTGACCCCAGGCCCAAAGAGCGACGGCGTTCCACTTTTTTATTTCGAAGTGCTTGTTTTTCTTCATTGAAGACGAAGAGTAGGCGACGGAAGAGAATGGGCCCTTGATAAAATCTGAATCTAGATATGGAAAAATGCAAAAATGCGTCCTTTTCATCTAATTAATATAAGGAAAATGCTAGAGGTAGTCAAATTGGGGCACCCCTTGTGCACTCCAGATGATACGTAGGATTAAATGAAACGGTGCGTTGAGAGCTCAAATAACGTTTGAAGCTCCCCCTTTGAAGCTCTCTGACCTGAAATGGCCACGGTGAAGCTCTCCCTCGTCAAGTTGAAGCTGATAGGTTCTGTCCCTATTCCTTGCCGTAGTTCTCCCTCCCCACGAGTTCATTCGCGACGGAAGACGACGGAAGGCGAACCCACTCCATCCCCAAGCTCCATCAGCCCTCCTCCATCCGGTGACCAAAACCGAAGTCTTGAGTGGTTCCATCTGCCCTCCTCCATCTCTCTCTCTCTCTCTCTCTCTCTCTCCTCTGGCTGTATTTTGCAATAACTTTAGATTGATTAGGATTTTGGGTATGAGAATATTTGTAATAAGGAAATGATATAGAAGTCGTGGGGTGTTGCTGCAATGGGGTAAATAGAATGCACAGAATACGTTTGATAAAATGAGCAAGAGAATCACTAGTTGTCTTAGCCACAGTGTAGCTTCAAAATTTATTGATTTGCTGAAGATGTATGTGATATTTATTATTGGTTGAAAATTTAACTCAAAATATTATTTGATTAGTGAAGAATTAGTATTGCAATTACATTCATTAGGAAGAATGCTAGCTTATAAGCTTGCTCCCGTTTGCTATAAGGTAAAATACAGTTTAATTCAAAATAGTAATTTTCTTACCCAAAATTACTATTAGAAGTAGCTAACTTCATTTGAAGTGAGAATAATAACTGTATTTTACAATGAAGTGAGAATAGTAATTTCAAAATAATAATTAAGAAGTAAGAATACTGTTTTGCAATTTAATTCAAAATAGTGATTTGTTTAACCAAAATACAGTTTGCTCCCATTTTGTATTTATAATTGGATTGTTATGAAGTGAGAATACTAGTTTATAAGCTTGCATTCTTCATTACAACTTTAAACTACCAATTCTTCATAAGCTAGAAGAGTTGGATTGGTAGTTTATGAAGTGAGGAAACAGCTTAAACTACCTATCACTTCATAAACTACCTATCCAATTTTAATACTAGTTTATGAATAATTAAAGGGCAGTTTAACATTTAAAGTGCCCCAAGTTCCATTTCTATTTTTCTTAATTTTAGCTTTGGTAAGACTGCACTAGTATTAAAGTGGCCCAAATTCAATTTTACTACCATTCTCAGTATAAGGACTTTCTAAACTTTTGGATATTTGAATGATCTAATTTATGTAATGTAGAGTCCCCTTCTGAATTGTGGGCCCTGGAGGTAGCTTTGGAGGCTATTTTTTTCCCCCTTCTTTCTTGTAACTTCTTTTTCTGAATTGGTATTCTATACATATTAGTAGTCGCTGCTTGGATAGTGTTCGTAAATTGAAGAGTGCAATGATGAGGTTGACTGCTCGACTCCAAAAAGAGAAAGAGATTGTGAAGGCTGGAGTTTTGTATTTATTGAGTGTTGTCTTTAATAATTTTGTTGTCTTTGATACGATCATAGTAATAGGACCTTTGTACAATCTCAAGTGAACTATTACTCATCTTGTTGTAATGAAAATGGTCTTTATGTTGTAAAGGAATATGTTTGTAATGGATGAGGTCTTTATGTTGTAATGAAATCTGTTTCTTGTACAGTATCAACTTCTTTTACTCATTAAACAACAACAAAAATTTCTGCACTGACAAGGATTGTCAAAAAACATAGCTTTTGACTAATGATAATGTTTGTAATTGAAAATATCATTGAACATAGTGCAACAAGATTGGAAGTTAATATATTGAACACTTAACACAAGTTACATACAATATGTATAATATAACAATCATTTTACAAAAAAATGTCAACTTTGTTACTTCTACTCAGCAATTATATACATTGAACTCAAATCAGTTTTTACATTAAACACAATTAACAAGTCTAGAGCTCAAAGTTGCATATGGCATCTAGGCAAGCTATTCGGCTAGGTTTCATCTACTTCAAATTGCATCTATAAACGTAATCTACAGTTAAAAACAAGCATAATATAACTAATCAATTACTCTAGAGAGAACAACAGAATAAGTCAAAGTCAAGTACACTTTCTGCAATGTCAATATAAGGGCCAGGCAAGTTGTCCAGCTGGGTTCCATCTACCTCATGTTGCATCTGCAAACGTAATAACAGTTAAAAACGAACATAATATAACTAAATCAATTACTCTAGAAAAAAAGATGGAATAAGTCAATATTAGGTACACTTTCTGCAATGCCAACATGAGAGCCAGGCAAGCTATCTGGTTGGGTTTCATCTACCCCATGTCGCATCTGTGAACGTAATAAATAGTTAAATATCTAAAATAATATTAAAAATATAGAGTATAGAGTGACGGAATAAATCAAGATTAATTACACTTTCTTGAGTCTCTATCACTGCAACGCCAACCTGGGTTCCAATAGACTCCAACACTTCCATAGTGTTTTGGGGCAAATAACAAAAAATAAAAAATGAGATCAAAATAAACCATAGAGCAAAAATTTAAAAGTACAATAAGTTTACCTTTTTACGTTTCCCTCTGAGTAACTTTCTTCGTGGTTGGTTTACACACTTTCTCAATCATTGATTTTTTTTGAAGAGTTGGCGGCCTGCCTTTGCCTCGCACAACACGGGGGCTGCATACTTTCTCTGAACTCCCAACTGTATTTGTATCGACAACCAAGTCTGCAACGCTAGGACCGGATTGTTGCGATAGCTTGTTGGCAAGGTAGATCTTGTTCATCGCAGACAACTTTTCAAGCATATCCTTAGCATGGTCATCAGATGATGCTGCATTTGTTGCCACATTGTAACACTTTTTTATTAGATGTGCATATCTGCTCACTTCTGGTCTTGCATCAGCTACATCATAATTACTTTTCACCACAGTGTATCTTCTTTTTATGTCTTTCCTCCATCGATCCAATATGTATTTTTCTGGCACATTACGGACACGGTTAATCTTGAAAACGGCTAGCATATGTGTGCACAGGATTCCTTTCATCTCAAACAACCCACAGGAACACTTGGCCTCTTTTGCAGTCTCATTAAAGTGCACACGATGGGTAACCTCATTGATGAAATTATCAACACGCACTTCATCTTCTACATAATATATTGCAATTACACCATCTTTTTCGTGTAAAATTGGAAGACAACCAAGCATCCCCATTATTTCTTGTTGAACTTCTCAAAATTTGGAGTTCGTGTACAACCCCTGGAATATCTTCTCAAATGGATTGACTGACACCACGAGTATTGTGAAATTAAATGAGTGAAAGTCTGCTCCATTTTCATTATCAATCTTCTTTCTTAATGCATTATCGTACTGATCGACAAACTCTTTTAAATTTGTCTTTGAGTGAACATACCCATCAAAAAAAGCATTCATACTCTTACTTCGTTGGTTATATTTATTCCAGCCCAAAACACATCTTTCAAGAATACCGATGCCCAAAATGTACACTCTGTGTATAAACTTTGCAACCATGCATTCTCCTGTAAGTTGTATGTTGTAATTAACACTTTCCAACTTTTCTCAAATTCATCAATTGTTTGAGAATCATATACACACTGTAGCAACTGACTTTTTAACCCGGTTTTGAATGCACTGTATGAACCGAGCTTTTCAGGCATTTTCTTCAATATGTGCCAAAGACAATATCTATGTCAGGTATTTGGGAAGACAAGAGCAATAGCATTTTTCATTGCTCTATCCTGATCTGTGATGATAGCATTCGGATCTTTACCATCCATACAGTCCAACCAAGTCTGGAATAACCATGCAAATGTTTCTGTATCCTCACTAGAGATTAATCCAGCTCCTAAAAGGATTGACTGACCATGGTGGTTTACACCCACAAATGGTGCAAACGGCATCGCATACCTATTTGTCAAGTATGTGGTGTCAAATGTGACAACATCCCCAAAATATTCATAGGCTGCCTTACTCGTGTATCTGCCCAGAAAACATTCTTCAATCTACCATCATCATCATCAAAATCTATCATATAAAAAAATCCGTCATTCTTGTATTTCATTCGTGCAAAATACTCACGAAGGGCTCCACTGCCACCTTTCCCTAGTCGAAGGTGACGTGCTTTGTCAATGTAATTACGACAGTCTTTTTCTAGGAATGACAAGTTCTCAAACCCACCAGCATCTTCTGCAAGAGCGGCATAACTCTTGTTTGTTTGGATTCCAACCTTCGCATTTGTATCTAGCATTCTCTTTACTGATTCACTTATTTCTCTATTGCAGCGAAAAAATCTTGATTTTTATGGAGATAGTCTGTGGTTGTGTGTATTCTCAACCTTTAATACTTTCAACATCCCATCAACCAGTGTAGCATTTATCTTCGCTTTACACTCTGTTTTTGATGTTGGACGTGGCCTTGCAACATTTGAGGTTCGATTTCGTGCCTTCCCGCAACGAGCACAACCCAATGAGACATATTTCAAACTCTCATGCTCATCCCTCTTACTCCTTTGAGTCATTACCCCGAAACCACACCGTTTCCCATATTTCTTATAATAAGAAATTAACTCTTCTTCAGATCTAAACAACATTCCAACCTTGGGCTCCTCAATACCATTGTCATCATCAATTTGTATTGTATTGTGTGTTCCGGGCGCTTCGCCATCTTTGGATTCAACAGTATTGCAAACAAAGGGTATACACAAAGTCTCAGACTCTCCAAAGTCAGTCTTGACCTCTCCAGAGTTAGATGTGGGGTCTTGAATTTCTTCGACATGGCTAGAGCTTGCAAAGTTTATGTCAACCAAAGGAATCGTTGAAGAGTGAAATGGAGATACAAGATTGTCCTGTCGTTTACAAAGATGAAAAGTATATGTCAAGCATGGATAGGAAATGTCATATCACTTAGAGAACAAATCTATCACATGACTATTACAAATACCTGGATTGATAAATTTGTTTGTGGACTTGTGGTAGGTGTTAACGGAGATGCGTGCTCTTTACCTTTCTCCATCTAAACAATACTTATGAAGAAAAAACATTTTAGTAGTCTTACATTTTCAGCCTAATTTTTCAAAATATAAATTCTCAAACCAATTTTTCAAAATGAAGTGGTTCTCGATGAATTTTTATAAAAAAAATATTGATAGTCGCTTTTCATGAACTCGCAAAAAAGAATCCAATTTAATTAGTTGTTGAGACAAAATACAATACAACTAATATTATGAAATTATATCCTCAAAAGTCACTATAACCAACAGATTTGCATTTCAGAAGCATGGCCAAAACCAATGGTCCACAGCTACATAAATTTAAAAGGCAAATTTGTTTGCTTTTTTTTCCTACTTTTGTGAAGTCGGAGCAACCTGCATTTTTGGGGAGAAAAAAACTACAAAACTCTTTCATTCAAACATTTAAGAATTCATGTTTTAATCTGAGTAAGAAATTATCACTTGGTAAATTGCACTCTCTCATAACTTCTTGGAACTTGAAAATAAAAAAAGGAATTTTTGCATCGTTCTAAGAAGATTAATTTATTCATTTTTTCCAACAGATCTCACACCAAAATCCAACCATATGAAATAGGGTTGATCATAAGTACTAAAGAGGAATCCAAAAAGGATAAGTTAATGGCCAATACCCATCTACTCAAGGAATCAAAAAAGACTAAAGAGGAAAAGTCAAGATGTCATTACCATAGAATGTTGCATAAGAGATCATCAAATGGCTCATTTTGATGAATGCAAAACCTGAATCCGAGATGCTCAAATGTGTCGGCGACGAGAGAGTCTTGCCCAAACGTCTCGATAGCGAGAGAACAGCGTCCAGACTTGCCAATGGTAGAGATGTGCCAATATGGAGCCCTGCCGATAGCGGAGATGAGAAGGAACGAAGGTGCGATCTTGCGCGGGACAAAGGTGCGTCTTAATGATTAGCAGGAATCTTCCATTTCTAAATCTTCAATTGATATATTTCTTAATTTCCTTAATAAATATCCACGCCAGGTCAGCTTGGAGTGCGTAGGAGTCCCCAAATTTGACTGACCGTAGCACTACTCTTAATATAAATATCTATTTTCAGTGGCAGCCAAAGTCAGTAAATATCTCACTGTAGTTAACTTTGTCATAAATTTTTTTTTTTGAAAATCTAATCCTTCAACTTATGTATGTTCTTTTGCCACCAAACGAGTTTTTACTTCTCGATGCTTTCATCTATCATATGTTTGATATGATTGGAAGGAGGAGGGGAACAAGCATACTTAGAGAGTGATGTACACTAGAGATATTCACTTACAATCTATAAATTTTTTTTTTTACAAATAAGAAAGTAAGAGTCCAAATTTTATTTTATTCAAAAACTTTGATTTTAGCATTCATGACTTCTTGCCATTCGACTATTTTTATGGCTTGGGAGAATGTTTTTGGTTTAATGTGTGGGCGGAAATATTCGAGTGTAACTTTAGCATTTACCTTTAGAAAAATTTCACCATCCTATTTTTATTTCTAATCTTTCTATTTCTTAAAAATGATAAGAACAATATTTTAGTTAATTTAATAAAAATATTGGACAAATTAAACAAATATAATGTACCGTGTAAACAGCTTAATAGCAAATCTCATCATTTTATATATTATATATATATATATATAAGAAAAACTATAATTCAATAGTATCAAAATAAGAGGCATATTCAGGGCCTGTAGCAGGACATATATATAAAGGATTACTGTGTAGGTTGACTATTTATATTACTTAAATGATAAATATTAATTTGTAAAATTTAAGTCATAAGATTTATTTTTTAAATTGATGAATTATAGGCAACATAGGCCAAGATGTAGACATGTAGCTGATGAATTATTGGTTTAGAGAGGGGGAGGGGGAGGGGGGAGGGGGGGAGGGGGGGGGGGTGGTTTGAAAGATGTTAATTGATGCGATTAAAATCATAAAGATCATGTGCCACATGGCTTGGTCAGAATTAAAATCATATAGATGACCCTGCTTGGATAGCTCAATTCCAAAGCATAGCTGAACCATCGAGTATAAGAATTTAATAAATTTTAAAAAAATAAATTAAAAAAATGTGATGTGTGATGTGTGAGATTTAGGAATAACAATACTCCAAAGTAAAAGACGACACAGATTGATTAATTAACTAATTAGAGATTACAGATAAAGATAGCATAACAATAAATAGACAACAACGTAAATGTCCTATTCATGCCTCGTCATGCTTTGCGTTACACACAATATAATATTAGGAAGATGCTTCCCAATTTCTGAAACAGTCAAGCTCAATATATATATATATATATATATATATATATATATATATGTATGTATGTTTGAATTATCAAAAGAATGATAAACTCCCCCAAGAGGTAATTAGTGATGTAACTCTACGAGATTAGAGGCTTTCCAGTACTACGCCATTGTACTTATCCGTTAAATTAGTCGTGTCAAATGTTTAAAAAGTCAACGTACCTTCTTTTTGTAATAGAAAAATGATAAATTTATAATTTTTTTATAATTTATTTTGTATATATATTTTTTAATTTATAATTTTATTTAGTGATTAAGAATATGAATATTAATAAAGTTATATATATATATTTTATTTTTATTTAATAATTAAGAATGTTTAAAAAATACTTTAAATAATGATAAAAAAAAATTAAATACACTAAAAATTGTAAATAAATAATAAAATGGTTGTACCCCTATCACTATTCTTCGCAATAATAGGGCAATGATACCCATATAATTTCCTTACTACTTAGTTCACTACTTATAGTGTTTTTATTTTTTTATTATTTTTAAGTATTTTTTTAACATCTTTAATTATTAAGAAAAGATTTAAACAATATATAACTTTATTAATAGTCTTAATCATTAAGTAAAAGAAATTTAAAAAAATAATAATAATAATAAAATGAGTAATAAAGAAATTGTGAAAGAGTAAAAAGACTATCATTTTCCATCTTGAAAATGTAATACCAAGCACTGTAATAATGATAGATATGATATGATGCCTGTACCATTTTTTTTTTATAAATTTATTTATAACTAGACTTTAAATTAATTTTTTATTTTTTATAAAATAACCGTATAAAAATATCACTCGTTTAAAATATAAAAATGATAAAACAGAGTTTGAAAATTATTTTCCAATTACGTATAAAATCATACCTTGAAAGAACAAGGAAATTGTTTTTTCTTTCCCAAGAATCTGGAACAGATGGGTTGTATTTTGGGTAAAATAGAAATTAGAAAGGTAAAAGCATGAGTAGTGCTGTTTGTAAATTGTAATGAGGAGCTGTTGAGTTAGTATTATAAAAAATATATATATATATATATATATATTTATTTGTAATTAATTATTGTTATGAAAATAATTATTTTTTATTAAAATAAATATATTTTCTTCTTAAATAATTATTTTTTCATAAATAATTTATTATGAATACTCATTTTCTTATGGAGTATTAATTAATTCGATAAGAAAAATTCTAATTATTATTTCCTACGCAACAAGCATCAGTTGCAACTTGCAAGGAGTACTTATCAGATAAAGAAGTGCCAAATAAAAGAGCGTTTTGTTTCAAAAATATAAAATAAAAGAGACTTTCTAATGGAGAATTTACAAAAAGCAAAAACAAAAATAATCATTGACTTTTTCTACTTCCCATACAAATTACCTTTCGATATGATTAAAAGAATTATGAGATTGCTTACAAGTAACATAAATCATTGTATTTTTCTTTAATATCCAGCGCCCTTTGGCCGGTCGACCCTCTCCCCATGACTTTATCCCGGTAAATAATATAAATATATATATATATATATAATTCTTTTTTCTGTATAAGTTTCGACCGTATGTCGGTGAAATCTTTAAAAATAAATAAATAAATAAGAGTTTATATATATATATATATATATAGCTGTAATAAGTTTGATTAACAAGTGAGGTGCTTCAAAAAATAAAAATAAAAAACTGACGTGGATTCCCAACCTATATCTCTAACAGGGTATCTTGGGCCCGCAGACCCAAAGATGCGTCAACGTAACCCTCTGGAGTCTGATCTCCTATAAGTTGCAATTTCTCTACTCCCAAGTCCCAACTACTTCTCTCTCTCTCTCTTGCTCTCTGAGCTCCCTCTCCCCGAGCTCCTTCACTTATTTCCACATGGCTCTGGATCATGAAACCCACCATACATATCCGGCCAAAACTTACCTGACTGCGGCAGTCCGGTACTCAGCACGCCGCCAGATCCCTCTCCGTCGGCGTAAACTACCGATAGTACGCCTCGGAGATCATGGGAAGAAACCTCGGAGAGTGCTAACCCTTGTGAAAATGTTCAGGAGGATTCGACTAAAGTGGTTAAAGTTGCAGTACATACGCATGCTGAGGAAGTTCAAGGAGTATTATCGGAATTTGGTTAAAGATCTTATGGAAGCAGGAGCGACGCTGGAGACTTTCCACCAAAGGGTTATCATGGAGGCCTCTCTCGCTGTTCCAGTCATGGGAGTTTCTTTCAACAGCTACCCTTCAAGACCCGGATCACACCGCCCTCGAACCCTCATGATGTAAAAGTATTCGTTTTTCTTTTTCTATTATTCAAGCTGGTTACTTACATCTCAATCAGTTTCTGCTCTGATATTCTCTACCTCCTTTCTTTTTCCATTATCAAACCATAATTTGAAAAAATCTGTAACAAAGTTAATTAATGAACGTCCCTATAGATTGGGTGGAGATAATCTTACAACAGTTCATGGCCGGAAAGGAAATTCTGTTCTCTGAATTTCTCTCTCTCTCTCTCTCTCTCTCTCTCTCTATATATATATATGTATACCTCACACACACAGTCCATAAGAGGACAATTAATTTCCAGCAGGTACCACATGTTGTTGATCTGTAGATATATATGAAGTTAATTACCAACCTATATATATGACATGAAGGTATATTCTTTTTAGTGCAGATCCAAGCAGGTCGATCGGGTGGATCGGGATCCTTGTTAAATAGACGTTCCATTATTATAATAACTTGGAGCCGAAGTTGAGAGCGCTTAAAATCCGGAAAAATATTTTGGAAAGCCATGTTCAACCTGTCAGCTATGATATTATGATCATAAGTTATCACAAGTTATAATTAACAAAAAACCAGAACCGCAAGGCCCAAACCTTATTTAATTTGTGTGTGCGACATTTACTTAGGGGAACTCTATTAGTCGGCAGTAATATTTATTATCGGTGGGCGTACGTACGTCAGTACGTGCATCACTCAAACATGCATCCACAGGACCACCCGAGACACTTGGCCTTTCAGAACGTGGCAGCCGCCGCTAGCTAGCTAGCTAGATTAATTATATAATTAAGGGCAGGAACTACGAAGTAGATGTCGTTAATTAATTAGGAAGGAATTAGATCACGCTGATCAAAGGCCAATTCTAACTCGTTAAGAAGCTTGTTCAAACTCAACGGACATTACAAAAAAATTATTTATTTACAATCAATTAATCAAAATTAGTAACAAATAATTTTTTCATTTTTCTTGAGATAGAGATCACAATTAATTAATCACAAAAACTCGCTTTTATTATAATGGGACAGAGATCAAGATAATTAAGCAACCTCATTTTGCTATAAGAGGATTAGGCCTGGTCATCCGGGCTGAATTGTACCCGGCCCGGTTTGAAATTTTATTTATTTATTATTATTTTTTAATTTTTTAAAAAAAATTGTTTAAAGAAATTTTAAATTTGGGTTCCAGATTCTCAAATCCAAAACCTAAATGAACACCCCTAAAGAGGATGACAGATGAGCAGCACATTGACATGAGCTTGTTAATTTGCCAGATAAGATTTTGCAATATCTTGATCAAATTGCCTGTTCGTTTTCCTTTTTTTTTTTTCTGGTATTTTTAAGTTATGCTTTCTTTGTCTATATTGATGAGTAACAAAAAATTAGGTCAAATCCTTGACAGAAAACTGGACTTCACCAGCTAGCTAGCCATTACACAACAGAAAACAAAACAAAAATAATAGTAAATAAATAAATAATTATATGCTTTTTTTGAAGGTACGCATATATAGCTAATTTTAATTTATCTTCTTGTTTGCTCTCGAGGTTTGACATCATGCAAGATTTATGAGTTAGACATCAGGCAACCTTCTGTACGTTATCTTATTCATCTGCTACTTATAATTCGGTAGTACTCTTGCATTCATGCAACATTAACTGTCCCTGTCATTTTTAGCTGGTAAAAATCGATCACGACAAGAATTATGAGTTAGACACATGAATATATACATGTAATAAAACAAAACTGAGCTGAGTAAAATAATCAATAAAAATATTGGTTATAGTTGCCAGGCATATTGCATCATGGGAATTATGATCGATGGTCGATCGTGTATGTGTGTGACAGTGTCATGTACATGTAATTAATGCCTATATATATATATATATATATATATGTCATCTAACCTGCGGTAATACCATCGATCCGAGTCATCGCCCTGAATCCAAGTACGGATCCTTATGCACATATGATATGTTTAAGAAATTTGACAAGAATTGATTTAGTCATATATATATGTATATATATATATATATATATATAACAAATATACTGACTGATCATCGGTACTTATCTATATATAATATGTATAAGTACTGTAGGCATGCATGATCTTTTATTCACCAGTAGCACCCTTCCCACGTCAAAAGACTCAAAACCATGAATGGGTCCACGATGCCGTGCCATATGACGCCCTTAATTAGTAGCTACGCCAATTTGTATTTCTTTTTTTTATTATTATTAAATATGTTAATTTATGTTTATCCCCCTTTTTTTCGTGAAATTAACTTCGCTCTTATTTGGTAAATTCATGACAAGTATGAGCGTAAGTTTATTTATAATCTCTCATGGGTAACGGCGGTACCTCGGGGAATTATATTAAAAAAACTCCAAGCCTACAGCTTTGGAATTGCTTCAGTGTTTTCGTTTTATTTTTTGGTCGGACTCGTATGTTGGGATGTTGGGCTATTCCGTTCTTTAGGGCTGAGCAAACTAATCAGGCCCAATCGAGGGGGAAATAAATTAATAAAGTTAAGCGGCCCAAAAATCACTATGGCCATTGCCTACAACTTTTGGCCCAAAGTTGCATATATGATGCATGCAACAATTCCCAAGTGGCCGAAGCGTGAGTTATCAAAAAAAAAAAAAAAAAAGAATTGAACGAGATAAACGTGATTTTTTGAATTATTGAATTAATAATGTAAAGAAAGTACAATGTAAAGAAAGTAGTCACTTAAATGTCTATTTGGAAACTAGTGGTGCTCGAATGACCTTGATTAATATATTGTAAATGGCGTTATAAAGTAAACACATTAACCAAAAGGAAAGGCTAGCATTGCTTTAATGGTCCACGTTGTGTAACACTGTAAGCTCAGGAAGAAAATCAGAAAAGTATTCCACTAATGTTGCTGGTCCAATAAAGTTAATGTTGGAATCTGATTATGCTGTTATATATATATATATATATATATATATATATATATATATATATATATATATATACCTTGGGAAGTTTTGGGTGTCTCGTATGAATTTTGTGCCATATATAAGAGGCATGTTTTCATGGAATTTCTGGTTTGTTTATGGTGATTTGGCTGTTTTTATTTGTAGAGTTGTTTTTACTGGTTTTTTAATTATTGTGGATGGTATATAGGGAATAAGTATTTTTTTGGGCACTTGGGTTTTGGGTATCTATTTTTCTCAAATCTTGTAACATTTTTAAGTGTTAAGTTATTATTACGATATTCTTTTATTATAAGTGAGTGTTTATGAATAAAATTGGAGATGGACCACTCACAAACATATCGCCCAAACTCCTCTTAAAAAATGTTAATCAGAAAAATGATCCTCAAGTTAAATCTGGAATTCATAGTATTAGATTACATGTGGAGATTAATTTGGGAGCTGAAAATTGAGTGTAAATCTCACTCGACACTTGACTCGAGCGATATTTAGACAAAGAGTTTCGTCCGATACTCGCTCAAATAAATATTACAAGAGTTTTGTAATTAAGATTTTGAGTGTCGTTTTTGCTATAAATATAATATATTTAACTTGTTTTACTTGACTTTTAGTATATTTTGAAATAGAATAATTGTTTAATGAGTATATATTGTATGAAAGAGCAAAAAGTCTTAGAAAGTAAGTTGAGATTGAAAGATTCTAATCTCTTTCGATTAATAAAATGCTTATAGTTTTATAGACGTAGATAATTTGTTGAACAACACATATTTTGTGTTATATGCTTGATCATTATATTTATTTTTACTTTTATTTGCCATCATTAATACATGTGTTTTACACAATACATGGTATCTCAAGAGAATACCTTGTCAAGCAAAACCTCGATTGTACATTTGAGAGCGGAAAAAGATGGCTTCTCCACTGCCAATATGCATTTGTCAATGATTTTGAGTCGTAGTACGAATATTGGATTGTCAGATAAATACATTATACATGTATAATGCAAGTCTTTCAACATTTAATGCTATATTTTTCGGTGAATATAGACGGCCTCTATATTCTACTTCGATTCGAATCGTACAATATTAGGTATGATTCTGATGAAACTGCATGAGGTGTCATTTTATAAGTTAGGCACGAGGTTGGGGATGATTATTGTAAGGTTAAGGACGTGAAACACGCAATTTGAAAGGTCTTCCGCCTGTTGTATTTAATGTCAACGGATATTTATAATACCATACCGTACAAACCACGAAATGAATGATTCACCTTTTTTTTTTTTTAAAAAATTTAAGTTTAGATGTTGAGTTGAGATAGTAAAATTAGTTTTATAGGGTTTATTTAAGATAAATTTAAATATATTTAAATGAGTTTAAATATATTTATGAAAAGTTAAAAAAAATGTGTATCATACACGTAAAAAAATGTTACATTAAATAATATTGTTAGTTGTACATGTAAAAAAGTTTTAAATTGACATAAATTTAATAATTTAAAAATTAAAAATTTTAATATTAAATTTAATTTAAAATTAGAATGAACTGAGTTAAATTCAACTTATTCTAACGACCAAACGGACTCTAAAGAGAGCAGCTGAAGGCCCTGGGAGAGAAAGAGAGGGAGAGGGAGTCTTGACTCTTGAGTCTTTCTCATTGGCCATTTAATAGATTGGTTCCTTAACCAATCACTTAGTTCATTTTTTTTGGTCGTTTCTTTTTTAGTTCAGTCCGGCCAGAGTGAGAAAAACGTCGGCATGAATGTGAACTAAGCATTGAATTAGTTGGACGGCATGAATGTGAAGTGTGAACTAATGATAATATAATAAATGACTTTGATAGGAAAAAGAAAATGATAAAATGATTTTACACTACGCGATTAAAATAATAAATTATTCAGATTAATATATTTTACAATTTCATGTCAATCACGCGGGCAAGAAATTTGTCAATTTTTCTCAAATAGGTTTTTGGATGAGCATTGGGGCTTCTTCAAGAATAGACATGATTTACAACCCCTCTCTTAAATTTTATGTTCGAATTTTAGAGAATTCGAAAACAGAAAAAGTTTGACAATCTCAATTCGATTTAAATACAGAGAACTTGTTGAAATATGTCAATTTTTCTCAAATGATTATTGATAATTTTTTTTCTAAGCAAGTTTAATATATTCTCTGACAATTTGAGTGAGATGAGAGTCTCTGACAATTTTTTCAAAAAAGTTAACACCTAATATAATAAAAAAAAAAAAGAGTGATTAAAACCAAATAAATAGCTCGAGCTAAGTGAATGACTTTTACCTATTTTTTGTAAAGAAAAAGTTGTTTGGTGATAATTTTAAAATAATCTGATGATAGGTTAACAACGCTTTGATGGTATAATAATAATAATGAAGCAAGGTGAAGGAAAAAAAAAAAAAAAAAAACCAAAGACATCGTGAATTCTTTTGAATAAAACAACAAGATTCGATTGCTTGGTTACAAGTCACCTGGATTATAAGATTGAAATAAAATAGAAAAAAAAAAAAAAAGAAGAAGACGAAGAAGCGATTCTAGAACATAACATGATCCACCACCAACAAAAGATGCAACAAGAGTCAAGACACAATCTAACGATTAGGCGAAAAAATATTTAGGCCTTAGCTGCTATAGAATAATAGGCCCACCACATCCACATAATTCTCTTCCTCTTCGTGCAACAAAATTGGGCAGTGATGTTAGTGGAGCATCTTTAATCAATTTTGAGTGGGCCCATCCCAACTGGCTCCTAAAGGACAGTTGGACGGTGGGATAATGGGTCCATACCACGATATTATTTTGGGAAGGTCGTTATCCGTTAAGAAGAGTATGAGTTTTAGCAGTGAATTAAACGTTCGTATGGTTTCAGGTTTGATTTGGAGGCCTGTGCTTTGTTGCGGTTGACTTTTCCTGGTGAGCCAATCTCGTCAAAGCAGCCACCGTGTCTGTCTAAGGTTTTTAAGGTTTCGTCCGGGTCGGGGTATCCAATCATTGCACTTTTTTTTTTTTTTCTCACATGGGTTTTCTTTTTGTTGTTCTCATGTTTTAAGGTTTTTTTTATTTTGTTACATATAATTATTTTTATATATTATTTACATGCAGTCAATTAAGGGTGTTCATCCAGATTTCGGATTCCTAAATCTGGAACTCAGATTCGAAATTTCCTTAAACATTTAAAAAAAAAATTCAAAAATGTTAAGAAATAAATAAAATTTTAAACCGGGTCGGGTACAATCCGGCCCTGATGAACACCCCTATAATCAATCACATTGCTATAATACATAAAAAAAATATGTAAAAATAATTGCATAATTTACTTTTTAAAACTATATTGGTTGAATTCTATCATCTAGAGTTACTTTTGCATATTCTTTAAGTAATTATTTTATATGAAAAACAATACAATCAATCACAATAATAGAATAAAAAAAATTGATTGTAAATAATTCTGTATACTAATACGTGTAACGTAATTAATCAGAAAGTCAAATTTTAATAAAAAATGATATAAATTTAAATTTTAGATATAAAGGCGATGTCATTAGTATACAAATATGTCCATAAACTTGCTTGTACGTAATAAATTCTGCATAAAAAATAAACAAAATTAATTGCACATAAAATTTTAACACATTAATTAGTTCCTTCTCTCAAGCAACTCTCTCTCAGGACGAGAGAAGCAGCCTCCCTTTCGTCCTCTCACTCTATCAGGGAGGTGGATCTTTTATATCCGAACCTCTTAAATTGTTTTTGATCATTTGTTGTTAATCTGTTATTTTTCTCATTAAAAGAAAAGTTCCTAAGTTGATTCATCGTGTGGATTCATCGTAATCAATGATATATGATTCTAGTTATAAAGTTCCCAAAATTCATATTTACATTAGTAAAATGTTTGAAATCTGTTTTTAAAAGTGCTTTTATTTTTTATTCTTTTAAATATTCAAAAAAGTTATTGCTAGCAAATTCGCATGTGCGTTTTTCCAACATTAAGAAAAGGAAAATGCCACTCAGTCTCACCAGGAGTGACTATTGGAAATTCTCACTTATTTATATATTAAATAGTAATAACGTGTATAGAATATTTTTCTAATTTAATGAAGTAATTATTTTTAAAAAATGATATAATTTTTATAAAAAATTAATAATTTTTTATCAAATAATGTAATACATAGAAAAAAAAATATAAATTCTAATAAATATTTAACGAATAATAAAAAGAAAATATCTTAATAATAACGAAATAATTATTTAAAAGTAAATCATAAACTAATGTAAAGTGATGAAAAATAACTATTTAATAATTATTATAATTTTGTTTATAAAATATTATTATTTGAATAAATGTTTCATAATGAATTTAAATTGAGAAGTAAATAACATTTTATTTAATTAATTGTATTCGTAAATGTAGTTGGCAAACAGATTTAAACTTAATTATTTACATTTTTTTTTTATATAAAGAATGAATAAAATCCTCAATCATATATATAAATTTATATATAATATAAATTATAATTTATATAAAATAATGTTATATTATAATTTGTATGTTATATAATTTATTATTAATAAAATATTAGTAATTTATAATTTGCATGAATTTATATAATTTGTATGAATGAGTTTTATAGATGATGGAGAAGTGTAACGTCGATCATAAAGAAATTGAGTTAAGTTTGAAATTGAGTGTTGGTTTCAATTTAGGAATCCATTCAAATTGTAACTGATAAATAGTCTAAAAGAATTTGAGTTGAAGGAAGGTTTGGATAATGATTCTTGAGAGGATAAGAGTTTTGAATTTGATTAGATTTAAATTTGAATTGTTTAATTTAAGAGTTTGATAAGGATATTAGGGCACGTTTGTTTTGGGAGATGAAATCAAAACTTTCAAACTCATATCAAACTCATCATTACACTTTTTCAAATCTCCATACAAGATATAATAAAAAAATTAACCTTTTCAAATTTTAAAACTGCTTTTTTTAAATCTTCATACAAAACTAATGTTAAAAAAAATATTTTATAACAATATTTTTTTATTTTTTTAACTTTTATCTCATCTCATCTCTAAAAATAAAGAAGACATAATCTCAAAAATCAAATCATTTCAAAATTCAGATAAATTGATAGATGTAATTCAATTTAACGAAAAATTTTTAAAAAATTAACAAAAAATAAAAAATTTATTAACTGATTGTTAGATAATTATTTATTATAATAGAATAAATATATATTAATCATTAAATAAGTATTTTTTTTATTAAATTTGTATGTTTTTTTAATAAATTTTTAAGAGAATTTAAAAAGTGTTTGACAGTCGGTGGCCACTCTTGTGGCTCTAGCATCGTCCTTACAAAATACGCCAAGGACAAGTTTGAAAACGTTTAAAAGGCAACCTAACATCAGCCTGTATACATATCTAGTCAACCGCATGCCACTCACCCATAGACCACCTAGTTCATCACAACTGGCAATCGCGCGTGGTTCCTAACTTCCTTTGTTATCTATTGTCAAATCTTTGGATATGACCTAGTTTGTTTATAAAAATAAAAATAAGATAAGATTAAATAAGATTAAAGTAAAAAATTAAGTAATATATTATTATAATATTTTTTTAATATAATTTTTATATTAAAATTTAAAAAAGTTAAATTATTTAAATTATTTTGTATTAGAATTTAAAAAAGATATAATGATTAAATTAGAAGAGATAAAATAAAATAAAATATTTTTTGAAAACAAACATGACTGTTCTTTTGAAGGTGCTTTGCAGTCCCTTAACTTTTTTTTTTTTTTGTCCTGAAGATTAGAGCATATATTTAAGAAGATAAAGTTCAACTACAACGAACAAAGACCAAACACACAAACCATACAACCACAAAAACCAGATAAATACAAATAATATAAACCATACAATTAGGCATTGAGAGGATTTTTGCCACTATGAAATTTCAACAAACAGGGTGGTATTGAAATTAGCGGTAGAAAATTATATATTTTAGTAAAATCTGTCTATTGCGTAATTGAGTACGCACATCGATTGAAATATCAATAAATCTTTTTAAACTGCCAGTTTTTGAACGACTGCAATAGGAAATAAATATCTCTTGCAATTGGTTGAAGATTCAAATCCATTGCTATATCAAGTTTTTTAACTGCATCAATGGTGATTTGAGAATCGCTTGCCAGGACAATATTCTTAATAGATTTGGAAATAGCTTCTTTAATTTCATCCAGTAGAGCCAATGCCTCGCCAAGATTAGGTTTAATATGTGAACTTCTTTAGTGCAGACAAAAATAATATCACCATTCTTTGTAGAACAAACTGCCACAGTTGTACTTAAACGATTTTTAATAGTCACATCAAAAGTAAGATAATAGCATCCTCGAGGGAGTGCTAGCGTAGCTGGAATGTGATGAAACTCTTTTGCATCACAGGCTGTCCTATGATTATAATATGATTTCTATACATTTTGGATAAAATATATCAATATTTGGGGTTGCTTTTTCATGAATCACTTTCTTTCGACAGAGCCAAATGTTATCCATAGCAAGAGTTGCAAATATTTGAAAGTGATGACGTTCCAAAAACGGTATGGAAAGTTTCTCTGGAAACAAAATACATTCAATCTAAGTAGAAATCTCATGTTCCACATAAGTATTGACATGCAATGGCCAAAGGGAATTTCTCCATAAAATTTGAGAAAAATGGCATTTCAGAAACAAATGAACATTCGTTTCTTCGTACAGATTGCAAAGAGGACATTTAAAATACCCCAAATCAACAAAAAATTTTAGGAGAGATTGAGTAGGCAAAATATGATTGAGAATTTTCTATCGAAACAATTTAAGCTTGTCCTGAATTTTAAGCTTCCAAAACTTTTTTCAAAGTTGAGTATTATCAGAGCTTCTTACAGAATTGTCTTCTAGATACGACGTAAGCTAATTTAATGGTAAAATTATCAAAAGAGTTATTCCTCTACACAGGCTTATCACTGACCAATTGATGATTACTATCAGCTAAAGGAATATTTTGAATTACTTCAACAGTCACAAAATTGAAAAGAGTTTGAAGAAGCAACAAATTCCAACATCTTGGATTCTCCAAAGTGAGCTCACCAACTCTTAGATTTAAGAAATTATCACCATTATTATCAGGATGAGGAGAATGAAGACAATCTTGAGTAGTGAGAATCCAAGGATCCAGTCAAACCTGACAAGAAGCACCATTATTGATTTGAAAACAATACCTTTCCACAATCAAGAACTTGTTGAATTTGAGGAAGCTTGTGTAGCCAAATTTAAGTCCCAAGATTGCTTAAATTTTACTATTGTATCGCATGACCTCTTATATAAAGATTGGCTTTAGAGGCTAAAACAATCCAAAATACAACTCTAATGTGTTTATATTATTTTTGTATGTATAAACTTTAATTTATTATTTAAATTTTATTATAATTTAGGTCTAAAAAAATTAGACCTAAAAATAATTAAAAAAAATAAATCTTAGAGACCTAAAAAATTTCACGGGGTGTGGAGCGGGGTGCAGATTCAACCCCACCTCCTGACAGCGGGGCGGGGGGCCTTGCCCCCGCCTCCCAAGGGCAAGGGGCGGGGTGCGGGATTGGGTACTCCCACCCAGCACCATGAGGGTAGCACCCCTAATTTATATAAATAAGTTGACACGTGTCAAAATGGGTCATGGTAATATATTTTTAATTAATTTATATTAGATTAAAACAAGTTGTGTTTTGTAATCCCTTTTTCTAATATGCTGTATTAGGGTTGGGAAACCTGACGCATTGAACTTTAACAATTTATATTCAGATTGATCCATATCATATAATATATACTACCTAATATGATGCGGATATGATCCCATTCCCTGTTAACAACCACTCGATTTCAACTATTAAGGGCAATTTGGCTATAGATTACCCCAAATAAAGTCTTTACCGTGACCATCTTAGACCTAGTCACCTAGCACAAAAAACATGGGACTGTTCAACTAATTATAATGATTTTTATTTGTTGATTCATAACTCTGTGCTTGTTGAATTTTCGTGTTTGTTAAGAGTCATATATATCCTTCACCGATCGTATTTGTTGTCCATCTTACCAAGAAAAAGGTACACATTGATTAATCAACTAAAGTATTCTAAAGCTTTAGTACACAAAGGCACGTACTGAGATTGATCAACTAGGTATGTTTGGACCTTTCGAAATATTAGACTTTACTTTTGATAGTCAAAGTCTACCAATTCAAAAAGTTATATATTGTGGTAGAATCTATAAATATTGTAAAATTATTTTAAAAAATAGTAATATCTATTAATAAAATGTTAGTTTTTTTTTTTATTTGAGTTGTATTTCATTTTTATTTTTAAAAAAAATTATACAATATTTATACATTCCACCACTGCAGATATTATTTCTAATCCTTTTATCTTTATTCGCCTTTGCATCTTATGGATTGAATTCAAACATGCACGGCTAAAGAATATTAATACTAGTGCACATATAGTTTTCTTTCTAACGTTCATATTCAACAGCAACATCTCTTCCGTTTTCAGACTTGCCTCGTTATGTTTGTTCATGTACTAAACCTCATTAAGAGTATACTTTGAAAAAAAACGACTAAATAAAAGTTAAAATAAATGCTTTATTTATAAAAAAAAATCTATAATAAAAAATTTATAAATTAACGTAATTTAACGGGATATATTAAATTATTTTATTATAAAATAAATCTAATATATGATATAAAATCTATCAATATACATTCTGGCAATTCAAAAAAATAAAATCGAAAAGTCAAGAATCCTCCCAGTTTTCTCTTGGTCTTGAGTTTCGACCTACTCAAGAAACTTGTCAAAGGATGTGAACACACAGTCTTTACCGTGTCAGTCTTTTTGTAATACAAATTTAAGTTTAGTTTTCTCCGGGTCATTGTTCAATGGGAGTGGTCAATAGGTAGCCATGACACTCAAATGGTGGGCATAATTTAAGAAAAGAAATGGTCAAAATCCATGCACGTGTCTGCTTGTATTTTGGCAATGTGTCTATTCCTGTATGAACGCCCACTATAATCTTTTTTTTTTTTTTTTTTTCTCTTTAAAATTTTGATCCAGATCTGAAGACGCCTCGTTGAAGAAGCAAAAGGATGACATAATACCCCCGTCTACATAAAAAAAAAAAAAAAGGGAGTGCTACAATTATAAATGAATTATATAAAAATAATTATATAAATTTATATAATTCATTAAATTTATTTTATAATAAAAATATTTTTATAATTTGATAAATTATATTATATTATATTAATTTGTGAAATTTTTTTTTATGTATAATTAATTTTTGATTAGAATATTTTTTAATAATAATAAAAAAAAAAAGAGGCCAGCTGCTTTTATTCTCCAAAAAGCATACTAATTTTCCGCTAATCTGTATTGGTTAATGTCAAAGCCAGTCTTGTCTCTTGACATCTGAATGCATTTTCTAATTAAGCTCCGTATTAGAATGATTCTTGAGCTCCCATTGGGCTATATTGCATACAAGTTAAGTTAGCAAAACAAACTGTTCAAAGTTCAAGCTTAAAATAAATAAATAAAATGTTCAATGTTCAAAGATGCAATTAGTCACACAAATACAGTGGTCAATCCCGCTGTTCAAACTGCCAAATTGTCTGCGGAATATATTATAATTATAGCCCAGACTTGCAAAAGTTATATTGTTATTGTACGCGTCATAATAACATTGTGTGAGATATTATTTTTCTTTTCTTTATTATTCTTATTTTAAAGATGGGTAAGTTTCCCTATAAAATAATTAAACAAATCTAAGAATTACATAAAAAAATTAAATAATAAACTATATTTTAAAATAAAATGTGTAAGACCTTTTTTCTTTTAATCAAAAAGATGATGATCCTAAAAGTGATTCCAATCCAAATTTTTTAATAACCCTCATTTGTGAGGGAGGTATTGAATACCGTAATAACATCTCAGACACAAAAGATTTACAAATAAACCAAAGCATAAACCATCTAAACAAAGACCAAAACCATAACAAAATAAAACAATACGTCCAAAAACAAAAGAACTAAAACGGAGGACTTTTAGATCTAATGTAAACGCATTTGGCGAATGTGTAGGACTTGAACGTATTAACAAGGGTCTCGTTTGTATTTGTGAGTGAGTTTAATTCATCTCAAATTTATTATTATACATTTTTATATTTTTATATAAAATATAAACTCTAATATATATTTTTTAAATTCTAATATATAATTTTCAAATCTTATAATAATAATAATATTAAAAAATAAATTAAATTTATTTAAACTCATTTCACCCCTAAATTTAAACGATACTTAAATATGTTTTCTTCTAATGTTACTTTCTCCTAAAAAAACCTAACGTGATTTTAAAACAGAAAAGTAAGCGGCTTTAATAAGCAATAATCTTGACTCATCCACACCCAGTTGTTTTGTTTTGTAATCTTTTCAAGAGTCCGTACGATATCAAAGATAGAAGGGAGGAGGATAGCACCTATTTGAGAAATTTTCTTTTTGGCTGCCAAACTGGCGGCACTTGAACTTATGATGGCTTTTGCCAAAAAAAAAAAAAAAAAAAGAAAAAAAAAAGAAAAGAAGAAGAAATTCAGCACGCTTTAAATTTGCTTCATATTTTTTTACCTTTCCACTTCAATATAATGCAACAAAAAGGCATGTCCCCCCAAGGCCACCCAGTTAAAGCCACCCAACTTTAGCTTTACTTTACCACCAATTACGTTCCTATCCTTCTTCACCTTCCTCCCCTTAATTTTTCCTAAACTGCCCAGAATTAACTTAAGCACAAAGAGTAAAAGCTTTGGATAATATAATCGAGCTATTTATTAGTCCGCGAGTAAATATATTATTTATAGTCAGACTTTTTGCAAATTATAAAAGAATTAATCACTAATATGTATTTTTATATTATTTGATGTAACTTAGCAATGAATTTCTTCCACTCATTTAAGAGAAATTAATACTATTTCAATGACATCTTAAAAGAGAAATAATTTGTACAAAATTCAAATAGACAAGTTTTATGCAAACTTCTATTAAAAAAGTGGACCATGCATAAGAAAAAAATGTTAAAAAACAAAAAAACTTATTTTTTTTTATTAATATAATTTTAAAAATTTTTTTATACAAAATATAATAAATAATACAAATTTTCAAATATTAAAATAATAATAATATTTAAAAAAATATCTTAACTAATATTTTATTCAACTTTTAACTAAAATTATCTAATCTCATCTTACTATTCTGCAAACCACATCTTAATTAACCTCAATTAATATGATCCTATTTATTGAAAGATGCAGAAACTGCATGCCACTTGATTCTCTCTGTGTATATATATATATATATATATATATATACTAGGTGGAAACAACGTGCAAAGCACGTTTGTTTAGTTTAATTATATAATTAATTTTAGCAAAGCATATTTGTTTAGTTTATTTATGCAATTATTTTTAAAAATTAATATTATTTTTATTAAAAAATAATTTTTGATTAATAATGTAATACTTTTTGGAAAAAAGAAATTTTGATTAATAATGGATATGCATTTATAACACATTATTTTGATTAATTTCGAAATAGAAAGTATAATACAATCAATAAACAGAAATTAGACTCATTTATTTTTTTCTTTTTCGAGAATCAAACTTACAAAACTTTAGAAGGATGGTGAGCTCCCTTGGAAATGACTCATTCAGCTTTTTGTAATATAATATATTACAAAATAGATTTAAAGTGATATATAATATTTTTTTTATATTATATATAAAATTTTAATTATATAAAATGATGTTATATTATAATTTATGACATAAAATTCTCAATTTATGACATAATATAAAAAATATTATATATATATATATATATGTATATATGCAGCCGCACAAAATTATTACAATAGGTCGAGAGCATGCTTAGTTAAGTGAAATAGTTTTTCTACAAAAATAATATTATTTAAAAAAAAATTAACAAGCATCTACAGATAAAAATAACTCAAATCTAATAGTACTAAGAATAATATGGAAACTAAAAGATATTGGATATTCTAACAATAGTTTTCTCAACAAAATATATGAATAAATTTTAAAAGTCAGATATGTATTACATAAACTTATCTTGATATTCTTCCTATAAAGCGCTCTCCACCCAAATAAGAATCGATTTGCGCCATCATCTCTCTAGTTTTCTTTCTCGGGAGCATGCGAAATTGGCATCCATGAATATTAAACCATGAGTTGTGATGCCAACCAAGTTTTTAAACCATCACCATGAGTTGGCATAATATACTAAAGCACTAAGGCGGGAGCATACTACTTTTCTTCATCACAACTGAGTTTATTAAACCATCACCATAATCAACATCATAGGCACCATCATTGCTGTAATAAGTCCACTAAACTGCACATTGTAGATACTGATTATGCAAAATGATCCAAAAATGATTATCGTGATAAAATAAAACACAAATAAATTACATAATGAGTAATTTCTCCCATTTTTCCATAGGCTTCTAAATTAAATGTATGTTCAAATGACTCCCAACAAATGAAATTTCAGAGAAAAATTGATATGATTACAGAAATGACTTACCGGGTCCATTCTTCTCACTGGACTCAAAAAGTAACTGAAGTCTATGACAAATGCCCAAAAACGGGCAATCCTTCTCAATAGAGCGGAATCTGTGTTGGCTTGAAAATAAAATAGGAGTGCAAACTTGTCGATAGCCTTTCATGAAGTAGCTTGAGGATCTGATTTTTATCATATGCTTGAAAAGTTAACACCATAGGCTTGCCTAGCACAAAAGAAGTAGTTAGTAGAGTTACTAATAAGTATATTCCAGAGATAAGGGCCAGCTAACATCTATTGTTACACATTTGAAAGCAATAAGGCCAGGTTTAAAAAGAAGGTATTAAAGGATATATTTAAGGGATAATTTGAGAAGAGTTTGGTTAAACAGAATAATCAAGCTAAAAACTACTTCTTCCCATATTGCCAAGTAAAATAAGGGTGAGTTTCACTGAGTATTGGATAAAGGACCTTTACAGAATTAGAACGATTAAAAGAATTTAATAAAGACAATTTGGCATTTCAGCAAAAGACAAGAGTCCATGTTTAACAAATAGTTAGTGTAGGAAGGGATATATAAGAATTATAATTCAAATAGTCACCACCAATGTTTTCAGAAACATGATTAGAACAATTAAAGATGTCTGGAAAATTCTCACAATTCTATCTTAGTTGGGGCATTTTCTTCTTGAGTGTTGTACTGGGTTATGCCCATTCATTGATCAATAAAATTTGTTTACTTTAAAAAATAATAAAAAATCTAGGAAAATTGTGTTACCCAGATAAGCAAACTGTGTTAAGAGTGTGAGAAGAGGGCAATCCATATTCTATTGCGTTATCTTCCTCGTCTTTCGTGGCAGTTATTCTCCAAATAGGTGGTGAACTGGGTCTTGGATCTGATACAACATCCTAAACACCACACATGGGTATATTCACAAATAAGCACTAAATGACATAAAATTAACAAAAAGCTTACAATGTCGAGGCGAGCGAAAAAAGTATGCACATTCGCTCAATTCCCTAAATAATCACAAAAGGCCATCGGTCATTTGCCTAGCCAATCTGCCATGCCCGATCTACAATATTACTCAAAAATCAATGAATTTGCATTATTCAAATGTTGGTAAATACGACTTCACCCAAATCCATAACACAACAAAAACCCAACTCAAATTTTAAGAGTAACCACATTATATAGAGGCAAAACATACCCAGAAGAGCAGAGGAAGAAAGGCAGTGCAAAAGGGCACATACACAACACAGGACAACCCAAAAAATGAATTAAGTTGTAAAATAAACCATATGTTTACGTAATTCACCAAAGAATAATCATATGGGTTCTATAATTAGTAGCAGATATTGACTGGAACCTGGAATTGGATATGGGTTTGCGAATTTTTTCACGATCCTAAAAGTGGTATCAATTTCTATACATCAATATTAGCACCATCTTTATCTATTCTCTCTCGTAGAATTTTAATTTTATTCGTAACATTGAGCCCGAGCTCTTGCTGATTCTGGAGCACAGAAAAGAACAAACATGAGAATGTAAAAATGACCAGAGGCAAATCAAATCAATCCGACCACCCCACCGAAACCTCAATTGTTTATTTTTTAACTAATTAAAACCTTGTTAAAAAATAACACATGGGCGGGTTGATCTTGCCTGAAAAGCAATGTCCAATATCATAAATAGTGACTTGCAGAAAATGGTCATGAGTTACGCCATTCTTGGGGAAAAATAAAGAATATGCGACAAATATCGATCAAAGAAAAAAAATATTACCTTCTGGAAAATGTCTCTAACATTTTTCTCGGATTCTCCATTATACATGTTGGTCAACTCAGGCTATTTTAACCCCCTCAAACTCACTCTCTCGCACTCTCTCTTTTTGATTCTCTCACAATTAAAGTGAATCGCTTGGGTAAATCGCTTTTCTTGATCTTTCTCGGCAACCAAACAGAGCCCAAAAGCACTCCAGCTCCCACCAACACCAGATATTTCACTCTCTACATTTTTATTCTCCTTCTCCTTCCTCAACCCTTTGCCTTCCTCGACCTTTCGCCTTCCATGTTAATGATTTTCTTGATTTGCAGAGTAAATAGGGGGTTTGATGTAAAAGAGAAAATCCGAGAGGAAGACTAAGCGAGAGAGTGCGTTCACAGACAGAAACTACTGCCTCTTCGGATTGTAGAAACGTTTACAGACGGAAAAAGTTTATTTTTAACAGATGGCCGTTAAAACAACAATATCCGTTAGATAGGCTCTTTATATATAGAAAGATATATATATAAATAACTTCAAGTGCATAAAAATTGGCTGTGAAGTGATCCGGAATATGGTCCAAATGATTATGGTGGCTGTAGTGGCATGGGTGTCCATTACCATGGCCAAGCAAGCTATAGCTGCATTTAAGATCAAACGGGACCGACACATTATGCAGTAATGTACTTTTCAATAATGTAATACATTTTTCTTTTCGTTTATGAGAACAAAGAAAAGTGATTGTAAGTTAGGTTTGCATCTCATGCGGTACTCCTCCTTAACCTACCTGCCTGCTTAATTTGCAGTACGGCTTCATTTGTAAACTCCATCGTCCCTTTCTATGAACAAAGAAAATTGGTCCCTTTTTTATTTTTATTTTTAAAAAAATCATTACTTCTCAAATTCATTTATACTCAGCTTCCCATGCATGGACCACTCATGACCCAGTACACGTCTTTAGTTGTCCACCACACAAAGTTCCCACCACCCTTTTGATACCAAGTTAATGTTTAATGAATAGTGATGAAAAGACTCAAACATCACTCTTTTTACGACGAAGAGTACCATTGGTCTTATAAAAATAAATTATAAAAATTTGATAAAAAAAATATAAATTTATATATTTATTAAAAAAATTTAAATTTAATAATTTCTTACTTAAAAATCAAGCAAAAAAACATTTTTTTTATTATTCTCTATATTTTTTTTCTCATTTTTAATCAAATAAGATAAATTTTTTTTGATATGTATACAAATTTATATTTTTTTTATCAAATTTAATAATTTATTTTAATGAGACCAATAAAAATGTTCAAACACCACAAATCATATTATGCATATCATTATATATTCTGATATATCACGTAAAATATTTGTGCAAATTTATGAAATAATATTTCTTATTTTTGCGTATTAAATATTTCTCTCTCTCCACCATGAATAGTTGAAACTATGAGATCGTTAAAGTCAAAATTTTTATCTTTACTCGAATTTTATAATCTATAATACAAAAATTGATAAATACATAAAATAAATCTTATAATACTAGTAATTATTTGTATAAAAATTTCTCAAATAATAAATATTAGTTAATAAATACTAGGAGTATCGTCTCATGCTTTCTACTTCAATTCCACTATATGTCTTTAAGAAAATTCTATACAGTATCATCTTACTTTTATTTTATTTAAAAAAATATAGTATATTTATTATTATTAAATAATAATTTAGAAATAAAATATTAGAAAAATATTATTTATATATAATTTATATATCTTTTAAGTACACGTAATATATAAATATTATTTTTACACAACTTATCACTTAACTATTCACATTATTTATTTTTATTTTTATTCTATTATCTTTTTATCTTTTTTATTTTAATATATTTTTTTTTATCTATTTTAAAACGTACATGAGATCGTGCACCTCAAAATATTTAGCACGAGGTTTAGCATAGGCGACTTCCAAAACGCCCGGGGATAGGTTTAGCATTTTAGCAGAAGGTAAAGGAGGTACATGTCCTTTCGCAGAATATATCCCACTTTCGATTCTGCTTCCCCCAGGCCCACACCGCATTTGTATACTCGGAAAGTCGAAACTCGTTTTGACTCGGCACCCTGGTTGAACGCTTTTAAAGTAAAGAAACTCTATCTGATAAACATGGTGCATTAACTAGAGAAAAAAAAGGCAGGGTAAAAAGCAAAACAAACCCCGTCTCCGAGTGTTTCACAAGCAGAAAAATTTGAAAAACGTGTGGACGGTGAGATCAAATCATACCCCACCCTCTCTGTTTTTATTTCCCAACAAAATATATAAAAGAAAGATACCCTGCTCTACAAATCAAAAGCACAACTTCAACTTCTGTAGTGCGTACCTCTGCAAACAAAGAGCCAAAACGCCAACCTCTAGAAATAAAGAGTGTTTTGAGACACAAAAAGGCTGCGTCTAGAGGGAGAACGATATGGCAATGGCTAAAGAAATCATGGGTAGTTCTTTGATTCAGAGGTCTGCTTTTGTTTCTTCGTCAAAAGTGTTTCTGAATCCTAGTTTTCAGAACAAGAAACAGAACCAGTTCTCGGTTAATCCATTAGTGGTGCCTTTGGAGAAAACGAGGTTGGTACGTTTGAGGAAAGTTGTGAGGGGTCCTGTGGCGGCTATCAGTGAGGATTTGGTGAAGCTTGTGCCTGTTGCTAAGCCTGCAGACAAGGCAGACAAGGAAGAGAAGTTCAAGGTGAGAGCGGTTGTGACTGTGAGGAATAAGAACAAGGAAGACCTGAAGGACAAGATTGTGAAGCATTTGGATTGCATAACTGACAAGATCGGGATTAATGTTGTTCTCCAACTTGTCAGCACCGAAATAGACCCAAGTAAGCCTTTTTTCCCTCCTTCAGGTAGATTTCTTGATCAAACATGATGATCACTAATTTTTTTTGCTGCTTTTAAGGCTTATTCTTCCGGGTAATTACCTTTTTTGTTTCGGATCTTGGTATAAAGATTCTACCTCAAACTTTAGTGACTTAAAAAGTTTGCTCTTTTATCTGGGTTTATGTTTTCATGACTCGAGATCTTTACTAAATTGTTTTTGTTTTTGTTTGTTCGTTGAAGAAACCAAGGGTCCAAAGAAAAGCAATGAAGCTATCCTAAAGGACTGGTCAAAGAAAGCAAATGTCAAAGCTGAGAGAGTAAATTACACAGCTGAATTTATGCTAAACTCAAGTTTTGGCTTGCCTGGAGCGATCTTAGTGACCAACAACCACCAAAAAGAGTTCTTCTTGGAAACAATCACCGTTGAAGGATTTGCTGGCGATCCGGTCCACTTCTTCTGCAATTCATGGGTTCAATCCAGGAAAGATCATCCTGGAAAGAGGATATTCTTCTCCAATCAGGTAAAATTCTGTGTCTTTTCTTTTTCTTTTTTGGTATTATTTCTTTAATTGTTTCTCCGAGAGTCAGAATCTCTCCTTACCACAGAAAAAGCAAATTAATCTCTTGACAATGCCACTTAAGGTGTTTAAAACACAAAGGTCAAACCATGTAGTTTAGCTTTTGAATGTTTGCAAGGACTAAGAAGTTTTAAGAATCCACAGAATGCTGGTGGTATTGAATTTTCAATTACCTTTATTATTCAACAAAAAGAAAGCTCCATTTTTACCTGCTTTTTTTCGGCCCCATTTTCTAAAGTATTGCTGGCATTGATGTGGACCTTTATTGGTTAAACAATAATACAGACGAGAAAATATCTTATCCAAGATTGCTTAGGTGGACCAAATCAAAATTCATATGAATTCAGTCTGTTCTTGTCTTTACCCAGTCAATTCTGGAATCGTTTTTGGGCCCAGAATTTGAGCCTACCAACCACCATGAAAGCAATAAATTTGTTTGTTCTCTGGCAAAAATATGCACGTCGTAAATGATAGATCATACAAGTGTAACATTCGTTTTTAAATAACAACTAAATAACTTGTACAAATGAAACGCCACCGTTTTTTTTTTTTTTTTTTTGGTAATTCTTACTCAATTTTGTCATCATGTTTGTTTGAGCAGCCATACCTGCCGAACGAAACGCCTGCCGGACTTAGATCGTTAAGGGAAAAAGAACTCCGGGATACAAGGGGTGATGGCAAAGGAGCCAGAAAATTATCTGACAGGATCTACGCCTTCGACGTGTACAATGATTTGGGAAATCCAGACAGAGGAATTGAGTTTGCACGACCAACACTTGGGGGTGAAAAAATTCCATATCCTAGAAGATGTCGGACCGGCCGCCCTCCTACTGACACCGGTTAGTGTTCTCAGTCTATCCTACATCAGTTTGTGGAATTACTTTTGTGTAATTCTTTTGTGTTTGTAGCATTCCTCTGCTACTTTTTCTGGCTTAGGTTTAGCGAAATACAACGTAGGCTAAACGTGTTCACTAAAAATATAGTTTATGGTCTAAAGTAGTTTATGTTATATATGCCACAGATATGCATGCAGAAAGCAGGGTTGAGAAGCCATTACCAACGTACGTGCCTAGAGATGAACAGTTTGAGGAGTCAAAGCAAGACACTTTTTCTTCTGGGAGGCTGAAAGCAGTGCTTCACAACTTAATTCCATTATTGAAAGCTAGCATTTCTTCTGATAATCACGAGTTCAAAGGATTTTCGGAAATTGACAACCTTTATAGTGAAGGCGTCCTCCTTAAACTAGGTTTGCAAGATGAACTCCTAAAGAAGCTGCCATTGCCAAAGGTGGTCAGCCATATCCAAGAATCAAACAGGGGAATTATTAAATACGAGACGCCCAAGATAATTTCCAGTGAGTATTATTACTTTACCTTCCAATTATTTTTCTATATAGGTTGTAGTTTATTGTGGAAATTTCGCATGCTGGAAATAATATTTAGCGGAAATGAGAGAATCAAAGTAGCCATTGTTGGGTTTAGGAGCTAAATGTTGACTTTCATTGTGCAGAGGACAAGTTCGCATGGTTGAGAGACGATGAATTTGCTCGTCAAGCAATTGCTGGGGTTAATCCAGTCAGCATTGAGAGGCTTAAGGTGTTCCCTCCTGTGAGCAGGCTTGATCCTGAAATCTATGGTCCCCTCGAATCTGCACTCAAAGAAGAACATATTCTGGGCCACCTTAATGGCATGACCGTACAACAGGTAACCTCATTGTTCTTATTCGTTTGATGTTAATATATGCATGGTCGTGAGTTGTTTGTCCAACTGCTAACTGTGAATTGGTTTTTTTCCCACTTCTTTTACAGGCGTTGGACGGAAATAAGCTGTTTGTATTGGATTACCATGATGCTTACCTTCCATTTCTCGATCGGATAAATGCACTAGACGGACGAAAAGCTTATGCAACTCGTACCGTATATTTTTTGACCCCTCTCGGTACTCTAAAGCCTATTGCCATTGAACTTAGCCTTCCACCATCGGGACCAAGCTCTCGATCAAAGCATGTAGTTACACCTCCAGTCGATGCTACCTCCAATTGGACGTGGCAGCTTGCCAAGGCTCACGTCTGCTCCAACGATGCGGGTGTGCACCAACTCGTTAACCACTGGTAAGTGTGAAATCATTATTTGTCTAAAAGATTTAAGCTGATGAGAAGATGTAAATTTAAGCTCGAGTTTTTAAGAGTAGTGCATGGAGAACTTATGTCTAGTAATAATTATGAGTCTTTGTCATTATAAATATAAGATATATTTGAGTAACTCACCAATGCAATGGTGGGAATTTTATAGGTTACGTACCCACGCGACCCTAGAACCCTTTATATTGGCTGCACATCGGCAAATGAGTGCTATGCACCCCATATTCAAGCTCTTAGACCCGCACATGCGATATACATTGGAGGTAAATGGCTTAGCCCGCCAAAATCTAATCAATGCGGATGGTATTATTGAGTCTTGCTTCACTCCTGGTCGCTACGCCATGGAGATTAGTGCTGCAGCATATAAAAGCTCTTGGCGCTTTGACATGGAAAATCTTCCTGCCGATCTCATCCGCAGGTATGCATATATGGATGACTGATTTTTGGAAAAAAAAAAACTGTATATATATATGTGCTTCATTTGGTGCATGAATCTTATGGGGAAAATCTTCCATTCATTATATAGGGGTATGGCAGTGCCTGATCCGACGCAGCCGCATGGTCTAAAGCTCCTAATTGAAGATTATCCATATGCCACCGATGGGCTCCTGATCTGGTCTGCAACTGAGAACTGGGTTCGTACCTATGTGAACTACTACTACCCAGAATCGAGCCTAATTTGCAATGACAATGAGCTCCAAGCTTGGTACTCCGAGTCCGTCAATGTGGGCCATAGTGATCTTCGCCACAAAAGCTGGTGGCCCACATTGGCCAACGCCGATGATCTGGTCTCAATCCTCACAACCCTGATCTGGCTAGCATCAGCACAACATGCTGCACTTAATTTTGGGCAGTACCCATATGGTGGATATGTACCAAACCGCCCACCATTGATGCGAAGATTAATACCCGAAGAAAATGATCCTGAGTATGCCAGTTTCCTAGCTGATCCACAAAAGTATTTTCTCTCTGCATTGCCTAGTGTGCTACAAGCAACCAAGTTCATGGCGGTTGTTGATACGCTCTCAACCCACTCCCCCGATGAGGAATACTTGGGGGAGAGACAGCAGCCATCAACTTGGACTGGCGATGCTGAAGTTGTCGAGGCATTTTACCAGTTCTCAGCGCAGATTCAGCAGATAGAGAAGGAGATTGATAAGAGGAACCGTGACATTAGCCTTAGGAATCGTTGTGGAGCTGGGGTGTTGCCCTACGAGCTACTTGCACCTAGCTCGGGTCCTGGTGTAACATGTAGAGGGGTTCCAAATAGTGTGTCGATATGAAGGGAACTGGGTAGCTATCAACATAGGTAAATATATATATATATAGATATCTAATCTAAAATTTTTGAGGTGCACATGTTCGTTCTGAATAATTCCGTGCAGAATCTCATGTACCTTTTGTTAAATTAGAGATTTTGTATGCTATAAGGCTCATTAGCCAGCCTTATAAGTTTGATTATATATAAAAATAAAGTTGCCATTAGCGATTGGAAAGTTCTTTGTTGTGTTATTGCATTATTTTGGTCCATCATTAGACAAGTATTCGCACGAAGCTTTTGTGCGGCAGAGAGCCAAAGAGAACGGTCGACATTGATCGGTTAATTTGAAGCAATATCAAATAGATATAAATGGCAGGAAAATACAGAATAACGGTTCCTACCAAATAGAATATAAAGCTCTGCTGCTTTGCTAGGTTCTGGATTTAATCCTATTTGATACCTGAAGTGAATCGTCAGCCGGGAATGGGATATTGGATCTAACACTCGAGCATCTTTTATAAATCTAACTGTCCATATGGAATCTCTGATAAGAGCTTGGTTTACAAGGGTTGCCATAGATAAACGACATTATTGTTTTGCAGACCCTTTTTTATTCCCTTTCACAAACCATTTCTTCTTAGTGTGCTCGGCGAACAAAGCTGACAAATGAGCATCATTTTGAAACCCATGGTTTTCACGCCCCGACACCAAACCAATAATGCTCGTGGCCCGCGGCCCGCGGCTCGTGCCTCATATACTCTTATCCAACACCAAAAAGTTGCTTTAAGTACGTATGTCAAACTCAAAGAAAGCTCCTGGCTCAAAGAGGCAGGAATCACGTGCACGTATCCTGTTCCTTCTTGCCCACAAATGAAACAATAAGGTTAACAGTCATAAAGGTCTAAACGTAACATAATTATTTTAAAAAATAATAAAATTTATGGTTAAAAAATTAATTTTTTTTCATATAAACTTTATATTTATTCATTTTTTTTTTTAAAAATAATTACGTAACATTTATATACTATTGCAATTTGCAAATATTATTTCTCAAAATAAAAACCTTACATGCAAGAATCCACATTATTACGTTGAGGAATCTTTATAATCTTGCAACTGATCATGACCATATTGGGGGAATTAGTGCAAATTACAGTCAGCTTCTCATGAAAAGGTTGACGTTACTGTACGCCGGGAAGGGGCCGGGCCCCCTCTGCCTCATGATCGCATGATGCATGCCTGGTCCGGACCGTCCTGTCTATTCTCCGCTGTTTCTTGATCAGCAATTGCTTAGTACTGGTGTTGAACATGTCAAAAAGCTACGTACAATAATGGCCAAGGCCCAAGATTCAAAACCCTTCGCTGAATGTCAAAATAGTAAGCGCAAGTTGAGGATTAGATAGCTAATTATATAATTTGATTTCACAATTACGATTTGAAATGACTATAGAGCTTTCCCACTTGGTCTTAGCATACAAATTAATTTTTTATTAACGTTTCTGTCTGGTGCTTGAGAAACATATGTGTGATAAATCTTTTTTTACTACGACCCACAAAATATAATGCGAAAATTATTAGCTCTTTTATAATATGGTAAAATATTTTAGCATATATTATATATATAGAGTAATGATCATACATGCATGTACATGAACTATGTTTTAAAATGAAGGCATTTATATAAAGAGAAAATCTTATAATCGGTCAGTCCATTTTATCTCAAATATAACAGCCCTCTAACATACGAGTGACACATAGATCTCAAGAATTGCACATTGAATTACAAAAGGAAAACTCGAATTGCCCCCTCAACAAAGGCCAAAACAATCGTGCACCAACACATTGGAGAAGGAAGATCATGATTGACACTTTGAGAGATGAAGAGAGAATCGTGGCAAAAGAGTATACTTTTTTCTATGGACAAGATTTGTCAAAAAAAAAAAAATATAAAAAATTTCCATCAGACTGTATTAAGAGAAAATAATTCGTGGGAAAAATGTCAATTTTGTTATGGTGCGATAAAGCCTCAATTCTTGCTTCCATTACTCCTATGTTCATTCTATGGGAGATAAACCTGTGACTTCAGCTGTTATCAATGAGATCTCAAATATTGGCTATTTGAATATAATCCTTTTGTAAAGCCTTCTCCATGAATTCTTTACGAATTCTGGATATTAATCCTCTTCGAGCCATTTCCAGTAACTTAACAGCCTCCTCCTCGGGACATGTTCAAGTTTAATATTGTGGATATATAGCTCCGATCCGATGGGATTCTAGGAAAGTTAAGAAATTGTTTCAGTGTAATGAATCTATTTTACTTTCTGCGAAATTACTGATGTGGTAGAGTGTTATTGGTGGGGCGCGCCTAAACATCGAATGGACTGCTGCAAAGCGATTTTCTTATATAAAATGATATTACTTTTATAAGTTATTTTACAAAAATAAGTTATAACACTCATTTAAAATATATTTGTATAAAAGATTGTACGTCTATCAATTTTATAAATTATATATATATTCACGTGAAGCGCGAGATGAGATACCAATAATGATAAAGTTTTTGTTTTCCCTCTCTCCACCCGACCATGTGAAATCAACAAAGATCCCGTCAGCTTGTTTACATGATCAATAATAGTGGGCCGGGGATTATCTTAAGGTGGTTGTGGTAAAGTAACTCATTATATTGGTTGTTGAAAAAGATAAAAATAGAAAAATATGGTTCATAAATGTTTAAGCCGAAGTGGATGTTTAGGCCACAAGATCATTTCTCACCAATCCCCATTTTGTCTTCTTTCATTTTAAAAGCATGCACGAACCACATATTGGGCCATATGGTCTTTTATTTTGTAGTTAATTAATTATGATTGATTTTAACTGTAAATAATTATTTTGTTGAAATTAATTGATTACAAATAAATATATATTTTTTTATAGTGCATGCACTTCTTGATCAAAATAATGGAGCAAACTCAGCAAAAAGTGGGACAATTTTGGAGTAATTATTTTAAAGTGGAGAAGTTTTATACGAACCTATCCATGCATACTCCAAATGCGATATTCTACCAAAAGAAGATAATTTTTTTAGTTATAAATAAATTTTATAAATTAACGTGATTTGATGTAATATATTAAATTATAAAATTATAAAATAAATTAAACATATTATATTAGTTTATAAATTTAATTTTGTGTCTCTTTATGACTATAATACTTAAGAAATTATCATAGAAAGAGGCATTAAATATTACTGCATATGAGCCTAGAGAGAGAAGGATGTTGATGATCAGTCATGACATTGAAGTAGTTACTCCCTGAGCAACAACAAATGGTCACCAATTAATATCGTTGAGAGGATCATCAGTTGGTAATTAACAAAAGTGTCTTAATTTCATTGTACTGGCCACATACATATGGTTAACACGAGTCTTGGTTATGTGTTACCTCTAAGATCAAAATATTTACCACTCGAAGCAACGATTTGTCATTTTCTTTTTTGAGTTAATTGCGACATAACGAATTGCTGCAATTGGTACTTTATTGCTGCAATTGGTACTTTATTGCAGTGATTTTTTTCAACTGCTGATTAATGTTTTCCACACAGAAATATCAGTGACGACTAGCCGGCTTCATGAAACTCGCCGTGAAATCTTTTATGCAGCAATTTTAGGCGTTGGAAAATTCTATTTTTTAGCTTTATAAATTGACCTAAGTCAATTGATTAAATTGGAATTTCTTTCTAATTCTAACTGATCCACGCATAAGAAACTTTCTAGGAAAGTGACGAGACGGGACATTTGAACCTAAAATTTATTCCTAAAGGCTAGTCAATGGTCAAGAACGCTGCATTTCCACTCCCGCACCGAGAAACTGCCCAGAAGTAGATATAATAAAATATAATTTTGTACTTATATATTCTACATTTTTATTTTACTTTTATTCTATTCTATTTTTATTAATTTTTTTAAAAACAAGGTTTGATTGATAATATCACATCATTATAATAAAACAAAATGTGATAAAGATAAAGTATGTAAATAAAATACTTCCTTTTAGAGTACTCTTGCGAAAAGAATCCTAATTTATTCTCTTTTTATACTTTTGTCAACTCTCTGGTCTAATAAAGAAAAGAAAAGAAGTACTTTCGCCCTTGTTGAGGCTGTAAATTGGTTTTTTTTAGTAGTTAGAGGTACCAAATAAAAATATCTGATAATTTTGCCGAAAGAAATGTAAAAAAAAAAAAAAAAAGGTGGTATGCAATTAATTAAAAACTTTAAAGGTTTACGATGTAAAGAATAAAAAAAAGTGTTTTAATTAAATATAAGTTCTTAATTACTCTGCTAATAATCTATTTAGGATATCGAAATTCATAGCGCGAGAATCAATATTTGAGGTCGAAGAAAGTTTGGTCCTCTCTGGACCCTGCTGCCCGCACATGATCACCGCCCGCCCCCATTAACACAAGCCACCTGACAATTCCATTATTTTAGTCAAGAAAAGCAAGACTTCACACTTCACAGAAACATCCAGGAACGAAGCCAACAACCAAGCAGATAGTAACCATTATTTTAGTATAGAAAAGAAAGACTTATGCCTGTGACAATTTCATTATTTTAGTTAGTAATGCTAAAATAATTTAAAAAATTAGATTCTTTTATAATTTAAATAAGGATGAAACTAAAAAATTTAATTTGAAAGGGTTAATTTATAAAATAAAATTTAGGAAGAGATAAATATTAATTTTTTATATAATCTATTTTATAAAAATACTTTTCAAAATTTAATTTTTATCAAATTTTAAAAATTTTGAGGGAATCAAAGCCCTCCAAGCTAAATGATGTTTCTGCTACTGAGTCTAAATAATAAACAAATAGAAAAATTTCTATTTTAGAATAAAATTAATTAAAATAATTTTATTTATAAATAAAAAATTTTAAAAATCTGAAAATTTTATTTTATTTAATTATAAAATTAAAATATTTTTATATAAAAAAAATTATTCTTTTAGTAAAGAAAAGCAAGACTTCATACTTCACAGAAACATCCAGGAACGAAGCCAACAACCAATCAACCAGAGAGTAACCATTATTTTAGTATAGAAAAGAAAGACTTTTGGCTGCATTCATACACCAAAATGAACTAAAGAAAAGTCCTTTTTTTTTTTGAAATGATAATTTCAAAATATTTTGTTGTAATATTTAATACAATATATATTATAAAGTAGAAATATTTTTGTCAAGTACTATTAATTTTACAAAAACATCATACTTTATAATATATATTATATAATTGTTATGAAATGTATAATGTTTTTTAAAGTAGATCAAAGTAAAGAAAGACTTCGACATTGCATCCTCGGGCTATAAATGCCTCTCCTCATTCACTAAACTTTCATCACTGCCACACCACCACCCACAAAACCCCACTCAGTACCACACTGTCACTAGCTATGGAACTCACCTCTTGGGCAACATATGCAGCCGTATGGCTTGCAACCTTAGCTCTCTTCTCCCTCTCCAAATATCTTCGCCGCCGGCAAGTAAACTTGCCTCCAGGTCCAAAATCATGGCCCATCATCGGAAACCTCAACCTCATAGGCTCACTCCCCCACCAATCCATCCATGCACTCTCTAAAAAATATGGACCCATCATGCACCTCCGTTTCGGGTCATTCCCCGTTGTCGTTGGTTCCTCTGTCGACATGGCTAAGGCATTTCTCAAAACCTACGATGTCACCTTTGCATCCCGACCCAAGACCGCCGCCGGCAAATTCACCACCTATAACTACTCCGACATCACATGGTCCCCTTATGGCCCATACTGGCGTCAGGCTCGTCGAATGTGCCTGATGGAGCTTTTCAGCGCGAAACGTCTCGAGTCATTCGAATACATTCGCAAGGAGGAGATGTGTGCCTTGCTAAGAGACTTGTACAAGTCCAAAAACCAGGCGATCACCTTGAAAGACCACCTTTCTACTGTCAGTCTCAACGTTATAAGTCGCATGGTGTTGGGAAAGAAGTACACGGATGAGTCCGAGGATTCGATTGTGTCCCCAGAAGAGTTCAAGAAGATGTTGGACGAGTTGTTCTTGCTTAGTGGGGTGTTGAATATTGGGGATTCTATTCCTTGGATCGATTTCTTGGATTTACAGGGGTATATTAAGAGAATGAAAGCATTGAGCAAGAAGTTTGATAGATTCTTGGAGCATGTGTTGGACGAACATATTCAAAGGAAAAAAGAAGTGAAGGACTATGAAGCTAAGGACATGGTGGATGTTCTGTTGCAGATTGCTGAGGATCCTACCCTTGATGTTAAGCTTGAGAGACATGGTGTCAAGGCATTTACCCAGGTATTATATAAACTGACTTTATCTTATCATCCATCCTCAGTTTATTTTTATAAGAGTAGTGCTAGAGTGAATTTACACTTAGCATACTCATATTCACATAGTATTGTTTATGTGAACAGTACTCTGTAAGTGTGCTGAGTGTGGATTAACTCTATAATTTTTTTTTTACAAATCACTCGATCTATCTCATCATTATTTTAAAATAAAAATAAGATTTTAACAATAATTTTTATTTGACCTTCATCTCATCTCATTTATAGTCAAACTAGGTCTAAAATATAGAAATATAATAAATTTCGTTCTTCGGGCATAAGCAATTTATATTAAGAAATATATTATATATTCTTGGTTGAAGAATTTTTTTTCCCTTGAACACTTTTACAAGAATATAATTATTTTAGTTATAAAAAAAAATTCACAAAAGCAAATATATAAATTGAGATGTTATATCAGACTACAAAATTATTTTTATTATAAGATTTATTTGACATATCATATAAAAGTCGAAATTAATCAAGTCAATTTATAAATTTATTCTTAAGAAATATTTCTGTGACTGTAACACTAGTTCTCTCGTGGGAAAAAAAGTTTCATTTACTATATATTTTGATGATTATTAAATTACGTTAATTTGTGATTTTATTTTTATTTTAAAAATCTGTTATTGATTGTACGTGTAACGCCTCTTTCACGAGCAATAAAGTCTCCTTTTGGCTTTACTGTTGGGGTAACGTTAAAAACTATTCCTAAATTGGAGCCTACCTGGAAACAGCGCTCACCATATATAATGTAATGGTGTAACTTGCTTGACAGAGGATTCCACTTATGTTGGTTCATATCACTAGGAAGAAACTTATCTACTAAGCATGCATTATATATTAGCTTGAACGATTGGCATTAATATCAATCGTTGAACAAATAATTTCTTCTCTGACAATGACGTTATTACGTTATCGCCCTTCATCGATCGAAAGCGATGGCTCATGATCTGTTTTTTGTTCATGAGTTCAATTATTGAGTCGCATGCCTCCGTGACCATACTGATTACTGAGAGTTGACAGTACGATTCACCCATTCTCTTTAATTTGTTCCCATCTAACTACTGATCTTCAGACGCCTCATTTTCTATGCAATCATTCACTTCTCATCTCTCAACTCATGAATATGCCATGAACACTTTACTTATTAATGATTTCTTCTCTAAGCATATACTTATGCATTAATTTCGCTGATTAATCCACAGGATTTGATAGCCGGTGGAACCGAGAGCTCGGCCGTGACTGTAGAATGGGCAATCTCAGAGCTGCTAAGAAAGCCAGAGATTTTCAACAAGGCTGCAGAAGAGCTAGATAGGGTAATTGGTAGAGACAGATGGGTTGAAGAGAAGGACATTGTAAATCTACCATACATTGATGCAATTGTTAAGGAGACGATGAGGCTGCACCCTGTGGCACCAATGCTGGTGCCTCGGCTATCCCGAGAAGACTGCAAGATTGCTGGCTATGACATTCTCAAAGGGACCCGAGTGCTTGTGAACGTTTGGACCATTGGGAGAGATCCTACATTGTGGGAGAACCCAGAAGAGTTTTGCCCTGAGAGGTTCATTGGGAAGGCCATCGATGTTAAAGGTCATGACTTTGAACTACTGCCTTTTGGGGCAGGTAGAAGGATGTGCCCTGGTTACAGTCTTGGCCTCAAGGTGATACAATCAAGTTTGGCTAACCTCTTGCATGGATTCACATGGAAATTGCCTGGGGATATGAAGAAAGAGGATCTTGACATGGCGGAAATTTTTGGGCTCTCAACTCCTAAGAAAACCCCACTTGTCTCTATTGTGGACACTAGGCTTCCAAAACATGTTTACTCTATTTGATTCTGCCATACTTATTATCAACTATTGTCAAGTCCTCTTAATAAATAAACAAATAAATGATATTTGCAGTTGCGCAATTATTATTTTTTTTAAGTGAGAACATATATAATTTAAATGAGAAAAAAAATTAACAATAGATTTTATTTTTTTTAAAAATAATTATATAATATTTATGTACTCTGCAATTATATATAATATTGTTATAATAAATAATGTCAGGATTTTCTTAATTTACTGTTACTAATGTAATGATGGTTTTCTATCTTAATGATGTTATTGGTGTGATCTATACTTTTATGTCTTGCTTTTTGGATAGGTCTTTTTTTTTTTTTTTTATTGCATTTCAGCATCATCGCTAATTAAACTGTTAACTGTTTCTTGTGCCGTTGAGTTCTTATTTGGGTAGTGGAATGAGATAAAATAATTTTAAATTAAAATTAAATAAATTATTATTAAAATATTAATTTTTAATATTATTATTTAAAATATTTGTAAAATTGAATTTAAATTAAAAAAATTGAATTATTTATAATATTTTATAGAAAAATTTAATAAAATTATAATAATAATATGAGATGAGAAAGTTTTTCAATACAAAAGGGGCTATGTATATTGGACAATTTTATTTATTTTATTTATTGTTTTTGTTCCAAAGCATAGAAGAAAATGAAAAAAAAAAAAGAAAGATTAACGTTAGATATACTTTATAAAAAAAATGAATTTTTCCATTTAAAAAAAAATATGTATGCAATATTTATAAGTTCTAAATGGATGATATAATCAGAAAAGTCATCCATGGTGAGTCAGTGACTACTGATATATTTATTTATTTAATAATGAATTTTTTTGATAATATTGTACATTTTCGAAATATAAAAAAATAAAATGACCTTCCAAGACTCTCGCACATATAGCCAGGGTCTATTATTATTTTTTCTTTAATAATTATAAAAGTGATTATTAATATATCTTTATATTTTTTTTAAACAATTAATAATTAAAGATATTAAAAAGATACTTAAAGAAAATGATAAAAAAATAAATGCACAAAAAATTATAGTAATAAGCCCTTAATTTAGTTCATGAATCATCTCATCTTATTTTTTCTTATTTCATTTCATTATTATAATTTTTTAAAATTTTAATATAAAATATAATAATTAATTTACATTTCTTAATCTTCAAAATAATAATAACATTAAAATTGTTAAATCAGCATCGGGCACGATCAACCTAGTATAATATGTCGTTTATGGGAACGGCCGTGTCTTGTCTATGATTATTCATGGACATTTTTTTTTAGCATTCTTATCAGATTCTTTAAAAAATATAAATTTATATATTTATAAAAAAAAAAAATTGATCATATTTAATCTAAAATAAAAAAATAAAAATGATAAAAGTGAATAAAAATATTTTTTATAAATAGTAAAACTAAACTTTGTCTAACAAAAATCAAATTTTTAGCTTTATTATTTATAAAAAATACTTTTATTTCCTTATTTCACTTTTATCTCCTTACTTTTAATCAAATATAATTAATTTTTTTAATAAATATATAAATTTATATTTTTAAACAAATAATTTTATATAATTCAATAAAAATACTCTTAAGCTATTCTTCATGGACATTCACATCACTCTAGAGTTACCTTCTGGGCCTTCTACATCACGTGGCCTATGCTGCATCGACATCGCACCAACCCGAGATGAGTTCCAATAAGAGAAATATTCTTTTTTTTTTTTCTTTTTTTTTTTTAATACATTTTTTCATTTTATTTTAATACTATTAAATATTTTTTTTTAAAGAATTCATGATATTATTAAATATATTTTTCAATTAGTAAATAAAATAATAATAAATAAAAAATTATCGAGACTCAACCTTCGATGAGAGTAACATTCATTATGTTTTACAACATGTTAGTATCAAGAGAAAATCGATAAGTCTTAACTATTGTTCTCTCTTGCTGTTACTGTCTGTCTGTCAAAGTTTTGAAGGCTATATTGGAGGCTGTTTTGGTTAATACATTATAATAAAATATTTCGATATTGATATTATTTTATATACTGTTTCGAAGTAGTCTATACATTAATAAATTATACATATAACACATAAACTATAAAAAAATAAAATTACTATTCATTTTGTGATTCATACAAGCATAATATACTTTTTATATATACAAAAAGAAAAAAATGCAACTCATTTAAAAAATCACTTAAAAAGAACTTTTTGCCAAAATTCAAAATTCGATATCAGTCAAAATATCGAATTTCGGTCGGTACCGGCCGAAACAAGTTGAAACGGTTGAAAAATAGTCTGGTACAAAACATGACATTTTTTATACCGACTACCTAGTCGATACAGCACATTTCTGGAATATCAATCGGTACGACACAGTATTTAAAATGTATGGATTTGTGCTCTCTTCTTCAACATTGCCCTTCCTTTCAAATTCATCTTCGAGATCCTATTTTGACAAGTTTGTGATCTGTAAAACTATATCGACTCGCGATCTGAATTTACTCAGGTTCCAACTTTTGACCTTGCTGGTGAGAGTTGTGACTATGAGCACTGGCTCGTGGCTGCCTAAGGGGAACCATATTGGGGACAACATATATCATCACTTGCTATGTCAAAACCCTAGAATGGCATTGGGAAGTATTAGAAAATATATAGTAATAAAATAAAAATTCATACAAAATTGACTGAGATTAAGACACGAAAATTTCTCTCTCTTTAAAAAGAAGGAAAATGCTAGTTGAATTTATAAATTTGATCGATTGGATTTTTTGTTTTTTATTTTATTTTTTAATTTTAATAAAAGATTAAGGAGGTGAATATTAATGAATTTATACTTTTTTATTATTTCTCAAAAATGTTTAAAATTGTGTAAAAATGATTAAAATAAAAGAAGAAGAAATAAAAACAAAATTACACTGAATCGATTATTTCATCGGTACTCCACTGGTCTTAGTAGTATCATCCTAAAAAGATTTAAGTCCTTTACGGAATTTAAAGTTTCAATTGAACCGATGCAGTAGACATTTTCTTGACTTGTCTCTTCGAGGATAACAACCCAATTGCTAGTCATATAGGTTGAACCAACTCCTACATAAGTAATTGAGCCTAAAGCTTTACCATAAGAATACATCTCTTTTTTCTCAAAAAATTACTCTTAAATTTATCTAGTTCACACTTTTACTTTCTATTAGTTTTCTTTCTCTATATCGTATTAAAAGAGGAAAAAAAAACCACCCAAATAAAAAGGAGACATCTGATTTTAAATGACATTACGGAATTAATGAGAATAAAGGCAGCCAACTTTTTTTTTTCAAATGCTATACCTAAGAGCATTCTCAATTGCTTATGTAAAACTCACGATTTTTTAAAATTTGAAAAAAATAATTCAATATAGTCCATTCAAATGATTATATATTTTCTAACTAATATACATATTACTATAGTACAACCTCTACATCTGTGGAACAGTACTATGCATACTTGTATAAATATTTAATTCATTCGTCTCTACTTTTTGCTCTTTATTCATTTCTTTATCTATTTTTTACTTTTTATTTTATTTGAAATAAATGAAAAAATATTAGAAAGCATAATATTTAAATAAAATAAAGAAAAAATAAATAAGCAGATGTATGACATATCGTCTAAGTCAATATATAAAATAGAAAAAATGAATTTTGATAATGTATTTTAAAAGATAGAATGAAGAAACCATCGAGAATGCTCTAAGTTAGTAGTTTTTCCAAATCCCATCTTTTATCTTAAATGGTCTTATTTCCAAGGATGGGTCACAGGGTCCCACCCCCGCCTGTCCTACTGTCGCATGGGCGAGATGAACCAATGTTTTGAATATCATACCGGTAGGCGTATCAGTCAAGGCACTAGAATGAAATACTTTGGTACCGGTACTATTTCATGTACCGTTTTGAAATAATCTATATAAAAATAAATTATATATATAAATATATAAATTATATATAAACTAAATTTTAAAATAATAGTCAATATATGAATAAATTATATTTATATGTAATTAGTCTAATCTGAATTGAGGTAAAAGAATAGCTAAAAAAAAGAAGGTAAAAGGTGGAAATTCGGTATGGCCGAAATATTGGCATGTATGGCTAGTATTTGAACCAATACAAAATATGTAGTATATATGTACCACCCAACTGGTCAGTACGGCATATACCAGCTCGAAATATGTAGTATATATATACCACCCAACTGGTCAGGACGGCATATATCAACTGGTAAGATACGGTATTTAAAACATTGCGGCGAACACCTATCCATATGATGCAGGGGGTAGGGCTGGCACCCCAAAGCGAAGACGGGGGCAGGATGGAGGGGACCCCCACCCCATAAAACCCCACCTGCCTCGTTGTTATGTTATTATATATATTATATATAATTATATATATCTCACAGATTATATTTAAAAAAAATCGCATGCATCAAATGAAATCGCTTTGTCATAGTGCAAAACAACATCGTATCATGCATGGGATTTTTTTTAAAACATTCCAACATTAAACAACACCGCTTTGCCCAATGACAAAACAATGTCGTTTGACGCTGTGATGTTTTAAACCCTCCCCCCTCCCCCACTTTCCTGAATCTCCCTAGCCCCTCTTTCCTGTCTTCAAAATTTTTCTTCTCTCCTTCTCTCTTTTGAAACTCCCATGCCCCCTATTTCTGTATTCATGATTGTTGCCTTCATCCCCTTTTGCTGCTACAACAGTAGTCCAGCAAAAGGTAAATGTCTCTTTTAGTAATTTCATCTTTTTTTTTTCTTTTATACTGTTTGATTGCTACCAGTGAGCTTAGAATGGGTATCCCCTTTTAGGTCCTAGCTGCCAACAATCATTTCATGTGTTGGGGGGTACGGGGGACCAACGAATGGAGGTCCACCCCCGTCCATGCAGGGGCAGGGTGCAAGAAAGGGGTGGCCCTGCCTCATAGGGGGCGGGTAGCACCCTTACTTATTTCTAGATTCTAGAAAACTACTCAAACAAACCAAACAAACATCATTAAAAATAAATTTGACAATTTGACTAGATTGTTAGCACTTCAAACAATTTGATTTAGAACGTACTCAACAAAAAGATATAAGGAAAATGCTAATACTAGAAAAATCTTATTAATAAATACAATCTATTAAAAAATACCAATATTCTCACTATTTTTTTATTGAAAAAAAAAGAGATACTTCGACACAATGAAGAATTATTATGCATCATAAAAATATGCTCTGCATTGAGCCCTCACTTATTCTAGAATTAGTAACATTCTCAAACTTTAACCATAACTTTTGAAGGGAAACAAAAAAAATTACAGCTCACACATAATAGTCTAGGTATTGACATGAGTTTTATTAGCTAGCACGTTACATCCTTATGTTATTTCCGATTTCATGAGTATATTTGAGAACAAATCCAATTCTCACAAAAAGCGGCCCTAATCTTATGCTCACATAGGTAAAATCTATTAAGGATGCTTTTGACACTACTCATAAGAGCTTCAGGTTTTTATTAAGAGTATTTAATTAATATGATTCCAACATATCTATAATTAATATGACATAAACGTACATGCCAAAATTTTAAAGAAGATAACATATAAACTAAAATATTTGATGCTTTATTCTCAACGTCCAATTTAAACATTCCATCATAAATATGGCCCTTGCTCACAAAAACACAATTGTTAGTAATAACATATCGATTAGATTTCATAGTTTGCTTGAAGCCAACTTTGTTGACTTGAAAGCTTGACATCAAATGCTTCCTCATCGATGCTGTGTAGAGTACATCTTTGAGCATCAATATACGCCCGAATGTGAATTTAGCTCGACTTCACCACCCATAAGTACTTTGATTTTTCTTGAATCACCAAACATAATAATTTTCTCTTCATCAAAGGGAGTGTATTTTTTGAACTAATTTTTATCATAGCAGACATGCCTATAGATACTAGAATATGCCCACCACGATTCAACAAATTGAACCATTTTAATGTCTGTAATCTTTGCTACCAATAGCTCTTCAGTCATGTTCGCATGAAGACTATTTCGTCTCTTTTGGAAATTTGCAATTTCAAGCAAAGTGACCATTTTTACCATAGACAAAATAAGTTTGATTTTGTGAATGGGATCCTTGGTTCTTCTTTTTTTTTTCTTTTTTTTTTTTTTAAACTTAGATAGCCTTTTTTGTGAGGTCTACTAGATTTTTTGGAGTTCTTTCTTTGTGCCTTCAAAGAATTGCTTGAAAGATAACCTTTGGGTAAGACACAATTTTCATAAGCTAAATTTACCTTTATTTTGTGAATATGCGAGACTTTCAAAAGGTTTAGACAAAAGAATACCTTGTACTTCCAGCTCTTGAAACGAAATGGCTTGTTGAGATCTCCAACGCTTTCAATGCATTTTTCGATTGTAGGCTCTATTTGATTCTCCATAAAATTGTTAGGAAATATACAATAATAAAATAAAAACTACAATGAAATAAAAATTTAAATGAAATCAACTTGAATTGAGGTGCAAAAATTTCATTCTCTTTAAGAGGATTCAAACTTTTTGCAGAACCAATACAATAGACATCCTCTTGACTTGTCTCCTCCAAGATACAATAGTCCAATTACTTGTCGTATAACTTGAATCAACTCTACACAAATGATTGAGGCTAAAGCTCCACTAAAAGACTACCTCTCTTTTGTCTGAAAAACTACTCTCAAAATTATCTAAATCACACTTTTAATTTCTAACTGTTTTTCTTTATTTCTTACCGAAAGAAAAAACACCACAATGGAAAGGCATCAACTTTTTTTAAAAATGCTATTCGTAGGTTGATATTTTTTCAGATCCAGCCATATGCGCTAAGAGCATCCTCAATGGAATAGACATACTTAAAAATAATACATTCTTACTCCTATATACACAAAATGTACCCCACAATAGAATAGGCAAAGACTTAAATATCTAACTTTTACTATAGTAAATGTTAAAAAAGTGTATCTTTGATTTATACTATTCATCAACCAAATCTTTAATCATATTTTTATACTCTCTCTTCTCTCAACATTTACCAAATTAAATGAGACTTAGCCTAGTTTGATTCTCAAACTCATCTCAACTCATCTCAACATTACAATTTTTCCAAATCTCTAAAATTCACATATAAAATATAATAAATAATTCAACCTTTTCAAATCTCAAAACACTCATAATATTAGAAAGTAATATTCTAATAATATTTTATTCAACTCATCTCAATTCAACCCATCTCAATTTAACTCAATTCATCTCGACATCCAAACACACCCTAATTTGTTTGAAAAACTTTACTAGTTAGATGGAAAAAATAGAATTCTGATTATAATTAAGAAATTTTATATGAGTTTAATTAGACATTTGTGTATAGTGGCATTAAATGACCATTAAAAATATAATTTTTTAACCAATCATTTAATGAGATTTTGATTAATAATTAACTTATAATTAGTTGAATGGTAAAAAAGATTAAAGATGTGATGTAAATGAAAGAAGCAAAGGTATCATATAACCATAAAATGGATTTAACTATGCCTAATCAATTGAAAATGCTCTAATTGTCTCACTCTAGATTCTAGAAAACCATCCGAAGAAACCAAACGGCTATTTTTTCCATACCCGTTAAAAACGAACTTAAAGATTTTCACCAGATTGTTGGCACTTTTAATGATTTTTTCTTTTATAAGAAGAGGATGGCAACAATAATATTAGAAAATTGTTTACTAACAAATACAATTATATATATATATATACATTTGATGGAGGGGAGTTTCGAATTCAAAAATTCTATTTTAGAGAATAAAAGTTATGTCAATCAGACCATAAGACTTCGACAACAAATACAATCTACTAAACAATACAAACAATATGATAAAAGTGTATTTTGTCAAAATTATGACAAAAGTGTTTGATTTAGGTCTTGGTTTTAGCTTTAAGTTCATTAAAAATTGTTCCTTTCTAACTGCATTTTTGGTAGAGATGAGAGGGCGAAACAGGTCGATTTTAGGGAAAGTTACGAGGAAATAGGGTCGAAACTATGAGGGAGAAATTTGCCAATGGGTTCCAGGCCAAACATTGATTGCACTAAAGGACAAGGATACAAGAAAGGGGATAAGAGAAGATAGAAAGCATGAAACGATATAAAGAAGAAAGACACATGGGTTAAGGCTAAATGTGTCATGCATATGTGCATATAAACAAAGAAAGGCAAAGAAAGCAAGCTAACTGAAACACGCAATTCAGAGATCTATAAAAAGGCAGGAATCATATGACAAAAGGGTCAGTCTTTGAAACGATTTCGGGCTCTCCCCGATCCAGCATCGTCTTCTTCATCTTCTCAGAGGGACTCAAGAGCTCCAATCAGTAGATTTATGTATATTTTCTCTGTACAGAGTGAGCTATGAGAGATTGTAAGAATATTCATTATATTAGATTTCTTTCCCCAAAATCCAGTAGACGTAGGCTTTACGCTGAACCACGTAAATAATGTGTCCCTCTCCATTTACTTATTTGTTATCCACGTATGTCAGCCGTACCATAATCTTGTCGGGGATCTCAAACAACACCGAACAAAACCCAGCTCACACCAGTAGGCCGGGAATGATTCTTTCTCCTGCACTGGCCTGTTGGCCAATTTTTATGGCATCAACAAGAACTAAATGGTGTCTTACTCCCCCCCCCCCTCCCCTCCCCCATTTTTTAAATTCAATATAGTATATAGATTACTATAAGTTTTTCTCCTACAACCCCATTGATACAGTAAACATCTTTCTTAAGTCCAATATTGGTCCAATGTATAAACTTGTGAGTAACTCAAGTCCATTATCTATTGGTCCAGCTCCAACGTAAAAATTGTAGTCACTATAGTACGCAGAACACTCATAACCAATGGTCCAAAGTAAAAACCTCTGAGTTCTATGAGTTGTATTGCAGTTGGTGACTAAGAGGGCTGAGGTTGTGTTGAGACCCTTTCAAAAGCTGCCCATAAACAAGTCACACAACATGGCTTAACAAGTCCAAATGAGTCCAAGGACTATGCCTGGGCCTTGTGCCCAACCCACTAGTGGCCATGCTCATGCATGGGCCACCCCAGGCCAGCAAGCCCAACACCCGGCACCCTGCATGGGCCATGCCAGCCGAACCAACCATGCACCAGCATGCCCATAGCCCATGCCATGGGCCATCCTAGGCCATCCAAGGGCCAAGTCTAGTAGAATATTAAGTTAATTAGGATTTTATCTTTTTATGGGACTCATTAGGAGTCTTCAATTTGTCATAATTTAATGACGATTATATTTTATCTTTTTGGGACTCATTAGGAGTCTCCAACTTGTTTTTTTATAAATAAGATCTTAGGTAGCTTATTTGACATCTTTTGAACATTAGGCATATTTTCCTATAGATGAATAGGTTTGTTTGAGAGATCATTGCGGTGCCATTGTACTTGGGCTTCTAGGTAAAATTTGCGAATCCCTCGAAGAGGATTATACCATGCAATTCGTGAATTTGTGTGTTCCATTTATCTTTCATTCATCACCTTACAATTCGTGAAGAGGTGGTGAATAATCTATCAATCTTATGAGTAGTTTCTTTTCCACATTTATCTTTCATTATTTTTCTATTTTCTAGTTTGTTCTTTCATATCAAAAATACCATAAATATTGTTCTTCATATCTTTTTATTTTCTCATGTATCTAAAAATGCCAAAAAGAGTTTTCCTTTCATAAATCCAAAAATACTAAAAAGAGTCTTCTTCTTCTTCTAATTATCAATCTTAACCTAGAAAATATTTTCCCTCTTACCAAACACCACATAGCGAAAAGTCATAAGCTTAGCCTTAGGGTTTCCTACATTTTGGAAACCCTAAACCACATCCTAACCTAACTACAACTCATAAACCATATCTAATTACATCACCTTATTCTTCCATTTTATTCAAATTCAAAATTCAAATCCAAAATTCAAATTCAAATCCTTAGACCAATTCATTTTCCATCCAAATACAAAAGACATTTCCCACATCCAAAACCTATTCCCGTTAGGACTCCTATAATCTAAGAATCCAAATCTCAATCCAAGCCTTGACCAAATCTTATTCTAAGAAAACCTATCTTACATCCTAGAACTATCTTCCAAATTTTGAAATCCCTTTAAGCCTCCACTAAAAACTCTAGCCTCCTTACACCTTATAAGGCATATAACTTACTAAAAAGATCCCAACATATAAGCCTATCCAAAATCCATTCCTTTGAACCTTTTTCCACCTTAACCTACCACTTAAACCACTATATCTCCTTACCCATATCAAATCCATCCATAAACCCCATAACCCCATAGTCATAGGAACTCAAGAAAGTTATAAAAGGGCCAAAACCAATCAAATCAACGAGACGTGATCAGTCATTATCAGGAAATACAAGCCTAAATAACCCTATTGTTTAGGGACTAGACCGAAGTCTCTAACAGGTTAATCGCTGACTCGTACGTGACTGTGCAGGCTGCAGTTGTTGTGTTGGTGTCGTGTTGCCCAATGCTCCTAGGCTTCCAGCTGTGTGTTTGTAACGTTTGTACCCACATTTCAACTTCTCATTTTTGAACTAATCGTGTTGAGACTGTGAGTTTGTGAACTAAAAGTTTGAACCCCAATCAAGGTTAGCGTTCTACTTCTACTCGCAACTCGCAAGCTTTGATTTCTTATGATTCTTTACTTCTTTTTTAATCGATTTGCATGTGTTTGGGTTTGGTTCTTTTGATTTTTCGATTATGGGTATTGGGTTGTTAACTTGTTTCCAGCTAGTTGTCATTGCTTAAGTCGTCTGAAGATATATGCATCTAAATGTATAATTCGCGAAGCATCTAAATGTCTGATTCTCGTGTGTTTAAATCTATGTTTATATAGTAAGTTTGCTAATTGTTTTTATTTTTATCCCTTAGCAGATAAATTAATGTTTTGGTATGTTAATCTGATGTAGGGGGATCCGAGACAGATGATGCTGAGCTTTCTGATTGCATATTGATGGCGCTGAGGTACCATGAATTGGCAGATCAGCGTAAAGGCCGGAAGTGATTGTGATCTCTTTCTAATTGGGAGAGTTTTAGGTGCATTTCAGTCTTTTGGCCATAACTTTGGCTACGGATGTCAGAATCACGCATAAGACTCCAATTCGGAAAGCTCTTTCTGACGCGCACGCTGTCCACATTCGAAAAGCTCCATATGCCATTTTTTACTATTTTTTGTAACATTTCGTATGTTTGTTAGGAAGTCATTTTAAATCCGATTTGTTCCGGATTTTTCACAGATTGCTTATTTGATTTTGAATTTCAATTTTACGTTATTTTCGAGATTTTGCCATTTTTGGTAAAATTCGGTTACAGATGAATTTTAGCTATACAGTCCAGCTTGTGGACTGATTTTCGACAATCTTTTATTTGATAATATTCAATTTTTTTCTCAGAGACGTATTCTCTGTATTTTGGGTGAATTTCTTGTGTTCTTTCCTGTGAATTCATCTATTGAAACTAGTCTGCAAAATAATCGCTATTATGTCTGGCGTCAATAATGCACGTTTGTAATTCATTTCTGTCTCACGGTTTCATAATATTGTTTGTAAAGGGGAAAAAACAATAATCTGATTTTACTTAAGTCAGATAAGTGTTAATGCAACAATGTTATATATAATTATGGAGTATGTAAATATTTTGAGACAGTGTGAGATTTATTATTAAAAAATTAGGCTTTTTTTTTAATGTTAAATTCGTATTTATTCACTTTTTTTAAAGTAATTGCACAATTATATTTTACGATATTTATACATTTCACGATGGAAAAAACTATTTCTTGGATTAATGTGATAGGGGTTTAAACATGTCAAGGATCTGTTTCGTTGATCCGGGATTGGCAATCCCTTTCCATTTTTTAAATTCTTAAATCATACTTGATGTGGCTGGTTGAAAAAGGTTCTTGTTAAAGACGTTCATATTTCTGATGGAAATGTTGTTCCACGTGAATCTGCCATGAAGATTGGGCTCGCAACCAAATGGTGATCCATGCAAAAGAAGAACCTACAAATAAAAAAAACAAAAACAAAAACAAAAAACAAAAATCCAGTAGAAAAAAATAAAGGAATATTTGAAAGGTAGTGATAGACTTATTACTCTTTTTTATATATAAATTTTTTTATATATAAATTTTTTTATATATAAATTTTTTATTTTTTTGTCATTTTTTTAACATCTTTAATCATTAAAAAAAATAAAAAATGTATATGATCTTACTAATAATCACTTCTTTAATTATTAAATAATTTAAAATTTTAAAAAAATTATAACTCTATCATTTCCCAAATTTGAATTACTAAAAGATATGTTGTTGGACTTGAATTCCTCAAATATCTCGATCTCATTTGAGATATTTTGTTGAATTGTGGACCTCATTTGATTGAGGTTGCGATTAGCAATTAAGAATATTTTAAATATATTTTATAATATTTTATAATTATTTATTATTTTTGTTGAATTCAAGGTTTCAAATTTCATATATACGTGTAGATTTTGATGATAACAAATAAATTAAAGTCTCAAGCTCAAATTATTTACGTAATGGAGCGAAGCGCACATCAAGTATAAAAGAACACGTCTACAAATGAAGCTCATAAATTATTTTTGTATATCTCTTGATAAAATTCGAAATTGGATTAAGACTTCACATTACTTTTTTTCTCATAAAACATCAAATTATTTTTTTCACATATGCAAGACATCTTTAAATGTCTTAGTTTTAAATATCATATTTGACAAATGTTTTTCACATGTGCATAACATCATTTTCCTTCTTATGTTAGTCATCTGGATAACAATTTTATTATTATTTACATATTTTTATTACTATTTATTACTTTATTATTATTATTTAATATTCTATTATTATATTTTACCTATTTTTTATTATTATTCACAATTCTTTTCAACACTTTTCAATACTCAAACCTATCTTGAAATTAGATGGATAAAGGGTGGTTTGTTTTCTAATTTTATTATTTACAATTAATTTTAATTTATTTCAATTAATTTTAATTTTATTATTTATAATTTATCTTATCTTATCTTATCTTATCTTCAAATGTAAACGAACTAATCTCTTTTGAGATCTTTCGTTGATGTGACTTTGCTTATCCACTCAAGAAAGCTTTTGGAGGGGGGAGACGCTAGAGATCGATCCATCTAATTTTCATTAAAAATAGCCTATCAATAAAACACAATAAAAATATAATAAAAAATACAATAAAAAAATAAAATTTAGAAAACACAATAAAAAAACATAATAAAATAATAAAATAAAATCACAATAAAAAAACACAATAAAAAAATAAAATAAGATTATTTAAATAGGGGTTCGGCCTCAGGCTGCATGGGGCACACTGGAAGTCACCGGGATCGCCGTTGTAGAGTTGGAGTCGCCGGACGTCGGCGGTCACGATGGGGTAGGCGGTGTTGCCCACCGCCGGCGGAGACACCGGCATCCATTTTTCATGGAGATCGGTCCGCTTTAGGGGGGGCTGATATGGAAAATTCTATTCATTTCTATGGTTATTGTCCCGATCCCATCCTTTTTTTTTTTTTTGAGCTTTTTTTTATATATGATTTTTAAGTAAATATTTTTAAATAATATTGTGATTTTTTTTATATTTTTAAAAAATATTTTAAAATATTAAAAAAATTATATAAAAAATATGTTTTTAAAAGTATTAAAAGAATTCCCTTTTCCGGCATCTAATCTAAAAGACCGGGAGGAGTTTCCTTCACCAAAGCCAAAAACACAAATTGAGTTTCCTTTCCCTCTCATTAGTGCAAAGAACAGTCCAAGTTCATCCTCAAAGCAAAAGAAGAAGACTTCTTCTGAAAAGAAGCCTTTAAATTCACTGGGGAAGATAGACTCAGACACTGAAAGTTCAGCCTCTTCAAAGAAAGACTCTAAGAAGAAGCAAAACAAAGAAATGCTTGAGATGCTGAAAAAATCCATCGAAGGACAACACAATAGCATGATGCTATTAAAACAATCCATTGAGGAAGAAAACAGCAGTACATCAGAGGAATCAGATGCCTCTGAAGACATCAGCAAATATTTCGGACACGACAAAGAGTACTCTTCGCCTGATCTCGGAGAGCCATAATTGCCGGTCCACCATTGACAACATGTCAGCACGAGAAAGCAAGATGCTTTTGGTGCCGACACTCTGACAACCAGACAGTACAGAAAGCAAGATGCTTTCGGTGCAGTCGATCAAGACCAGTCAGCAGAAGAAGAAAAGATGTCTCCCATGCCGACACTCAGAAAGCCAGTCAGCACTAAAAGACAAAATTACTTTCGGTGCCGACAACTTTTTCAAAAGTGACAGCACACTGATACAATGCTACTTTCGGCCGAGTGCTCAATGCAGTTTGTTTTTTACTTTCGGCCACTTTACTTTATGTTTGTTTCCCGTGATTGACTCCGGGTTGCTTTTGTAATTCCTCTCCATCTATATAAGGAGAGTTCAATTTTCATTTTAGGCAGAACGAATTCCACCCTTCTCTCTAGATAAGAGAAACTTGTAAGGAATCTTCTCTGCAAGCAAACCTTGTAAATTTGTGAATTCAATGAAGAATCTTTTGATTCAAAAACTCTCTTTGATCTTAATGCCTTACATGGTCGGCTGTTTTTGACAAAACCTATTGGCTTTGTCGAAGTGAGTCTGGCTATCTCAGCTGGCTCCGATGAAAATTGTTTTAAAACAGAATTAATTACAGATTCATCCTCCGAGGAATCATCTGTAGCAACTGAAATAAAATCAGAATTAAAATCCTTACTACTCTTGTCAAGGACACTAGTAGAAGGTTTTGATCTTTGTTTTTCTAGCTTTATCTCAGCTAGCATTTGATCAATTTTATCAAGAGTACTGACAGAGTCCATTTTCTGTCTGTTCTCTGGTAAAATAATCAAAGGTTTTTCAATCAATTTAATTTTTGATTTAGGAGGACTTGCTGAAGGTCTTCGTCCTAAATACTCTGCAAAAATGTCTATGGTCACCGATGCCTATGTTCAGAAAAACATCTTACAATCCGATGTTGTTCAGATGTTAGTTTCTGGTTTTACAGGTATGCTTCGGTCTTGGTGGGATAAACACCTTACCGACGAAACTAGACAAAGGATTCAGTTTGCTATAAAGCAAAATGATGATGGTACCCCTGTTTTTGATACCACTATAGGACGCGGTGTTTTTTTAATATTTTTTATATGATTTTTTTAACATATTAAAATATTTTTTTAAAATATAAAAAAAATTATTTAAAAATATTTACTTAAAAAATTATATATAAAAAAAAATTCAAAATATAGAAACGGGATCGAATCGAGACATTTCCCATCGGGGTGAATAGCACCCGCCGGCCTGATATTGTAGACTGAACCTTCTGCAGCAACAGTATTACCCACTAGAGAAAGATACTTGTGATGATACATTTATTGTTTTTTTATTATCAGTGTATTTGTATTGTTATTATTATTATTTTTAAATATTTTTTTAGTATTCTTAATTATTAAAAAAATGATTATATAATATTATTAATAATTATTAAATAAATTTTTTAAAATAATTAAAAAGTAATAAAAGCGTAAGAAAGTTATCATTATTCTTTGCGAAAAGAGTCACAAATCGGTTGTTGGAGTAGTTGTAGTACCATTGTTAGTGGGGTGGAGGGCAAGAAGTCCTACCATTTGAAAAAAAAAAGCGTCACCACTTCGTTTGAACCTAAACCGCATTTATTTGATCTAATGTATGAAGCAAGCAAGATAAATGCTGCACGCTCTCCCATTTAGCCGAGGGGAGTTTTTTATTTTTATAAGAGAACTTTAGCATTTTATTAGATAAATTAACGAATTATAACATATAAAATTTAAAAAAGTGACAGTTTCTTATAATCATTCTCAAAAAAATTAACACATAATACAATACAAGACAAAAATAAATAAATAAATGATCAAAACCAAACAAATAGTTCTCGAAGAAAATTATACGTGAAAGAAATTATAATTAATTTTTCGTTTTGAATCTGTGCCTTTCTTGTTCCAATCTACTTCCTTCTATTGTGTTGCATGTTTCAACTTTAACTTAGCTTAGCCGACCTCACTTCTGATTCTATAATGCAGAAACTCTTATGTTATATGCATGCACATGCTTATCTAACCATGCTGTTTTTTTTTTCTTTTTTCTTTTTTTCTTTCAAACACAAAACTAATACTTTCATAACTACTCATATTAGGAAGTCCTTGAGCCACATCTGTATCAAATAAAGAAAGGAGAAACCTCCCCACACAAAACAAAAAACACTCATTTTATCAGTGTAGGTCTGTCACTCCCCTAGCCTCTCTTTGAAGATCCAGCCCAAGTGACATATCTCTAGTAACATCTCTTAACTTGCTCCTAATTTGGCTAGACATTTACAGCTTTATTAATCTCTCTGAATGTATGTGCTGATTGAATCATGTAGAGCTTGTTACTTGCGTCAAAAGCTTAAACCAATTAAAAGAGATAGATTTTATTATTTATTTTATATCTTAATATTCTCTCTTATTTGTAGACTAGACTTTTGTCTCAATGAGTAGGCCTAATAAGTAAATTACTTAATTAAAAGAGATAAGAGTGTAGAGTTAGGATTTAAGATCAGGACCTCTGTTCTGATATCATGTAAAATCATCACTTGTCCTAAAAACTTAATCTGATTGAATATAGATTTTATTATTTATTTTATATTTTGACGACAAATTATTATTATTTGCTCCCGAAACTCTCTAAACATCTCAATGAAGATCTGCATTCCCAAATGGAAGGGATGACATTTTCCATACCCAAGCTTAAAGGCCCAACGCACCAAAGAGACAATGAGGGGACAACAAGAAAAGAGTGTCTGGAGAAGGAAAGAGAGAGGTGCCAGAAAAGAGAGGAAAATGAGATAAAATGGTCAAATGTGCATTGAAGCCCGACAAGATAAAAGGGATTAAGTGACTCAAAAGACGGTTCTTCACCTACCATAAGGAGTGACTCGATAAAAGTAATCAAATCGATTGAAGAGGTGGGATCTTTGAGCAACTTCTATAGAGAGAGATTCTTCAACCTCCAGACAATTCTATTTGAACTGTTTAGGTTAAAAAAGCTCTGATCTCATTTGTATAGTGAGGTAATGGAGTTCTTGAGAGAATAAAATGTCCTAAATAATTTATAGATGTAAGTTCTGTATCGAATTACATAAATTTGTATAGCTCTATTTATTTATATTTACTTTTATTTATTCTCCATTAATTGTTATGAATGTATGTACGGATGCCGTAATACTACCTGGGCTAGGGCTGTGCTCCAACTCCAACGGTGTCGGAGTTTTCGACTAGAGTCGAAATTTTGTTCCGACTCCAACTCTGAAATAGAGTCAAAGTTCAACTCTGATCAGAGTTCGAAACTTCGAACTCCCATCGGACTTCGATCATAATTACAAACAGAAGTCGAAACTCTGACTTCCATTCCGACTTTCAACTGGATTTAGTCTAAATGGGCCCAATTGAGTCCATTTTTTGATGTATTTTATATGTTTCACATATAAATAATAAATTAGTAAATTAGTCTTAAACAATTAAAGTTGATAAACAAATAATACAAATTATATTATTATAATTTACAATGCTTAATTGCTAAGGCTAATACAAAAAATAGTCCAAACTGAATAATACAAATAATAATACAAATTAAACCATTCGACATAGTAGCAACTAGCATACACTTCACATTTGAGGTTACTAAAAATAAAATCCGCTGCAGCAAATTGTAAATTATAACTTTGTAACTTTGTCATCGGACTAGTCATACCTAAGAATCTAAAATTAAAATAAAATTAAAAGTATTATTATCAATAAAAATTAAAATGAACCAAACAAGTAACCGTAAATTCGAGAAAAAATATAAGCAACCATAATGTGGTTCATCAGTCATCGGCAATTATGTCAGAATTGATATGTAGATCTATGAAATTATAGACAGTATAAGTTAAATAGGTTTAAGAAATCATAAAAAATAGTCATTGAAATAATTAAATAATTATATATACTTTATTACTTTAATCATAAAAAAAAATTAATTAATTAAATTTTACCTGACTCAAGTCTATAGCTGACAGCATCAATGCCAATGCTTTCTAGTCCATAAGGCATATCACAACCCAAAATCAAAGATTAAAAAAATAACACATTTAACTAATTGTAATTAAAACCCCTAATTTTAAAAGTTAAAACCCTAAAAAATAAAATCAATTATCAATTATTGGCTCGGCAATAGTTTGGAGGGTCGTGACATATGTGGACGACGGCGTGAGGCTCAGGCAACCGACGGACGAAATTTTGTTCCGACTCCAACTCTGAAATAGAGTCAAAGTTCGACTCCGATCAGAGTTCGAAACTTCGAACTCCCATCGGAGTTCGATCGAAATTACGAACAGAAGTCGAAACTCTGACTTCCATTCCGACTTCCAACTAGATTTAGTCTAAATGGGCCCAATTGAGTCCATTTTTTGATGTATTTTATATGTTTCACATATAAATAATAAATTAGTAAATTAGTCTTAAACAATTAAAGTTGATAAACAAATAATACAAATTATATTATTATAATTTACAATGCTTAATTGCTAAGGCTAATACAAAAAATAGTCCAAACTGAATAATACAAATAATAATACAAATTAAACCATTCGACATAGTAGCAACTAGCTGCAGCAAATTGTAAATTATAACTTTGTAACTTTGTCATCGGACTAGTCATACCTAAGAATCTAAGATTAAAATAAAATTAAAAGTATTATTATCAATAAAAATTAAAATGAACCAAACAAGTAACTGTAAATTAGAGAAAAAATATAAGCAACCATAATGTGGTTCATCAGTCATCGACAATTATGTCAGAATTGATATGTAGATCTATGAAATTATAGACAGTATAAGTTAAATAAGTTTAAGAAATCATAAAAAATAGTCATTGAAATAATTAAATAATTATATACACTTTATTACTTTAATCATAAAAAAAAAAAAATTTAATTTTACCTGACTCAAGTCTATAGCTGACAGCATCGATGCCAATGCTTTTTAGTCCATAAGGCATATCACAACCCAAAATCAAAGATTAAAAAAATAATACATTTAACTAATTGTAATTAAAACCCCTAATTTTAAAAGTTAAAACCCTAAAAAATAAAATCAATTATCAATTATTGGCTCGGCAATAGTTTGGAGGGTCGTGACATATGTGAACGACGGCGTGAGGCTTAGGCAACTGACGGAGGAGTAGGGTAATAGCATGAGCGTGGCAAAATTGAGGGACGAAGGCGGCGTCAGCATAGAGAGATGTAGAGATGAGAAACGAAGAAGGAAGAAAGAAGAAGAAATAAGAACTGGAAGGCCCCTCGACGGTTAAACTACGTCGTTCCTATTTAATTGAAACGACGCCGTTTCATTTAAACTTAAAAAAATCATAAAAGTATAAAACAACGTTATCTTTCTTTTTTTTTTCAATATCAGAGTTCGGAGCAGTCTTTAGATCTGACTCCAACTTTCGACTCCAATCAAAATTTGAAAGTCGAAAAATTTACCCACCTCTAGACTAGTATCCTCCTGGGTGGCAGACAACAATACCAATCAGGGCTTGGGTCACCCTCTCCAATCGCGAGACGATTCTTTCTCTCGTTCAGGTCTGTTGGGGGGATTTACGTCCTTATCACCACACATCCAAGACGTCACTTATTTTGAATCAAATTGCAATCCAACTTTCAACAGCTTCAACATCTAACAGAGATTAAAGCCCATCAAGCAAAGAATCCTGCCACAAACCGTTCCTTTTATCTCCTTTTAACAAGCCCACCGGCCACCACCTCCATGAAACCAGGATTTGTATAAGAGTCGAATAGGCAAGATCTGCGAATTTTTTTATAAAAAAGTAGATTCTATTTTAAAAAAATAAAAAATAAAATAATTTTTATTAATAAAATCTTGTATGAGACTTATTTATTTTAAACTTGTATCTAGCATATTAGTCATTGATAAATCTGATTTTATAAAACAGGAATCCTGTCGCAATAAATCTGATAAATGGTTTAGTACTCAAGGTTAAGTTCTCGTTGGCTGAATTGAATTTGTTATCAGAATTTCTAAGATCGAGTTTGTATCAATGTTGGATAGATGAGTGATGCAGCAGTTGGGATTATATAGCTTGCATTCTTGCAAAAGAGTAAGCCTAAGAAACGCCTATCTGGTATTGCATCCTGCAACTTCAAAGAAGATAAGGATAAAGGTTTAATTCAGACATCAAATGGTTCGCTATAGAACGATTGTGTGGGCCGGGTTTAGTCATTAGTGCGTGGGGGTTGGTGGCGGTGTAGAAAATGTGAGTCTATCCCACAAGAAAAATATAGTCTAGCCCCATACAACGTCTGCCGATCATTGAATGCTGACTGGGAAATTTTGGCCGAAAAAATGCCAACGGAAATTTGACAATATTTAAGAGGGATGGATTTAAAGGATATTTGACAGAACAATTAATGCGCGTCCGAATTAAACATCTCCTATTACCAGGAAATTCAAGGAAAAATTGAAAGTTTGGCGGTTTCCCAATAAAACCCAACTTAAGAAATAATATGGATAGAAGTCTCATACATTTGGCAGCATTTGGAAAGTTCAACCCTCTTGCCGACCAAGTCTTAAAATTGACTAGGAAATATTATGATTTGTTCTGAATTTAATAATCTTACTTATATTAATTAATATTTCTTATTTTAAACGATTGATCATTTAAGCATTAATTGACATATAAAATCACAACTTAAAATTAATGTGTCATATCAACAGATTTAATTAAAGATGATATAACTTAAAATCAAAGTAGCATGAATAGTCCAGATTATAGACTATTAATAATATAACTTGTAGAGTTTGGAAACTGGAAGCATGCTACTTAAAATATAGATGAACAAACACGACGACTAGAAAAAGATTATTTTCTATTGAAGTACAAATTAAGGAAGATGTGAACCATTAAAATAAAAAAAAACAACTGAACATATCTAGAATCTAATTATCTACCAATACTCGCTACAAGAAAAATAAGTTTTTATGATCAATTAATTGTGACAAAAAAGATTATTTACGACTAATTTTGATTATAAATAATTATTTTGCTAAAATTAACTGACTGCAAATAAACAGTTTTCTTGTAGTATACATGCTTGTCAAAACAGTATAAGTTTCAAACTATGCCTGTTGGCCCGATTGCTCAGGTTTGGGAGAGTACAAACTAGTCCCAAGAGTTTTATACAAAGCAGTATCAGAATAGACAGCGCGAGACCTCAATGACCTGATCCGATGTCTATGCCTGTGACCTTTTCGGCGCTGCTTTAAGTTCTTCTCTTTTGTCATCTCACATTCATGAGTTGTTTCACCTTCTCGTTCATTCTTCAGTGCACTACTTTCTTTTTCTCCTGCAATTGGTACAACGTACACAAAGGGTGCAATCGGGTTATCATTCAAGTCCAAGAGTGGCTCTAAGGTCTTGACCACATTGGTCATTGTGGGTCTTGATTTGGGGTGCAGGCTCAGGCATTGGTAAGCCAATAACGCAAACTTCCTAGCCCCATCTCTCGAGTACTGCCCTTCAAGCCTGGGGTCCATTATTCTGTCTAGTTTATGGGCGTCCTTCAAAACAGGCCTTGCCCACTCTGCCAAATTCTGCTCTCTACTTGGTCGATTCTTGTCCACGGATCTTCTACCTGTTAGTAGCTCTAAAAGAACCACTCCATAGCTAAATACATCGCTCATAGTCGTCAAATGACCTGAGAATATTAATCATATTCGGTAAAATCAACTGTTATTCTAAAAGTTTAAACTGATGAACGAAAGTAAATGGATTTTTTTATTTTTTTATTTTTTAACACTGATATCCTTCCCGTATGGATCAGACTCTTCTTCAATGGGTGGCCGTGAAATATTTAATAAAATGAAATAAAGTATAGAGTCAAAGATTTAAGGTTCCAACTCAACACTTTTGTTATGATATCATGTGAAATTGTGTTATTTATTTCAAAAGTTTAATCTGATGAAAAAACAGTAAATTTTATTATTTATTTTATATCTTAACATTTCATAGTTAATTAAGTTATTAACTAACGTATTAGTTGACATAGTAATTACTATAATATGAACTTCAATAAACAACTGTATTACCTGTCATAATGTATTCAGGAGCTGCATAGCCCTCGGTGCCCATGACACGAGTTGTGACATGAGTGTCCTCCCCTTCTGGTCCATCAGTTGCAAGCCCAAAATCAGAGAGTTTAGGGTTGAAATCCTGCAAAGTGTATACACCTAGTTACTTTAGTCTCACTCACTAGGCACCACAAACTTGGATGATATGAAAAATGGCTAAGAAGATCTTGGTTCTTACAGCGTCTAATAAGATGTTTGAAGCTTTAAAATCCCGATATATAACTGGTGTTTCTTCTTCGTGAAGGAAAGCAAGGCCTTTCGCGGTCCCAATGGCAATCTTTATTCTTGTTAACCAAGGCAAAGCTGCAGAATAACCTGCATTAATTAATCACAAACAGAAATCTGTATCAGGAAAAGAAAATCGAAGCAACACATGTCAGGATTGAGTATGAAACTTGAAAATAGAATATTTGAAAGATCATACTTCTAAATAGTTGGTTCTCTAAGTTGCCACGCTCCATGTACTCATACACGAGTAGCCGGTGTTCATCCTCGCAGCAGTATCCGATCAAATTCACAAGATGGGTGTGCCTTAATTGCCCAAGATATACTACTTCAGTCTGCAGAATAAAAAATTATTCAAAAAAAAACTGTGAATTTCATTTTTAGCAAAATGTGAAAATTTGTTGTGAAACAAAAACATGAGACTAGAAATTATTACCAGCCACTCCCTATGGCCTTGTTTGCCATCCAAGTCTAAGACCTTGACAGCCACAGGTTGAGCTTCCAACCCAGGCCTTAGCTTGTCATCAATGAAACCCTTATATACAGGTCCAAACCCACCTTCACCAAGATAATTACTCTTCGAATGGTTCTGCGTAATAACTGTGAGCTCCTTAAGAGTAAAAATATGCAGATTTGATCCAACAAGAGAACTCGATAGATCACTTATGAAAGAGGTGGAGTTACTCAAATCAGAGAGCCAAAGCCTTCGGAAAGAAATTTGTTTGGAAACCGGAAGGTTTTGCTCAGAGGGTGGGTTGATCTTGGCCTTGAAACAACCGGATAGGAAGCTTTTCAGTTTCATCTTTTTAAAAGCCATACTTTTTAAAAAAAGCAATGATCTGCCCCAAGTTGGCTTAACATTACTGTCTCTTTAAAGCTTAAGGTTAAAGCAATTTATTGAGAATGATGTGAGCGTAAATCGTGATGTATTGTGAGAAAGGCTCAACAAAGTAGTCTATGGCCTAATGATGATAGACCACATCCTTTTCCTTACCAGTTAAGATTAATTTAGTGGAAAATATGGAAATTTTATGGTACTGAACAATATCTTATATTTTTGGGTCCAAAATGTATTGGGTGGGAGAGTAAAACAATGACCTCTGCAAATTGTAAGGGCTTGACTTTGAAGGTTGACAGCAGCACGAACTTGGGAATGGTTCATATTGGCAAAAAAAAAGGCAGCCTATGGAGAAGTTTGCTTGATCATGTTGCTAATTTCAATGCAACTTCATCTATTAGACTTTTGGATTAATCTTCGACGTCAAGCTACTCAAAACGCCGTCGCCTAGCCTCTTTTTGATTTTTATTATTTATGTGCCGATAAAATATCCACTTGCATTCTCTTTTCTTCTTTTGTCCCTCATTGCTGAGAATTTATATATCCTGGTAGGTCCACTTACATGCAGTTTTTCTTCTGCTCATAAAGTAAGAAAGCATGAAATTAACGAGTGTACATCATGAATATTTGATCAAACCCATCATTTGACCAAAAAAACAAATAAAATCGTCTCGATATTGCAAATAACCATTAATATCAGATGGAAAGTATTCAAACAACAAAACATATTAACGTCACGTTTGAATTTGGAGGCCAAGTTAAACTCGTTTTAATTTATCATTATATTTTTTAAAAACTTTTTATATAAAAATATAATTTTTAATATAATTTTTTTAAAATTTTAATATAATTTTTTTAATTTTAAAATAATAATAATAATATTTTATTTAACTTTTAAAACTCATTTCATCTCAATTCGATTTCAAACTTAACTTAAATCAAGTTATTTTTTTTCTTAATAAACCAGGACATAACCTTGGCAATGATCTGAAAGGATCGTTCTACATCCACCGAAGATTTAGTCCGAAAATTCTTCCGAGAGGGCCATTTGGCGGCCACCTACAGGTGGCCAAAGCATTTTCCAATATGCAATTATCATCCTCAGTCCTCAGCGGGCAACGTCGGAGTTGGTGGGAGATTCGTTTTTGTTCAAACTTTGTTGCGTGATGGGGTTTCATCAAAACAAGTCACCGTTGTACATTTCCTGATAGTTGCAACCAGCCAATATGGATGTGACTTCTTGGTGACGAGAAGATGCTCTCTAGTGACGATTCAGGACAAGTGCTCGTTGGCAAAGACTATAGCGCCCACCACCAGAAAAATTAATTTTATGATAAATTATTTTGGATTAAAACAAATTCATTTTGATATAAAATAATTATTTCAACAAAAAATAATTGATCACAAATAATTAATTTTTTTAAAATGCCCGTTTGAATTGTTTAAAATATCAAGATTAGTTCAGTTCAGTTCAATTTAATTTGAAGTTAAATCTATTATCCAAATTGAAATTACATACAACATCTAAATCATTAAACATCATTTAATTCAAAATCTCTTATATGTGAGCTCTACATTTTTTTTTACTTTAAATTTTTTTACATGTAGAATTTACAATTTTCATAAATATTTAAATTTGTTTTAATATCTAAATACATATAAACTCATCTTAAATGAATTTTGTGAAACTTATTCTACTATCTAATTCATTACTATTTATAAATAACACGAAACGGTCTATATATGAGATATATAACATGCAGCTTTCGATGTTTGGAAACATGAGTCCGTGCATGTACTAAAGCCATTTTATTAGAGTATTCAATATTCACATCAAATAAGCATATATATATATATATATATATACCTTGAACTTTAGCAGCAGTGAACCGGTCTTTTGCGTGTTATAGGGACCAGAATTTATGTTTCATTTCAACCACAAAAAGACACCCAATTTATCCGAAAAAAAAAGAACACCCAAAGTGGTTAGTAGGGTACTAAACAGGACCGGTAGTTACCATACATATAGATCGGATACATCAGAAAGGCACTTTGCAGCATTCAGAGACTTCAAGGAAACACCCCCCTTCTCTCTCTGTCTCTCTCCTTACCTTCCTCTCTATTTTTTTGATTAAAAAAAATAAGGGAAACCCCACAATTAAACATTAGCCATAAATTTTGTTTGTCTGGTCAAACTGCGCCCTGGCTTGAATGAGTGGCCCAGTGGGGATGGGATCTAATGGAATATTCCACGCACAACCCAAGACCGAAAGCATAAAATGATAAAAGCCAGTACAACGTTTTGTTAACGAAACAACATATGATATGAGAAAGGATAAATTCACAAAATTTTATATAATATATATTAAAAAAAAAAGAATATTTTTATAAAATAATATTAATTTTATAAGATATTATATAAAAAATACTCTTTTTTTATGTATCACTTCTTACAACATATATAGAATGTAAAGACAAAGTATCGATGATTAGATTGTTTTTTTTTTTTTTTTTAATGTGAATGATGGGAAAAGATTTTCTGGTCTTTTATTTTTATTTTTTATTTCTTTCCTCGTGGGAGAGGTCCACAAAAGAAACTTCGGCTTCGTTTCACACTCGACAAAACTTCTAATTTGGGAGAGAGATATAAGATATTAGAGGATGCCGTCTAAAATGTTTCGTATTATCCAGCTTCACCTTCATTTATGCTGCAAAACTTATTTTATTTTTCAATATAAGGGTTCAACGTTGTCGTCGTTGTGGGTGGGAACAGTGGAAATAATAACTAATCAGGGAAGTAGAGGCTAGAGCAACCATTGGTGATTGGTCCATATTATCTGCAAATGAAGAAAGAAAATGGTGAGAGGATTGAGTTTCCATTGGACAGGCCGTCATGAGTTCTGAAACCCTGACCAAAGCAAATAAAACGAATCAATGACGACTTGCGCACTCTAAGACATTATTAAATGGGCGTTGCTACTATGCCGTTTATTGTCATGGGGACGTATCTTCTTTTTTTGAGATTAGCCCCACAATAAATTATGTTGTTTATAATTTTGTTAATATTTTTAAAAACATCCTTAAATATTTAAAAAAGTGTTTCTCCCTATAAGGGAAGCTGCCGATTTATTTATTTATTTATTTATTTAATGATTAATGAAGTTTTTAATGTGTTTGAGATTAATTTTTCAAAATGTTTTAAGGGATTTAAAAAAATTCTTAAAAAAATAAAAGTGCAATTTGCCCTATTGATACAATGCAAAGGTATCTAGCATTGTCCTAAAAAAATGCACCAGCATCACTAATATTAATATTCACTTCATTGCCCATTAATTAGAAAAATAAAAATACATGATCGATCAAAATGAGAGAACAAAATTTTATGACTCTTTAAATATTTTTAAAATTTATCGTAATTCTTTTCTCAAATATAAATATTTTTAATTTCAATAAAATATTTTAACTCAAATCATTTCATTATCAATCACATAAATTTGAAATATTTTAAGTGTTATAGTCTCTACACGTGGGATAAGAAACTTGACCAATTATTATAGATTTCTTAGCATCCATCCATCTCGCTACAGACTACTGACTGTGTAAATGAATAATATGATACAATGCTTAACCTTACCTGATACTCAACCACCCAGAGCTTATTAAAGAATACTCTGTACTCTATCAATGAAAAATGTTGTCTTCTTAGATCCTAATTTTCGAAAGAGAGGTAAACATTAACTATTTGGTTTTACAGATGATTTTAACCTATTTTAATCTCATTTCAACATTCAAATATCATTCAAATACACACTTTATAATTTTAAAATTTGAAATTTTCAACCTTTCCATCTAATTATTACCTAATAATTACATATTTTTCAATTTTTCAAACAAAATACAATAATAATAATAATAATAATAAACTTTTGGAACTCCAAAACAAAAAATATATATTTTAATATTATAATATTTTATTCAATTTTTTCTATATCCTTTCACAAATCCTATAAAACATTTAACTCAAACAATTTTACTATTATTTACAAATTATTGTATTACTATTTACATATTTTTCATCTCATCTCTTTTTATATGTTTAATGAAATATACCATAACAGTCTTTACATCAACGAACAAATCCCAATAAATCATTTCAATGACATTGACATGCTAAGGGTGTTATTTGAATAGTGAGATGAAATGAGATGATTTTAGATGAAAATTAAATAAAAAATTGTTAGAATGTTATTTTTTAATATTATTATTATTTTAAAATTTAAAATAATTAAATTATGTATTATATTTTGTATAAAATTTTTAGAAAGTTATAATAATGAAATAAAACTAATTCTATATTCAAAGGAAACCTAAATCTATATTTTTCATATTTATATTTTATAGCAATCATCTAAATAGAAAATTATAAAGAATTCTCATCTGTTGTCTCGTGTATTGCAAGCTTCAATGCCTTGAATACTGTTTAAAAGTTTTAGCGACGAATTAAGTGTGCATTGTTGTGATAACATCTTAAATAAACATTAGGAGTGAAAATGGATGCATGCGGTTAGGTTTCGATCCACCGAACCAAATACTTTTATACATGTATAAGATCAGCCTGAACCGACCAATTAAGGGGAGAGAAAACCAGCGACATCGATTTCGACATGATTTCGAGCGATCATTAGTGTCCCATTAATATCGCTGAGAGAGAGAGAGCGCTAAGCGCTGCGCCACTACGTGAGAGGAGAGAAAGTCTTAAGAGATGAGAATCAAGAGAGGAGATGGATTATTAATCCTAAATCCAAACGGCATCGTTTCATTCTTGCTTTTTTGTTCTTTCTAAACCAAACGATACATGTAAAACGTAAAACAACATCATTTTATCTAAGGTATATATAAAATATATATATATATATATGTTATATCGGCCAGTAGCAATTTGAACTTAGTTCAAACCAATTCAAACCGCTAAACCAGCCGACGTCAATTTTAACAATTTACCGCTGCCGTCCGACCCATTTTTGGAGTTCACTTTGACAAAAGCTAATTTATGGGTTTCTGTACAGCCCTAATTGAGGCCATAGGTCCATAATACCTCTTAAGTGTGCCGAGTACCGACGCATAGGGTGTGAAATGTCCGTTCTCGGGGAAGAGAAAAAGCAAATAATGTTCAACTGTTCAAGTACATTTTACTTTGTCATCTTTTGGGCCTAGTCCTTGTCATGTGTCCTGGTCCACAGACATCTTTTGGGCCTGGGACTTGTCATGGTCCTAAAAGAAAGGGGCTGCTGATTATACGGCCAATTTTCTTCAAAGGTATAAATAAAATAATGTACATACGACTATAACTTATAGTTAGACTATAAACCAAGCAATCTAAACTCGGGAAGCTAGGTTTAAATGTCTGAATATTTCAAAACAACAAAAAATGTGATTACTGAACAAGAAACCCAATAACAAAAAGGATGTGAAAAGAGCACAGAAAGGCTTGATCTTGGGTTAAGCAGCTCCAGGACTGATGGATGTCACCGTGCTTAAAAATTCAGAAATTTTTCTTCCGGAAATTTACAACTGTGGACGAAGATCAAAAAGGAAGAATTGAGCCACCTCTCTAGTAGTTATTCAGGCTTGTAGAGAATTTATCAGATTTGGCATCGAATAAATATATACCTCATCCAAAAATACCGCACAAAAAGTTATGTACAGAGAACCTGCAACATCACCAACCCAAGCGAAATATAAAAACCCATTTTAAGCATCGACAACAACGTGTAGAATGTATATCAGAGTCATGGCGGCGGTTACCTCTGCCAAACAAAAATGCATCGCCACAACTCAGTAGCAAAGAAAAGCATGAATCTAGGAAATACTCCATTCATCAACTGGGAAAACGCTATCTGAAAACAAGGCTCCCATTCTGTTGCATTCTTAAACTTTCAATGAGTGACTGGTAGAATGATTTCAATGCCTTGATATCACTACCCTGCAGAAAGGAACAATCAGGCCGAGGAGAAGTTAGAGTAGTTAAGCCAAATGTTTATATTTCTGTAAGCCATATATATATATATATATATCTATGAGAGAAACTGCAAAACTAGGTTCAATGCCACATACTCTAGGATGTTGTAGTGTCATTACCTACGTTTAATCCAGTAAATCTAAAGCCAACAAAAGATGATCTCTGGCCTCCACCAAAAACCCAAAGTTTCCTATTGTACCAAATTCATTATTGTACCAAATTTTGTGCACGTGTGTGCGTATTATTTCTAAGGAAAAATATCCTTGACTATGGGGTCTTACATTCAAACTACCACTTTCAAAGAGACGTGAACAAATTGTGTGTTGGCTGCCTTGGTTGGCAACATCCTCAAGAGCACATACTCTAAAAAAGGTGCAAACTCGGTCCAACAGCCAGTAACATGATAAACTACAAGCTCAGACTGGCCCTGAAGGAACCAGACACCACATTCACGCAGTCAACTGTATTAAAACAGCTTATTGTGACCCTGACCACGCTCACTCTCCTTGGGCTTTCACTGAATTTTGTGACACAGATCCAACAACCAAGAGCAAACATCCCTAGTTCGAGTTCAGCATATTCTTTATGGTGGCCTCCACAGCAATCCAGAATATCAAAAAATATGCTACAACTTGCATATATCCACGGGAGATTGTTTTGATCATATAACCATGGGGAGATTGTTTTGATCATAATAGCATACTTTACAAGAGTTTGACTTTGGTCCAGTTACCAGATGGGTCTTTACCAACTTACGTGAGCACCACCAAAAGGAATATTAAAAGGAAAAATATGGGCAGAAGCCCGTGTGCCGCGGCACACCGAAGTGAAGGGAAAAAAATATATTACTGTAGCTGTGAGGGGTGTGCCCCTAGCACAGCTCAAATTAAAATACTGAAAGCATTAGCAGAATAAAGTAATAAACTCTTCGATGAATGAACATGTAAATATACTAAGCATTATTTCTCTCTCTTTTTTTAATAAGTATAAATATACTAAAACCATTAGCAGAATAAGGTATATCCCAGAGCACTAAATTACTACCTGCAACTTCTGACAGTATTGTGCTGCCAAATCTTGAGAGCAATGTGCAGCCGCAAAAGCTTTTGATACAAAATGAATGAGAAACTCGTCTCCGAATTTTTCATACATGACCTTCTGAGCGAGCACAATTTCTCCAAACAAAACAAGCTGCCAAGTAAATTCACAATAATATTTTTGGTTAGTACGAAAATACTAAGAGATTAAATTCATTCTTTATGAAGGAGCAATAAACTCCCTCTCTCTCCCTGAATCAATGGTGCCCAATATTTTGTCATTAGGTTTCCAAGAATATGACAATAAATAACAATTAAATTCAAACTGAAGAAGTCTAAACAAGGACTTCAAATAAAATAAGTGATGGTTATTATTTGTTTCATCAATAATTATATATTATAAAAAATAGAACTCATCATAGCCCCAAGGGGTGGCTTGTTGATCCTAGGGCTACCCATATAAATCAGACATCCTGGGTTCAAAACTCCATAGTCACTCTTAGGGCCATCGAACTGGGGAATTTTTCCTTGAATTGCCTGCCGTGCACTTACAGGAAACTCCTTACCAAAGATATGTGCACCCAAGATTAGTTGGGACTTTGGACATCCGGTGCCAATCAAAAGTTAAGTAATAGTTCTCATACAGAATTATCTTAACAAAAAGCTTAACACTTACAGGAAACACTTTAACCCATATAGCTTTTAAAATTTACCCTACACCAAGGATCGGATAAGCATTTCCAACCTCGAGTCATTTTTCTTTGAACTTCTAGTGCACTTTGGATGTTGTAACAAATCAATCAAAAAAAGTGTTCATTCAAAATGCCAAGACAATAGTAAACGCATTTTCTAGTTATAACAGGCAATGTCCAAGTTGGACCAAAGTTTCTCTAAAACCCTTTAAAACTGCCAGGGGACATAGTGACCAAATAAACATGTGTTCCCATGTAAATCAAATATTCATCTTAGATGTCCTTTCTGCTATCCAACTTCATCAAAACTGAGATGGAGAGGAATACACTTCAGCAGCCAACCAAAAGACTAGGAAAAAATGTGGGAGGAAAAAGGGCAGAGGTGAAGAACAACTATGACAATGAGGATATACCCATAATAACTACAACCACAAGCAGAATTTACCCCACATCCATTCCTAGATTACACCACCCACGATAACGACAATCAAAAGCCCATTTACCTAGAATGTTTACTGCAAAAGCAAGGCAAATTTCTCTGTTACTTTTCCCACATCTATTCCTGGATAATCCCCTCCTGTTATGTTATTTATAAAGATGAATATGGATACACTTAAGTATCTTCTGTTGATAACTACCTCCTGATATATTTTATAATTATAGATGTAAACTCCTTTCAAATTATTTTTTCAAGTACAGTTTAATATGTGGTCTAATCAATTACTGCATAAGAAGTTTAGTCAAGAACTTGATGATCATTGAAAATTTTAGTCCAAATAAACAGGGAATGTATTTATAAAAAGGATCCTGCATAATAGACTCACAGTATTTGCATCCCGAAACTCAAAGGATTTGTCAAGCAGGCTATACAGACAACAATTTGTTGCAAAGGCCTCAATTATAAATTTCTGGAAACCAGGTACCTGAAAAAAAGTAAACATCCCGTCTAAGAAAAAGCTTTTTAAAGGGGAAAACAAAACCTCAACAAAACAATGTTGGTGGAGGAAACTTGAGATATTACCTTTTCTTCACCAGAAGGCCTGCTGCTACACCAGTCTTTGATTAATGTAATAAATATCTGAACACAAGTCTGCGTAATAAAGGACAACGAATTAGATTCAGCTTGTTTTGATCGGATTTTGACTATACTAATGTGTTAGACAGTCCTAGTGTGTGTTGAAACTATCTTAAGAAAAACCCAAACGGTATAAAAAGTAATAAATCTTGCAAGTATCACGAACCTTTCTTACAAGAATATCGCTATGATTACAAGATGTGTACAATAGCAGCTGCATCATTGGATCCAAGTAGCCCCTACTCTTGGGGGAAAGAAAAACGGAAGAAAGATTATGTGTAGCTATCACGTGCAGAAATGTATACAATGTTCTTTGAAGATCTTGCAATTCACGGACTTCCTACAGGAACAAAAAGGAGTCTGGCATCATGGCATACTCAGTAGAGCAAGAGAAAATCCCACACGTACACCGCTATAGAAATTGAAACAATATGCAGAACGCTTCGTGTGGATTTTCACTTTCAAAGGCATCACAATCAACATTTAAAAGGTAGATTTGGAGTAATTTTCACAAATAAACAAAAAGCAAGCAGTAAAAAAGAACTCTCTGCTCCCCAGATTAAGGGCCCGTTTGGATACTTAAAATATTTCAGTATATCTATGAATGGTATTGAAATGGTTTGAGTTAATATCTTTTATTGGATTTCGGCAGAGGAGAGAGAAAAAGTTTAATAAAATTATTACAAAGTTTAAAAAAAAAAACAATTTTTATATTTTTTAATATAATTTTTGTTTTGGAAATTTGAAAAAATAGTATTGTTTTTTGTGTATGGTTTGGGAGTTTGGGAAAGTTATAATGATTAGGAAATTATTAGATAAAAAAGTTGAATATTTGAAACTGAAAATGTTGGGTTTAAATGATGAGTACTAGATACAATCGTGGAGTGTGCAAGCGTCGTGCAATCCCTTCAGAAAGGAGTGTGGTCTACATTTTAAAATTGATTTTTTCACGTGGGTCCCATATTTATTCACTTCTCTCAAGGAGATTGCATAGCACTTGCGCACTCCACAACTGCAAATATGGTTTTTCAGCAGCATACTAGGCTTCGTTTGGGCGTCAGTTCAAGAATTAGATTTTGGAAGGATGTGTGGTGCGGAGACAGGTCTTTGGAAATGGTGTTCAACACCCTATTTTGTATCAAATTGCCAGCGCCAAAGATATCACTGTGGCAGAGGTCATGGGGTCAATCAAGGGGAGATTGGTTTGGAACATTAGACTCAACCGGTGGCACAAGATTGGGAACGGGGCATTTTTGTGGATTTCTACAGCCTCATTTACTCTCAACGACCAAACCTGCAAGATGAAGACGGCTTAATATGGACCTCGAGAGGAAGAGGAACCTTCGCTGTTGGTTCTTTTTACAAGATTCTTAATCAAGGACTTGAGATTCAGTTTCCGTAGCAACAGATATGGCGACACAAAGCACCTCCGAAAGCGGCCTTCTTTGTGTAGACAGCATCTCTAGGAAAGATTCTCACAATAGATAATCTGAAGAAAAGAAGGGTTGTTATAGCAGATTGGTGTTGCATGTGTCGTAAGGGGGGCGAGTCGGTAAACCACCTTCTGTTACATTGCGAGATTGCTCGAGCACTTTAGAATGAGATCTTTAACAAACTGAACATAACTTGGGTCATGCCTAAGTCGGTGGGGTCAGCTGTTGCAAGTTGGCCTCCCATGCGAGGCGAGATTAAAGTCGTGTGGAAGATGTTTCCCATTTGCATTCTATGGTGCCTCTGGCTGGAACTCAATGAGCGGACATTTGAAGGCACTGAGAGATCCCGAGAGGAACCGTTAATTTTCTTTTTTAGAACTCTGTGTACATGGGTCATTGCCTTGGACTTTCATGGCATGGATCTGCATAATTTCCGCGTATCTAATGCGCCGTCTTGAGGGGATTTTTGTTTTTTTTTTTGTTTCCTTTGTAATTGGCATTTGTCGTATTTTGATTAATAAATTTTTACTTATAAAAAAAAAGAGATTGCATAGCGCTTGAGCACTCCACAACTGCAAATATGTTTTTTCTTAAATGATGTTTGGGAATTAAATATCTTAAGAATATCTGAGATATTTGAAAACAATTGTATTGCTAAACGGATGCTAAAAGATCTATGCTACTTACGGCAGCTTATAAAATTGGAACTTATAGCCCAACTCTTAGGACTATTACACTATATACATCTAATGTAGAATTCAAAATTCAAATGCCAAATTACTTTATTACAAAAATCAAAACACCAAATGTCATATTATTCTTAATTCTGAACTCATTTTTTCTTTTTCCTTTTGGTTCATAACAATAGAAATGAATCACAATAACTTCTTGCTCAAGTAAATTCAAAGCGAGCAAAGATTAATCACTTTTTCCCTAGATGATATCAAAATAACTATTACAGTCTTTATAGCTTAAGGAATACCAAAAAAAAAAAAATCAAGATTTTTTCAGGAAATAAATTAATCATTTTATTTAAGTAATATAATTTCATTAAAAAACGCAGAGAGTACAGGCCTTGTACAAAAGTAAATGCATTTGTTTATAAGAAAAGAAAGTGAGATGGTGATAAACCCCAATATTTTAATAGTTGAAAATGCATGTTCATGTTTGTACAATTAATTATTTTTTGTACAAATAAATTCAAATTGTAGTAAAAAACTAGTGAAGGACAAAACTAGTTTCCTTATTAAAAAAGTTAACTTCAAGCACTCCATAAGATATATAAAAAAACCAATAATACAATATCTTCTGGCACAAAAAATATAACGGCCATATAATGTAATACCTCATATAATAAGGATAATTATGGGTAGTGTATGGGATCCTACATTGCTTGGGAAGAAGAAGTTTTTACTCTTTATAAAATTCCAATGGGGCTTCAATTGTATCATCAACTAGTCATTTTGGAGTATAGGCCATGTGGTTTGGGTCTTCCATTAGGGCATTACAAATGGTATCAGAGCCTATCCCAACTAGAAATGTGGGACTTGAGCCGTGCCACCTACGAGAAACAGGCCCAACGAGGACGTCGGGCATTTAAGGAGGATAGATTGTGATACCCCATATGATAAGGATAAGGGTGGGTGGTGTATAGGATGCCACATTGCTTGGGAAGGAAAAGTTCTTACTCTTTATAAGGTTCTAATGGGACTCTAATTGTATCATTAACTAGTCCTTTTGGAATATAAGTCATGTGGTTTAGGCCTTCCATTGGGGCATTACATATAATAAGGGTCCAATGTATAACAAACATGTTAGCAGAGGCTGCAGAAACATTCATTCTAATGAACAACACAGAGAAATGTTTTACTGAATTGATTCCTATACCTCGGTATTGGTTCCAGGTCCTGAAGGAAATGCATCTGTTCTGATGACATTAAATATCCTACCAGCAACAGCAGGAAATACTTCTTCCAATATGTCACGGAACAATGTGTTGAATTTGCATATAAGTTGATTGAGTAACAAAAGAAAACTGGCCATCTCCTTTGGCTGCAAGAAAATATAGTCTAGAATAAAAATCTTGATGTCACTGAAACAAATAGTAAATTAATGCAGAAACTCTAATAATTCGCAATCATAATTCACATAAGTCATAACCATCACAAATGGTTAAAACATTCCTTCCCTGCTTAACTGCTGTTAATAAAATGACAACAAAAAATTTTCCTTAAAATCTTAAAAGAGGAAATGGGAAAGGAAATGTGTGGTAAATATTTTTTTATCTGTACGATAAGTTCATCAATGTTTTGAAAAATACTATCCAAGTACAAATAGAGTATACATAAGATTCGCTTAACCAGAGAAATAAATAAATAAAGATAAGCAGAGAATGATGCAAGTCTTTCAATTACTAGAGGGAGGGCAGGAGTGTATGAAGCCTTCCTCTATCCTCATACGATCATTCGGGTGGAGTATTAGGAATAGCTTGAGTAAGATGAGATAATAATTTTGTAAATAGTAGTAAAATAGTTTGTGAAGTAATGAGATAGTTTGAGTTAATGTTTTATGGGGTCTTAGGAAAGGAGAAAGAAAAAGTTGAATAAAAAATATTATAAATTTAAAATATTGTTAGAATATAGTTTTTTAATAGTATTTTTGTTTGAGGATTAAAAAAGTTGAATTGTGTTTGAATGATGTTTCGGAAGCAGATAGGATGAGATGAGAATTTTGAGTGGGAATTTTTTTCAAACAAGGGTTGGGGTAGTTGGAGTGACTTGCTTTGCTTTGGGGGGCGTGTTTTGCCCCAATCGGACTGGGAGTATATTAGATAGATTTCTAATTTCTCCCTCTTGGGTGATGTTCATTAGGGGCTCTTTATTATGGGCTAGGTGTTTTCTCTTGAATACACCCAGTAAACTTGGTTGCGGTTTTTGATATTAATACATTCTTACTTATAAAAAAAAGTACTATAGGTACAAAAGTAGGCTCTATAGAGATTATCTCATTTATAAGGGGGGAAAAAAAGAGCTAAAGATTTTACAAATGCATTTACTAGGTTCAAAGGTAGAATTATCGATATATAATTCTAAGAAAAAATACACAATAGAAAAGGATGTGATGCTTCTATATCTAATTCAGATATAAACCAAAAGAGGAGGTCATATCCAATCACCCAAAAGCATAAAAAAATATATATCTCGGAAGAAATGTGTATCAAATTTTTTCTTTTTTGATAAATAGTAATGTGCATCAATTCTAACAGCCATTTATTGGAAGTACCTATCAAAAAAACAAAAAAGTTTTCAGGAGGTTTCCTTTCTTTAAACAGCATGGCAGCTCTCTTGTATAGCATGTTAATTAATTTCTATAGCACTGTATGGCACATGTGAAGTTCCCCTTGTGGTTAATTTAGTCATCTAAACTCCATGACACACCGACGGACTCCTAGAATACACTGTTATCTACCCAAATGAGGTGCCTAAAAACATTCCTAATCCAACTTAATAGTTTTTTTCTAAGAAAATATTTTATTAATCCACGTAATTAGGCAAGGCCAAGGTACACAAAAAGTATACAAAAAAAAAGTCTAATTACAACCTAAGTGCCGCGAAAAGCAGCATAAAAGCCATTAAAAGATGTTCCATTCAATACAAAAGATGAAGCCCAAAGGAACAAGGTGTGATAAGAAGCACACGCTGGAAGGGTTTAAGCCAACTTAATAGTTATGGACCATAATTACCAAACAGGGTTAGGGAGATTGAGTTCTCCATGTCCATCTCATTGGCATCCCGCAGTATTGCACCACTAGTACAGAAAGCAAGCAGTCTTCTAATATATTCCAAATCTCAAATAAAGACTGAAAAGAGATTGGTTCTTCAATTCACTGTTTTTTACCTCACTTTCCACAAGTAATTGCTCCAATGCCTTTGGGAGGTACGGGAATACAGATGCGCCTAAAGTCTCCACCATGCGGTGTAAAAAAGATGTGACCTGAATACGACACGCACTAGCATCAGGTAACGGAAGCAGTCAATGAAATTTCAAAACACAACACTTCCCAATTCTAACTCTTACCTTACTCCGCAGAGGCTCTACCTTAGGAAAAACAACAAGAACTTGGAGGAGAACATCCAGCGTCTGGATCACAAATAAAAAGAAAAATAAAGAGATAAGTGTAAAGACAGCATACAAGATGAAATGCCCCTACAATTAGTTCTTCATAAAATCTACTCTCATCCATTTACAGACTATCAACAAAGAGCAAGGTAAGGCACCACAGACAAGTGTCTGAGCAACATCATAATTCAGCTTATTCAGTTTTTCGTATCGATCCAATCAACAAACCGATGACATAATTCAGCAGCAGTTTTTTTAAGTTAATGAGCATACTGATGCTAAAATTCTATGACAGTGTATTAAACATCCTTGGAAAAGCAACATAAGAAAGATGCCAACCTGCTTGAACATGAGACCAATTGCTGGGCGACTAGCAGTTACGAGACGCTCACTGAAGCCCTGGATCACATATAGACATGTTGAAAATAATTAGCGCATATTAAGCAGAACAACCTAAATCTAAAGAAGTTGAAAAAGATTTGCACTGTTTTTCCAAATTTACTACAGTGATGAAAAATAAGGGGAAGAATGAATACAGCATAACTTTTTTTCACCCCCACCCCCCCAAAAGAAAAAAGAAAAAAAAGATTAAACTGCCACGTATAAAGTGACTTGAAACAATTAGGCTAGAAAATCTTTTCCACGAAGTCAGATAAAGTGACTTGGTTTACTTTTATAAAGACTTGTATCAATAAATCATGAGGTTTCATTTATTTTTATTTATCAGTACTCATAATAAGGTTTTACAAAATCATTACGCATAAAATAGAAAAAAACAATGAGGCAGGATGAAAAAGCAAGGAACATATTAAAAGGTCAAAGGTTGGAAAAGAACCTTGCTGAGAGAGTTAATTGCCATGATTATTTGTTGGATGATACCAGCTTTTGCAGCAGCCTCTTCAGAAGATGATAACTTTGCATGCTTGAGCAATGTATCAACCTGTATTGAAGGATGATTTTGTAAAATAATATCTATCAAATCTTGGTTGGTTCGAAATTTTAAATGAACAAAGAATTTGGGAGGTAGGGAAGGGGAGGATAACGAATCCATTGATAGAGATTGAATTATAACCTGTTGACAAAGGGGAGTGAGCAATGCAGAGAGATAATCAGATTGCTTTTCTAGCGGTACATCTTCCATCCCAATCAATAAACCAATTGCCTGTTAAGAGTTGATGTACAAATTAGTGCAAAACAAGGCACTGGAAACCTCTAGAATGAATGATTACTTCATACTCACACATGCACAGATGCAAACTAAAGAAGAACCTCGAGGACAAAATAATACCTCGAAAATGTGACTACCATCTTCAGATCCCGGAAGATCTTTAGCTGCATATTCCATACTTGTAAATCGAGCAACTGTATCTTGGAGGCTCTGAAAAATCATGAAAAGAATAGGAAGATGGAAAGAGAGAAGGAATAATGAATAGCAAAATAATCAAACCTGATGAAAGGGAGATACAATGCATCATATGTGACAAATCCTTAACAGAAAACATAGACCAATAATAAGCAGAAGAGTAAGAAATAAAGATTCTATTACCTGCAAAATAGTTTCTATAAAAGGCACAAGCTTCACTTTCAGATTTTTTACAACCCTCATGAACAGATAACTTGCCCTTCGGCTCACATTGATGTTTGGATGATGTATACCTCTTTCATCAAGAAAGGCAGCCATAACCATAGGAATATATTGGGTATTTTCCTGAATGAACTTCATAAACCTCGTCACTGTCTCAAGATACACAAGCGCAACGAGCCTATGAGAATGGCAAGGAAACCTTGTAGATAAAAGCATTGGCACCAACTCACTCAAAAGTCCACTTCCAGTTCGGATTGACTCATCACTTATTGACTCTCCTAGAGCATAGAAAAGATAGAGTGCAGCTTCCACCTCTTCAACATTCCTGTCAGGTGAAGATGCAACAGCACCAGCTAATGAGTTTCTGATAAATATCTGAGTGACATCAGGAGCCACGCGATTCACACTACGAAGCAGCACAAGCAAATCCTTCCTAAACTCAGCCACCCTATCTTCCTCCTCCCTCCCAATTTTATCCAATATATCAAGATTATGGCGGTATGCCGGATCGTAGCGAATATGGGTCCGGATCACCTCTAATATCTGACCAACATGAAGCACCTGCTTCTCCCTCAAAGGAGAAAGGCTTTTCATAGTGCCAACATAAGCCGAGAGAAATTGCACTATACTAAATGTTGCATCGAACTCACAATTCTGCATCACAAAGAAAACAGAGGGCAGGACTTCATTCAAAAGCTCCATAGAAACACCCTTTGCTTCCTCAGAATTTAACCGTTTGAAACATTCTAGAACTTCCGCTGCATACCCACTAAGCAATGCAGCTATGCTCGAAATGAACTCCAAATCCCCATCTTCAGATACCAACCCAAAAACCCGACTTATTTGAAGACTCTGCAACAGTGACAGTTTTGATTGCGGTTCCATCCCCTTATAAACCACAGCCAACAGACACGCAGCTGCGGCACCACGTAGTTGCTCCGACACCAAAATTAAGTCAAATAATAGTGGGACAAACGCATCATTTGCAATCAAACCAATATCAATCCAAGAAATATATCTCCTCATAGACTCTAATACGCTAGTACATAGTTCCTCATTAGAATTTCTATACAGTGAGACAATGCCGTACCAAGCTCTCACTATCTGTGCCACACACTGCTGCCTCATTGCATCCTTAATTCGACCTGCAGCTGCCATCTCTTCGGAAGTTCGCGTATAGTCCAAACTAATCAATTCATCATCCAACGCACTCAAAACCCGACAAAACATATCGATTACAACGGCCCCTTTGCCCAGATGAGGCAAAAAATCAGTAAAGACGGAAGCCCAAATTAACGGGTACTCAAAATAAATCAAAGTAACCAAAACCTGAGCAAGCTTGTTCTTTATATATGCAGGACCCTCTAATACCCCAGCAACATTCTCATCATTGATAGGCTCTGAACACGCCATCGAAAATACTGATTTCCTAACGAAAAACGTCTCCTCGGGACTCATTGACGCGTAGCGGATCCGAATAACGTCTTGAAGAGTCTGTAAACACCAAAATTGGACCTCCACTATGCTTGAGAAGCACAGTTTTTTTAAACAAATACTACAAATCGAAGACTTTTCCTTGATTTCATCGCAGTAATCCTTGGCCTTCTTTTTCAATCCGTCATCGATGCTACCCGATACATCGAACAATATAAGTATAGCCTTCTCCAAATCATCCATGCTCCTAAAAAGCGCCCCCCACCCAAAAAAATAAATAAAATTAAACCCCAATAGTGATTCTATATTTCTGAACACTCTCTCTCAAACAAATTCTTCCCCAGAAAAATTGACAGCTTACTGCTTCTGGGTTTTCCACACAATGTTCCCGGAGTTGAGAGATTCGGATGAACAACGAACGGCCCCAAAATCCAAAATGGATTTGAGAGAAATCGAGAGGTATGTGAGAGCTTACCTCAAATTTTGATCAGATCAAGTGGGGAGATCTTTACAAATATACTGTGTTGTTTGTTAGGGCTAGGGTTTTTCTTTGTTTTCGCGTGGTGTGTTAATTAGTTTTATTTACCTTTTTATCTTTTTGTGTGCTGGAGAGCAGGGCAGACATTAGGGTTTGTGTTTGGGTTGGATTGTGTTTTATATTTATAGTTTAGTTTTCCCAGGAATATTAGGAATAGGAATATTATTTATGTAAATAAAAAAGAGCAAACCAGAAAGCGCTTAATTACTTAAATATCTCGGGTAAGTTTCGCAGAAAACCTGAAAACGCTGGACAAATTGGGAATATAGAAATTGGTATCTTGGAAACCAGTAAAATGTGGGCACGTAAGTTAATGAGCATTAGTGTTGTAGTGATTTACGTGTCAGCAATGGTTTCAATTTGTACACTGAAACACCGACATTGACCATTGTGCGACTGCCTAGGTTTCAGTGATGGGCTCTGAGAGAGAGCATGGTATTAAAAGTTACCCGAATCAGCCCAGCCCAATGATTAATAATTCGATCCCTCTAATTTCTAAATATCGTATTTTTTTTTAAAAGTATTTAATAAAAATTTATACAAAATAGTTTTATAAATGACGTGATTTGAATAATTTATAAAAAAATAAAATTATTTTTATTATAAAATAAATCCAATAAATCACATAAAATTATATCAATTTTATAAAAATTTTCTTATATATATAACGGTTCTTATTTTTTTTATATTAATAATAAAATAAAAAAATAAATTTATTCGTCATTTTCTTTCTTATTATTTTTTCAACATTTCATAATGTGGTATTAGATGATAAATTAATAAGTAAAATATAATAAATAATTTCTAATTATTTAATATCATATTATAAGAATAAAAAAATAATGAAAAATAAGATAATAAATAATATTACTCTAAAATAAATTATAATAAAAATCAAATGACATCATTTTTCCTGTAAACATTCATTTGCATTAAGCAGGTTGCATGAGAAGTAGATCCCACATATACCTATCAATTCGTAAAAGTATAATAATAAAAGAAACTTTGAGACCAATGTAGTGTTAGAATCAACAATTGTATTAGACGGGCCAAATTTTTTAATGTGTAACATATTTATGTAGAGAGTAATATTGAATAGTGTCTTAAGGTGTGCAAGGTCTATACTCTATTTGAAAAAATATAATAGGATTCATTATTAAAAAATGATTATTTTTTATGTAGATTCTAAATTTATCTAATTTTTTTCAAGTAGAATGGGCAGAGCTTGCATTGGATTATAGGATTGTAAATATTATTTTTCTTATGTAAATTAAAAAGAGATTGAAAAATTATAAAAACATAATTATATACTATTTTTTATATAAATCATTAACCTTAAACATTTTTTTCTTGTATTTAGACTTTAGATTTCATATTAAGAAATATAATATTGTATAATAAAAATATTTCTAGATTCATAGTAATAAGTTTATTATTTCTCCTAAACTTAATTTTAATTTTATATAAGCTACATTCTTGAAATTAGATAATATATAAAAGTTAAATAAAAAATTGAGACTATAAAAAAAAATTTGAGACTATAATTTAAGAAAATTATATATTTTCTTGAGGGATCATTTTCTATATTATTAAAATAATGTATAAAATAAAAGGGTAAATTTTTAGTTTTAAAAAGTTTTTTCTTGGTGGGAGCAGTGGTTTTGCCACCGACCAATGGCGTAATAAATTAAGAGAAATTTGATTTGTAGTCTTTATTTAGAGATTATATAGAGTATTTTTATTAAATGAGAAAAGTTACTATTTTAATATAGATATTATTATATTTTAAAACAAATTAAAATAAAATTATCAAAATTTGCACCAACAGTCAACAAATGAATTATATGCAGCAATACTTATTCTCAAGCCTTGTTGGAAAATGGCGCAGAAAAAACTTGTTGGGCTCAATAAAGAGGAGAGGAAGCGTAGCATGGCCCAAGCCTTGCCTCACCCGCGCGGCCCGCTCCGTTCATTCTTGTACCCAAACATAAACCCAAGAGATCTCCGTTCACCCATCTCCCCGTAGTCCGTTACTCTTCGTACTTCAACCCATAACCACACCTCCACCGTCTTTGACCCTCACCGGACGATCTCCCTTCAGCAAACGTTCCCTGCGGGCTGCGAGCTCCGAGCTCGGCGGATTCACAAGTTCCCACCGTCTAAGGTATTCCTCTCACGTTTATTGTTTTGTCTAAAAAGTTGTGATTTGTAGAAATCCCGTAATGTTTAAAGTTGTTAAATTCCGTTCGAAAGTCCTGATTTTTGTGGTCGAGATTCCAAACCCCAATTTGGATATTGTGTTTGTTCTTGTTAATTTTTATGCCTCCGGACTCCTTAGTCACATAAACACGGATCATCTACTTCCTCTGCTAGAACGAAAGTTTCTTTTTCATTCTTTTCACTGGTTATGTAGAGAGAGGAAACTTTTTTAAATCATTTGTCAAGTTCACAAGTTAAGAAAAAGGTAAATTTACATGCTTTCGTAGTTCCGTGTATCTTTTTTAATCCTTGTTGACAAGCTTAGGATTTTGTTAGTTGGATCTTATTTTATTTCTTTTCACGCTCAAGAATGAAGCGTCTCCACTCACCTAGATATTTGGGCTTATATGAGTAGAGACATGAAACATGTGACCGGATTCAGTTTAGGCTCTCTCAGCATAGCTTGCTACAAATACACGACTTTAGCTGGATAAACTGACTGGTTTCTTTTGGCCAAGCCACTTTTGGATATATATTTTTTTTTATTGGCACCGGGTGTCCTGGAACAGTGTCTCGACTAATCCCGAGAGTACACAAACCCTCGGCAAGGAATTTCCTGCAATTGTACCTTCGGTAATTAAAAGAGAGAATCTCTCGGCCCTATGGCCTCTAGAGATTGTTTGCACCCAAGGAATCTGAACCTTAGACATGGGGAGCATACCCACTAGCCCAAGGCTTTTACCACTAGCCCAAGAACTTTACCACTTGAGCCAACCCCTGGGACCATCTTTTGGATTTCTTTCAAATATGTTTCTGCCTAATCGTTCTAGTTTGGATGTTTGTTATTAATTTCTTGAGTTTGTGTTTGAAGTTTTTCTATAATAATCTAGTGTTCTGAATGATCACAACTTCCTCCAGTTTCATAAATTGTCATTTAGCCTTTGATTCCTGTCAAGAATTCAACTGGGCTGTAATGAAATATGGATGGTTTTTAACCCTTCGGGGTTGGCTCAAGTGGTAAAGGCCTTGGGCTTAGGGGTATGCTCCCCTTAGGTCTAAGGTTCAAATCCCTTTGGGTACAAATAATTTCTAGAGGCCATCAGACAGGGAATTTTTTCCTTGAATTAACCGATGTGTACTTACGAAAAACTTCTTGCTGAGGGCCTATATACTTCCAGGATTAGTCGAGACATTGTTGCGGACAACCAGTGCCATTGAAAAAAAATATATGGATGATTCAAAATTTTGTTTAAGAATTTGCTTGGCTAGGATAGGTTAATATTAACCTATTAACTTTACTTAGTATAAAGAAAAGGTTATGACTATTAACTTCTTGGAGAACCCATTATCTTCCTGATGTAGGTGAAAACAAAACACTACTAAAGAAAATGGCTGAGAGAGATGAGGACCTGCCGAGGGATGCTAAGATTGTGAAGTCACTGCTGAAATCAATGGGTGTTGAGGACTATGAACCTCGTGTTGTGCACCAATTTTTGGAACTGTGGTATCGATATGTAGTTGATATATTGACAGATGCACAGGTATACTCGGAGCATGCTGCTAAGCCTGCGATAGACTGTGATGATATCAAGCTTGCTATTCAGTCAAAAGTGAATTTTAGCTTTTCTCAACCTCCACCACGAGAGGTAACTTTTGCTCACAATCTTCCATACTTTGCAAGACTGTCTGATATTCACCTTGAACTAAATTTAAATTTCATTAGAAGTTCAATTCAGTTTGCTTAATTGTATTAAGATAATAATCTGATGCATACCATGGCACCAATCTGTGAGAGTGCTGCCATTCAAGAGCCAACAGTCTCTGAAAAGACTTTTAAGAACTTTGGCTATTGAAGGCAGTTTCCAAGGATATTGCATGGGGAAATTTAACACAATTGAAAAGCACAATTTCAAAACAGCTAGTGAAGACTAAGGTCAGAAATCCCTAACTATACATAAATTCTGAGGTAAATTTATATTTGTAGTTTTGGCTTTTGGGTTGGAGGCAATGTCTTTCGCTTTGCTGAACCAGGTATTCTATCTTTGTAAGAAAAGCACGAGTGACTAATAATTGTCATTACATCCACTGTGCATGACCCACTTTTTTTTTCTAATATTTAGTCCTTTATGAAGATATTTCTTAATGTGTTCTTGGTTGGTTCAGACGATTGCTAGAGCTGGGATTTATGTGGCTATGTTTAAATATCATGAAACGATAGGATCTACATGAGCTTTTGATGCACTTATACACATATTTAAGGTCACTTGACAAGACTTGTATCTAAACTCTTGCCTCGTCTAATGACCTGTATTATTTTATGGTGAAAGATGTGATGTATACATTCAGTTAATTATATATCAGGTCCTGCTAGAACTGGCTCGGAACCGGAACAAAATACCATTGCCAAAGTCAATAGCCGGGCCTGGTATTCCTCTCCCACCGGAACAGGACACACTGATCAGCCCCAACTACCAACTTGCAATCCCGAAGAAGCAATCTTCTCTAGCAGTTGTAGAAACAGAGGAGGAGGAGGAGGAGGAGGAGGAGGGTGGTATTGATCCTAACCCCTCACAAGAACAGAGGACAGAGATGCCACAGCATACTCCTCAAAGAGTGTCCTTTCCCCTCACAAAACGTCCCAAGTGAAAACTTCATCAACCTTTAGTAGCAATTAGAATCTAGATCCATTTTATCTTTGAGACACGGGAAAAATATGATCTATCCACTCCAATGCTTATCGGTTTTATAATGACTTCTCTATCATGTGAGAGACCTGCAACGCGCAACATTGCTAGGATGTGGGGGAGATTCAAATTGCAGATATTGGTAGCTGTACCGAAATTAAAATGGAAGGGGCAATTGGAATCAAAATATTTCAAGCTAGCACTTGCGTAAAACTATTCCCATCGTTCATTTTCATGAAAACATTAAATCCTTGAACACTATCAATAGTCCTGTCTGAACAGGTAATCGTGTTTACGTCCATCCTTCCAAAGTCTTCAGACTACGTAATGGTTTGCGTATACATTATTACTACGTTCTTCTTGCTGGCTGGCCCTAGTCTGCTGTAGGATAACAAATGCTTCACCTTTACGCCTTAACATGGGACAATCATTGAAAACAGGCAATAATGCATGTTACCTTGATAACGAATGGAGATGGGAAAAAGATATCCTGATTAATATTCTGAGTTGGCGTGATGATGAGCTTGACCCAAAGAGTCGAAACTCAGCAATTCGTTCCAATTGAAAATTACAGACAACATTTATCGACGACCCACCCACCATTATGTATATGTACATGCATGCACGTCTTTGTAAAACTGATAATGATATGAGAAATATTGTATAAAGTTGTGGAGTCTATAAGTAATATGTAATCGTTTAAAAAAAAAGTTTATTATTAAAAAATTAAATTTATTTTTATCTAAATCTCATATTTATTTATTTTTTCAGGATAATTATACGATGATTGCATACTTACCATTGTAAGGTAAGTATTATTTTTCTAATAAGTTTACTATCCCAGCAGTATTAAGAGCGTCAAGCTAAAGGATGATGAACACGTTCTTCAGTTTAATATGAATAATCCTAACTATCACTAATTAAGAAAATTGTCAGTTCTTTTATCCTGATTTCCCTTTTTTATTAAGGAAATGGGTCGTTTTACTGTTGGGCGGCACCGTTAGTGTAAATTGTCTTTTTTTATTTTTTATTTTTGTTATTTTTATTTTTATGTTTTTTTAATGTATTTAAATATTTTTAAATATATATATTAATATATTATAAATTAATTTTTTAATTATTAAATACAAAAAATTTAAAAAAAATTAATTTAAAGAGCGATTAAATAGAACGGCTTACTTGAGGTGGCATAATAGACTTTTCCTAAAGAAATCTATGACTATTCCATTATTACGTGAGGGGTGACTCTAGTGAACGGCGGGCAATGAATTTTTATTTATTATTACGTACAGTCAAAAAAAATAATTGGATTTATTTATTATTTAAATAATAAATAAATAAATAAATTTTTATTTTAAAATAAAATTGATGAACATATTTTTATTTATAAATTTATATATTTTAAAAATTTTATTTTATTTAATTATAAAATATAAATATTTTGATATAAACTGTAATCTAGTTTATCAAATATAAATTACAAGAAAAATTATTCGTGAACGGCACCGTCACGGTCAGTCATGGTGTGACTGTAAAAAGTTGCGCGCTACATTCCAATGCATGCATGGAGTTCGCTTGCACGTTTTGGAATTTGTCGGCCAGCACACAAACGCAATTTGTCGGCAAAGCATTCCTGTCCGTCTGTATTTTGCGGCCTCTTCTGCCTATTATCTACAACTAAAGTAGCGAGTGAATACTTACGGGTTGGTTCAAATGGTAAAAATTTTGGACTTGTATGCTTTTCGAGGTTTAAGGTTTAAATCGCTTTGAGTGTGAGATCATGATTCGAAGGATTTCTCATTAAAACCTTTGAAATCATTCACTTGCATGATAAACTTCTTATTAAGAGTATGTGCACATTCGAATTTTATAGTATTGAACAGGGGCGAATCCACGTTAGTGGGTGGGGCCTATCGTCCCTCAAATTTTTTTTAAAAATTTATTTATAATATAAATATATATAATTTATATATATAATTAAAATTCTCTCTCATACTATAAAAAAAATAAAAATTGTTTCTCCAAATTTTTTTTACTAAAATTATCCTTCTAAATCTCAATATACATCTACTTATATTCTAATTTTAACTTCACTAAAACTCAAATTTCAAAACTTACATAATCTTATAGTTATTCTAACAGTCTAATTCTAATAAAAAAAATTAATTAGAAATTTATATAATTATAAAATTGATTGATTATACTCACTTATTTAGTTTCACTCTAACTTATATGACTGTGATATATAGTTTGTTAAAAATCTAATAGCGTTACATCATTACTTATTAAAAAGTTCTCAAATTTATTTTTGATTTATAATTTTTTTTAAATCATAAAAAAATATAAGCAATTACTCAAAAACAATTGATTTTTAAAAAAAAATATATGTAGACAATTCAAAAAGTAATATACATTTAGAGAGTTCGATAATAATAGAACATAATACTTCTATTATTAATACTTATTTTTCTAAAATTTATATGCATCACACACTTTATCGATCACTCCACAAATACAAAATTCTGCATCCGCTCCTGGTATTGAACATAAAATACTAAAACTTATAGTATTGAACTTCTTATTGAACCTAACAGATTTATAGCATTGAACATAAAATATTAAAATTTACCTATCTTGTCTCGTATTTTCTATCAAAAAAACAACGTATGGCTATTCCAAATAATGGATTGCAAATGGAGAATGGTACAAATATATATATATATATATATATATATATTTCTAAGCATATATAGATCACTTAAAACATTTATTTGAAGTCGTGTTTTGGTGAAAAACTAATAAATAAAAACCACTTAGAATGTCTCTGATAAATCAGAGTGATTAAAAGTAATATAACCCATGGGAAGAAGACTCGATACATAACTATAAAAATTATACAATTATTTTTTGATTACTTGGTTTTGCAAGCGTTGAGTTAGAAAAAATAAAACGGAAGAAATTTTTTATTTTAATATTTTTTTGTATTTTAAATGTGTGATAAAGTTTATCAATCTACACTAAATATTATATAATGATCCGAGGAATTATAAGAAATTAATGCTATCCTTTATCTGAATTTTATCATTCCCAATTGGAAAATGAAAGACATATATACACATTATTTTTTTTATAACTTTTTATATAAAAATATTTTAAATTTGGAGTATTTTTATAAAATAATTTATAAAACTAACTTTAAGTAAATATTTTTATTTTAAAATATAATTGTATAAAAAATAACAAAAATAAGGACAGTGCTAGTATGCTGCCTAACTTTGATTACTAGACATGCCCACTAACACAATTTTCTAGGTAAATATTTTCATTTTAAAATATAATTGTATAAAAATAAGGGCAGGACTAGTACGCCACCAAGCTTTGACTGTTGGGCGTGTTTATTAGTACAGTTTTCCCTTCTTATTGTTTTTCTCTTTTCTTTTTTATTTTTTTAACATATTTAAATATTTTTAAAAAATAAAAATATATCAATACACTAAAAGTTTAACTATTTAGTAAAGAAAAATATTTAAAAATTTAAAAATATATAAAATATCAAAATGAGGTATCAAAATAGCATTTTTCTAAAAATAATTGTATATGTCTTACACTATTCTCAATTATATCGATTTAGATTTAAGATAATATTTTTAAATGGTTGCTCGAGTCAAATTAATTAATTAATTAAAAAGAGCTGCTAGGTACAAGCAGTTTGCTTAACAAACCGTGTACCAAAGATTAATATTTATTTATTTTTATTAAAAAATCAAAAGATAAAAATGAATGAAGGGCTTTGTCTTCATCTCCATTACTCATTCTCATTAGAGAAAATTTTGTCATTTTACTTCGTCTCTATTTTTCTGTTCATTCACAGAGAATCTGATCGCCTTCCACCAAAATTATTTTTATGTGCTCTCAATTTTTTTTTTAATTTTTTTTCATCAATTCTCAATCTCACCTGTTTTATTTTAGGGCAAAATGTAACATTTGGTTGCCGAGAAAATCTGGCATGATGAAGGATGTAGATTTTGAATATTATGGATTTGGAAAAAAGTTATTTCTTCAGATGGAATTTATTACTTAAAAACAAAGGAAGTAAAAGTTATTTCTATGCTCTATTTATCTTTTTACACAAAAAATTTATACATTCAATTTATTATTGTTGTTTTTATTGTTGTTGTTTTCTTATTAGGAGCTCCGAGCTTTGATTTATGCACTATATGAATTTGTTATTATTATTTTTATACGTCGGTTTCAATCGTAACCTCAACTCCGAGAAGCTTCAATCCAGTCCTTTTGGTACATCTGTTCCTAGCGACTCATCTTATACAAGGCATGGTGGTGATTGAGTGATTGAACGAACTACGATCTTGGAGAACCTACTGCACAAAGCGAGTGTCTTTGTGCTCGTGCCTCTGTGCTCGTGCCTCTATAGCCATTGCATGCTAGTCGAATTGCCGATCTTCAACAATGAAAATGGTGGACAAGACAATAAGTTGTAACCTTTAGAATTAGGAAGTGAAGAAGACTAAGAAATGTTTAATTATTACTAACAATTTTTTTTTTTTTTGAAGAAAATATTTCTTTTTATATAAGAGCTATTCTGAAACAGAGTAATGAAAGATAAAAATGAAACAGTGTTTCTGAATGTCTTCAAAGATAACTTATTCATCCATCAAATGTGTATTTATACAAGAGGTCTGAAGGTAGCAGACTAACTAACTAAGTAACGGACTAACTATATTTACATTGAAGCTAATCAAAGCACTATACGTGTTTATTCATCTCTAATATATTCTGTAATTTAAATAACACCGATAAAAGTTACACTTAGGCAAAAATCATTTTCTCATTTCTTTTTTAATTTTTTTATTCATAATTTTTATTATTTTAAAATATTTATAAAAAAATAAAAAAATATCAATATTTAATAATTACTTTTTTAATTATTAAAAAATAAAAATATATAAAATAATATTAGTTTATTAAATATTGATATATTTAATAAAAAAAAAGTAAAATAACATTTCGCCGTTTAACTCTAGATTTTAGGTTTTGAGTTTTGACCTCTAAAGGGTACGGACCGTTGAATTGGATCCTACTAAAGTTCCAATCTTACAAAATCAAAGGTTACAGCCACCGTCTGATTCGAAGACAGAGACACCTCAGAAATTGCGGAGTTTAGCATTAATATTAGATTGGTTAAAAACTATTTTTATTATGAGAGACACGGGGGGCGGTCGAGCTGCCCCAGCGTCATAAGCTTATATCTTATTTATCACTATTTTTTTAATATTTTTTTAATTAATAGTTAAGAAATTGACTATTAGTAAAATTATATATTTAAAAAATAATAATTAAGAATATTAAAAAAATACTTAAAAAAATAAATAAATAAAATAGTGATAAATCAGATATAAACTTATTATTATTCGAAAAAATATATAAATTTTATTTAATAGGAAAATTAATGTGGATAAAGATAAGATATTTTTTCTTTGAGAAGACACAACTGATTATTCATTTTTTATTTATATATATATAGAGAAAAATGATAAAGTTATCCAGGAATGCTGAACTGGATTTTGACATGGGTTTCTATATTTTTCTAATAATTAAAAATATTTTTTTTTATTAATGTTGTAATTTTTCTAAATATTTAAAATTAAAATTTTTTAAAAAAAATCTTTAACCTTCCGAAAATCCATCCTTAAAAACTGCCTTGGAAAAAATAAAAATTCTCCGACTTCACCCGAGGAGTCCAGAGCATGGAAGTCTATGAATCATGATAAGGAGTAAGGACCACTTTCAATTTATTCAAGTAAGGAAAAGTAGAGGGACATGCATTTGCCTGTTAGATTCGTCGCTTCTGTCCTACAGTAATAGCGTGGTGGGTCACAGCCACATTGACATGGTCAGCAAGAGCGGCATACACGTGGGCGGAAATGGCAGCTGTTAGGTGACACGGTCACAGTCGGAGCGGTCACACGCTTTGCACGTTCGTCTTTCAGGTGCCGACTCAGTTTCTCACTCGACTCATGTGCCTTAGCAGCCAAGCTCTAATATTGGGAATGATAAATTCAAATTGAAAAACATCATTTATTTGATTTGCATGAAATATCATTAAACAAGGCCGATGGTAGGAATGAGATCCGTATCTTTGTTTTTTTTTTTTTTTCAATAAGAGATATTTTAAAATATAAATTGAAAGAGAAATTTGATCAGCTTTACAGTACAAACAAATAATATTTTAAAATATAAGATTGTAACGATTGAGTTCCGTATCCCGTGGGCAATAATATCCTCAGAAAGTTAAAAAAATAATAATAATAATAATAAGAATAATATCAAGAAATGGACCACTCACTCTGTATCTGGCAGTAGTCCTAAACAAAGCTTAATTGATAATTGCAAGTGGGGCAAACATTTTCTTAATGTTTGATTATTTACTAAAATATTGATTTGGGTTCCAACGTTATCATCACTCTATTAAGGTGATAAGCTAGGAATAAAGTATTGTCAATCATAACAAGTTTTGTACGCACCTGATTATGAAATAAATAAATAAAATAAAATAATGGTCCAATAATTAATACTATCCCTTGACCAATGTCAACTTTCCTTCATTTATTTTATTGAATATTTAAAGAAACTTCACTATCTAATACTTTTTGGAGGTTTTTGTTATTGTTGTAGTTGTAGTTGTAGTGTATGTGTGTGTCTTCTTTTTCGAGACAGTTTTTATTTTAAAAAGTGATTATTGATAAATTAAAATATCTAGATTTATCCAAAGAAAAACATACAAATAAATTCGATCGAACTCATAAGTAACATGCCAAAACATACTATTTTGATCAAATGAGTTTTTCCTTTTTCCTTTTTCCTTTTTCAAGCGATAAATGCGTAAAGGATGTTCTTTTTTATCCAAATCTAAAGGGGATCGCATCGCAAACCAAAAGATGTAAAGTGGGCAAATTCAGTGGTTCTTAAATGGAATGTTTGGGAAACCAAAAGCTTGGCATAGAATATGGTGACGTCTCATCAATCGAATTTTAAAATAAACAAATAAAAAAAGGCGATTTGTCGGAGGAAGTTTATAATCTCAGGTGCTGCCAGACGGAATAATGTAAGGTTTTACAAATGAGTAATTACACTTACATTGATTTATCACTTATTTATTATTTTTAATATATTTATTTATTTTATTATTTTCTTTTAAATTATTTTTTTAACATTCTTAAATATTAAAAAAATAAAAAAATTACAATTTTACTAATAATTACTTTCTTAACTATTAAGTAAAAAAAAATTTAAAAATTTTATAAAATTAAAAAAAAAAAAGTAAAAGAGTAATAGATGGATAGTAAGTATATCATTATTCTTTACAAATTATAAAGTTTTACCATATATGTGTTATAAAATGACGCGTCACCAATTAAATTTTGTTTTTCAAAAAAATCCCAACCAATATTCATTAATTAGTTATTTATTGAATAATATTAGATTTAATTTTGAGTCCATTTTGGATTTAAGATTGTGTGGAGAAGGTGGGAGGCCGTATAAGGTCGTCGTCGTAGGGATGAGATCGCAGAGGGAGGCGGTTCCGATGACACCGACGATGATGTCGCCGTTCACTGGTGGAAGCACCAACTGTTCATTTGGGTGGGAATCGATTCGACCGATCCCCAGCGTCTCCCGTGTTATAAAATAACACGTCACCAATTAATTAATTAAATTTTTTTTTTTAAAAGCCCAACCAATATTCATTAATTAGTTATTTATTGAATGATATTAGATATAGTAGTAAAGTTTGCAAGTTCTGCATATTTTTAAAAAAATTATTTTTTAATGTAAATCTCATATTAATGTATCTTTTTCAAAAAAAATGTAAGACTTGTACATGTTAAGATTGTAAATACATTTTTTCTTATTTATTGTTCATCACACACACAGTTTATTATTATAAGGAGTTTGTAATAATTTAACATTTCTTGAAAGACAGGCTTGGTCTTAAAATACATAAACCATGAGATATTTTGATGTTTAAAAATTTAAAAATTTATTCAATAATAAAAACCACTAAATTGATGATGAAAATAATTTTAAATTTATAATAAAAAATAAATATTTATTTTATAAAATATTAGTATATATTAGATTTGTTTGATAATAACAGAGTTTTATAATCTAGTTTATTAGCATCAGATCATATAAACATTTAAGATGTTTTTTAATAAAACATTTGTTAAATTATGCCTTTTTTTATCATTTGTTAAATAATACCTAAAAATACATTTAACAAGTACATATTAGATCACTCGATTTTATTCGTACATATTTTTCATTCCACTTTTTTTCGCATTTTTCATTCCTTTAGACTTTTTAAACAATCATAACAAGGACAATATGTTCCTGATATCTCATCTTCCTTTTACTATGATTGTTTTTTTGATAGAGCGACAAGTCAAACGGCTCAAGATTTTCAAGATTGTTTGGACACTTACACAAATTGGTCTGGCCAATCAATAAACCACAAAAAATCTTTTATTTTTTTCAGCAATAGTATCCCAAAAACGATCAAAAGATAGATTAATAGCCTCTTTAAATTCAAAATCTCTCCTCCTTTAGCAACGTATCTTGGTTTACCTCTTAATCATGGAGATGATACAAGATCTTTTTTCAAAATCTAATTGATAGAATTCATAATAAACTTCAAGGTTGGAAGGCAAAAATTCTCTCCCAGACAAGAAGATTGATTTTTATCAGATTAGTAGTTAGTGCAATCCCAAGTTACGTTATGGCTAATTTGAGATTTCCTAAATCTATTACAAATCAGCTTGATTTCATGTTCTGTCAATTTTGGTGGGGTTTTTTAGAAAAAAAGAAATTCACTTTCATATTTTTCAAATGTTTTTTTTAAGTGATCCCCAAATCTACTGATTCCTGATTTTGAAAATTTATTTTCAAATGTCGAGATCTTCTTAAATTCTACTTTTGTTACCAGATAAATAATGTTTGCTCGGTCAAAATTTGGCAAAATCCATGGATTTCTACTCTCCTTACCCATAGACCCCAACCAAATCCAAATCTCAATCATCAAGATAACACCATCAAGGTTTCTGAACTTATTCTAGAAGAGCCTCAACGTTAGAATATTTTGCTTCTATCAACTCTTTTCTCTGATAATTCTGTTAGAGAAATCTAAAAGATTCTGTTAGCCAACCTCAATTTTTAAGAAATCCCAGACACAATCAAATGGATACATCATTTCTCGAAATTTTTTTCTGTGAAATCGACCTATGATGCTTTAACCAACTCTCATGGTTCTTTCCCTTCCATATCCTATTCTGTAAATTGGAATAAGTTATAGAAATTGAAATTACAAGATCGTCTAAAACTCTTCCTTTATAAAATTACCCAAGATGTGCTGCCAACCAAAATTAAGATCTAGAAAATTCTATCTTTACATGAAGATTCTATTAATTGTCCTCTTTGTCATATGAAGTCAGAAAAGTTTACTCTTCTTCTCTTTAATTGTTGTTATGCAAAAATTATCTGGAGAAATTCAAACTGGGCTTTGGACATATCTATGTTTGCTAGACAATCTATCAATGAATGGGTCAACATAATCATTAATCCTTATTAATTTATAAAAATTTCAAATAAAAATCATCATAATTTCCAGCTCTGTACCATTTTGGTAATGAATGATATTTCGTTTTATAGAAATAGGGTTGTTCATAAACATACATCCATTAATCCCTTAACCCTTATCAAATTTGTTCAAAAGAGTTTCAGAAAACATTCTCAAGTTTGGTCCCAAGTTAATTTATCTTGTAGTGTCAAAGAATTTCTTCACGAAGAATCTTCAAAAGTGTATATCATCAATTTTGATGTTGTAGTCAGGGAATGCAGTCTTTGCCAAAACTGACTTCATCAACCCCAACAATCATATTTGAGGGGAAGTTCAAGCAGCATTAATGACAATACAGGAAGTTAATATTAGAGGATTGAAGGAGATACTTCTTGTTAAGGACGTATTCTGCTATCTTGTCTACCAGATCCCGTGTGATGGTAACCTACAAAACAAGGACAAGAGGGGCCGGGGTCTGGGACCGCTCCGACGATCAAGTTAGTGTATGGGAGAAGATATATGATAGAGGGAGTAAGAGAATTTGTAAGCGTACCATCCTTCCGTCATGGGTTGGGTGTTATTTATAGGTGTCCCTCCTGGGAGGATGGTCTGTGTGACGAGAGCGCCGGAAATCGGGACATCACTCGTCCGTCATCCTCGATAAGGAGACCTGGTCTGATTCGGTCGGCCTCATCGCATTAATTGAGTATCCTCCCAATTAATGCTCAATCAGACCCTTCTGGACAGGGGCATTAAATGCTGCTGTATCTTTTGTCAATTTAGTAATTAATGGGGTATGTTTGTAGCGTCCCCGCATTAAAGGGGGGGAGGCTGTAGACCGGCGGCTGTCTGTCGTTCATAAAAGCGAGAGTGGTCCTGATGGGAGACGGGTTCAGGAGATATATCAGTACGTGAGCTGCCGTTCTCTGCTTAGCGTGTTCTTGAAGCCGGACTAACCATTCCCTGCCCAGATCGGGAAAACCAGGGACTTGGCTCGTCCCCGATTTCGGTCTCCCTAGTTGAATTCGGACGCTGCGTCGAGGTGGGTGCGGATAACGGGCCTTGGGCTTGATAACCTTGTGGGCTCGGGCCCGGGCAAGTTGGACCCCCTTTCAGTACCCCGCGAGTTTTCATCGAAGGCACTTCGATGGAAAATTCCGAACGTTTTAGAGCTAGGGTCTTCCTTTCCTTTGATTGTACTGTCCTCCGACACTGGGCAGGGTTCCTTCATTTCCCCTCCCGAGCGGGAACACGAGGTTGGATGTATTCGGGTGATCCCTGCTGACATGTCGTGTCTTTTACCGACCGAACTTCAGAGGGACGATTTGAATTCTGATCAATTAATGCCGAATCGTGACCTGTCACATTCCGTGTCAGGCATTTAATGCAGTTTGAAATTTAACTGTGCCGTCGTTCCGACTCCCGAACCGTTAGTAATCCGTTGTTAAATGGTGAGGCGCACGCGCGTGACCATCATTAACTGACTTGTCATTTCGGCGCACGCTTCTCACCTTTGATTGGTCAGTTCAGGGCGTGCTTTCTGTTCCCAAGAGCCACGTCTGAGGTGACGGTTCGGCGTAGCCTCGTTTCCCGCTCGCATTAAATTTTTGCTTCTGGGTATAAATTACCCAGCGGTCTTGTCACTGTCCTTGCTTCGTTGTTTGTTTTCTTGCCATTCCACTGCCCTTCTTCCTTGCCTTTGTTCTTCGCCGTCTTCCCCGTTCCTTCTCTGTTGCTTTCTTGTCATTCCTTGCTTTTGCCCCCATGGCTTCTTCTGACCCATGCCCTTTCTTCGCCGGCAACGGCTGGATGTCCACAATGCAATCCGCTGATGTGGACACACTTAGGAAGAAGCACCGTGTCTCCTGGCGGCACACCTTGGAGGCCCCAGGGGATGCAGTTAGGGCCTGTGAGCGCGATGGGAGGGCTCAGAAAGTCGTGCTCTTCTCCCTCATACTTTCGAAGGGACTACGCCTTCCCTTCATTCGGCCCGTTCGGGAAGTCCTACACTTCTTGGGTTTGGCCCCCGCCCAACTCATGCCGAACGGGTGGCGTATCCTGTTGGCCACCTGCGTGGCGTTTAGGATCGTTCTGTCCGGGAAGAACGATCCCTACCCCGACCTGACCGCTCGAGAATTCTTTTCACTGTACCGGCTCCTCCGTCGGGACGGGAACGTTGTCGGCTTCCAGATAAAGCCGAAATGTAGGCTGATCAGAATGGAGGAGAGGCATTCGAGTGCCCGGGACTACCACAAGAGATTCTTCTTCGTCTCGGGCAGGGAGTGGGAGTTCCCGGAGGGAGAGGGGAGTGACTTCCCCATTCAGAAAAACTGGGGCTTCCTCCCCTCCCAGACACATATGGAGGTTACCCTCTCGGCCCAGGAGGCTGAGAGGGTGAAGGCGGTCCTCTCCTGGGGGGCAGAGGATCCCGATCGGCTATGGTCCGACAATCTCCTCACCGAGGAGAACATCGAGGAGTTTTTGACCCGACCAGACCGGTCCTACGCCGAGGGTCAAAACTTCTTCACTGTCCCGGAAGAGCCTCCTACCTCCTCTCGCAAGCGAGCCTCGGATCGGGAGGTAGAACAAGAGAGGCGCACCAAGAGTCGGGCCGGCGAGGCCACTTCGAGCCGTGGTGCCCGACCCAAGAAGCAGAGGAAGGGGAAGGGTCCACGGGCCGAGGGTCCGGACGGAGGTGTGCCCCCCACAGACTCTCCCGCACGACGCCCCGAGTCGACTTCCTCATCGTCGTCCTCGGACGAGTCCCGGTTCTTGCAGACCGAGGGAATGAGGGCTGAGGCCGGGAGGACGGTCATGGAAGCCCAGATCGAGGCGACCGACCGGGCCGGGGTTGACTCCTCAGACGGAGAGGAGATAGAGCGCGCCTTCCAGGAGACTCTGGAACATGCCGCCGATTTGACTCCGGGGGCCATGCCATTCGCGCAGGTCTTCCGACAGGAGTCGGAGGAGCAAGCTGTCAGGGCGAGTCAGTTGCCCACCCCCCCTCGTCTTCCGAGCGCCACTCAGATGCCTCCGAGGGGGAAGAGGAAGTACATGGCGAGGACGCCAATTCCGAGGGTGCCTGCGAGGGAGCCGAGCAGCAAGGGGCTCCGGACCAGGAAAATCGGGACGAGGCTTCCCCCGAGAGGTCGAGGGGGTCCGATCTTCCCGCGGAAGGGAGCCATACGGAGGCCGCAGACGAGAGCGGTCGACCGGCCGCTGAGTCCGATGAGTCTCTTGAGCGTCCACCCCCGACTTTCGAGATGGGGTCGACCTCGGGGGTTCACTTTGAGGACGCATGCCCATCTCCGGGCTCGGAAGCTCCTCCCCGACCCCCATCTCCTTTTCGACTTCGAAGCGGGGTCGTGGTGCTTGGTCAGCTCTTCGGGTCGGATTCGGAGGAAGGAGCTCGTCAGGCCGGTGAAGCCGGTTCAGAGCGGCCTTCCCGATTCGATCAAGCAAAGGCAGATGCTTCCGCCCGAATGGCCTCAATGCTGGAGTCTCTGCTGACTCAGGTTTGTTCGGTAGGCTTTGTTGAATTTCGGACGGTCTTCTCTTTTCAAGCTGCTAAATTTTTCTCTCTTTTTTGTTTGTTCGGTGTTTTAGGTCGCCATGGAGATATCCCGGTCAGTGGGATCCGAGCTGACCGAGCTTGCCGAATTCAACAGTGAGCTCGGGACAGTCTGCAAGTTCGGACTCTACAAGCTGCAGCAGGCCCGGGACCAGTTTGAGCAGTCGCAGGAAACTTGCAGGGGGCTGATAAAATCGGTTGAGGAGCTGGGGCGGAAAAGAGCAGGCTGGAGAGAGCCAACTCTTCTCTTCGAGCCGAATTGGAGGCGGCCCGGGAATCGCTGGCGGTGGCCCATCGGAGGAATGCCCGCCTCGTGGACGCAAGATCGGCCACCGAGCAGGACAAGATCCTTCTTCAGTCCGAGCTAACCGCTCGGACAGCAGAGCTGGCTGCTTCTTCCCAGATTCTATCACTGAGGGAAGAGGAGTTAGCCATGTCCGAGCAGGCTCGGATTGCTCGGGAGGAGGAACTGGTCGGTTCGAGGCACGCCCGGGAGATTCTGCAAGCGGAGTTGGCGCGGTCTGAGGAGATCCGGGCTGCTCGGGAGTCCGAGCTCGTGGGGGCTCGGAGTGCTCTAGAAGAGGCTCACTCGAGGATTGCCGATCACGAGCAGCAGATATCCCGAGTGGTGGCGATTCGTAATTCCGCCTGGGGGCACGGTTATGCCGAGGGCCTTCGCCGACTAGGATCCCAGCTCTTGGTGGATCCCCAGCTGGATCCACGGAGGATAAACGTGAAGTCTCTTCGTCCAGACCGGGCTGCGAAGAGATTCGTCAAAAAGATCGGGAAGCGCGGCTACCCTCCCTTTGACGACCTGAATCCTCCTTCGCCCCCTCCTGAGGCTTGACCTGGTTGATGTACAAGTTTTTGTTGTGTTGCTTCCTTCTTTTTTTTTTTTTTGTAATGATGCTCGAGCTTGATTCGGGCGAGTTTGTATGACCGACAATATATATATGAATCGAGCTTGATCTTCCTCTGGTGCTTTGTCCATAATTTCATTCTGTCTTTACCCCGCGAAATTTTTTGGTTAAGTGTAAACTTAAGAAAAAATTTTCTCAAGCGTACTCGGTCGATGTGCTTAAGATCGGGGTTCAGGAGTTGCAATTTGCTTCGCGTGGATTGACCGACCCCGCGGGACTGACCCTGCGGGACTCCGAGTCGGATACGTCGCGTGGGTGGATTGACCGACCCCGCGGGACTCCGAGGCGGATACGTCGCGTGGGTGGATTGACCGACCCCGCGGGACTCCGAGGCGGATACGTCGCGTGGGTGGATTGACCGACCCCGCGGGACTCCGAGGCGGATACGTCGCGTGGGTGGATTGACCGACCCCGCGGGACTCCGAGTTGAGAACCTTATAATACGTTGGATATGAACATTGAATAACATCGAGCTCTTTATAATTTCAAGAAGCAAATTACATCAGTAGGAGTAAATTACATTAGTAAATGCTACACATAGTATCTCTTAAGCCTCTCACTGTTCCAGGGGTGGGGTAGGTCGGCTCCGGAGCTGTCTTTGAGTCGGTAAGACCCAGGTCTGTTTGTTGCCGTCACTACGTAAGGCCCTTCCCATTTTGGTCCCAGTTTTCCTTGTGCTGGAGTCGTGATGCCCGTTTGTCTTAGCACTAAGTCCCCGACTTTGAAGCTGCGCGGCTTCACTCTTTTGTTGACGTATTGTTCTGCTTTGCGTTTGTTGTTGGCAAGTCGGATGCCGGCTTCTTCCCTGTGCTCCTCCAAGGAGTCTAGACGTCCCATCATCTTGGCATCATTGGAAGCAGCGTCATAGTGCTGGATTCGCAGTGTAGGCATCCCGACTTCGACAGGAATTACCGCTTCACAGCCATAGGTTAGGGCAAACGGTGTTTCACCCGTGGGGGTTTGGACTGTTGTGCGATATGCCCACAGGACCCTTGGAAGTTCATCGGCCCAAGCCCCTTTGTGCATTCCGAGTCTTTTCTTTAGCGCATTGAGGATGGTTTTGTTGGTTGCCTCGGCTTGTCCGTTAGCTTGCGGGTGGCCGGGAGAAGAGTACTTCACCTTGATCTTCAACTCGGAGCACCATTCTCGGTAATGACTGCAATCGAACTGCTTTCCGTTGTCTGATATGAAACTCTGAGGTATCCCGAACCGACAAACAATTGACTTCCATAAGAACTTTGTGATGGCTTGAGAAGTGATGCTGACAAGGGCTTCGGCCTCTACCCACTTCGTAAAATAATCCACTGCCACTATTATGAATTTAGTCCCACCCCTCCCTACTGGGAATGGTCCTATAAGGTCTAGTCCCCATTGATCAAAGGGCCAGGGGGATGTTATCGAAGTGAGTTCTTCCGATGGGGAGTGCAACACTGGGCTGTACTCTTGGCACTTCGGGCACTTTTTAACGAAATCTTTTGCTTCCTGGAACAAACACGGCCAGTAGTACCCTGCACGGGTGGTGCGGGCGGCTAGCGTTTTAGACCCCGTGTGAGCCCCGCAGATTCCTTCATGGATCTCGGCCAGTATATATTGCCCTTCTTCTTTCGTTACACACCTGAGCAATGGTTCAGAGAAGCCCTTTCTGTACAGCGATCCGTCAATCAGTGTGAATCTGGACGATCTATTCTTTATCTTGCGGGCCTGGCCCGGGTCGGGAGGTAACGTGCCTGTGCGGAGATATGCTGTGATATCGGTTGCCCAGTCGGGATCTGCGACAGCCACTACTCCGACTTTGCTGCCCGTGGAGGGAGTATCTATCGTTCTGATTTCGGTGTTCTCTGGGGGAGGATGTTCGTCTTTTCCCGATGCAACTTTTGCCAACCGATCCGCTATATGATTTTCTTCCCTTGGGATCTGCAGTAAACGGAAGTAACTGAATCGATCTCTCTCGATGCATACGAGCTCCAGATATTTTTAAAATTTTTTGCTCTTGGTGATGCACTGGCCGAGCACTTGATGAAAAACTATTTGAGAATCAGTTCGGGCCTCCAGCTCAGTCGCCCCGAGGACCCTAACAATTGTCATTTCGGCTATGAGGGCCTCGTATTCTGCCTCATTGTTGGTTACCTTGAAGGTTAGGCCTATACCGTAGTTGTGTTGGACGCCCTGGTCGGTGACGATGTGCACACCTACTCCACCCCCGGCTCGGCATGAGGACCCGTCAACGTACAGCTGCCATGCCTGCCCCCGAGGTTCACTGGGGATCTCTTCTGGAAACCCAGTGTACTCTGCAACAAAATCTGCCAGTGTTTGCGCTTTCGTCGCTGTCCGGGGCTGGAACGTTAGATCAAATTCGCTCAGCTCGATTGCCCATTTGGCTAATCGACCGGACGTATCGGGCTTCTGGAGAATGGTTCCGAGGGGTTGATCGGTCATTACTCTTATGGTGTGGGCTTGGAAGTATGGGCGCAGTCGACGCGCTGCTGTCAGTAAGGCGAATACCATCATCTCCGCACGGGGGTACCTGGCTTCTGCTCCTTGAAGTGCCCTGCTGACATAGTACACAGGCTTCTAACCCTGATCGGTTTCTCTCACTAGAACTGCAGATGTTGCATGAGGCGAGACTGCCAAATAAGCCACAAGGGTCTCTCCGGGAGCTGTCTGGCTAAGTAACGGGGGACACGTCAGGTAATCCTTGAGTTGTTCGAATGCCTGCCCGCACGATGTGTCCCACTCGCGTGCCTTTCGGAGGACCTGGAAAAAGGGAAGGCATCGATCGGTCGACCTTGCTATGAACCGGCTGAGGGCAGCAATTCGACCAGCCAATCGCTGGACTTCATTCAGGTTCTTCGGTGGTGTCATTCCGAGGATAACTTGTATCTTCTCGGGGTTGGCCTCGATTCCTCGTTCAGAGACCATGTACCCTAAGAACTTGCCGGACTCGACCCCGAAGGTGCACTTGGCAGGGTTGAGCTTCATCTGATAATGTCGCAGGATAGAGAAGGCCTCTCTCAGGTCCATCACATGATCGTTAGGGGAGCGGCTCTTGACCAGGAGGTTGTCGACGTAAACTTCCATGTTTCTCCCGATTTGCTTTTTAAACATACGGTTAACCAACCGTTGATAAGTGGCCCCCGCGTTCTTGAGCCCAAAAGGCATGGCAGTGTAACAATAGAGTCCGCGATCCGTAATGAACGCCGTTTTTTCTTCGTCGTCCGTGCTCATTTTGATCTGATTGTAACCCGAATAGGCGTCCATGAAGCTGAGGAGAGAGTGCCCAGCAGTTGAATCCACAATGAGGTCGATGCGCAGTAGAGGGAAACTATCTTTGGGGCAGGCCTTGTTCAGATCGGTGAAGTCCACGCACATGCGCCATTTCCCGCTGGTCTTCTTTACCAGTACTACGTTAGACAGCCATTCCGGGTAGTGAGCCTCTCGGATGAGCCCAACGGCCAGGAGTCTGTCCACCTCTTCTGCAATGGCGGCATACTTCTCAGCACAGAAGCTTCTTCTTTTTTGCCTAACTGCCCGGGCAGTCGGGTTGACACACAGCCGGTGTTCTATTACAGACCTATCAATTCCGGGCATGTCTGCAGGTGTCCAGGCGAATATGTCTTTGTGCTCAATGAGGAGGGCCTTGAGTTCCGTATGTACTCCCGGATCCATTCTGGTTCCGACTCGCACTGTCCGATCCGGGTTGTCGCCATCGACCAGAATCAATTCCAGAGGCTCGTTGGGTTCCGCTTGGCGTAGTGTCGCTTCGTCCCTGATCTCATCGTCCCACACTGCTCGGGGAGGTGCAGGCGGAAACTCAACATGCTCGTTCTCCAGGGAGATCGTAGCCACGGAACTGTCCTTGTGCTTCAATTCCCGGGCGTAGCATTCCCTGGAGGTGACCTGCTCTCCTCTGACTTCGCCCACTCCTCTGTCGGTCGGAAACTTCATCTTGAGGTAGTAGGTAGAAGTGACTGCCCTCAAGTTGTTTAGGGTCGGCCTCCCTAGGATAGCGTTGTAGGAGGAGGGAGCTTTCACGACCAGGAATTCAGTCATGATGGACGCGGTCCTGGGCGCGGAGCCCATCAAAATCGGGAGAGTTATTAGGCCCTCGGGGTGTACTGCTTCACCCATAAATCCTTTAAGGGGGGCTCGGATAGGCTGAAGTTGGCGGGGGTCGATCCCCATCTGCACGAAGGCCTCCCAGAATAAGATGTCGGCTGAACTCCCGTTGTCGACCAGCATCCTCTTCACTGTGAAATTGGCCACCAATGCTGATATCACCAAAGCGTCATCGTGCGGAAAGGCGATGCCCTTCCCATCCTGCTCGTTGAAAACTATTGATTCCCCCCTGGGACGCGGGTGGCCCTGCCTCGGCGCCTGCCCCAGTGAGTAGACTTCCCCATATCTGGCTCTCCGAGCATGTGCCCTTTGAGAGGAGGACGTGGTCCCTCCTCGGGATGGTCCCCCGACAATGGTTCTGATTTCTCCTGCTGGGTGGTCGGATGCAGGTTCGCCTCGGCGTCTGCTTGACCCTTGCTCCCGACGAGGGGTCCTCGACCGGGTTCTGTCTCTTGGGTCGTTCATCTGTTCATCCCTCTGACTGTTTTTCAAGGCCTGGCAGTCTTCGGTGTTGTGGCCCTTGGACTTGTGATATTCGCAATACATATCCCCTCTTTTTCTTCTGATAGATTCTCGCCTAGATTCTGCTCGGCTCTGATCTTCCACCGCCAAGCTGGATTGAGGCCATGACGACAGTCTGTGTTCCCGTGGGGGGTCCTTTCTCCTCGTCTCATCTGGGAACTTCCTTCCCCCCCGATGCCTGCTGGAACCTTCCCCGGCACTGGTTGTTTTTCGATCGTGCTGTCGGAGTTCCCCGCGCCGCGGGGCTACTAGGGCTTCGAGCGTATCTTCGGCGTTGATGAATCCGTCCGCCTGATCCATGAACCCGTTCAAAGTGGTGGGAGTTTTACGGGCTATCTCCGCCATGAAGGGGCTCCTGGGCCATACGCCGCCCAGGAGGGCCGCTAGGGTGATCTTTTCATCCTGGTTGTCGGTGGTCATTCTTTCTTCGTTGAACCTGGTCAGGTACCCTTTCAGGCTTTCCTTCTCTCCTTGCTTGACGGTCAATAGATACGCCGCTAGGCGCCTTCGTTTCCTACTAGCCATGAACTGGGTGATGAAGAGCCGGGCTAACGCCTCGAAGCTACTGACGGATCCCGGAGGAATGGTCCCGAACCATGTCCTAGCCATCCCCTTCAGTGTGAGAGGGAAAGCTCGGCACGCTACCTCGCCGGGATAGCCATGTAAGCTGATATGGGCTTTAAAAGCTTCTATGTGCTCCACAGGGTCCTGAGACCCATCATACAGTTCCACTTGTGGGACCTTGAATTTGGGCGGGAGAGGGACGACCAGGACGTCTGCGCTGTAGGGTGTTCCTATGCTTCCCTGCGAGGAGAGATGCCCTGCTGCCGGGCTGATCAGTTTTGCCATTTCAGCGTACTTGTCTCCCAATTCCTTTAGCTCGGTGTGCATCCGGCGTCGTTCTCCTTCTGAGGCTTCGCTCTCCTCAGGGAGTCGGGAGCTCGCATTCTCTCCCAGATGGGTTTCGCCGCGGGCCGATGCCTCTTCGCGTGGTTGCCGGAGGGCTGCATTCTCCTCCTTTAACTTCCTCACCATTTCTTCCAGCGCTTCCAGTCTTTCTTCCATCGACGGATCTGTCTGCTGGTCGTGCTTGGTCGTTTGGGACAGCGGTAGAGTAGACATGCAGAAAGTACGTTGATCAGAAACAACCGGATCCCACAGACGGCACCACTGTTAAGGACGTATTCTGCTATCTTGTCTACCGGATCCCGTGTGATGGTAACCTGCAAAACAAGGACAAGAGGGGCCGGGGTCTGGGACCGCTCCGACGATCAAGTTAGTGTATGGGAGAAGATATATGATAGAGGGAGTAAGAGAATTTGTAAGCGTACCGTCCTTCCGTCATGGGTTGGGTGTTATTTATAGGTGTCCCCCCTGGGAGGATGGTCTGTGTGACGAGAGCGCCGGAAATCGGGACATCACTCGTCCGTCATCCTCGATAAGGAGACCTGGTCTGATTCGGTCGGCCTCATCGCATTAATTGAGTATCCTCCCAATTAATGCTCAATCAGACCCTTCTGGACAGGGGCATTAAATGCTGCTGTATCTTTTGTCAATTTAGTAATTAATGGGGTATGTTTGTAGCGTCCCCGCATTAAAGGGGGGAGGCTGTAGACCGGCGGCTGTCTGTCGTTCATAAATGCGGGAGTGGTCCTGATGGGAGACGGGTTCAGGAGATATATCAGTACGTGAGCCGCCGTTCTCTGCTTAGCGTGTTCTTGAAGCCGGACTAACCATTCCCTGCCCAGATCGGGAAAACCAGGGACTTGGCTCGTCCCCGATTTCGGTCTCCCTAGTTGAATTCGGACGCTGCGTCGAGGTGGGTGCGGATAACGGACCTTGGGCCTGATAACCTTGTGGGCTCGGGCTCGGGCAAGTTGGACCCCCTTTCACTTCTAAAAAGTCATTTTAGCATGATAATTCAAGCTATTTGTAGCTCTTCCCAAAATTTTGACTAGTTTATATCTTTCATTATTAAAGACAAAGTATATTCTCACTTCATTCAGATCATGGCGAGTGATAAAAATTCATCAATTAGAAATTTTGTACGCAAATGACTTAGCATAATGAACAGTAAAATGCAAGCTTTTGAAAACCATTCTCTCATTCAAATTTCATATAGTTGTTTTAGTTTTCTTAGTAGAAAAGTTTTCTCTCCTCCATTTATGATATTCTAAAATTTGTATTTCTGGTTTGTTTAGATATAATATTTGATATGCTTTATTCGTTTTTTTTTATTTAAAGTACAACATGTTCACTGTACACGAAAGAATGATTAGACAAACTCATGTCTATCCATTTGGGTATTTAAAAAAATAAAAATAAAACCATTGTCAGAAGGAGCTAAAAAAAAACATAAAAAGAATATTTGAAAACATACCTTCGGTTTTATTCAAAGTTTGGATGCGTCCCAAGGCCAATTGTGTAATTGCATATATCGTTTCCCTGGCTTGGAAGCAATAACCTGCTAAAAACAGAGAGAGGAATAGTAATGAAGGAACCGCAAAAGAAATTTCCAGCCCCCTCTCTCGCTGCGCAATTCTGTCGAATTTGACTCTCTTTCTTCAAAATTACAGGCTTAGGTTTTGTGAGCCTCCTCAATTGGCTTTTCAGCTTGAGCTCCAATTGGCGTTCGATTTCTATAACTCTATACATGCAGCTCTATTTCTTTCCCTTTTTGACTATTCCAAAATCTTTCATCTCTCACATAAATTTAATTTCCTGATTCCAAAAAAAAAAATAAAAATATTATTCTTTAATTCCAGAACACTCGTCAGTATTTAGAGAAATTTCCTGGTTTTTTCGCATTTGTTTTGGGCGAAAAGAATCACTGATTTTCTTTTGGAGAAAATTCGATCTAAATTTTCTTGGGTTTGACTGTAAATCAATTGGGTTTACAAAATTCAATTTGTCCAAATTCTCTTTCTTGATCTGAGACCCCGTTGAGGCTGTCGTGATCTCTGAGACCCGAATTTCCGAAGCCGAAGCGAAAGTACGAGGCCATGCCGGTTCCAACCATAGCTCTATACGCGAGCCCACCGAGCAGCGTTTGCTCCGCACCGCATCCATGCCAGATCAACGCGCACGCATCTTACGATTTCGAGTTGAGCGCTCGACCTTCCTCTTCGGCTTCATCCTCACCGTCAACTACGCACAAGCCCGTAATGGGCGGCCTCTCGTGCCTCTTTTCCTCGCCTTCTGTGCGGTCGTCTTCTAGCTTCTCGGGTGGTGGTTGCGTCGAGGAATTGAGTTCTAAGTGGCACGACAGAGGCGAAGAATTGAAGGAACTGAGCAACTCGTACTGCTATATGCCAAGTAAGTTCGCTGGGTCGTATTCAAAGAAGGATCTGAGCCCAGTTTCGGTGTTTCAGGGTCCGGTTTCATGTGGTAGTAGTGTGGTTGGTTCGGCTAGAAGCCCTCCGACGAGTTTCCAAAGTGGTTTGTTTAGTGGGTTTGTAAGGAATGCTCTGGGTTCGTGCGTGGATTACGACTCATCGCATTCTGAGGTCCGTAGCGATGAATTTAACCTGGGTCTTGCGGAAGAACTGACTTTTAATATAGAGATGGAGGGGAACTCTGAGCCATACGTCAAGGAATTGCTGTTGGGTGCCCAATTGAGGCATAAGATCTTTCGCGAGGACTTTGTGGTTAAAGCTTTTTATGAAGCCGAGAAAGCTCACAGGGGGCAGGTACCTTTTTTTCGTTTTCGTTTTTGTTTTTGATTGGGTACTTGCTTTTTGTTTGCGGCTTGTTTTTGGTGGTTTGGGTCGAGAGGTTTTACGTGTTGTTTTTGTTACAGATCCGTGCCAGTGGTGATCCGTATTTGCAGCATTGCGTAGAGACTGCAGTGCTGCTCGCGCTCATAGGTGCTAATTCAACGGTGGTTGCTGCGGGGCTTTTGCATGACACACTTGATGATTCTTTTATGAGCTATGACCATATTTGTGGAATGTTTGGAGCTGGGGTTGCTGATTTGGTCCGAGGGGTAAGACACTGAATTTTCGTAACATCCATTTGGCATTTGGTATTGAGTTTGAGTGTCAAAACATAAGCTTTCCATTTATTGCTTTAGAAAGACTTATCTTTTCACACTAAGAGCATTCGTGGTTTCCTTCTTGCAAAGATCCAATATATAGGGCGAACTCTTTTGATCCAGTTGATTAAGACAGTTTTAAGAGGCTAACTTGATTGGTCCATAGCTATGGCATTTGATCGCTTATAGTTTTCCAAAATCTGCGTCGAACCATGTGCTGGGAGTGTCATACATGCCGTATCCTGTTAAAGCAGAGCTAAAAATGTGAATTAGTTAAGAAGCATCATTATCGTGACACTTGGGTTAGGTTCTATTACAAGAGAACGTGTATGTGCATCAATGGTGCAATTTTGGGTGTTTATTAATTGTTGTGAATTTGAGGGCGGAATGATTTTTGCAGTCATATGATGACTTCTATTCAGCAAGAGTTAAAATATGTAATCAATTTTAGAAGTATGGATCATCAGAGATTCCATTGGCCCTAACCCTCTCTCATGGTTGTTAAGCAAAGACCAGCCTTTAACATTGGTGATATACTAACTTTGTCAATTTGGAGGATACTGATGGAACTGTTGACTCACTGTAACAGTTCACGGCAGTTTGGAGGATAGTTTGGAGACTCATCAGTCCTAACCATCTCTTATGGAACTGTTAACTTTGTCAATTAGGCTATTAATATTTTGATCTTACACACTTTTGATAAACTTCTTTGTGGTATTACTTAGGTCTCCAAGCTAAGTCACTTGAGTAAGCTTGCACGTGACAACAATACAGCAAGTAAAACAGTCGAGGCTGATCGCTTGCATACCATGTTCCTCGCGATGGCTGATGCCAGGGCTGTCCTCATTAAATTGGCAGATCGATTGCATAATATGATGACGCTTGATGCATTGCCTCCGGCCAAGCAACAGCGGTTCGCTAAGGAGACCTTGGAGATTTTTACACCCTTGGCTAATCGTTTAGGAATCTTTACTTGGAAGGAGCAGCTAGAAAATATGTGTTTTAAACATCTTAACCCCGAGCAGCACAAAGAACTTTCTTCTAAGCTGGTTGACTCGTTTGATGAGGCAATGATCACTGCTGCTACAGAGAAATTAGAACGAGCTCTGGAGGTTAAAGCCATTTCTTACCATGATGTTTATGGGCGGCATAAGAGCCTGTATAGCATTTACAAAAAAATGCTGAAGTATGCTCTCTCTCTCTCTCTCTCTCAAATGCCCAGCCTAACATATAAAAACACGTGATCTAATTTTAACTTTGGAGATGGCTGTCCTTGCGTGTTTTGCAGGACCTATCTTCATTTTTTGGAGTAGAATTAATAAAAAGGGCAATGAGTTAACCTTAAATACTCTGATTCCCACGTGAAAATTTCAGTAATTGGTGATTGGCCAGTATGTAACCAGGCTGGGTATGGGACTCAAATTAAATTGCTCTTGCTACATTAATTTATACAAATGTCAAATTTTGTCAGATAAGAACTTCTAATACATTATGAATTAAAGAATTGGAAACTAACTAATTGTCAAAATGAGGTGGGGTTTCATTTTGTTAGATATGAAGGTAATTGCAAGCTTTGTACAACTTAAACTACTACCTGGTCTATCTGTGAAATATGCTTGAGAATACTATTTGTGATATTATCTTTCCATTAGCTATCTTATATATATATATATATATATATATATTACTGAAAAGTCAGTGTCGTTACTCATGCTACTATTCTTTCCTTGGCAGAAAGAAGCTAACCATGGATGAAATTCATGACATTCATGGGCTACGGTTGATTGTTGACAATGAGGAAGACTGCTATAAAGCACTGAGAGTTGTTCACCAGTTATGGTCTGCGGTACCTGGAAAGTTTAAGGACTACATAAGTCGTCCAAAGTTTAATGGGTATGTAATAGCTTAGATGGCCTGCTCTAATTTGTGTTGATCTTTTCCTTTCTAAGTTTGATCTTATAACTTACAGGTACCAATCTCTGCACACTGTGGTGATGGGCGAAGGCATGGTTCCACTCGAAGTTCAAATTCGGACAGGGGAGATGGATTTGCAGGCTGAATTTGGATTTGCAGCTCATTGGAGGTACAAAGAAGGTGACTGTAAATATTCTTCATTTGTGCTTCAGATGGTTGAGTGGGCTCGATGGATTGTCACCTGGCAGTGTGAGGCGATGAGTAAATATCGGTCATCCATTGCCTATGCTGATTCGACAAGGCCACCCTGCTCATTCCCTATACATTTGGATGATTGCCCATTTTCATATAAGCCGCACTGTAACCACAATGGGCCTGTGTTCGTGATCATAATTGAGAATGACAAGGTTTGTGTTTGAATTTGCACTTTTCAGCATTGGAATGCTTGCTTTTCTTCTCTCCTTTGGTCCATGTTATGAACCTAGGATAAAGAGTTATAATAATTTGTGTGACCAGGTAGTTCTTTGTGAACAAGGCAATAGACTAGATTTGGTTTTGGTGCTATTCTTATTGTTATCCAACTTGGCCCAAATTTGATTGCTTTAGGGGAATATAATTGCTTTGTGCCAACATTGTAATGTCATTCTTGTGAACAAAGAGAGGATTTTTTATTTTTTTTAATTTTTTCAGAGATTTTATAAATCATAGAAACACGAGAAGAGGGTCTTGCGTAGTGGATGGATGGGGCAAAGAGGCATTGACATCACATTGCTTTTTGTTTGATTGTTGCAGATGTCTGTTCAGGAGTTTCCTGCAAACTCAACAATAAAGGATTTGTTGGAAAGTGCTGGACGAGGAAGCTCGAGATGGACCCTATATGGTTTCCCACTGAAGGAAGAATTGAGGCCAAGGCTGAACCATCAACCAGTGAGTGATCCCACATGCAAGTTGAAGATGGGGGATGTGCTGGAGTTAACACCAGCCATCCCCAACGAGTCTTTGACTGAGTACAGGGAGGAGATTCAGCGTATGTATAATGGTGGCCTCACTCTGTTTAGCTCTGAGCTTGCTGCTACCAGTATGGGTGGACGGAGAAGTTGACACTGATTTGATTCTTCCTCTTCTTATTTACTACCCTAGTGGCCGTTGACAATTCTTGTATGTAAAATCATGTGTTTGTACATAAAAGCTGTATCTTTCTGTCGCTACTTACTGGGTTCAAGCAGGTGCTGAATTATATATATTCTCTTCTGAACTTTTCACTCTTTGAGTTTACAACAACTTCTGTGTGCTGTACTCGAGTTCTTTCTTTTGGAAAGTGTTTGGGAAACAAACAAGTTGCTTCTTGTTTGCTTCTCGCTACCTCAAATTGTCAGATTCGGATGAAGCTTGAGTTGGTAGGAGAGTTTTTTTATTTTTGAGAAATATCTTAGTGCAAATGTAATCTCATATTAATGAATAATTCTAAGCTGAAACCCTTGTAGAAGGCAGCCCAGTGACACCCAACAAAAGGACCAAAAACACCCCCCCAAGAGCCCCTCTCATGTTTCTTCTTTCGTAACCTCTCTTCCTTACACTCTGTACCCGAGTTTCCCCAAACTTGTGTCTTCCCTTCGTCATCTTTTGCCCCCAAACTAGTAACCTCCCAAACCCTAACCCTTTTCCCATCGCTCGCACAAGGAACTGTAACCCTTTTCCCTCCAAAATCGACTGTAAAGCCATTGCAACAAATCCTAACCCTTTCCCTCCGAAATCCTAACCCAAATCGCAACAAACCCTAACCCTTTAGCCATTGCGCAACAAACCCCATCGCTCGCACAAGGAACTGTAACCCTTTCCCTCCGAAATTGAATGTAAAGCCATCGCAACAAACCCTAACCCTTTCCCTCCGAAATCCTAACCCAAATCGCAACAAATCCTAACCCTTTAGCCATCGCGCAACAAACCCATTACCCTCACGGCAATGATGTCTCTTCGGTCCCGAAACTCATAACCCCCTAGTCTCCCCAGCCCCCCGAATCGTATCTACTCTCGTACTCTGTAAGTTCTCTCTCTTTCTCTTTCCTGTGTGCTTTGCATGATTACTGGTATGACACAGGTTAGGCTTTGAATTGTGATGAATTTTGTTGGATGATTTGCTTAGTATATAGTTACAAAATTTGAGTTTTGTGTAGATTTTTAGATACTTTATTATTTTCTTAGGCCTTGGATTGTGATGGATTTTGTTGGATTTTGCCAAATTTTGTATAGTTGGGATTTGTAGCTAAATAATCATGTGTTTAGAGTTTAGTTGATATGGCAAATTAATTGGTATGATTTGCTTGTAGTTGAGTACTAAACGAGTATGTGCTGTATCGAGTTTGTTTCCCTTTTATTCTCAAACAGAAGTGATTAGGTATATGAGGCATGTCGAAATTTATTAGTTAGTGCAAGAAAACAGAGCACTCTTCTTCATGTATTGACTGTAGGCTGTCTGTGAAAACATTTACTAATGTTCACTGATTTTGACCACTGTGTTACAGTAGGCTCTACTATTTCAATTCTATAAATGATGAACCCTTATGTTTCAATTTGTCTTTGAGTTTTTAGAATTACGCATGGCATCAAGCCAATCCTCATATTTAGTTATTGATTCTGTAATGGAATCACCAACTTGCTGGTGTGGTTTAAAATCCGTTCTGAAGAGTTCCCACACTTCAAAAAATCTGGGAAGGAGATTTTTTGCATGCCCAAAATATAATATGGTAAAGTATTTGTATTTTTCTCATATTTTCAAATCGCTTAGCTGCTGGCAAGCTCTATATTATCATATTAGTTGGGAGTTTGTAATATGTGCAGGTAGATGAGAGGCGTGAATTTTTTGTATGGACGGATATACTTCAATTGTTAGAGGAAAATTTTCGTGTAAGAGAACTTAACGCTGCAAAGGTAAGAAAAGATGATTTAGAGCATGAGTACAATCTTCGGAAAATGGAGGAAGATGTAAGAGAGATAGCAAAGAAGTTGAAAAAGGAGAAGCGAAAAGTATGGTTTTTGTATTGTTTTCTGACATTTGTAATAGTGTTAGCATGGTTTGGATAAATTATATGTTAAAGTCCTATGTATGGTGTTAAATCACCTTGTGTTTTGGTAATGGCAAATGGTTTGATGCCATAAATATGTATATAAATTATATGATGTTAAATCACTTAGTGTACTAACTTTGACTTTAATGCAGTTTAATAGTCAAATAGACTGTGATGTGAATGCCTCATGGCAAGTGTTTTGGCTACTGTTTTGACTACTGTTTTACCTACTTTAAAGTATAATCAGGATCTAGTAACTTGTGTTTTCCGTAATGCTACTTGGTGGATAATTGAAAATTATAGCTTTTTTTTTTTACTTTAAAGTATGGGAAGTAGAATTACTCATGGCAGCATCAGATAAGCATACAGGATGATGCAAATTACGTCCTAATAATGTTCACGTCCATTTTTTTTTTATATATACATATCAATAAGCATAACAGTTATATAACTTATATTTGACTACTTTTATGTCCTAATAGGACGTAACTGCACGTAAATGGCTGAATCTACGTCCAATTATTTATTTATTTTTTAAATATATACATATCAATATACCTATAAACGTTTATGCATTCTCGATATAGGACGTAACTGCACGTATCAACATATCAATATACCCATATCAATATACCCCTAATAGGACGTAACTAACTGCACATATTAGCATTCTCCACAAACGTTTATGCATGTAAATTTTTAAATAATTGGACGATATATCCAAAACAGTTACGTCCTAGTAACGTTCACGTCCAATTAACATTCTCTTCTACACAAACATTTATGCGTGTAAATTTTTTAATTTTCTGCACTTGTGTTTCTATAAGGACGTAACGTAATTTACAAATTATAACTATAAAGCATACACAGACGTAAATTACAAATTCGAGTTGGACCAAATTTTTCCATAACAGAAATATTTATAATGTACAGTTGGAGTTGTCTATTTAATTACAAATTCACTCATTTGCTAATCTTACAATAATACTATCAAAATGTTGTGAAATTGTTCTCCTTTACATGACTGATGGTTGATCTCCTCTCCTTTACATACATATTCAACTTGCTGAAACAATATTTGTCTACCTGGTTAATACACAAGAAGTAAATTTAGCCATCAATTCTGTCAACAATTTAGTCATCAATATTGCCAAAAAACTGTTATAAAAACCAATAGCATATACCTAAAATATTTAACTAAATTTCGAAATGCACACTTTCATGGAGAACTGAGAATATACCTATCTCGAGGCTGTAAACCAACACCATCTAGCAACACAGAGGACATTTAAAATACAGATCGTTTTTCTGCCATATCCCTTACAAAAAGACACCATCCAAGACATTCAAAAAATGTTTCTTCCCATCACAATGGAGTTACAAGTGTAAATCAAGCCCGACACTTGTCTGCAACAATATTTAAGACAAGCCTATCAATTAAGTAATTCATTTTTGCTTTAATCGAAAAATAATGTAAGACTTTTTGTGTAGCTAACCTCATCTGTGAGTGTTGTCAATTGCGTATAGATACTGTTTTGTATTCTAACACCAACTCCATCATCAACTTGATGGTGTTGAGATACCGAGGTGTCACCCGTTTGTGTTTCATCTACCAAAATTTTTTTTCTACTCTAAGAACATAAGGAAAAAAAACAAAAAACATACATTAAAGTCAGGAAATGAATAATGGATTATTTGAAAATATCAAATTATTTTCTTCCATTTGAAATACTTTGATTGGCACTTAAAATACATGGCCTAGTAAGCATGCATTTTATGAGTCAAATTTATAACAGTTAACATAAAGATTTTTTATTCTTTAATAAGTAACAAAAGACTTTATTTCCAAAGAAATAGTTGTAAGCACAAATACAACAGTTAACATAAAGATATTGTTGGTAGGTAATTATGTGCAAATTACCTACCAAAACACTAATTTTTCTGCTTATTAAAGAATTGATACATAGAAAAGAAAAGGCTTTAGAAATGAAAAGATTTTTTAACTATCATAAGCAATATGATTATGCACTTCCTAAAGCATACTCAACCTAGTTAATGTTCTGTGCACGTGCTGATATTATATAATGATATAAACACTCAAATATTGAAGTGACATCAGAATAGAAAAGATGACATCAAAGTCAACAAATCCAGCCCATGCAAAGTATTCGAAACAACTGCAAAACAATAGAATAGTAAATTGATCCTAATTGTGAATAATAATTACCTGCTTCTTCTTTGTTGTCACCTTCTCAACGGGTGGCACCTGTCTCTTACTTGGGGGTCTCCCATTACTCCGGGCTACTTTGGGGCTTAATATCTTCTTAGTTTTATCCAATACATCCTTTGGGTCAGCCTTTGTTGATTGAAATGTCGAGTCATTTGTTGAACCCTCTTGTAATCTGTCAAACTCATCAATATGGCGCATGAATGCGTGGGCCTTCTCAGAATTTGAAGCAATTTTCGCTGCTACGTTGGAACATCTTTTGATCATCATCTCGTAATTCTGTGACTCTAATGTACCCTGCGTGTTATCAAAATTGCTTCTGATTAATGTATAATGCCTCTTTATGTCCTTTCTCCAGCGATCCAGGAAATATCTATCTGGCAATGCATCAATCTTTTTTAGCTGACAAACTTTAAGTGCATGCCTACATAGAATTCCTCTCGTTTCAAAAAGTGCACATGTGCATTTTACCTCACACTCATCTTCATTATAGTAAATAGTGTAACAAATTGTTTTTGTGTAGTCACCAATGGATATGTCATCGAAGACATTGAATGTTAAAATGCACCCTTGTGTGCTTAACAACCAACAATTACAACACATAAGGCCCATCAACTCCCGTTGGACTTCCTTAAATTTTGCATTTGTATATGACTTTTGAAACTGCCTCTCAATGTTGAGGGGGGACACACATGGGATAGTTTGGATGGCAGAATTAAAATAAGCCGTTGTCTCAACCTCAACTTTTTTTTTTTTTCTGAGAGCATTATCAAATTGATCTACAAATTCCTTCAACGTCGTCCCAGAATGAACATACCCATCGAAAAAAGCATTCATACTTTCAGACCGTTGTGTCGTTTGCATACCAGCCCAAAACACACTCTTCAAGTAAACTGGAACCCAGAAAGATCGTTCCTCATATAAGGCCTGAAGCCAACTATTTTCGACTAGGTCATACTTTGCAAGTAGTTGACCCCAACTCTCCTCAAATTCCGTGGTGCTCAAAGAATCATATAATGCAGATTGAATGTCAGATTTCAACCCTTCATTGAATTTCTTGTGGGATCTTAATTTCTCTGGAAGTATGCGCATTATATGCCATAAACAATACCTATGAGGAGTTCCAGGGAAGGCATGAGCAATAGCATTTTTCATTGCCCGATCTTAATCAGTTATAATTGCTTTGGGCGCCCTACCATTCATGCATTTTAACCACATTTGTAACAACCAAATAAAACTTTCGGTAGATTCGCTTGATAGCAATCTTGCACCTAATAGTATGAAATGGCCATGATGATTGACACCAACGAACGGAGCAAATGGCATATAATACCTATTTGTTAGGTACGTTGTATCGAAGGATACAACATTTCCAAAATACTCATAGGCGGCTCGACTACTGGCATCAGCCCAAAACACAGATCGTAACCTTTCCTCATCATCCACGTTTATGTTAGAAATGAAGCCAAAATTTTGATCTCTCATTCTTTGAAAATACTCATTAAGTGCTTCGCCACCTCCTTCGCCCAATCTTAAATATCTAGCCTTGTTAATGAAATTTCGATAATCTTTCTCTTGAAAATGTAGCTTCTCAAAACTCCCTGCTCTAACGACAAGCAAATAATAATTCTTGTGCATTTGTATACCAGAAATATCATTCATCTGGAGCATCCTTTGAGTGTATTCATCTAAATACCTGTGAGACCGAAATAATCCAATCTTCTTCAGACTCACAGTCTCGCGGTTGTGAGAGAGTTCAATAGTGGTGAGAACCCATTTCTCATTACTGTTCAACATGGCATTTACCTTCGCCTTACAATCTGTCTTAATTGTTCCCCGTGGCTATGAAAAATTACAATTGGGCTTAGGATAGTATTTACCACCACATGCGCAACCAATGGTCACATAAAATGCCCTACCATCGTCATTTTTTTTTGTCCTATGTACCTTTACACCAAAACCTGTTTGCTTGGCAAATTGTTTATAGTAGGCCACTAGTTCTTCCTCACTGTCAAACTCCATACCCGTTTTTGGCAGTTCTACTTGTACTGCATCATCCCCAACAATAGTAGATCCCTCTAAATCTTCATTTATGTCAAAGAACATTTCTACAAATTCAGAATATAGGGATGGATTAGCATAAATTCAATACTAGCGTCATTAAAAATAAAAACATATAAAACATTAATACCAGCATCATGACATACCATCGGCATCATGACAACTGCCTAAATTTCCTTCAAAACATGGACTAGTTGGTAAGGGTGATGCAGGGGCGTTTCTTGCCTCAAGTCGTTCGGATTACTAGATGAAGGATATTGCATAAACGGTGACATCTACTTAATACCCAATAGTTAGTTACGAAAAATGGAATGACTTTAAACAATTCAACATATTATTTTCTAGAATTTCAATAATATATACCTGGTATGAATCTTCAATTGTAATAAAGTCTTCCGGATTACATGAAGGAGAGTAAGGCCTATCAAAATGCATATCAAAATGAGGCTGTCATTATGCAACTTGTTAGGTTCAACATCACTTATTAGAAAATAAGACATCGACATGCATACTCACATGGTATACATTTGTATCCCCATCTGTATTTTGTCCTTCCATTAACGACTGTGAAATCGATGTCAAAGGTCTGGGTGTAATTCGATCTTCCTCCTCCCCCATCACACTAAAACAAAGAATCCGGTTCAGTTGACCCTTCTCTATCTTGTTATTATTTCAATAAGCATGTGATCTTACATGGCACAGATATATTTGACTACTTTTAGCATGGTCTTTCTAGAAGTACTAGGACTGTAGCACACACATATATATATAACTAATCATTCGTGTGGTTTTAGAGTGAATAGAATGAGCTGCACTATTTGTGTAACATGTGATCTTACATAGCACACCAGTAGGTTCTATTGGTTCAAAGGTGGCTTCCAACAAAAAATGTCCAAACCATATATGTTATATACGGTACTAGTTAGCAAAACAAAGAAAAAGAAAAGCATTGTAACTTCTAACTCATTATTGTTTGTTTATGTTATCTTTTAAAAACATTTCATGATTAAATGACCTTCACTACTCGATCTAATAGTTTAAACGTATCAGTACTCTATTACACTACTTGTTTGTGTATGATGCAGTATAATGTACTCTGTTCTATATTGTTTTTCATGTGACACTGCACTTGTGGTTTTTCATGTGACATTGAGCATCTCTCGTCGCGAATGTAAGCTGAAGTTGATGTAGTGTCGCCAGCAAATGGAAAAGTAAGATTTACTTTACTTTCTACGAAATCTTCAAACAAATATTCATCTCAGAAAACTGTAAATGTGGATGAAACATGGGTCGACGGGTACAATTTTTGGCCGGTTTACTGAAAACTCACCTATGCCCTAACATTCAATAAACCCTAGAAAAAACTAAAAACTCACATATCTCAATAAAAATGGAAAAAGAAATCATAAAGAAGGAAAAATAGCTGAAGAACATTACTTACCATCGGCAACAAGGTACAATTTTTAGGCGGTTTGCTTGAGTGGCCTCGCGGGGAGGAGGCGATGGCCAAGGCAGAAGGATGTGTTTCTCGAGGTGGAGATGAAAAATGGTGATTTCTGGCGGTGGCCAGCGCAGGGAAGTAGGGACGACGTTGCCGACGGTGAATGCACGTTGCGAGTGAAGCCTGCTTTCGCGCGACGAGAACACCCAAGTTCAAATTTTCAAAAAGGGTAAACGCACGTTTCAGTTTCTTTTTTATTATAAAAAAAGAAAGAAAGAAAAATGAACGTTTTAGGACGCGTGGGTGTAAGTATGTGTGGTTTGTACAGTAGGCGGTTCCTTAGAACGACTCCATATTAATATAGTTTGATGTGTTTTGTTATATTATAAAGTTTTTTTTTGTTTTTTATAAAGTAGATAAGATGAATTACATAAAAATTATTTTTATATAATTTTTTTTTATAATTGTAGTACTTTTTTTCTTAATCTAAAATTTATTTCCAATCACATGACTGACCGTTGAAGTGACAGACGTATTAAAAAGATTTAAAATTCAAAAATAATTTTAATATTACAAAGAGTAATGGTAGGAATATTTTTTTAAGATTTTTTTTTTCTTTTTTTACATGCTAGGATTCCTAGCATTTTTATATTAGAATACCCTCATTGGTTTAAGTAAATTTATTTTCAAATTTTAGTCAATATTTTATTATTTTAGCCAATATATTATTGTTTTATATTTGTTTAATCAATTTAAATTCAAGATGCACATTAAATTAGTCATTTATTAATCAAATGTGAGTAATTGTAGGCATTTTTCATATTACAAATCCATCCCTTTACATAACTGGGTCGATTCATCTCACACTGATTATTGAAGCCACCGCCCCCTACTATAGAAGCCCAAACGGACAACCTGGCCTCAATAAGCCCGACCAGCCTTGTGTTTTGTTGGTTTGGTTTTGGGCCATGAGAGTCTGGAACGGCCCGGCCAGCCCGAAGTCACTGAAAATAGTTCACGCCTCTGTTATTACTATCTCCGCCACCAAACATAAATATTGAATTACGACAATACCCCAGTCCCTCTCTCTCGCTCTCTCTCTCTCTCTAGCCCGAACCGCTCCGGCCAGCATTCGCCACCCACGCTCTTCCTCCATCATCACTGTGGCCCGAACGAATGTGACCTTCTCCAACAGCAAGCCATGTCCTCGCACGAGCAAGCCCTAGTCTCCCTCCTCTCCCAACTAGCTCTCTCCTTAGACGGTGCCGTTTTGGGCGTGGCCTTGGCCTACGCCGCCGTACGCTCTCTTCTCAAATTTACTGCCACCTCATCCTCCCTCCGTAAAATCCGCAAGGCTCCTTCCCTTAAAGTCTCCGACCTTCGCTCCATCCTCTCCGTCGATGACGACTCCTCCGAAGATCAGTCACATCCGTCTGATCAAAATATCGTCGTTGTTCGCGGCACTGTCGAGGCCAAATCCGCCGTTGATCCCACTTGGAAGAGCTTCAAGCCCAATGTTCTGGTCTCTCAGGAGTCCGGAGACAAAGCAGTTGTCATTCAAAGAACTCAAACGGTGCGCTTTGATCGTAACTTGCAACGGAGATTCTTCTCGAAGCTCCGTTTTCTGTTCTTTTCTTCTTCTTTTGATCGGAAATTGGCCTGTTAGTGCCTCTGTTTGTTTAGTTTTATTTGATTCTTGTGTTTTGTTGTTTAGAAAGGGCGGGAATAGGAAATGAAACACGGTGGTTTAAAGTAATTTTCGTGTTTATGGAGATAAGGAATTAGCTTTTCAACTTGAGCGGTGTAATAAGTAAAACTGGCTGTTCATTTTTTGGGATATTGAACGGCGGATGTTAGAATCTTTTTTTTTTTCTTTGATTACTGATATTTTTTTTGGAGTTCGTGAATTATGCCTGCGAGGATTTCCTTAATCATCTATTATTTCTTAAATTTAACGATTTGCTTGCTTATTGAGAAAGTGGAAGAAAGCAGATGATAGAAACATATCGGAGAGGGTATTGGATAGTAATTTAAACTATGTTGGATGAAAGGATTATTGATAATTTGATATTGTATTTTGCGGCATATTGAGATAAGAAAAAAAAGATATTAACAAAATGAATCTATAACCTTCTGCTGTTTTATCTTGCAATGTTCTATCACCGTACTCGACAAACCTTTTTACTTATAATCAAGTTGACAGCGATGGAATCACTGGAACTTTATGGTAAGAAACCTTTTTGGATTGTTTATAGGACTATTAGCTTTGCAAGGACTATTAGCTTTGTGACATTCCACTGGTTTTTGTGTCCATTTAATCTGGTTGTTTCACTAACATTGGCTGTTTTGTTAAAGAACTCTTGGATTGAATTTTTTATTTATATGTTTCAAAGTGCATATACAATGAATGGAAGGGCGTTTTTGGATGGACTTCTGATCTACGCGCACTATTTGCGAGATCCTGGCGAGAACAAGAGTCAACCTCATTGAGAACAGTAAGTTCATAAATCATCTTTGTTAGTTCATGGATATATGGTTTTTTATTTTTGTCCACCAGAGATATGATTTGGAGTTTTCATGCGTTAGGTGTTTTCTTGTATACAACCAGTGTACTTGTTTACTCCTTTTGATATATATAACATTTTTACTTATCAAAAAAAGATATGATTTGGAGTTTTCCGTAATAGCATGCTTTTTGTTCAGAAAATGAGAGATGGTATTTGCTCTTTTGTAAGGAGTGATAGTTCTGATAGCCAATTGATTTTTTATATTGTTGCTGAAATGTTCAGCATTTGTACTAAGAAGCTATTTTATTCATGAGAGTCAGCGAGGCTTGGGTACAGGCTCTGATGAGTAGACCATACTGTTTCCTAATTGCAGACATGGGGAGTGTTGGTGCTTAGGACGGGAGTGGTGACCTCTATTAAGCCTAAGTGCCATTCACTTGGTATAAAGTAGGCAAGGAGAGAGATTGAGGGTGTGAGGTTATACACACGATTTACACTAGGAAAGAGAAGCTAATAAAACTTTTAAATATTTGATCTCAATTGGAGAAACGATAAAAAAAGATGGAAATAATATATAGTATGTATGTTTTATGAAGCAAAATTGAAAGAAGTGGCTATAAAGTTCATCTTCGAAAAATGCCGTTGTATATAGAATTTGTAAGAATAAACAAAGAATAAACAAATGTTTGGTGAGAGATAGAAATTACTGAAATAGATTCAAAGTAGAACTGGAAAAAAATTGAAATCCCCTAGTGATTAAGGGGGGTTGTGTAACATTACAAAGAGCTAGTCTAAGAAACTCAACAAGGCTAGGCTGGCCAATGTAGTGTTTTGAAAAATCGAACCGACCTCATGATTGTTATATGTACCGAAGTTTTTGTTTTGAAAATGTGTGCGCTTTTACATGGTATTTTCCCGTAATTTGTAAATACTATGACTTGGAAAAGCCTCACATGGCCTCATATTATTGATACAAAACCTCATATGGACTTCTTCTTAATGCACCCATTTTTATTGGTTTATAAATACATGTACCCATTTAGAAAGGTATTCATTTTGTTATTATAGGTTGAATGGATTATTATTTTTTTGTGATATACATCACACGGTCACACATTCCCATTTATGACATGCAATGCAACCTACTGATGATCGAGTAGTATGCAATAATAGCAACATGCAACCTACTGATGTCCAATTTAGGACATCAAGTTGGAAGAAAATTACGAAATGTCATTCCTAGGAAGTTGGAGGAAATTGAACATCAATTTGACATCTGCCCACACCTTGCCTACGCCCCATTTCTTCTCAATGGACTCTTGACACATCAACTTAAGTGTATACTAGACATCACTCATGTCAAGCCACCTAGCCACATGTCAAATGGCTAATAACCAATGGTTTGAGTCAAGTGCAAGAGAGAATCTCCTGAAGAGTCCTAACCTAATTGAAGTCCTTAGAGGTGCAACCAGACCAGCAAAAGAAAGAGAGAAGCCACCTTAAATCCGACCAAGGGTTACTATAGCCTAGGCCTAGCCAAGTCACCCTAGGGGGCTTGCTTCCAAACTTCCCACTATTCCCTCATTCACTTCGTAGCCTCCAAGCAAGGATGAAATCTGCAAATCTTCATCTCTAAATGACACAGCCATGGTTTGAAACCATGGAAGAAGAAGAAGGAATCGAGGGGAGAGCCAAATGGAGCTCATCGGCTTCAACACCTCACCATTGCATCTCCATGTTTCTTCCATCACTTGGACAAGTGTCCCATCTCATCTCCCTCTCTCTGTCTCTCTATCTATCTTGATCTTATCGAAGAAGGAAGATCAAGCAAATCACCATGGAATCTAGGGGGAAAAAACCACCATCGACCATGGGTTGGAGGAAGCAAAAACGAGCAACACTTGAGCCAAACCATGAACTATTCATGATTTTTGCTTGCCTCCCACACCTAATAGGTCATAGTCCTAGATCTCCCACATCATCCATAGAACATCCTTGAAGAAGCTTCTTGCCAACCAAGCCATATTACCATGATTAAAGGCAATTGGCTAACCTCATTGTAAGTAACCCTAGCCTTTTTTTCAAGAACTCCTATTCTACAACTCCAAAACCTCACTTTCTCTTCACTACATCCATGATAATCCTTTAGCAAATAGTGGGTGAGTGTTCTAAGGTGAGATAAGAGGAGCCTAGTAGTGCCATTGTTGGGAAGCCCATTCGTGAATGTTCATCACCTTGTCTTGAGTTTTGTTTCAAAGCATACACACCCATTGTAAGAAAATGTGTTATGTTTATCTGAAAGTTATTCAGAACATGTTTCTACGAAGAAATCTGGATGAAAAACAAAGGAAAGTATGTTTTCTGCATTATGTATTTCCTGTTTAATATTTATCATGTCTATGTTATCTCATTGTATGTTGGTTGCTAACTTACTGAGATTTCCATGAAATCTCACCCCTTTACTTTTCTAATCTGCCATTCCAATGGAACGACCAAAGCTGTAGCAGGATCACATGATGGATATGGACATGAGTCAGTGGATAAGGATAATAGAGAATGAGTTGAACCATGGACCGGCAGATATAGATGATGCTCATGTTTTTAGAAATGGCCGTATGCGTTATTCAGCGCATCAAACAGATGCTCTGAATGTTCTTTATGAAGCCCCTTCCTAACCAAGACATGAATAAGGAGATATTGACTCCTATTGTTAAGTTTAAAGTTAGTGTGTAAATGCCTCGAATGGTTCTAAGAGGCAGAACAATGGTTATGAGATAATTATGAAGTTATGTTTTCAAGTATTCTGGTACAAGTTTTTATGAGTTTGACTTCCCGTTGCGATTATTTTATACTGCTATATAATCAGTAGGTTACATTGCATGTCATGTATGGGGATGTGTGATTGTATGCTGCATATCCTGATGCATCAAATCTCTGCCAAATCACAAGTGGCAGTAGGAGGTGTCACAGGGTGGGAGAGCCTTTCATGTGGGATACTTGTGTTTGTGATGGTGAAGATTTATCATTTGTTTTCTTTTTACAGGTTCCTTTTGTTCTTGTTGAAGGTTATGGCTGGTCACATGATTTTGTTGTTGTGAACATGGATGGCTCCAGACATCGCCTGCCTCTCACTACAGTTTATCATCAACTGCAGCCCATTAATGCTTCTCCGTACACATTCCTTCAGGCACTTTTTGGTCATGAATACCCCGTGAGTTTGGAAAAGAAAACACTTGTGGTCTTTATGGTTTCATATATTTCGGGCCTTTTTTATATGCCCATTTTCTGTTGCATATGTTTGATACCTTTACTTGTTCTCATTTTAAAGGTTGGCATGCTCGATGAAGTGAAGATTCTTCCGTTAGGAAAGGATATCACTGCTGTTGGCTTGTGCAGTTTTAAAAATGGAATTCCTGAGATCAAGTCGTGCAAGGATCTTCCGTACTTTTTGTGAGTGAATTTGTTCTAGATCAAACTTTGTTAGGTTTGGTAGTTGGGCAAGGAAATTCTGTGGCAAATTTGTGTGGAATTTCCTACTACGTCTAAACTTTTATTGAGTTAAATCAAACTGCGACCTACCAATTTAAACATGGTCAATGAGAATTGGGTGGTCTTAGGTCTTCTTGGAAAAGCAGAAAAGGTCAATGTATCTGTGGTGTATTATTACCTTGTTTTAACCTAGAACACCAGTTTGGATACAATCTCCTGCTGCATCTCTTATTGCATGTTTAGCGGTTGGAGTATGGTCTATCCACCTGCTTTCTTTTTTCAAGTTTGTATCGCTATAAGTTGGCCCCATATATTCATTTCTAACAAGTCTAAGTTTATTAACATGCAAACTCTCAGGCACTGTATGAGGATAAAATATGTATTGCTTGCTCAACTGATCAAATGATTTATACAGGCATTTTCATACCTGTTACTGGCACTGCTTTTGTTGGTTTCATAATGGTCTTTTGTAGGTCTGACATGACCAAGGATCAGATGATTGTAGATCTTGCCTTCAGGAGCAAAGTACTTCTGTGGAGTAGTTTTGCTCTCGGTTCGCTGTCAATTGGTATACTTGGCTATGCTGTTGTGAGGTATGAATAGTTTAGATATCTTCTTCCCCGTAAATGGCTGGTCGTGTATCTTATTGCTTAATACTCTGTTCTAGATAGTTTATTGTTTTGAATCGGTTCAAACTAGTGTGACAACTGACAAGTATCAATCAGTTTTTTATTTGATTTTATTATCCCTCATTAAAAATGATGTGCTGCTTAGCTTTGGCTTGTTCAGTTGGATCTCATCCCTGCAAGAGAAATAGGTTAAAATATGGAAAGAAATTGTTGATCTATTTGTTTGGTCTTTTTTTTTTTTTTTTATTAGTATCGGCCCATCGGGTGTCCAGGATCAAAGTCTCCCGACTAATCCCAAGGATGCACGGGCCCTCAACAACGAGTTTTCTGCAAGTGCACCTTGGGTAATTCAAGGGAAAATTCCTTAGTCCGATAACCCCTATGAATTGTTTGTACCCAAGAGGATTTAAACCATTAGACCCAATAATAAGGCCCTTACCACTGGTTTGATCTGTTTGTTATCAGAACAGGTTTGTTTTGAATAACTAGATGCATAACTTCTCTTCAGGAATTGGAGTAGATGGAAAGAATGGAGGCAACATAGACAGCTGCAGCAACATAGACAGGCTGCAAGTAATGATGCGGCATCTCAGATTTCATCAGAGGAGGAGACAGGAGATGTTCCGGATGGAGAGTTGTGTGTGATCTGTCTGATGAGGAGAAGGCGATCTGCATTCGATCCATGTGGGCACCTGGTGTGTTGCCAAAGCTGTGCCATCTCAGTTGAACGGGAATCTACACCCAAGTGTCCCGTCTGTAGGCAGGAAATACGCAAATCATTGCGGATATATGATTCTTGAGAGAGGGAGTTATTGTTTGTTCAATGTGTGGCTTAAGACTTTTCTAGTCTTGGAAGATAGTCGTCGCTGTATTTATCAAAGTTTCTCTTTGGGATAGAGCTTTAAGGAGAGGTATAGTATAATCTTGCTGGTGAAAATAATGTTATAGGGGGGAATCTGTTGTGAATATATCTTTCGAAGTGATGCAGAATGTTTTTTAGTAGGTCAGGGAGTCGTAACTTGTGTAAATTATAATTTATAATCCCTTTGTCTCTAACGTGTTGAAAACCCACCAGCAATCTAAAGAATGGATGAAGGCAGAAGTCTTTTAATATATATATATATATATATATATATTGGTGTGATTGGGGTCATTGAATTGATGAAAGAAAGAGTGATTTTAATGAAAATCAGCCGGAAATAGCGGCCTACTGGTTTTGGTTTGGGATTGGAGAAACGTTCATCCCTTGATATGTCCCCTGTTCTGACCTCCTGATACGGCGTAAGCTCAAATCGTATCTCCACAAAGTTACAAACACAGTGGACGTTGTAGAGCAGCTCCATTGTTCTCAATGGCAATATCATTTTCCTCCTTTCTCGTACCCCTATATGATAGGAGATCCAAGCCCATGTTTTTGTTCTTACTATCTTAAGATTATGTCGACTATGTTGGCAATCATCATGCTGCATTTTATAACAAAGTATAAAGCAAGGCAAATGAGAGATGAAGTACAACTGCTGAATCGCAAACAAAAAAGAAATAGAAGCCTCTTAGTGTACACACTTATTTCCCGTTTTTGGATATACGCTAAAAAAAGGGGGGTTAAAACAAGAAGAAAAGCGTGCTACTACAATAAAGTAAGGCAAATGACAGACTTCCAAACAAATCGAGCAGATTGCAAGAACAAAACTCTCTTCCCTTGTGAGCTAAATCTTACATAAACGCAGTTTCAGTTTACACGGAATACAGGAAAGAGAGAAACTGAAAGCTTTAACTGTTTTAACTGCCATTAGTTTTGGTTTCCATCTTCCACAGAGAGCAAAATGAAACTGGCTGCCCTTTCCACCACAATCCCACACAACCATCTTTCTCCTCAGGTCTCATCTCCCAATTACAGTCATACTTCCTCAACAGAGCTCGAGCTCCATCAATGGCATCCTCTCCAAACATCTCTCCTACAAACCCCACTCCTCTCATTCTCTCACACCACTTCTCTTTCCCTTCATTCATCTCTCCCCAATTCGTCAAAGCCTTTGCCGCCTCTCCTTCCATCAGTCTCCGATCATCGCTCTCTCGCCCCTTGAAAGCCGAGCTTGTTGAGTCCAGAAACCTCCATAAGTAATCCACTCGTCGAGAGAAACCAGTTGCAAAATCCCCACAATTTTTGCAGCTACATTCCATGTTGTTTTCGTTTAAAATCACTCCCTTTGGCTCCATGCTCCTCAGTAGTCTCAAGAACTCGGTTCTTTCATCCGGGGATTTGTGATTCAGGTGGTGAAGCCTAAACTGCGCGCAGACTATTAAGGTTTCATCACGGGCTATGTTCATGACTTGCGCACTCAGGCTTTTCAAGGGATGATTATCGAGCCGGTTGATCTGCAAATTAACGTTCATTGACTTGGCAAACTTGAGAAGCCGAGAGGAAAGGTAGTCTCCGGGTGGTCCGACGGAAAAGGGGGTCTCTTTGTTTTGATCATTTTCAACGGCGTCAGCGATGACAGTGATGCGGACAAGTGGAGGCGGCCCTCCAGGTCTGCCAGACAAGGCCGCAAGCAGGGTTGGCCATTGCACGAAATGAGAGACCCCAATATCAAGAATATGAAGATTTTGCGAGCGGTCAGGCTCTTCCGCTAGAATTCGAAGGATCGAAGAGTTTGCAATGTTGTTGGGGAAGGCAAACCAGGGACTGACCTCGTAAAATCTGAGGAGTGATTTTTGGAAGAATTGGGCATCAGTCGAAGCAAAGGTCTGCCCCACTGAGGAGGAAATGGAGGTGATGGATAGGTGTTGTGCCAGTGCTCGGAGTCCATGGAAGGCGAGCCGGTGGTTGGCATCGCCGGTGTGATTGGCGAGCTCGTGGATAACGAAGAGAAGGTGCTGAACGCGTGACATATTGCCCACGGTAATGGCAGCCGCGCAAGGGTTGAGTAGCTGCTCAGCCCATCTGCCTTCCTTGTTACCGTTATTACCGTTACTTCCCGTAGCCTTGGTAGTTCCTTTCTTATTTCCAACTGATTTCTTAACCGCCACAACCTCCTCAACTGCTGCATCCCCATCATCAGCCTGTCTGGTTCGACGGCTTTGATTCTTCCGCGGATTGCGGTGGTTTTGGGATGGTTTGACCGGAAGGGGGTGATGGGAGTCTTTCCGCTTCTTGGATGAATCGGCCGGCGGCGATGGATGATTAGAAATGGTGGGATTAGTGGGTGTTGTGCTGGTGGCGGTGGCAGTAGCCGCCGTACTGGTGTTGAGAGAGGTGACAGTGGAGTCAATCAGATCTTGGCTTTCATCCCACCATTGGTAGCCGTTGATACCATCACAATTGTAGGGGTCATTCAAGAAAGATGGAAAGAATGAAACCGAGTCTTCTATCCAGTCCAGGATATGATCTGAAGTGGGGTTCGGCTCTGGTTCTTCCATGATCATGTTTTTGATCGCAGACATGAAAATGTGATGTTTTAAAGAGCTCGATAATAAAGAGATGGTAATATATATATATTTTTTTCCCATTTTGTAATACTTGATCATTGACCAAAGAGGGAGGGAGGATAGAGGTTGCAGTAATAGAAAAATGCAATGCAGCAGTGTTAATGGAAAGAGACAAGAAAGGGCATTTTCCTAATTGTTGGCGTGCTGTTTGCTTGGATGATGCGATGGACTCTTGTTGTTTAATTATAGGTGTTGGGAGAGTATAAAATAGTAAATCCTGTGTCCTTAGGGAGATAGGATTATTCTGTTTTATGTCTGTTGAAATATATTTCAAAGAATGAAGGCGTAGGAGTTAAATTGAGTTGTCAAGATCATAGACGGCAAACTCTATTTCACTAAATATAAATACTCAAGGGTCCTTGTCTCTGCCGCTCTGCACCCTTTGATCAGAATCTCCACTTGTATCATATCTCTAGTTTCCTCCAAGGGACCAATGAGAGCCCCCCCCATTTTTTTTTTGTTCTTTTTCTTGTTGGGTCATTGGAGATTTATCGAGTATTAATTTTAGGTATCATATGTAGGTCTTGATTTATTTTTCTCTATGTTTTTAGATAGATTTATAGTTCTTGCATAGGTGAAGGACAGGATTGTCTGAATTAGAAAAAATTAATTAAGAAAATGAATAAATAAAGAAGAAGAAAAAAGAGATTTTGTGATTTTGATCTAAATTTAGCCTCATTGAATGGTCAAGTAATTTGAGCTCAGCCCTTCATTCATAAACTTGGCCAAGGAATTTGGCATCGTCTCTATGTTGAGATGATATGAAAAAAATTATAAAAAGTAGTGAAATAATTTGAGTTAAGATGTTTTATAAGATTTTGAGAAAAAAGAGAGAAAAAATTGAATAATAATATTATAAGATTAAAATTTTATTAGAATATGGTTTTTTTAATACAATATTTGTTTTAGGGTTTGAAAAAATTAAATAATTTTTTGTATTTTATTGAAAAATTTGGAAAAGTTATAATGATTTGATAAAAAAGATAAAAAATTTAAAAAATTTTGAAAAACATTTGTATTTATGATGTTTTAACGTCAAAATATTTTGATATTGGTACCATTTCATGTACTATTTCGAAATAGTCTATACTTAAATAAATTATATTTCTAAATAATAGTCAATATATGAATAAATTATCTATATATATATATATGTAAATAGTGTAGTCTGAATTGGGATAAAAAAAATAACAAGAAACGAAAATAAAAATAGGTAAAAGGCCAAAATTCGTACGGCTGAAACACAGATGGCCATACGACCGGTACACACCAGTATGGCCAGTATTTACTTCGGTACGAAACATGCATATCATCGATATTAAAAACCTTACCAGCTGCCCCATTACCCATAGGTCCACCATAGGGTACTTCATCCAGCTTGGCACGAGCCCATTTTTTGGTGAACAAAAAAATAGCCAACAGTTGCACATTCATCTGCTAAAGTTGAAATCGCACCATAGTTGTCACTACTTGCAAACTCACCTGGTTAAAACAACTCTTCACTAATTTTGGTGTTCGTCATTTTGAATTTCTGAGCCTATCAACCTCTATTGTAACAATCAATCTGCTCTTCACATCGCTCACAATCATGTATTCCATGAGTGCACCAAACATATTGAGATTGATTGCCACATTATTCGTGATAAATGTTGGACAAAACTTCTTACAGCCGTTCACACCCCCTCTTATGAACAAGTTACCGATATCTTTATCAAAGTATTAGATATGAATTTTTTAATTATTTTTTATGCAAGTTAGAAATTACGATCCTTTATGCATCAATTTGAGAGAAAGTATTGACAAAATTAAAATTACCACAAATTCAACAAAATCACCACAAAATTAGCATTTTCTTGATATTAGGAAATTAGTCATTCAATTATAATTATTTTCATACTTGACGGTTACCATAGAGAGTCCAGACCTATATTTGCATATTCTTCCATTATAAAAAGAAAGTTACAGAAATACAAAGTTAAAATTTTGAATGGCCACGTCGAGCCATTACGCAACGACTGCACTAACATTGCTGCATTCAGAATTTCTCATCATTTAATAGCGATAATGAAGGTAAAGCATAAAAATTAACAAGGAGCCTTCGAAGGACAAGAAGGCTTCACTTCGAAGGACAAGCGATAATGAAGGTAAAGATATAGCTAGCTGGTCGATATGCTTCACTTTTTTTTTTTTTTTTTATACTTTGAAGTTCGTACCAGAGAAAGCTGTAGGTTTGAATTTTTGATACCGATAATTACAAAATTTGATAGGAGTACATGATGTTGGGGCATTTATATTGGCTTATTATGTAAAATTATATTTGCATATTAATATATGAGTCTAAATTTCTTGATCTACATTGAATTATGCATTCTAAATTTTTGCATAGTTACGAATGATACTTGTTTAAATTTAAAGAGTCATTATTCACTTTTTAAATATTAGTTATTATTTTTTCTTTGTCCTACTCATTAAATTAACTTTGCAAATTTATATTAAGATGATTTTAATACATGAAATTTGTATTAAATTGATTATATAAAGTAGGTGTATTAAATTGATTAAATTGATTATATAAAATTTATAAAAAAATTAATTAAAAAAAAGATTTTATTATTATTTTACTTCAAATATGTATAAGCCAATGTAAAAACTTTACTTAAATGACAAAATAGATCTCAAAAGAGATAATTTTACATATGCATAAGCATAAGCATGAACTAATATAATGCTATTGGAGCGGTCCTTTTTTGTTTTCTTCCATTCTCTTGAGATATTCTTATAAGGGAGACGTTGGGGTGCGGACGGGCTGCATCCCAACATTTTGCAGCCCACCCCGCTAAATCCTATAATTATTATAAAAACACAATAAAAATATTAAAAAATATATTAAAAAATAAAATTTAGAAAACACAATAAAAAACATAATAAAATGAAAAAAATACAATAAAAAACACAATAAAAAAATAAAATTTAGAAAATACAATAAAAAACATAATAAAATGAAAAAAAATATAATAAAAAACACAATAAAAAAATAAAATGAAGATGATTTAATAAGAGTTTTCGGCCTCACCCAACCCCAGCCGCCGCCAGTGGCAGTGGGCGACCCCGCCCACCTCATTAGGACCGGCGGACTCCGACGACCCCCGGCGACCTCCGGTGTGCCTGCCGCAGCCTTAAACCCGTTTCGGAATCCGCCGGTCTCGATGGGGTGGGCGGTGTAGCCCACGGCCACCAACAACGGCGGGGGTTGCAAAACACATGGAGTTCGGTTCGACCAAACCCCAGCTTTTCTCTTCTTATAAAAGTAATATATAATATTTTTGAATGCTTTTCTCTTCTTATAAAAGCAATATATAATATTTTTGAATAATGCTATTACGTTTATTTATTTTGTTTCTAGATACAGCTAATATATTTAATTTTTTTTTAAATTTTTTTTATTTATTGATTAGAGAAGTGATTATTAATATAATGATATTTTTTTATATATTTAAAAAAAATTAAAACTATTAAAAAAATATGAATAAAAAAATTAAAAAATGAAATTTTGCCTAGGGGCACTGGCCACACGTCCGACAATCACTGTTGGTTTCTCTTTGATTAAGTGGAAGCATAAGTGGGATAGGCTAAATTAAATGTTGATGGATTCTCTTTGGAAAACCTCGGGGAGCGTCAGAATTTCTCATTACTTCAGAAAGACGAACTCGATGGCGGATGGCCTCGCAAAGATCACGGCTTGAGATTGTAGTGGGATTTGGCTTGAGATTTAGGAGCTTCCGGCTCTTGTTACAGGTGCCATGCAATAGAATGGAAAGGGAGGGTCTCTCTTATCTTCGATAATGTTAGTCCTCTCTTGCTGGGAGGTGTTTTTTTTTCACAAGTTTTTTATATTGCTCTTTTTCCACTTTTTTGATATGTATAGGGTTTATTGGTTGTTGGTTATTTTTTTATTGGTTTTAATAAGTTGGTTGAGTCTTTTGTTTGGATACTTGGGTTTTATTATGTTGATTATTTTTGTAATCTCAAGTGTCAAAGTTGTAATTATGGTATTCTTATGTTATAAGTGAGGGTTTATCAATAAATTTAGAAAGAAGTCATCTTGAACATATAATCCTAATTCTTTAACGAAATAAAAAGTAAAAAAGCTTTCCAAACTTAATTTTGAATAAAATTTTAAGTTGTAATTTGGATAATGAGTTAATATAGGATTAGCTGAGATGAAAGTTGAATAAAATATTATTTTTTAATAATATTACTATCTTAGAATTTTTTAAGAAATTAATTATTTATTATATTTTATGTAAGAATTCAATAAATATATATAATAATAAAATAAGTATTATAAAACTAAAGAAAGAAATTACTATTGCAAGAGAGAAATATATAAGAAACTCTTTTGAAACTCTCTGAAACTTTATTCTCTCTCTATATTTTCTTTTGAATTTCATAACAACTGAAGCCCATATTTATAGGTCTTGAAATTACTATACAAGTTACTATGCAAGTCACTATACAAGATTTAAAATAATAGTAGTAGGGTCATTCACATAATTTTGGTGGTGGAACAGGGGCAGCAGCTGTCCCTCTACTCTCCTTCGTTTCATTACACTCCTCCTTGAATGACTACCCATAAAGAATCTGTCTTGTTAAAACCTTGCAAAGGAAAACCCAGTGGGAAGAAAAATCAATGGCGAAGGAAAAAAAGTATAGTCTTCTTATATATCCACAAGTGCTTTAAGATTGCCTCATTAAAACCTTGCAGAGGAAAACCCAGTGGGACAAAACCTCAGCGAAGGAAAAAAATATAATCAGCACAAATTTTCAGGACATTTACTCCCCTGAAAATTGCATGACGATAGATCTTTGAGTTTTCGCATTCTAATATTCTGCACAATCTTCTTTAATGTCGCAGTTGGTAATGCCTTCGTAAATAAATCTGCCAGATTATCACTTGATCATATCTGCTTGTCATTAATTTCACTTTTATCTTGGAGTTCGTGAGTATAAAAGAATTTAGGTGAAATATGTTTGACTTGTCACATTTGATATATCCTCATCTGATTTGAGTGATACAAGCAGTATTATCTTCATATAAAATTGTTGGGCTATCATTGATCATGAAAAATCACACGTTTCTTAGATATGTTGAGTTACTGATTTCAGTCAAATACACTCTCTACTTAATTCATGAATTGTAATAATCTCTGAATGATTTGAAAATTTGACAGATACATGCAGTTCCATATCCCCATCCGATATTGTCCTCTTTGGCACTTCATGGCCTTATGGGTTTAAAATGTGTCCGACAAAGTAGATGGAACCCCATATATAAGGCGCTTGACAGACTTAATAGAAATTCGAAACCTACAGTAATACTTAAACTCCTCCTGAGAATATGCGTCAGTTTTTCAAGTAATAAACAAACATAATTTCAGCATATATAACAGGTTAATAATTCAAACATGATTTCCATCTAAATAATGCATTAGAGAGAACATGATAATATTTTCATCTAAAACTTTCTCCCCCTCATTCGGCATTATTAGGGAGAACTTGTTTATATACGACGAAAATAAAATTGGAAACCATCTATGTATGATAAAACCTGTAAAAGCTTAAGGTCTAATATTATCGGTTTGGCGAAAAATTAAATTCGCTTGACATTGTTGACAAACGAGATCTTGAAGAGATTTGAAGATTTCGGGTTGTTATTTAATATAACCAGTTTTACCATTGATTTACTCCAACAAAAAGATCTCACATTCTTCATAGATTCAGTTGTTGTTCATCCAGAACGATATTATGTCTGATAGAAATTCTAATGTCCCAGATTTGAACCATGAACTTTTTATACCTCAACCACTCATATTTTCTCCTGAAGCTGTAAACACTATGATAGAAGCAGAGATATATCTTTCTAGTAAATCTGATCCTGAAATTGTTGCAGCATTAAGAACCATCAGTGCTCAATATGCTGCCTCTCTTACAACCATGTCTCAGAAGCTACTGGCGAGAACGAGTGAGGTTGATTATCTTAAAAATCAAATATCTGAGTTGCATCAAATGCTTGCAACTAAAGATAGAAAAAATACAAATTTAAGATAAGAAAACAAGGAGCTAAAGAAATTTGTAGATTGATATTCTCGTGACCTGAAAACATGAGTAGAAGAGCTGGAATGAGAGAGAGCTCAAATACAAAGTCAACAACAGCAGCTAACGGCAGAGGATCAGCGTTTACAAGAAAATAGGGATAGTTGTAATTAATCTCGCTGGCTTTTGAAATTATGCATCCAGCATATTTTGTAAAATGAGATTTGAAGAGATGATGGTTTGTCTTGTTCTTATTCCCATTTCTATAAGAACCGTCTTTAACTTCGTATAGTTTGCATCAAATCTTTTTCTCATATCTATAATTAATCTATATTTGCATTCTTATTTTACAAATTCCCAATGGCTCATCAATTTCCTTTCAATATTTCTCATGATCAACATATGAGGTATCCTTCACCTCAATTACAAGTTGTTCATGCATCTTCCGCAGGTGCCGTGTTGCAGCAAGCAAATGATCTGGCTAATAAGTCAGATCGTGAAGCCGTTTATGAGCTGGTGACTCTCGGCACTCGATACTCCTCCTCTATTGTCGGGTTTTCTAACCAATTACAATCCAAAAATCGTGAGATTGAGGAGCTTAACGAGAAGGTTTCCATACTTCAACGACTCGTTCAAAAGTTTGACAGAAAAATTGCAGACTTAAAGCAAGAGAATAAGGATTTAAAATCCTTACCTGCCTCTTCATTTCGACTACCTAATCCTTGAGATAAGGATGACATGTTGTTTTATGAAGAGTAAATGCATTTGAAAGATGAGGCTAGAAGTTTCAAATTCTTGTAACTCATATATCAAATGAATAATAAGATCTTTCATTTTCAAATGCATTTCTTGAATTTATAGCAGCCCTTGTGATTTTTTCAGGAGTTCTAACAAGGTAAATCATCAACGTAAACTGCAATAATGGCAAATCCAGACTCTGATAAAACACATGGGCATATAAGATTATTCTCAAATCCTTCTTTCAATAGATGCTCGTTGATTTAATTATACCACAAATGTCCGGATTGTTTTAACCCATATAAAAATTTTTGAAACTTTATAAAGTACATACTCCTAAATGTACTTGGATTAGATGCTTCAAGTATCGTATATCTTTATATATGTAATGATCTAATGATCCTTATAAATATGCAGTGACCACATTCATCAACTGCAAATTTAATCTTTTTGTAATAACCAAATCGATTAAAAATATGAATGTGATTGCATTCATAACAAGGAAATATGTTTCTTCATAACTACTCACGGGTTTCTGCAAGAAATCTTGTGCGACAAATTGAACCGCACAATTTCATTTCTCATTACGCTTTCGTATAAATATTCACTTATATCTTATAGACATTACACCATTTGCTGTTTGGACAATAAATACCTCTCGCTTTGCTAGCGATTTTAATTCAGCTTCAATAGCTGCTTTTCATTTTGTCCAATAATTTTTACGTCGACATTTTTAGATAATTTTTGACTCACTTTTTTCATTACTTCTAGTAATGTCAAGTGTTATCATTTATGTTGTCGACAACAGTTTTATTTCTATCCATAAATTTTTCAATACTTATGAAATGTATTGAGATCTCATTATTCCTCTCTAGGGGAAAACATTTCATGAAATACCTCTACAGGAGGTTCCTCTTTAAAAGGTTTGTACTCTTCAGGAGTTTTCTCTTCAGGAGTTATACTCTTCAGGAGTTATACTCTTCAGGAGTTACCTCTTCGGGATGATTATATTTTATACAGAAAGTATGGTCTCTTCAGGAGCACCAATTTTTTTTTCTTTTGCACCAATAGGTCTTCAACGCTTTAGGCGTATCTTAGACTCATCTATTACTGTTTTAACAACTCGTCCTTTAGGGACTTCAATTCTTGCTTAAGCATTAACAACAGTAATATATGATTTTATAACACCTTTAATATCAGTAAATACATCATGTAACTGATTTGTAACACTTTGCAAATAGGTAATCCTCTGAACTTCTGGTTCACATTTATTTATAAGAGGATCAAATTTAGATAGGGTTTTATTATCCTAAGTAATTTCTTGTCGTGCTTCAGGCATCGACTTTTTGTTATTTCAAAACATGATAAATCTTTACTATAATGTATAAAAGCTTAGTATAAGTAAATCAAGTACTTGGCCGTACAACAGGTACGTGGCCACTATTCAGTCATACCACATTTATGATAAACATCTTCATTTTTCTATGAAAAATTATTCTGAGGGCCTTTACCCTTCTCTGAGTTGAATCACTTCTGGTGATACAGTATATTTTTATCATCTTTAGTGTTGTCCCTTTTGGGACCAACACTTCTATAGTTTTTCTACCACGTCTACGCCCTTGATTCCTTTGAAATGATACACCGTTCATTTCTATGAATGGTGTAAATTCAATATCATTAATAAGAAGTAACTGATAATTTATTAACAAAAACTCATTATTTAGCTCAATCACTAGAAGACAAAATAAAAATTCAGAATATTAATTGAATTTTCGCTCTCGATATTGCTACTGCAGGAGTACATTCGAAGTATGAAAAATAATATATGTCTTTTTTTAAATATCATCATCAGTGACTTTCTCATTACATAATTTTAATATTGAGCTGATTTTAAAGAGTGTAGAATATTCAATACCACTCTTAAAATCTTGCAACTTCAGGTGCAATAAATCATAATGATCTTTTGAGAGGATTACATCTCTGGTGCTCATATCTCTCTCTCTCTTAATTCATTTCACACAGTAAGATGATTTTCACCATGAGATACACAGCACGGTCCTTCAGGGACACATGATTTTCTTCTATAATTGTATCTTCCAAGTTCGTCATCATATTCAAATGGATCTCATCAAGGATCCTGGATAAATAATTTTTTTCCAGAAATGTCAATAGTAATAAATTTCAATATTTGACATTATATATATAAACCACAAAAATAAATCTGTGGATTTAAGAAATATATTCACATAATCATGAAAATAAACGTAGAATTTTATTAAGTAATATTCAGCAATATTACCTTTAATATTTATCTCGAGGACTGCAAATAATATATTGAAAGACTTACTTTAAGTAGAAGACTACTAGCTTTAGTATCGGTAGAATCTCGTACTGATAACGTGTTATAAAACTAAAAAAAGAAACTACTATTGCAAGAAAGAAATATATAAGAAACTCTTTTGAAACTCTCTGAAACTTTATTCACTCTCTATATTTTCTTATGAATTTCATAACAACTGAAACCCATATTTATAGGCCTTGAAATTATTATGTAAGTTACTATGTAAGTCACTATGCAAGATTTAAAAAAATAATAATAAAATCATTTATATAATTTTAATAGTGGGACAGAGAACAACATCTATCTCTTCACTCTTTCATTTTATTACATAAAATTATATATCCAAAATCACCCAGATTTAACTTTCTAAATCCCACAATTTTTTACTTTATTTTTTTCCCAAGTGACCTTTCTAAGGACCTCGAGGATTAGCCAACCTACAAGCAACAAGCCGTACTACTGGTTGTTGTCCAATAAACAAGAGAATAAAGAGTTTCAGAGAGGACTGACAAAGTCTCACACAAAAATGATTAATTTATAATTAATTTATAACTCTATTTTAAATAAAAGGTGGTTATATAAAATTGAAGTTATTTTTAATAAAATGATCTGATTAATAACTGAGTTAAATGTAAAATGACTACAAAAGCACCGACCAGAATCAAGCTGCAGGGGAATGCCATGCGAATTATTCAGCATAGTAGACAAATATGCCAATTAATATGGAAGTTTTCCAGTGGATTTGGAGCATGCTGATGCAGCCCGTCAGGAACAAGTTAAATCACTCTCATTGTATTTATCAAAATTTTTTTTTCAAAAAATATAAATTTATATACATATTAAAAAATATTTATTATATTTGATCAAAAATTACAAGAAAAAAATAGAAAAAAGAAATAAAAATTCTTTTTATATTCAAATGTGAATAGTATTCCTTTAAATTTATTCAAGTAAGAGTGTCTAATTTTAAAGATTTTATAATTTGATATCTTTACTTATAATTGATTTTAATCTAATAAAATTGTCTTTTTTAAGTTTGGCTGTCCCGTAAGATTTTATTTTTAAATAATTCTTTAAAAGATTTTCCTTCGTAATCATTAATCAATTATTGTATTATGCTTGATAATTGATTTATTGCATATATTTAATTATTTATAAATTCACATGATTAAGATCTAATCAATTTGATTGAGAAAATTGTTAGATAATTTTTGGCCATACAGGAGTACTTGGATAATTTCAGGATTTGTTTGGATATCAAATCCATCAAATTTTTATCATCTCATCTCATGTTATCATTCATTATAATTTTTAACAATATTTCGAATAAAATACAATAAATGATTCAATTTTTTCAAATTATAAAATAATATTATTATTAAAAAATAATATTCTAATAATATTTTATTCAATTTTCATGTTAAATAGAATACACTCACAAGGACTAGAGCCTAGAAGTTCTTGAAGTTTGGATTGGAGAGATTAATTTGGAGTGCAATACTTCAAAACAGCACCTGATCGAGGTTAGTTATCCTCTTGTTACAGTACTTCTTTTAATTTCAAGAAGTTTTGTTTAAGAAAAAATCTTAGGACAGATAATACCTTCAATTGAAATATTAGAAGCCAACAAGAATTTGCCACGTAGGTTTAATGAAGAAGCTAGCATGCGTTGAGAAGCAGGGATATTCTCATTTTTCTCCCCTCCCAAACGAACCTTATTCTAATCCTTTCTCATTCCACTACATTGGTTTAAAAGCACTCTCGACACCGACTCTGAAGTATCCATGTGTAATTAGTTGCATGCGATCATCGATTTTTCGTGAGGGAAGGAGATGGAGGGGGTACCCTCAAGTTGTTTTTCTTGCCAGTGGACCTATCAACATTTGCAAGGCAGTATTCGTACATGATCCAAGTAGAGAGGGGTTTGGGAAGGGTTTGATAGAGTAAATCCCCTGCAATGCGTCCCAATTCTTTTTCCCACTTCTCCATACATGATAGCTTGTGATTCATCTCTGATATTAGAGACTTATAAGTGCCTCCGTTCCAAAGTGTTTCTCTTTATTTAAACTAAAAAATCGAGGCATGAAGGTAGGACTTCACATTTAGATATGTGGATGTTGCATTTGTGGAGTTCTATAGCGTTTATATTTGCAAATTCAGTCATTAATAACATCTGTTCAACTAATCTACGTACCTGGGACGACTCGAGTGCCCTATTCTTCTGTACGTACATTCATTCATGTTAGGCACAAGAGTAAAGTTACGTTTGGATGTCAAGAAATGTTGAGAATGTTTGAAAATATTTGTAAATAGTATGAGTAGAGAGAAAAAGTTTTGTAAGTCCCATTGAAAATGTTTTAAGTTGTTTGGATGTGTAAAATATTTTGAGAGTATTTTGAAATAGATAATATTGTAAAAATTGTAGGTCCCATTAATAGATGATATTTTATGTTGAACCCAAGGTTTCAAGTTTCGTGTAATTATAAATCTACACATGGATTTTGATGATAACAAATGAATTCAAAGAATAAAGGAGTCTCAAGCTCAAGTTGTCCACACAATAGAATCAAGCACATCAAGGAACCAAACATGAGCAAGAAGGGAACAAGTTCACATTAAAATCATAGAGTAATATTGTAAATCTCTTAAAAATTCGAAATTAGGATTAAGGCTCAAAATTAATATTTTATCATAAAGCATTAAAATACATTTTCCACATGTGCATGAATATTTTGAAAATTAAATTTGAAAATTTTGAAAGATGATTGATTGTCATCTTTCACATGTGCATGACATGATTAAAGGTTTGAACTTTGAAAATATTAAGATGATTGATTGTCATCTTTCACATGTGCATGTTTTATTTGAATATTATCAAAAGTGGTGGATGCTTTTCTTGACTTATGCAAAAGATAGATGTCTTTATTTGAAAATTTTGAAAAGTAAAGTGTGCTCTTTTTGTCATATGCAAAAAGTAAAATATTAGGTTTGAAATTTTTGAAAAGTAAAGTGTGCTCCTTTTGTCACATGCAAAAAGTAAAAAGATTTGATTTGAAATTTTTGAAAAGTGAATGATGATGTCTTGGACATGGGAATCTTTTCAAATTTGAAATTGAAAACTCATTTGCCTATAAATAGCTCACTTGAGTTTTGTAAAAATCACAATAAGAGCTTACACATCTATTGCTAAATTTTGCACCATTCTTTCAAAGCTCTCATTCTCTATTTTCTAAAGTTTTGAGCCTTAATTCTTGTTCTTGTTGAGAGAGATATAGTTTGTGCTGTATTGTTCTTATTTCACTCATTGAGGAGTGTTTTCTGATAGCCTACCCACTATCAATTCTTGTATCAGTAAGAGGGTGTGTATAACCCTTGTGTGTGTAGAAGGTGTTCTACACGGGGAATAGTTAAATCACCAAGTGTGAGGTGATTGGAAGTAAGAGGGTGCGTATAACCCTTGTGTGTGTAGAAGGTGTTCTACACAGGGAATAGTTGAATCACCAAGTGTGAGGTGATTGGAAGTATAGAGGGTGTTCTACACGGATTCTTTGGAGCGGTGCTGCTCAAAGGTGTAATAGGTTTCTATCTCCACCTAAAGGAGATTGAATAGTGGATTTGGGAATCCTCAAGGGGTAGCTTGAGGCGAGGACGTAGGCAGTGGGGCTGAACCTCGTAAAAATACTGAGTTTGCTTTCTCTTACCCTACTCTTTATATTTCCTACTGCTTTATATTTTGGTTATATTTTATATTGTATATTTAGTTTATAAGTATTAATTTTTTAATATAACCCAATTCACCCCCCCTCTTGTGTTAGTCATCTGGGCAACATTTTAAAATATTAATATTTTATTCTAAAAAAAAAAAAAAAAGGTTTGAACGAAACCCGTTGGAACCCATTAACGCCGAAGCCATGTAGATGCGAGTGGGAGGTGGGGCCAGCCTTTCTGAAGATGAGATTTTATGGGGTTGGTCGCCGGCATGAGTAGAGTCCAATGATGTCAGCGGTGTCATCATTGGTGGACGGTGGTAGGAACGAAACCCACAAATGTCGAAATCCATTTTCGACGTTGGAGTCACGCGAGGGAGATGACGGCAGTGGTGGCTGGCGGTAGGATTGTTTGCAGTGGTTCGTCGATGCAAGAGGATGTCGGCGGTGTCGCCAATGGTGGCAGGCGGTGGGTCAAATCTTGGCAGCTGTGCAATGCGGGATTTACGATCACTGTAGCAAAAAAAAATAATAGAATATTATTTAAATTCCTTTTATTTTATCTACAAAAAAAAAAAATCTTTTTATTTTAAATAAGGGAGAAAGCGGGAGCAAAATATTTGAGCAGTACGAAATATTTCAAAATTGTGTTTGAGAGCACAATGGCGTATGAAAATGATCGAGAAATCTTTAGGCATCTTTGCCATTCAAACCTGGCCTACCTACATGATCAGAGCAGATCCTCATATAAAACTCTTGCAAGCGAAATGACAATGAGCAATACTAGATAATGTTAATGTGAAGTCATTATTTGTTTTAAAATTAAGTTTAAATTAATAAGAAGAGATTGATTTTATTATATATTTTAATATATTATATATGGACCAAACTATCTCTTAATAAATAATGTCTTAATACTTGAAATATTTAATTATATAAGATAGAGTTAAAATTTCAACTTAAGATTTATATTTTATTATTATATAAAATCATTAATTGTTTTAAAAATTTTAACTAATAAAAAAAATAAATTTTATTATAAATTTTATTATATTGAGTGAGTCGATCACAAGCATGGAAGGCTATCTTCCAGTCTTTTTTTATTTCATACGTTTTCATATCCAAAAAAGGGCCCAAAGCCAAACGCATTGACTCAATCTAGTGTCTGACGTCTCTGACTCTGACCCACTGTTGCAGACCTGGCCAGTCAAAACCATTTAAGTCTTCTCGGGGTAAGCTTTTAGCTAGGCCTGCGCTCTATAACTGCACCCCATCTGCCAACAAATGAGTCACAAGGAAAGATGACTAGGACTAATATGGAAAGAGGTGCTCTCAAAGAAAAGACATGAAAGAAATTTCTGCGGTTAATAAGTCTTGAGTTAGTTTTAACTAGGCACAAGAAAGAACAAGTAACACTGTACCAGGCAGGGCATGTGTTTTGGGTCAGAGTTTCAGAGCGTGAACAGTCCTCCTCTCAGAGTGCACTTCCCTGTGGCTGTCACCATGCTGTCAACTTTCAAAAAACGAAGATAAGCGCTTTCAAGTGCTACAAAACAAACTCCATGCATCCTCCCTTTAACCAAGAGTCTCTCACCGTCACTTTCCCTACAGTAGATGATGAGCTCAAGAGAACACGTCAAACAAATGTAAAATACTTATAATTATACAAAATATGTTGACTTGATGCGATATTTTATATCACTAAAAAAAAAATCAGTATTTCTAGCAATTATACGTCGTCGCAAATAATAATATATACACCACAAAAAGTTTCTATTTGCACTTTTTGTCTGTCAAAATAGTGTCGCAATTATTGAGCGAAAAAAAAATACGGCGTCTTACATGAATGCTGAAAATACTATTTGATTACTTTTATTGCGGCGACGTAATGCCACCACAAATACTCTAATTAGTTGTCGCAAATGGTGGTGTTGAAGTGGCAAAATAAAATTGAATTTTAATCTTTAATGTCGCCGCAAATGTTTTGTCTCTGCTATGTAATAATTGCTCCGGAAATGACTTGTTTACCATTTCAAACTTTTTCTTTATTTTTTGTATTTTTTATATTTATAGTCTCCCATCAAATACTTTAACGTATGTAATAAATCAATATATTCTCTAATAATATATTCTCTAATAAGTACATAATATCATGAATTAATTGTTTACATGATATAAATATTTCTAATATCCGAATCTATATCATATATCACTTATTTATTATAAAAGTACTATTTGAAATTCACCCTAATATCTCACATTAATAAATTAATATACAACAGGTATACTCTCATGTCTATAGAGTAATAAGAGTTTTTTAAATAAGTCTTGATCATCATTGAAATTATCCATTTTATCTAAAAATTAGAAGTTTAACTCTTTCGTTGATCTCAAAATTATAAGAATTTAAAATCACAAATTTTATCAAATAAAAATAAAGTCTTACACCAAATAAAATCAAAAGTTAATTATACCATTCAGCATTAAAATCAAAATGGAGTTAATTCAGCTCTACCCCCTTAAACAAATATATATACATACATACAAACATATATATATATATACTAGTATTGGCGCAACGTGCGATGCATGTTGCCCTATACCACTATAAAAAAGATTAATAAAAAAAATATAAACATTTAGTGTAAAAAAAAATCAAGTGAATGAGAATAGAAAAAACTTAAAATTGTTGATTTATTTGATTATGTAATATGGTTGCATGCAAGAGTCATAAGAGATCACAACAAGCATAGATGAGATCCTAATTAAATTGCTCAATACATGAACTCAGTATAAAGATTACAAACTGCTCAATATATTAACCAGTTCAATGCATTAACCTGCTCAATAGAAATTGGTCCCTGTTTTTTGACACTTCTCGATACATTAACCTACTTAATACACCTGGTCACTATTTTACAAATTACTTTACAAACTGATCAATATATTAACCTGCTCAATATAAACTGTTCTAGAAATTGATCAATGCGTTACTTGCTCAATACAAATTTCTTAATAGAAACTGCTTGATAGAAACTAATCAATACATTAACCTGCTCAATACATTAACTGTGTAAATACAAACTACTCAATACAAATTGTTTTACAAATTTGAAAACCCTCATATGATATGCCTGAAATGAATGAGCAGTATGTATATAAGCAAGATCTAATAAAGTTTTCCATTCATGTTGCCACATTCTATACTTTCAATTTTTTCTCGTTTCTTCTTTTCTAAAAATATGCACAAAAATAAACCAGTCTGAAGTTCTTGAAAAGAAAAAACCATCAAATCAAATCAATTAAATTAAAAAATAACAATGAAAATAAAACAATGTCGTACAATATACAATTTTTTTTTAACTGAACACATACAGAATGCAAAACATCAATAACCTCACTATGTACTATATAGTAGACAAAATTTTGAAAAAGTATCTCACAAGTTTTTGATCTCATTGTGTATAATTTGATATCACTATGTATAAAAGAATTTTAAAAGCAACTAAAAGTAATTCAAATACAAAGATGACCATAATTTTAGATCATCAATCAAATAAAAAAGACAGATAAGTAAAAGCAAAGAGAGAGAGAGGGGAGGTAAAATATAGTTACAAAAGCATGAAAGAGAAAGCAATGTTATTGGAGCTTACATGTTCTCATCAATTGACATGTTAAACTATTTAGCAAATCATACTAAGTAATATTTTGATAGCAGCACAAAGCATGATTGCAAATATCTATCATGATGGTGAATAAAATCAACATTCCAAATATTTATGATAAGATATGATGCATATAGATTATGAAACTGTCGAAATACTAAACTATCTAAATTCTTTAAAATATTAGAGTATGCAAAATATGAGAAAGCAATGAAGTGTTCAGAAGAAGAGAGAATGAGATTATTAATTTGTTTAGATTAAAAAAAAAGATGCTAAAAGAAAGTTACTTGAAATTGAAATGAGAGAAGTTACTAAATTTAAAGAACAACTTGCAGCAAATTTGGTAGGTATATACTTCAAAACAAAGAAGAATGTCAAATCATTAGCATATATTTGGAAAGTAATTAAATTTGAAAAACAACTTATATTGATTAAAAGTTTAAACTCACCATATAACCTTTTTATGTTATGGAACTGTAAGGAACACACGAATGAAGAGTTTGTAAGTTTTAGTGCGTTGGTAGCTTAAATTGCTCTTTCATTTCCATTAATAATCTTAAATTTTTGTTGTTCAGACTTTTTAGACATTGATAAATTATCTTCGCTTGATTTTTGTTCATCATCTGATATATAAACCAGCCTTGTCATTTCATCAGTACTAACTTCTACTGGATATTGTATCTCAGTAGAAGTCGTGTCGAATATAAGAACACGGAATGTGGAGTTTTTTCTATATCTGAACACTACAAAATGCCCAATATTTATGGCATAATGTTGTGAAAAATCATGCAAACCTTCAGAAAACCATATATTACTGTCATCTTTTTATAATCCAATTTGCCAACTATGATTATTAGGAAAAGTGAGTTTAATGGTAGTTCCAAGTTCAGAACCAAATAACTTCACAAATTTTCCAGGGATGTTCTGCAAAGATGAAATTAACAATCGATTTCATAATCATATTGTAAATAGATGCTTTTACAAAAAGATGCCAATAATTGGAATAAGATGAGCTATACTCATATAAGTAGAACTTATTTTAGGAAATTTTTATTTAAACATAGCAGAACTAATCAAATAGAATAGCAATTATATAATTAATCAATCAGAAATACGTAGTGGATAAATAAAGTACTCGCTAATTTTTTTTCGGCAAAAGTAGATGGCATTATTATTTTGAAGAAATGTGTCGATGGTAGTGACCTGCTACTGCTAGCCGCTATAGGTTGTCTGATCAAGGCTGTGAGGAGAAAAATTGAAATTCTAGCTACAAAGTCACGTTGAGATAGTAGACATAGAATGAGAATATGTTTGTAAGATTTGTAAGAGATGCGAATAGTAATAAACAATTGAAGAAAAAAAATTAGAAAAAAATGATCAAAACGAATACAAAGGCAAATCTAAAATTTGGAAGATTAAAATTTTATTAATATTCAATTGTCAAAAAACAAAATAATAATTATCAATATAATTCTTAGTTAGGAGAAATCATATAGTAGAAATTTAAAAAGAAGCAAAAATTATTAACATTGTGATAATTTATTGTCAATTTTTGATTTAGTTTATATTAATCTTTTAAATACTAAGTAAGGGCAACCCGAGATTAAGTTAGTTTGAAAGGAATAATTCTTATTTTACTTACTTCTTTATTTGCTTTTTAAAGCAGGAAAAAAAAATTGAAACATTTGATTGTAGTCTCTCAAACAAATTATTGGAACAATATAAGACAAACAATATTCCTTTTGTTCAACATAGAAGCCACATGTTGAAATTTTCTCCTACAAATCCTGTGATTCCTTGCCCCAATTTAATTTTTTTTAAATTCCTTCTCCTACATTATGTGTTCAAACAAGAATAGGAGAATAAAAAAAAAATGATGTGTGTCAATGCACTAAATAATATAATGAATGACGACTTCCCAATCAAAACAATTTTTGATGGACAATAATGTTATACTATGAGCAAGAATTTGTATCATGATAATTTTAGCAGCAGAAAAAGGAATTATAAAAGAAATATAAGGGGCTAAACCAAAACTACTTGAATGTTATAACAAAGAAATTATTAGAAAGATTAAGTATAAGTGCAGAACATTGAGTATAGGTGAAGAAAACATATGTGGAGTTCTATATATATATTTTTTATGTTTCAGCTATATATATTGTGATTTTGAAAGTATTTCCTTTACTTTTTTATACTTTTAATTTGTTTTTGAAACTCATGGATTTTAGCGTCCTTGGTATAGTAGGATATTTTAAATCAAATTATATTTGGAGTGGATCATTTGTAGTCTATTAGCATTTGTTGGACAAAGGTTTCAATTCAATTTTTTAGATTTATTTTATTTAATTTATTTAATTTCTCTTACACCACTTTATTTTAGTTTAGTTTAGTTTTCATGTAATTTATTTCGCTCTATTTTGTTTTTTAATTATTTTTTATTTTATATTGCTAGCTTATTTTATTTATTTTAATTTTTTAATTTTAATTTTACTTTATTTTATTTATTTTTGATAACTTATTTTATTCTATTATTTTAAATTTTTTATTCTATTTAATTTCTGATGGCAAATTAGTACATATAAGTAATAATTTATTGTAATAGGCAGATTGATAAGTAATATGTGGTAGTAATTGAAACTTAATTTTTTTTCTAACAAGCAATTATAACCGAATTAAATTCATTCATAGAGCACATTCATAGACACAGAAACATACCAATCACCAAAAAATATAAACAAACGCATAAGTAAAAAAGAAATACATAAATAAAATAAATGCATAGGAAAAAAAATATAAAAGAATTACACAAATACATAGATAACAATCATTAATACTCGAACCTAGAGGGATAAACTATTTCCCGTTACTAGAAAGAAGAAAATTTAATGATATTTAATCAATTCTATTATTCTCTTATTTTGAGTTTGGGCTTATGACTCATCAATTTGGAGCACCATTTATTTTTGTTTGAGTCGAATAGGATGTTTAACATTTTAATTAAACAAATGCATAAGCACAAAAGTATAAAATAAGAATTAAACAAATGCAAAGATAAATATTTATCAAGAAAAAATGCATAAAGAAATGATCTTTCTCTCTCACAGAAGTAGAAAAATAAAAATGAAAAATATAAGCAAAGACCGCATAAACATAAAAACATAAATGAACTAAGGAAAAAAAACAATGAGAATGAAGACCAAAAAAATATACCATGGAAGCACCCTCAACCACAGTTTATAAAAATGAAGCACTTGAGGAAAAGCAATTCTCATTACTAGAAAGAAGAAAATTTAACGAAGCACATAAGCACAAACACACCAACGAAGATCACATAAGCACAAACACACAAACGATGTGAGGAAAAAACAAAACAATGACAATGAAGACCATAAAAGATATCAATGAAGCACCATCAACCAGCATTTCTCTCTTCTAACCCTTTCTCAAACCACTGCAAAGGAGCTTTCTCTCTCGCACTGCAAACAACGAAGCACAAATGCATAAGCACAAAAACATAAAATAAGAATTAAACAAATGCAAATATGAATATTTATCACCAAGAAATAAATAGCTATAATTTTAATGTTTGTTTTTTTTTTCACAAAATAAAGACTTCTAATTTAGAGAATATGAAGAACGTTCAAAGATCTACAAGAGATAAAAAAAAAAATGAAAAATACTAACAAAGACCACATAAGCACAAACACACAAATGATTTGAGGAAAAAGAAAAATACCATCCAGCCTTTCTCTGTTCTAACCCTTTCTCAAACCACTTTAGAGGAGCTTTCTCTCTCGCACTGCAAACAACGAAGCACTCTCGCACTGCCATCCATCAATAGGCCACAACGTCACACTCGACTGTTCGACTGACAACGTCACAGCTGACTGACAATATCATGCCACAAAATAGTAAATAAAACTAAATGAATGAGACTGAACGAAATGAATTACGAGAATAAACTAAAGAGACTGAAAAAATATATTAATATTTGCTAAAAGACGAGAGCTCTAGTGTGCAAAGTCAGAAACAAATTAGATAGATGAGATATTATTTAAAACGATGCGTAGAGATAATCATACAAATATTTATTTTTTATTCAAAATGACACGTAGAGAGAAATCAGACATACATTAAAACGCATCGCATCATCTACTGGACTTATCTAAAATGGTGCGTTTCACAGGTTGATGGCATCTACCAAAGTCACCTAAAAACGCATTGCATTACTCGATCGTGCATGAGTTCTGGCTTTCGTGCCGGAGTTGCGTGGGTTTCATGAGTTTCGATTTTCTAGCTTTCGTGAGATCTGCGCGAAGATCGGTTCTAGCTTTCGTGGTTGAGCTGCGTGGGTTTGGGTTTTATAGAAGATTGGCGGTGGCTTTCGTGGCTGAGCTGCGTTCGTTTCGTCGATTTGGGTTTTGTGGGTTTTGTGAGATCAGCGCGGTGAAGATTGACTGGGAGAGGGAGAAGTGATCGGCGGTGTGAAGATTGAGACTTTGGGTTGAAGATTGGCGCGAAGAGGGAGAGAAGATCGGTGAGGGAGAGAGAGAAAGGGAGATGATCGATTGGGAGGTGTGAAGATCGACTAGGAGAGGGAGAACTGATCGGCAGTGTGTAAATCAACTGGGAGAGGGGAAAGTTAGACTTTGTGAGAGAAGCTCGGCGAGGGAGACAAAGAGAGGAAGATGATCGACTGGGAGAAAGATCGATTAGGAGAGAAGATCGGCAAGGGAGAGAGAGAGAAATTATTGTTCGAGTATTAGAAGAATATTTTTTAGATAAAAAGGGTTATCGTGTAAAATTTAAGGATAATTTTAGGAATATGAATGTTAAACAATTATAACTGTTTATTACTATTTAAATTGGAATAGATGCTTAAATATAATCGTGAGACTAGTTAAAGATGTACAAAATATCCAACCTAGCTAGCTAGGCAAGGAACAAATCATAATTATCTATAATTAATTAAATAACGTTGCAGGAATGGTAGTTGTAATATATATTCAACCGTACGTCACTAGGATCAAGTGGCAGCCACAAATAAAGAGAGGATTAGGAATCCATGGATGCTTGGCAAATTATTAATTATGTCAATATTACTAATAATTTAATTTTTACAATGCGACTATCCTACCGTTTGGGCCCTCTAAAGAAGCCTAAAAAAAAGTGGAAAACCAAACAAGGTGGACCGATTATTCAGCAAGCACTTCTACATTGATGATTAAATTCATGCGATCAACATATATTGGGTCGGTTTTTCTTTTCTTCTTCGGCTGGGAGCCATAGAGATATATAGGTCCGTAGAGTTATCATCATATCATGAATACCATCTGTATAAGCTCCTTTTATAAAACTATTTTTATGTGTTTAATTATACACTATACGTATCTACAGTAGTAATGGAGAAAATTACTGTTACATGCCTTAATAAATTTTATAAAAACAAAATATCATTTGATTTACTTTATAATAAAAATAATATTATCCACCGTTACAATCATTAATAAAGAGATGAAGTACTATTACAATTCTAAATAAAATTTTGTAAAATTAAAATTATAAATTAACATAATTTCTTGTGATGCATTAAATTTAATTTAAAATAAAAATAATTTTATAAAATGATATACCACATAAACTTATAAACTTATTTTTATAAATTTCTTTGTAATTAAAATATTTCTCATCAAATAAATATAAGAATAAGTAAAAAGATGCATGATGAGCATCTTCAATAACGCACAAGGTGGTACGAACCTGTGAAGGATACCATGATCCTCGCGTTACAAGAACATAAATCAAAATACTTTTAGGATAGATTTAGGGCTTATAAAGCACTCTTATTGAAATAAGCATTTGCAAATTTAATATGATTTCCTACAATTAATTAGATTAGGCATTTACAAAAGAGATGACTTTCAGCTACAGTAAAAATAACTTATATTGTCAAATTTAATTTGCCTATTACTATAACTAAGTCAAAAATATTAAAAAACAAATTCTCTCTTCACTTCTCCCTCTCTCTCCCTCTCTTTACAATTAAAAGTTAGGGTAATTTTATTTGTAATAGTGAAATTAAAATAATATAATGCAATTAAAAAAATATATATAGCCAATTGCAATTAAAATAATATAATGCAATTAAAAAAAATATATAGTCATTTATGATTGACATTTATCTCTTTAATATTTCTCTATTTTGGAAGAATATAATGCAATTAAAATATATATTATTAAATTAATCATATTTTATTATTATTTTGGCTAAAAGATAGATAATTCAATGTGGGAATAAGTTTTAAATAGAATAACTAATTACAAAATGGTGTAAGATTATAAAAATCTTATAAATGTAAATACCTAATCTAATGAGAATGCTCAGATATATTGTATCAACCATGGCCCATATATATCCTCCTCGTTTTTCATCAGAATTACTCTTAGTTAGGTCCTATTTGGATTCATAATTCAACTCGCGGTTGATAATCTCATCCAATTATTATAATTTTTATAAATTTCTAAATAGAATATCATAAATAATTCAATCTTTTAAGTTCTAAAATAAAAATAATATTATATAATAATATTTTATTTAAAACTTTTATCTCAACTCATTTTATTACAATTAATTACCATCAAAACCTCTCCTTGATAGATATTTGAAAAAGGAAAGCAAAATTGTTTAATAAATGAAACTGACCACTAAGTTAATTTTTTTTTTTTAAAAGACTAAGTTAATTGACTTGAAGAAATATTTGGCTCACAAAAAAAAATCTCATAAATTAAATTTACTGATATGATTTATTATGCAATGATACATTATATTATAAAATTATTTTTTCTAAATTAAATCTAATGTATTTAGCCACATTAACTTGTAAGTTTTATTGATGACTGATGTCTAGGTGCCCTGGTTGTGTTATTATTATTATTTTTTTTCCTGAAAAGATTCAATATCTACCATTTTTTATGGAGAGAAATAGTAATGTTAAATAAAGTACTCTTAAGAGTGTGCAACTCTCCTATAACTATTTTGAAAAAAAAAAATTGATATCTATTATTAAAAAAATAAATTTTTAATATATGTTCTACATTTATTTATTTTTTTCAAATAGAATGCTCAAAACTGTATCCAGTTTTACTGAAGGCAGAGGAATGTGAGAAGGTAAAAAGATAAAAGCATCCATCAGATCCAAAAAATACGTTCAACTCATCGAGTTTTGGTACTCATCATCTGTACATATACACATCATATATTTTATTATTTTATTTTATTTTATTTTTTATAAATTAATTGAATTTTTTTACTCATCATTTATATATATATATATATATATATATATATAACATGTGTTATATAGTACGAAGATGGTGAATAAAATTTTTATTTTGTTTATATTTCTACCACCGGTAAAAACATATATGAAAAAATTGAAAGAAATCTTGATTACGTGATGGAATGGCTCTCTTTTCCGGACCATGATTTGGAGACGGCAAAAACAAAGCTGCATGGAGTAAACTAGGTTTGAATTAATTTTCTTCTTCTGACCAAGTGCTTCTAAATTTCCGTGATGATGTCAGGAAGCATCAAAGGCAGCTGCAGTGCAAAAGCAGAAGCAGAAGAAACAGAGATGCTGCAGATGCAGTAATAATAAGAACAAGCTCATCAGGAGAGAGAGAGAGAGAGCGAGCAGCAATAACATCCCAGCCATTAGTTTTATCCATGTAGAGAAAGATTCTGAAACCAGTGGTGTCTGCAAAAATACCTTTCGAAACTATCAGCCCAACAGGAACAAAACCCTATTTCTGTGTCTCTGAAATCTTCCAAGTTGTTCTTCCCTCTTGTTCTTGTTATCTTTCTTGGTCTTTCAAAAATGATGAGTGCAAGTGCAAGAAACAGGTCTCCTTTCACATCAACTCAGTGGCAAGAGCTTGAACAACAAGCTATTATATTCAAATACATGATCTCAGGAATACCTATCCCACCTCATCTCCTATATGGCATCAAAAGAAGCTTGGACTCTTCAATTCCTTCAGGGCTATTCCCTCATTCTCCCAGTAAGCATGTAACACGTGATATTCTCATAGTCTTATGATTTTAGTGATAATTTTAAAATATTTTTAATTATTTCTCTTTTTTATGAAAATTTTGGTGTCTGGGTGTGAATCTGTGGGTGCAGTTGGCTGGGGATGTTTTGAGATGGGAATTCATGGCAGAAAAGTAGACCCAGAACCAGGTAGGTGCAGAAGAACAGATGGAAAGAAATGGAGGTGCTCAAAAGAAGCATACCCAGATTCCAAGTACTGTGAGAGACACATGCATAGAGGCAAAAACCGTTCAAGAAAGCCTGTGGAAGTTACCTCAACTGCAACAACTACCACAAACCTCTTGCCACCCAACCGAAACCTTCCCATAAACACCAGCCCTTCTTCAGTGAGCTCGGGAATCAATCCCCATCACCATCCTTATAACCATGAGAGCACTCTTTATCCCTCCCTTCATTCTCATTCCTCCTCTTCCAAACCTCCAGTTTCTGGTCTGTTTTTTCAAGATAACACTACCCCTCAACTATTTTTGAACTCCAGATCTTATTCTAAGGGTGATAAAGATTACAGGTTCGTGTAACATACAAGATCAAAAACTACTTTAATTTCTTCTTCTGTTTTACATTTTTCTTTTTATATAGCTTTTGTGGTTAGTGACCGTTGATGCAAATAGTTGTTTTCATGGAGCAAGGGAGGGTGTGGATGAGAGAGCTTTCTTCCGGCCAGAAGCTTCAGGGACCGACAGAATCCTAAATAATGATTCATATCAGAGATATTTAACAATGGACTCCTATAAAGGTTACTCCCACGCACAGTTTCAAGTCCTACTGATAGTGCAAAGGAACAAGATCAGTAACATTGCTTTGTTCTGGGTGCAGATTTCAACTCACCGGAACTACTTAAAACTGAGAAGGAAACGGAAACACATAAGCCAATGCACCAGTTTTTTGGAGAGTGGCCACCAAAGAATACAGATTCCTGGCTTGATCTTGCATCTGATTCTAGAGTCCAAACCGGTAATTTCATCTCAATATTACTTTTCACTTTTTTTCTATGAATTTTGCCTCAGCTTGTTCCAGTTTTTTTACATACATGATGTCACTTCTACAGTTTGATTGGTACTTTTTTCTTGGAGCAGGTGATTGAAGTCTCAATACTGAATATTATTTATCATGCCAAAAGAGTCCTTGTTGGTGGGTCAATAGACTCAATACCCTTCTTGTGGCTAGGGGAGCTTTCTTTTGCTAAAGCTGCTTGAGATGAATAAAGTAGGATCACAGCTGGGAGGATTTGTGTCTTTTGCTTAATTTCTTGATCAATATATCCTCCTTATACCTAGAGAAACCTTTCTGGGATTTGTAGAGATGCTTGTTTCAGTTTAAACATCTTCATGTGCTTTGGGTTCTTTGACATGAGTAGTAAAATCAAGCATCTTTTCATATGGATCGTGCTTATGCCAATATTTTTAATTTTTTTTTTTAATGCAAAGTTCATAAATGTAAACGCATTCAAATAGCATGAACAGTGACTTGGCTTAAACACCAGCATCGAGATGGAGACCCTCGTGTTTAGCCATTCTGATGTGCTGCTAAAGTTAAACACACTGAGTTCCTAGATTCCGTTTCTGTCTATATATTGCTTTATAATGAGTCATCATGTGCGCTAGCTATTTCCATCCTAAACTTCATGCATTGCTTTTGAGAAAATAGCATTCAATTTCTGATGTCAAGATTTGCTTGTATCGGACAGACACAAGCTCCATTCACGAAGGATTTTACAGTACATGCAATCTCATGGACATGTACTTAAATTTATTGATTGTCCAGCACATTTTAAAAAGGACATAAAATACTATATACTAAATAATTTTCAGCCATCCAATTAACCCATGTGAACGTATTTAAAAAATCTAAAAAAATGGACAAGATCATTTTCCTGGAGATCACTCCCACACTGAGTTTTTACATGAAACAGAGAATAGGTTAAGCATGCAAGTCAGAGTGTTGAGGAGGGAAACAGTCTTTATATGCCTCATTTATCTTTGTAATAAGATGAGTGAGTTAAGATAGAAATTAAAAATTAAATAAAATATTATTAAAATATATTTTTAATATTATTTTATTTTATGATTAAAAAAAATTAAATTATTTATATTATTTTTATGTGAAAATCTAAAAGAGTCATAATAATTAGATGAGATAAGAATGATAGTAAAAACAAACAAAACCCATTCAAAATTCTTTGTTTCCTGTTGAGAGTAGCAACGTCAAAACAAGGAAGTAGTCACATTATTCCGAACTGAGTATTGAAGGTTGAACAGGATCTTAGGTTATTTGACAACGAGAAATTCCTATTCTTAAAAGAGAAATGATAAACCCACAATATTTTTTATAACAATTTACATAAGATAGGTTGTAAAGTAGGAAAATTTTATAAAACAATTTACAAAAATATATTTATTTTATAACTTGTGTTATATAAATATTGTGAAATATGTTACGTATATATCACTTCTCTTCTTAAAATGATTGTAATGGACTTCGATTATAACATTACTATATTTATTTTTTTAGACTTTTGGTGTATGTATAATAATATATGAATTAGAACTCTCCTGAGTCATTATAGTAGATGTCTCTGTCAGCCACTGCCAATGCATAACCCAGCAACCACGGTAACGGCCACCACCCTATGCCCCCTCTCAGCTGATACCTGCCATGGACCCTCTCATCCAGTGTTGATTGTGCCACATTCTATATAGCGAGATGATTGTGTGGTGTATAGAGTTTTCCTGTTTCAAATGTCAGCCTGTATTGATCACCATTTCCTGCTGACACGAATGTTTCAATACGTAAGCCAAGTAACTGCTGCAAATAAAAATCCCCTGCACACCTAAAGCTCCAAGAAATACCTAGAGGGCTACAACATAGCTCATCCCCCAAGTGTGATGGCCTACACATGCTTGGAAACTGTAGTTTTCCAATTAACATATAATTCTTACCATCCAGTATACATAGATCTGTGTCTAAGTATAGGATGCATACTGCCAAACCGTCCAAGAGCAGTAAACATCCTTGAAAAGTAGAGAGATACTTCCTCTCCCGCATACCTTTTTGATGTATGCTCTTTTCCTTCCAAGTTCTTTCACAACTGTTGAGAATCTCTTCTCCTGGAGAAACGGGCCTACATGGCCAAGTAGCTAAAGGCCACACGGTTGTGCTAAGAGATTCTAAAGCCATCTCCCTAGTGGAGGATTGCTATGTACTTGGATTTCCTAACTCTCAACCAGTACGAGATAATAAAATTGATAACCATGGGTTCCAGATGGTGTGAGGAAATTTCATCCAACTACAAATTTTGGTGAAGTATATATACATGTTACTAGAGGACTAACCAGTAACCACAGGCTAACAAAAACATTCCTTCTGATGGATCCACATGGTTCTAGAATAGAAATGGTGTAAAAGCAACACAAACAATAGTTAACATGAAACTTCAGTCAAGCTGTATACCATGATGGTGATATTCCATAATAATAAGTGATGAATGTAGGTAGTGTATGATATTCCACAATGCTTGAAAATGGAGTATCTCTTGCTGCTTATATTTTTATAAGACTCCAATTACATTATTGACTAGTTTTTTTTAAAATAACAGGCCATATGCCTTAAATCTTCCATTAGAGTATTACAAATGATATCAAAACATATCTTAATCAGAGATGTAAAACTTGAGTCGAACCATCTAAAATGGATTGGGCTGACGCAGCTGTTGGGAATATAAGGAAGGGAAATTGAAATCCTATTTTGATATGTGATAAAAGTAGATATAATACATGAAATTTCACATTATTTGGAAAGGAAAATACTTTTGGAGAATAGGTTATATGGGTTGAGCCTTCCATTGAGGCATTGCAGCTTTAGTCATGATTTAAATTCTTGCATGTAAAAGACTATTCATTTACCATAAGTGACATGAAGTCATTAAAGAGCTAATCACTTAAAACATCATTTGTTGTATAACACGCGAAGAGCCAATGAAGCAGGGACTAAATATCATTAGCTATCGCTCATTTATGCGTTTCAGCGAAGGCTATATATATATGCATGATAAATGGCAGAGAGTTACTATTGATACTTTGTAGGAATGCTACAAATTAAGTTCAGTCTTATGAAGAATAAATCAATATTTGAAAGCAAAGGAGCTAGGAGGTAGCAATAGGATATTCTGTCAGAGTTAAAAATAGAATGAAAAAGAAGTAGCAAGAGGACCTGGCAGATGAACCTGTGTCGCAAGCTTCTACTCATGGAAGATTTTCCACTAAATAAGCTTGGTCTCTTATTAAGGCCCATGAACAACACGTGCGGTGGAGCACATGGGATTGGCACAAGACGGTACCCTACAATATTTCAAAAACTCATACATTCAGCTTGCCTCATGCCGCGATTGCTGCTCTAAACTACCATGTGAAACCTTGGACCATGTTCTTTTCTCAAGTGGGATTGCAAGTTATGTATGGCATTATTTTGCAGGGCAGGTTGACTCAATCGGGGGGAATTAGAAGTTGGAGGGAGATGGCCTATTGGTGGTACAATAAAACTAGCATGGGGAACCCGGTCAGCCTCTTGATTGGAATTACCCATTCCTTTATAAGCTGGGGGATTGTGACTTAAAATATGCAATGCTCAAATGGATGACAAATACAAGCACTGACAGAGTGAATCGATACCTGATTCGGAAGCTGATTCTTATGTATTGAGATAGTAAGGCATGCAGCCTCTTCCATTTAGGTCTCCAAAGATGTCACAATAGCAATGGTTGAAACCAAAACCTGCTTTGATAAGTTGAGCGTTGGCGGGAGTAGTTTTGGTAGTGTGTGGAGGTTGAGGGTGGATGTCACAGGTGGTTTTCTGGCTGCCTTCTCTAGACGCTATGGCTGGAATACCAACACTAAGGCAGAGGCTCAGACATTTATGGATGGACCAACTTTGTGTCAAGAACTAAAGCTGTGTATGGTGGAGGTGGAAACGGACTCCACGGTATTGGTTAATTGGTGGTCTCTATGAGATTCACCACCGGTCGGCGAGGGGAGTTTGGGAACAAATTTGACACTTAGCAACTTCCTTCACCAAAGTTCTCCAGCATAAATATAGGGAGGTCAACCAAGGGGCTGAATGATGGGGCAAGCAGGTGTATAGAAACTTGTTTTAATGCTAGTTGCTCTCCAAAAAAAGTTTTACAGGAACAATGAGGCTAGATAGAACAGGCCTGCTAACTATACATTGTAAATGATCTATGGTTTTGGTTCACTTATGGGAGTACATAGGGTTTTATAATTGGTGTGTGCATTTTGGTTATATTCCCAGACTGCCTTAATATGCAACCATGATATTACTCCACCATAAGCGAGAGTTTTAACAAAATTGCGGGATCTTTTCCACAGAGAGAGAGGTAGCAAAGGAAACAAATACAAGTACAACATAGGGAAATAAAATACCGCAGCTCAATTGTGAAATCAACAAAGGTGCAGAACGATTTGAATAGTTTCATGCTAAAGTTATACTAAAAACTTAAGCCATTTCGATATTGGGCTGTGACAACAAAAGCATCTTTCATCTCTTTATGATTTGACTAGAATTAAATCTCAGATTTGTTGCCTTTTCCTACTCTTATGTTATTTTGAACTCTCATTGATATAATCAGAAGATTAGTTCATTTTATGTTGTAGTTTGTTTGACAAAAACTTCCTCACATCCGTTCATTGTCAAGTTTCTCTGTGTAGCGCGGAACTATATAGCCTTTTGAGTTCAGCATCCATTTAATGTTGCAAAGACTGCATGGTTCGATGGGAAAGGACACTGGGAATTTTCATTGTAGTTCGTTCTTCCACGATCCATATCGTTCACAAGTTCAGCAGACAAACGAAAGGAAGCATAAAAAACCCAATATAGGGCTCTTTTATATCAATTATAAGCCGTGTAGTTTAAACCAAAGAACAAAGTGATAAACAGGAACTCAAAAAGAACAATATATAAGTAAATTCTAATCAACGTTTACCACATTTACAAATGCCCGATGTTCCAATCAAGCTGCAATTCATATCCTTCCACCATCCACCATCCACCAAAGACTCTAGATCCGATAAAAACCCCTCTAACTATTTAGCAAAGAAATTTGGTATTAAGTCCAAATTGCAATGCGTGCCGCCGCCGAAAATAAAAGAATCAATGAGAAAACTGACCACCTGGATTTCAATTCAAGAACTGGTCTCGTAACTGTCCGTGAGCTTCAGAAGCTGTCTTCTCTTGAAAGCCAAGAACACCACCACACCAATTTGGAGGATCGCAGCGATAACCACGAATAAAAGTCCAATCTTCTTCCCTGTATTCATAGTTTTCTCCGGAGGCGGTGGTGGCAGCTTTTTCCGCCCCCCATCTTCTGGTGGTGGAGGTGGTCGTAAACTATGATACGGTGCAGGAGGTAGTGGATCCCGTGGTCTTAAACTATTATAAGACACAGGAGGTGATGGCAGCGGAGGCGGCAATCGCGACACAAGATTTCGTGAATACGATTCAGCAAGGAAAGGAAGAACGCTTATGGCGAAGCCAAAGATTTGGAACACCAAGGCTGGTAGTGGTTGTTCCATGGAACAAGAACAAAAACAAAAACTGCGAAAAAAAGGAGTTTTACTTAACTGGGACTTGAATTAGGACTTCTAGAGCCTTGTTCCATCTGGGTCCAATCCCAAACGACTAAATTCCTCCTATTCAGCTCAGAATCCAGGACCCTTGCCTACCAATTTACCAAAGAGCTACGGTCTGAACATTGAAATTGTTTTTCGAATCTGGGTGAGTCTGACTTTGTGTCGCAAAATCAACCAAATGAGTCAAATGGGTTTGGTCCGATGTGGTTGACTCTTGTATCGGAGGATTATACAAAAATTGATCAAATGGGTCTGGTCTTGAACGACGGATTTCCGAACCAAATTTGGGGGAAATCATGAAACTAGGGACATGAAGGAATCAGGATGGGGTTTTGTATATGGGATTTCCTTTTTCTTGATTGTTGCGAGGAATCAGAAGAATGGGTCAAATGGGGGGTCGCAAGGCATTGATTGAATTGGAACGTGTAAAGAGGGGGGGACATTGTGGAAGTTTCTTCTTCACCTTCTCAGAAATGGAGGGGAGAGAGAGAGAGAGTCTACGCGGGCTTCAACAGTTGGGGGGGGGGGGGGGGGCTAATTTTGGGGAATGATTGGTTGCCTAGAAGAAAAAAACAATTTTTTTTTACGGGGCAATATTACATACCGCCTAAAAAATTAGATTATTTTACAACTCAAATAAGAATAAAATCAAAAATTTAGTTTAAAAGAATCAATTTACAAAATAAAATTTAAAAAAAAGATAAATATTAATTTTTTATATAATTTATTTCATAAAAATATTTTTTAAAATTTAATTTTTATAAAGTTATAAAAATTTTAGAAGGTCAAAATTCCTCAAATTAAAAAATAATTTCGTCTGTGAATTCAAGTAATAAATAAATATAAAAATCTTTATTTTAAAATAAAATTAATTAAAATAAAATTATTTATAAATAAAAAACTTTAAAAACTTTAAAAATTTTAAAAATTTATTTTATTTAACCATAAAATTTAAACATTTTTATATAGATTATAATTTTTTTTTTTTTACGAGTTGATCATGCCGGAGAGGGCGAGATTGGTGTTTAGTGAGTCAGTTGTGGTTTCCTCATTTTCCGGTTATTAATTAATCATATCGGCTTGAGAGATTCAGGGACAGTAATTACATAATATATTTCATAATAATATATTAAATGAGAAATATTTTTATAAAATATTATGTGTATAAAATGTTATATAAAATTATTTTTTATTTATAATTTGTTATAAAATGTGTTATATAATTATGTTGTGTATTATTCTTTTAATAAAATATAAGTCTCTTTAGTGTTTTTTTTTTTTTTATTTTACATGATTTTGATGGAAGATTTTTAAACTTTTTTTTTAAAATAAAAATATTTATAATATTATTTAAAAATTATAATATTATTTAAAAATATTTATCTAATTATGAAGTAAAAAAATTTTAAAAAAAATTAAAAAAAAAAAAGAGAGCGGTACCACTAGGCGGGCACCCCCAACGGGCTCCCAAGCTCCATATTATAAACTCCACAGCAACAAGCAAAACGATATGCTTCACAGCTTCAGAAAAACAAAAAAAAAAAAAAAAAAACAAGCAAAACGAAAAGGAAATTTCTACTCCCAATTTCGGTGACTTTTTATAGATTTTTGGTTTTTTGTAGTTTTATATGTAGTAGTATAATCCAAACAAAAAAATCCGCAACATTATTATCGAATATGAGTTTTGACATTGAACCTATTATTAAATATATCAAATATAAATTTAATAATTTTATTTAAAATAATTTTACATTCGACTCATTAAAAGAAAATCTTAAATACACTGTGATTGTGTACCTTTTTTTTTTTTAACTTAGTGATTAAGTAAATATTATTTAATAATATTTTGAATTTTTTTTAAAAATATTTAAGAATATTTAAAAAATGATATAAAAGATGAAAAAACAAAAAAAAAAAAAATCATTTGCACTAACAGTGCATTAGGGCGTTGCACTTCAGCGTTGTCTGTAGTACTGTTCCTCATTAAAACCTACAAAATTAAGAGGATCATCCTTCATATTTGAAATATTATCATTTTCATGTTAAAATATTTTTTATTATCTTTTAACATGTTGTTGGATAAATAAATTATATGTGTTTATTAATTTTATAAATTGTATATTATATTATTATTTTAATAAATTTAATAAAAAATTATAAATATAGAAGTATTGACTTTCCATTTAATTTATATTTTTTATCAAATTTTAAAAAAGATTTTAATATAATTAATGCTAATATCCTAAGAAAAATCTTCCATCCAGACATCATTTAAAAGGATTTTTTGCAGACACCCAATAATTAAGCGCCACATCACAATCCCCCAAAAACCAAATTCACCTACATTACACCTAACCAAAGGGCTGAAATTAGGTGCCTTGAAATCGAATCCCGAAGACACGTGGAGTGGACGCGGGTGCATGCGTTTCAACTCACTTGTTGTCTTGTCATTTCTTGCCGCCGCTAACGAAGCCAACCGCCAACGACAAATCCATTCTCTCCGTCTCCCAAGGCTCATGGCCTCAAAACCCATATCACAGTGGTGATAAAACGATGGGCTACCAAAAAATTAAGGATTTTGGGCAACCCATTGTTTTATCAGAGAAGAAAGCTCTGAACAGCAAAGGACTTTGTCAAACAAACATAATGAACCCTCAAAGCAAACACAAGGACCTATTTCTTATAGACATCTTCGAAACTTTATGCTTTTTCTTCCTTCTGATCAGCTTCAGGATGATCTTTGATAAGGTCAATTTGATTATCTTGAGCGAGTTTTCAACAATGAGATAGTTTTCAGCACAATGATTTTATTTTAGTTTCTTGTGTAATTCAAATTGCTTTTAAAAGAAACATACTAAAGGAAAAAGAAAATTTACATCGTGCTCAACGAATTTTTTGGGTCGCGTCTTACTTGCAAAGGAACAAATAGGAGACAATGATCATACTGTTCCAACCTATCATGCCATGCCCATTTTTTTGTTAGCTTTAGCTAGATCTTTAGAGACATTAGAGGAGAGAGTAAAAATGTGGACATAGATTGAAGAGTGGAAAATGATGGGAGTGGAGAGAGAAATATTTGAAACTGAATCGAAAATGGAGAAGTCTAGAAGGTGGATGACCTCAGGGCACTTTTGTAATTTAACCAAACTTTTAGAGTAAATTATGAAATATTTCATTTCGTGCACATACAATTTGTGAACAGGGACTGTACCTAGACAGACCGTATAAATATTATACAATTATTTTAATAAAGTAAATAAATACAGAATATACATAAAAATAATAAAATTTTAAGACTAAATTCTACTCGTTTTTTGAAATAAGAATGATGTCACATAGTTGTTAGTTAAATAATTTTACGCAAGAGCTTTCCTACTTATCATTTCATACATTACATATTATACTTATCTCTTTTTATTTTATTTTATTTTATTTATCTTAAATTAATTGAATTATTATATTCATCATTTATATACTACATATTTGATAAAAAAATTAAAAAAAAATTATGTGTAGTGTGGTGTAGAGATGATGTTAGAATTCTTTTTACATAATTATCTATAAAATATTATTTTTAAAAGAACATTATTTGAATGGCTTTGACTTAAAAGTTAAAAGGTATTTTATATAAGAATTATGCTTGTATCGTTTTTCCTAAGTAATATATGCTGATTAGGGTATGGCATGTTCACAACGGCTAAGATATTAAATTGTGTTAATAATATTATATAAATAAATAGTCTTTTATAAATATAATCTTTTTATAAATATGCTTTCATGTAATAAAATAAGAAAAACTATATTATCAAGTCGGTGTGCAGAGCACGCATAAGAAAGTGGTTTTATGATATAATTTGATTGTGAAGATAGATTTTTAAATTTTAATTTTATAAATTAAATATCATGTAATCTATTTAATTATATAAAAGCTAAATCTTACTTTCTTTACGTGTCATTTACGGCAAAAAAGTTAGAAGGAAAATAAACTATTGAGCGATCAATCTGTTAATGTTGTTTGAAATATTTCTCAAAATAGTATGTTGAAAAATCGCGTCCCCTAATTTTCTCATTCACCACTTAGAGAATCAATGATATACAAATGAATGAAATATCATGTCACAAAATGGTAAGTTAAATGGAATCATGTCTTTACAACTTCGAATTGCTCTACAAAAAGGTTGCTATTGCCCCCTCATATTGGTGAGGAAAGTTGTTCTAAAGTCTTGGTCATGGATTACATGACGTCTTCCCCTTGGTTCCCCCTGCTTTATGAGTCGTATTTTCATTTTTGCCAATCCAGATGCGTTTCTATTATAATGCAAAGAACTTTACTTGGGCGTCGGTGACTTTCAAGATCTTTCTCTGCATCGATTTTGCTGTCATGCATCACAGTTTGAGTCCAGATTTTCTCGAAGATCAGGAAAAAAGGATTTGATCGCTCTTCAATGATGTGCACATACAAGTGGTGAAACTTACTCAAAGAATTCAAGAAGGCTAAGCACTAGGATGAGGGAAGTGGGCCAGCCAAGATGTCGTATTACAAGGAGATTGAGGAGATTTTGAGGAAGGGAAGTAAGAATGCGTAGTACAAGAGCCCCATGTCGCCTAAAGTTGATGCCTTATACAGTTCTTGGATAAGGGTACGAGTTTAACCTCTGTTTCATACTTCTTTTCTTGGAAGAATCAGAAGTGGGTTATAACTGAGAATACGCTATTGGACAAAAGTCCCAATTCTTGGATGTTTATTAATTTTAATTTCAAATTGGTTTGCTATAATTTTTGGTGATATGTTTTGTTATTGGTGTTTGAATAGTTGATTTGAGTTGATTTGAATAGTTAATATAATTTATGATAGTTATATTAACTATTCAAACATAATTTTATTCCAAATACAAATATATGGGCAGTCCACATATATAATTTTACCTCACATGTATTTGTGAAGTCCACGAATAGTAGAGAATCATTTGAGTTTATTCGAATAGTTAATATAATTTCTTCGTGATATGTTTTGTTATTGGGGGTTCTGATGTGATAATGTTGGGGGAAGTTTGGATTTCCTATGGATTTGATTGATTTTGAAACATGGGTTTTAATTTTAAGTATATTGCTTTTCTTTGTTTTTATCTTTATAGGATTTTCATGTCCCATTTTCGTTTCTAAACTTCTGTTTTGCTTTTTATCTATTTTGTAAATCTAAACAAATAGATTATGGGTTAAATTAGATTAGGTTAATTTGAACTATGCAAGCTTCCGTTATTTCCACAACTGGTGTATAATAATTTTCTGCCTGAATGTTTGGAATTAGATTGTTACTTAATATTACTGGCATAGTTTTTGCTTCTTGATCAAAACAACTAATACTATTGGTATCACTATGCCAGTAATATTACATGAATGGGTTAGGGTTAGTTCATTGCTAGCCCTCTGTTGATTTTTGTTTTATTTTTGTTGATAATTTTTTTCTTACATTCTACAGTTCAGGCGGGTAGCTAATCTCTATAGTTCTGATATCCTATTTTAATTTCTAAACTTCTTTTCTACTTAAAATGGATGATGTTGATTTGTATTTATGATTCTATTTAATAATCATTTCAAATGTGGTGCACCAAATTTATTTTTAAGTCAAAACTTCAAACTTTGAAAAATCGCATTTCACCTAGAACTATCCATTTTTTTAAAAACCTGAGTCCCTTACTTGGGTGTTTTACTTATTATATATAGACATTTACTTGCAAAATAAAGAAAGAAGTTGGAACAAGGCAAGAAGTTTTGATGTTGTGGATTGTGTTTTTGTTATGCGGAGACTGAGAGTAACTTATAAGTTGCTATTACGATCTTTGGATTGCTATATATTTTATAGCGGTTCAAATGAGTTTGCAGTTGATTACCAAACATGCAAATAAAAAAGAAGAATTCTGCTTATTTCTTGAAAGGTTAGGAGCAATATGTTACAAGAATGCAGAGGAAATTACACTTCGAAGAAAAAAAATAAGCTAATAAGAGAATGATAATTTTATTTTTATCCTTTTCTTTACATTTTTTATCGTGATTTTCTGCCGTACTGGACGATTCATTTACTGTTAAATTAGAGTGATTGTAGATGCAATAATAGAGAACTAAACTTCTTAGCCTTAAGAATTATGTCTAAATGCTTTTTTACTTTTATTTTTTTTCCTTTCCAAGTGCTTTTTGATTCTGAAATGGTGTGGTGGTTGAATCATGTAGTTGAAAAGATTTGACACCCTCTCTTTGCAACTCCAAGTCTGAGATCTTTGTGGACTTTTCTCAGACTTTGAAACAAGCCTCAGTGGGCCAGTCTATACCTTTAAGGCTGAGGAACAAGAATTTTGGCAGTAGAAGGCTGCCTTCAGGTTGCTCTGTTGTGTGCAAGGCCATGTCTGTGAAGTCCCCAACAGTGATCGAACATCTCAACATTGCTAAGGATGTTACTCAAGTCAAATAAAAATCCATTTCTTCTTATTCTTGAAGATAAGTTTGAGAATTATGAAGTGGATCTTTTTGGCTTCTTAGCCATTTTGATTGGATTTTTGGCTGATTCCCAGATGTAGGTTACTAATGTGAATAATTATGTTGCTTATAAGAACTATTAGTAGGAACTATGTGGTGGATTGTCTCTCCTTTATTGACGTTTGAGCATTTGAGTTAGAGAATTTCGATTAGATCCTACTGATTAGTGAACGTTTTAGAGTTGGCGAATATGTCATTCGTGTTCTTTATTGCATAGTTTAATGTAATTATAGTTGATTGTTATGTTTTACTTAACAAGAAAATTATAATTGGTTGTTATTGTTATTCAAAAATTTCAATATTGATGTAAATGTCATTCAAATCCCCCAATTTATTATTATTAATTTTTAGAATATGAAGTGCGCCATTTGATTAATTGAGAATATGAATGGGAATGGACAGATATTTAATGCATGGCATTTGAACATGTAATTGGAAGGAACTTATATATTTATATAATTTCGTTGAATCTTAGTATTATTTTGTGGCTATTGATAAAGTGAACTGTTATTGCAACTATTATAGCAAAGTCTCGAGGTGAATTTACTAGCGAATGGAGATGAAAAGTGAAAACTATTACTTTTTAAAATCACTTCGAGTTAGTTGTTATGTTGACCAGTAAAAAGAGCGAGTTATTATGTTACTTCATTGGATTTTTGGTAACAATAGTTGATTTTTTTGAATTGACTTGGAAACTGGGTTTACCTTTTTCGTGGGGTAATTTTGTTCTTTTTATATGTTGCAGAATCCAACTGTTCCCATATGCATTGAAAACTTCGTGATTGGTTCAAATAAAAGCTGCAATTTTACTTTGATGGATTAGAGTGTTAGTGGTCATCTATGCGGAATGAAGCACACGCAGGTATATCTTGGGCTTGAATTTGATTAATTGGAAAATAATTGTTGGGGTTGACGTGGAATCAGGCATGTTTTGCTCACAAGCAAGCACATTTAGGTGTTGGTGGCTTGGCTGACTATGTTTGTGCTAAAGTGTACTTGGTTTTTTGTGTTTATGGAGCCGAAATCTTTAGAAACACATTCATGCCATATGACTAATTATTTTTTGATATGCTAAGCGTGATGAGACAATAGTTTTAGATTAAAATGATCTAGCATATGATTGGAAATGGAAATGTAGCTAATTTTATAATTCTTAAAATATTAAAGAATTTTAATTGTATTTTTAACTAATTCTGTAAAAGAGTTTGAGATGAGAAGTAGATTTTGTTTCAATATAAATACTAATTTATATTTAAGTATATTTTGTTTCAAGTTTTGTAAAAGTAGATTAATAAATTTTTTTATAAAATTGTAAACTTATTTGGATAATATTTGTGTAGAGTGTTTTTTAGATTTTTATAAAATTATGTAATGATTATGTATAATAAACTGTTTAGAGTTGTAAAATTCAACATAAATTATGATTCACGCATTGCGTGGATTGTAGGCTCATATAGATAATATACTTTACGGACCGGCTTTATAATAAAATAATCCATAAAATAATATCAAATGTTGTGCCATATATCATCTCAACATTTTAAGATTTGAGAAATAATATTTATGGTCATAGAGTGTTCTAGTCTTGTGTATTCATTTTTTTTAAATGAGAAAATATAAGATTCACAGAAAAAGAATTAATTTTTTAATAATAAATCTCATTCTTTTTAAAAAATAATGCACAATATTTACATAAATAATAATTGTATTTAGTATTAAAGGGAGGTTTGGATTCAAAACTCATTCCATCTTATTTTATCTCATATAAGTATTATAATTTCATAAACTTTTAGTTAAAATCTAAGAAATAATTTAATTTTTTAATTTTTAAAATAAAAATAAGATTACAAAATAATATTTTAATAATAATTTATTTAATATTTTTTAAATTTTGTATGTTATCTTCTTTCAATACTGTGCGCAGCTCTCCCGAGCAACTCTGACCCTCTTTCTTGGTCACTACGTTCCCTCTTCCTCCATGTCTAAACAAAAAGGCCATTGACTTTGACAAATCAATGAAAAACACATTTGGTCAGAGAAGGTGTGGAAGCTGACAAATCAACTCCTAGCTCAAAATTGGCACCGTTAGATTAAAAGATTAGATGAGATTATGACATGAGATTAGATGAAATTGATTTCGTTATTTATATAATTTTTTTAACATTTTAAAATATTTTAAAAAATATAAATATAAATATTTATTTTAAAACCATATAATAATTAGTCTATAAAATTTAATAATCTTATATATTAGTACGTGGAAAACATGTGAAATATGTATATGCTATCATATTATGTGTATTTATTAATAATATATAAGCATATAATATATTGTTATGGTAAATAAATATCAACTAGTTAGATATTAATATTAATTTTTTTATTAGTTATTAATTTATTTATTTTTAAATTTTATTCAAAAAATTAAAAAAAATCGAGCTCGACTCGAGTTCGTTTGTGGAACGAACTCGAGTTCAAATTAGAAGTTTAATTTATCGAGTCGAGTTTAAGAAAATATAAATAAAAACTCGAGCTCGGGCTCAAGCTCGATTATTTTGAGTCGAGCTCGAGTTCAGCTCGACTCGGCTCGATTACAGCCCTACCTGGCAGCACACGTAAATATTGTAATATTTTTCCTTTGCCATTAGTTTTTCTTTCCTCTAGATTTTTCCTTGGTAAAGGTTTTAACGAGACATATTTTTTATAGATGGTCATTTAAGGGGAAGTTTTGTAAAAGTCAAATAAGAGGGGCGGTGAATGACCACCCCCATCCCTTTATAAGTTTTTCAAAAACGAAGAATGAAAACTTCAGCTATTGATTAATAAAAGTTCTAAATATTTTCTCTTGCAAATCCTCTTGCAATATCATTTTTCTTCTTCAGTTTTATAACAATTACTTTGTAAACACAACAACACAAATTTAAGAGATTTTCACCTAGGTCTCTTGTTCTTAAGCAAATGAGAAAGCCTCCAGAAATACACACCGAGGGAATAAAGTTGCCCAAAATTTGAACTAAGCTAATTCTTCAAAACCTTTAGAGAATAAGGGATTCTTTTTTTTTTTTTTTTTAAAGCAAATTGATAGCATTAAAACTAGGCAAATGATATAAGAGGAAGGGGTGGAGGTCCCCAACAATCGTCCCAAAACAAAAAGTAGCAGTGCAAAGAGGTGGTAAAAAAGAAAAATGAAATGGGTTTCTTTGGGACCAATTCATTGGTCCCTACCATGCCCTAAAAGGATGCCGTCTTAAAAAAGACGAAAATAAAGTTTTTTCCAAAAGGTGAACACAAGAATCAACATTGGAGGCGGTGGAACCACCGCAAGAAGAGATGAAGATGGCAAAAGCATTGTCGATCGTTGTCTAGGTATAATTTTTGGGTGGGTCCACGACCATTCGAATAAGATTATGGATTATTGAAAGCAGGAACATAGAGCAGTCACTGAAAGTGAGACTGAGTCACTGGAAGTCAACCAACACAAGTGGCAACGACGTGTGCAGCACGCGCGCTTCTGGGAGTGGAGCACAAACGGCCAGATCCGATGGATCTGGTGCCTCTGAGGCCAAGGAAGCCGTACGTGGCCTCTACAGTCACCCTGAAATGCATCTGGGCATAAGCCAAGCGCACAGCAAAGGCCTGGAAAACATAAGCCCTCCCTCTGAACTTGTGGATCGGCATTTAGGGAAGCTGTGGCGACGACGCGTGTCGGAAGAGGAATGCCAGATAGCATCAGATCGGTGACGCCCGATTCGACTGGAGAAAAACACACAAACACAGACCAGAAATTGACTAAACCTAAGGAATTAGGAAAATAAAGGACTAAGGAACATGAGAGGGGAGGAGGAGGAGGTTGGTGCCGAAGCACCAAAACCCGTCCGCCCGATAAGGCAATAGTTAGTGTTCTTTGGGCTCAAGAGAGAAACGATAGCTTTTTCTAGAGAATAAGGGATTCATTCTTAAATGTTTCAATATGATATGGAAGATTGATATTTCTTACAATTTTTTACTTCAAAAACATTTTATAAGCACATCATGCGAACCCCAGTATTATCATTGTATATAATCCATATGTTATACATATCTCTTTCAGAATTATAGAATGTATTTCAATAAAATAAATTGTGAAAAATACTAATATGATGCAGAGGGATTCAAATCAGATGATACTAAGTTGTCAGATTGCACGTTGATGGTGCCGGAATACCTTGAGTTAGTAGATCAGCGCAAATGTAGCAAGTGATCGTGATATTTTTCTAGTTATAACAGTTTTGGGCGTATTCCAGCATTTTGGTAATAATTTTGGCTACGAATATCAAAATCGCGCAATCTGACAATTCAAAAACACTTTCTGGCACGAACGTCGTGGTCATTGAGCTATGCTTGGTGTGGTCTTTTTTTGAGATCGAAATCCACTATTTCTCATTTCGAATCTCCAATTTGTCTTTTTTTTCTTTATTTGATAATATTTCATTTATCATTTAAGAAGTGATTTTGAACACAATTTGGGTCAAATTTTTTGCATATTGCTTCTTTTATTATGGATTTGATTTTGGCTTGATTATTGAGATTTTTCTAATTTTGGTAAAATTTTGATACAAATGATTTTGGCTATATAGTCCAGCTTGTAGACTGATTTTAGGCATTGCTTGATTTGATAATTTTCAATTGAACATGAGAGGTATTTTCTATATGTTTTTGGACGACTCTTTTACATTCTTTCCTGTGAACCATCTGTTGAAACTAACTTACAGAATAATCGTTATTTTATCTAGCGTCATAATCTTTGACTTTAGAGTACAATGATTGTCTTTAATTTAAATATCCATTTGATATAAAACATGAAGGATATTAATTATAAGAGTGACGCTAGGGGTCGGACCAGCTGCTAGGGGTTAAAAAAAAGCCCACCAATTATCAGTTGACACATGTTGAGCTCAAGAAATGAATCTATGTTTCCCTCATCTGATCTCGTCATTTCCAATTCCCTTCCTTAAGTCATTCCCTTGTTCCCAAGCCCCTCTACGAGAAAGCCACCCCCTGTAACATGCTCGAGTCTTCTATCAAGCCATTTTGTCCCCCCCATTTCGTCCCTTCTCCCTCATTTCGTTCCCCTTATTTCGTCCGTCTCACAAGCCTTAAGCCCCTCTCTCGCATCGGTATCAAGCACCTCTAGTAGCGGTCTCACATTGGTGTTTAGCACCTCTAGCAGCGATCTCAAACCCCAGTCGCAGCCGTCTGAAGCCCCTTCTGTAGTTGTTGCAAGTCTTGCAGTTACACTCCTCTTTCTTTATCTCGATTATAACTTATAGTCTGGAAACCCTAGGTTATCTCGCATCTCGCATGATTTGCTGATTCTGTTAGGTTTTCATCTTATTCTCTAATTGATCTGTGCTTGTAACAGATTCCCAAAACCCTAGGTCTTGCATGGCAGATGTTGCTTAAACCAAAAAATCCTAGGTCTCGCACAAATTGGTTATTCCAGATATTAGTTTCCTATGTTAATTTTCAATCTTGTCTCACATAAACTGTCTCGCACAAATTGCCCATGTTAATTTTTAATTTGATCTCCACTTTATTTTATTTTGCACGTTAATGAATCAAATTGTATATTTGATGGAAAAATAGTGAAAATAGTTATTGAAAATGAAGTTGAAGCAAAAACAGAACATATTGTGATTACAAATCTCTTTTTCAGATCATGTTGTATATATATTTTTTTTTTGGAGAGAGATCATGTTGTATATTTAGTCTAGGTATGTGATTACAAAACATAACATATTGCATATTTAGTCTAGGTATGTTTTTCATTTCTCTTTTTCAGATCATGTTGTGATTTCAAATCAAGCTCCATGGTAGATGAATTATCATATTCTCTCTTAAAACAAATATTGATGTAGAACGAGATTATGTTGTTAGCTATTCAAGAGATTTGATAGACATTTGTGTGACTAAAATTATATACTCAAACATATTTGCCCAAAATAGGGTTTAGAAAAGGTCAAAAATTGAAAGTAGAATTGGTTTTCTAGACATGTTGCTATCATTCAAGTGGCTGGAGTAGTATAGTACATTATAAACTCAAAGTAGCTGATCTATGATGCGGCAGATGGAAGGATGCATATGCTAAACTGAAAAATTGTCTTAGAATAAAATTTTCCCCTTTTTTCTTAACAAGTTCAACACACACTCCCTCTTTTGGGTCTCAAATATAAGACCTCCCTCTCATCACATTCTAGATTTCCTAAATTCTAAAACCAGCTCATTGGCATAGATGTTAAAACTATGTTGTAAAGTATGCATGCCCAAAATTTCAATTTTTATTTACATCTTATTAGATTATGATTAAATGTTTCCAAAAATATAGAAGAATATATAACCATCTTTGCGGTTGTTGTTTATTTACTCCCCCATCAAATTGAATTATTGAACAAGGCATCTTTGATTAAAAAGTGATGATTGTCTCAGTGTTTTACTATTTATTTGTCTCCAACCTTGATAGCCCCTAACTATTGCTTAATTTTTAAAGCAAGTGAAAATGCACCATCGATTCTTGAAAAATGAAAATTCATCTAAGTAAACATGCATTGAAAGAATCATTATCCTAAGTAGATTTTTTTTTAGAAGTATTATCCTGAGCAGACGACTACAGCAATTTGCATATTTCAAGTAGTTAATGGCTGAACAGAATTGAGGAAGAGAAATATCCACACACACAAAATGGTACTTACGTTGGGGCAAGTTTCAAACAATTTTCCATGATTATGTTGGTTCTACTGCTTCACTTGATTTCATGATGTAATTATAAAAGTATTTTGATTTCATAAATATAATATAATCATCTATTATATCTTATTTTAAATTGTAAATATCTTATGTTCTCATTTCCAATAAAACATTATAATTATGGACGACTTTTCAATATGATGACAGGAAATGAGAAGTTCGAGTTCAAAATCTAGTTCAAGTTCTTAGACTGCAAGTGGAGAAGAAGTACAAGTGAGTTTTAAAAGTGTTATTCTTGTCATATGTTTTTTTTTTTTATAATAATACTTTATGTAATTTTTATGTATCTCAGATAGTGCTACGTCTCATGTAATTAGCTATACCTTTGCAAGACTTTAATGTAAGATTGTGTACTTTTATTATAATATTTGTGATATAATGTGTTTTGGTGTAATTTTTATTGGCCACTTCGATCATTATACGAGTAATATATGTTGTCTCAATAGTAGAGTTGAGATCTTTGTCTTCTAAGTACTAAGTTTAATAAGACTTATCTTTAACTTATAAAAAAAATAATGTGTTTGAAAAATTGGCCTTCACAACAATAATGCCTACATAATTATAGTATCAAAGTATTATTATATTACTTGATGTATAATTGTTTTATTTTTTATATATATTATTTATATAATTATAGTTGATATATACTTTTCATAGTGCATTTATATTATTTATACAAATATAGTTGTATAAATTAATTAACTATAATTGTATAAATAATATAATTATTAATTATTTATATATATTATTTAGTTTCAAAGTATTATTATATTATTTGATGTATAATTATTAACCATATATTAATATATTAAATACTTTATTATATTAGTTATAACGTATGGTATAGTAATTATAATATATAGTTTTATAACCATAAATTTATAAATATATAAATATATAACTATTAATTTATAGATTAATAATCTATAAATATTAACTATAATATATAGTTATTACTGTATATTAATATATTAAATACTATTGCAATTTTATATAAGTTATAATATATAGTATAGTTAAATTAAAATTGTTAGTATTAAAATAACAACATCTATTATATTCGTAATATACTATGAATACTAGTATAGTTTTATGGTCTATACATATTTCTTAAGTTATAGTATTGGACTATTGGTTATAGTACTAGTATAATATGTAATAGTTATAACTTCTAGTACTACTATTATATATAGTACTACTATATATAGTATAGTAACTATAATATATAGTTTTATACCATGAATATATAACTATTAATTTCTAAATTAATAATCTATAACTATTAACTATAATATATAGTTATTACTATATAAGACGTACTATATAGTTATTACTATATAAGACGTACTATATTATATTACTATATAGTCCTATTATAATTATTTTATTTTATTTTATTTTGGGATGTAGCGATAATATTTCTAGTTCGAATTTATATATTCAGTTTGCACTAGAAAATTTCAAGTTCAATCTTGTTTTCACAAGTTCGAAAATGAAATTTTCTAGTTCCAAGATGAAAATTTTCTAATTCAACTGAACATATAGGTTCAAACTAAAATTATAATACTGAACAAGTTCGATTTGAAAAATTTTATTTTGGAATTTATATTTTTAGTTCGAACTCATATGTCCAGTTTGAACTAGAAAATTTCAAGTTCAAACTTGTTTTTACAAGTTCATGAAATTTTCTAATGCCACTTGGATATATATGTTCGAACTAAAATTATAATATCAAACAAGTTTGATTTGAGGATTTTTATTTTAAGATTTATATTTCTAGTTCAAACTAGACAAGTTCGAATTTATATGTCTAGTTTGAATTAGAAAATTTCAAGTAAACTTGTTTTTATAAGTTTGAATATGAATATTTCTAATTCCAACTTGATATATATGTTTGAACTAGGATTATAATATCAAACAAGTTTGATTTAAGAATTTTTATTTTGGCATTTATATTTCTAGTTCAAACTTAAATATCTAATTTGAATTAGAAAATTTGAAGTTCAGATAAAATTTTCTAGTTCCAACATGAAATATTCTAGTTCGAATGGAATATATATGTTCAAACTAGAATTATAATATTGATAGATAAGTTCAAACCTTATTATATATTATACTATAACTATAAATTTACAAATATATAACTATTAATTTATAAATTAATAATCTATAACTATTAACTATAATATATAGTTATTATTATAATATATAATAGTTATAACTTATAGTACTACTATATTATATAGTACTACTATAGTTAAATTATATTTATAGCTATTAAATATAGTATATAGTACTAGTATATATATTACTACTAATAGTTATTATATAGTATTAATTATATTAGTACATTACTATATAGATTAATTATAGTTGAAATATATTTATAACTATTAACTATAGTATACATATTACTACTAAAAAACGTGTATTTTCAAATTAAATTTCCACTTTATTAAGTTTTTAAATTTAAAATTTTTGAACTTTGCTATTTATAATTTAGGTTTCTCATTTTCTAATTAATTTTTTTAATTGGATATTTTTTTCTTCTTAAAAAACTCATTCAAAAAAGAAATCTGGATAGAAAAGTCATATTCATCATTACAATCGAACTTGGACAGAAGAATCAAATATATGATATTAAAAAATTAGTAATAGAAAGACCATATATTAAACAACACATCTTAAAAAAAAATAGTCATGTTTCTATTTCACTATTATAATAAACAATGTTATAGCTATTCACTGTGACAATAACAACCATATTTCTACTTCACTGTTACAATAAACAATGGAGTTACAAAAAATAACTTCTTAATATTTTTCTTCATATTTTTACATACAAAAAATTATATATATTAGTATTAATTAATACTATATAGTACTATATGTATAGCACTATATTATATTATTATATAGTACTATTATAATTAAATTATATTAATGAAATGTTTACAAATTAAATTTCCACAAGCCCAGTTAAAAAAAGATGTGTATTTTCAAATTAAATTTTCACATCATTAAATTTTCAAATTTAAAATTTTGATATCTCATTTTCTCATGCTGAATAATACATGGTTATGTCCAACAAAACATTTGTTGACTATCTACTTTCCACATTTTTTTTTATTCTCATAATTGTTTTACATCCAATCTTTGTCTCATTAGATTCTGGCATTACTGGATCTTCGACATTTACTATTACCCGCCAGTAGCCTTCTCTTAAGCAAACATAGTTTACTGCACAGAGTTTGATCTTCTTTTGACTTTTGGGTATGATTAGTCTGGATTGAAAATTCCGTTCACCTTGGATATGCCTTGTAGAATACTTGGGTGACTTCAACCGCCTCAAATTCTATAGCAATGAATGGCTCAGGTGGACCTCTACTGGATGAGGGAATCGCATTCACTCCAGTTTTGACATTGACTCCATCGTCAACAGGAACCTCATCACCGTCATTAACCTTATCATCGACATTAACTTCATCATTGACATTCACATTACTTTAAATGTCACTTTTAGTCCGGTTTTCATTACTATCAAGATTATAAAGTACTGGTACCATTCATAAGGAAAAAAAATATGTTCAATGGTAATTTATATGACATTATTGAGTAATAAATAATGTTGTCCATATATAAATTTTTTTTTTTAAAAGTACACCAACACCCCCATCCCCAACAGAAATTAGAAGAGAAGATAAAAAATAACAAAGATATAGAAAAAACACTGAATACATTATATATGAATAAACAAGATAACATCATATATAAGAGATGATATTATCTTTTTATTTGTTGCCTTGATCTATTAGTGAAGTGTTTTCACTTATTTCCGTTGTTTATATATGTATGGTTCAGCTTGAGGCAGAAGGACACATCCTTAAGGCTACTTCAGCAGTTGAAAATAACAACTTTCATAATATGCATCATTCTCAAACCAATCCCTGCATGGAGTGCCAATTACCCGAGCCCGTCTTACAAATAGGGTATGCTACTTATATTTAATTACTACAAGTTTGTTAACTTTATCATTTTTCCTGGCCTTTTGACGTACTCCTAAAGTAGTACAGCTTCTTTATATCTAGATAAGTAATACTTGAAGAATATCATATGATCATAACATAGAAAGAGTTAGTTTTTGAGAGAAATCATGCTTAAATATTATTTGATAACACTTCATGTTAATTATGTTAGGTAGAAGTACTAAGTTAATTTTGTAATGATTTAGTCACTTTTTGGAACAGCTACCATCATTATGATCCATATGATCCATCTCATGAGGGATCGTCTGCTCAGAAGAGCGTGCAAGCTAGTGGTGAGGCTAACTTCAACTCAGGATGGGCTCTTTCAACTCCGTTTAAGTTCTAAATTAGACTTTCATGCATTTGATCAAATGATAGTCTAATTATACACACATATATGTATTTATGGCTTGTGTATTGTATTTGCACTATCATGATCTCCAACCTACCTATTTATTCATTATAAGTTACATGGTATATATGTGTGCGTACGAGCTAGAGATCATGTTTAAATATTACACATGATTTACTAGTTACTGGTAAATTGTTATAATTTTTCTCTCATTTTTTTATAACATTTTTCCTAGTTTTATTTTCCAATGTAATGCAATAAAAACTCACGCAAGAAATAAAAATACTGTATGCTAATTTGTCGATCAGAACTAGGATTAATGAACACAATGAATGAAAATAATTAAGATTGGCGATTCCCTCTATTAATTAATATATTAGGATCCCATTTCTTTGGTCTCTGCACCAAAGTTGGAATTTAGTAAGATCACATATGCACTATTGTTATTTTTTGGACCCATCTTTCCTTGTCTTTTTCTTTATAAAATATGTCAATTTCCTTTTTTTGTTTGTTTTAATTTGGAGTTGATAATTTACCCACATGCATATGGAGATCGTGTGTTTATACTTCCAGTAGTTTTCTTTTTTCTTTTTTCTTTTTCAATTTCCTTTTGTTTTCATTTATTTGTTAGTACAATACTCGAATTGGTATATATGGACCTAGTTGAATTTATTTTATTAAGGAAAAATAGATTTTTACATATTTGCCTCCTCCAGAGTGACCGATACAATCAATTTGTTCATTCATCTTATCAAAATTTAAATAAGAAAAATTTTCCATTAATTGGTTATAATATTACTCTTGAAACACCAATCAAATAGCAAAATAGCAATAAATACCCATCAAATACATCTGACCAATAGAAATCCATTGAAGCATTCTGTCAAACACCTGTCATGTCAAAGATGAAAAATACCTTAGAGACATTAGGACCACTAGAATCAACCATGAATGACTGTTACTTGGTGGTTGGGATGCATGACAATGGACTGGGTCTGGGTTGCGAAAAACAGGGATATCGGATGCCTTTTCTTTGCTGCGATGGTTTGTGCGAAAATAGGGTTGTCGGGTGGAAGCTTGGCTATTTGACGGGAAAGGACTGTCGGACAGAAGTGGTTGTCGGATGGAGTTGTTATGCAAAACTCACAGAGGCTACATGGGCTTGTGTTCGACGTGGTTGGGTCTTTGAGTGAGGGAGATGTAGATTATTGAGTGTGGTTGGGCTTGAGGGTTGTTATGTGCATTTATGTTACATGTCACACTTTAATTGGCTATTATTGTTGGACTGTTTTTGGGAGAAGATTGGACCGATCGGTCCCCAAGAAATTTCTAATTATATGATGCAGGAGAATCCGAGACAAATGATGCTGAGCTGTCTGATTGCACGTTGATGGCGCTGAGGTACCATGAAATGGTGGAACAGCGTAAAGGCCGGAAGTGATCATGATCTCTTTCTAATTGGGGGAGTTTCGGTTGCGTTTCAATCTTTTGGCCATAACTTTGGCTATGGGTGTCAGAATCACGCATAAGACCCCAATTCGGAAAGTTCTTTTCGACGCGCACGTTGTCCATATCGAGCATGGCTCCGTGTGCATTTTTTTCAACTTCAAATTCTGCTGTTTTCCCTTCCGAATCATTAATTTTAGTTATTTTTTACTATTTTTGGTAATATTTCGTTTGTCAGTTAGGAAGTGATTTTAAACCCGATTTGGACCGAATTTTTCGCAGATTGCTTATTTTATTTTGAATTTCAATTTAACGTGATTTTCGAGATTTTGCCATTTTTGGTAAAATTCGGATACAGACAATTTTTGGCTATACAATTTAGCTTGTGGATTGATTTTCGATATTACTTGATTTCCATAACATTCAGTTGAACCTCAGAGACAGATTCTCTGTGTTTTGGGCGATTTTCTTGTGTTCTTTCTTGAGAATCATCTGTTGAAACTAGCCTGCAGAATAATCATTATTCTATTTAGCGTCATTATAATCATGCCTTTTCTTTTAATTAAAATATCAAAACATGTCATTTTTAAAAAAAAACAAATTGACATTATTAGAGTATAATTATAATTCCATATTCCAATTCCATCCTGTAAGATGTGGCACATTGATTACTATTAGATAATAAAAAAATCATCTAATAAAAAATCATCTAATAATAATAAATATATCATATTTTATATAATAAAATAAAATTGAGATGACAGTATAGCGTATAAAATTATAACCTACGTTTGTTGGTACTAAATTAGTGCATGGCCCAGAGTAGTTTAAGCTAAGTTCAGTTGGTATGATCTATATGGTAAACTGCACTAAATTAGTGGATTCAGTTGGTATAATCTATATGGTAAACTAGTGGGCTGGCCGAAGCTGACCAAGCCCACCAAAAGAGTGAAATGTTACCATGTATTAGACTTGGAAGGAAGAACCAATACAAGATATGTGGGCTATGGTAATAATTCAAAGCCAGCCCATTCAGATCAAGAATGGACTATGGCTATGAATTAATTACGGCCCAATAACAAAACATGACAAAAAGGAGTCGTACAAGGTAATGCCAGTGACCCCAAACAATATTTGCCGAAAATCCAACAATTTGCGGATATGATATCACTCACTGATCTGCCTCAAAAACTCACCATCTAAAATTAAAACAAGAATTTCGCATATAAGATTTTAAAACGAAAAGTTGCAATCCATGGAAAAATGTAATTATTAGGTACTTTGTATTAATTTAGGTGATCTATTTCCCATACGAAGCCACTTAATTAACGAACAAATCTGCTTGCAATTTTATTATAAGAAGAAGATGGACGAGCACTTTAGGAGATGATCTCAGATGCAAATTTATAAAGAGTAATACGGTATATAATCGTAGATTATATAAACATTATGTAATTATTATTTTTTTTTAAAAGTAAAGTTTGCTATTAAAAAAATTAATTTTTTAATAAAACTGCATTTTATTCATTTTTTAAAATGATTACACAATAACCTAATTAACGAAAATTAGGTATCGTTTGTATTCGAAACTCATCTTAACTCATATTCATTTTATTATTATACTTTTATAATTTTTTATACAAAACACAAATTTCTATACTCATTTTTCAAATCTCAATACACATTTTTCAAATTCTAATATACTTTTTATAAATTAATTTCAAAATAATAATAATATTAAAAAATAAATTAAATTCATCTTAATTCATCTCATTTTCAAATCTAAAAAATAAATATCATTTCTCATTTCATTTAAAAATGAGCTGCAAGGCATTAACAATTTTATTATTATTATTATTTTCTGCAAAGTTGAGAAAAACAAACCCTGAAAGTGGCGGAGGATGAAGAGCAGCAGCAAGGTCACATGGGGGGTGAGAGGCAGCAGATCACTTTACTACAACTTAGCTTAAACAGCAAGAAGCATGTTTGGCCGAATCCAGGGCACCAGCCGCAGCATCGCAGACTCTTTAAATATGTCAGCACAAAACTGTCATCTAGCTAGCTTAGCCAAAGGATCTCAGAAATTGCTTTGCTCTTGTCCCATCATTCACAACCTTCTCTCTCTCTCTCTCTCAAGTCTCCCACAGTAAATAATAAAAATAAATAAACAACCCCCCCATATAAAGAGACTGAAAGTGATATTAGGGTCAAAATGGTATTTCCATGCCAGGTTGATTACTTTTGTAGGGTGAGAGATAAAGAGATGTTGGAATTCTAGAGACAGGAAAAGGATAATGAATGGAGGGATGGGGGGTACCTTATAATTTACATGTTGGTAGATACTCTTATGTATATAATGCCCCCCCCATGCATGCCTTGGAAATTGATGTTGTTATATGCATGTTTTCCTTTTAAACCTAGCAACACTTACGGCCACGCACAGTAACCAGTAATTATAAGGAAGACTTGTCTTCAAGTACTACTGCATTCATGCATGCACGAGAATTAATGGCTATCGATGAGAGACACTCAGAAATAGTTATTCATCTACTATTAGGATAAATTTAACAGACCTATAATAAAATTAATAATTTGTAATCAGTTATTTTTTTTTTTAAATAATAATAATTTTTTATTTTCATAATAAATAGTCATGTCGGCTCATTTTTTTTAATATTACCTATATTTCTCAAGGATAACTATCGAGTAGAACATAACAAAACTCGATTAGTCTTGTCTCTGCTCAAAACATAAATATCAATTCATTTGTATTAATTTGGATAAGTAGGAAGGTTGGTTAACAACTTTATTTGCTTTGTTTTATAACGTGAAGATGATCATCAAAATGGTCTGAACACGTGAATTAACCAGAGGAGAGATCGAAATCCAAAGTAAAAACAAAAAACACAAAAATAAAAAAACAAAAAGGGTGTTGAATGTAACTTTTGGACAATAACAATTACCCATCTTCATGAACTGTCTACCATCAAAGCAACCAAAGCACAGAGCAAGAAATACCTATAGCTGGTAAAAGGGTTTGGCAGTTTGCAGATCAGGCTGATTCATGACCACATTCCCAAATAATAAAACTGAACAACCCTAAAGTCCTACACTTAGAGGGTACCCTAGCCCTAAACGCTGAGGCTACAAAGCTTTACATATCATTCATAGATGACATAGGTGTGTAAACAGGTCGTAAGCAGCATGCAGCAGAAGCAGCCAGCAGGAGTAGTGATGATGGAGAAATGTCTCTGCATGAAGTATCTTGTTCTGTAGATATTGTCTCTTTCTCTGCCTGTATTTTAACTCTTTCGTCTCTCTGCCAGGTTTATCTGCTAGATTATTATTTTTTTAATATCTGGATACCTCCTTCTGCCCCGAATCTATCGCTATATTTTCTCCCTGCCATCAATCTCTTTATCCGTACATATTCTCCAACTGCTAGGAGTCACGGATATCAAAAATTTGTACGTAAATCTCCTCTTTAATTAATTAATTAGTTACAATTTAAAGAGAAAACGAAAATGAATGTGTCATGATACGTACTGCTAGTGCTGTTACTTCAGTTTAATATTTCTTTTAAATGTATGTAAAAGGCAGAATCCCTTTCACCCAAGGAAGTTTAAAGTTTTATATATTTAAGGTCAATTTAAAGCTTGAATTGAATTGAATAAGACGATTAAGTTGTTAAAACATTATAAAAAAATAGATATTAATAAATAAATATGTGCAATTAAAATAATTATATATGATTAAAACAAACTAATAATAATTAAAATGAATTATTTGTGATTAATAAATAATAATAAATAAATAATTTTCTTATAGTGAAAGCTTGATGATGAGCTCCACCCCCATTAAAATGAGCCGAAGACACTACCTAATCCATCCTCTTACCTTATTGATAATGACTCCAAGTTATCCAACATCACCACTACCATGTTGTCCGAGGAGGAGCAAAAAGACAGATCAACAGGGCGAGGGACTTCATGAGCTTGGAGATCACTTATAATAGATCAGTAGTGATAAAGAGGAAGTAGATGAAGTCGTTGAGAGGGAGGAAATGGGATCCAAGTTGGTACGGACAGTGAGCAGAGGTACCTAGGGATGATCTATGTCTTTGAGAGACAAGGGTTAATAGAGACATTGAATTCCCAAAGATTCTGTGTTTTTTCCGCATTTAATGTGTAATTTTATGATCAATATGTTATAAATATATTTGATTTCTTAAAAATTAATAAAACACTAATTTAAAGCATAATTTGTAATCAATAATATTACCGTGTCTCAGTTGTATCACTCATTTTACTTCATTTTACAGTCTTATTTATTTCAGTAATTCGGAAACCCGCGTTACGGCCCCTTTGCATACTCGGCTCAAGTCAGCCAACTTATTTATATATATTTAAAGAACAAACAAACGAATGAAATATCATGAAAACACAGAAACGCGGAAATGACCAAATCTCGAGTTATCGCATAAACCTGCTATGCCTTACTAGTCCTCAACAATAAAATTCTTATGACAAGACTATAGATACTAACACTCAATATATATTTACATAAAGTACAAAGTCTAATACTTAGATACTAACAAAATAACATGCAACTACAAATGATAAGGCCCAATACAGCCAAAGTAGCGTCCGTCCATGCCTCATTTTGGCCTCGAGCTCTTGAAGCACCATCTCTCTATTGACCACCACCACCATCTTTCTATTGGATACCACCATCTGATCTCACTTCTGGATTTCATCGATATTTTTGCAAAGTTCAATCTTCATCTTCTTCACATTATCTATGATATCAGACAGAGTAGCAATCATTCTGCAGGTTAGTTTTAACAAATAATTCACAGAGAAGATTACAAGAAAATCGTCCAAAATACAGAAAAAATATCTTTAAAATTCAACCGAATATTATAAAATCAAACAATCACCAAAATTAGTCCACAAATAAGACTGTATAGCTAAAAATTGTTTGCATCGAAATTTTTTAAAAAAATAGCAAAAGTTCGAAAATTATGCCTAAATGAAATATGATATAAAATAGGCAATCTGCCAAAAACCTAGCCCAAATTAGGTTCAAAATCATTTCTTAATCGATAAATGAAATATTATAAAAAAAAATTAAAAATAATGATTTGAAAGGGAAAATAGCAGAATTTGGGGTCGAAAATGACACACACTGAGCGTAACTTGGTGGCTACGGCGTGTGCGCTGAAAAAAACTTTTCGAATTGGGGTCTTATGCAGATTTTGATACCTAGTAGCCAAAATTATAGTCAAAAGATTGAAACGCATTCAAAACAGGCCAAATTAAAAAAAAAAAAAACATGATTACTTACCACATTTTCGCCGATTTGCCAACTCATGATATTTCAGTGTCATCAACGTGCAATTTAATAGCTTAGCATTATCTGACTCGAATTCTGTTGCATTAGTCTAACATCTTGTTGAGCTCTTTCATCTTCATTAACAGTTCATTTTTTTCTTTTTCGAAGTTGGAGCTTGAGAGACAAATCATATTGGTCTCTTTATCATTTTTACTATTTATTTATCAGAATTTTTTAATGCAAAGTGTCTTTTGTGAGAGCGTCATTAATGTAGTGTATGGTTCAAGTTGTAAAGGCATAATGCGGTGTGACTTCTCTATTTGTTTGAGTATGTAGGCTTCTGTAATCATTCATTGATGTCCCTTTATTGGAGATCAAAGGCTTCCATTGCTTCATGCCTTACCTTATACCAGTATCCATGGGTGGATTGAGTAGTGTCCTGCTGTCCCATCAGCTATCATTATTTATTTTATCATGCAAACGAGTTATTTTGTGGATACAATTGGATCCTAGGTTGTATAATGGGCGAGACCTACTACTTCTCGGTGAATGATCGATTGGCCTTATAAGGGTGAGGGTAAAATCTCTTTACAATATTTATAAAATGAGTAATACTAGAGTGAATCCACACTCAGTACACTCACACTTACAGAGTACTGTTCACACACTCAGCACACTCACACTTACAGAGTACTTTTCATGTGAACAGTACTCTGTGAGTGTGAGTGTGCTGAGTGTGGATTCACTCAATAATTTTTCTTATAAAATTATATCAATTTACAAATATATTTTTATATAATCTATTTATATAACTATATTTCTCACTGTGTAACATATTAATATCCTATACTAATAAGATAATGATAAAGTTACTACCTTTCTATTATCTTTTTACTATTATTTTTATATATTTTTATTTATTTATTTTTCTTACTTAATAGTTAAGGTAAAATTTTATATTTTTAAATTTATCTTAATGATTAAAAATGTTAAAAAAATATTTAAAAATAATAATATAAAATTTCAAATATATCAAGAGTAATAAAGTGATGGTAAGAGAGTAATAATCCTATAATTATCTGTATTGATATATTGTAAGAACAATATTATATACACTTATAGAATATAAAAATATCACGTAATCATTTTAAATAATAATGAAGTCAAATGTTAAAAAATTAATTTTTTTTATATAGATTTTACATTTTATTTTTATTTTTTTAAAACAATTACATAATAATACATTTTACCATCGCAAAAATATCATTTCTGATATGAAAAATACTGGGAATCGGTCCGTCCGATCACCTTGAAAAACGGACGCCGGCGTTTCCGCCCACCCCATCGTGACCGCCGACGTCCGGTGACCCCAACCTTGCAACGACGGTGTTTGGAGTGGACGCTGGTGTCGCCCACCCCATCGTAAGAGTCCGAAACAAGTTTAAGACTGCGTGAGGCACACTGGAGATCGTCGGGAGCTGCCATTGCAGGAGTGGGGTCGCCGGACGCTAGTGGTTACGATGGGGTGGGCGGTGTCACTCACTGCCGACGGCGCCGACGCCGTCTGGGTTGAGGCCGAATACCCATTTAAATTATCTTATCTTATTTTTTTATCGTGTTTTTTATGAGTTTTTATTTTATTTTATTTTATTTTTTATTATGTTTTTTTAATTTTATTTTTTTATTGTATTTTTATTATATTTTATAAATTATTTTTAACGAGGATCTGATAGACGGATTCCAGTTTCTCCCTTCTGATATTGCAAAGTACCAAGATTGTTTTTTATATCGCGCGCCAAGTATAAGAGTGGGTTGTGGCAAACTGGATATTGATGAAAAGTAACGAAAGACATTTAAAAGAAAAATAAAGAAGCGAAAAGAAGAAGAAGACTGCAAAAAGAGGGGCGCATAACGTTAAAGGGCACGCATTTTAAGGGTATCATTACGCAAAGCAAAGCAACGAATACAGTATAAGGGGCTGGGCTGGGCGGGAGGGCTGGCTGGGCTTGGCTCGGCTTAGCTTGGGGCAGTGTTTGGATTCTTCTTTGCTTTACTTTTAACCAAAGTCGTACATGGACAAATAGTCAAAGGGGCTGGCTTTGCCCTCTCCTTTGACTTCTTCCTTGAGAATGCGTGCATTTATTACGTACACGGCGTATCTTAGCGACCGGGTGCCCTGTACTAGCTGCGATTCCATGCTGCGGCGCCTCCTGGCCACTCCATGGTCCCCACTCACTACCACCCACCTGCACCATTTTTTTCTGCTGCTTGTATTTTGTATGAAAATAAACTTTGCAGCAAATTTTATGTAATCTTATCAAATTCGAAAGAAATGCAGACTTATTTCGGCTTTCTTTATATTCTTATAAATATTTGGAAAATAGTTTAGCTATAAAATAATTTTTTAAAAATAATTTCATAATTTGATATAATTTAATATAATCTGTCAAATTATAATATTATTTTTATTATAAAAAAATCTAATAAATTAAATAAAATTAAGATAATTTATAAGATTATTTTTATAAAATTCTTTTATGCATGTAGCAGTACACTTAATATTTCAAGAGCCGAGTTAGCATTAGCAACACCACGTGAAACCAAGTTTAACCAAATTCAAGACTTGAAAAGTTTAACCATACAATTAAAACCAGTCTTCCCCCACTTTCTTTTGATAATCATGTTGAAAGAAAACCTGAAAGCATACGCTGCAATATTGCATTAAAAAAAACAAAAATACCTAAAAGACATGGAGAATCCTACGTACGTTCTATCTAGCTATACCATTAATTTACCAAATATTTCTTTTCTTCTCAAATCTAAGTACCCATGCCATTTTTTCCCTTGCCCATTGGCCATTCCCACGTACATATGGGGCTGAATCTGATGGACCAAAAGCAAGGCCACATTTCATCCCATAGGCATCCCATGTTCATTCCCAACATTATTGCCCATTTCATACTTCGACACAGCTTGGAGCTGCTGCTGGGAAAAGTAGACATGAGAATAGTCATGAGTTGCACCAATTCCAAAATCACTATTACTTGTTCCAAAAGAGCATCTTGCTGGGCTTGGTGGGTTTGAAGAATTCCGGCTGCTAGATGCCACAAAGGTTGTTGCACCAGTACTAGTGTTGGTGTTTGTATTAATCTCATGATCATCATGTTCCTCGACGTTGTTGTTCGATGTCCACAACATGTCGCCCAAATCATCTGAGGGCTCGCTGCTTGTTATGGCCAGAAGGGGCTGGGGAGGGGAGGTGGATGAAGCATGAGTACTATTAATCATGTCCTCAAGGCCGGCCGCCGGAGTTATGTCTTTTGGCGAACGTTTTGCGAGGTCACCGGCGATCAGCGTCGAGCTTGAGCAAATTCTCTTCACGTCATACCTACTCATATCAAAATTTGTAACAGCACTTGTTCCCCTAAACTTAATTGCCGCAATGTCGTAAGCCTCAGCCGCTTCCTCTTGTGTGCCTACATATAAAATTAATTACGCACAACTCTTATATATGTAAAAAATCAAACAAGCTGTGAAGAGTACTCAATTAATCTGTAATCATGATCATGACTTCAAATATATTGTATTTATTTAATGTAAAATATGAGATAATTTGATCATTTTGAATTAAGTAATTTGGAGGAATAAACAAAATATATGGATAAAAATCATTCTTCAAAAAAGCTGAATGCAGAAATAGCCGGAGAGATAAGTAAAAAATGAACTGGCTGGCCTGGCATGATTTCACCATTCAATTATTGGACCAGTACTTAATGAATTATTACGGGTAAGTTATTCATGATCTGGATAATACATCCAGTCATAGCTATACATTATTCATGATCGAACTCCTATAATTCCGACATGTAATATATAACATTGTTAAACCTTAATGACTGGTGGTTGAGTAATTTAACGCTTTGATGGCTGCCCTAAATGATTCAGTAAATACGTACTCATGATGAGGCAGGGACACCATATGCATAGTGTAGCTAGCTAATAAATATGGCTCATAAATTGAACCAAATACCATTTGAAAATGAGGTGAAACTCACTAAATGTTCCAAGGTACAAGTCTTTGTTTCCCGCAACCCTTCCAATTCTAGCTTGCCACCTTCCGTGCTGATGGTGTCTGCCAAGATAAAAGAAAATAAATAGCTTCAGGAAGAAAATAATAAAAAAAAAGATATTTGAGCCTAGGAATTAAAGCATGCATGTATGCTTGACAGATAAGGAAAGGAATGATAGATATCTTTAAATTATACACGAAGAAGACCTTTAATAAAATACCAAATATATGCTCATTGCCAAGAAAAATAAATCATATGCATGAGTACATTCATAAAAGTGTTGCCTATTATTGCCGCCTATAATAATTGAAAGGCTGCAGATGCAGTAAATAATAGTAACTCTATTATTAAAGTTTTCTGATCATATTATCTGCCATATAATATTATACCTTGTCACTCCTCTATACACGGATGCTCCTCTTGAAAACCCACTGCTCTTCCTGTCATAAGATTATATAAAAGAAATTAATCGAGAAAGAAAACGAAAACGAAAACGATCGAACTTACTGATCTATATGCCTAGTTAATTAATTGAGAAATATTAAAAAAAAGGCACCTTCTCAAGTTGGCAACAAATTCTTGCCTAGTCATGTTCTTCATTTCTTCAAGTTCTTTCTCATAGGTGCTTAGCTGAGATTGAAAAAAGGGGATGAAACAGAAGATGGATTCCATGAATATAGTGTTTGAACTTCTATAGAGGTTATAGTCTAGATTTTCATAAAGTGAAACCTCAACATACTGGGAAATTTATGTGAGTTGTTGGACCCCAATATTTGAGTGCAGCTAAATCATAAGCCCTTGCTGCCTTCTCTTCCTTGTCATAACCACCTGATCATCAGATACGAAAAGAGTTCAAATGTTTTTTTCTAGGACATGCACATCTTCCAATTCCTCACATTCTTAAGTATAATAAACATATATTAATTAATCTTTCATCAGTATAAGAATTGTTTATTTGTGATTAATTATTTTTATTAAAATAATTATTTTTAATTAAAATAAGTCTAATTGTGTCACAAATAATTATTTTTATTGTAAATAATTATGTACTTTATTTTTATTGTAGTGCATTATGATTATTTTATATTTTAGTTCTGAAAGAAAAGCAGGTCCAAAAAGATATATTAAAGATGTGAAAGATTCACCTACCCAGATAAACTGAACAAGTTGGAAGCCATCAAGGTGAGGACCCAAAAAAGGCAATGAAACAAATCGTCATTATATTTTCAAAACAAGAAAATAAGAAATCAAGTAAATATTAAAATATGATGGTACTCGAAAATCTAACTCTCACCTTGCCTTCCTTTCCTAGTCTGCCCCTCTTTTCTGCAGCTGTTATCCCACAGATGTGCCTCATATCTCCCAGTCCATCTATGTCTATAACACCATCACATTAAAAAAAAAAAAAAAAACCCACCGCTTAAGCTAGTTTATCCGAAATTGAAAGTATGAGATATTCAATATAAATCAAAATTTTAAAAATCAAATCGAACTTTTTTTTTAATGAATAATTCAAACCAGGACTTTCATCAAAGTAAAGCATAGAAAAGTCATAAGAATATCTTATAGTACCTCGTAACTCCACGATACTGAGAGGTTCTCTGCCCAAAAGTATCTATAGATTTCCGAGGAACTGGTTCTCTGGCAAGAGTCTTTGCCACGGGTCGCTTGCGGCCATCCCTAACTTGCAAAGGTGAAATTGCATCCAATCCATTCTGTGCAGTACTCGGGCTCATGGCAAGAGATAGTGAATGAAAAGTGCACCCATTTGCCTCGGCAAAAGATTTTCCATCGGAAAATAATGTTTGGCCCAACCAAGACTTGTACATACCATTACCGGTGAGTAGGGTTTGTGGGTTTTCATTGTACGGATAAGGATGGAGTAAGGAAGAAGAGTTTGATAGATTCTGATCTCCCCGTTCTATTTCTCCGTTTGTGTTGTTGAAGCTAGGGGCTATGTTCATATTGATTTTGGAGACATTGTTTTGGTCATGGTCCTCTCGGTTTTGGCAGTAAACTTTGGTTTGATCATCAGGTGGAGAGCTGGAGTAACAACAACCTAAGAAATCTTCAAGCTTTGGGCCCTCTTCATTTGGATTTGCTGCACCCATGGAATTCTCAAATCTCCAATCTACAAAGTCAATCACCAATAAGATAAGAACATCAATGACATAAGCACTGAAACTCTTATCTTTTATAGTTAATCGGTACATGCACACACACATATATATAACTGAAGCATAAAAAGAAGAAACCAGAAGCATTTGCATTAGAAAATATGCGAAAATCTAAGCAAAACTCACACAGATACACACAAAAGATCGAGAAAAACTTAAAAGTAAATTTGTCTAGACTTTGGGGGTTGGATATTTCATCACAAGCCGAATAAAAATGAGGAGAAAAGAATAAAAAAAAAAATCTTATCGTCGAAACATGCGAATTAAGATATATAGAGATCAAAGGAAGCAGATTTTATGCTTCGAAATCATTAGGCTTTCGGTAGAGTTGAAAGTTGACATGCAACAATACCATCATCAGCGCCATTAGAACGCCTGAAAGGATCAGCAGCACAAAGAGAACCATCAGAGCGCAAAGGCATGACAGACAAGTGAGAAGGAAAACCTCCATGGTCTTGGGTTTCTCTCCCAAAACCTTCATCAATCCTAAGATGTGGACTCAAAGAAAACCCCAGCCAATTACTCATGTTATCCACAAGATTCCAGACCACTCTTCTCAAGAAAAAATCACTCAAACCCAAAAGATTTTCGAGAATGTTAATTTCTCTCTCTCTCTCTCTCTCTCTCTCTCTCTAACAAAACTTGGGGTTTTTTCAAACTTCAAAGCTGGTAATGCTTAGCTGGTGGCCTGGGTGGAGTTAGATCTTTTTACTACTTCTCAGTCATCATGGAAACTTGATTTGTCGTGGTGGTGACTCTCGTATGAAAACAGAAAAATGATTTTCGAAAAATTACAAGCACTCCTTGTCTTTATATTCCCAGCTCTGTCTCTGATTTCCGTTCAAAGTCTTGGGCTCCGTGCCTCTCTTTCATTTCTTTCTCAGATTATGGCAGGGGTGGCCATGACATGAAGACGAAAAAACAAAAAAAGAGAGAGAGAATTCAGAAAGAAATTGAAGGCCGAATTGAATTGGGCTGTGATTCTGTACGTAAAAATCTGAAAGTATGACCTGTAGATTTACACCACTCGATGGCCCACAAAAGAAAGGAATTTTGATTGTACAAAGTCCATTAAATGGCAGGGATTTAACAACACTGCAAGAGTAGCAAAGCATGGGAAGGGACAGACGTGACCCTTTTGCCTTTTTTTAATATATTAGATTGTTTGCAGCCGATTGGTCCTCTTTAGGCCAAGCCCATGCAAGTTGTACTTTCTCCTGTATGAGTTCTGGGTATATCGATCTTAGAATTTAAATGATAGGAAAATTTCGAAAATACCGTCATGTGTTGAATTATTAGGGACGGTTCTCATCCCTTTAATTATTTTATAAATGACTCCATCACTATTATTTTAAGTCTTACATAATAACTTGTATAGTAATTTTAACGCCTATAAATATAAGTTTCAGTTGTTATGAAATTCATAAGAAAATATATAAAAGGAAGAAAGTTTCATAAAGTTTCTTAAGAGTTTCTTTTATATTTTTCTTGCAATAGTAGCAGTTTTCTTTTTAGTTTTATAACACGTTATCAATACGAAGTTCTATCGATACTGAAGCTAGTGGTCTCCTACTTCAAGTAAGTTTTTCAATATATTATTTGCAGTCATCGAGATAAATATTAAAGGTAACATTGCTGAATATTACTTGATAAAATTCTACTTTTATTTTTATGATAATGTGAATATATTTCTTAAATTCATTGATTTATTTTTGTGATATAATGTCAAATATTGAAATTTATTACTACTGACATTTCTGGAAAAATTTATATATACAGGATCCTTGATGAAATTCATTTGGATATGATGATGAACTTGGGAGATATAATCATAGAAGAAAGTCATGTGTCCCTGAAGGACTGTACTGTGTATCTCATGATGAAAAATCATCTTACTGTGTGAAATGAATTAAGAGAGAGATATAAACACCAGAACATGTAATCCTCTCAAAAGATCATTATGATTTTTTGCACTTGAAGTTGCAAGATTTTAAGAGTGGTATTGAATATTCTGCACTCTTTAAAATCAGCTCAATATTAAAATTATGCAGTGAAAAGGTCATTGATGATGATATATAAAAGAAGACATATTATTTTGCATACTTCGAATGTACTCCTGCAGTAGCAATATCGAAAGTGAAAGTTCAACAAATATTCTGAACTTTTATTTTGTCTTCCAGTGATTAAGCTAAATAATGAATTTTTGTTAATAAATCACCAGTTACGTCCTATTAATGATATTGAATTTACACCATTCCCAGAAGTGAACAGTGCATCCTTTCAAAGGAATTAAGGGCGTAGACGTGGTAGAAAAACTATAGAAGTGTTGGTTCCAAAAGCGACAACACTAAAGATGATAAAAATATATCATATCACCAGAAGTGATCCAACTCAGAGAAGGGTAAAGGCCCTCAGAATAATTCTTCATAGAAAGATGAAGATGTTTGTTATAGATGTGGTATGACTGAACAGTGGTCACGTACCTGTTGTACGGCCAAGCACTTGATAAGCTTTTATATATAAGCTTATTAATATTTCATCATGTTTTGAAATAATAAAATATTGGTGCTTGAAGCACGATAGAAATTATTTGGGATAATAAAACCCTGTCTAAATTTGATCCTCTTACAAATAAATGTGAACCAGAAGTTCAGAGGATTATCTATCTACAAAGTTTTGCAAATCAATTACATGATATATTTATTGACACTAAAAGTATTGTAAAATCATATATTACTGCTATTAATGCTTAAACAATAATTGAAATCCCCGAAGGACGAGTTGTTAAAACAGTAATAAATGAGTCTAAGATACGCCTGAAGCGTTGAAGACCTATTGGTGCACAAAAGGAAAAAAAAAATCGGTGCTCATGAAGAGACCGTATTTTCTGTATAAAATATAATCCTCCTGAAGAGGAAACCTCCTGAAGAGGTAACTCTGGAAGAATGTAACTCCTAAAGAGGTAACTCCTGAAGAGTATAATTCCTGAAGAGATAACTCCTGAAGAGTACAAACCTCCTGAAGAGGAACCTCCTGTAGAGGTGTTTCATGAAATGTTTTCCCCTGAAGAGGAACAATGAGATCTCAATACATTTCATGAGTACTAGAAAATTTATGAATAGAAATAAAACTGTTGTCGACAACATATATGATAACACTTGACATTACCAGAAGTAATGAAGAAAGTGAGTCAAAAACCGTCAAAAAATGTCGACGTAGAAATGATTGGCCAAAATGGAAAGCAGGCATTGAAATTGAATTAAAATCGCTAGCAAAGCGAGAGGTATTTGGACCTGTTGTTTAAACAACAAAATGTGTAATGCTTATAAAATATAAGTGAGTATTTATATGAAAGCGTAATGCGAAATGAAATTGTGCGGTATAATTTGTCGCACAACGTTTCTTGTAGAAACCCGAGAGCAGTTATGAGGAAACATATTTCTTTGTTATGAATGCAATCACATTCATATTTTTAATCGATTTGGTTATTACAAAAGGATTAGATATGCAGTTAATGAATGTGGTCACCGCATATTTATAAGGATCATTAGATCATTACATATATAAAGATATACGATACTTGAAGCATCTAATCCAAGTACATTTAAGAGTATGTACTTTATAAAGTTTCAAAGATCTTTATATGGGTTAAAGCAATCCGGACGCATGTGGTATAATTGAATCAACGAGTATCTATTAAAAGAAGGATTTAAGAATAATCCTATATGCCCATGTGTTTTATCAGAATCCGGATTTGTCATTATTGTAGTTTACGTTGATAATTTACCTTGTTAGAACTCCTGAAGAGATCACAAGGGCTGCTATAAATTCAAGGAATGCATTTGAAAAGAAAAGATCTTATTATTCAATTGATAGATGAGTTACAAGAATTTGAGACTTCTAGCCTCATCTCTCAAATGCATTTGCTCTTCATAAAGCAACATACCATCCTTATCTAAAGGATTAGGCAGTCGAAATGAAGAGGCAAGTAAGGATTTTAAATCCTTATTCTCTTGCTTTAAGTCTGCAATTTTTCTGTCAAACTCTTGAACGAGTCGTTGAAGTACGAAAACCTTCTCGTTAAGCTCCTCAATCTCACGATTTTTGGATTGTAATAGGTTGGAAAATCCAACAATAGAGGAGGAGTATCGGGTGCCGAGAGTCACCAGCTCATAAACGGCTTCACGATCTGACTTATTAGCCAGATCATTCGCTTGCTGCAACATGGCACTTGCGGAAGATGCATGAATAATTTGTAATTGAGGTGAAGGACACCTCATATGTTGATCGTGAGAAATAGTAAAAGGAAATTGATGAGCCATTGGAAATTTGTAGAATAAGAATACAAATACAGATGAATTATAGATATGAGAAGAAGATTTGATGCGTACTAAATAAAGTTAAAGACGGTTCTTATAGAAATGGAAAGAAGAACAAGACAAACCATCATCTCTTCAAATCTCACTTTACAAGATATGCTGGATGCATAATTTCAAAAGCCAGCGAAATTAATTATAGCTATCCCTATTTTCTTGTAAACGCTGAACATCTGCCGTTAGCTGCTGTTGTTGACTTTGTATCTGAGCTCTCTCTCGTTCTAGCTCTTCTACTCGTGTTTCAGGTCACGAGAATACCAGTCTACAAGTTTCTTCAGCTCCTTGTTTTCTTGTCTTAAATCTTTATTTTTTCTATCTTTAGTTGCAAGCGTTTGATGCAACTCAGATATTTGAGTTTTAAGATGATCAACCTCACTCGTTCTCGCCAATAATCTCTGAGACATGGTTGTAAGAGAGACAGTATATTAAGCACTGATGGTTCTTGATGCTGCAACAATTTCAGGATCAGATTTACTAGAAAGATATATCTCTGCTCCTATCATGGTGTTTACAGCCTAAGGAGAAAATATAAGTGGTTGAGGTATAAAATATTCATGGTTTAAATCTGGGACATTAGAATTTCTATAAGACATAATATCGTTCTGGATGAACAACAACTGAATCTATGAGGAATGCAGGATCTTTTTGCTGGAATAAACCAATGGTAAAATTGGTTATATTTAAACAACAACCTGAAGCCTTCAAATTTCTTCAAGATCTCGTTTGTCCACAATGTCAAGCGGATTTGATTTTCAGCCGAACCGATAATATTAGACCTCAAAACTTTTACAGCTTTTATCATACATGAATGGTTTCCAATGTTATTTCCGCCGTATATAAACAAGTTCTCCCTAATAACGCCGAATGAGGGGGAGAAAATTTTAGATGAAAATATTATCATGTTCTCTCTAATGCATTATTTAGATGGAAATCATGCTTGAATTCGTAATCTGTTATATATGCTGAAATAATATTTGCTTATTACTTGAAACACTAATGCATATTATCAGGGGGAGTTTAAGTATTACTGCAGATATCAGATTTCTATTAAGTCTGTCAACCAGATATTATTTTTCATCTTCAAATCACTTCGAGATTATTGCAATTCATGAAACAAGTCGAGAGTATATTTGGCTGAGATCAATGACTCAACATATCCAAGAATGGTATTGATAGCTCAACAATTTTATACGAAAATAATGCTGCTTGTATCATTCAAATCAAAGGAGGATATATCAAAGATACAATCAAATGATAATCTGGCAGATTTATTCACGAAGGCACCACCAACTGCGACATTCAAGAAAATTGTGCAGAATATTAAAATGTGAAGACTCAAAAATCTATCGTCATGCACTTTCTAGGGGGAGTAAAAGTCCTGAAAACTTGTGCTGATTGTACTATTTTTCCTTCGCTAAGGTTTTGTTCCACTGAGTTTTCCTTTGCAAGGTTTTAATGAGGCAATCTTAAAGCACTTGTGGATACATAAGAAGACTGTACTATTTTTCCTTCACCATTGATTTTTTTCCCACTGGATTTTTCTTTGGCAATGTTTTAATGAGGCAGATTCTTTATGGGTGGTCATTCAAGGGGGAGTGTTATGAATTATTAGGGGCGGTCCCCGCCTCCTTAATTATTTTGTGAATGACCCCACCACCATTATTTTAAGTCTTACACAGTAACTTGCGTAGTAATTTCAACGCCTATAGATATAGGCTTCAGTTGTTATGAAATTCATAATAAAATATATAGAAGGAAGAAAGTTTCAGAGAGTTTCTTAAGAGTTTCTTCTATATTTTTCTTGCAATAGTAGTAGTTTTCTTTTTAATTTTATAACACGCCCTGAATTATGATACCTATTGTTTTTTTTTTCTTTTCAGATTTATGGAATTATTCAAGCCCACATTAACATGCTTAAAATAATGGAGCTTAGCTTTGGGAAATATTAAACTACCATTTCAATTAGAAAAAGATCAGGTCCTTTGGGGGAATAAGTGCGATCAATTAGATATTTATTTATTTTATTTATAAAAAAAATATATTATATAAATTGACTGTAATCTGATATAATATATTCAAAATATAATATCCATAAGAATAAAGCCTCTTTGTCTTGTGCTTTGTTGAAACTTGATTTGGTTGGACTCGATTGTTTGGGCTCATAGATCGTGAGCGTCTAAGCCCTATTCCTCTAATGCCTAGTATTGGGTAGTGGTTAGGCACCATCGGCCCAAATACATGCTTGTTTCTGCTTTCAGAATTGGGGGTGAAGTTTCAACTTTCAACAGTTGAAATGGATCGGATACTTCCAAAGGCAAATAAATAGCCGCACCGCTTTGAAAGACACAAATCAATTGTATCAATTTTTTATTCTTATTTTTATATTTTGCGTATCAAATATATTTAAATGAGTGTGTTAACAAAACAAAGCATATTGGCCTTTTGTTTTACTTCAAAAACAAAAGCTAAATGTTTCAAAAAGCCTAAAAGTAGATCGGAATATTATCATCTCCTCTTTTCTTTTTCTTTTTTTCTAATTAATTATATTTTATTCCTTGCGTCCTTATTTATTGTCCAATGCCAAAAAGATTGTCGAAGTAGTAGATATTGCTTTCTGTAAAAACACATGGAGTCCATTTAAAAATAAATAAATAAAGACGAAAGAAAGAAAAGAGGCCCAAATTTTTGTACTTGGCCAGTTTCCCAGTCAAATGTTAGTTCCTAATGGTCATATACGTTGAACGTTTTTGCATTTGTATAATAACAAGTTCACGCATCTGAGAAATCAATCTACTTGGTCGTCCATCTAGAACAATATTTTTAATAAAAATAAATAAAAATGCATGCATTTTGATTGCGTAGATGTGCATGCAACCTCGAGTTGCTAAGATTATTTACATTGGTTTCGTCAAAATCTTTTTCAAAATTTAATAAAAATTACTACAAATTTTTTCATTAATTCAACATCTCTATATTCATATAAACTCTACATTGTATTTATTAAAAAATAAAATAATATTATTATATTAAGAAAATATAAGAGAAAAAAATGTGAGAGATTAAAAAGTATTAAACAAATAGTCTAACTCATGAATAATATACTTTCAAATATAAAGAAAAATGAAATAATACTGTAACTCAAAGTTTTAAAAGGTTTGGTTTGATGAATTTAATGTAGATGAATTTTGAATAAAAATATTAAATTTTACGTTTGATTTGACTTTTGATGAAGTTAATGTCGGTTCATGCACCGTACATTGTCGAGCAGTTTAATTCACTTTGTAAATAATGGTCCCCCAAGTGTCTTTCTGGGGTGCAACATGTTCATAAATTAAATAACATTATTATCATATAATATACGTCCAAATTCAATTAATATGGTACGATTGATTATTGATCATTAAACAACAAATAATAAATTAAAGTATTTACTTTATCTCACAAGTTCACAACCATGAAATGGTACGTACGTGTGTATAATTTGTTAGGCCATTTTCATATTTAAAAGATTTTTATGAACCGGACGGCCTCCACGTACGGTCCACACCATTGATCGTTGTAAATATAAAATAAAAAAGATATACGTTTAATTTCTTTATATCTTTTAACGTGCATGGGTGGCGGGTGGCCTTTGCAATTATTTAATTATTATCGTCCTTGTTTTGTTTGATTGATATTGATCATGATGTTTATCATAAGAATAATGATATATATATATATATATATGAGTAGATTTGTATATTAGTATATACATTAATATATTTTTATTCACTACCTTCATATCTTTTATTTTAAATATAAATACTTTTTTAAAATTTATTTTTTTATCTTAATATTAGTGCACGAGTGTGCAAAATTACTTGCATTTAAAATTTTTCTTATAATAAATATTGAAATGATTTATACAAGTCTCAAAGTTGCTATTATTTATTACTAAAACTTACTTTTTTTATAAAAGATTTGTACGAAATTAATATGAAATTTATCTCATACCTGATATTACTCATGCTTAATTAGTTCATAGTCATAATTAATTCATCTTGTAATTAAGATATCACTTGAATATTGAGTTAAAATGAAAGTTTGAAAGTTAAATAAAATATTAATTTTTTAATATTATTATTATTTTGAAACTTAAAAATATTAAATTATTTATTATAATTAATACAAATTTAAAAATATTATAATAATAAATAAAATAAAATATTTTTTACCATCCAAACAAACCTTGATAGAAAAAAGTTTTCGTAGTGGTTAGATTATTGGTAGAAAGAAGTTGCAAACTGGTTTGCTGTCATCGAAAAACCATTAATCCTATGTTTTAGCCTTTAGGTAAAATGCAGGCAACTTCTTAGATGCTTCGTAGTTCGTTCTAGTCCAAGACTCTGTACTGCCTTTCTTTATTTGAATTTTTGTTACCTACAGTTTTTCAAAATTTCCAGCTAAAAAACAACAAATTTTCAACGTCAAACCAAGCATCATTGAATTTCAAAAGAAAAGTTATTATTTGAGGTAATTCATATATAATCATTTGTCTAAATTTCAATAAAAAGTAATTATAACACATAAACAAGACAACTATTTATAAAAATCAAAACAAAAATATGTTAAAAAAATTGTATTTAAACACAAATTTACAACTTATAATTCCATCTATTTTTACTAATCTAAGCACGAAAATATATTGAGAAAAATAATTTAGAATTTTTTAGCTATCTTCAATATAGAATCCAATAATAAACATCACAATCTTTTTCCAAAAAATTATCAAAGATTTAATGGAACCAAACATGCTTTTAGTGTTGTAATATAATTTAAACAAGTAAGTGATATACTAATTAAGAGAGAGATTTAAAAAAATAAAAAATTATTTTCTATATTATGGTAGTTCTTTGTCACCTCACCAAGGGGAAGACCATTTTGGTTAAAACCAACGGTCTTCCATTAATGAAACTACTCCGTTTGAGCAAAAGCACGAGTGAAAATTAGGATTGGAATTTCCATTTTTCACATCGAAATTGGTTCAGTCTTTGAATAACGAGTTTCCTACCACCCAAACAGAGACAACTTGCTATAAAGTATGACTTAAAAAAAAAAAAAAAAACTGCCAATAAAATGTAAAGCTTCAATTCCAAAAAAAAAGACTTTGCTCCGGGATTGAATGGGAAAGTTGTGATTAGTATTTTTTTTTGGTCGATTTTGAGTTTATGTCTACACATCCGTCGTACAGATGCAGGGTTGCGACTCGCGACGCCCGACCAAGCCCAACAAAGGCCCATTTATTATTCAAGCAATACATAACATTTTTATTGAATTGACTAAAAATCATCATTTAAAAAATATATTTTTACATAAATACCAAAAAATAAGTATCATATTTAATCAAATATGATAATGAAGTATGTGGAGAATATTCAAAAAGTACTTTTTGTAAATAGTAAAACTAAATTTTTTTTTTCTAAAAAACTAAAATAATTGTCAAATTTGACAATTATTTTTAACTTTTTGATAATTATTTTAATTTTACTATTCATAAAAAATACTTTTTGAACATTTTTCACACATTTTATTATTATATTTGATTAAATATAACACTTATTTTTTGGTATTTATATAAAAGTATACTTTTTGAAAGATGATTTTTAGCCAATCCAATGAAAGTACTCTCAGCCATGACATTATGACCATAAATATTAACATGAGCATTATCATTTTTGGATATAAATTCATCCTTGAGTTATAAACTTGTAGTGGGTTTTTTTTTTTTTTTGAATAAAAACTTGTAGTGTTATGACTATCAAACTTTGTTTATGATGTAATTATAATTATATTGAAGTGGATGATCAGTGCGATGCATACGAATTAGATATATAATCAGATAAATTTAAATTGAGTTAAAGCTAAAAAAAATGTTATGTACGAGATACGTACATTCGTTCCAATATCCTCTTTCAAATGATATGATAATTTTTTATTAATTTTAAAGTTAATTATTTGAAAAAACTTTGCATGTGGGTACAAGTACTTTCTAGTCCTCCATTTATTATTTGCTCGAAAACAAAAATATATGCTTTATGGTAATTGTTTATTTAATTAATGAATTTGAAAGAGACGTAGATTTTATTTAAAGTAGTGGTTCATGAATCAGCATCCATGATTGCCATACACCTACATGCATTGCATTTATTTGATAACTTCTTAAAAAAATTATTGTACGTGGTACCAATTTTGTTTTTTGGTCGATTCGTACTGATTCATACGTTTTATTTGTTTTATTTATTTATTTTTAATTTTTTATAATCAGGATTCTTCATTAGTCGAATTATCTCCTCTTTATCTTTCTATTTGGACTCGATTGTGACTTTTATCAACTATTTAAGGAATCTGAAAGTTTTCAGATGTTAGCTATTTTAAAAACATCTATGCATGTGTTTCGCTAATCAAGCCACGACAGAATTTTAAGTTGAACTTATCATTAAATGAACTTACAAGTTACAATGATACATGGTTTCCAAATAAGACGAGGGTAAAGGTGATGAATGATGATAATAATAAGGGTGGTGCTACAGCCATCCTGTTGCAATGCATCATCGGTGTGTTTTTAATTTAGATTTTTTTTTTATTATTCTTAAATATTTTTTAAAAAAGAAAATATTCAAAAATATTATTATTAGTAATATTTTTTTAATCATTTAATAATAAAAAAACAATGAATGGTGCACATCAAAGAGACATTTAGCTTTTTCCTAATAATAAAGGTACCCGGCCAATATCTACGAGAATAGGTATAAATGGCGCACATGTCCCGTATCAAAAGCTCTTGAAATATAGGTATAAATGTTTTTTTTATTTGTTTTTTTTTTTTAGTTTTAAATATTTTTAATAAAAGAATAGAAATTTACATCATTATTAAAAAATATTTTATTAATCTCTAAGTAAAAGAAAAATTAAAAAAATTATTTTAAATTCGGCACACAAATTCAATAGCAAAACCATTTCCCATAAAATTATGGTTGTAGTTGTAAGTTGTTGGGGGTGGTGGAAATGACAACATGATCGAATATGTATTGTATTGATCGTTAAGAAATGAATGAGGCTACCTCTCTTAAAGATTTTATGATATACCATTCTAACAAATTAGTGATAAGGGCATGTGGGTATATAAGATTTCGTATTGTTAGAAAAAAATAAGATATTGCTCTTTATAAAGAGCATTCTCATAATTGGCTTCTCTATAAATTTTCCTATAATTTATTTATTTATTTTTTTAATATTGGATCATCTCGATGGTAACTTTTTTTCAAATTTAAACTATAGCAAATATGATATGAAAGAAAGTATAGATGGTTAGAAGGATTTATTTTATTTATTATAATTATATATATATATATATAAAGTGATTTGGGGGATGAATAGTAGCTCTCCAAATATAGGAAGCCATTGTTTACTTTCCAAATCGTTTTCCTTAAAATAGAAAACTAGAAGGAGAAGTATTTTTTTCAAGAAGTCAAATTGATTTCCTAAAATTTAGAGATTTAGATAAGGTGGATGGGATTCATGGGAATGCTTTAATGTTTTAATGAATAAGCTCCTATTGTATCATTAGTTAATTTTTAAGAATATAGAACATGTGACTTAGTTTTCTATTGGGCCCTTACATATATCATATAATCTTATGTTTTTTCTTGTTTGACATGATTCAAACAGAGCTTTCACAGCATTTTGTCTTCTAATAGTGATGGTTTTGCTAATAAATCGACATTAGTTGGATATTTACTGTGTCATCCTACACAGCACGTGATCTTTTCCTCATTAATTAGTGTCAGAAAATTTGGTATCTGAAAATCTGCATTACGATCGACAATAGCAGGACATTTGGTAAGCAGCGAGATCGAAGGGTCAGAACAAGAAGAATATGTGGCTGTGCATAGAGATGGGTAACATTTAAGACTATTCTATTCCAGAATATCCAGCTTGACATGCAGTTCCAAACATTAAGCATTCCGAGAGATGCAAACCAAAGGAATCGCAAACCTAATTCCTCTGTATAAATGGTTTGGGGTCCGGAATTTTAGTCACCTAATCCTGGAATTAAAAATACACTTCAAACCTAATTCCCAGTTTTTGTCAAACCTTTCTTCTTGTCTGTGTCTGATCTCATCAAGAAATCACATTGGGTTTATAAGCAAAATATATATATATATATATATTAAAATGATTGTAAATGGGGGTTAAGTAGTAGTTTACAGCAATTGACATTAACTTCTGCCCACTCAAAATGCAGTAAAATTGAAAGGACCCCATGAATTAATGCTGCATAATTGAAGCCCCCCCATCTGCAGCAATTAAGGCAGCATCTTAGTCAAACATCTTCAACAACTACAACTTTTACAATCTGTGAGATTGATTCAATAATGTCTAAACTACTGCATTTAGAGGATAATATATATATATAGAGAGAGAGAGAGAGAGAAATACTCTATTTACAAACTGACATGCCTCTGTGTGAGCCATCAGATCTACATTACACATATCTATCAATTGGTGAAATTACTTTTATGTATTCTCTGCACTCATCATATATATATATATATGAAGGATTATACGGTCTACAATGTAGACAAATAAGACACCTTATAGTCTTACTGCAATGTAGAGAAGACCAGCCAATGAGTTTAGTTCTTCATGGCACTCAGAATAAGGTTCACCCCTTTACGTGGGGTCTGAAAACATCTCTTTTTCAGGGACAAAACTGTTGTTTGCAGCTAAATATTGTATTGATCTCCTTGTCTATCCTTTAGCATTCCCTTTTGTCACGAACCTTTTTAGAATCAATCTGCATGCCCTCATTATAATATTTTGCACATGCTTAAAGGAAATTTTACAGATTGAAATCACTTTTTTTTTTTTTTTACCAACCATAGCCACTAAATGACAAAGCTATTCTACTCTGGGGACCTAATGTCTTGACCACAACCATCTGATCTTTGCATCTTTCCTCACTAATCTTTTGTCACTCTTTTTGTTTTTTGTTTTGAAAGAAAGCTGGTACATGCGCACTAAGTATATTAAAATCTTTTCTTTAGCAGCAGCCTTTATAGCAGTATAGAGTATGTAAAAACTTTATAGCACCCTTATTGCTCAATCATCAGGCCCATGATCAGAATGACTTTCCCTTTATTCACTATCAAAGTCAGGCCTCTTTTTCACACACATATATATAAGTGTTAGTTGAGGCTCTTCTCCTCCACCAAGAAAGGTAGATAATAGAAAGAACCAGAGCAAAGCTCCCCAACCTCAACCTTAAGAACTCTCTCTCTCTCTCTCTCGATATACACAGACATAAGCTAATGGCACCCATGAACGATAAGTCTATTAAAAGAGAAGGGAAACAAATGAAAGGCAAGAATAATGTTTCCATTAAAAAGGAAGCCAATAAGGGAGCATGGACAGCGGAGGAAGATCGAAGACTGGCGGAGGTCATTGCAAGCCATGGTCCAAAGAGGTGGAAGACAATTGCGGCTAAAGCAGGTCAACTCTCAACTTCAGTATTTTTTTATGAAAAATTAAGAAATCCTTCACAAAATTTTGATCGCAAAGGCTTAACAGGTCTGTGCTTTTTTATATATTGAAGGTCTTAATCGTTGCGGCAAGAGTTGCAGGCTAAGATGGTTGAATTACTTGAGACCCAACATCAAGAGAGGAAATATATCAGACCAAGAAGAAGATTTGATACTTAGGCTTCATAAACTACTTGGAAACAGGTTAATTCTCGTGTGGAAAAAAAAAAATTACTTTGTATCTCTGAATATGATCAAGTTTTGTCATTTTGATTTTGGGTTTTCGATTTATTTGTCTTAGGTGGTCTCTGATTGCCGGAAGATTACCGGGTAGAACAGATAATGAGATAAAGAACTACTGGAATTCTCATTTGAGCAAGAAAATAAAGCAGGAGAAACAGAGGGGAGCTACAACAAGAGAAGACTGTAATGGTCGGGAAAATAGAGGGGAAGAGAAAGTCAATGTAGGAATGAGAGGAGACGAGGAAAATTCATACAAAGGAGTGGAAGATTCAGAAATCAAGTTTGATGTGGACGAGTTCTTTGATTTCTCCAATGAGAATCCTTTAAATTTAGAGTGGATTAGCAAATTCCTTGAACTGGATAAGGGATTCGATGATGTATTGTAAACTGCATATATACCTATTTGTTTTCTCCCCTTGAACTCGGTGAATTTCTTGCCATTTAGAGTTGTATCTAAATTATCTCATAATTTTAAATTCATAACCTCCTTTTTTTTTTCATCTTTTTTTCCCCCTCATAGTTTTCATGAATTTGGTAACATTCATGTAGTGAGAGTTATTTTAAAAAAAAAAAAAAAGTGAGAGAGGGCTTGTTGACATTATTATGGGCTTGTTAGAGATACGACAAGGCCATTTGTTACTTAAAAAATTCATTTTCAAGGAAAGATTTTTTGGAAAAAAAGAAATTAAAAAATATATATATTTTTCCTCTTCAAATGAAGTTACTATTTAGGTTGCATTTTGATGTTAAAGTGATTTTAAATGATTTGAATTGATTTATAAATAATAGTATTTTATGAGTCTTATTGTGATATGTTTGAATATAAATAAATTCAATATACATATGCTTGAATATATGAAATAAATTGAAATATAATTAAATTTTTTTAATAAAAAAAAGATAGATATTAGTTTAAAACAAATTGAATTGATTTCAATGATTGAAAAACACCCTTATCTTGATGGGTAATGATATACTTAGTACACCTCATTTACTACTTGTTTACTATCCAACTTTTTTTTCTCTTACTCTTTGAATTTAGATTAAAAATCTCATAACATGACATTCTTGCATAACAAAATTGAATTTATTTTAAAATAATTCATATGATTATGTTGGTTAATTAAATTTATTCTTCTAGATTATACAATAATATCATGTTATGAGATTTTTAATCAAGATTCAAATAGTAAAATAATATAATTAGATAATAAATAAATAATAAAAAAATATGTAAGCTATCATTATCCTAACTTAATTAGTAAAAAGAGTGGTAGTACATCTTCGAATGTGCTCTAATAGCACAAATTGTCTTTTTTATTCATTTTTTATATTCTTAAACATTTTTTAAAAAAATTCATTTTACTGTTAAAAATTATTTCTTTAATTATTAAGTAAATTTTTTTTAAAAAAAAAAAAACAAATTTTTACTATCAGAAGAATTTATGGAGAGAAATTATTGGGAGATAGATCAGTTCAGTTCTCTAGTAAAAAAGATGATGTTCGTACCTGAAAAAGTTGGGATTGGACAAATCTACTAGGGATATGCAATCTCATGATTTTAAGAATTACGGGCAATATTGAAGAATTTATTGGCTTTGGCACTTTTTCCTGTCGGCTAGCTACAGAATATAAAAAGCATTTGATTTTGAAGAGACCCAAAAAACCACTCCCACCACCAGATGATTCCAGCATTCTACCTTCCGATGCCAGCTAAAGGCATATGTCTTAGAGTTGTTATTGAATTCTGATGGGTACAGTTATTTTTAAATATTTTTTGTACATTCAATTTAAATGATTAACTAAAATAATTATTTTATATTAAAAAATAGCGTAACCAATTATAATAAGGAAGTGATTTCTTCCAAACATTTCTTATAACAAATTTCACAATAATGTGTTAAATAGGAGATTTTTTGTAGAACACTTTATAAAAATAATATTATTTTACAAAAATACATTTATCTTACAATATTGTTGTGAAATGTCTTATACAAATATGTTGAATGTGTATCAGTGCTCATTATAATATGTAAAGAGTATACAAAACTAACTGCATATATAATTTTTGTAGGTTATTAAGCTTTCAAATAAATGTTATGGTTATTTCATTTGTATTTTTTAAAGGGTTTGTTCTCTACCATTTTCATCATTTTCTAGTAGACTCTACAACTTTCTCAGGATAAAAGTGACCTAAATTACAGGCCAAGTTCTTTAAACAACTAGTAATTGTTGTACACGATTTATGTTATGCATTTTCTTGCGATTCATAGGGCACAGTCTAGGAGCGTATTAATACTTGAAAATGGAGAAAATGGAGGATCCTGTAATCAGAAAGAGACATGCTGTTTGTCCCAAAACATGTCCCGAAAATTTCACCTGAAATTAATTTTTTGTTTTTAAATTTTTTTAATTTAAAAATTAAGGAAACATTTGTTTAATAATGTTGTGGATTTTTTTTTCTTTTTAAAAAAATATTTATTAAGAATGTAAAATAATGAAAGACTTGGGGAAATGCTTAACGTAGACGTAAAATAAGAATGACCATCAATCGAATTTGAAATCCCTAGTAGTACTTGAAAGCATTGACAAAAAAGAATGGGATGAATTATCGAAATAGAAGAAGCGTAAGAGAGAGATAGTTGATATTGCTGATCTCAGGGGCGGAACAAATATTTAATATTTAAGGGGGCAAATGACAAAGTGTGTGGTACTTGAAATTTTAGAGAAACGATCATCAGTAATAGAAATATCACGTTTCATAATTATCTAGCACTCTAAATGTATATTACTCTTCAATTTGTCTAAGTCACTTTTTTAAAAAGAATTAATTATTTTTAATTTACTCATTATTTTTTATACTTTAAATAATGATAAGAAATTATTATTTCTTTTAAAACTATTATTTCGTTTAAATTTTATAACTTAAGATTATTATTCCTTTTAAATTATTATATAATTTAAGAATTTAATTAATTATAAATTTTATAACGATCCAAGCCAATCCCCATACACGAAATCAGCATATAAAATTATAAAATATATGAACTATTAAAACTCTTAAAGTAAAAGCCTAAATATTTATGAACTATTAAAAGCCTAAAATATATGAACTATAAAGCCTAAAATATATGGTGCCGACGACTTCCCAAAGAAGAATAAAATCTGTAAGTCTAAAGATATTAGCCTAAAAAATATTAGTCTAAAATTAAAAGTCTAATATGGTAATTAGCTTAAAAATAAAAGTCTAAAAGTGAGTATATAGATAAGTTAGAATAATATAACCTGGAGCTCAAAGCAGAGTAGAGATGCGTCGATAACTTTCCAAAACATTGAAGCATATCTCGTAGACATTAGAGATGGGTTTCGTTTGGAAACGGCAAGGACAATACCTACAGATCAACATGTGGGTTTTGTTTGGAAATGTTGAGGACAATAGAACAAAAGAATTTGCAAGTGAGTTTCATAAACTTGTAGCTTGAAAGCAATGCCAAGGAACAACAAGTAATGGTGGGTTTCGTTTCGAAATTGAAAATGATTTTTTCTTTGAAGTGATTTATTTCTTTTGAAAATGATGAGAAGTGAGAATAGAGAAAGCCACTTAGTTCAATAACGTGAGTTTCGTTTGATTTATTTGGAGTAATTTGTTTACGTGAGAAGTGATTTATTTTTTCTGTCAATGGAAGAAGGCTTGCTGATAGCATATGATCTCGAGTTCAGCAACGGTACTAGGTAGTCCAAGGGTCCAAGGAATAGACTTATAGTCTAGAAACAAATGGACGAAGCATTAGACTGGTTGCAAGGGTAGAGTCACTGCAGCAGCCTATTGCTTGAGGAGCACTTTGTACTTGTGGGAGGCTAAGTTCAATATTAGGAGGGTTAGATAAGGTAAAATTTTTTATAGATATCCAAAAAATGAGAGTAATTTATATATTAACGGAATCTTTACAAAACATTTGAAGGAAGGAAGGTAGCCCTCAATGTTATTAAACGTAGTTGCGGGAGGGGAGGGGAGGGGAGGTAGCCCCCAATGTTGTTAAACGTAGTTCCGGCCCTGGCTGATCTGATGCGTTAGACTAGTGATTATGTTTTTGTCTGATCTCTTCGACATCATGATCAACAAGTAGTAGTACTAGAGTACAAACGAATGCTGTTTGTGAAATCATGGATCCATAAACCTCGAATCTCTACCACAAATATTATATCTTCCCCCTACGAAAATCTGTCACCTCATGACTACTTAACTTTATTAAATGAATCCCACGGCGCAACTGTACTTCTGATCTCATTAAAAGCTCAATTTACCCGACCCACGTCGATTCTTACTTTGTGGGGCTTTTTGCTGCTCCTCACCAACTATTCAGATCTGACACTGTCAGATGAGTAGGATGCATGATTGATTCAAACTCATGATCTGAACTACTCTAATAATAACATATATATGAAAAAATTAAACTCATTAAGAAAGATAGATTTAATTTTATATCATCTTCATGATCTCTGATGGTCTCTGATTATGGACACCATGCATGCATCTCCTTTCATTTAATTCATTTCGCTTTCTACAGTGATGACTCTCTGTAACTTCTGGATTAAAGCATCTGCTGCAAGCTGGTGCCTGCAAGCTGGACTGCGGGTCCATCCTGAGCTCAGCTCCAACAATCAGAGGGGCAGGAGAAGTAGTACAGCTTGCATTCTAGTAAATAACTTCCCAATTGCTCAAAATAAATCATAATAATAATAATAACAACAATATCATCCCAGCTGGAAACTTATTAAATTCAGCCACGTGCTACTAGTACTTTGTCTAGTCTATTCTGTTTCTTAACTCTTTCTAAGAATGAAAATACAAAAGGAGAAACTAATTGTGTAAATTATGAGGCTCCAAGACCTTTCCATGAGAGTGCAATAAATTAAGACCTGAGTTTTGTCCGTACATTTAATCAATGGGCGCTTAGATTCAAAACTATCCACCTAATTAGAACTGAAGCAAATAAATATGATTGATAGAATGTTTACCTGTAAACTGCCCGTTTCAATGCTAGCATAGAATTATAAGAAAATTAATAAAACTCGTGAATTGACAGGGAGCATTGGCTAATGCATTGGCTAATGAAAATTATACATCGGCAGTACTGTGTCTTCAAGCTCTTGGGGCGGCTAAGTTGAAACGTGTGAGCCTTAAAATTCTTCAAATTTGAAATGCAAGAGCCAGAAAATCAACTTCTTAATTCTTCCAGGTACAGAAAAGACATTTCAATGGGACAAATGGCACGTTATATAAGACAAGAAGTTTCAAGTGTCCTGGACACAAGTAATCCAGTGATGCTAGATCATCAATATATATATATATATATATATATTTACAAAGATACGAAGTTGTTTATCATGATTTCTAGATAAAATTATACAAAATGATATGAATTGTTAATTTTATCTAGATTTTGTAAGCTTGTGAAAAATTCCTCGGAAAATAGATGAAGTACTGCATGCTCATAGATATAAACTATAACCCGATAATTAAATTAAAGTTTGACTATATATCTACTACTTACTCATTCAAACTCGGCTTGGTACACGGCAAGGAAAAACCAGCCTTAATAATTAATTAAAATTCCAAAAGAAAGTGGAGGTAAGAGTTGACACGCTAATTGCTACGTACGCATGCAATTCTTCCGACCATATATATCAGAGTTTATTCGGCTGTCATATGGCAATTAACAGAAAGTTTTAAAAGTTTTTATTACCCATATAATCATATCTTATGCAGTAACACTTATCGCCCAACTCAAATCATCATGAACTTAACTTTTAGTTCCAGTACTAGATCTTCATGATGTCATAATCATAACCTTTAACTTACCAGCAAATCCTGTTTTCTTACACGTACGTACGGAAGTAGCAATCTTAAAATCAGTGAGTGGTGAGGAAGAACAAAAAGGATAAGCGTACGTACGTTCTCTTTTTACGTACTGTTTTTAATAATTCCCTTGTTTCGCTTTGCTCTCGCGAGCTCATCTGAATCATATTATATTCCTCTTGCTCCATCAAATGGAGGAGAGAAATCAGAGGCAGTACTGACATTGAGTGCATTCCACAAATATACTTATCATATATAATGAACAATTTTACAACAGCTAGCATATATATAGGGGTGTACGCCGACCCGACCCGACCCGAAAATTAGGCCTTCCGACCCGAACCGATAGTGAACCATTCCGTTAGTCCGATTATCCAATAAGCCGAATACCGACCCGATAGCTTATCGAGTATTCCGTATTCCATTTCTCTAGTGCCCTAACTAAAAACAAATGGCAGTCAACATGATACGCCTGAAGCTGTGGGTCAACAAGAAGAGAAATCGAGTACTCCTCGCTGAATCAGGTAAGGACTTTGTTGATTCCCTCTTAGAAGTCTTTACTTTGCCGGTCGTAACTGTCGCGCGCTTCCTGAGAAATGAAGACATGGCAGGCTGCTTGCAAACCCTTTACAATAGCGTTAAATTTTTTCCTCTGTTTGGTTCTGTTTTCGATTTCGTTGTTCTTTGTTTTCGTTGGTTTTGTGGTTTGTTTGGCTGGATTTTATTTTCGATTCCTTTTGCTTGTCTTTTGTTTTCGATTTCGTTGGTTTTTGCTCTGCGATTTTTCTTCTGGGGTTTTTTTCCCTTTCCCATTTTGTTGTGTTCGATTCGTTTTCGTCGATAGATGTAAGAATATTTCGAAGAGTACGTGTGAAATTATTTGGGGGACGGAAGAGGAAAAATGTGGAGAGGAGACTAGATCACCGGAGCTGCACTGTTGGCGTCGTTCTTCGAATCGAGTGAGAAAGTGGGATTATCGGTATTCAGATCATTGTTTGCGTACTTGATGCTTGGATTATCGGGTATTTTACTTGTTTGAAAACGGAATGCGGTAACGGGTATCGGAACTTCGGAAGCAGATGTTTTCCGTTAACAGGCTTAGCGGGTCGAGATTTTCGGATCGGGTCGGGTCGGTAGGGCGGACGGTAACGGGTTGCGGATATTTTGTTCACCCCTACATATATATCGATTACCAATTCACCTGGGTTTTGTGAGAACGAACTGTTGACATAAACAAACTAAAAAAGAAAAGGAAAAACATTACCCTGAAGCCCAAGGATCGTAACAAATACAAGAAAACAACAGCACAAACATTTACCACTGCCGCCGAAGAAAGTCAATCACTTTGGCAAACTTGTCAGTTCCAAGTATCTTCCATGGAAAGAATATTTGACATGTGAATACCAAGATTTCAGATTGTAATCTACAAATTGAAGAAATATTCAAAAGGTAAAGTTCAGAGTTTCTAAACGAAACAAAAATGAAAATAAACAAATATTCTGATGACAAGGAATCACGGAGACTGAGCAAATGCAGTGTCTAGCTTTTACATGCTTAAACCCCGGAGCCGTGTAAAACGTCCCCATCAAATGGATCAAGTATTTCATCAACTTTTCACCAACGGGACGCGGCTCCTAAAGATTGTTTGTACCAAAGGATTTAAATCTTAGACTTAGAAAGTGCATACTATCAATATTAATGCCCTTTACCACTTGAGTCAATTCCTAGAGTTACCTATACAAATATTTTTTCATAAGATACTTCAAAACAAAGAATAAAAAAAGAAAAGAAAAGAACTCTTATGCTTCAAACCAAGCCATTTTGAGATTTGTAAGTTATAGTGATATCAAGAAAAGGATCCAGCACATACGGAAAAAGTTTTTAGACATAATAACTTCACTATCACAATGTAAAGAAATAATAGGCCGGCTAGGTATAGATTATAGCCACAAATTTATATCCAATAACATATTGCTTAGTCATTCTGCTTCTTTCTCTGCTGCTGCTAAAACTATAAACTCTGATTCCATTGTGGAATGAGAGATGTACGTTTGTTTCTTTGATACCCAAGAAATGGCACATCCACCAAGGATAAATCTCAATCCTGTCGTGGATTTATTGCATTTATGCTACTAATCCAACTAATATCTAAGTATCCTTCAAATACTGCTGGAAACTTCGAATAAAATAATTCTAAACCAATTATTTTTTTTTAAATATCCAAGAACTCTATCAATTATTTTTTAGTAGTCTACACTAGGACAATTAGTGTATTTTAAAAATTTGCACACAACAAAAGCAATATCAGGTCTAATACAATGCATATCACACATCATGCTACCAATTGCACTAGCATACTCCAGTTATGCTACTATTCTTCCATAATTTTTATCCAATTTGATACTATAATCAAATGGTGTATTCGCTTCTTTTATTTTTAAATGTTTAAATTTAAGAAGCACTTTTTCAATTTAGTGAGATTGACATAGTGCATAACTATCACTATATTTTTTCATTTTAATACCCAAAATTGTATTTGCTTTATTGAGATCTTTCATTTTAAACTTTGAAGTCAAATACTTCTTGGTTTCACAAATGCCTTTCAAATTAGTACCAAAAATTAGCATGTTATCAACATAAAGACTAACAATAACACCATAATTTTCAGTAAATTTTGAATAAATGCACTTGTTAGCACTATTGTGCTTGAAACCATCAGCCAAAATAACATAATCAAACTTTTTATGACATTGTTTTGGTACTTGTTTTAGTCTATATAATGACTTGACTAATTTATATATTTTCTTTTCATTTTCTAGTAGAACAAACCCTTCAAGTTGTTTCATGTAAACTTCCTCATCAAGTTTACCATTTAAGAAGGTAATTTTTACATCCATTTGATGCACATGTAAATCATATATTCATGCAAGAGCAATAAGTATACGAATTGATGTGATTCTTATCACTAGAGTATAGGTATCAAAATAGTCTATTACTTGCTTTTGACTAAAACTTTTTGCAACTAATCTTGCCTTGAATGTATGAATTGAACCATCAATATTCTACTTTCTTCTTAATACCCATTTGTAGCCAATGGCCTTAGAATCTATAGGTAAGTTCACTAGTACTCAAGTATTATTAGATAATATTAAGTCAATCTCATCATTTATTACTTCCTTCTAAAAGGTTGCATCTCTCGAAGGTAATGCTACATCAAAACTTTTTGGATCGTCCTCCATGTTTAGAATAATGGGTATTTTATTAAGGATTGTATTTAAATCTCATTCCACAAGAAAGATTAAAGAAAGAGTTGAAATAAAATCGGAACCAAAATTCTTTTCTTTCTTAACTCTCTGACTTTTTCTTTGCTCTACTGGCAAATCTATAGACTTTCTCTTATTTATATTAAGAGAGTTATTTAAATCAGAATTAGAGTTTTGTGTTTGACTTGGTTCTAAAACATATTCAGAATCACTATTAAATTTATTTTCAATAAATTCAACATTGCTTGATTCCACTATGATATTAGAATTCAAGTCTAATAATTGAAAAGTTTTGAAATTTTCAACATAACCAACAAACACACTTTTTACAGCTCTTGGTTCTAATTTAGTCATCTTTGGATCTGGAACTCTATAAAATGCTAAACACCCACACACTTTAAGATAATCTAGATTTGATTTTTTTCCATTTCAAAGTTCATAAGGTGACACTTGTAATTTTCTGGATAGTATTCTATTATGCACATGGCATGCTGTAAGTAATGCCTCTCCCCACAAATTGAAAGACAATTTTGCACTTAGAATCATAGTATTGACAATGTCTACAAGTATCCTATTTTTCCGTTCTGTCAAACTATTTTGTTGTAGTGTGTAAGGTAAGGTCATTTGATATATAATCTCATGTTCTTCATAGAAATTAGAAAACTCATGTGAGAAATATTATCCACCTCTATCAATTCTAAGAATTTTAATCTTCTTTTCTTTTGATTTTCTAGTTCTGATTTATAGTGTATGAACATGTTATAGACCTCATCTTTACTCTTCAACAAATACACAACAGTATATCTAGAAAAGTCATCTTTGAACGTAATAAAATATCTTTTTCCTCCTCTAGTAAAAATTTCATTTACCTCACAAATATCAAAGTGTATAAGTTCTAAAATTTGTGAATTTTTATTAGCAGTAGGAAATTTTTTCTTAGTTATTTTTGCTTGAATACAAATTTCACATTTAGAATTAACAACATTCTTATAAAAAATTAAACCATGCTTATTCATCTGTTTCATATACTTAAAATTTAAATGTGCTAATCGACCATGTCATAAAGTAAAAAACTCAATCAAATAAGCAGAATGTACAACATTTTTATTATTAATACTCAGTTTGAACATTTCATTACAGGAATACACTTTGCCAACAAAAATCTAATTTTTAGATATGATTAGTTCATAACACTCAAGGACAGTCTTAATGCCCTTCTTACATAACAAATTAGTAGATAAAATGTTCTTCTTACTTTCTAGAATATAAAGAACATTAGTTAAAACTAATTTCTTTCAGAAGTCAGTTGCATCTCTACATCTCCTCTTCCATGGACTTGGACAGCGTTGTGATTCCCTACAAGAACTTGTTGACCATCAGTAGCCACGACATAGTTCTTGAATTGTGCCTTATCATTGCACACATATATAGTGGTACCGGAGTCAAACCACCAATCAGAAGAATTTGCTGTAAAGGCAAAATGCACTTCAGTTATCATGTCAATTTTTATTTCTTCCACCATAGCAATTATTTCCTTAACTGCATTTGCAATGTTTGAACTATTATCATATTCTTTCTTTTTGTTTTTCAAGAATCTGCACTCACGAATATAATGGCCATTCTTTCTACAGTTAAAACATTGCCTATTTTTCTTATCCTTGTTGGTGGAGAAATTCTTCTTGAAGGTGATTCTCTTCTTTGGCTTAAGAAAATTTCGTTTTCTGTCATCTTCCTTTTGAACATTATTTACATTCACTTTAGAATCAAAATAGCTATCATCACGAATTCTACTCTCATCTTCAATTCGTAAATGTTTTCTAATTTGTTTTAAAGTGAATTCTTCTGTCATATGCAGAAACTTCTTCCTAAAATTATTTCAATTTGGTGGAAGTTTTGTAATTATTGCTCCTACTTAGAATGACTTAAGAATAGTAATTGACAGATCACGGAGTTTGTTGACCAAAACTTGCAATTCATGCACTTGGTCCAACAAAGACAGATTTTCTACCATTTTAAACTCAAAGTACTTTAAAATTATAAATTTATCAGTACCTACTTTTTGTGTCTTATACTTTGCTTCAGGGGCATTCCATATCTCCAAAGGAGATTTCATAACAGTAAACAAATCATACAAATGATTAGAAAGAGTATTAAAAATGTGACCTCTGCAGACCAATTCATCATCTTCATGTTTCTTCCTCAACACCTTAACAGTCTCAGAGTTTTCAGGAGTTGGTGTAGGAATTGGCTCCAAACTTGGACCCAGAACATAGAAGATCTTCAGTGCAGTAGTAAGAAAGTTCATCTTGTCTTACCAGTGAGTAAAATTGGTTCCATTGAACCTGTCCAATTTCACAAAATCTTGATTCTACTACAAGAAAAACAGCTATTTGTGGCATTTTAATTGCAGCCAAAATGACTATTTTTGCTGCAAATATTTTTTTACAGCATTTTTTTAACTTTTTGTGACAAAATCTAATGTCGCGAAAATCTAATTTTCTTGTAGTGTTCATGACTTTGAAAGCGGTGGATTCAAACCCTCATTCCATTGTGCAAATATCGTCTTAAAATTGTTAGAGAAACTTTGGAGATGGGAAAGAGAATTTGAAGATAAATGAAGGCTTTGAGACATATAAAAATACTGTCTTTAAGATGATATTGGACCCCACTCACTAAGAGTTTATTAAAGAGTTTCTAGCAAATCGTCTCCAAGATAAAATAAAGGTTTTGAACTTTCCAAATAGCAATTTTGGAGAGTTCCTAAACTTTTTATTGATAATAACATAAACAAGAAAAAATAAAATATTTTTCATGACTTAACAGATCTGTTACAACACTATTTATAAAACTTGAAAATGTATCTGTGAAAAATCACGTTATTTTTTAATTTCTTGCTTGAGTGTGGTGTTGAGCGAGATCACTGCCTAAGCTCTCGCTCGAGCCACACATCGAGCAATGATTAAGCGATATCACTGTCTGATATCTCGCTCGAGCGACACGTTGAGCGAGTAACGATTACAACACTTCGGTTGAGATGCATCTCTTATTTAGACATTGTACAGGTTCAAATCCTAAGGGTATCCCGCTCAAGTGACACGTCAAGCGAATATCGAGCGAGATCACTACCTAGTCTCTCGCTCGAACGATACGTTGATCGAGAGTTAAGCGAGATCTTAGCCTTGACTTCGCTCGAACGACTTATACACAACTCTCAACCATTTTTCACAAGCTCTCTTCCATCAACTTTAAATTTATATTACAACCTATTCCAACAAAATCTCACCTCAATGTCAACTTTGTAGCTCGTGTTCGATTTCTCTCTCTTCTCTAGCTAATTTTCATTCTTCGATCATCATCTCTGTCCAATATATGTACATGATATCTTATTCCTTTATTCTGCGTGTCATAAGCTTGTAAGTGCAGTACTAGTACTTTTATGTTGTTGTTCATATACATCTTTCGTTTCCATTCATTTTTTTCATGGTGAATAAAAATATATATCATCAAGATTTCCATATGCTTGCATCTATAGGCATAAACTTGAAGATAGGAGTGCTTCGGATCTCTATGAAAAACTCTAAGCCAACAATGCATGTATAATTTTCTAACACATGATGTCATGAAATCTACTTTTTTTTTTGTGGTATATGAATTGAAAGAATTTTGATTAGAATTTTTTTTTTATTAGAATATGACTTGTAAAATAAAGACCGCTATTGGAAGAATATGAACATAGAAAATTAATCATGTATATATATATATTTTTTAATAATGAATAGATATTCGAAATTACAATTAAAATAAATAAAAATACTAAAATAAATATTTTAAATAGAATAATAATAGATTTGGAGAGTTGTTATTTGGTATTATTATAAACTGGCTAACTAAATTTATAAAAATGAATTTCCTAGTCAAAATTTAGCCAAACTTCAGCTAATTAAGCCAGTACTAGCACTGCTCAAAGCATTTTATTAAATGTAATCTACGCAACGGCTTAAAATATATATATATATATATATATATAAATTCATAATCATGACTTGTGTTTGAAGTTTGTAAAAATAAATTTCGTAACTTCATACACAAACCATTAATATACATAGAATTAACCTAAACGTCATAATCTTAACATACTTAAGTAGTTCATGTACTGAGCATATATATTGTGATGCTCAATAATTTATACAACTATAAATATATATATATATATATATATATATATATTATTTTTATTTGCATGCATCAGGCATTGATAGGCAGGTTTGTGATAAGAACACGTGCATGGGAATAGGTAGCCACGTGGAATCATTTCAGGGACTAGGGAGAGTTTAGACTTTAGACTTTAGTGTAACGAGGATGGAACATCCCTTGTTCCTTTCAAGACGGCCATTTATGGGCGTTGAGTCTTGAGCAAAGGAACACTAGAGACGGACATGAAAAAGGTCCCGTTCTTGTCAAAGCCCAAATTAACCACTACATGAAGGTACGTACGTAGGTCCCTGTTTTTTAATGGCATTAACTAAGTGTTTTGTCTTTGGGCATATTCTTTCACAAGCTGGTGGGATTGTTTCCCAATCTTTTCGACAATGAAAAGAAAAGCAATAATGGTGGTTACATCTTGGAATTGTCTCCAAATTAAGGTGGAATTAATAGGCCAAAAATGCAGAGAAAGTCAAGAAAATTGAAGTAAGTCGATGATCAGTGTTAATCATGTTTTGTATTTTAATATTCAAAGATATATAGAAAAATAGTAGTGTTACTTTGCTCTAAGCTTTATCACCTGAGATTTTCCGATTCTTTGTAAAAAAAGAAAAAAAAAATCAGTTTTTTCATTAGTTTTAAATATTTAAAAAAATCACAATATTAATATAAATATATAATTAATCATTAAGTAAAAAAAATTAAAAATATATATATCGGAAGATCAAACTCTAAGGAAATTTAGCATTTCTCATAAAAATTAAAAATAATTTATATAAATTTTAAATAGACAAACTCTAAATAAATCTTCGTAAAAAAATATAAGATATCGTAGTAAAAAAATACAAAATAATAATTATTTTTTTATGAGACTTACTAATTTTTATCCAAAAAAAATCTATGCAGAACTTTTTGTTTTTTTTAAATTATGCATAACTTATTTATTTAAAATTTGTACATAAAAACATAGACGAGTCCAGAAAGTCGACATAGATCGGAAAGTTAGGATTTAGGAATCACCACCACACGTGAGTCACGCGAGAACGAAGTTATCTTTTGAAATCAGAATACTGTGAATTATATCAACTTTTTGACCTCATAAAGTGGAATTCCGTTGTCGTCAATTATTATTAAATTATTGCCATATCAATATAAAAAAATGTTGAAATTAAATGGGATATAAAACTTCATGATGTGATCATGTGATTGATCCATTGGAATTGGTGGGTACCCCCGGCGGCCTGCTTTTGTAAATTTGTCTCTATCTTACGTCACACAGAATGCAATTATCATTAATAAAATATATAAATTCATCCAGATTTTTAACCTAATTAATCATGTGCTCGTGGCAATTATTTATATATATATATATATTTTTGTCATTACATACCGACTAAAAAATTAAATTTTTTTATAATTTAAATAATAAATAAATAAATAAATCTTTATTTTAAAATAAAATTAATTAAAATATCTTCATTTACAAATAAAAAATTTTAAAATTTTGAAAAATTTATTTTATTTAATCATAAAATAGAAATATTTGTATGTAAATTACAATACAATCTATTAAATATAGATTATAAAAAGAATTTTTTTTTTTTTTTATTTTTTAATTTTTAAAAAATTTATTATTATTATTATTATTATTTTATAAGAATGTATTATTTTTTATTTAATAGTTAAAGAAATAATTATTAGTAAATTTATATTTTTAATAATAAATATTTTTAAAAATAATACATTATAAAATAATATATAAGTAATAAAAAGTTATAAGAATGTGTTCCACTGTAATTAATCTGTAATTGTCAAAGCAATTAATTACTCAACGGGCCGAAACGTGACAGGTCGTCGTTAATTAACGAGTTATTAATTAATTAATCAAAGAGTTATTATATTAATTTATTAAGTTCCGTGCATTGTTCAACCCATACCGGACAAGGACCAATAGGCAATAAATGATCAGGCATCATATACATGGACTATAATTCGGATCTACCCCCGAGAAAGGAAGCACGTGCTCCCACAAAAACAACCACCAACTCACTCAGATCTCGTCACGTGATTTACGGTTCCAAAACCAAGACAGACGTTCAACTCATGAAGTAATAGCAACACAACGGGTCGTGTTCGTATCGTGTCAAAATATGTATATTATATTATATAGGTCAACTCTAACCTGACCCGTTAAACTTATCATGTCAAAATCTTAAACCCTAACACGATCCGTTAACATAACGTATCGTGTCGTGTCAACCCGTTAGGACCCATTAGTGAATATTACGAAATAAATTAATACGACAAAATATAATACGTTTCAACTTGTTATGTAAATATGTTGAATATATCTAAAATTAATCCGTTTGACTTAATTAAACTTAGCATAAATTGCATAATTTTATACAAATATTAAAATCACAATATCTATAAAAATTATAATACTAACTACAAGTATAAATTATAATACAAATAATAAAAATATTAAAATTAAGATTCTAACAATTTTACCTTTAAATGTAAGGGTATACTTGTAATTTTAACTTTCTTAACGTGTTATAACGTGTCATAGCGGGTTAAAACAGGTTGACCAGTTATCAACCCGTTAAGCAATCGTGTCATAACGGGTCAACCCGTTTTGACTCGAAACCCTTTAAAATTAAACCTAACCCGCTATTATCGTGTCGTGTTCGTGTTGGGTTAACGGGTCGTATGACATATTACCACCCCTAACACACCATATTCTAAGGTACGAGGAAGTAGGAACAATGCAAAAGGAAACGATCCATCGATCTCAACATGAATTTAATTAAGAGTAAATATGTGGTATGGATGGGTGCAAAATTTAATAATATTAAACTATATAGTCATTCCATATTTTTCTACTCTACATTTACATCTACCAAAAAAACTTTTAAGAAGAATTTCCTAATTCCCCTCACCTGTAAAGTGTATTTTCCTAATTTCAAATCAAATTAGTCTATTTCATTCCCAATAGCAACCAGCAACGACAAATCTTTGCTTGACATGCAATGAACATCCATCCGAACCAACAAGGATTGGCTGGTATAATAAAAGCGAGATTTGGTCTAACAATGAACACTCTTAATGATATGTGGTGATAGTAATGAACCTAATGACTTAGTTTCACACTTTATAGTTGAAATATCTTATTAGATAATGCTACATACAGTCGTAAAGTTGCAAATGGCATGCAGTCGCTTTAGAAAAAATTTAACTTTTTTAATGTGGATCCCATATATATTCACTTTTTTCTAAAACGACTGCATGCCGCTTGTAACTTCATGACTGCATCTATCATTTCTCTATCTTATTTACTTTGCAACTCTAGAGCGAATCTTGATCCTCTCTTGGTCTTGAATTTGTCCTTGAATGGAAATAAGCACTTAATCTTCTTGAGCTTTTGAAACCAAATGCCAAAACTCAAACTATTGTAAAAGAAAACCCAAAAGAGAAAGTTGGGAAGTTAGCTAACCATAAAGACCAAAAGAAGGAAATTCGACATGATAGTTTGAATTAGAGGACACGAACCCACCCAAGGGTTGTAAACAGATAGAAGATAGACTGATGGAACTTAACGCTGGACTAGAAATTTGAAGAGTTGTGGTGTTGAAAAATGAGAATTTATAAATCAATAAACAAAGCTAAGAGGCAAAAACTATATGAGAAAAATAATCATGTCCACAAAGAGAGATGGTGATGTTGTGAATGAAACGTAAAAGACAAGGAATGAAAGCGATGAACACCCATTCAGACTGACGTCGAGCTAGGATCCATCGTCATGGGTTGCTTGTGGGGACGAAGAAGGCTGGTCTAAAGTTTTATCCGAGATTTGGGATTTGGGATCGCATGGGAGGGGATTCGAGGAGTGGGGGGTCTTCTTAGAATTTTTTTCGATGGATGCAGGTGCAAGGTGTAGAGGTACTAGGGCTGCAAATGATTCGAATCGAGTCGAATTCGAACAGAGAGTCAAAAGCTTATTTAGCATATTTCACTGTTCGAACTTGACTCGAGCTCGAAAAATTTTAAAAATTTGTGATCGAGTTTGATTTGTTTAACACATAATCTAATCGAACTCGACTCAAACTCGAGAATAAAAAATACCCGAGTTGATACGAGCTTGAGTAGCTCAACTAGAGCTCGATTTAATCTAATACACTTTTTTTTTTTGTTAGCTAAAGCACAAATAAGATTATTTCTCTAAATCAATTTGAACTAAAATTAGAGTTGTTTACTTTTTATAAATATTTGACTTAATAATTTTTTTTTGAAATTAATACATTATTATTGTAAAATATATAACAAAATATGTTACTTATACATAATAATATAAAGTAACAAAATATATTACTTATACAAAATATCAAAATTAATAAATATAACCCAAAAAATATATACAATAAAAGATTATAGGTAATAAATGAGAAATATATATATATATAAATATTACGAGCATTGTGACCAGTTCAAAACGAGTCATGTCGAGTTTATACGAATATTCTTATATAAAACACAAATTCTAATATAGTTTTTTCAAATTTCAATACACATTTTTTAAATTTCAATTTAATTTTTTCAAATGCTAAAAAAATAATAATATTAAAAAATAAACTAAACTAAACTCATTTTAATTAATCTCATCTCCAATCCAAATCGGGCATAAGAAGAACGTGGCTTAATATTATTGAAGAGTGCAAAATTGGGGTTTGCACCAATCTGGACTACAAGTTTACTCTTTAATTAAAGAATCATTCTTTTTGGTGGCTCTGTTTTCATACGAAAATATATGTACGGTTGTTTGGCTGTTTCTGACCAATCATGCATTTAGTCACAGCATCACACGTTATCTTCTTGGCCTCTTGCAAAAAAAGTCACAGCATCACACGTTATCTTCTTGGCCTCTTGCAAAAAAAAAAAAAAAAATCGTTTTAAAAACTCCAATCTCTTGTAATGATTAACTGTTAAATTATGGTTGTTTCCATGACAAAATTTAAGAATGTTCTAATAAAAATGGAACTCTAAGAATATATATGAGAAAGCTATAGAACAAGAGATTAGGGAAAGGAGTTCAAGAACAGAGGAATAATAAATAGGAAAATTTGTAATTTTTTTATTTTATGTATATATTAATTACCGAAGCACCCGTAAAATATTCAACACAGTCTGCTCGGCAAAAGTGAGTGTTTGGCAATGAGCAATGCGGATCGTTATTTGATCAGCAATGTCAACGTAGTGGTCTTAACTTTGGAGCGGCCGAGGATCTCTAGTTTGTGTGCAGAAATATGCGTACGTACGACGACATACATTGTTAGAAATAATATTGAAAACCTACCGGCAACAGGTTTTGATTGTTTTTTACTTTTAAGTTTATTATTGAAATAATATTTTTTTTAATACTATTATAAAATATTAAAAAAAATCATGAAAAATAGCAAAATAAAAAAGAGACTACACGTTTCGGGATCGGGGCCCATTGCCAGTAAACATAGCACTACCGGCCTGCAATATTGTTAATTTGTTAGACTCGCATTATATTTACCAGATATATATATATATATATTTATTATAATATGGATGTTAAATTACACATTGTTAGTTTTGTAGATGAGAGATGATTGTGAAGGGTCACTAGTATATCTTTTGATAATTTTTTATTTTTATTTAGTGATTAAGTATATATATGTTTTTATTACTATTATATTTTTTTTAAATTAAAAAATTATATTTATACAAACAATTTGCCAGAAGAATCCCTCACGGGTGGCTGCAGTGCCAACCTTCTTTGTAGATAACAAAAAAGAGAACTACTATATATATAAAGAAATTACATAAAAAAAAAATTTATAAATTAATGTGACTTATCATTTATTAGATTTTTATTATTTTATTTTTATTTAATTATTTTATGATTAAAATATTTTCTAACAAAAAAAATATATCAATAACCGCGCAAGCACGCGGCTAATTTTGAGTGCGGAATATATTGCATAAACAACTCATGCAATTATGGAAACCGGTCCCTTCAACATCAATTTTTGCCATCTTGTCATCATTTTGGATCGGCCTACCCAACAATTATTAACATTAAGTAGAATAAAATAAATTATATATTGCGCGCGTACATACCTATATATATATATATGTTATTTATTTTGTTGTATTATATATATATATATATTATATACGCGTGTTAAGAGATCTTTAGTAGTAGAAATTCAAACCAATATAGGCCCCATTAATTAATATGTATATTATATGCAGCCACTAAAGGACTGCATGACAACCTGAAAGTAACATAATTCCTTGCAGAATTTGATCTTGACTTGACTGACATATTGCATATATATATATATATATATAATATGTTTAATTGCAATGCAGAACGATTTATTATTTTGGACACCCAAGATTCACATGCCCGAACAGTTCATAACTTTAAGGAGATTATGACAGATTATTTACATAGTTTACAAGCCCAATTCGATGCAATTTTGAGAGAACTCCAATTAGTATTATACATACATACATATATATATATATGTATGTATATATATGTTTATTTATGCATGCCACTCGCTAAGTACGTACGTATATACTAGATAATTTAATTAGCTTAATGGACTGTACCGATCATGAAGTTTCGTAAGTGTCTTAGATCCAATCCAATTCGGACTCGGTCAGAGGAGCCATAGGATGAAAATCCGAGCCATGCATCGTTTCTTCTTCGGGAACCAAAAGGGTAGACGACGTGGTACGTCTCTGATGACATGTTAGTGATGTCTGGTCTTTGTCACCGCTAGTACAGTTTCTAATAATACTGTCACCCACGCTACTTTCGAAACAAGGAAGCTGCGAGAAATCCGTGTCCAAAAAATCCGAAAGGAAATTTTCATCCATCTCAAAGTCCTCCAGGAAGTTTGACAAATTTATGTTTTCCTCCAAATTTAGTTTTGAAAAATCAGCTGAGTCTTCATGATGATCACCTAAAGTGATGCTGGGTTTATGACCATGATCATGAGGCTTAATGTCAAGTTGATGATCATGATCGTCCGACGTTTGATCTTGTGGTCCAGATGTGAGAACAACTTTGGTGCACCTTGTTGCTTTCGTCCGTATGACACCTGAGCCTATAATTGCTTTAGGTGGAGCAGCTGAGGTGGCTAATTCCTTAGCGGGAATTAGGTTTCCTCGTGCTTGATTTGATGGTCTCTGTTTGAAGGTGGGGTTGGAGTGACCTTGGACTTTCTTTCCAATGTTGGTGTTCCAGTAGTTTTTTATTTCATTGTCTGTTCGGCCTGGAAGCCGCCCAGCTATCAAAGACCATCTGCAATATATAGATCATCACATACATTTTAAGGATGGATGTTTCTGCCGACATGTTGTACTTTAAAGATATGATCGCTTTTGCTTTACTTAAAGCAAGTTCATTATAGTAATTTTTGTGTATTATTTATGAACTCTACTAATATAATTGATTAAAATAATTATTTTATATTAAAAATATATAATTAATCATCTCAGTAAAATACAAAAATGACTGCGCGCAGTACATTGAATTTTTGTTTGTGATTATATTTTGTACTGAAAATTTGCCTAACTAACTGGTTAATTAATTAATACGAATTATTTTCATCAAACCTGTTCCCTAAGAGTCTGTGAAGCCTGATAATGAGCTCCTCTTCGTCATTGGATATGTTGCCTCTCTTAATATCAGGTCTCAGATAATTCAACCACCTTAGCCTGCAACTCTTCCCACATCTCTTCAGCCCTGCATAACTCACCAAAAAACGTTTTTTTTTCCCCTTTACTAATTGCCCAACCAAATACAAATAAACGAAAAGAAATCATATATCTATATATATATATATATATTTTATTTTATAATTGGAAAGAACAAAAAGAACTTTTGGCTCGCAGGACAGTCTAACCTGCTCTTTTGGGAACGCTTCTCCATTTTCCTTCGCCATGAATTCTGACGTATTCTTTGAGTATTTTGTCTTCCATAGCCGTCCATGCTCCTCTGTTCAAGCCCTCCTTTGAACAACAAGGATTCCTTCCCATATTCTGAGTCAATCTCCAAGAATCCCCACCTCCAGGCCTCTCTCTCTCTCTCTCTCTCTCTCTCTCTCTCACAGTCCAGTAATGGTTAATTTACTTTAGACATGAGAGAGAATAGTACTGCGAGGCCCTCTAAGCTTGGAGATGAGGGTTATATAATAGAACGATGTTTTAAATTTATATTGTCACGTAGAATGGTAGCCAGAGGGCAGAGGACATGACTTCTAAATGCCCCACTTATATCGTCACCATGTCCCATCTTCGAAGAGTTCAGAAAAATAAATAAATAAACGATAAAAAATAAATAAATAAACGATCGAACGTATTTAATAGCTAGGTTGCATGCATGTGAATCAGGGGACCATCAATTTGTCCACCTCATCAATAATTTACACACATTGTAGTCTTGGGTGGTAAGGAATTAATATCATGAGAACCTTTATAATATATATATATATATATATATATATATATGATCTGAATGCCAATGGCAATAAAAACTCCACAGTCCATATATAATTAATACATGATTTTGCACCTGCCCTTCTACCTCAGGCAAAGACCCTGACGGCTTCTCTCTCTATCTCAAGCTAACTTTCTCACACGCTCTTGAAAGTTTGTTGAAATCTCTGCACAAACGCTAATATGTACGGATTATCATCTTTATGGCAATATGTTTCATGACAATAATAATAATAGCAATTCTACATACAATATGTGCAAGCGCCAGTTGTATGATTTTTTAAAAAAAGAGTGGGTTGAGTTAGGGGTGTTCATCCGGGTTCCGGATTCTCAAATCCGGAACCCGGATTCGAAATTTCCTTAAACGTTTTAAAAAAAAAAATTAAAAAATGTTAAGAAATATATAAAATTTTAAACCGGGCCGGGTACAACCCGGCCCGGATGAACACCCCTAGGTTGAGTACTATTAAAATATGAGAAATGATAGATGTAATTATAAAGTTTTAAGTGGCGTGTAATTATTTAAAAATAAATAAATATATATATGACTCATGTAAAAAAAATTAGATTAATATTAAAATGATTATATGTCGTTTGTAATTTCACAACTGTATGTAACATTATTTTTAAAATATTAAATTTTTTTTTTTTACGTGAGTCTCGTATTCATGTTTTTTTTTTATTTTTTTAAATGATTCTACTGCACTTACACACCTCACATAGTGTATTAATAATAAAATGTTCTAATAAATGCATGCACCTGCCCTTCTAACCATGTAATTAATTAGAGTCAGTACTCATGCATGCTCCTCCTCCCATAAATGGCGGCTAATTTCTCTCGAGCTAACCTTCTCAATTGCTATTGAAAGTTTGTTGGAATCTCATAAAGAGACATGATCATCATGAAGCTATGGTCCCAAAAAAAAAATATCATAAAAATGGACGGACGATATAATATGATAGTTTATGGCCACTCCGACTCGTTTACTATTTCCGCACTACGAGTCACTACAATATTGTCCAAGAATACAACTAGATGTACTTATTGTATTATGTACATTATTTCGTCACATGATGGTGGCAGCGCCAGACAGCAGTACCAAACTTTGAATCATTGGACTGTTTTGAATATTCTTATATTTGAGATTTGAGAAGATTCACCGCCCATATCTTCGTCATCATGTTTTGTTGCCAATTAAGTATATATATCCTCGTCTTGACCGTTCACAATATTATTGCCGCAAAACATATAGATTAAACGGGTTTGAAATTACTTGCTCAAATACATATATACTACATTTCATGATCAACGAAAAATACAATCTTGTCGCTATATACCTAGCATTCAGCTTCATGTTAATTGTGTTCTTTTTTTTTTTTCATTGTACGTACGTACTTGTCTTTCCTTTAATTTGTTATATATATAAACAGCCATAATACTTGTTATGCCGATAACTGAATAGATGAAAGATTATGGAGTACTGTAACCTACAATTATTTTTGTACACTTCATTCATATGATTAATTTTTATATTTTAAAAAATTAATGCAAATAGAATACATAAAAGAATGTACAAAAATGATTCAACATAAAATTTTCTAACTCGACTTATTTCGACAGAAATTAACGCAGAAATCATGTGCCTCCCATCCTATATTAATTACACGGTAGTAACATCGAGAAAGAATATCTATTATAGACCTCTATCGATTGGTTTTTTATAGAATTTATGTTTATATATATTTTAATATTATGTTTTTTATTTTATTTTATTTTTATTTTTGATATTTTATTTTTGATATTTTAAAATATATATATATATATATATAAAGTTCTTTAAAGAAAATTGCACTGTTGATTCCTTTTATGAATTTTAGACTTCGTGTATTTTTACAAACATTCTTATCTCATTTCATCTTTATTATTTTTTTAAATTCTTATTTAAAATAAAATAAATAATTTAATTTTTTCAAATTAAAAAAATAAAATAAAATCTTAAAATAATATTAATATAATAATATTTTTTTAATTTTTAATTTTTACCTTATCTTATTTTATTTTATTTATATACATAAATCAAATGCCTTCTTTCGAACCTTTGGTGGTAGAGTCAATATCCAAGGGGGGCAATGGCCATCATGATGATGTGCTCTTTCTGTGCCACGTCATGGCTAGAGTCTAGAATAGGTGGCGTACCCGGTTGTCGTTCCTTTGAGGCGGCTGCTACCGTTCAACGGTAAAAAATTAAAAGTAAAAACACATGATATTTGTACAGAAATCTGCTAAAATAATCGTTTTCAACTTGCGGTGAAATGATGACCTCCACATGCATTCGTGGGTCTATTAAGGGTGGTTTATTTTTTAAATTCAGTTCTATTATTTATAATTTATTTTAATTAATTTTAATTTTATTATTTACAATTCATCTTATCTCATCTCTAAATTCAAATAATCTCTTAATTAATTAATTTTTTCATCACATGGGTCTATTTTTTTTTTAAGAAATAAGTTTATCTCATTTAAATCATGAAACTTGAAACATACAGTGCAACTTATAATCTAGAAAAACTCATAATACAAATCAACTAAGTATAATTGAGACTTAACTTATAATTCTCTACAGATAAAATATTTGAGACACTAAATACTGCCAACATGATAGTGACTACTATCTCATCTTCTAAAAGAAGAAAACACTTAAATTTTACAGACAAAAAATTCGAGACACTATTTAATGTGCAAAAATATGCATACATACAACTTCATACGTTGTTAGAAATAATATTGAAAACCTACCGACAAGAAGTTTTGATTGTTTTTTCCTTTTAATTTTATTATTGAAATAATATATTTTTTAATACTATTGTAAAATATTTAAAAAAAATTAAAGAAATAGGTTTACTATATTTAAATCATGAAACTTGAAGCATCCAGAGCAACTTATAATCGAGAAAAACTCATAATACAAATCAACTGAGTACAATTGGGACTTAACTTCTAACTCTCTACAGATAAAATATTTGAGACACTAAATACTGTCAACATGACAGTGCCTATTATCTCATCTTCTAAAAAAGGAAAGCACTTAAATTTTACGGATAAAAAGTTCGAGACACTATTTCTTCTTTTTTACAATTTTTCCTGTACAAACAAAACAAGAAAATACAAATACCCACAAACCAAACCAAAACAAACAACTAAAAGTAATGGCCATCTGTGGTGATGTGTGGACATCACGCTCCACATTAGCAGAGAAGCACTGCAGGTCAGATGGTCACGGCACCCTAGATCCACATCACCGGCGAGCAACACCAATGAGGAGGATCCACCATACACAAGGCGGGTTAAAGACTGCCCCACGTGTTAGCAACATGCGCCGTTCCGTTCAACAAAAAAGGTCGAACGACCACGTGATCGACAAATGAGAGAAACGACGGCGAGATGGGGGTGGTCTTTTGTCCTCGAATTACCTCCAACCTGCACTGGCCAACTCCATCAAAATGAAATCGAAAACCACCATCAAAAGTATATCTAGATGGCTCGAAAAAGAAAGAAAAGAATGAAAAAATGAGAGAAAGGAAGAAGAAATGAAGAGGAGGACGGAGCCGGAGCTCCATCCCCTCTCAAAACTGAGACAGTATCGAGGGTTTGTTTAAAGAAAAGAAAGGGAGAATTTTCGAGAGGAAGGAAGGTCGAGGGTCAACCCAAAGCTTTTATTTTTTGTTTTTGGTACGTCACGTGGGTCTATTAGTTGACCTATCGCATAACATGCATGAATTAATTGGTGGTAAAGTCAAGTAGTGGACTGAGCAGTACCCAATCCGATTGAATTTGCCGATTGAAATTTAAGTCCCGTTTGGATTGAGAGATGAGATGAGTTGAGATGAATTTAGTTTATTTTTTAATATTATTATTATTTTGGGATTTGAAAAAAGTGTATTGGAATTTGAAAAATATGTATTGAGATTTGAAAAAGGTGTATAGAAATTTGTGTTTTATATAAAAAATTATAAAAATATAATGATAGAATAAAAATGAGTTGAGATGAGTTGAGCTCATCTCTAAATACAAACGAGTCCTAGTTGCAATTTAGATACTTAAATAAAATGATATAATTTTGTATAAAAGAAATTAAATAAAATATGATTTTCTTATTATTATTATCTTAAGATTTTAATAAATAAATAAATAATTTTATTTTGTATAAAAACTTAAAAAAATTATTATAATAAAATAAGATAAAATATTTTTATTATCCAAATAGATAAAAAAATAAAACTATGAACAAAAGGGAACTTATAAACAACATGCACGTCGTTCCGTGGTTTTGAGATGAAATTACTTAAAAGTATATTAGCATATGAATATGCGCCTACAAATCATCTCAATTTTCTTATTATTTTATAATGTGTCATTAAATGATTAAAGACAATTTATTATATTTTCTTGTGAACCTATTGACTAATGTTACATCATGAAATTATAAGAAAATGATGAAAAAATGGATTTTGAATATATTTACTCTATGAATATAGTAACAAAATAAATTAAGTTAAAATGTTTTATTGTGTTTTAAAACAAAAAAGAAAGTTGAATAAAAATATTATAATTTAAAAAATTATTTGCATATGATATTTTAATATAATTTTTATTTTAAAATTTTAAAGTAATACTATTTTTTATATTTTATTTGAGAGTTTGAAAAAATCATAATAATTAGGTAATAATTATATAGAAAAGTTTGGAAATTAGGAATTAAAAAGTTTTATATTTAAGTAATGTCAGAAAACAAAATAACTAAAAATATTTAAAGTAGATACCGTGTACAGTAGTTACTCTTAAAACCCATAAAGTCAAGAATGATAATAGCTTAGGTAACTTGCTTCGTGGAAGACTTAGGAAACGACTTTTAAACCGGCGGGAAGTAAGAAAAGAATGAGATTCCAAAAGCTATTCTAAATATATATATATATATATATAGTAATATAATTATAGGGTAGGTAATCATTACCTAATCGTTTAAAAAAAAAAAATTAGTATTAAAAAAATTAATTTTTTAAAATATAATTTTATATTTATTATTTTTCTTAAAATAATTATGTCGCATTTATACATTTTTTCGATTTCAAATATCATTTATATATATATATACTAGATAGAAATAATGTGTAAAGTACATTTATTTAATTTAATTTTTAATAAAAATTTAATAATTATTTATAATTAAGTAGATGATAAATAATTATATGTTTTTATATATTATACAAAAATTAATAAAAATAATAAAATAGCCTCATAAATAAATAATCTATAGTTTTATCAAACTTGTTTGAGATAATTTTAATTAAAATTTTAATAAAAGGTTAGTTCAAGATATGATATTTTTTTAATTTCAAGATGATAATTTAACATTTGTATTATTTTGTACGGCCTTAAAATAGAGTACATTAAAATATCTATATTTTTTTAGTTATGTGAGTATTTTTAAGAAATAATATGAGTTTTTTGAAAAAAATAAATTATATAGTTGATAATTTATATAAGAATGTTATATTATAATTTATAATTTATATAAATTTATTTAATCATATATATTTCAATTAACTATCAAACATATAATATTAATTATATTTATTGCTTATTATTATCAATTTAATATAATTATAATAAATTGTATATACCATATATTAACTATATATACCGTATATATAGTTAATTTAATAAATAATGCATTCATTTTAAAATTATAAATTATTTTTAAAAAAATTAAATTATTAATCATATAATAGGAATAAAATTTTTATGAATAAAATTAAACTCTCTAATGTATAAATTGTTATGAATGGTTTATTTCTATATATATTGTTATATTTATATATTCTATACTAGTATTGTGTCATTCTATATTATTATTATTATTCTATATTTATTTTACATAAAATAAAATTAAAAAATATGTCCTAAATAGGAATTCTAAAATAGAAATTTTTATCATTATTTATGAGTTTAATGAATTGTGTTTAAAGTATTAAGTGGTATTAAATAAATGTTAAATGAATTTTAAATGAAAAGTTTATTATTGTAGAAAGTTGAAGATGTGGAATTAATTTTAATGTCAAGAACATTATTTCAATGAATAAATTTAAGAAATTATGTTTAAAACGGTAATTCTCATTAGATGCAGCATTAATTTTAACAGAAATTGACGGAAACTGTTAACTTTAACGAAGAAACAAAAATTTTCGTTAAAACAAAAATTTCTATTAAATAGTCACTTTATATATATAAAGATAAAGATATTCACGTAGATTTATTTATACACACTACGCTACAATTAATTGCGTTGGCAATGTATAATACGATATTGTCGGCAGGTATGGCTAGCTAGCGAGAGCTTTTAAAGCGAAACCATACAAAGAAGTACTGAAAGTTGATAGCTAGACTTAATTCAATGTCATAGACTTTCAATATTTGGAGTTGTTTGATTTTGTACCACATATATAATAAACGTAAGATAAAATTCAATCCTTCATTACATATAAATAATATTGAATCTTCGCTATGCAGTTTAGTTAAGAAAATTTAAAATATTCTAATATTGTTTAAAAAATTTAAGAAAGTGCGTGCTTTTTTATTGGATTTTTTTTTTTGAATAATTATTTTGAGACATCTTTTGTATGTCACTATATAAACACAGATATATATATATAATTAATTAATTACAATTAAAAAAATTATTTATAATAAAAATAAACTATTTATAATAAAAATAGTCATTTTGATTGGCTGTATAGTCAAAAATATTTATAAAAGTAGGTAGATATATAGAGTTATAAAGTTATTTAGATATAATTTTTTATGGTAGTTTTAGTTTTTGTAAAACTATTAAAAACTAAAATAGAATATTTTTATATTTCAAGTATTTAGAATGAAGTTTAATTTTTAATTTTTTTTTAGATAATCTGTTAGAAGGAAAAAATGGAATTAAAGGCTTAGCTTTTTAATTTTTTTAAATGTGTTGGGTCAAAGTCTCGCAGATAACGTCACCTTTACAATTTACATTAACACTTCTAGTGAAGACTAATATATAATAAAATATATTGAGATCGGGCGACGTTGATTAACGATAAAAGCCTCGTAATAAGAGTACACTAACATTCTAAACAACACGTCAATGGATCATGACCTTATAATCTCTTTTAATACACGAATATTTATATTAATATGTATGCCTTTGTCATTGACAAAATCTTGTCATTTTATAAACATGAAATTTTTTAATAAATTGATTCTAAGGACCTATTATTTTTAAGTACTCGTTAATTTCTAGATTAAGCGTTTTTTTTTTTTTAAGATAGATGAAACGTATTTTATAAAGTATGCTTTTGAGGCTCTTTTATTTATTTAATTTTTGAGAAATCACGAAAAGATTGATTGATTAGATAAATTTGGGCCATTTCAAAGATTGATTGATTAGATGAATTTGGGCCATTTGGCGGACTAGTTAATTTATTAATAAACTTAATTAGATTTGAAAGCACATTATTAATCAACAATAATATTGGATCAAAGCATATTCCCTGGCATGAATTACAAATATAATATATATATATATATATATATCTAACTAGGAAATTTTCGCTTATCTATATATATATATATATATATATATATATATGAGTGGCACTAGAGCCACTTCCCGCGGCTAAAAAAAATTATTTTTTTCTTTTTTTTTTTTATATATTTTTCTAACAGTTTTAATATATATATATATATATATATTTTTTTTTTTAAATCATCACATCATTAAAAAAATATTTACTTAATCATTAAGTAAATTAATAATAATAAAATAAAAAATTTATTGAAGTGTGACTTTTATTTGTAACTAACTTGAGCAGTGATTTTAACATTTCTATATATATATATATATATATGAAAGATTTATAAAATATTAATATTCCTTGCCGTAGTGTTTAAGAATAATACTATTTCATCCGAAGATATCATCCATTTTTATTTATTTATTTATTTTTCTGGAAGGCAATTTCATTTTAATTTAATGATTAAGAAAATATTTTTTAAATAATGCTGTGATTTTTTAAAAAAAAAATTAAAACTATTAAAAAATAAAAGAAGAAAAATGAAAAAGAAAATTGCACCTATATCGATCTGATTTGATTGATCTCTCTCTACATCTTAATCAATTACCTTCTCCGTTGCAAGTCTAATGGTCAGATAAATTACAACAAAACTAGCTAAAACCACATCTTTCCACTCTCCTTTTTCACTTTGAAGGCATATAAGCTAAAATCATATTCAAGATCTGTACTAATTAACTTTTCTTTCTTCTTCTTTAAGGAAAATATATATGTACGTATATATATATATATATATATATATCTTGATCACTCGGTTTAGGTATAGGTGATAAGTACTAGCTACCTATTTTTTTGAAAGGAAGCACTAGCCACCTAACTTAAACTAATCAAAAGACTTTTTTCCCATATTTTTTCTGTTAGAAGTTTATTAATATTACAAAAAAAAAGATATATAATTAATTAATTAAAATTATAAAAATTATTTGTTTAATTATAAATATTTGTTTAATTGTAAGTAATTAATTTTATTTATTTATTTTTCTTGTAATGTGATAAAAAAAATTAAAGCTAATTTAACGAGAAAATCAGGTAGAACTCAAAAAAGATCATGCAGGGATGAGTGGCGAAACTAGAGATTTGCTTTAAATTTAGGGGGGGTAAACAACACTAAACTAAAATATATAAAATATTTTTTATTTTATTTGTATATAGTTTTTGATGCGGTATAAAATAATTTGATAGTAAAATCTATAATAAAAATAAAATATATTTTGTTATCATAATAAAAATATATTATAAATACATTATAAATTATCAAACTTCTTTTTTATTTATATTTTTAATCTATAATAAAAATATGTCATCATCTTATTATATAATTTTATTTTATATGAGATGTATTTTATTTTTAGATTAGATTGATTTTTTGGAGGGGAGCGAAGATAATTTTTAAAGAGGAAGTAATACAAAATAAAATTAATATTATTATATTAAATCAGAAAAAATAAATATATATTATTTTTTTCATTTTTAGGGTGGCCCCGTCTCCCCCCCCCCCCCCCAACCAAAAAAAAAAATAATGTATACTTTTTTATGATTAACAATGTCTAACTAAAAAAAAAAAAAAAAAAAGTCTAACGCCATTCTATGTGTGTGCCCCGCCGGGAGGGGCCGGATTAGGTGCGGCGCCGTTTCCTTTTTTTTTTTATGATCTTATTATGCAGGCTTTTATTAAGTGAGAGAAAACTTTATTTTAAAAAGATATTTTTATAAATTTAACTTGTCATTTTTTAACAATATACACACTCTTCAAATATATCATTATTCTATTAAAATATTAATTTTGATATTTTTATTTCTTATTCCAAATCCAGCATAACCAATATTAATAGCTGAAAGAAGAATAAATATACACATAAATAGATTATTGTATAATGAACAGCCTCTATCAAAATATATGACTACTCTCACTAATCTTCATATCGTCTTACCTGTTTTGATTTTGCTGTGATAAAGATTTCCTAGAGACTTGTAACTGATATGTTTTATTGCTTTCAGTTTGCTTTCTGTAATGTTGGATGATATTATGTTAAAAACATTATTAAACTTGAGAGAAAAAAAAAAGAGAGGAAACTGCATGCTGGTAGTCAAATTAAGCAAAAAGGCGCGTCTCTTTGTGATTAAGCAAAATGAATTTTTATGGTGAAAAAATATTCAGCTAGTACAAAATGGCTGACCAGATTTGGCCAATGAATAAGTCTCGAGCTAAAATTACTGTTCATTTATTGAGTTTATTATAGTGGATTTTTGTGCAACCTAGCTAAATGTTAGCCAAAATTTGATTAAGTTGATTCCAGTACTACTAATGCTCTTAGTAATAGTACCATATGTATCTATAAATTAAACTAAAAAACTGGTAACCTCTTAACAATTTTGTTAGTAACACATGAGTACGTACGTATACCTTAACCCTCGACTTCACGATACTTCGTTTTCATTAATAATATCATTAATTAATTCATTCTTTCTTATTATTCATTAATAATATCATTAATTCATTCATTCTTTCTTATTACTATCATCATTATTTTTCTAGTCGTATTAGATTGTTGGAGTAGATTACCATGCAAATAACTTAAACATCACGCAAGGCCGAGAAGTACTTGATTCTTTGTACGCAGCCTTAAATAACTATATATATATATACACACACATTTCCTTTTCAATTTTTTTTTTTGGTATTATTTGTGATACGATATGTCATAATTAGAAAGATTATTATTTTCAAGCAAGCTAGATAGCAACATATTTGAACAGAATTCAGATAAGGAATAGTATGAAAATTTCTCGAGTTCACACTCTGATCCAAATATGTGTAATTAGTAGTTGAATTAATATTGACATGGCCTACAGTCACGCGCATTAATGCCGATCGAGTACAATTTTCTCCTCTCTGATCAAGACTCGTGTTGTTTGAGCATGCATGCTGATGATCTCCACAATAATTTCCAGAAAAATGTACATTATATTGCAATCAGATATTGATTTGTGACAATATTGATCGATCCGGCCGCCGGCCAGCTTCATGAATATGTTAATATTAAATATAATATATACAATTGTCACCACTTTACATAAATGATAGGCAACTATTATAATATAGCACGTTGAAACCATCTCTATAACATGATATTGATCAAAACCAAACTTTACATTTTAGTTGGCATGGAAATTATACACGAGTAATTTGTCTTATTACATTTTATAACTTATATAATATATATATATATATGTGTGTGTGTGTGTGTGTGTGTGTGTGTATACATAGATGATTTATATATGTGTGTAATGCAATCATATGATCAGCTAGCTAGCCACGTGCATTTGCTTAAATCTGAATATCATTCACACGAGTACGGCACCATATAATTAAATTAAATGCAGCATGATTTGCTGAAGATAGTCATGAAGCATGCATTCTCCCGTTCGTATATAAAATACCCCCGGCCCATATTCCCATTCATAATATATATAATTATAAGTTTTAAACAGATAAGTTTAAATAGATAAGATTTACTCTTTTTTTAAAAAAATAAAATAAAAAAGTAAGTTTTACTAGAATATAATAAGTTTTTTTATACTTTTTAAAGTAGAATCTACTTTATTATAAAAGCATTGCACAAAATTTTATCTATTCGAGACAGCTTGTATAATTTTATCATTTCTATCGATAATTTAATACACTACATTTAATAATAGATATATATAATTAATTCATTGTAATTAAAAAAATTATTTGCAATAAAAACAAATTAATGAAAATAGTCTTTTTTATTACAATTAAATATTATTTATATATCTATTTTTTTGTAATGATAACTTTAACGTGCTTACGTATAACAATATGGGTACTAGTGCTATTGATTTCTCTCATTGGGATCTTGGTGAGAGGTTTTTTTTTTAATTTTTTTACATGATTTTTAAATAAGTATTTTTAAATAGTGTTGTGATTTTTTTATATTTATAAAAAATATTTTAAAATGTTAAAAAATTTTATGTAAAAAAAATATAGTTTTTATATGATTTTCTCACATTTTAAAATATTTTTTAAAAATACAAAAAAATTACATAACTATTTAAAAACACTTACTTAAAAATCATATTAAAAAAACTAAAAAAAAAAAAAAAACCTCTTTTCGGGATCTCGATGGATCCTAATGAGAAGAATACTTAGCATTTTCCTAACAATATTATGATCAGCATCAAGTTTCAAGTTTAGCAAATGAGGTCACCATTTATATATATATATATATATATTTGCAATTGAGTTATAGTATTATACTGATCGACTAGCTAGTCAACCACGTGCATGGCGCAAGATCTTGATACAAGTAGTCAAAGCAATTGCCGTGTACGCGTCGCCTAAAGTTTTCTGAGTGTATATACATATTATATATATAACTAGATCATATATATAGGGTGACTTGTACAATGGCATGGACTCAAATGTATATATGTATATAATTGGCAGAAATATCTGTTCTTGTTGAAGGTGCCAGAGAAGGTACTGTTTAAATAATTGATCATTTCAATTATAATTATCTTAATTCCTGCCTTTACTCATTCAACATCCATAGCCTGATCTTAAGTAGAATAAGTTCATTTAAAAACGAAAAGATAATAATGATCTCTCTTTATATATATTTATATATATATATATATATATGATCTTCTCTGGAAATTAATTAAGATCGATAGAGTCAGGGTTAATTAATTGAATTGAAACACGTTGAAAAGTCAAACATCATGAATATAAAGACATTTGCGGGGAACAGAACAGGGCGCCATTATTGAGGTTGAATGATGATGGCCCTCAATAACACGGTCGAAAGCGAATGAACGGTCCCAATAATGTATCAGAATAAATATATAAAAGAGTGTTTTTCAGATCATTTGGAGCCCCAGACTGCGGCCATACGCGCGCACGAGATCTGGACAATGACTATGATAAAGTCATGTGGGGCTTGTGGCCATGATCATATATATATATATAGGTGATTTTGTCGTCACAAACAATGACGCATCAATTATTATATATACATATGTTGTCCCTGGATATTCTCTGGTCCTAGCTAATTTCTTTGTCTCTGCGATAATTCCGATCCATGCATGGATGGATGGATGAGGTACCATAGATATTTATAATCTGGGCCACTGGAAATTTTTGTTTTGGGCTCTATTTTGTTCGTATTACACTAAGCATGCGTGAGACACCAAAATCAACATGCATGGTACGTGTGGTACTTTTTATTAGTTTTGCAATTTTATGCTTTTTTCTTTTTACAATGTATGTATATTACAGAAATAAATAATTACTGTTTTAATGTAAATTGTAAATAGATAGTTACTACACTACAAGATTTTCAAGTTTTTGCCATGAAATGTACATGTGGCTAAAAATAAGATTTTCGTGGATAAAATATTTTTCCCACCAATTTGACTCGTGGGACGTCCGTGGCATATAACTCCTGGTAAAAGAGCATTTGCCATGGGCCATATAGTTTCGTGGCAAATAGATATTTTTCCCCACAACATTTTCCGTGGTAATAGCTAATTTTACTCGCGGGAATAAAATTTAAAAATGCTATAACCTTGTCGCTATTATTCGTTTGCTACAAAATCTTGTCGTATGCACTTCTATATTCCCACGGGGAAGTTTCATAGCAAAAAATAACATTTTATGGGCAAAAGTATTGGCCACGAGTTTTGTTCACGGCAAATACTAAAATATTTCAGAAAAAAAAAAATACAAAAATAATTGTAGAAAACATAAAACAACTTCATAATATAAGCTAAAAAATTATATATAAAGCTTGGAGATTCAAATTGATACTAATAACAATTTCAAAACAACTAAAATTATGTCAAGTAGGCATATGTGAAAAAAATAGAACTTACCATTAGGGCTGCAAACAATTCGATCAAAGACGAGTTCGAGTCGAATCAAGTCGAGCTGGACTCAAATAACTCGAGTTCAAGTCGAGCTGAGAGTTTGCCGAGTCGAGTCGAATTCGAGCCGATAAAAAACGAACTCGAGTCGAATCGAGTTATTTATCGATCTTTATTTTTACTCTCTAACGAACCGAGCCGAACTTAGTCGAGTAATTACTCGAGTTTCTTACTCTTTATAAATATTTGACTCAATAATTTTTTTGTAAACTTAATATATTATTATCGTAAAGAAACAAAATGTTACTTCTACATAAAGTAACAAAATATATTACTTATACAAAATATTAAAAATAATATATATAACACAGAAAATATATATAATAAAAGAATATATTTAAGAATATATGCAAGATTATATATATGTATATAGAAATATTACGAGTATTGTTACAAGCCCAAAACGAGTCGAATCGAATTTATATGAATCTTATTTACGAACACAAACCGAGTCGAGTCGAGATTATACGAGCTTAGTTTATTTAATATTCGAACTAATATTAGTGCTCACGAACAACTCATTTATTAAACGAATCGAGTTCGAATCGAGTTTATACGAGTCGAGCTCAAATTGTTCACGAGCAGCTCTGTTTGTTTGCAGCCCTACTTACCATGCATCCCATATGCTGCACTGCAATGCATCCAACAAGTAGCACTTCAGACCAGAGTAACTAATTGAGTTAGAGTAGCTCCAAGATTCATCCAAATCTGTGGAAGAGTACAACATAGAAAGTATTTTACCCTCATAAACTACTTATCAAAAAAAAAAAATACCCTTAAGAACTACAATCATGCATAAAAACAAATTTTAATATTTAGTACACACCAACAACAATCCCAACCAACATATCATTTCAATAATTAGTATCAATTCACATCATTTTACTTTACACTCCCATATATATAACTCAGAGAGTCATATAGTAAGACATACATCAACATGCTTGCTGCCCATGTAATCCAATCCAACACAAATATAGAATGGTTCACTGGTATGTAACATACCTTAAGGCATTCATGTGCTTTTCCCAATAGTTCTTCCATCCTTCTTTTAAAATAATCATGGGAAACTATGATTATAAAAGTAATGAAACTAACATTGTTATGCTATTTAGAACCAGAAAGAATGAACGTGAAATGTAGTAATGCTATTTAAAATTTACAAGTAGGGAGATCTCTCACCCAAGTCCTTTGCAAAATACAGAGCAAGCAGGCAGGGTACTAATATTTGTTATTATTATTAGTTATATTAAAAGGATCAAGTATATATATAGCAGCAAGAAAATGTAAAGCATAACAGCAAGAGACCTTTTTCCAAAAAACATGTTTCATACACAAACCATGCACTTCACAGTAAATGTAATGCATAGAAGCAAGAAAAACATAGATAAACAACTTGGGAGGGGCAATCAAAGCAACCCACAAGTAATTAAAATTTACGACTTGAGTTAAACATGACACAAAACATAACCCAAAGATTACTCACCCATAGTTCTCCCTGCAAAGGAAAATTAATAGAAAATGCAGCATCAGTCCACCAATATAGCATCATTATTAACCCGTTTGGTTACCAAAAAGATTGAGCAATAATCAATAAAGAATGGCTCCTCTAGTTAACATAGCTACTTCACTTATGCTATCGTCAGGCTTGGTTTCTTTTTTATTTTTTGTAAATAAAAATAAAAGGTTAGGCTTGGTATCAGAATATATATATATATAGCATTAATAATACAAATGATTCACAATCATCAACATGAAATAAGAAAATCCTAACAGAAAATACAGCACTGTTAGAGAAGAAAATACTTAGAATCGCATGAGGATATATAAGAGTTTTCGACAACTAAGATCAAGCTGCATTTAAAACTTTTTCTAGAATCACATGAGGATGCATAAAAAAAAGCTTCTATTATATGCTAAGAACAAAATACGCGAAGTGCATAAACTAATAAAGCACAACATTATCTGAATTAATTACAAGAACAAGCTCACCATTATTTCAAATTTTAACTTGAAAAGGACTTTTCCTTATCTCTGTAGATCTAATTTAGCCAAACAGATTTGTGCACTCCTTATAAAGTCAAATAACAATACCCCTATTTAAGTAGACAGATGATAGGCAACTGTAAATCAACCACAAGCTGGCAGGGGTGGGTGGAACTCCATTTAATACTGCTGCCATAGACATGCAAACATCAATCTGCCAATTGTATATAAAATGCACCAGTATACACAATTTGCAGGTCTTGGTTAGAGTGTATTACCTCAAAGCAATTAGGACAATCATGATGCAAAGCTCCTTCTACATAAGTAATTCATATTGAGTAGCCGTCATGCTTTTATTATGTATACATTTATGGATGTGGGGATGAGAGGCCTTAGTTTGTATCGAGTTAATACAAATCTAAACTCAATGTTTTAGGTTTATGTAATTTTTGAAAACTTTGAAAAGACGAAAATATAGTTCCACTTTATGGATGTGGGGATGAGAGGCCTAAGTTTGTATCGAGTTAATACAAATCTAAACTCAATGTTTTTGATTTATGTAATTTTTGAAAACTTTTGAAAGACAAAAATATAGTTCCACTATTTGAGAAATATCATCTTGACTTTTCTTGGTAACTACAGAATGTGGTCAGAGGCAAAACTAGGAAATTTTGTTGGGGAGACAACCTACAAAAGTACATAAGAAGGTAGATATATATATAGTCTCTCTATATGGGTACATGCTTATGCCAAAAAATAAGACCAAACAAAACTTAAATGAAAAAGTCACATATTTATAAAAGAGCTAAGTATACCTATCGTAATAATAAAATATAATAACCTTTCGTATGGAATTAATTAGGCCTGGTACCTACAGTAGCGCCACAAAGAAGATAAAAACATAAAGAATTTAGAAAATACAGACAAGACGAAAAGAAGAGAAAAATATCCAATCAAATGAATTGTATATATAGAAGAAATTAATTGATCACAAAGTCACTTATTGTGGGATTTCAATGGCTTCATTGTAGTTTTGTAATTATATTTTATTTGATAACATATTTGATTTTCTACACTAATTTTATACAAAGTTTAAATACAGATGTGGCGTAATATCATACTTTAATATATATTTAAAAAAAATGATTTTACAACTTAATGGATTACATTAAACCATGCAGGTATATAAACTTTCTTGTACAAAATTTATTTGTATCAAACCATTCTTATCTTTACCATAAATGTAATCATGGACTTGGAAAATGGAAAACTTGTGTGGGAAAATGATGAGGGATATCGTAACCTTTCAACTTTTAATCATCATTATTTTGCCGTCATTTGCATTATATGATATGTGCATTAATGAGGGCTAAACTGCACTTCTATGGACCCCCTAATGTTAGTTTAATTATGAAGGGTTTTGGTTGTTTTCTATTAGGCAACAAAAAGCCAAAGGGAGGGGACTTGAGTGGCGATTTATAGTTCAAAACTAGAGTTGATTTTTTCTCATCTTCCCACTTGAAATCGAGAGTTTCATTGAGAGTGTTGTCTAGCTTCTTCCTTCTCTTCTTTTTTCTATCTTCCAAACAACTATACTTAGCTTGAGATACCAAATTAAACCCTCCACACTTGTTGCAAACCGTGAGATAGGAAGAGTTAAGGAACTTAAGTTTTTCTAATAGTTGAGGTGTGATCATCAATCCCTTTATCTTTATAAGGTTGAGTTTTGGACATTTAGACCCTAGCCAATCAAAGTGCATAGTTGTAGACAAACGAAACTTATATTATATTTGGTAAGAAAACCTAAAATCAAGATTAATCTCCAACAAAATAAACCTAAGAATTTTTTTGAAATAAACCTAGGAAAAAAATAACCAAACAGAGATTAATCAATATTATTTCAAAAGAAAAAGTTAGAAGCATTGCCCTGGAGATACTTAACAACATTACAATCACAATAAGAAAACCTAAAATCAAGATTAATCTCCAACAAAATGCAACAAAGCATTAGGAATCATTAACTAGAAAAATAAAAGGCATATAATAAATCTTAAGAGATCATGATGCCGGAAAAATAAAGAAAGAACATCTAAAGATGTATTAACTAATTCTTATTCTTCATAAGATGCAAGTTTAAACATCAAAATAAGGGAAATAGAAGTGCATTTACGAAGGAATAAAGGAGGATTCTCGACTGTAAGCGTTCACAACATTTTTAGAGCAATCCTAGGTTGCGATGTCGAGAGACAGGGGAATGGAGAGAGAGGCAAAAGTGAGAGACAAATGGGGAGAGAGAGAGAGAGAGAGAGAGAGAGAGAGAGAGTGAGAGTGAGAGTGACTCACCTACTAAGCCAAGCGGTGACGGCGTGGTGGACACAGTGTGGGAGGAGGCGGCAGTGCACGACGTGAAGGGTAGAGAGACGAGACTTTCCACATAAAAGAATCTCACCATTCTGGAGAGGAGGAGAAAGCAGAGAAGAATCGGAGGGAGGAGAGAGAGAAAAGAATCGACGCAGGGAAGGGGGAGAAGGGAAAAGAATCGAAGTGGGAGAAGGGGAAAGAATCGTGCGGGGGGCTGAGGGGTGAAAGGGAAAGCAGAATCGAGATTGGGGGAGACGACGTTTTGTGCGCTTGGTTAATTTCAAAACGACGGTAATTTGGTGCGTTTCGTACACAGAAGTTTTTCCCAAGGTCTGAACTCGCCGCAAATGCTTTTTTTACCGCGGGAAATAATGCAGCTAAGAAAAATTTGTGGCAAATGCAATTTTTTATTTGTCGGGGGGGCTGTTCGTGTTATATACACTTATTAGCCACGAAAGCTAGTCCTGAGATGATATATTGGTCTTAAAAACTCAAAAATCTTGTAGTGCTAGTAGTTCTACATGCTTAATATGTTACTTCACTTAAGTTCTATACTTCTACATGCTTCCGATATAAATACCAACTCTCTCTTGTAAAGTTTCAAGTTGAATACAATAACAAAATTCCTTTCACTTGTGTTTTGAGCATGTTCTAGTCTTGAGATATTTCAAAAATATCTGGAGTTACTTCACGGTATTAGAGCGAATACCTTAGGGTTCCACTTCTATCCACTGCAAGAATCGTGTCTGTTCACTGCAAGAATGGCTACATCGGCCTAATCTATTTCAATAAACGAAATATTCCAATCCATATCACTTGCAAAATGGACATTTGCATGGTCCTATTTTGGTTTCCAAGCTTCTTACGGGAGGTAATTACCATAACTGGCGCAAATCAATGGAAATGGAGTTAAAGGCGAAGAACAAGTTACAATTTTTCTAAATGGAGTGATATCTCAACCAATTGATTAAGACCACTCTTTCATATATGGGAATGGGAAAGATGCAATACAATGGTTTTTGTCGTGGATTTTAAATTTGGTGTCTATAGATATTAGGGAAAAGATTGTCTATGTGAAAAGAGCAAGGGAAATGTGGGAAGAATTGCGCAATCAATTTTGTCAAGGAAATGGACCAAGAATTTTTCAATTGTAGAAGGAGCTCATATCTTTGTCCCGAGATCATCAAGTGTCGGTGAGTATTTACTAAGTTTAAATGTTTGTGAGATGAATTGATAAATTATAATAAAATGCCTAGTTGTTCATGGGGAGCATCTAATAAGAATTGTGATTGTGGTGCCACACGTTTGTTTTCAAGATACCAACAATGCATGGGGTTGAATGAAGAATCCTCACATGTTATAGGCCATATAAAATTAATGGATCCATTACCACTTATTATTAAAGTACTTTTTTTACTAATTCAAGAAGAAAAATAGAGGAAAGTTGGATCTGTGGGCATTATTGCTATTGAAACCAATATTGTTGCTTTTATGAACAAGAAGGTTGAAAATCCAAGATCCAATTTTAGAAAATAGTAGTACAAGAATGGACCAACCTGCAAGTACACCCTTTGATTTATACAATTCTATAACATTTCTCAAGAAGAGTTTCAACGGCAATTGCTTGCATTATTACGCCCACAACCACCTGATGCATAAAATACCAACCATCAAGCAACCAATGTTATATCCACTTCAAATGTTTTACCTTCATTTTCAGGTAAAACAAATTCTCATTTGTATCATAACACACCAACATGTTATTCTAATATTCCATCCATCAAAAATGAATCTCCACACCTTTTTTCCAAACATTTGGATTATAGATATAGGTGCTACAAACCATATCATACACTCAGTTAATTTCTTTACCACAATTACACAAGTCTTAAATATATATGTGTGTGTGTGTGTGTGTGTGTGTGTCAAACTTCCAAATGGAGAAAATGTTATAGTTACGCATCTTGGGATTGTCCATTTGTTAGATAGTTTTTTTTTTAAATATATATTATGTGTTCCAAGCTTGTCATATAATCTTCTTTTAGTAACTAAACTAACTTTTGATCATAATTATTGTTTCATTTTTATGTTTGAAATTTGCTACATACAGGATCTTATCTCATGGAAGATAATTGGAAAGAATAAAAAAGTTGTATTATATTTTTTGCAACAACCATCAACGAGTACTATAGCTAACTAGTAATTCAACTGTTTCATCAAACATTAATATTGTACATGATTCTAGTTCCAAATTGTGGCATGGTAGATTAGGTCACCATCATTATCCAGATTCTTAGTTCTTCCAAAATTACTTCCAAACTTTATTTTGAATAAAACTGTACGTGAGGATCATTCGCACTATATGTCCTTTGACAAAATAGAAACATCTGTCATTTCCATTTCATTTTCACAAATGACAAATCTATTTGTCCTTTTCATTTAATTCATTATGATATTGGGATCTTTTTTTATTACCTACTCCTGATGGCTTTAAATATTTCTTGGACCATCGTCGATGATCATTCAAGATCAATCTTGGGTATATTTGTTGAGATCTAAGTTTGAAGTAAAAACTATTTTTATAGCCTTTTACAATATGATGTATACACAAATTATACAAAAAGTATAATGTGTAAGAACTTATAATGGTTTAAAATTCAACATGATTATTTTATAGTTCCAAATGAATCATACATCAAACTTATTGTATTGAGACTCCTCAACAAAATTCAATTGTTGAAAGGAAACATCAACATCTCCTTAATGTAGAAAGAGCTTTGAAACTTCAATCCAATGTTCCACTAACATTCTGGGGTGAATGTGTTTTAACTGCAACACATATTATTAATCGTATCCCTTCTCATATTCTAAATGAAAAATCACCACATCAGCTTCTCTAGGGTGATGTTCCTTCCTATTGTCAAAATAAAACTTCTTCACTTCCATCTGATTATACCTAATCCAATTCCAAACTTTGTGTCTTAATCTTCCAACATTTTTCCACCAAATAATTTCATATCACATACACCTTCCACTATATACTCCCTTACTTATTCTTAACCAATTCCAAACATTCCCTCACTTTAAGATAATGTTCATTTCCCTTATCTTTGAAAATCACTAGACAACACAAAACTCTGAGTTATTTGGAGAGCTATCATTGCAAGATAGCAGCTTATACTTCTAGAGAGATGTTATCATGTCTATTGAATTAATTGCTCTTGAATCAAATAATACATGGACACATATTGGCCCACCACCTAATAAAATCCCAAATGGTTATAAATGGGTATATAAAATCATTTTTAGCGCTAATGACTCAATTGAAAGACAGAAAACAAGATTGATTGTCAAAAGTTATACTCAAAGAGAATGTCTTGATTATTCAGAGACATTTTCTCCAACTGCAAAGATGGTGACAATCTAATGTGTCTCTCTATCTAAGATACTTAAAAGGTGGCTTCATATATACCTTTTTTTTAAATGACCATATATAAAACAAGAGTCTACAAGTTACAAAAATCTCTATATGGCCTAAAACAAGCTTATAGGCGGTGGAATTCAAAGTTCACTACAACCTTGTTGGATTTAGGATTTATTCAAACCCAATTAGACTATTGTTTGTTCACAAGAAGGAAGGATAATTATTTTGTAGCCCTATTGGTATATGTTGATGATATACTTCTAGCAAATACTAACTTATTTGTTGTTCAATCCATTTCATCTTTTTGAAATACACATTTCAAGTTGAATGGTCTTGTCAAATATTTCTTAGGCATGGAGGTTGCTTGATCAAAAAAAGGTATTTCTCTATATCAAACAACATATGCACTAAAATTGATCTCGGGTACTAGTTTAATAGGTTGTAAACCAACCAATTATTTCATGGATCTTACTATAAACGGTCCAAAAATGATGGTGAATTACTTGATAATGGAATAGGCTATAGAAGACTCATTAGTAGGTTACTCTACCTTATTCACACTAGACGAGGCTTACCTATTTAGTATCTCATTTGAGTCAATTTATTAACTCTCGTCGAGTTCCACATTTGAGTCAATTTTTTTGAAGTTAAAATGACTCTAGTATCTTTTCTCAACTCTTTCTCAAATTCATCTGAAAGCTTTTGGTAATTTAGATTTGGCCAATTGCCCTGATACAATGAGGTCAACTTCTGGCTTTTGTATATCTTTTGGTGATTATCTTATTTTATGAAAATCTAAAAAGCAAACAACAGTATCAAGATCCTTGCAGCTGAATACTGATCTATGGCTTATGCTGTTTGTAAATAACATGTCTTCAATCTTTACTTTTTGATCTTCATCAACATCATCCTCTTTCTTCTTTGCTTTTCAGTAACAACTAAGCTTTCATCCACATTGCAGCTAATCTTATTTTTCACAAAAGAGCCAAACATATTGAACTCGATTGTTACCTCATCAGGGAAAAAATACAAGCTGAAATATTTAAAATTTTGCATGTCTCTTCTTCTCACCAGCTTGTTGATATACTTATAAGCGTCGGCCTCTTGGGTGATCTGCTGCCTTTCATTCTTTATTGTCCAAGATGAATGACCACATCATCTACCATTCATCTTGAGGGAGATCACTATCAGAGATGATGTAAATAAATAGTTATTGTGTTTTCCTGTAAATTGTAAATGGATAGCTACTAGCTAGAAGTACTTACATTAACTATTTACGTATAACTAGTTTCCAAGTTTGTTACTTTACTTCAGTTCCGTACTTTTACACTTCTGGTATAAATACCAACTCTCTCGTGTAAAGCTTCAAAGTTGAATACAATAATAGAATTCCTCTCACTTGTGTTTCGAGAATATTACTACTCTCTTCAGACATTTCAAGAATATCTGGAGTTGCTTCATAAATGTTGATTATTGGAACCGTTAAGTGGCTTTCGACGTGTTATTGAGGTCCATCATCATGCAGCAACCTCAATTATGGTTCTCCTGTCTCCCGCAAATCTCTTTATATTCATGTATGACTTTTCAACTGTCCCTGCAGGGTTTCAATTAATTATTCAAACTACATATATTTATGTGCAAGTCGGGTGCCGCTGCTCAAAAATTATCACATTGGGATTAAACTCATGTCTATTCCAAAAGCTACTAGAATTGGCAAGAGAAAGTATGATCAGATTGATATTTGGGGAAAGAATTACAGACTATTCGATCGAGACCTTAATGTGAAGAAAAAAAATCTGTAGATATATTAAGAGTAGTACCATAGAATGAAAAAGAAAAAAAAAACATTAATCACTCAAAAGAGTCTCTCATGTACTACTACAGCATCAAATTACCACCCTCATTTTCAAAACAACACAGCTGGGAGAAATCCATATTGAGAAAATCCGAAAGGAAGATATCATCCATCTCAAAATCCATCATGAAGTTGGGCGGATTATTTTCATCGAAAATGAATCTTGAAAACTCAACTGGTTCATGAAGATCACGGCCTAAAGATTCAACCACTGGCTTACTTTCAAGTTGATCCTCATTATGAAGTTTTTTATCTTGCCCCGAGGTTAAGACAACTTCGGTGCACCTAGTTCCCACCTCGGTACAGATCAAATCTGAGCCTGTATTTGCTGCATCAGTTGGTTTTCCAGCTAACCCTAATTCTGGACCCATATTTGACTGATCTTCTTGTTCTTGTTTTGACGGTGTCCGTTCGGAGTCAGGGTACTTAGGGTGATGATCTTGGACTTTCTTTCCATTATTAGTGTACTTGGTATTCCAGTAGTTCTTGATTTCATTGCCTGTTCGGCCTGGAAGTCGCCCTGCTATCAGACTCCATCTGCAATATTCAGCAACGCATATATATGATGATTCTCATCATCATCAACATCCTGCTGTAAATATTTGATGAATCTGCAATATTCCTCTGAATTGGAACTCGGTAAAAAAGAAAAATAAAAAAGGAGAGGTACGTAAAAAGACGAACCTATTCCCCAAGAGATTGTGAAGCCTAATAATGAGCTCCTCTTCATCACTGTTTATGTTGCCTTTCTTAATATCAGGTCGAAGATAATTAATCCATCGTAGTCTGCAACTCTTCCCACATCTCTTAAGCCCTGAAAACCCCATTAAAAAATATAAAGAAAACATTCATAATTTATTTATATAATTCATAGATATTAAGCTGTCTATATATAAATAATAAACCTGCTCTTTTGGGAAGGTCTCTCCATTTTCCTTGACCATGCATTGTGATATATCGTGTGAGTATGTTGTCTTCCATAGCTGTCCATGCTCCCCTATTCAAGCCCTCCTTTGAACAACAAGGATTCCTTCCCATCTATCTCAGACTATATTTCCCCAGGCCCCAAATATCCCCCGCGCCCTGATTTCTTTGTCTTTTTTATCTCCAGTGGTTTATGTCCTCTGGCCGGTGACTCTGAGCGAGCGAGTACCACTCAGCTCTATGCTTGAAGATGGGGATTCATGTTGTTGTTCTTATTAATTTATAATAATGCCACGCAGAAGGCCGGCCGGTTGAGTGGTTAGAGCATTAACTAGTGGCGGCCTAGCCATTCCTTGTCCGAATTTTGACTAAGAAATTCATTTTTTTTTTTTTAATTTAGTTAGTCACTTTTCAATAACATTACAATAGGAATTAATATAAATGAAAGGAAAAAAAATAATTTAATAGGATAAAGATAGATTTAGAGAATATTTATTCAATTATAACTAAAGTACACATAATTAGTTAATTTTCTAACATTCATGTTACAATATTCAGACCTATATGACTCTATAATATGATCTACGACACACTACAAAAAAAATGAGCTAATATAACCAAATTTAATGCATTCAAAAGGGATAGAAATAATCAAATTGGATGCATCTGCCCTTTTTAGATGCATCAGATTGGTTATATTAGCTCATTTTTCTTATAGTAACATCAATGCATTCTCATCTCTCGCTAGGTAAAAGAGAAGGGCTGATCATATAGATCACTTTATCTTATTGCTCAAATAGCTTCTTTCACAGATCGAGTTTAAATAATCCAATTTCAAGGAAAAAACAAAAAAAAAAAAAAAAGCTCCAGGCCGAGATCATGTTTGTTTCCGATCGAACGGTGGCCAGCTGAAGTTAAAAGCATGTGGATTATGCTCTAGGAGTTGTGTTATGCTCTAAGAGATTACACAAAAAAAAAAAAAAAACCTTAAAAATTGATATGATTTTATAAAATTTGTTAAATCTATTTTATAATAAAAGTAATTTTACAATTTATTGTACCATATCAAATTACATCAATTTATATATATATTTCGTAATTTCTTTACATCTGTAGCAATTTTCTAAATTTATTGTACAAATATTAAGTTTGATGAAGATGTATTTTGTGAAAGTTAGTTAAATTTTGACCAAAATATGACTATGCCTAACCAGTCACTACTAATACTGATCTTATATTTTTCTATCCCAACTACAACTAATAATATTTGCTAGCTAACTGGTATTTAGATTTTTAAATGAAAATATATAAAAACAAAATATATAGAATAAATTAATTGTACGTGAGATCGTAAATAGCTTTTCATACTAATTTATGGGCATCCATATTGATGCCGGTAGTACTCTTTTGTCGAGTGTACTTATTGGACAGACTTACAAATAGATCATATTTTCATATAAAAAAGATAATATATAGCTAGAGCCTAGAAACCCAGATTTAGTCCAGGCATCGATGGCTGCACGTTACCTATGGGACCATCCTTTTGAAATTTTGCCAACAATTTGTTCTTTATATTATCCTTAACACAAATCTCTAAAACATAAGTGTGTAGCTCTGCTTTCTTATATATATTAATTCATATAATTCATGTGTTAATCATATCTGCTGATGATAGCTCCAAATGCCTTTAACCTTTATCTCGGTTTTTATTTCGAGCTAACTTTCTTACACACTCTTGAGAAAGTTTGTTGAATTAATCCAAAGGAAAAAAGTAACGCCCCAAAATTATATATTTGGATCAATCAGCTATGTATGTATATTGATCCTCATAATTATAGCGTATATCTAAGTCACGTGATCATGTGCCAATGAACTTCGAGGCAATTGATAATTTTTTATATATTCTGACTTGACTAAGGAGAAGATTCTTTAATTTACAGTCCTTTTTTCCGATGATCCTGATCATAGATCTTACTTTGCCATTAACATTGGAGGACATGCCATCATGAGTATCACACAAGCTAGCTAGGAGCAAGCTTAGTGGTCAGATCTCCTCGATCAAAGAAATATATATATATATGAGCTGCGGGTTTGTCTGCTTTTGTTCTGATTTTGTTGGATGCAGTATAAGTACGTGAGATATGTTTAGTTATAAAGAGGTTACATAAAAATATATTAATAAAATAATATAAATTATTATGATAAGTTAGATTGTAAAATTATTTTTATTATAAAATAAATCTGATGAAATCATATTAATTTGTTGATTTATTTATCTTTTTGTAAGTGTAACACTTCTTACGTGTATATATTATGTATAAACTCCCCATTGTTTTGTTGTTCACGGATTGATCTATCTGGCCCTAGGATTCAGTTGTCAAGAACACGTTTTAATTAATTGGGTTTTGTTAAACATTTTGGGGATTGATTGTTGGAAACTTGATCCAAGAAATCAAACTCCTAAACAACTTAGGCCCCGCCTTAATGATGTTGTATCAGCGATTATCTATTTATCGGGCGAATCTGAAAGATTAATGAGAGGTACATTGAACTTTGGTTTTCGGAAATTATGTTTTAACAATATTTACAGCTGTGTGACAGCCCTACAATGGTCCCCCCTTTATTTATGTAAAGCCATGTTAATAACTTTGTTGCGTACTTCTGGAATATTGATTATTGAGGGTTTCGCTAGTGATAAAAATTCAACGAGTTACGTCCCTTCCCAAGCGTCAGCAAATTAATTAAGAAATGTATTTATTGTTGGAGCCATTCTTCTTTCTGACCTGGTTGCTGTTTGTCCATACATACCCCACGAATTTCTGTTCATTCAGCGAAAGTAACCAACAAAAAGGGACAGCGTATATGCTTTAAAATTTGCAAGCATTAATGTAAAGGAAGTGACATGTCTAAATTTGATGAGGAACTTTTCGAAATAGGGTTTTTTTTTTTTTTTTTTTAAATTTATTTGCACGACGCCTCCAGTTAGTTCAAGTGTAAAGACTAAAAGACTTTGATTAGCAAAAAAGCAAAAACAAAAAAAAGTGATAAATGTTTAAAAATATATTTTCCAGTCTAAATTTAAATTCCCAATCTTTAGAATCCATCAACTTGATTTTTTCTCTAAAAACGAGGCACACTTGCAATATGTTCTTATCAAGAACCTTGATCGAAGTGCACTTCTTGTCAAGAATCTATGCACCCTCAAAAGAGCAGTATTGGGGGATACGCAGCACTAGAGTATCCCACTCACATGAACAGTATCATGCACTGTTCATGATACTATTCATGTGAGGAGATGCGCTGAGTGTGCGTGCTCCCCTCATTTCTCCCCTCAAAATTAGTAGCATTACGGACACCCAGAGCCAATCGAAACAAAAAAGAAAAATACTTTCTAGACTTGAAAAGTCGACAGCTTTTCAAGCCGAAAGGGATCAATAATTTATATGTCCTGTGCCCTTCTGATGGTTAAAAGTTGTTCGAGCAGTAAGAACCAAACGAAAGCGTTTATACGTAGAACACAAAACCCATCTAACCATCGTCTTCTTTTTTTTCTTTAGGAAAACACTATAAAAAACAAAACAAAAAACAATAACAAAAACAAAAAAACAAAGCCCTTCAGCCTTCTAACCACGACTTTGTTGCAACTTGCAAATTAAGCTAAAAATAGATCAGAGTCCAAAACATAAGAAAATCGCGTCTCTAATAATCAATCAATGGAGTAGAAGACCAAGCAAACCCAAGTCCCCCCTCCCATCTCTTTAATGCCGTTGGTAATCGAGCTTCATGGAAGAGGGCACTGCCCCATCGTATGGGCGATGATTTGTCATCTGAAGTCTATAATCGTAAATATAGAAGATGGTCAATGCTACGATCGATCTCTTCCACCTAATGTTTCATGTTTTTGATAGTTGCTAAGTAATTACAAGTTATTTGCTATCGGCAATCTATATTCTTCCAACCTGTGCGACAGCAGCAATTAAAATAGTAAATTTAGCTGGACAGGAAAGGATTGTAAAATGCATACTAGGAAAAATAAAACCATCAAAGTTTCAAACATAGATGGTAGTTTAACACTAATCAAGAAAAGTACGAGTAATTCTATACACCACATCATCATCTCACTATGTAAGATATGTTATATTTATCACCATTAGATGATAAAGAATCATCTAATAAAAGGATTATCTAATGGTGATAAATGTGTCACATCTTGTATAGTGAGATGAAAGTGGGATGGTGATATGGTGCATAAAATGTTTCTTTTAACAAATAATATAAATCATGCAACAAATTACGATATGGGTTCCTTTAACCTACATGCACAACATGCAACCTCAAGTCCTATATAAACATTTCATGCAACCTTAGGCAATATGTTCAGTGTCCTAAGGCTGAGGAACACTTACCAACGGTGTTCATAAAGTTATCCTCAGCCAGCATGAAGATCAAATAAGAATTTAGAGTGCATACATGTTAAAACCGTGTCATCTGCTGTAGCATTTGGGGACCAGTAGATTGGGAAACCAACTGCTCTGGACTAATGGAAGGTCGTACCAAGTAGTTGGCACCAACTTGATTAGTCAGTCCCTGTCTTATCATCTCTTTAGCATTACTTGTATTTGTTTCAGGGTGCGGGGATTCCATTAATGTGCGTATCTGACCAAGTTGTTGACGTAAAAAGACAAGGTATTATTTCCAAATAGAAGAATAATTCAGATCCAACATAGGTACAGATACTAAGGAACTTACAACATCAAGACGCTTTTTGTGGAGATCAGTTGACGGCTGCAAGATTTAAGCTCAAAGAATCAAAAAATGTTTTTGAATTGTTAATTATTTCAAGAATAATGGAGCAGAATTAGATTGGGAGAGGATGGTATTCTAGTTAGATTAAATATGGAAAAGGTATATGAACATGTCAACTAGGAGTTTCTCTTATACTTGGGAGATATGGTTTGGGGAGAAGTGGTGTTTGTGGATCAAGCATTGTATTTTGACGGTTAGATTCAAAGTTTTGAATATCATTTCAGAGGCCGTTTTGATCAAGACACTAAAACGAAATATTTCGATATCAGTATCGTTTCATATACCATTTCGAAATATTCTATACATGAATAAATTATATATTCATGCATAAATATTCCAAAATAATAATGAAATAAGTCATAAACTCAATAATACTTCTTTATATAAGTTTTAAATTTTAACAACACATATTTATAAAACTACATAAGTCTTATTCCAGTTATTAAAACAAAATTACTTTGAGATCACATAAAAAATAAAAAACAATACTACCAACTAAAATATATAATAAAAAAATTGATTAAAATCACATAAAATAATAATAGACAATATTCATATCATATTAACATTGTCAGACCAGGTGATATATCGAATTTGTCTTACTAGTTCATATCATATTTCACAAATCAAGGTGCAGGAAGTCCTTTTTACTTTTACTTTTCAGTCTTTTCTATTGTGACTTCAGTCCTTAATTATACAAACTTTGCCTACTGTGTCCTTTTTACTTTTACTTTTCAGTCTTTTCAACTAATGTGCCTCTACGAAAATGGCCTACTATTTTATTGAAATTACAAAAATGCCAAAAGAATACCGAGCTTTATGCATACAGGCCGAAATTTATTTTAGCCAAAATCCGAAATATCAGCCGGTACCGACCGAAACAACCCGGTACGGCTAGTATTTTATCCGGTACAAAATGCAGCACTTCTCTGAACCGGCTACTGTGCCAGTATACTATATTTCGGCTATACTAGCCGATACGGTATGAAATTTAGAACACTGGTTGGATTATCTATTTTGGTCATTGGCACTCCGGCTGGTTTTTTTAATAGTTCCTGTGGCTTGAGACAAGGAGATCCTTTGTCTCTTTTCTTTTTGTTCTTGTTATGAATCCTTTGAGTATAATGATTGAAGCTGCATTGGATGGTAGATTCTTATTGGGATTTTTAGTGGGAGATGAGGCTCGGGATAGAATAAAAGTATCACACCTTCCTTTTGCAGACGACACTTTAATTTTAAGTGAGACCAATCAGAATCATCTTCGGTCTTTGAAGGCCCTTCGACTTTGTTTTCAAGCTGTTTCTGGCCTTAGAATTAATTTATCTATGTCTGAAATTGTTCCTGCAGGCTCTATTCTAAATATTTTGGATTTGGCTAACATCTTAAGGCGTAAGTTATCTTCTTTACCTTTGAGATGTCTAGGTCTTCCATTTGGTGCTCCTCACAAACCTTTAATGATTTGGGATGATGTGATTGAGGAGATTGAGAGGTTAGCTGGTTGGAAAAAGCTATATCGATCTTAAGGGTGGAGAATTACTTTGATAGGAGTATACATTGTCTAATCTTCCTCTATATTTCCTTTCTCTTTTTCCTATGCTGGCGGGAGTGGCAAATAGAATTGGGAGTATCATTCGGAATTTTCTATGGGGAAGTAATGGGGAGGAAAGAAAGTTTACTTGGTTAGTTGGAAGGTGTGTTCACCGGTTTCGTGTGGAGGATTGGGGGTGCGAAATTTGAGGCTGATTGACAAAGCTCTTTTTGGAAAATGGCTTTGGAGGGATCATCTTGAGACTTGAGTGGCATGCACTATGGAGAAATATTGCTGATGTTAAATATGGTAGGATGTGGGGGGTTGGTGACTTGGTGTTCTAATGAAGTTAGAGGAGTGCATGGGGTGGGCTTGTGGAAGTCTATCCGGATGGATCAGGGGGAATTTGTTAATCATGTTAAATATAAGGTGGGAGATGGGACAAAGATTAGTTTTGGCATGATCTATGGTGTGGGGATTCGGCTCTTAAGACTGTTTGTCCCTCCCTATTTAGGATTGCTTGAGATCAAGACGCTGCAGTGGCTGATTCCTTTATTTTTTAAATAATAATTTTCAGTGGAATGTCAATTTTATTAGATCTGTGCATGATTAGGAAGTGAATGTAGTCTCTAATTTTTTGGAAGATTATATGATAGAAGATTGTTCACGGAAGGGAGAATGCTGGAAATTCCAGATTTTCAGTTAGCTCCTTATATAAGGCGTTAGCTAATCTGTCATTGTGTCAATAAATACCCCTGGAAATGCATTTGGAGATCTAAGGTACCTAGTAAGGTGGCATTCTTCTGCTGGTTGGTGTCTCTTGGAAAAATTTTGACCATGTATAATTTGAAAAAGCACAGATTATTTGTCGTGGATTGGAGCTACATGTGTAAGAAAGATGATGAATTTGTTGACCATTTATTTCTTCATTGTGAGGTGGCTAAGCTAAGATTTCGAAGGACGAGATTTTTGGTAGGACGGGTATTGCTTGGTTGATGCCTAAGCAACTGGTGGATCTTTTTGCATGTTGGCAAGGTTTTAAGAGGAGACATCATATTGTTGCCCTACAGAAGATGATCCATTTGGGTTTGATGTGGTGCTTATGGTTAAAAAGGAATGGGCGGTGCTTTGAAGATAGAGAACGCTCGATGGGTGACTAGAGAGTTTTTCTTTAGCACTTTTTGTATTTGGGCTAAGGCTCTTGTATTGAATGGAGATTAATCTTCATGATTTCCGTTTAGCCTTTTCTAGTTGCTAGATTATAATTAGGTATTTTCTCTTGAATATACTTCTTGTATACCTGGGCTATGCCTATTTACTTGGCAATAAAACTTTCTTTTTACTTATAAAGAATAACGAAGACTTGAACAATGACATGCTTCTAAGGCCAATCTGCAGTGAACATTTATTTTGGTAACAGAGTTCCTATTCCTGCTCGCAGGGGCAGAGAGGAGAGGGGGGGGGGGTGGTTATGAGCAACTATTGTCAGCAAATTTCCTACACAAAGTGTGAAAATTCGAATCTAAACTAAATATACTGCAAATTCATCATAAAAGATACTGGATTTTATCTTTAAATGGTTCTTTAATGCAATTACACCCAATTTGTCACACCAAGTTGTGCATAACATCTTTTTTGAGCAAGAAGGCGCTATGCGAGTACGCATGGCATATACAGTAGATACATGTAGTTAGAAAGAGCAAAAAGATCAATAAAGTCGTGAAAACTAAAGCTGGAAGAACATATGTATGCTGTCATCCAATGAGAAGAGAACTAAAAAAGGAATCCTTTAACTTCCCCATCATCTTATCACAATCTGACAATAACAAAAACAAATGTAATATGCTTACAGGTTTGTTTTGGTACTTCCGCTCTTCACTTGAATATCCTGGTATGTTCAAATGCCAATTCTTCTCTGCACAATATTTCCGTCAGTTGAAGTTATAAAGGTTCTATTTTCTCCACTAAAAAGGATATAAAAAAACAGTGAATCAATGTTATTTTGTTTTATAAGTATGAATCAGAGCAGTTTAAGTGCAAACCCGTATCATCAATAAATTAAGTCCCATGTGGATATTCTATACTTTCAATCCATGCATTTCGTGTTTGTTTGAAGTTTGCTCCAATAGATATTGCAAACATACCCCCGAGATCAATCTCAGAGGCCCCCTATTTAGTCTTTGTTAATCACACCATAGACCAGGTGCAAAAATAAAACTTTTATGAGCCCATCTTCCTACTTTAACTCAACAAAAATGAAAAGACAAACAGGTATACAGATAGTGCAAAAGGGGGAGAGAGTCATTCACCATCCATCTTCCTCTGCAGTGCTGACATACCTAAGGCTTTAAACTGAGAAATTGTTATCTGTTGTGTATTCAAGTAGGGGTTTTCTTTTGATAAGTAAGAAGGTATTTTCTATGTCATGTTTGTCAACAAAAGTGATATTCAACAACAAAGTTTCGGTTCAACTCAAAATCACAGCAGTAAACGAATGTGGAATTTGACAACAGTAGTAAAAAAAAAAATCAATTTCCAGAATCAGGAACTTTCCAGTCGAGCTTTTGCAAATCATATGAGGTTTTAATTTTTGCGAAAATTCAGCCAGTCAGAGGAACTAACAAAATCAGTGATAAATTGTTGCAACACTCAACCATTATGTTATACGTGTTATAAATCAGCTGATGACATATGTTGTAGTTCAGTACAAACCTAGGTGTAATAATAAATCCTTGGACTCTAAAGTTGATGATTTCCGATGTTTTGCCAAACTGCACGCGAATGTAGTCACCTGCAAATAGATACAACTTGCTTTCTGTAAGACCACAATAATCTCACCTAAAGCACAAAAATCATTATCCACAACTGTCATTACAAAGTAAAGGATACAAGGTATATGGATGAGAGTGGCAAAACTTCAAACACAGTTCTATAGGTCCCAACTCCAGATGATTTCCTTAAAGCAGAACTTCTAGCTAGAGGAACTTTAGCGTTATTTTTTAGCATTCTATGTACTTGGGCCCTTGCTATTGACTTCAATGGCATGGACCTTCATGATTTTCCTGTCTCTATGGGGCCCTCTTAGTTAGGGCATATAGTTTTGTTTTATGTATGTATACTGGGCTAAGCCTATTCTTTGAGCAATAAAGTTTTGTTTACCCATAAAAAAATGATTTCCGAAGCAGAAAACAAAAAGATCTCAAATATCCTACTGTAATATTAAGACAACTAAATCAATCCAGCCGGATAATTTCAAACTTGAGATACAAATGAAGAAGCTATTAATATGTATGACTTATTTCTGTACTTTGTGGTTCATTTTGAGATGTTGGATTTTTTTATACAACACAATTACTTTAATTCCAACTACATCCATGGTAACCATTCAAACTCAAACATGAAGTTCTTTTTTTTTCTTTTTGATAAGTCAACTCAAACATGAAGTTAATACTAAGATTTTTAGGGTTATAAGTAGAGTCTGTGCTCTAACTTCTAAGATAAATATTTCTTTTAATAAGGAGGTGATCAAAAAATTTGATTACCAACTTATAAGAAAAATTATCATACAGAACCGGGCAGACTTTTTTTTTAATAAGTAGAATCTGGCAGACTAGAAATTTGAAGAAAAATTAGTTTGAGCCTCACAGAATCAATGAAGTCATCAGCAATCTCTAAAAGAAGATCTTGAACTTCAGGATCCAGCTTTCCCTGTGAATCCACCTGAGCACAATCCCAGGCAAAAAATATATCATTAGAGTGATGAAAAGCAAGAAAGAAAAACTGACATCTTTGGATATTAACAGGATAAATAGATTGGATATGCAGTAAGAACCTGTGAAACCAAATCCTGAATTTTTCTTTTCCCAAGAAGTTGATTGGTCGCTTCTGTTCCTTGGCTGGAACTCCCCCCTGGTGTTGTTGTACCAGATGCAGTAGCATCTGGTTGTGATCCTGTCAAACTAAGTGATTTCTGGCCTGTGGGTCCAGGCACCCTAGGAGAATACTGCTGCTGCTGATGCAAAGGCAGTTGTTGCAATTGTTGTTGTACGGGTGGTTGTAGTTGCTGTTGTTGTTGTTGTTGCTGCTGCTGCTGCTGCTGCTGCTGCTGATGTAGCTGTGAATGCCCTATTGGTTGCTGCTGCTGCTGTACCAGCTGGGATAGTTGCTGTTGATTCAAGGCCATAGAGTTTTGCTGCAACTGCTGCTGAAAGAGGGCCTGCCTCTGATGTTGAAGACGGAGTGAAGCTGAACCAGTGCCAGAGATTGGTGGCATTGACTTCAACCACTGTTGCTGTGATAAAGAGTTTTGTATCATGCCTGGCTGTCCATTCTGAGACAAACCAGATAACTGAGAGTTCATAAATGCCAGCGATGTCCTGGGTAAGCTTTGAATCTGCAAGTTTGTAAAGTTAAAGTGAATATCACGATCGTGGATAAAATTTTATATGCAAAACATGCAAATAGAACCTAGCAAAACAGCATCGCATAAGATAGTGAAGCCTGAGAAATATTCTATACAGCTGTATCCATCAAGTATAGCAATGATATCAATGAGAACTTAAAAAGGTAAATAATACAATGACTTGTCTGCAAGAGACTTCCAAATAGTCCTTTTAAGGTCATAAAAATCAGACAACAGGTCAGTATGAGAGAAAGAATTATTTCCAACTCATTGGCGCGAGTTGGGCTTCATTTGAGGTCGTTTGGGGCTCCCGGTGAGGTCCCGGCGTGACTGTACGTACGTGATAACAGATGAAATAAAGAGAGATAGACACACAATTTTACGTGGTTCGGCGAATGCCTACGTCCACGGGTGTTTGGAGATGAGAATCCACTATAATGGAGATTTTTACAGTCTCTCATAGCTCACTGTACATAAAAATATAGATGAATATTCAGATAAATTCGCCGTGCTGCTTTTGGAGAAATCTGGGGAAGCCGAAGTTGAAGAAGAAGGGACCCCCCTCGTTCCAGCCGGCCAGAATCCTTTTATAGCCAAGTAAAATATCTGGGCAGATATTTGTCTTGCGTGTCACAGTCGACTTCCTTTTCCTCACCGTCTTGCTTTTCTTCTCATCTATTCCCAACGTCTATCAGCTCACCTTTCAGTCCCATCATCTGTCCTTTTGTTCCCTTTGTCATAAATGCAACTGTTAAGGTCATAAAAATCAGACAACAGGTCGGTATGAGAGAGAGAATTATTTCCAACCCATTGGCGCGAGTTGGGCTTCATTTGAGGTCGTTTGGGGCTCCCGGTGAGGTCCCGGCGTGACTGTACGTACGTGATAACAGATGAAATAAAGAGAGATAGACACACAATTTTACGTGGTTCGGCGAATGCCTACGTCCACGGGTGTTTGGGGATGATAATCCACTATAATGGAAATTTTTACAGTCTCTCATAGCTCACTGTACAGAAAAATATAGATGACTATTCAGATAAATTCGCCATGCTGCTTTTGGAGAAATCTGGGGAAGCCGAGGTTGAAGAAGAAGGGACCCCCCTCGTTCCAGCCGGCCAGAATCCTTTTATAGCCAAGTAAAATATCTGGGCAGATATTTGTCTTGCGTGTCACAGTCGACTTCATTTTCCTCACCGTCTTGCTTTTCTTCTCATCTATTCCCAACGTCTATCAGCTCACCTTTCAGTCCCATCATCTGTCTTTTTGTTCCCTTTGTCATAAATGCACGATAAGTGCCTTTGATTTCCTTCCTTTCAAGTCCCAAGGTGTTATAACATGATTTTACCCAATTAACATCGACGTTACATCGTTCACGAGACTATATTTAGGGAATGTTTAGAAATCATTCCATCTCTTCTCATCTCATTCCATCTTATTCGTTCCCAAACATCATTCAAACACACAGACTTTCAAACTAATCCTACAACTTTCTCAAACTAAAAATTACAAATTTTCAAAGCTTTAAAACAAAAAATAAAAAATAATTCAACTTTTCAAATCCCAAAATAAAATTATATTTTTTTTTTTTTGACAAGTAAGAAAGTAACTTTATTGATGTGAATTTAAAAAGGCATAACTCAAGTGCTCGGGAAGTATACAAACAACAATGCCTAAGTACATTCTAGAAGCACTACATTAAAGAAAGAAAATCATGCACATTGCTTGCATTAGGTACAATGGCTGAGAACCATAGGATTAAGGAATGCAGAAAAAAATTTTGGAGCTCCTCCATTGATCGTTCTCTATCTTCGAAGCACCACGCATTTCTTTCCGACCATATACACCACATAAGGCATAATGGGATCATCTTCTATGCTGCAACCACCTGTGGACAGCCATGAATACTCTTCCAACACGTCAACAAATCAACCATCTCTGTGATTCTTGCACAAATGACACCAATCCATTATAATGAGTCCCCTCTTTCTTAAATTATCCGAGGTTAGAATATTCCTAAAGGCTACGGTCCACACAAAGAAAGCCACTTTTGAGGGTACACAAGTTTGCCTAATGCTTTTTCAAGGGAAAGCCCCATCACCTTGAGGAGCCAAAATTTTATAATAGGCCTTAACTGTGAATTTCTTGCTGTCAATAGATCGCCACTGTATCTTGTCACCCTATGCCATTCTTCTTCCTGAAGATTGTAGCAAGCTGAAAAAATCTGAAACAGTAGACAATTCTCAATCGTGGTCGTTCCTAGTAAAGAGGATATTCCACTGGGGGGAACCATGAGCTATATCATACATGTCCGCCACTAAGACTTCCTTGCTAGCCGCAATGCTAAAGAGAGTTGGAAAGACCCTTTCTATAGGGCGCCTACCACACCAAACATCTTACCAAAATCTGATTCTAGTGTCGTCACCCAAAACAAAGTGGATATTATTTTCAAGACATTGCCAACCCCCCTGTAATATGCTTCCACAAACCCACCCCATACCTAGGCCTGTTCATCGTGGTTTGAAATTTTATTTATTTATTAATACTTTTGAATTTTTTTTTTTAAATTGTTTAAGAAAAATTTTGAATCCGGGTTCCGGATTCTCAAATCCGAAACCCGGATGAACACCGCTACCCATACCTCCCCGTCACGACCTTAGTACACCAACCCCCCCAAGCACCTCCATGTCTAGAGACAACAACTTCCTTCCACAATGACTCCCCTCTCCATATGAAATCTCCATAGCTATTTGCCTAGTAGAGCCTATATTAAAAATAATATTCTAACAATATTTTAATTTTATGATATTTTTTATTCAACCTTTCTCTCTCCTTTCCCAAAACTCAATAAATACTTAACTAAAAAATCTTACTACTATTCACAAACTATCTTACTACTATTCACAAAATTCTAATCTTATCACATTTTCCAAGCATCCCCTTAGTAAGCATCAAGGGGACCAAAAGCAAATTCCCAATTATAGAGTTAGTGATTCAGTTCCCAATTCCACTCTTGGAAAATATCCTGAATGTTGTTGAATTTGGAGCCACTAGGAGAAAGCCAACCACAACATGATGCTTTAGTTTTATCCAACTATTGCAGAAACCCTCAAAGTGTATCCAAGAAGTGTTGGATTGTGTACTTTAGTTTATTTTCTTTGAATGTGAAATTTCATTTATTTTTCAAACTATGACGCTGTCTCATTTCTGAAGTTCAGATTAAAAATAATTCCAAGTATCTCTCAGATTCAATAAAGTATGTACCTTTTGCGTTAGAAGAAAAACTATAACGTCTATATCCCACAAAGGAAACTTTTTTTTTCAGTAAAAAGAAACTTTATTAATGAGAAGAGCCCAAGTATACGAGACATATACAAGAGCAACACCCATGCGTGATTGTCTAAAGACATAGGAAACTTGAATTTATAAATATGTGAAAAGTGGACAACTACATATAACAACATACAGATGATGAGAAAAAAAAAATTGAATTGAGTATAACCATCACTAGTTAACCTTTTTTTTATAAGTAAACCATCACTAGTTAACCTAATTCGGCAACTGAATATACTTTAACAATATACCTGTGCAGAGTTGAGAGAACTTTGCTGCTGTTGCCTCATCTGACCTGGGTTAATTCGCTGGGCATAACTGGGGGCCCCATTCGCTCTTATTTGTGAGCTCAAATTAAGTGGCCCCATCATCCCCATTGCTTGCATTCCTTGTAAAGCTTGGCCAGCTGGGTTACCTTGATGAAACTGAGTCCCTTGGACCAGTCCAGCTTTCTGCCTTGGCTGCATCCAAGATTTCACATTTTTTCTTAAACAGAAATGATTTTCAATTGAAAACTGCAAGGGATTTAATTGCCAGATACCATATGCTTGAAAATAACAAAGCAGGACTTTAATACAAAGTTTAAATATTGTAACATATATTTTGTTAATTGTGTTCCTAACGTGATCGAGTCTACTTCACTATACGATTAAATTACATTTCGTAGGAAGTGCTTGGTGTCCAGGGAATTTCAACACATTGGATAATCAAAAACCACTTCTAATAGTTCACTGTTAAGCGCGAGAATAACATAGTTGTACAAAAAGGCGTTTTCCCCATGAAGCGGCGATATCAAATGGCCCCATTGCTAAGGTGCCATCCACGAACAATTCCAAAATTCCTTTACCAGTTTCTAAAGACTAAAACCGACTCAAACTTTTACCTTCCAAGACAAGCAAAAAGCACGCAAAAATGCTACGTAGACGACAATAGAGTTGAACGATAACCCAATTTCTTACCGATGCTAGCAACTGGGATTGCAGACTGAACTGCGCAGCAGCCGCCGCGGCTGCGCCTGACAACATGGGCAGGTGGCCGCTCTGCCCGATCAGCGCTGAACGCGACAAGTTCCCACCAGTACTCAATTGCTGCTGATTTTGCTGCTGAATCCCACCAGACCCACCAAAATTCACATTCCCATAAATCCCCTGCTGTTGCTGTTGCTGCTGTTGCTGCCTCATAACCCCAAACTGTTGCTGCTGATGAATTTGATTCAAACGCGACATGGACGATGAGCGTTGCATGCTTTGCTGGATTTGATAATTCGAGATGGCGTTGACATTCTGGGTCAAACTCTGAGGTTGCTGAGATTGCTGCTGTTGGGATTGTTGCTGCTGCGGTTGTTGTTGCAGTTTCAGTTGTTGGTAATCTAATCCAACGGCTGTGCTGAGCTGCTGATGTTGTTGCGGTTGTGCTTGGGGGAGAGGGATTTGTGGAGGGGAGGAGATATGGTCGAGGGAAGGGGAGTGGGAGTGTGAAAGGGGAGAAGGTGAAGGGATTTGTGGTGGATTCGATGAAGAATTTGATGGGTTTTGAGCAATTCCGGAATTTGTGGGCGTGGGAATTGGCGCTTGTGTTGCTATTGCCGTTGGTACTGGTGGTGTCGCTGTTGTTGGGTCGATGGGGTTTGCGGGTTGGAGGGGTTTTGGAGACGATGCTGCTGCTGCCGCCACAATTTCTGCCATTTCTTCTAAGAAATTGGGTTAACGGGTCCCTGTGTTTTTCTTCTGCCTAATTCATATTTCAGGTTCTGAAATCTGATATCTGAGACTGAGAAGGGCGGAGGGGTAAAGCATCGAAGCCGAAGAAAACTTATATGGACGGGAGAGGGGGTTGAATCTAGCCGTACACGTCAGAAAATGAAAGGCTAGAGGATGATTCACACGTGTACTTCTTGACTACAAAAGCTGTAAACGTCAACATAAATTTGGTGGACTGGATCGAGTAGTGATACGGTGAGAGCGGCCCGTTTTACTTTTCGTGAACTTTTACTTATTTTAATCGATAAAATTATTATTATTATTATTATTATTTTCTCTAAAGCGATAAAATTATTGATAAAAGTGATTGATTATAATTTTTTATTTTTTATTTTTTATATAATAATTAAGGTATTAATTATTTGTGAATTAATGTTATTTTATTTTTTAAAAATATATAAAAATAATAATTAAAATAAAAGAGAAAAAAAATATAAAAAATGCATTTGCATTTATTAGTCTAATATCATCGGTTTACTATCGGTCCTTATAAGAATAAATTTATTGATCATCATTTTTCTCATCATCTCATGATATAGTATTAGATAATAGATCAATAAGTAAAACATAATAAATAATCTCCAATCATTTAATATTACATCATAAGATAATGAGAAGATGATGATAATGAGTAGTATTGCTCATCCATATAATAACATCTTTTATTTATCCATTTTATTTAATTTAATATTTTTATTTTCCTATTTTATCCATTTTATTTTTCTTTGTCCTTTTATTCGTTCCACTTGTATTATAAAAAGTGATTAGTATATATTTTCTTTTTTAACCTTATTTTTTTTTAAAGGCTAAACAGCTAAACAGATAACATAAAAGTAATAACTCTTAAAAAAATAGAGAAATTAGATTCAAGTCGAGATGATATAGATCAATTTATTCTTTTTACGTCAAAGATCTTACCATTTCTGAAAGAACTGAAGTTATATTCCCTTTCAATTTTCATTCAAGAGTTTTTATGTGTTTTCACACCCCGTCAAGATTTTGAAAAATGGACAAATTCCTTTTATTTTCTTATAGGAACACATACAAGATTCGTCACTACAAAAAAATAATAGCATTCCCACAATTAATTATTTCATTTATGAATTTCATAATAATAAAAATACAATAGAAATGTTTTAAGAGTTTTATTTAAACTCTGTGTCTCACACACCCATATTAATAGAATTTGAAATAGTTTAAGACTTATCGGTTAATATTTGAGTTATGATAGAGATAAGAATACTCCTAAGAAATAATATTAAAATTTTATATCTCTAATTATAGTCAAATACAAATTCTTAAATTTTTTATGGTCAAAAATCTATAAATAGAACTGAAAGATTTAAGGGTTCTCGCTTGCAACATTAGAGTGCCTTTAACCATCGGAAGACACTTCTGAGGCAATATTACTAGGGTGATCCTTCTCTCATAATCAAATTAATTCTTCATCAATCAAATAAAGAAATATACGTCTCTCGTATTATTATTCTATTCTTGTAGATCATAAAAAAGTAAAAATTCATTTATTAATGTCAAGTTAAAATATTTAACTTGTAGTATCTAGATTACATATTTTTTATCTCAATAAAATATTAAGTAAATATATGCATCCATGTATTGTGAGTTTATTATGTTACGAAAGAACATCACAAAATTTATTCGGTAGGTAAACTCTACTTTTACGAAAGGATATGCAATAATATATTCAAGCCACTAATGTATTTCAGCTTTTCGGATACCTATTCCTTCCATCATCGTAGTTTTCATTTGCCTGTGATTGAGTTTAAGCTTTGTTTTTAGTTTTCTTGGGTTTTTGTAGTGACGAATCTTGCCGTATTGTGATGCATCTTCAAACTTGGGTTTTATTTCCACTTTCCTCAATTGCACTGTGCATTACTGTAAACTTCCTTTAATTTTGTATTGTAACGAGAAAGGAAAAGGATTAAGGTGTCCGTGTTGATGGAGAAAGCCTATGTATTGTGAGTCGTCATGCCGTGAGCTTTGTGTGCTAAGTATTGTCAGACCTGAGGGCTTTCGACACTACGAGGAGGATGGAAGTCCTTCGTGATGTCTCTATAACAGCGACAGTGTCTTTCAAGCCACCTGGCCGCGACTGTTTGTGGCAAGAACTAAAAAAAAAAAGAAAAAAGAAAAAGAACGAACGGGTAACGGTACCTGAAAGTTTTCAGCGAAAAGATCATGGAGACGTGATGTCGTCTCCTTCTCACTGGCAAAAGCCGCGATCAAGAGTTGTGACAACTGGAGTCCTCTGTGGTGCTGCAAACCTCAACCTACTGAAGGTTGAAGATTAAATGGAAATTAGGATTATGCTTTCGGGCCATGGATTTTGGCCCCATAAGGGGTAAAAAGAAATGAGAAAAAAGTGGGCTGCGGGCCACTAGCCCACAAAAAAAAGGTTGGAAAACTGTTGGGCCAAGCATGTGCTTTCGCCCAGTCCGAAAGCTAAAGGGAAAAGAAAGGGCCTACAAGTCCACTCCATGCTTAACAACTTAAAGTGACCCAAAATTCCACCCGGTTATTTGAACCGGTCCAGTTCAGATCTGAACTAGTCATATTAAAATAATATTTTTTTCCAAAAAAAAAAAGAGAAAGAGTTTTGTATTATTGTGATTTCCTTGTGAAATCAAAAATTTTTTTGATATGAAAATTTTATGAATTTTTTATGTGAGAATATGGATAAGTATAGTTTAAAGTGGTTCTGTCTAAGAGATTGGTACTTAAGCATGTCCAATGTGACTCTCCAATCTTTCCTAGGAATCTTGAAATTCTATTTAGAAAAAATAATCTTTCCTGAAAATTTATTTAGTAATATTATTCATATCTGCAATTAAATTCATGAAAGTTTTTATTAAAGTTTATATTCTACGCATGCTTTATTATTATGCAAATGTATAGAATTTTTATTAAATTATATACATGTTATTAATGTCACATACATGTATGAAAATTTTATTAAATTTATATACATGTAATTATTGTTAAACGTGTATGAATTATTTATTTTGAATCTTATTATCATGCCATATATATCCAATATGAGATAAATGATTTACATCAAAATTATAAAAAAAAAATTGGTTGCCCAAATGTACAAGATTTTATTAATCTTGGTGACAATCATTAAACTCATAGTAAAGTAGATTAATGGAGGGAATACCTTATGTGTCAAGATCTACTTCTAAAAAATAGTCTTGATGACACTTCTAGTTCATCCATCAAAAGTAAAGTTTGAGGAAATACTTTGTGTGTCAAGACCTACTCTCAAATAAGAATTTTGATGATACTACTAGTTCATTCATCAAAAGTAAAGTTGGAGGGAATATTTTGTATGTCAGAGTTTACTTCCAAAGGAAAATTCTGATGATATAGTTAGTTCATATACATAATTTAATATTGGAGGAAACACTTCATGTGTTAAAATCTACTCCCAAATGAGACTCTTAATGACATTACTAATTCATCCATAATTGTTTAAATTCTTATTACAGTTTATAAGTATCTAACACAAAGCGTTATATGATAAATATTATTGCTAGAAATGTGATCATTGAGAAAGAATAGATAGATGTCCCTATACCTACATCCTTAGAAAAGACAATAGTTCTTATAATTGATTACCACGATGATACATTGGAATAAGTAAATGACCATTCATCTCAGAATAATAATACCATTGATGAACCAAGTTCAGAGTCATCAGAATAGATTGTCTTGCGCAAATCTCAGAGAAATCGGAGACCTGCTATTTTAATAAATTATGTGGTATATTTCCATGAATCTGAATTTGACATTAGGACAAATAAAAATCCACTAACATTTTCACAAATTATAGAGGAAAGTGATTCTAGTAAATAGATTGATGCCATGAAAGAAGAGTTGAAATCTATAAATTAGAATCAGGTTTGGGATCTCATTGATTTGCTTAAAGGGATTAAAAGAGTCAGGTGTAAATGGGTCTTTAAGACTAAACGCGACTCAAAAAGCAACATTGAACGACATAAGATCAGACTTGTGCCTTAGACTTATTACTAAGAGTTTCACTTATAAAGAAGACATTGATTTCAAAGAGATATTTTCTCCAGTATCTAAAAATAACTCTTTAGAATCATTATGGCATTGATGACTCATTATGGTTTAGAGTTACATCAGATAGATGTAAAAATAACATTTTTAAATACAAATTTAGATCAAGTGGCCTACATGGAGTAACTAGAAAACTTCTTAGAAAAGGACAAAAATCACCTAGTATGTAGGCTTAAGAAATCAATATACAAGCTTAAGCAAGCTTCCCAACAATGGTACTTAAAATTCAATGATATTGTTACTGCCTTTGGTTTTAAAGAAAATATCGTTGATCGATATATATAACTGAAGGTCAGTGGGAGTAAGTTCATAATTTTGATCTTGTATGTTGATGATATTTTGTTGGCTAGTAGTGATCTTGGTCTACTTTATGAAACCAAGGATTTTGTCTCTAAAAATTTTGAAATGAAATATATGAGTAAGGCATCCATTGTGATCAAAATCGAAATCGTTCGAGATCGAAAATAAGGATTGTTGGGATCATCTCAAAAAAATTATATAGAAAGAAAGTTTGAGAAATTTGACTTGAAAAGTTGTTCATTGTTGGAAAGCAGTAAAAAAGATATTACGATACCTGCAAGGAACTAAGAATTACCAACTTATTTTCAAAAGAACTAATAGTTTGGAAGTAACTGGATATTCAAACTCTGATTTTACCTGTTGCTCTAAGTTTGTGGCATACTTTTGAGGTCACAAATCACAATGTATAGTTTATGACTGAGAAAATTTATCTTAGGATTTGGAATTGTCAACTTCTAGCCAAGCCGCTAAGAACGTATGTCCTTAGAGTAATTTTCTCCAAATGATAAGTATTTAATGAAATTTTAAATACATAATTGTTAAGGAGAAAGTACATAAACAAATATGTCCATAATAATCGTATGTTAATTATTACACTTTAAAATGATATGTTAAAAAGATAGGCTGTATGTTTATACCCATAATGTGAATATGATGAAGTGATAATTGATACATTGAGTATTCTGTTATTGGACATTAAAAGATATCTACTATAGTTGTTTATATTTTCTTATCTTTTCACTTAATATGTACATTGAAAGACTTGGATGAATGATGACAGACTCATGTCTACAATAGACATGAATTGGAATCCAAATGCATTACTATATTAGCCTTAATTATCCCAATTGAAGATCGTGTTAAAATTAAGTTACAAGTGTTGTGGTACATGGAAGGGAATTTGTTGATCATATAACACATGACCGCCATGACTCGCATTAATAACTGGTTTGACATTGATATTACAGAACTCATGAAACGTGTTTTGAGCTATAAAAAATTTCAGAAAATAAATTTACGCAGTATGATTAATTTCTTGTGATAAGCCCATTAATGAAAAGTATTATTTTATGAGCGTATAGGCTAAGTAGGAGAATGTAAGAGTTTTATTTAAATTTTGTGTCTCACACACCTATCTTAATAGAGTTTGAAATAGTTTAAGATTTATAGGTTAATATTTGAGTTATGATGCGATAAGAATACTTTTAAGAGATAAGATTAAAATTTTATATCTCTAATTATGTCAAATACAAACTTTTAAATTTTTTGATGGTCAGAAGTCTATAAATAATACTGAGAGATTTAAGGGTTCTCACCTACAATATTAGAGTATTTTTAGCCATCGGGAGACGCTTATGAGGTAAAGTTATTAGGGTGATCCTTCTCTCATAGTCAAATTAATTCTTCATTAATCAGATAAAGAAATGTACATCTCTCATATTATTATTTTATTATTGTGGATCATAAAAAATCAAAAATCTATTTATTAGTATCATGTTAAAATATTTAACAAATGTATCATATCAACAAAAAGACGTGATATTTCATTCTAATTGATAAGAGTTTATGGTGTTTAAAATCTTATATTGTGTAAAAATAAGAAATTTTTATTCTTTATAACGGTTTCAATGACTCTAATGACTCATTATATAATTGACTAATTAGTTTATAGTACATACATTTTATGGTACATACCAGATGTGGCTTCAGGCTTGGGCTAGGACATGACAAATAGTATCCCAACATTTCTCCACCTTGATAATAACTCTAGTGAGAATTATTATTATTATTATTAGTTTTATACATGGGGAGGGAGGATTCGATCACTGGCTCTCTTAGGAAGAATTTAAGGTGGTACCAGTTAATTCAAAAGATCTTAACAATTCTAGTGAGATTTCAATTAATCATTCACTAATATTTTTTGAGTATTGGCCCATATGTGATCTAGACTTCTCTCCAGAGGTTACGTGAAAGAAATAATTGCTTACATATATATATATATAGGTATCCATTAGTCATTACGAATTTATCTATATTGATATTAGGTTTGCTCATCCAAACTTCGGATATTATCCGAATTTAAAAAATTAATAATTTTCTTAAATCTATTAAATAAAAGTACCAAAACTATTGAAAAATAAAGAAAATTTTAAAGCCAACCGGATAAACAAGCCTAATTGATATTGACTTTAAAATCTTGTTTTTGTTCTAACTTTTTATCTCTAATTAGGTTTATTTATTTATTTATCAAAATTCACAAAAATGATCATTATATATTATTTGTTTGTAATCTCACATATTTTACACATTTTACATAATCATCGTAAACATGCACGATGGGCATAAACAGCTACGTTTGTTAGATAAAAAATATTTTACAAGAAGTTACCAAAAACACAAAATTTTTACATTGAAATCCCAATTTAAATATTTTACAAAATCTTTCCTTTACATTGCTCTCAAATTAAATATTTTTCTTTTGGGGGTGGGATACATTTCTCGCATTCTAAAAATTGAAATCCCAGGAAACAGGAGAGCAAAATCGAAAAGCTATTATACATCCCAACAAAAAGAAAGTCGCATTTCATCTTCAAAAGCTCTATCCTACAATCACACACTGTACAGGAAATCTACACTTTTTAAGTGCTACCCTTACCCCTAAATCAGGAAATCTACACTTTTTAAGTGCACAAAAAACTAACTTTGGAATGCTGAAAGTGAAGTTGCTCCAAGCACCATACCAAAGCGAGCCCGGCCGGAAACTTTCTGATTCATATCATATTAACAAGCTAAAGATTCTCTATAGCAAGGATGTGCTCATGGGATTTGCAAAGAAATGCTCACGAAAATTTAAGTTTGTGATGCCGATATTTCTTCCGAGGAGGGTGCCAAGAATGGCAGGAGGCGCATTGGATGTAGTTTGATGCATCTTCTTCACATAAAGGTGCTTATCCAGGATCATCAAATCCAAAAATTTTCTACAGCTCTGTAAGGAATTTGGAGCTCTTGCATTAGCTTCAATTCACAAAGAATGTGCAAAGTGGCAGTCCATAAATATGCATCATAGTCATGAAATGACAAGCATAATTGATAATCCCCACATGATGAGCGGAGAAAATTATTCAGAAGAACAAAACTTATAATTTCGACTGATAAGGGACAAAGTTTCCCAAAATTACATTTTTTTCAAGGCAGAATAACTCATGATTTCTAGACGAGAGGAGTTAAAAAGTTTACCTGGGGATTCAATATATCCATCTCACGGATAATGTCACCCTAACAAAAGATGGAAAAGGAAAAGTCAGAAAACATAAAAAAACAATGTCTAATGCCTCCTAAACTGCCAACTCAAGCTGATAAGACTAGTCAGACCAAAAAACAGATTTCAAATTTCGGCAATGGGAGAAGTAACTATAACGGATTTTTGTAAAACACAAGCACAAATGAAAAAAGCATGTACCTCTAATATCCCGGGATTTTGCATTACAATTCCAAGAATACGGCGTTGAAGTCCCTTGTAAACAATCTTGTTAACAGTCCCGTCTCCATTTATCCATGGCAATATTGGCATACACACTTCATCAGAAGATATTGCAAAGGTCCCATCCTCGTTATCTCCTCCTGGTAAAACAGCTTTGCCCTGCATGTTGTTTGTTTGACTTTCATTTGAGGGATTTGCATCCTCTTCAGGAAGATTAAGAATAGTCACTTTATGCAAACTGTCAGCAGTCAAGCTAACTTCCCTTTGTGAATTAGCATCACCAAAAACACTATTTTCTGGCAGGTGGATCAAATGGTCATTACCAGTTCTTCCTGAGGATTTCATTGATGAGGGTGATTTAAGATCTTGAAAATCAGATATTGAGGTCAAGAAGTACTTGGAACGATATAGAGAATCAACAACGCGAATAGAATCATAAGCATTGACCTGTATAAAAAGCCAAAACACAAACGAGTTACAATTGCATATAATTTTCACATCCAACTATTAGTGAACTTCCAATCCTAACAACATTAAACAGAACGATAGGAAAATATATAGCACACATGGGACCACATGACATTCAAGATGATTTAGGATGGATCTAACCTTTAAGGCTTGATGAAATGCTTGTAGCACGTCAATGATTAATTCAGGCATTTTCTTTCCTAAAAAGGGACAACAGAAAATTATCAATCCACAGAAATATACACATCACCTATCTTTTTCCTGAAATTGAAAGCAGATACATGCAAACTCATGAAAACAAAAAAGGTATAGCATTGACACCTGGTATATTTATAAATTGGGAAACTTCTTCGATGCTCAAACCTTGATCACCGGCCTTCTTAATGGCGGCATAAACAGTCCTAAAAACTTCAGGAAGGATGGGACTTGCTTGTTCCTGATCAGTAGGCAATGGCATCAAATGTTCAGCAAAGCCTGCCATTGCTTCCCAAGGTGACTCATTACGACTCCCAGATCCAGGGATAAAGGCATCTGAATCAAACACTTCCTTCATATGGTCATCATGAGGCAAACTACTGCTCTGACCCAATGTAATGTTCGACTGATGAATTCCATCAAGAAAAAGCTGCTCACAAGTACAGCTGTTCTCATCTCTGAACAATTCTACAGAATTGACTATTGAAATTGTAGCACGGCGTATAGATACCATGATGCCAGGAAAACCTTTTTCTCGGCGAGAAACAATTTCACCCTCGCTTGCCAACGAGGTTTTTGGTTTCTTAGCCTTATCACCAACACAAGATTCATTGTTTTCGCTTTTACGTTTCAAGGTTCTCAAGTCTTCAGCCTCTCCAACACCTTCATCTGGCAAGCGTGGAGAAATGGACAGCTCACCTAAAGAAACTAGAGCAAACAAATGGAAAATTTCCCCGCACTGCAAATCTTCACCAAGATTTATCCCACCCTCCATAAGATCTTTTTCTTTTTCACAGAGCCAACTGGTAAATTTAGCAGCTCTCTTTCCAGTATTAAGCGGAAATTTTGACTTAGAAACGCCATGCAAGAACTGTAGTGAAAGTTCAAAAGGTTGAGTACCATTACCCCCGACCTGCCACAACGTCAAAGTTTCGGATAAGAAGGCAATGTAAGTAGAAGCTTCTTATTAGATTACTAGAACTGCAAACAGTATATACCAGCTACTTGTATATGAAAACCAATAAATCATTAAGAGAACCACTAATAAAGTCGAGGCATTTAAGAAGAAAAATATCTTTAATGACTAGGAACTCTGGACACTGTGCAAGCGCAACATGTCTTTTATCCAGTTATACCCCAAACCCATGTAACATGCCCACATCACACAGATCAAGTAAATCATCAGCTTTTCACCGATGGGACATGGCCGCTAGAAATTTTTTGCATCCAAGGTTCAAACCTTAGACCAGAGGGAAACATACCCCACAAGACCAAGGCCCTTAGCTTGAAATCCATCTTCTTTAGCTCCACACAAGACCCTTGAGGCATCAGAAATGGGCTTTCTCAAAAGCCAATCTTTTAAATATGAAAAAGATACATGAAAACTGGAAATGCAGATCTTGCAGATGGAAAACCTAGAGAGTGTAAAGCATCAAATTATTTTGAGCCGAAAACAGAGTCTCTGCTCTATTTCTTTTGCAAGCAAAAGCCTTGTACAGGGAAGAAATGTGGAAAGAGGTTCAAGAATGCAGAATTTGTTGTCAATCCAAGAATGAGAAACTCCCTTGGCCAGTTCAAGGTCCAACAGAGGTTTGATAACCTTCTATTATGACACAGAACCTCACACCAATGCAGGCCCTTTGGACCCACCCTCGGAGAAAAAACTCTGCATACGTGACCCCTGCCATAACTTTGTAAAAGGCCATCCAAGGCGGAACCAAACCCATGATGTTTGAATCTACAGCTCATCCCAAGCCCACTGACCACTTGGCTGCACCCTAAAAGGTGAGGTTTGATAAATATGCACGCTGCTTGAAGCTTGATTAGAGAAATATGTAAGATATGAACACAGTGGCTCAGCTACAGTGCATATTTTGGCCATTTAGATGACAATCATATTAATAACCAAAAAATCCATGCTAGGACCTGAATTCACTAGCATAGCCCATGCATGCTGCCCCTCACCCTTATCTCTCGGTTAAACATATAATGTGTATAATCAAAGAAACAGTAAACAGAACTAACCATGATTTTATTCTCTCTAAGGTAGTTAAAAGCTGCAAAAAGATCATGCTGTGAGTAACGCCTTAATATTTCTGCCAGCAGATTCGGTACTGCCGGTGCTGTTGAGGTACTCAAAAAGACAAGCTTAAATAGCTCTACAGCATTGGAAACAGCCAATGATTCATATACTCGTCTACTAACATTAGCCCCTTCATTCAAAAGATTAATAAACTTCTGTTGTAGACGATGACGTGATTTGCGGACAACAGCTTTCTGTAGCATCCCACCATGGTTCTGAACATCCTGACGAGGAGTATTTGAGACATCTAATCCAGATCCTTGAGAATACTGCAATAAGGAAAGATATACGGTAGCCAGTTAGCTTCAAAAGTAACTCAAAAGCATGAATATGAAGATGAAGAAGATATTGGTATTTATACTCAGAAAGGGGTGCTGATGTAACTACAGATGACACAATAACAGTGCACATGGACATCAATGAGAGAGAGAGAGAAGGCAACCAGGTTGGCATAATCAAGACATTAAAGTTAACTAAATTTGAGTCTTCTCTCAGATAAACTTACTTCTTTCACAAATTAATACTAAAAAGAAGCTCCAAGGGCTCACAATCCAAGTAGATAGGCTGTACTTCAAGCCTCAAATTAAATATTTTTGAAGTAATTGACACAGAAGATTAATAAAAGAGAACGCAGAACTTGGGGCATTACATATGTTTCAGCAATCTTGTTGATATCTGACCACTCCTCATATGTAGAACCAACTCTTTTGGAGGCCTCCAGTTTAGCCATCCTCTTATACCGGATAACCTCATCAAGGGCTAACTTTATGTTTTTGTCATTGATATCATCCCATGATTTTTCCTCACAACCTGCCTCTCCAGCATGCTCATCACCATTGGCAAAAAATTGGTTAAGACCTTCCATTGGTGAACTTTTCAGAAGTAGTCTGCAATCATCTTTATTTATTGAGCTGTTTTCAGTTTTTTCCAGGTGTTTAGCATACCGTTCACCGAGCATATTACAGAGCCTCATTATAGCTTTTCTAAAATTTTTGTTCCTGTTCAGTGATGCCATTCTTTTCTTACAGGTACTTGGAGGTGCTGGAAGGTCAGGAAGCGAAGCCCAATCTGTTCGATGATATTTTGCCCCATGAGCTGCCCGGTGTCTTACATATTGGATCACCAATTGCCTGAAAAGGAAGATACCAATTTAGGAAAATTTCACAAAGGTAAAAACCTTAACACTTTTTAAGTAATGACCTAATTCCCACTTTTGTTGTTGAGGAATTAATTCTATCACCCGATAGATCAAATAGACAATTTCTTAGAAGTACATATATGTCATATATGCTTAATATGATGCCCTATATTGAGTGCATATAGGCTGTGAATGGAATCCTACATTGCTTGGGAGGTATAAGTTCTTGCTCTTTATGATGATTTCAAGAGGCACCAATTGTACCATTAACTAGTTCTTGGAGTATGAGCCTAGATGCGGTTTGGGCCTCCCTTGGGCTTTAGGTGCTTTTAAAAATCAATTCCTATAATTATCATGTTCTATATCATCACAACAGCAATAATGAATGGCCAACTTGGCATGGGATTTTATACACAAATTCTTTATTGAATGATCCCTATGATTTTCATGCCTTTTTTTATGTAATCGAAGTTGGTCTTATGGTCAGCACAGTATTTTTTACATCTTTATTTCTTTACCTGTCATCTTCATCTGTCCAAGAAAACCTTCTTTGACGGGTTGGATTATTCTTTGAGAAGGCACACCGACTGATAAAGGAATAACACTCATTTTCGTTTGGTCTTGGATCCTCAGTTTCTAGGTGATCATCCTCCTTAATTGTTTGTAACTGAAAGTCATGCTCTTCTGAATGAGTGTCCAAAAGATTTTTTTCTTCCACAAATTGGTTATTGGCATCAGGTAATGTATTTAATCTCTGCTGGTCCAACTGTCCATTTTCTGTATCAACTCTAGTGTGCTTTCTTGACCTCGCTTCTGGAGATCTTTCCCTTCTCCGAGAAGATGAACTGCGCTTCCTTCTTATTGGTTGGAACCCATTGCCTTTATCCTGAAATCTATTAAGCCGTTGATGGCGCTTATCATAATAAACACGAAGCACCTGCAGTGACATTTAAAGGGACAAATAGACATCATGTCAAAAGAAGTGCAAATAATAATAATAATAACAATAATAAATAAAGAATAATGCTTTTTAGTGGACTGCAATACAATCCGCTATTAAACGCAGCATTTCATATAGTGGACTGCTAAAAACCAGTGGAAACCGACTGCAATAAACCAGTGGAAACCAGATGAGGGACAAAGGAAGATCGGAAGAATGCAGCACCATCCCCTTCGCTCCCTTCGCCCAGCGCCCTCCTCTTAGATTCAGGTTTACAATCAGAGTAAGAGGAAAAAAATTAGAAGATTTCATTGAGAGATGGTCTGTGGAGAGGTGCGGACAGAGAACTGTTTTCTTTTAAAATTCTGAAGCTTATTAATTTGATCAACATTTAAAATCAATTTTGTTGTTGACTGCTAGGTGTAATGGGCTAAATTGTCTTGGTGAAGGTATAAGCTGAACGAGGAGAACATGTTGAAGATTTTGAAGGCTGAAGGAGCAGTCTTTGGGAATCCAATACTAAGGCCAACGCTAAGAATAGAGGCAAGGAAGCTCATCGGTGATACAGGTTTATTAAACCATTTGCAGAAGCATATGGCTGGAAAGGTAGCGCTAGGTGGGAGTGAATGTAGGGCCCCCTAGCAATTTGAGAGATCGTGTTTCTTGTTGAAGAAGACGGAGGTTTTTCAATATGAGAAATCGTATTTCTTGTTCAATTTGAGAAATCGTATTTCTTGTTGAAGAGGACGTGGATAATCTAATAATTTTTCCAACAAAATGAAGGATTATATAGTAATTACTAATTTTGTATCTTGGACTGCAATTCAGTTCACTTTAGTGGACTGTATATAGCAGTACTCATAAATAAATGAACAGAAAAATCCAGCTGCGTTTTGTAAATGGATGATTAAGAAAGTGAAGTAACAATCCTGAAACCAACAAGTAAATAGGACTTGAAAGAAAACTGAGAAAGAACATTTTCCAACATCAAAACTGAACTTGCTATATACATATATATATACATACTACTAAAGATACCACGTGCAAGACACGTATGCCCAGTTGAGGATTATGCCGATGGCATAATCAAGCAGTATGTCTGTTGGACTGATCTTGCTCGAAATGATTCTGAGCAAGAGTTATTTTCTTGCGATGCTCGGGATTTTGGGATTCAATCTGCTCTGTGATTTCAAGCAATGATTATTTTCTTGTGATGCTCAAAATTTTCGAGCAATGTGTCAGTTAGACTTGCCTTGCTCTGTGATCCCAAGCATGGGTTATATTCTTGTGATGCTCAGAATTACTAAGCAATGTGTCGATTCTTGCTCGATACCGAGCAAGGTTTAGCTCTTGTGACGCTTGAAATTACGGAGCAATATGTTCATTGGACTGGACTTGCCTGGTGATCCGTGACCCCGAGCAAGGTTTATTTTCTTGTGATGCTTTGTGTCAGTTGGACTAGCCTTGCTTAATGAGCCCAAACAAGGGCTAGATTCTTGCACAATGTATTGGTCAGACTGTTCAAGAAGCTGCTTGCTTCAAGTAAAATAATTATTCATTGGTCCGTTCAGGGAAAGCAAAGGGAGAAAATTTTAATAGGAAAATATATTTCTTGTGTATGTACTGTTTGGATTCTTGCATGTGTGTCTAATAGCTCTCTCTCTCTCTCTCTCTCTCTCTCACACACACACACACAGAGTTAAACAGATTACATAAAGTTATAAAATGATAAAATGTTGGTTGTGATGGGGAAACCATGGGTGAAAAGCTTGTTTAAATTTGGTCGGATTCTGATTGGGCCACAAAGCCAGAGTAATTGAACAAAGATTCTAATGGAAGCATTGCAGCACTCGTGTAAAATTGAACAGCTAAAAAGGGAAATGGGGAAAATTCTAAAACTTTGCGGCTTAGATGTTTCTTCCCAAATCATTATAAATTTGGGCTTACATATTTATTTTAAAAAAAAAAACAATTGTATAATTTAAAGCTACAGCATGTGAACCACATTAGCCAACACTATTTTATGTTTTTTCATCTAAACCATAATTTCTACAACTACCTTCCACCCTTTTTTGTTCTGTTTTCCTTTTAAAACAATACTTTTGAAGTCTTTACCGGGATGCCATAACTATAAGGGACAGACTATTCCAAATTTGCTGTGGGGATAATGCTCTACAAGATTTGTTTCCCTCACATTCCAAATTGCTTGTACCAAAGATGCTTCAGTGGCAGATGTTATGGGTATATATATATATATATATTTTTTTTGATAAGTTTTATTCATGAAAAACGGCAACAGCCAATTACAAAAGAAAACAAAAAGAACAAAAATACAAAACAAAAAGCCCATCACGATGGTGAATTAGATACAAGGAAATTATGAAGATCCATGCCTTGAAAGTCCAAAGCAATGATCCATATACACAGATTTTTAAAACAGAAAACTAGAAGCTCCTCTCTGGATCTCTCCTTGTCTTCAAACGTCCGCTCATTACGCTCCTAGATGTTATGGGTATATCGGGTGGGCAAATTCTTTGGAATATCAACTTTAGTAGGACAACACAAGATTGGGAGATGAGCAGCTTTGCTGATTTCTACGTCTCCTTGTATTCCATGAAACCGAGCAATCAACAAGAATATGAGTTGTGGTGGCTACCCGCCAATAAAGGTATAATTTTAATCCGCTCATTCTATAAGGCTTTCACTCAAGAGACCAATAGTTGGTTTCTTTGGAGAAGGCTTTGGAGACACAAGGCGCCCCCCAAAGCTGCCTTCTTCGTGTGGATGGCATATTTGGGCAATATCCTCACAACCGACAATTTGAGGAAGCAAAGGTTATCATAGTAGATTGGTGTTGCATGTGTCAGGGAGGGAGGGGGCGAGTCGGTAAACCACCTTCTATTACACTATAAGACAACAAGGGCTTTGTGGAATGGAGTGTTTGGTAGAGTAGAGATGGCTTGGGTTATGCCAGAGACTGTGGTGGCAGTGGTGACCCGCTGTCCAAATATAGGAGGCATGCATCAGATTAAAGTGGTCTGGAAGATGATCCCATCTCATTATACATCATGTGGTGGCTGCGGCAAGAGCGCAATGCACGGACATTTGAAGACAATAAGAGATCGCTAGAGAACCTGAACCTGCTAGATTTATTTTATAGCACTTTGTGTACTTGGGCCATTGTTGTTGGTTTCAATGGCATGATCATTTATGATTTTCATGTCTCTTTCGTGCCTTCTTAATTAGGGCATTTCATTGTAATTGTATTTGTTTTTTTATAAGTAATAAACAAATTTTATTAATCAAAGAATGGGCAAAACGTTAATTACAAAAATTCTTATGCCCTATCTAGGTAGGAGCATTAGAAGCAAGAAAATCATGTAAGTCCATACCATGAAAATCCACAGCAATGGCCCAAGTACAAAGAGTTCTAAAAAATAAAACTTCAAGCTCCTCTATTGATCTCGCCTTGTCCTCAAACGTCCACTCGTTACGTTTCTACCACAAGCATCACATGATATAAAGAGGGACCATCTTCCAAACCGCTTTGATTTGCTGCAGGTCTCGAATAATTGTCCAACACACCATTGCCACCACCACGGTATCCGGCATAACCCATGCTAGATCCACTCTACTAAACACCTCGTTCCAAAGTTTCCTTGCTATCTCACAATGCAAAAGAAGATGATCCATTGACTCGCCCCCTCTTCTACACATGTAACACCAATCTGCAATGATTGTCTGCCTTTTCCTCAGATTGTCAGTGGTAAAAATCTTACCTAAGGCGGTTGTCCACGAAAAAAAAAAAAGAAAAACTTTTAGGGGTGTTATGTGCTTCCAAAGTCTCTTCCAAGGAAACTAAATGGCAGGCTCTAGAGTGAGCACACTATAAAAAGAGCAAATAGAAAGAACACCTTTCCCAACAGGTATCCACCACATGGCATCCTAATGTTGAATGTTCGGACGTACGGAATACATAAGGCTGAAAAAATCTACAAAACTGCTCAACTCTTAATCTTGTGCCGCCCTAACAAAGTTGGTGTTCTAATGAATACGGCCTCCCGAAATTTCCAAAACTTCTGCCACTGTGGCATCTTTTGCACTTGCAATCTGAAAAAGTGTCGGAAAAGCATCTTGTAGGACTTTATTACCACACCAAACATCTCTCTAAAACTGAATCTTGGTTCCTACACCCACTTGGATCCGAGAGTGTCGATTGAAGACCCCCCACCCTATTCTTATGTGTTTCCACAAGCCCACACCATTAACCCCTCAAACTTCTTTAGTGCATCAACCCCCTCCCCCCCCCCCCCCCAAAACGTACTGTCGTATTTGTGATCAATAACCAACTTTCCATAAAAGCTGCTGGTTTCTTGTTATATCTCCATAACTATTTACCAAGTAACGCATGATTAAACATCCTCAGGTTTCTAATACTCAACCCATCATTCGAGATCGGGAGACACACTGTCTCTCACTTGACTAAATGGTACTTGAACTCCTCTCCCAGTCCTCCCCACAAGAAATCATGTTGCAACTTCTCAATACATGCCGCCACACTAACTGGGATGGGGAAGAGGAATAGGAAGTAAGTTGGTAGATTATAAAGGGTGCTCTCAATTAATCATTAAAGTAATCATTCCTCCTTTCAACAAGCACATCCTCTTCCACCTTGCCTGTCTTCTCATTACCTTTTCAATCACCATATCCTACACGAAAGCCGCTCTCAATGCACTCCCCAATGGTTTCCAAAATAAGTCAAAAGCAAAGAAGCAATCTTACAACCCAAAGTATTCACAAGCTGGCGCACGTTTGGAACTCCTCTGATCGGCACCATCTCTAATTATCAAAGTTCACCTTCAGATCAGAAGCAGTGTTGAAACAGAACAGCAAAGCCTTTAGAGCTCGCATCTAGTTGAAGTCGGCCTCACATAACAAAAGTGTATCATCTGCAAACAAGTGAGATATATTAATAGCGCCCCCATCTGGGAATCCAATAAAAAAACCGTTAACAAAACCATTATCAACCAAAGCCATGATCATCCTGCTTAAAGCCTCCATAACAATAACAAACAATAAAGGTGATAATGGATTTCCTTGTCTCAGTCTGCGTGAATTGGGAAAAAAAAACCTTTTGAACAACCATTAATCGATACGGAGAATCTAGCCATAGAAATGCACCAACGAATCCATCCCCTCCACCTTTCCCCAAACCCAGTCTCCGAAGTAAATAGAGAAGAAAGGCCTAGTTAACATGATCATACGCCTTCTCCATATCTAGCTTGCACGTTATCCCGAAGGTGCCTACCTTTAATCTACTATTAAGACATTCATTGGCAATAAGAACTGCATCTAGAATATGCCTCCCTTTTACAAAAGCATTTTGAAGTTTGGTTATAATCTTCCCTATCACCTTGCTAAGGCAGTTTGCCAATACTTTAGAGATAATCTTGTAGACCCCATTCACTAGGCTAATAGGCCAAAAATCCTAAATCTCCAAAACCCCCACCTTTTTAGGTATTAAGGCAAGAAAAGTAGTGTTAGAACTTTTTCTCAAATTTCTCAAAAGAGAAAAGCTCCTGAAAAACCTACATTAGATCTTCCTTGACCACATCCTAACATTCTTAAAAGAAACCCATAGAGAAACCACTAGGCCTAAGAGCCTTGTCCTTGACCATTTTCCTTACCACCTCATAGATCTCGCTCTCCTCAAAGGCCCTCTCCAAGCAAGCCACATCACTCAGCCCAATAAAATCAAATACCAATCCACCCAGAGAAGGCCTCCAATCTACCTGCTCAGATAGGAGCTTCTTATTAAAGAACTCAACAACATGGTTTTGAACTACCTGTTCATCTCTACATTCTACCCCTTCAATATTCAGCACCTAAATATTGTTGTTTCTTCTATGGGAATTTGCAATTTTGTGAAAGAACTTTGTACTTCGGTCTCCTTCCCCTTAACCACAAAGCCCGAGATTTTTGCCGTCAAAACACTTCTTCTAATAAAATCATCCTCTCAAGCTTTGCAATCAGCAAAGACTTATGCACTTGTTCTTCCTGAGTTAATGGTCACCGCCTCTTGCAGCCTCTCTAATTCCTGAAATTCCATCAGCTTACTCTTCTTGATTTATCCAATATCTCCAAAAGACTTCATATTCCATAGTTTCATATCACTTTTAATGCTTTCACTTTATTCGTGAAAATGAAGTTGGGGGTCCTATGAAATTGGTACGAAATCCACCACTGTTTGACCCTATCCATGAAACCCTCCGTTTTCAGCCACACATTCTTGAATTTGAAATACCGACAACCATTACGAAGACCAATACAATCAAATAAGATATGCCAATCTAAAGATAGCCGATCCAGATGCTTCTGCCATACATCCAGAAAGTAACTTTCCAACTCTAGTGAGATTAAGAAACAGTCCAACCTTGACCAAGTCTAGTTGTTTGACCAAGTAGCTGGACCCCCTGCCAGTGGTAGATCCACCAAGTTCAGGTCAAAGATGCACTCTAAGAATTCCAACATTGCAGGTCTCTCTCTTATACTTCCAAAGCTTTCACTCAGGAATCTAACAATATTGAAATCTCATCCAATGCACCATGGAAGATCCCACCAATTGTGTACCCCTGCTAATTCATCCCACAAAATCTTCTATCAGAGTCGATATTAGGCCCATACACACCAGCAAAAGCCCATACAAAGTTATCAGTTACACATTTAAACGAGCATGCAACTGTATACCTCCCAACAAAATCCTCAACTCCACCACTCACCTATCCCACATTACCACTATCCCACTTGATGCCCCATCAGATGTCACGAAAACCCAAAACACATGTGTACTACTCCAAAGGCTCCGTACAATACTCCTATTAATAACCTTCAACTTCGTCTCCTGGAAGCACACTATGTTTGCCTTCCACTCACTAAGCACATGTCTAATCCGAAGACGCCTATTTGCCTCGTTAAGTCCCCGGACATTCCACGATACAATTTGGGTTTCATTGGGGAAAGGCTAGCTCCTTTCCTTTCACCCTTCCCTTGCTAGTGCTACCCTCAGGGTGTAATTGTATTTGTATCAGGCTATGCTTATTCTATGAGTAATAAAGTTTGTTTACCTATTAATAAAAAAAAGAACTATAAGGGACAAATCAAGAGACCATTGCTTTGTGTGAAGATGAGGAAAAAATAGGAAGAAGATCTTGAGAGCAAAAGTGCTAATTTCCAGTAGTTACACTTAGTCTATTGGCCAAAATGAAATAGAATAAAGAAAAATCCTTTCTTCCCCATGTAGGTAAAGCATTGTCCAAACTCCTAAGTCCAAAGCCCACATCTCTCTCTCTCTCTCTCACACACACACACACACACATACACAGAGACACGCAGACACACACACATCAATCTCTCTCTCTGAGCACAGTTCTCTTTTTGGAGGCCTAAATCACAAGTTTTTTTAAGTACTCCAACAACAAAAGTCTTGGTAATGATGTAAAGCCTGAAATACCACCACAACTTTCACTATTGTCCAAATCCCTCATTCCAAAACTGCACTGCCAAGACTTTAGAAGAACCACGAAAACATGGGGAAACCTTGGTAGAGTTGGGAGTTGAGAAGAAAAAAAAAACCAAAAAGAGAGAAAAAGAAGATAGGAAACGGTGGAACAAGGGTATGCATGGGCACCAATAGGGGCATCTTTGAACAATGTGCAGAGAAATGAGCATTGGATCCACTTCAACAATTCAATCAATGTTGTGTCGTTTGTCTTCCTTGCTACCGCCATTCTCATCTCCGTGTTCTTGGTCATGGCTATCTTTGAGAAATTCCTCAGTCCCACCTCGACGGCTCTCTCTCTACCGCCATTCTCATCTCCATGTTCTTGGTCATGGCTATCTTTGAGAAATTCCTCAGACCCACCTCGACGGCTCTCTCTCAATCTGTTGGCCATAGCCACCGCAACCTTGAGGCCCAGATGGGCTTCAACGCCAAGGTCGGTCACTCATCTCTTAAAGAAGCTCGATCTATATGCATTGGTCAATACAAGGTGGGTTCATTGCCCCGCCACAGGAGTGGCGAGCTATGGTGGGCAAAGTCTTGCCCACTGTCTTCTTTTGGCGGCGAGCTCGTTGCTCACCATGGTGAGGCCTTCTTTGTTGGCGGGTATTGTTGCCGACCAACTAGTGGCGAGCTATGGTAGGCCACGGAGCTTGCCCACTGTCTCCTTTTCGTTTCCCACCATGATGAGTGGCGGGCTATGCAGCTTACCCACGATCATCTTTGGGTGGTGATGGACCTGTTGGCGGGGTCCTCCTGCTAGCTCTTGTCGCACACTAAATGAGGGACAACGGGAAAGGTCCCGCCATCTCCACCAGTACTTGGCCGTCTGACGGGATGGCAGGCTTACATGCCCGCCCCCTAGGTGCATGTTGTTGTGCATCCTTTACGTACATGCATAGTACCATCAATGCACCAACCAAAGCAAAAATGGTAACATGTAATTCTCTACGTCACATGAAATTTACTGTTCACATTGTTCATTGAGTGATAGGCGTTTTTATTAATAGAATAGATATAGTTATATACCCAACATGCACACATGGATGTAGTATATGTATAAGTATAAATATGCATATACATATATATATGTGTGTGCATGTGTGTGTATCTCGTATGAATAATTAAAGGTTGAAGAATATCAATAATGCCATATGAATCCCTAGTATGTGCTCGAAATGTAAACCAAAAAAGATTATGGCCTCTCCATCTAACTTAAAAGTTATCAGGCAGGTGTGACTGCATTAGATCACCCTTGACAAATACTCACCATTGGCCAAAACAGCATATCCTATGCTATCATAAATCTAGATTAAGGAACAAATTTCATTGAATGATAACACATGACAGATAGAGCCACAATTGACTTCAATTAGCTAGCCAACAGGATATGAATTCAAGTGGAGGGCATAGGTCTATGGTCAAAATCCTATAATTGATGGCATCAATCAACTCAAACTTTAAAAAAAATATATTGTGCATTTTTTAAGAAAATGTGATCTTATCCAACTTACAAAGTTTTATGCACTGAAATCAAATAACTAAATCTTATGCTCTCCCTCTACCTTCTTTTTTTAGGATTTGGAAATGATATAGGGAAGAGAATGTTTGGCATCATTCGAGCAAACTAGAAGACAAACTAACCTGCTCTAAGGTTAGATGAAGATCCTTTGCAATCTTCTCACACTCTTTATAAGAAAGTTTTTCACTTAGGTCATCCTGTACCACCCTCTTTATGAGCTCAGCACGCTGTTCAGCTGTCATAACCCGAACTGAGGCCCATGACCGAAAAAGAAAAACCTGTGAAATAAAGTTTTAAACAATTAGAACCATCTTGACCCTGAACCGATATGATAGCAGTCCATTTGATAGGCAATATATACCTTGCAAATTCCTAAAAACCATTACAAACACGAGCAGGCTGAGCAAATTGAAAGATATAATCATACATTACTAAACCAGTCACTGACATATTTTAGCTCAAAGAAGATAGCATGCCATTTCACAGTTAACATTGAAGAAAGTTTGAAATCATTCTATGTAGACAATTTATTTTTGATCCGTAAGACACTACTCTATGTAGACAATTTTTCTTACAAGTAGTATAAAACTCAATTGAAACAAGTAAATAAGCAGAGCCCAAGTACACAGGAGGTATACATCAGAGAATACCTAGTTACAACTTAGGAGCTAGAAAGTGATACTACAGAGAAATGGCACAAAACACTACCCTGGGTGCACAGCGTGTACCTCATGAACAGCAGATCCAGGGAATGCAAGTAAAGCAGATCTAGGATCAGCAGCAGCATAGCAATACTCCAAACTTTTCCAATACTCATCAACAGCTGCTCTACTTGACAGGATAAAGTCATGTCTCATTCGTGGGCGAAGATCAAGAGCTCTAAAACTTAAAGATGTTGCATATTTTGAAAGTGGTTCCTCAATGTAAGGCTTAAGCTCCATTGCATGCGTAAAACTGGCTTGTGGAATCCCAACTCCCTTTAAATGACCATCAGTTATCATCCGAATCAACTGCATAAAAAAAATAGGCTGTTACACAAGATGGCATAATCACCCTACAATACAGGAGCTTAAAAATATTGTTTTTTTTTATAGGTAAACAAAACTTTATTATTAGACAAATAGGCCTAGCCCAGTATATGCAAAAGGCAGCCCTAATTAAGGTAAAAATATTGTTTTACAAAGGAAACTCTAATCCACAAGGGGAAAATGTGGAAGAAGTTGTTCAAAACTACATCTATGGCAGCTAGAGCTACCAAATTGGAAATGATCTGAATTCAACCAAACTGGAAGTTGATTTTTGAATATTTAATTGAATCCAAATCCAGATACACTCATTTAAATGTCTGGATCTTGCTAAATCAGCATTCTACCTCTTTATAACCCCAAATAGTCGCATAAACTGCAGATATAGTTACTACAATAGCCCTTATATGCCTAACTAAGATAAAACTATTGACCACAGACAAATGAATAATGCTATATAAAAATTTCATATGGATCAGCTTGCAACATCATTCACCTAATATTTAAAAAAAATACAAATCAAACAAAGATTCCACACAACATGACACTAATATGTCAGTTGCAGGATTTGCAGGGAACATATCCCAACTTCTTAGTTTCTATAGCATTACCATAGCAAGAAATTCGAAATCAAACAAGAAGAGGGTGGTTCAATTTAAAGGATAAATGCAGCAGACATTTTGAAAGGAAGAGTATAAATTACATGAAGAAACTATATTAAAGACAGTCATGATATCATACCTTCAACCGTCGTAAAATGTCAATAATTAATGATAGCCTTCCAGTAGCATGTGTATCCATTAGATTTTTGTACTCCTGATTAGGAAGATCAGAGAGAAGCAATCCCCTCTTACACTTCTCAATCATATCATCAAACTTTTGAGTAGACCCCACAACTTGTAAGAACAGCTCGACTGGAATGGCCTTAATTGATGCTTCTAGTGAAAACAATTTGCTACTACTTTGAGGGCTAATCAGCTCATAGACACGTTTCTCATATGATAAAGCATCAGTAGAACCATCTGAAGCATTCAGGTAATCCCACAGAAAGCAATGGAGTAGCTTTGCACGAACCATTTTTGCCAATATAAATCCATTAGCACGCATGGCTTCTGATCTAATAGCTTGGACATCAGAACCTACATGATTCTGAGTCCTCTGAACACCCTTCAATACAGGAACTGGTCCCTCCTGCTTTCCTCGAGAAGATCCCTGGCCACGACTTTGCATTTCAAAGGACCTATATCTATCATGAATTTCGCCTAGTAGTTCTGGAGATAAATTTTGAATAGATGGGTGCAGAACCACCTGGGTGATACGGCTACGGCCAAAATTTGTGACAACAGGGGCGTTGATGTGTATGCATTTGCAGTGTCCTTGTTGTTGAAGTTTGTTTAGAGTTCGGTCAATAGTCTTCCTATCTGTTGTTGTGCCCTTGTCCTGCTCAAGACTCACAAGCCACTTATACAGCTCACCTCTCAAAACAAACTTCTCATCCTGAACAAGAACAATGACACCTTGGTTATAGGTATTAAAATGTAGAAAGTAAATAACAAATAAAAATAAGTCACCCACTCCATCCCTCCCCTCAAAAAGAAAGCCTTAAGAAGTGGATGGTGATAAAAACCTGTAACCGCTCAAGTATTCTTTGCTCTCTTCGAGCGCCATCCACGGTCAAAGTCAGGCATGGATATCTCTGATATGATCCAGAATTAAGAGGCTGCACGACAGAGGGAGGTGGTGTTACTAATGAAGCAACACTTGTTTCCATTTCTGTGAGCTTAAGTTCTGCATAGGAAATTGTTTTTGGTTCATCAAGCGGATTGCCAAGACAGAGAAGCATTTGGTCAACATCAACATCCCTAGGGGACCGCTGAGAGAGGTCAGTATCATCTTCTATAGTTATCATTTTTCCAGGACAAGCAACATCACCTTCTGGACAAGCAACACTTTCTGAAGTTGATGGATCATGCTCTGAAAGGGTATGAGCAGATCTCTTAGAAGCATCTAGATTGCCAACATGGAGATTGGACACTTTATTTTCATCAAAAACATTTTTTGATTTATTCAAAAAAGCATTAGCAGGTTCAGAACTGAAATTTCCCGACGTCCAAACTCGATATACCACACATTTTTTGTGATTTTCTGCCTGCAGCTCCATTCCAAATCTAGAGAACATATTAACCAGCCGGCTGTAGTTCTTCTTGTTGTCAATCCCAAGCCTCTTGCATAGCTGAGTGAATATGAAAGAGGATTAATGGTTGGAGTGCAACATTTATCTGTAAGAATTCATCGCATGCAACAAGCTCAAAAGAGGAGCTATGAAAGCAAACCAAAAGAAGTACATGTACTCCAACAGGATTAGTTTACAAAATTCACTCATGCCACTACTAATGGTAAACAGACATTAAAATTATGAATGCAGTTTTAAACTTGCAACTTAACATCGTGGGACAATGAGTCATAACTTGATTAACTGGAGTATGGGGTATTGTTTACGTATCAAGCAAGTATCCACAAATTTGGGTGGTTGTTTAGTTGTCATATTCATTGAATCCCAAACCTAGGAGACACGTATCTAAAATATCACTAACCAATTTTTCTTGATCACCAAAATAGAAGTAATTGTCTCTATGTACCCTAGCAATTAAGGAATAAGCATCTCATTTCAGTTATTCTCTACAAAACCTCTTAGCAACAAGCAAACTGTACTCTTAATGGAAACAATGTGCATGAGTTCTTATCTTTAATGTAGCACTTCTAGAACGTATTTAGGCATTCTTCTGTATACCCCGTGCACATAGACTATGCCTATTCCATTCACATCAATAAAATTACTTCTTACTTATATATATATATATATATATATATAAAGCAATCTGTACAAAAATCAAAGCAAGACACGATTTTAACTGCAAGGCAGGGTGAATACTGCATAAGAAATGTCAAAAAAAAAAAAATCAAAGAAATATTATGAAAAGGAAAGCTCATATATACGTAGAAGCAACACCAACAGGAACCAAGAAAGACAATAAATTAATGCACACACCTCCATCACAGTCAGGCCCTCTGATCCAGCTGCATCGATCATATCATAAATTTGATGCTCAATTGGAAGCTCTACGAGTTGATCAGTGATTTGATGTTTCTTTCCAAAGTTCAGTTGTTGTTCTTCCTCAAAATCATCATCTCCATGTCCACGAGTTTTTGGCTCAAAATTCTTAGGAGAAAACTTTTTCAGCAAACGCAAGCAAGACTCAACCTGACAAACAAAAAAAACAGTGAGTATATTCAAACCCGAGAATAACAGTCTGACTTCCAATAGTTAAAATACGAAGATTTTGCACCTAAACACAACGACGACTGTTATAAAAAAAGGAGAGAGAGAGAGAGAGAGAGAGAGAAATTAATTTTAATCAGCAAAGGATGCATAGACTACTTTCACAGATAGGTTTAAAAGCAAGAAAAAAGACCAAGGTCAAGGTAAGAGTCGTAAGACTATTTGAACAGGAAATCAAGTAGGTACAATAATTGCAAAGAAAATTTTAAGCCTACCTTTCCATTCACTTTGGCGTCAAACTGCTCCACAATATGGGCATCTTTCAACCTAACAGAAATCTGGTAGCACATTGTGCAGGATACAATATGGTAAAAACACTCACAGTCAAAAATCAAATAGAAATAATACTCAGATTTTTACTAGTTTAGTTAAACTTTACTTTTCTCCAATCTTTATGCCCTGAAGGAGATCCACAGTAGCCAAGATCCTTTTTTAAATCTGAGACAACAAGAACCTTCAATAAAAGAATAGCATGAGACAAAATCAGCATTAAGTGGAACAACGTGAATGCAGAAGACAACCAAATTTGAAGACAACCAAACAACGTGAATGCAGAAGACCTTGTCATTGGATTCTCCAAGTTTATCACAAACAGCTTTCATTGCTGGAAGATAATCCTTTACATACACATCCTCTTTTACACATTTTCCCAAAGAACCATCTCCATTTGTAGCACTTTCTTCCACATTACCAAGACTCTCTATCGCCCGTTCTTCCTTAGTAATCTCAATTTTTTGTTGGGACCCCAATGTTTTTGCATAGCGATACAAGTACATTAAATTGGTAGTCACACTTGGACAGTTTTTTTGCTCCCCTTCATTGCAAGCCTCTTTCGTCCTCAAAACTGCAGATTGCCTCACAATCAACCCTTGACATTCAAGGTTCCTTACTACATAAAACAAGTTCTTCCCTTCAATGCCAAATTCCTTGCCAAGTTGACTTTGGGTAATTCCATTTGTTCTGCAGGTACCACCCAAGGTGTTAATGTTCGTTCTTCAACCTAATTAACCAACCAACATTTTCCTCACTATCCTCCCTTTTTCATAAAAACAAATGAAAAATCAACTACAACCACGGGTCTCAAAGTTTTTCATTTTAATGAAAAAGGAACAGACTAGCACACAGAGTATTGGTTACACTTAAACTCAATCTTATGCAAAACTCTGATAATTGAAACGTGGTATTTTCAGGAAGATTCGCCACAAATTTGGCACCGGAACCACACCAGAAAAACTAACTTCCATTCAAGTCAATTAGCAAAGGGAAAAAAACAAACAGCTGTTTCATTAAAAACACGCATTGTCTAAGACATCGACATCCAGAAAACACACTTCATAGTTCATACACAAGCATAAATACAACAAAGTGACCATCTTTACTCGTATATACACCCCAAAGTTTCGGGAACTAGACCTCACCTAGCGATGGCGAGACGTTCAAGGGCGCGTCTTTGTGGGGCAGACATGTTGGCATTGGCAGACTGGACATTGTAGAGCCCAACAAAGTTGTCCCTCAAATGCTCTTTGGCAACTATTTTCAAGTTCAGATTCTGGGCATCCTCCAAAGACGGAATTGAAAGGTCAGAGGGACTGTATGAGGCATTCAGTGCTTGGAATTGGAGGGACGGGACGCTTAATAGTCCGGCCCAGATGGCCTTCTTGACGCCCGGGGAGAGGTCTAGGTTCGAGGACGAGAGAAGAGGTTGAAGGCGGGTCCAGAGGGTCGGTAGAGCGATGCCGTTTTGGCCCTGTGAACATATTTCCTCGAGCGCTGAGTTGATGATCGAATCCATGGAAAAGCATAGTAAGAAATGGATTTTATTCGAAAGTAGATTATGTATTCAAGAAGCTTGAATTTTGTGTGCGCGCGCGAGTGTTTCTAAATGGGAGATATATGTTGAGAATTAAGGTTGATTCTTGGGTGTGGCCATCACCATGGCAGGACAGGGGATTGTTCAGGCTGAGCAGAGGAAGAAGAGGGAGGAGGAGCACAGGTGTTTGTGGTTGAGACGAGCTTGGGATATTGTCTTTAGGTGGGGATGGTTTCGGAATTGGGCCTCTCTTTGACAAAGCTATTTCGGAGTTTGTAGTCACGATGTCACGTATTTAGGGTTGGTTGTGATTTGATTTCAACGAATTCGAGTCCTTTCTTCACTCTATTTTTTAGCAAGTGTCGTAGATTCAGTGATTAACAATAGGAAAATGTTATTGATTTTTATTTGGAATCACGATTCTCGATAGGTAATTTTTTGTTAATTTTTTAATTTTATAATTAAATAAATATTTTTAAATAATATTATAATTTTTTATTTTTAAGAAATATTTTTAAATTTAAAAAAAATCATATAAAAATTAAAAAAAAAAAACCTTATCAAAATCTCAAATAGGGACAGTAACATCACCCTTAACAATATTATGTTTATAGTTATTTAAAAAAAATTATGTTTATAGTTTTATTTACGTAACGTCAATTATTGAAAATAATAAAAATTAAAAAATTGATCAAAAAATATAAAACCTCAATATACTAAAAATAAAATAATATTAAAAATATATATAATAATAATAATAATAATATTTTATTAAACTTTTAATTTTAATCTTAAAAATAAATACACTAGAGTCAATTTGGTAATACCATGTCCACTTACCAAGTACGGACCCCAGATCCAACGCTTCTAGTATGACAAATAACTGCATATGAACAGCCAGGATCACCTCCAAATACTTATAACTGGGCCCTCCCATGTATGTGCACCATCATATACAAAAAGAAAACATGTTCTGTTCTGCATAACATACAAATCTTCTCCTCATCAGACAATGAACGAACAGCAAGTACTGCATCTGTGAAGCAAACCTGGACGTAGAAATATCTGATTATCTGTTCCCCGAAGCTAAGGAGAGAGAGAGAGAGAGAGAGACGTTCTTGGCGTGCGGTGCCTGCGTCGTGTACTATCAATAAAATCTCGGCACAGACTCTCTTATGCTTCTTCTATGATTTCAGGGCCTCCTTCGAGCGGCTCAGAACTGGATTTGATTCCTTTCCCATTTATACTTTTCTCGAGAGAAAAAGAGCCGTTTTCTTGAGAAAATCTTTTTTCTGTCTCTCCCTCCTGAAACGTTACATGCTTTCAAGGTAAGAAGAAGAGAATGCGTATGATGTTGTTTTTTCTTTTCAATGTGGAATTTTTTTTATTGTGGATTTATGCTTGCGCTTCTGTCTACCTGGGTTAAGAAAGACCTCTTTTTTTCTTCTGTGAATTCCAATGCTTTTGGTTCGTTTTGATTTTACAATTTAGATTTCTATGGAGATATCTTCCATGTATGCCTCAAATCCAAACACCGGCTTTTTTGCCTCTTACCGAGAAAAAATGACGAATTTAAAAATCCCTCTATTTAAAAAAAAAAAAAATGCTTGTACTTATAAAAAAAAAAATGCCTGTTTTGTAGTGTATGATTTGCAATTCTGGTATCAATTTCGTCCCTTTTTAACGTTGTTTTCTACAGAAAACAGGAAGTTTTTCTGCAATATTTTGTTTTTCCATAGTTTTGACATAATTTAATCCTTTTAAAGATTTCTTTGAGCGGACTTCTCTTCTAAGCTGTGTGGTTGACTTGGTATTTGGGGTCGTTCAAATTCTTTACCAATTTAAAATCAGAGCATGGGAATTGTTTTCTGGAGAAACAAAAAGAAAAGACTGCTTTTTGTGGAAAAAGGGGTCTGCTTTTACGTACCAAACTATTGCCCATGTCTGATTTCTACTTTCTACACGATCTCTTATGCTCCACTTTTCTTAGCTACTGTTTGGTTGCGGAGAAAACGGAGGAAATTAAGTTTAGAAAGAAATTTTGAATGTTAATGGTTTCTGTAGGTTTCCCCGGTATTACATATTACACAGATGAGATAAAGCCACATTCATCCTAGGCATAACTGGATTTGGGATTCTGAGTAGCGGAAATTTTATTTTTTTATTTTCCAACCTACGAGAGAATAAACAATTATCCCCATGTTTGCTTTTTACTTCTTTTCTCTCCCCCTTTAAATTATGCAGAAACCAAATACAAATATGGTAATCCATTAAATTTCAAAGTCGTTTAAGCTGTCTCTTGCTTTCTTCCTTTTCTGTTTTCATTTGGCTGTTGTTTCTGATGCAGGCCCAGGACCGGTTTCAATTGAATTGAAGTGTAATTAAAATGGAAGGTGATATATCTTCGGGCATAGGAAATGGAGCCCAAGTAGATAGCAAGGTTTTGCAGGAATTTCCGAAGAACTTTGTGCAAGTCCAGGACATTTTGGACCAGAACAGGTTGCTAATCAATGAAATCAACCAAAACCATGAGTCAAAGATCCCTGATAACTTGAGCCGAAACGTCGGCTTGATTAGAGAGCTAAATAACAATATCAGAAGGGTTGTGGATCTCTATGCCGATCTTTCGAGCTCTTTTACCAAGTCAGTGGATGCTTCATCAGAAGGAGAATCAGGTGGGCAGTTTTAAGTCCAATGGAAAAGCCAGTCAGAAGAGAATTAGGTCCGGATAATTGATTTTGTTGAGCTTTATGTGTCAGTGCTGCACACTTTCATTGTGGAACAAGAATGAGTATTTCAGTACCAGATGGAAAGGATAAGATGAGATTGTCTTACTCTTCTATAGTTCTATGTAAGTTAAAATGTGTTTGAGGCTTTATGCTTCAGTTTAATTCTCACAATTTTCTTTGAAGTTACATTTTCTGTAGTTTTGATAGAAGGATTACTTCAATAAGAACGTGCCAAATTTGCAACTAATATTCTGTGTAACTTCTATAATTCATTGGATTAAACCGTTCTTCTGTTACTAAATCTTCAAATTTGATGCTTATACTTAATCACCGATTATTTGGGTATGATATGCTGGGTATTTTTAATATTTTTTTCTTCACTTGCTCCAGCTTTTAATTATTTATTGTTAGGTTAATTGGATCTGTACCGTGTGACATCAATCATTAGTCAGTAGAACCCCTAGTTTGATTGCCAAAAAGTGGCTAATTTAATTTTGGGGGCATAAAGCATCCACTTATCTCTTAGATTATCTGAACGATTGGCTGCCTTCTGATGTTGGTATAAGTAAATTGTTTTCATCATCATTTTCAAATCCATGATCTGCTTTTGATGGCCCACTTTATTCTTTTCCCATGTTTGTCAAAAGGAACTTCCTTGTAGTGCTCTTACCTGGTTGAGGATTGTGGTGGAGGGTTGGAATATACTTTTAACTTTTACCCCCCAGAATGGGAAGATCTCAGTACTTAGAAGTTTAGAATTATTAGCATGCAATTCTGCAGTGATGCTGAGAATTTTAAGATCTTGGGTTGAAAAGGCAATTGAAGAAAGAAATTTGGATGATATGTATTTGTTTGTATATGAATGTCTTTAGTTTGGAATCTCATGTTTTGGATTGGTATTTTCTTGACTAATTTTTTGTCCTATTTAATGGCATTCTCTTGGGATATTCTTTAATGTGAAAACGATGGATTAAGGAATTTAAATTATAGAAAGGAAAGTGGTAGCTTGGTTAGTTTAAAAGAAAGCAAGGACCAATGATTTTTTTTGAAGAGATTGAATTGGTAGAACTTGCTTGTCCTTTATTTAGATTCTTTTCTTCATACACAGTGATTATATATCCTCCCAAGTTTTTAATGTTATGAAAATGCCTTTTAACTTTGCATTTTCTCCCCCAACACGCTTATCTCCGCACACAGAATTTGATTCTGCTTTTTGTTGGTGGACCCAGAAACTTCAAATCACTCCCCTTCTTCCTCTTCTTCCCCTTTTTTTTTCTTTCTTTATAAACGTTTGATTGGCTTTGAGATATATATATATATATATATATATATATATTTAGTGATGTATCTCATTTTAAAATATACAAAACTTGCACATCCTAAAACTGTCTATAACTTTACCCTTTGACCACAGGTGACCTGCCTGGCTATCTTTCCACAATTAGTATAGCTTAAGTGGAATGAGTAATGCAAATCAAATGGAAACAAGTTGTTTATACATTGTGCTTGGATGTATCCATGTTTTATGATAGAAATTGTTTTATTAATATAAAGTTAAATGTAAAATTAGTTCCCATAGTTTGTCTTAAAATCAATTTCGTGTGATTTTTAATGTTTGCTTTTTACTCCTTATGATTCTAAGATCGATCAAATTGATCCATTTGTCAGACATTTGTTAATAAACTATAATTTACACTAACATAACATGCCACATGAAAGAAAACTTTAGAAAAAATATTTGGGAAGTTAAAACAATTAAAATAAAGGAAGAAGAAAAAAGAAAAAAATATCATAAAAACTTATAACTTGAAAAAATCGAAATAAATATAAACGATTTAAAAATTATTAAATAAAAACAAGTTGGATTGGAAAGAGGGGAAGGAAACCAGAGTTGGAGGTGATCGGTAAGAGTGAAAATGTTGTATTATTTGAGACTCAAGGACCATTGAGCAAGATTTCTGTTTGGGACTTTTTTACTTGAAGCTAATTTCTAAATGAAGCTTTTGGATTTTTTATCAACCGAAATTTATTTTTTTGTTGACACATTTCCAAACACGTCCAACATTAAAAGACCATGAAAATTATTTACAGAAGTCGTTTTTAAATCAAAGCAAACAAAGCCTAACATTAAATTGCAGTTCAACTCGACAGATCGCAGAAGCACGAAGGTTTGATGAATTGTCGGCTTAATGGCATACTTCGGCTAATGTAATCTCTGAAGTTTGAAAAAAATTTGGGGTGCTAGATAATGGAGAAAAAGATAAACTTATCGTTGAATAATGAAATAAAATAAAATGATTTTAGATAAAAGTTGAAAATAAAATAAAATATTATTTTTTCATATTATTATTATTATAAAATTTTAAAAAATTAAATTATTTATTATATTTTATATTAAAAAAATTTATTAAATAATTATAATAATAAAATAAAATAAGACCATTTTCGTATCTAAACCGAGCCTAAAATCCTTTTAATTCGCCATTTGCTCTTCCAACAAAAGTATATACAGTACAGCAATTAGCATCACATGTGCTTAAATCCGTTTTACTATACAACTTTGCGACAAAATTAGCAACGAAGATCGTTCTATTTGGAAAATATAAGATATTGGCAGTGACAGAAATCTGGGGAATCTCAACTCTTATTGATAAGGATGGGAAAGAAGATGTAGTTTCAAATTGTGACCACACAAAGTGCTGGAATCCGACAAGAAATTAACTCCTGTTTCCGGACACACTTTTTATTCTATGTTTCTTTTCCCTTCTATGGTCAAGAATACGAAAAATTGAACAATTTTATTTCAGTAATTTATGGATTACAAAGATACATTATTGGTTAAATAGATAGGCTAAGTATAAAAATAATTAAATATATGGAAATAATTGATATTTATAAATCAATGAATATTTCTAAAATTATGGTGATGAATCCTTGACTAATTTTGTATAAATTGAAATCTTGTGAATGAGTTGATTTTGTGTGATTTGATTGTGTCAATATTCTCTTTTACGTTGGCGCATGAAGATCTGTAATGTCAAACTTGCATAAAAAGTGATAAAAAAGTTCTCTACCTAAGACTTGAGTGAAGATGTCTGCAATTTGCTCATGAGATGGCGTATGTACCGCAATGAGGAGACCAGACTGGATCTTATTTTGAATAATGTGACAATCAATTTCAATATGTTTGATGCGTTCATAGAACACAGGATTATAAGTAATATGCAAAACTGACTGATTATCACAATGTAAACTGAAAGGTTCAGGGTGAAGAATACCAAAATCAATGAGAAGTTGTTTCAACCAGGTAAGTTCGCAAGTGGTGACGACTACGACGCAATATTCAGCTTCAGTGAAAGAACGAGCTACTATCGTTTGTTTTTTTGTGCACCATGAAATAGGACTCATGTCTAGCTGAATGAAATAGCCAATGGTGGAGCGACGGGTAGTGGGACAGCTGGCCCAATCTGAATCGATATAGGCAATAATATGTAAAGTATTGGAGAATGGAAAGAAGATGCATTAGCCTGGGCTGCCTTTGATGTATCGAATAACACGAGTGGCGGCTTGCATGTGAAGAAGACGAGGAGCATGCATAAACTGACTGAGGATGTTCACTGCAAAGACAATATCAAGAAGAGTGATGGTCGGGTAGATGAGTTGTCCCACGAGTCGTCGATAGGCGCTAGGATTGGGAAGAAGTGCACAATCTTCATTTATGAGTTTTAAGTTTTGTTCCCTGGGAAAGGGAACGATCTGGGCGCCAAGTTGACCACTGTCATTCGGAATATTAAGAGCATATTTTCGTTGATTAAGGAATATGCATTTTTGTGAGTGAGCAATTTTGAGACCAAGAAAATATTTGAAGGGGCCGAGATCCTTGGTTTTGAATTTTGTGTAGAGAGCACCTTCGAAAACTTCAATTTGGGAGAGATCATTTCCAGCAACCAAAATATCATCAACGTAAACAAGCACAATAGTGATACTTGTGGTTTTGATCAAGGTGAATAAAGAGTGATCTGCTTGAGATTAAGTAAAACCTGCATCAAGAAGCACAGTAGTTAGTTTAAAAAACCAGTTGTGGGATACTTGTTTGAGGCCGTAGAGGGATTTGCAGAGACGGCAAACACGGGTCTCCCCCTTAGGACAATAGCCGGGAGGTGGTGTCATATACATTTCTTCATCAAGATCACCATATAAGAAGGCATTGTTGACGTCAAGTTGATGAATGATCCATTGCTGAGTGGCAGCGACAGCTAACAAACACCGGACAGTAGTCATTTTTGCAACAAGTGCAAAAGTCTCATGATAATCGAGACCTTCAACTTGAGTAAGTCTTTTGCAACCAAACGAGTTTTATATTTTTCAATTAAATCATCTGCTTTAAGCTTGGTTTTAAAGACCTATTTACAACCAATTGGTTTTTTACCAGAAAAGAGTGGTTCAAGTGTCCAGGTGGAATTGGCTTCAAGGGCACGAAGCTCATTAGACATTGCTTCATGGCAATGGGAATGGTGAATGGCAACGGAATAGCAAGAAGGTTCAACATAAGTGGTGAGGGTACGTAAAAATTGAAAATGAGAAGGTGAAAACCAAGAATATAAAAGAAAAGCAGATAAACGGTAAGTAGTACTTGAAGTTGATGCAGCAAGTGATGATACTGTGGGCTCGGCGTGTATAATCAGGCAAACATAATCTTGTAGATAAGCTAGTCGAGTAGTAGTGCGACGAGTATGAAGAGCAGTGGAGGAAGAGGGAGGGTCAGTGGTGGGAGTAGAAGGAAGGGGAGATGGAGTTGGTAGGATAGGTTCGGGAATGGGTAAAATAGGTTCGAGAACGGGTAATGGAATGATAAGGAGAGATGGGTCGGAAATATCTAGAACATCTTGAAAGGGATATGTGTCTTCATAAAAGGTGACATCTCAAGAAAAGAAGATTGTTTGAGTGTCGAGATTATAAAGTTTGTATACTTTGTGATTACTGAGATAGCCAAGAAATATACATTTTGAGGTATAGGGAGAGAATTTATCTTTATAAGCACAAAGAGTTTGAGCGTAACATAGACAACCGAATACGCGAAGGTGAGTATAGTTGGAAATGGCGTTGAAGAAAAGTGCAAAAGGAGATTTATTTTGAAAATGTGAATTGGTGTACTGTTAATGAGGTACGCTGCAGTGAGTACACATTCTCCCCAAAATTTTAGGGGTAAGTGTGCTTGAAAGCGAAGGCTACAAGCAATGTTTAGGAGGTGCCTGTGCTTTTGCTCTGCAATGCCATTTTGTTGTAAAGTTTTCACACAGGTACGTTAATGGATAATACCGTGATTATAAAGGTAGGTTTGAAATTTTTGCAAAAGAAATTCTTGTCCATTATTAGTGCGAATTTTTTTAATAGTGGTGTGGAACTGATTTTGGACAAGGGCAAAGAAATGCATTAGATTTGTATATGTCTTAGATTTATAACGCATAAGATAGATCCAAGTGGTGCGAGAAAAATCATCGACTATAGTGAGAAAATAATGAGAGCCACAAATAGAATGAGTATAGTAACCATCCCAAATGTCACAAAATATTATATGAAAAGCAAAATAACTTTTATTATTATTAGAGGAAAATGGCAAAGGTGCGTGCTTAGAACGAGCACAAATATCACAATCCAAAACAACATGAAATTTTTTAAATAATTGGGGAATATGAAGACAGGAAGAATGACCTAAACGTCGGTGTCATAAGTCTTTATTAGCATTTGTTTACACAGAGAGAGCCTGAATATTGTTGGGCCGGTACATATAAAGCCCATTGCAAAGATCACTCACTCCAATCAGCCTCATCGACTATGGGTCCTGAAACCAAAAATAAAAATTTAGAGGAAAAATAAATAATACAATTTGTGTTAGTGGTAAGCTGATGGATATATAAGAGATTAAATTGGAAGTCAGGGATAAAATAGACATTTAAAAGGGTAAGAGAGGGGGATAGTTTGCAAGTGCCGATACCCTTCATAGAGAGGGTATGGCCATTCAGTAATCTCACTGAGAGAGAAAGGGGAATGGGGTTTTAGGTCGAAGAAGGCACACCGGTCATGGCACATATGGGCGCTAGCAACACTGTCTACAACCCAGTCATGGTGACTATCGAAGGAGGAGGGAGAAGAAGTGATATTACCGACGAAATTGGAGGGAGTGTGTGTCGGGTTGAGCAAGTCCAACAATTTTTTGTAGAGCTCCAGCTAGGGGTGTAAATGGTCCGGTCCGGTCCGGGAAATTTGTGGACCGATTTCATTCGGTCCAAAAATTCTCTCACCCTGGACCGGACCGAACAGGAGTTCGGTCCATACCGGTCCGGTCCAATTCGGTCCAGGGGCGGTCCGGTCCGGTCCAGGGGTGCCCCATATGATTTAATGGGCTAAATTTAATATAAAATTCTACAATGATCAAATATTTTGTTGGCCTAAATTTAACTACTATAAATTATAATATGTTAATATTATAAAAGTATATATTATATATTAATATGTTAGTATATATTATATATTAAGTATATTAGTAAATTATAACTAATAGTCTAATAGTCTAATAGTCTAATAGTCTAATAACACTTTCACATTAGTATATGTTAATAAACTATAACTAATAAGTAATAACACTATTACAATTTATATTAGTATATTATATATTTATATGTTAATAAATAGTGAAAAATTAGTAATAATATATTAAATAATAATAATACACTTATTATTTATATGTTAATATATAAGAGTATATATTATATATTAATATGTTAGTTAATATTAAATATTAAGTATGTTAGTAAACTATAACTAATAATCTAATAGTCTAATAATACTATTACATTAGTATATGTTAATAAACTATAACTAATAAGTAATAACACTATTACAATTTACATTAGTATATTATATATTTATATATTAGTAAATAGTGATAAATTAGTAATAATATATTGAATAATAATAATACACTTATTATTTATATGTTAATATTATAAAAGTATATATTATATATTAATATATTAATATTAATATTAAAATTTATATATTATTATTTATATATACATATATTTAAAAATAAAAATTAAAAAAAAAAAACTCTAGGGATTCGGTCCGGTCCGGTCCGATCCAGGGGGATGAACTCCCTGGACCGGGACCGGACCGGAAATTTCCGGTCCATATATTTTTTGGACCGGACCGGACCGGACCGGACTCCAACCGGTCCGGTCCGGTCCCGGTCTGGGACAACTGGTCCGCCGGTCCGATCCGGTCTTTTTACAGCCCTAGCTCCAGCGTTAATCCTGGTACAGGTGAGGAGTCTGAGGAGAAAGAGGTCTGATTTGCTACCAGAGCCAACCCAGACGGTGGTTTTCCAAGAAGGGAGGGGCGCGGCTTGGAGCGTGGATCACCACCAGGTAGGTATCCGATAACCCTCCAACATCAGTCATGGGTGTGCCCCGTTTTGCCACATTTAATACAACTAAAGTTGTTTTTGGTGTTGCAGAATTGAGCTGCTGCAAAAGCCATGGATTACACTAGCGGTGGTCGTATGTGAAGAAGGCGCTGCTGCACTTCATGAAACAAGATAGAAAAAACCTTTGTGATATGGGAGAGGGGTTCCATAGCTAGGATTTGGGTTCTGAGTTGGGCAAAAGACTCATTTAGGCCAAGAAGAAACTGGAAGATGCGTTCGTCGTCTGCCTATTTTTGCAAATCCTTGAGGTCATTGTTATTTTGTAGGTGGCTTAATTCATCCCATATTTGTTTGATATGGTTGTAATATTCATGGATAGAGTTGGTGTTTTGTTGCGGAGAGGAAAGCTCATGCTTGAGGTGATAGAGACGAGCATTATTGTCATGGCTGAAACGAGATTGGAGATCAATCCAAACGTCTCGTGGGTCTATGTGGTATTCAGGGAAATTAGCAAGGGATGGGCTGATGGAGTTTAAAATCCAGATAAGGACCATGTCATTGGTTTGATTCCATTGTGTGTATTCGGGAGAATTAGGATCAGGGATTGGGAGAGAGCCATCTACAAAACTGAGCTTGTTCTTAGCATTGAGTGCTCGGGTCATAGCTTTTTGTCATTCGAAAAATTATCTCTTGTAAGGAGACCAAAAACAAGAATTAGGTGAGGGGAATCAGAGGGATGGAAAAGATAAGGAGATGGGACATTGGAGGAGGAAGAGGAAGAGAAGGTCATGGAGGTCTCAGGTAGGATCTTGTTTTAGGCTGATACCATGTCAAGAATATGAAAAATTGAACAATTTTATTTCAGTAACTTGTCAATTACAAAGATACATTGTTCGTTAAATAAATACAAGAAGCTAGGCTAAGTATGGAAATAAACAAATGTATGGAAATAATTGATATTTACAAATCAAACGAATATTCCTAAAATTATGGTGATGAATCCTTAGCTGATTTTGTGTAAATTGGAATCTTGTGAATGAGTTGATTTTGTAATTTGATTGTGTCAATATCTATATTGTTGATTTTTTTTTATAAGTAATAATCTTTATTAATTGAATGCAATTAATTATGTGTTAATTATTAGAAGAGCATGTGGGCGCCTCCATCCAAAGTTCCTCATCCACATTTCTGAGAAAAAATGCTGGAAATTCTGGAAACGTTAATCTTATCCATATTGGAGCTACTTGTAATCACTACTCAATGTTAGTTATTTACGATTAAAATTTTCAGAAGCCAAGTATTGTATAAATTATCGCAAAAAAAGAGGAGAAAGAAAGAAAGAAAGCAAGCATCAGAATTCAGACATGTGATGATGATAAAGAATGTAAAGAAACTCGATGACAAGAACTTGATTTTTCATACGACTTTTGTTATATACAGTTATTTTTGTATATATTTAATGCAATCCACTGATTCATTAGTTAAAACAATTATTTTATATTAAAAAAATAATGTAGCCAATTATATTAATAGAATACATAAAAGAGTGTACAAAAATATAGAATTTTTGTACCCAAGACGCAAGAGAGGGACCCATTTAAGTTTTAAATAAGAAAAATAAAAGGTTGACGTAGGCTGCTAGATCTTGTGCGGTGGGCTTTGACAGCTACCTGAAAGCAGAAATTTAGCACAAGTCCTTAGGGTGTTTCCTGAATTCACCAATCGTGAATGAATAGGTATGCAGCTCTGTTCAAAACAATCTCGCTTTTACACCCTATTATTCACATGCAGACCACTACATGAGAGCATTACCAGAGAAGTCAAAATAAACGAGTGGCACCTCTTTGTACGTTGTTTTAGGTGTGATTACTGAAGCTGCTGGTCTGCTTTCTCCATCAATTTCGCCAAACGAGTTTGCCAATCTGAAACCTTCTCGTCTCCATTGACCACCTATTGCCACAAGAATCAGAGAACAGTACTTGAAAACTCAGTTACATAGAAATGACCAAGAAAATGACATGCTTCAAATAAAACTAATATGGGGTTGTTTAGAAACGGGTCAATGTCGTATTCTGCAGTTTATATCTTGTTTTATATGCCAACTTGGTGTTGGTTTTTTTTTTTTTTTTTAATTCCATGGCAATGACTCGATTTTTGTTGTTTCTCAATGTACTTCTAAAGTTAGCGTGTGTTAGGCAGGAACTTAGGACAAAACTGTTGGTTCACTTCACGCAACTTTGAAATTACCACTTATCCTAAAGTTTAAACTGACTGAAAAAGTATATTTTATTATTTATTTTATATCTTAACAGCAAGACGAGAGATAGGATTAATTCAACTAGTTCATATGCCAAAAGAAAATCGATAACAAATCAGCTTCACTGAATGGAGTTGGATGTGTATATGTTTACCAACCTCAAACATGAATCCTCTTTGTGGGACTGCCTCAACAGCTTCCACACAAATAAAGGCAGCATCCTCCTTGCTAAGATTTCCCCTTGCAGCACTACCCTGTCATGAAGAGTAGTAAATGAAGTTTGGTACTCAAGAAATCAAACAGACCTTATTATTGTTCTCTTTGTAGGGTAATTTTGTTTCTATCCTCTCAATGCTTGCAATTCCATAAAATTCTCAGTTAGAACTAAAACTTCAAGGGTCCATGGGATCATATTGAACAAACAGGTCTGATAAGATGAATCATCCTCTAAGAATTTGTTTCCACGCATCAAAATGAGACTATATTCAACCAGAAAAAGAAGAACATGCTGTATAATTCGTTATCTTTGCATCTAATATGAGAATGTTTTGCTTTTGCTCCCTTGCTTATGGACAAGAGCTAAAATACTTTTGAACATTGATACTAAATTACTTTACATGTACAATCAGTTTTTTGTTTAGAAACTAGACGCTCTTATGATTCTTAACATTCATCATTTGAGCACAAAAAGTAAATATCATGCCGTCCTAAAACAAGAAACAGCATGGTAAGAAGTTTTATTTATTTATTTTTGACATAGGAGTGGGGGGATTTGAACTTGGTTCTCTCTTTGGAGACCAGTCCTTACGCCATCTGATCTAAAGGACCTTGGCATGAGACTGGAAAATGTGCAGCCCTGTCCTGCCAACAATATGCAAGCTTTCCTCCTGAATCAGTCATATTATTTATTTTCCAATCAATTGGTCAGTTTAAGAACTCTGAAGCTGAGTACCATAGGTTTGATTCTATCTTTGTAAATTGAGAAAGGAGAGGAGTAATAATACCTCTTCAAAGCTAAAACCTTGCTGTCCACCTGGAGTGCTTTGTAAGAACCCGGCCCTAATGATGGTATAAGGGATTCCTGCGGTCCTCAGCATTGATTCATCTTGCTCAGCCAATTTCCGTGCATTGCTTTTCATGAGAGCTTGAACGCCACCAGCACCTCTATAAGCAGACAACTGCAACCTTGTAAAACCACGATAATAAACAAGCATTTACTTGAATGGTGACCTTTGTGTTAACTCAAGCACACCTGAGACAAAGAGATACCTGAGATAAGAGAATTACATGTTGAACCCCTTTCAAGCCCCCAACATTTGATAAGAAACCTTCCTGATAAAACATTGAAAAATAGTACTTGAGAAGATGTAGATAGGCAAGATGACCTTAGATAACTAAGAATCCCCCACAACAAATTAATTTAGAAGCATATAGCTATGCATAATCAAACTAACGAAGATACAAACGAGATATGCATACATTCGGGCATATTATTGTGCGAACTCCTCTTAGAGCTCTCTTTAAAAATGGTCTGTCACTTGCATCTCCGGACATTGACTGCACACAAAACCAATAATGAGAACCATAGGAAAAATTAAAGAAAGATTATGGTGGATAGTGAGATAAGAGGAAATAATTTTAGATTAAAGTTGAAAGTCAAATAAAATATTATTAAATACTATTTATTATTATTATTATTATTATTTTAGAATTTGAAAGTTGAATTGCTTATTATATTTTTTAAAAAAATTAAAAAAATTATAATTATGAGACGAGATAAAAATATTTCTACCTCCAAACGGGGCTAAGAAAAGTGACTGCCAAATTACCGAAAAAGAATCCACCCACCTCAACATAAGTTCCAAAGGCTTCAAGGGCAGCCCGCTTATCCGTCACTAGCGCTTTAACCCGAGTTCTTTTGACAATCAAGGACAATATTACCATCTACAGAAGCTAGATAGCACGAGGCTCAGAATTCATTTACTGTTAGCCAATTAAGAGTTCTGTGCACTACCAAGCAAGAAACTACTCCTAAGGTGGCATTTCCTAAAAACGAAAATTAAAATGCAGATAAGATGGCATTTATCAAGTGGTATTTTGAACCTCCAAAATTCATCCAAATAGATAGCTTTCTTTGTACCATTTCAGCAAAACACACCTGACCTATTTCGCTATCTCCGTCAGTAACCAAAACCGCATCTCTAACTTCTTTTTCTTCTTCTTCTTCTGTCTTTCAAATAAATAATTGAGTTTTCTTTCAAATCACAGAGACAAAAATTCAAAAAATACTATTTATAGACTACCTGATTGATCATCGTCTTCAACAATGGATGCATCTTTTGGGAGAATCTCGGGTGCTCCATACCATTTCCTTAACTTGGGACCCCCTATACAAACACACAGGCAAGTATCACACAGGTGAGTGATAACCGTGTTTTTTGATTCGTAAGATAGATAGGAGCACATAGAAAGAGTACCTTCAATGTAATCAAGAACTTGATCCATAAATCCAAGTTTCTTCTTGGCCGAGCAACGACAGAGAGCACGCTTTTCGATGTCGAATTTGAAAGAAGAACATGAGCTTTGATAATGGTGAAATAGAGACCTGGTTTTGAGAAAGAGGGAGGAAGGAATAATGACAGTAGCAGTAGTTGTGCCCGCCATTGATAGACCCTTCCAAGTCCGTTGATCAACTTGATCTCATCCAACCATCTCCTTCCCGCAATAACCAGAATAACTAGAAGATAACTTTTAGCTCATTTCCTTTTTCGCCCTAAAAATACTAGATATTTACATATAATGCCATTTAAAGAGGAAAAAATCCCGCTTTTAATAACTTTTAATCAAAACCGTCAAGAAATTGACCCTCGTCCATTGGCCGTACGATCAATGCTCTCCTTGACTACTAATTGCTCTCTTCCTCTCACTTCCTTCGTAGGGTTTTTCAGACCGAATAAAACTACGAAGGAAAGAGAAGGCGCCGCGGTTCAGTACTTTTGCGACCCGATTCGCTTGAAAACGAAATGGCGACTCAAATCAGCAAAAAGCGAAAGGTTGGTCCGTTATTTTTCTTCTCCGCTATTTCTCGGCAACCATACAGACTACTATTTATTTTGACGGATTGGTTATGTTGTTATTTTTGGTTTTCCATAGTTTGTCGCTGACGGAATGTTCTAAGCGGAGTTGAATGTGGTCTTGACGAGAGAGCTCGCGGAGGATGGGTACTCCGGCGTCGAAGTTAGGGTTACACCAATGCGAACCGAGATTATTATTAGGGCCACTCGGACTCAGAACGTTTTTGCTAATGCAACGTTTTTACTCTGTATACGTTTGGCTTACGAGAAGGTGTCGGAAAATAAACGCAACTTCTTTTTTGAAGTTGGTCATTTTGTACTTGAGGTTTTAAGACAAATAACTTATCCAAAAAAAAAAGGTTATAACACAAATGGAGCATCGTTAGATTGCCATGGTTCTATACGAGCTAGAAAAGGTACTACTTTTTACTTTGGTTTAGTTAAAGATTCGGGGAATTTTGAAGGAGTGTGATTGATTGAGTTTCATGTTTGGCCAAAAATTTCCCCGCAACTCTTTTGAGGGGGTGTATTTGTTGACAGATCAGAAAAAACCGCAGATCCATATCCCACTCTGTTTGGTCGATAAGTAATTGTGTTGATAACACTTCTCAGCAAAAATGTCTTGATAGCAAAGTAATCAAAAGTTTGTGTAACAAACCAATGTATTTTTTGGGATTGATGGAGCTGATCTGTTTTAGTTGGTGATAAGCTACATTATTAGAAATGTAAAAGTGTGTGCGCCGATGAGCTTCATGTGGTTGCTGAAAATAGTTGAGAGGAAAACATTGTACTTCGTGTAGTTTGCTACATAGGGTTAATTTCAATATAGAGGTTAAGCTCTCTGATTATGCTTTTAATTGGTGGTTTAGGTGAGAAGGGACGAAGAATTAGGGAACTCACATCTATTGTTCAGAAGCGTTTCAAGTTTCCTGAGAACAGTGTTGAGCTTTATGCTGAGAAAGTGAACAACAGAGGGCTCTGTGCCATCGCTCAGGCAGAGTCTCTGCGTTACAAGCTTCTTGGAGGGCTTGCTGTTCGGAGGTATATCTTAAACATACCAGAAGTTGTGTCTTCATTTGTCATAGTATCTCGAAACTATGGATGAGTTCCAGTGACATATTTGTGCAGATAAATTTTCTGTTGAAAATAACTTGAAATTTGAATTGAACAATAAACATCTGTTTTTCTTGAACAATAAACATCTGTTTTTCTGGTCTGTTGTTGATCCCGGTTGTGTATTTCTGGAACTGGGGCAATGTTATTGTTTTCTTTATGTAATTGATGAAGTGTGGTTGGGCAGTTAATTTGTGTACGCAAAGTTGAATTTTTTTTTTTTTACAAGTGCAAAGTCAAAGTTTTATCACCTTTAGGAATTCAGGCTTGATGAAATCGCCTCTTTTTGATAAACTAATTTAGTGCATATATGAACTATTAGTGGTTGGAGTCTGCATGCTCCATTCTTTCATAATATTCAAGGTGTTATCTGTGGACTTGTACATCAGTTGCTTCACGATTTGCAGAAAAAATGTTACTTGGAATGGATATCTTGTGGTTAGCATTGATTCTATTCCTCCCTTTCCCGATAAATAATGGGTTAAGAGATTCCTCAACAATGCTTACATTAAATATTTGGAGTTTGTTAGTTTCTTTGAACTGTTATATAGTTCTTGGAGTTCGGGAACTCCTAAATTTTATGGTATTAATGTTATTCTCTCTGAAACTGGGGCAATGTTTTTATTTTCTTTCTGTAATAATGTGTACCACAATAGTTTAACATTTTTCGAAGTATGAAGATGAAGTTCTATCACCTTTAGGAATTCAGGCTTGATGAAATCACCTCTTTTTGATATACTAATTTAGTGCATATACAACATAAATTGTCATGTTATTCCCTGGAAGTCCTGCTGATGTCTGTTTTGTGGCTGACAATCTTGGAAATCATGAAAAGAAATATTGGATAACTTATATCATGTTCCTTGGTTGAATTGAGAGGACCATCAACAATGCTTGCATTGGATTTTTAGAGTTTGTAAGATCATTGAACTGTTAGTGGTTGGAGCTTGCGTGCTCCATTCTTTCATAATATTCGAGGTGTTATCTGTGGAACCTTGTACGTTAGTTGCTTCACGATTTGCGGCAAAATGTTACATGGAATGTTACCCATAACAAAAACAACGTTTCATGGAATAATATCTTGTGGTTAGCATTAAATCTATCCTTCCCTTTCCCAACAAATAATGGGTTAAGAGATTTCTCAACAATGCTTACATTAAATGTTTGGAGTTTGTTAGTTTCTTTGAACTGTTATATAGTTCTTGGAGTTCGGGAACTCCTAAATTTCATAGTATCAATGTTATTCTCTCTGAAATTGGGGCAACGTTTTCATTTTCTTTCTGTAACTGATGAAGTGTGGTTGGGCAGTTAATCTGTCTACCGCAAAGTTGAACTTTTCTTTTACAAGTACAAAGCTGAAGTTTTATCACCTCTAGGAATTCAGACTTGACGAAATCACCACTTTTTGATTAACTAATTTAGTGCATATATGAACTATTAGTGGTTGGAGTTTATGGTGCTCCATTCTTTCATAATATTCAAGGTGTGATCTGTGGGACCTTGTACATCGGTTGCCTCACGATTTGCAGAAAAAATGTTACATGGAATGTTACCCATAAAAAAATAAACAATGTTTCATGGAATGTATGTCCTGTGGTTAGCATTGATTCTATTCTTCCCTTTCCCAACAAATAATGGGTTAAGAGATTCCTCGACAATGCTTACATTAAATGTTTGGAGTTTGTTAGTTTCTTTGAACTGTTATATAGTTCTTGGAATTTGGGAACTTTTAAATTTCATGGTATTAATGTTATTCTCTCTGAAACTGGGACAATGTTTTTATTTTCTTTCTGTAATTGATGAAGTGTATTTGAGCAGTTAATCTGTGTACCGCAGAGTTTAACTTTTCTTTTACAAGTACAAAGTCAAAGTTTTTTTCCTTTAGGAATTCAGACTCGACGAAATCACCTCTTTTTGAGAAACTAATTTAGTGCATGTATGAACTACTAGTGGTTGGAGTTTATGGTGCTCCATTCTTTCATAAGATTCAAGGTGTGATCTGTGGAACCTTGTACGTCAGTTGCCTCACGATGTGCAGAAAAAATGTTAAATGGAATGTTGCCCATAAAAAAACAATGTTTCATGGAATGTATATCTTGTGTCAGCATTGATTCTATTCCTCCCTTTCCCAACAAATAATGGGTTAAGAGATTCCTCGACAATGCTTACATTAAATATTTGGAGTTTGTTAGTTTCTTTGAACTGTTATATAGTTCTTGGAATTCGGGAACTCCTAAATTTCATGGTATTAATGTCATTCTCTCTGAAACTGGGGCAATGTTTTTATTTTCTTTCTGTAATTGATGAAGTGTATTTGAGCAGTTAATCTGTGTACCACAGAGTTGAACTTTTCTTTTACAAGTACAAAGTCAAAGTTTTTTTACCTTTAGGAATTCAGACTCGACGAAATCACCGCTTTTTGAGAAACTAATTTAGTGCATGTATGAACTACTAGTGGTTGGAGTTTGCGTGCTCCATTCTTTCATAATATTCAAGGTGTGATCTGTGGAACCTTGTACATAGGATTTGCAGAAAAAATGTTACATGGAATGTTACCCATAAAAAAATAAACAATGTTTCATGGAATGTATATCTTGTGGTTAGCATTGATTCTATTCTTCCCTTTCCCAACAAATAATGGGTTAAGAGATTCCTCAACAATGCTTACATTAAATATTTGGAGTTTGTTAGTTTCTTTGAACTGTTATATAGTTCTTGGAGTTCGGGAACTCCTAAATTTCATGGTATTCCTGTCGCTCTCTCTGAAATTCAGGGAATCTATTGCTTCATGAATCAGCTTGATTTGTTCTTGTTATTTTTCCCTCACCCTCAGCCCCATGCACAGACATACACGTGCCTTGACAATTGTGGGCATGGAATTTGTTTGGCGAAGTGTAGGGAAAGGCCAAAATATATCAAAGTATTTGAATGTTAAATCTTCAGTTTGAACTGGCTGGGAAGTCTTCTTCACAGCCTGAACCAGAACAGTTGGGATGGGTGAAATTTTATTTTTGTATCACGGTTTTGCATATAGTATTCATTTATAGTTTAGAAAACCACGAACACTGGCACCTATTATTGAGCTACCATCTTAGTTCTTGAAGATATCTTGGGGCCATATCTATGCTTCAGCACGGTTTGTGTACTTATTATGAATTGCTTTTCATCTTCTTGTGTTTAGGGCCTGCTATGGTGTTCTTAGATTTGTCATGGAGAGTAGAGCAAAAGGTTGTGAGGTATGTGAAGAAAGCTGTTGTTGGCCCTTGGCCTGCATTTTCTGAGATGAATGTACAATGTTATCCTGCTTTCTTTATAATTAGAGCTTCTAGGACACTGTTTACATGATATCCTCTGGTCAGCCTGTCGAGGAATATATCGACGCCGCTGTGAGGCATGTGCTTCTTAGACGGGTCAGCTTATTTGTCCTTGGCATTGATTCAAATACTGAAAAATGCTATTTGCATGCCAGCAACATGCTTAGGCATGGAAGTTTTCTGCCAGTTGATGTTTTTGTGCTTATAATTTGTTGCAGGGTGTTCTTGGCATCAAGGTGAAGATAATGCTTGATTGGGATCCTAAGGGCAAGGTAGGCCCCACAACACCCTTGCCTGATCTGGTTACCATCCTCGTACCCAAGGAGGAAGAGGACTGCAGCATCAGGGCTTCATTGGCGACAACTGATATAGAGGTTGCGGCAGCTTAAATTAGGACCTCCCATTTTTGTAGTCTTTTTTTTTTTTATTTATTTAAAACTTTGTAGAGTTCAGAACAAGAGGAGGCATTTTGAGATGCCTGCTACCTAATTTTACTTTTTTTTCTTTGGAAGTAATATTGCGTCCATTTTGTTCTTTTACTACGATTTGGTGACTGACTGTTCTGCCTTTGTTTGGAGCTTGGTATCTTAATTGTAGTTTTGCCTTGAGAAGTGGATTCCAATATTCTAGCCGAAGCAAAGTGGGGAGAAAGATGGGCCTGAGAGCTGACTGTTGTGTTTTGGGGCCATGAAGTGATAACAGTCAGGGTCGCCCATTTTGGGATTTTGTTTGGATGTTTGTGTGTTGTTGTGTGGTTGTTTGGAAGGTTTGTGAATATTGTTTATAAGAGAGAATTTGTTAAAATTGAGAAATAGTCTCAAATTTTTAGTCTGTTTGGAGTTATAGTTTTCTTCTCTTTTAGAAGAAAAACTTAGTATCTCGAAGTAGTGTTAATTCTTTCAGATTTTATCTAAGAGATTTAGAAATTGAGCGTTAGTATGTATTTAGTTGACTGTTTAATCACATTGTAAGTTTCATGCTCTTAATTTCAATGAAGTGAAACTATTTTTCAAAAAAAAAAAAATTAAAAGTTAGAAGATATAGAGAAATATTGTATAATTTTTTATTATTATTTAATGATTAATGATTAGGAAAGTGTTTTTAAATAATATTGATAATTTTTTTAAAAATATATATTTAAAAATATGAAAAAAATGAATGAAAAGAAAATCTAAAACGATAGGAAAAAATGCCTTACAAACTCGTGTTACATCTTTTGAGATCGAGCATTTTGGAGAATCTGACCAAGCATTTGAAAACAAACTTGATCTTGGAAATTTAGGATTGGTTTATTTTTTAAAATTATCTTATCTCACTTTAAATTTATTATTACGATTTCTTAAATTTTTATATAAAATAATTTAATTTTTTCAAATCTCGAAATAATTTTTCTTAATTTTAAAATAAAAATAATATTATAATAATATTTTATTTGTTTTAATTTTTATTTTATTTTATCTCATCTCATTTATGAAAATAAACTAAATCTTAGCAAAAACTAGAAGCATTAGACTTGGAGGCATTTGTTGTGTCGAGACACGAGTAATGACTGTAGGAAAGGAGATTGGTGCTCGGCTTATCTGCTAGTCACTCAGTTTGGCTGGTAACTGAGCAATAGGAGTGTAAATGGTCTAATCTGGTCCGAGAAAGCAATGGACCAATTTTATTCGATCCGTCATTTTCATCACCCTGGACCAAATTGAACTCGACATCGGTCCAATTCAGTCCAGTCCGATCTAATCCGGGGGGGTCCATACATATATATATATATATATATTATATTACAACTCTTATAATAAAAATTTATATTACTGATATATTAAGACTTATATATTAATATTATAAATTTATATATTATAATTAAACTGATATACATTAGTACTTAACTACTTATATATATATATATAGTATTACAAATTTATATATATTATAGTTATTCATAAGTACGTACTAATATATATTTGTGTGTGTGTGTGTACTTATAGAATATATATTATAGTTATATATTAATACTAATAATTTATATGTTAGTACTTATATACTATATAATATGGTTATACATTAAAGAATATATATATGTATATATATTATTATAATTAATGAGTCATATTTGGTCAGATCCAGTTCGATCTAGGAGGAGAAATCTCTTGGATTTGAACTGGACCACTTGGTCCTATATTTTTTTTATTGGATCGGACCATATAAAAATTTGGTCCAGTTTGATCTGGGGTAGTCGGTCCGGTCCGATTAATCGATCCGGACCGAATTTCTTATACTCCTATTAAGTAGAGCTTTTTGTATTCGTTTTTTATTTAGCTAATTTCTTTTTTAAGGTCCGAATCTTTTTATGCAATTGAAAAATGACCATCCAAAATCAATAGCAATTATCTTCTTTAACTCTTTCGTAAAAGCATGGGGTACATCATTTTTAACAAGATTTATCTTGTGATCTCTTACATTTTATCGTTGTAATGCCCCATTTTCGTAAGTTATGAGTGTCACGTGATTTTCATAAAATAAACTTGACACTAAATTTTTACTTTAATAAATAAGATAAATGTTTAAAATCCATTTCAACTACTTCATCTAAACCTGGCTCGCGTACTCGCACTGATCTAAGTGGTTTAAAAATATGAAATACACTACAATGAGTCAAAAACTCAGTAAGAAATTCATCATAACGTGAACATAATAAATATAAAACTTTTCATAAATATATTAATGTTGAGAACTTAAAACATGACTGTTTATGCTTATGTTTATACTATGCATGACTGACTTATATATATTAACTGACTGATTTAACTAATTTAACTGATCTGATAAATTTAACTAATCTAGTTTAATCAATTAAGTTGATTGGCCAACACACTTAACCTTATGTACAAGGTTGTGCACTAACTTCCTCAGCTGCAACAAAGGTAGCTGACTGTGCAACACTTTGGCATACTACGATGGATCAAACTTGAGTCCGTGACTTGCATATCCACTCTGATCTGAATTGCATTGGTACAATACATCTGAATGATTATATTAACTAATTTGGTCTTATCTCGCACTCGAGATTAAATATTTTAGTATCTTATATGACACGAGATGCATATGTTATAAATAACTATAATTTTCTGAATTTGAATATGATGCTGAATAATATGATTGTGTGCTATATTGAATGATATGCTTGCATATGTGGTATATAAAAAGTGGCTATCAAAGAACTAGTTTTGATAATAATTTATATAAGCTAAATTGTGATAATCATAACTTGTGATTAAATTACTTATGTTGTAATGTTGTTTCATAAATTCTCATTCATAACTCGTTATCTATATGAAATATGAATCGTCATTAACGTTTCTAAAATAACATAATAAAACATTCTGTTGAATTAATATATATTGTAGAAAATAATTTTTACTTAGCTATTTTCATGCTGTAGAAAATAATCAATGGATGTTTTGTTTAATAGGAAAATTAATAAATTCTAACATAATAAATTATTTAAATATTGCACCTTTAAAATACAATTTAGTAAAATACTTCGACTATATTTAATTATAATAAAATGACTCGTAAAAACCTAAATCTTTAAAATAGGCTTACTTATTATAATTAACATAATTATTCAGCTTTATGAAAAATATAATAAGTACTAATACCATATAACTATTTAAATAATAATATCATGTATAGTCATTCAATTATAATCTAGTAAATAATATATTTTTATAAAATCACAGTTGAAGTACTTGGTTCACAAACAAACCTAATAATACCCAGTATTACAATTTCTTATGAATTATTATTATATATTAACAATAATTTAACACTAATAACATACTATAATTTAGTAGGAAATCATATTTAGTTTAAATCTAATAATAACACTCTAAAACTTATTCCAGAAAATATATTCATTATGTAATCAAATCATCTATTATTTACTATTGAAATCTAATAATAAGAATTATAAGTAATTTCCTGATATTTTCTGTAAAACATAGATTTATAGATTAACGTAATTATTTAATAAAAAATAAACCCAACTTAAAAGTATTAAACTCAGTCTAAACTTAAAATAATATACAAATACTAAGCCCATCATAAAAATATAATTAAAACAATTTGAGTCCAAGTCCAACAGAAATCAGTAGCCCACTTAAGATTAACCAACCCAATTAAAGTATCAACTCAATCCAACTTAACGGCTTTAACACGTATGAAAGAAAGGCTACACTAGTTAGGTCACTTCAAAAGTAACCCAGACCACGCGTAGCAGCTTTATTGGAGATTAAACACTTAAACGGCGAAACCAAACTAGAATCTTCGAGAAAAGTTTGCGAAGCAGATGGTTCAAGACTCAACAACTAGGAGAATTAACTACTCTGTGCGACGAATCTGACTTAAGGCGAAGACGCGGCTGGCCGTTGGTGAGTCTTGGCTAGTGGTGCGACGCCGAGTTCACGATGGCTGCATGACAGTGAGAGGTTTGTTCTTGTTTCTAGTTTGCGTGGTGCGTGGTTGCTTGCTTCGTGTGGTACGATGCAACCATGGGAGTTGTTGGTCACGACCAATTGTAGCTTAGTTCTTGGTTTGCTTGTGTTTGCCGGTGTCTCCATAGTGGTTTATGGCAAAGCAAGGCTGAGACGACGGGAGGGTTTGTGTTTTGCTTGCCGAGGAAGGACGTCGTTACGTGATGATGGAGAGAGTGTTGCCGTTAGGATAAAATGCAACGATTTTTGGGAGAATTTCCGAAGGGCAGGAAGAGTTTTAAAAAGGAAATGCCAGTTTTAATTCATCGGTTACAGAATGAGTAATGTCGAGAAGAGAGGGAGAACGTGGACTGGAGAGGTCCTATTTATAAGAAAAGAGACGATTTAAAGATTTAGCATTAAGGTCCGGTTTGGATTGAAGAATTAGTTTGATGAATCATTTTAAATTTATTATTATATTTTTTAAAATTTTTATATAAATATAATAAATAAATTAAAATTTTAATTCATTTTTTATAATTTAAATATAATAATAATATTAAAAAATAATATTCAAATAATATTATATTTAACTTTTAATTTATTTCAACTGATCTTATTTTATCTCTCAATTCAAACCACTCTTGAATCGGTTACCAATTAAGAAACAGAAAGTTGAAATCCCTCTGCATAGCAAATCAGCAAAAGAGACTTGCATGACTATGGGATTCCACTAAGGCTGAACAAAATACTCAAGATCCAATCCAATCCGTTATTCTGAATCATACCAACGGGTTACTTAGACCCGTTTTTGGTAACGGAGATTTAAAACCCATTTCGTTGACTTTCTTAAATCTCATGGTTTTCTCATTCTTCATCGTCTTCAACTTCAGACTCTCGCAATAATCAGTTAGGTAAGAATTTAGAAGAACATTCTATAATAAAAGAATTATTAAACCACTTATTTTTTATCATTATTGATTTAAGTATGCATAATACTCGATTATTTTTTTATTGTGAACCCTCACAGATTTTTTTAAGGAGAGTATTTGATAGAAATTTTCAGTCTATCTTTTTTAACATTAATGGATGTGACTGATGGAGAATCACAAGCCCTATTTATAAATAGACCAAGACTCATTTCCACTAAGTATTGTTTCCTTCCATCAAAAAATATAACTTTTGACTTTAAATGAGTGGTGTCTTTATTTTTAATTACCTAGAATTTTTAATATAAATATAAAACTATTATAATAAATAGATATATATAATATATATTAAAAATGTGCGACACGTAAGCGGTAAGCCACCTTTAAGTCTCATACAAGAAGACGTGTTCTTTCATTCTCCTACTTGGCTTACGTGACAGTCATTTAAAATCATCTGAATAACCAAAACTAAATATGGCCACATATAAATCTACTCAAACCATAACCTTTAGAAGAAATATATAATACATGAATCATGGCGGTTATGTTATTATATCAACATTTCCTTCCATGTATTACATTGTATTAATCTCTCTACATAATTTTTCATATGTGGTGCATCTCTTTACGAATGACTTCCTATAAGTTATTCTGGGTCTACACTTTATAGAATGAGAGGAAATACTTTATGTGTACAAATAAAAATATTAATTATTGACAACAAATACTGTATATAATGAACAAATCAACTATAAAATGAGCTCCTCAACTCCATGCTCTCTACATGTTTCAAAAACACTTTTATTGAGAGACCTTTTGTCATGGGGTCTGCAATCATAAATGACGTACTTGTATGCTCTATTGAGACTTCTTGATCCTTAACTCTTTTTCTGACAGCAAGATGCTTTATGTCAATATGTTTACTTTTGCTCCCACTCTTGTTATTCTTAAAAAAGAAAATTGCTATCATATTATCACAATAAATTCTTAAAGGTTTAGTATTGAATCCACAACTCGAAATCCTGTGATAAAACTCCTTAATTATTTGGCCTGTGAGGCTGTGAAGTTGCTTCAAAGCATGCTATAAATGCTACCTCTATAGTAGATGCAATGATTGTCTGTTTGGTGCTCTTCCATGATATGACACCTCTAGCCAACATAAAGACATAACTTGAAGTGGACTTTCTTTTCCAAAACATTTTTCGGACATTGATTTAAATTGAATTTATCACTCTTTAATATGAGTGCTGCATTGGATATACATTCATTCATTTTCAATTTTTCCAATAGCTTTTCAATGTAGGCTTTATGAGAAAGTTCTAAAATTCTTTTAGACCTATTTCGATGAATCTCTATACCTAAAACATAAGAGGATTCACCTAGATCTTTCATTTCAAAGCTTTTGAATAAAAACTTTTTGGTGTCATGTAATAAATCTAAATTATTAGTTACAAGCAAAATATCATCAACATATAGGACTAAGAAAATAAACTCACTCCTACTAAATTTTTGGTATATGGAGTTATCCACAATGTTCTCTATAAAACCATGAAACTTCAAATACCATTGACGGGATGCTTGTTTTGTCTATAAATTGATTTCTTTAACTTGCAAACTAAAAGATCACTTTTATCAGAATGAAACCCTTCAGGTTGTTTCATGTGTACTTCTTTTTCAAGAGTCCCATTCAAAAATGTTGTTTTCACATTCATTTGATGTAGCTCTAAATCAAAATGAGCTACTAATGTCATGATCACTCTAAAGGAATCCTTCTTATGGAGAGAAAGTATTGTGGTAGTCAATACATTCTTTTTATGTAAATCCTTTAGCTACAAGTCTGGTTTTATATCTATCGATGTTACCTTTTGAGTTTCTCTTGGTTTTATAAACCTATTTACAGCCAATGGCTTTAACTCTTTTAGGCAACTCGACAATTTCTCAAACTTGATTTTTAGCCATGGATTTCATTTCTTCTATCATAGCATCATGCCAAAATCATGCCGAAATTTTGAATGTTCTCCACTCATGGCATGTGAAAATGAGATGGGATCATCTTTAGGTTCCACATTAAAGTCAGACTCTAATAGGTATACATAGTAATCATCATAAATATCAGACTTCCTTGTTCTAAAAGATCTTCATAATTCTATAGTTTCATCTATATTATGTGGATGTTGGACTGTAAAGTCAAAGTTGATATGTTCCTTATGAGGTGGTAGTGGTTCTTGAATTGATTGAGTTTCAAAGTTATCAGATTGATTTTCTTGAATGTCAATCATTTCATTTTCATGCATGGATGTAATATCTGGATTCCGTGTTTCCTTCCACTTTATCTTTCGAGGAACATTACTCCCACTTATTCTAAAATCTTCAATAAATTTTGCATTTCTGGCTTCCACAATTCTGGATGTATGTGAGGGACAATAAAATCTGTAACTCTTAGAATTTTCTGCGTAGCCAATGATATAACCACTGACTGTCCTTGGATCCAATTTCTTTAGTTGTGGATTATAGACCTTAACTTCAACTTGACAACTCCATATGCACATATGTCTTAAACTAGGTTTCCATCATTTCCATAACTCAAATGGTGTTTTGGGAACAACTTTGAATGTAACTCTATTTAAGATATATGCTGCAGTTTTTAAGGCCTCACTCCACAAGTATAAAGAAAGATTACAATTATTTAGTATACTTCGTACCATATCCATAAGGGTACGGTTTCGCCTTTCAGCAACACCATTTTGGTGAGGTGAACCTGACATTGTATACAGAGCAATAATTCCTTCTTCTTTAAGAAAATTTGCAAATGGACCTGGATGTTGCCCTGACTCTGTATATCTATCATAATATTCTCCACCCCTGTCAGATCTTACAATTTTTATTTTATTTTCTAATTGTTTCTGTACTTTTCTTTTATATATTCTAAAAGCATCTAGCACTTTAGATTTATCAAAAATGAGGTAAAGATATATAAACCGTGAGTAGTCATCAATAAATGAGATAAAGTATCTCTGAACATTCATACAAGGGGTATTAAATAGTCCACAGATATTAGTGTGTATGATCCCAATGATTTCCTCACTCTTCTTGACACATTTACTAGTTTTGTTAGTTTGCTTACCCTTTATGCAATCCACACAAGTACCAAAATCTTTGAAGTCTAAAGTCTTTAAGACTCCGTCATTAATTAATCTTTTAATTCTCTGTATGGAGATATGTCCCAATCTCCTATGTCATAATATAGAGGAGGACTCATCAATAATATTAAGCTTAATGCCAACATCATCATGCAAAGTTAATAAACTATTTTCAAAAATAGAATCTAAATTTAATTTGTACAAACCATTAATCAAGGTCCCAGAATCTACAAATGTGGAGTTTTGAAAAGCATAAACATTTGATTTTACAAAATTAAATTCAAATCCCAAAGGTACTAATCTAGATATAGAGACCAAGTTTTTAGGAAAAGAAGGTACATAAAATGTGTTTTCAAGATCCAAAATATAACCATTATTTAAAATAAGTCTAAAAGTTCCTACAGTCTCGACGTGCGAACGCATCTTATTTCCTGAGTAGATGTCTTGTTCACTTCCCATCGGTTTCCTTAGGCTGAGAAAACCCTGCATGATGTTGACAATATGAATTGAAGTACCCGAATCAATCCACCATGTATTATTATGAAAGTCTACAAAATTGGACTCATAACACACAAGACAATTGAGATTACCTTTTTTTTCAAGCCATGCTTTATACTTTATGCAATCTTTCTTTTTGTGCCATTTCTTTTTGCAGAATAAGCATGTATAATTTTCTTTATAGTATTTGAATGTCGCTTTCCCATCCTTCTTCCACTTATTGACACTTTTGCCTTTCTTCCATTGTCCCTTCTTTTGAGTGACAAAATGAGCACTCTCAATATTTTCATGTTTCAATCTCTATTCTTCTTGTACACACATAGTTAAAAGTTTATTTATGGACCACTTTTCCTTATATGTGTTGTATGAAATTTTAAATGGTCCACATTCTGTAGAAAAAGAGTTGAGTATGAAATAGAGAAGAAATGACTCTGAGATCTCAATCTCTAAAAATTTAAGTTGGGCTGCAATATCCTTCATTTCCATTATGTGCTCACGCACGCTTCTAGATTTGCCATGCTTAATAACTGATAATTTTTTCATTAGGGTACTAGCCAATGCTTTATCAGAACTAACAAATTGTTCGTCATAACCTTTATATAGTCATTGATTTTGTCACATTCTGGGATTAAACCTCTAATGCTCTTACTCACATGTGGCTTAATGAGCATTACACTTAATCGGTTAGACTGCTCCTACCTTTCATAAGTATATCTACCAATGAACTTGACTCAGTAAATTGTCTACCATTTACAGAGATAAAAATTGGACAAATTGTGCAAATTGTCTCTGTACGATTCAAACGGAAATACGAGAAATCATAACATCTCAATTTTAACAAAATTAACAATTCACAGATCTAAATAAATTTGGATACACAAACATGATTCCACCAATAAACAATGCGTGTAACAATCAAAATTTATACTAAACAACATGGCACAAAAGATCGCTCTGATACCACTATTGTAAGAATTTGGGAGAACATTCTATAATAAAAGAATCATTAGAATACTTATTTCTGGCCATTGTTGATCAAGTATGCGTAAGAACCGATTGCTTATTGATTGTGAACCTTCACAAATTTCTTTAGGGAGAGTATTTGGTAGAGATTTTCAATCTATATTTCTTTACGTTGATGGATGTGACTGATGGAGAATCACAGACCCTATTTATAGATAGATCAAGACCCATTTTCACTAAGTGTTGTTTCCTTCTATCAAGAAATGTAACTTTTGACTTTAAATGAGTAGAGTCTTTATTTTTAATTACCCAGAGTTTTTAATATAAATATAAAACTATTAAAATAAATAAATTATATAATATATATCAAAATGGTGTGACACGTAAGCCACCCTTAAGTCTCATACAAGGAGACGTGTTCTTTCAAGTTACTGAATGGTCTTCTCCTTCGTCGTCTTCAGCTTCACTTTGAGGCTCTGCAGGAACAATCTTTCCTCAGATCCATTGCCGCTCTTCCTCCTCTTCCAAAGCCTCCATTCCTTTACAATCTTTCCTTAGATCTTTCTTTGTGTTTGAAAATAGGTAGGCTTTGTTTGTAATTGGCGGCGATTCTAAGTTGTGATATAGCAAAATTTTTGGATGAGTGAGATCAGTTTCGACACACATAATATTATATATATATAGGGAGAGAGAAGTTACGGATTGTGAGACCACTTTATTTGCAGTTGGCATTGATTCTATCTCCATAGATCATTACCTAACACGTTTAGCCTTCAAACCCAACACCGATGTCGAGTATTGGAATACCAGTTTTCTTTTTGTAAACGTTATTGGTCAGACTATCGAGTATCGAAGAAATAGAATAGTTTGTAATTAAGTCGGGTCGGGTGAACAACACTAGATTCCACTCAAGTGTGTCAGTTCGAGCGAGTCGGTTACGAAGAAATCCTTCAACTAGGAAATTGGTGAGGAAGACATAAAATATGACGAGAGATTTTAAAATATTTAAATTAATTAAGAAATATTATTATTAAAATAAAATAATAGCTATAATAAAATCTGTATTAAAAATAAGTATATGAATGACATATAATCCAATAAAAAATAATAACATTAATAATAATAATATAAAGATTCGAAAGATCAAATTATTCATAATCACGTTTTTTAACAAAATTGGATAAACTCACTAAAAAGATAAATTAAAGAGGATGAACTTAAATATGAGAAAAATTTTATTCATCTCTCCATTATATATATATTTTCTTTTATCAAATATCTGATATATAAAGTAATTCTACATACAACGTGAAGTGCATAAATATCACATAATTATTTTAAAAAAGAGTAAGATTCATTATTAAAAAATTAATTTTTTCATGTGGATTTCATGTTTCATTCACTCTTTTTAAAATGATTACGCGATGGTTATCTAATCCATGATTGTATAAATATTTTCTCGATATATAAGTGATGAGTAAAATTATAGAAGAATTCAATAAATTTAAGAAGAATAAAAAAAATAATGTATAATGTGTAGATATGATGAAGGAAAATGTTATTTGAATCGATAAAAGTGATCTATAAAAATAAGGGAGATGCTAGGGTGCGGTCGGGCTGCACCCCAGCATTTTGCAGCCCACCCCCTCCCACTTCCTAAATTCCTATAATTGATATAAAAATATAATAAAAAGTATTAAAAAATATAATAAAAAATATAAAAATTAAAATTAAAATTAAAAAACACAATAAAATGAATAAAATGAAGAAAATATAACAAAAAACATAATAAAAAATACAATAAAAAAATAAAATGAAGATGAATTTTTAAAGGAAATTCGGCTTCACTCAGCCCCCGATGCTGGCGGCGACGGTGGGCGACACCGCCAACCCATCGGAACCGGAGGGAGCCGGCGACCTCACCCCTATGACGGTGACCTCCGGTGTGCCCTCAACAGCCTTAAACCCTTTTTAGACCCAGTTCTCTGGTCTCGATGGGGTCGACAGTGTTGCCCACCTCTGTCGGGAACGGTGGGGACTGCAATGGTGGAGAGGTTTGGTCGGACCAAACCTCAGCTTTTCTCTAAAAATAATCAATTGTATATTTTTTATTAGAAAATAATTATTAGTAAATTGATATTTTTTATTTTTAAAAATATTTAAAAAATATATAAAATATTCAAAAAAAAAAAAACAAATTTATAGTTATTGATCAGATCGCATCGATGTTCTCAAGAAATTTTATACACAGTCATCTTCCTGCAAACGGCTTGCAATCGGCTGAAAAAAAACAACAATCATCTAAATAAAATTAGAACAATATTATATATAGGCTTCAAAATAAGGACTATAATATAAGTATTGTAATGAAACGAATGTAAGTGGAGGGACGGCTGCCGCCCCCTGTCCCACTACCAAAATTATGTGAATGACCCTACCACTATTATTTTAAATCTTGCATAGTGACTTGCATAGTAACTTGCATAGTAATTTCAAGTCATATAAATAGAGGTTTCAGTTGTCATGAAATTCATAAGAAAATATAGAAAGAGAAGAAAGTTTCAGTTCTTAAGAGTTCCAAAAAGTTTCTTATATATTTTTCTCTTGCAGTAGTAGTTTCTTTTTTTAGTTTTATAACACGTTATCAGTACAACGGTTCTACTAATTCTGAAGCTAGTGGTCTTATTCCTTTGTAAGTTTTTCAATATATTATTTGCAATCTTTGATATATTTTATTGATGATTATCTGTGTAAATTTATAAATATATTTTCTGAAATACACATATTTATTTCATTATTTATATGTGTAGAAAATGATAAATCTTACAAAATTAGAATTTGTTGCTCTTGATATATCTGAAAAAAATTATTTATCCTGGATACTTGATGCTGAAATTCATCTTGATGCGATGAACCTGGGTGAAACAATTAAAGAAGGAAATCAAACGTCCCTGCAGGACCGTGCTAAAGTAATGATTTTCCTTTACCACCATTTTCACGAAGAGTTAAAAACTGAATATCTTACAATAAAAGATCCATATATTTTGTAGAACAGTTTAAGGGAGAGGTATGAACACCAGAAGACCGTTATATTTCCAAGAGCTCGTTTTGAATGGTTGCACCTGAGGTCGTAAGATTATAAAAGTGTTAATGAGTATAATTCTACACTTTTTAAAATAAGCTCAGTACTAAAATTATGCGGTGAGAAAATTACCGATGATGATTTGCTAGAGAAGACTTATATTACATTTCATGCCTCGAATGTACTCCTGTAGCAGCAGTATCGAGAGAGAAAGTTCAAGAAATATTTTGAACTTATATCATGTCTTCTAGTAGCTGAGCAGAACAATGAGCTCTTATTAACAAACCACAAGTTACGTCCTACTGGTTCAATATCATTTCCTGAAGTGAATGGTAATAGGTTTGCATCATTCCCAGAAATGAATGGTGCATCCTTTAGAAGAAATCGGTGGCGTGGACGTGGTAAGAGAAATTATAGAAATATTGGTCCCAGAAGTGACAACATTAAAATGGATAATAATATATCGTATCACCAGAAGTGGTACAATTCAGAAATGGGTAAAAATCTTCAGAATAATTTTTCAAAAAAAAGTGAAGAGGTGTGCTATAGATGTGGAATGACTGGACATTGGTCATGTACTTGTCATACGACCAGGCACTTAACTGATTTATATCAAGCATCTATTAAAAGAAAGAATAAAATGCATTAAACAAATTTAGTAGAACCATAAAATGATTTATTAGATTCAGTAGATGTAGATGTTATTCATCTTGATGTCTCTGATTTCTTTAATCATCCTTAAGGTAGAATTGACCACTTAATTGGAGATGGAAGTGTTTCACTCAATTAATGTATTTTCTTTCTATTATCTGTAATAAAATTTTTGTATATTTTTGTAGAATCATGGATCATATTGATGAGCTTTTTATATCTGAGCTGAATGATAAAGATATATGTATGGCTGACAGTACTACAACTCACACAATTCTAAAAAAAAAAAAAATATTTTCAAAATCTAACACTAAGTAAAGGCTATGTCTATACCATATAAGGCTAATCAGATTTAATTGAGGGCTCCTGAAGAGTTTATATTGTGTTGTCTAATGGCACCAAATTTTGTATTGATGATACTCTATTTTCTTCACAATTCAGAAGAAATTTATTGAGTTTCAAAGATATACATCGTAATCATTACCATATTGAAACGATTAATGAATGCAGTAAAGAGCATCTTCTTATTACTAAAACAATATCGGGCCAGAAACTCGTATTAGAAAAACTGCCTACTCTATATTCTGGATTGTATTATACAAAGATGAGAACAATTAAATCATATGTGGTAATGCACCAGAAGTGCATTGACCCCAAAGTATTTATGACTTAGCATGATCGCCTTGGACATCCGGGATCTATAATGATGAGACGAATTATTGAAAATTCGCATGGGCATCCCTTAAAGAATCAAAAGATATTTATACCCAATGAATCTCCATGTTTTGCATGTTCTCAAGGTAAGTTGATTATCAGACGATCTTCCTCAAAAGTCATTGTTGAATTTCCATCCTTTTTTACAAATGATTCACGGAGATATATGTGGGACTATTTATCCATCAAATGAACCATTTAGATACTTTATGGTTTTGATTGATGCATCTAGTCGATGGTCACATGTTTGTCTGCTTTCCACTAGAAATGTTGTATTTGCTAGACTTCTTGCTCAGATAATCAAACTACGAGTACAATTTTCTGAGTATCCAATTAAGATAATTCGATTGGATAATGCAGATGAATTTTCATCTCAAACTTTTAATGATTATTGCATGTCAATAGGAATAGATGTTGAACATCCTGTTGCCCATACACACACAAAAAATGGTTTAGCTGAATCTTTGATAAAAAAGTTTCAACTAATCGCTAGACCTTTACTTATGAAATCAAGACTACATGTTTCTGCTTGGGGACATGCCATACTTCATGCAGCATCTTTAATTCGCATTAGACCATCTGCATATCATAAATATTCTCCATTACAGCTTACATTTGGTTAACAACCAAATATTTCTCATCTTCGTATTTTTGGATGTGATGTATATGTTCCAATTGCACCTCCACAACGTATAAAAATGGGGCCTCAACGTAGACTTGGGATATATGTTGGTTTTAATTCTCCATATATTATTAGATACCTTGAACCCCTTATAGAGGATATGTTTAAAGCACGTTTTGAGAATTGTCACTTTGACGAATCCACTTTTCCATTAATGGGTAAAGAAAAGTCGGTGCCTGAAGTACGACAAGATATTACTTGGGATAATAAGACCTTGTCTCAATTTGATTCTCCTACAAATAAATGTAAACTGGAAGTTTCAGAGGATTATTCATTGACAAAATGTTGCAAATCAATTACCGGATGTATTTACTGACACTAAAGGTATAGTAAAATTTTATATTCATGCTGTTAATGCTCCAGCAATGATTGAAGTCTTTGAAGGACAAATTGTCAAAACAGTAATAGGTGAGTTTAAGGCACGCCTGAAGCATGGAAGATCTATTGGTGCAAAAGACAAAATTCCCAGAAGAAAAAGAATACAAAATGAATTTGGTGTTCCTGAAGAACACGTACCCACAATACATGCTACAAATATAATTGGTGCTGCTAAAGAGCTCAAATCTTCTATTCCAGAACCTCCTGATGAGGAAATTCCTGAAAAGTATAAATCTCCTGAAAAGGGACCTCCTGAAGAGGTATTTCATGAAATGTTTTCCCTTGAAAAGGAATAGGTACCTGAAAATAATGAGATCTCAATACATTTCATGAATACTGGAGAAATTTTGGATAGAAATAAAATTGTTGTCGACAACATATTTTCATATAAAATGGCCATTGAAATTACCAGAAGTAATGAAGAAAGTGAGCCAAAAACCGTCGAAGAATGTCGACGTATAAATGATTGGTCAAAATGGAAAGCAGCTATTGAAGCTGAATTAAATTCGCTAGCAAAGCGAAAAGTATTTGGACCTGTTGTCCAAACACCAAAGGGTGTAATGCTTGTTGGATATAAGTGGGTATTTGTACGAAAACGTAATGAGAAAAATGAAATTGTGCGATACAAAGCACGGCTTGTCGCACAAGGTTTCCTGCAGAAACCCGGAATTGATTATGAAGAAACATATTCTCCCGTTATGGATGCAATCACATTTAGATTTTTGATTAGTCTAGTTGTTACAAAATGATTAGAAATGCGGTTGATAGATGTGGTCACTGCATATTTATATGGATCCTTAGACCATGACATATATATGAAAATTTCTGAAGGATAAAAAATGCCTGAAGTATCTACAAGTACATCTATAAATATGTACTTTATCAGACTACAAAGATCTTTATATGGATTGAAGCAATCCGAACGCATGTGGTATAATCGCTTAAGCGAATATCTATTGAAAGAAGGATTTGAGAATAATCCTATATGCCCATGTATTTTTATTAAGAAATCAGAATTCGGATTTGTCATTATTGCGGTTTATGTTGATGATTTAAATATTGTGGAAACTCCTGAAGAGATCTCGAGAACCGCTACATATTTAAAGAATAAATTTGAAATGAAAGATCTTGGCAAAACAAAACTTTGTCTCGTCCTGCAGCTCGAGCACTTGCTAAATGAAATTTTTATTTATCAGTCCATGTATACTGAGAAAGTCCTTAAACATTTTTATATGAGCAAATTTCATCCCCTGATTACTCCAATGATTGTTCGAACACTTGATATGAAGAATGATCCATTCCGTCCTTGTGATGATGATGAAGAAATTCTTGGTCCTGAAGTACCATATCTTAATGCAATTGGAGTTTTGATGTATCTTGCAAATTGCACTCGACCAGATATTACATTCTCAGTTAATCTGATTGCAAGATATAGTTCTGTACCAACTCGAAGACATTGAAATGGTATTAAACATGTCTTTCGTTACCTTCATGGTACGGTTGATATGAGATTATTTTATCAACGTGGATCAAATCCACAATTGATTGGGTATGCAGATGCAGGTTATCTTTCAGACCCACACAGAGGTAGATCTCAAACTGGATATTATTTACTTATGGAAATACTGCCATATCATGGAGATCTGTTAAGTAGACACTATCTGCTACTTCTTCAAATTACTCAGAGATCATTGCTATTCATGAAGCAAGTCGAGAGTGTATTTGGCTGAGATCAGGAATTCAACATATCTAGGAAAAATGTGGACTTCCCATGATCAATAATAGCCCAACAATTTTATATGAAGATAATACTGCTTGTATCACTCAAATCAGAGTAGGATATATTAAAGGTGACAAAACCAAACATATTTCACCTAAATTCTTTTATACTCATGAACTTCAAGAGAAAGGTGAAATTGATGTCAAGCAGATACGAGCTAGTGATAATCTGGCAGATTCATTTACAAAGGTATTACCAACTGCGACATTCAAGAAGATTGTGCATAACATTGGAATGTGAAGACTCAAATATCTATCGTCATGCACTTTTCAGGGGGAGTAAATGTCATGAAGACTTATGCTGATTGTACTCTTTTTCCTTTACTAAGGTTTTGTCCCACTGAGTTTTTCACTGCAAGGTTTTAATGAGACAATCTTAAAGCACTTGTAGATACATAAGAAGACTGTATTTTTTTTCTTCGCCATTGATTTTTCTTCCCATTGGATTTTTCCTTGGCAATGTTTTAACGAGCCAGATTCTTTACGGGTAGTCATTCAAGGGGGAGTGTAATGAAACGAATGTAAGTGGAGGGATGGCTGCCGCCCCCTGTCCCACTACTAAAATTATGTGAATGACTCCACCACTATTATTTTAAATTTTGTATAGTGACTTGCATAGTAACTTACATATTAATTTCAAGGCCTGTAAATAAGAGTTTCAGTTGTTATGAAATTTATAAGAAAATATAAATAGAAAAAAAAATTTCAGTTCTTAAGAATTTCAAAGAATTTCTTATATATTTCTCTCTTACAATAGTAATTTTTTTTTTTTAGTTTTATAACAAGTATAGTATTAAAATTTTTTGAAATTACAATTTGTTTTTTGAAATAATATTATTTTCTATTTTATTTGAATTATTTTCTCTTTCAGAATTATAATAAGATATTTTTTTTTATAAAATTAACATGACGTGGCAGTCATAGTCAGAACCCACGAGCCTCAGCGATCACCGTCCGGACTCCAAACCCACCCCTGAATTTCAGATCAGAATATTTTTTTATTTGATTCCGGACCTGTCTCCGTATGGGAGAGGAAACACAGCGTACTGGAAAAGCGATGTCTAAAGAAACTCCTCTCTCTCTCTCTCTCTCTCGTTATATGCTCATCCATTCATTCTCGAGTTCTTTTGCGTAGTTTCTCTCCCCGAAGTCAGATAACCTCTCTCTCTCGCTTTATTCGACAACTCGTTTTCTCAACTTGACGCTCTTTCCGGACTTACTCGCCAATCGCTACGTTTCACCGGGGCGTTTCAGTTGCACTCACAGTCTGACAGAGTCACCAAGTCCTATGGTAAGCCCATACCACCATGTTCTTCTTGTTAATTTAAATAGTCAATTCAAATTATGCTTCGAAATGAAACATTTTCAACTAATTCTCAGTTTTTTTGGGTACTGTTTCATTGAGTTTTGTGTTCAAATTTTATAATTTGAAGTGTTTTTTGAGGAATTGTGCACTGAGATTCAGTAGCATCTAAAGCTAGTGGTTTTCAGTAACGTTGGATATATAATATATATTGTGTGATTATTGTGTTTTTTTATTGTTCTATATTCTTGTATGCTTGAGTTGCACGTGGATAAAGTTTTATAAAAGAAAAAAATTCACTTTGAATCATTTGTTTATTTTTAATGTTCATTTGTTTTGGATGTTCAGTTTGTGTATTTGAGTTGCATGTGGTGGATTTTCCATGGAAACAGTGGTTGGAGTTGAGTGGAATGATGAAGGGAAGGATGAAGAGAACGGGTTTGAGAAAAGTAGCTCTCCTATGTCTTCACCAATGCAGATTGCCGATCCGGTTATCTACAAGCTTGTCCGGGTACATTTTTTTCCTTGTATAAGTTGTATACCAAGTGTGAATATATTTGTAATTATCTTGTCGACGCTGTTGCTTTTTTTTAGATATAAATTAAAATGAGAAACGATTTCTCTTTTCTGGCATGAAAAATTTTGAACTGCTGTTGATTGAGATACATATACAGAAGAGCACTTTGTTTCTTGTTTTGTATGAGAAACTTTTGTCGGATATTAATTGCTTGAATTTATGTGGTGTTCTGATGAATGCAACTAGACGCAGCTTAAGGCCAAAAAAAGAAGAAAAGAAACAGACCTAATGTCTTAATTGATATCAGGTTGAAGGAGATGGGAGATTAGTGCTTACAACCGATGATGAGTTAATGGAGGTTGGGGATTTTCTTGAAGATGACAAGAGTGAAATGCATGATGTTGCTGCCACTGTGCAGACAGTGGGCTGCATGTGCAACGAAGGGTTGTCCTCTGAGAAGACTCTAATAGAAAGCTCAGAAGGTCTGCTCATGTTATCATTTTACTAATTCTTTCAATTTTACTTTATTAATACCCATCATTTGTAACGACAATTTAAAGCAGATAGATACAGATTATATGCACTTTGTAAACTGTTTGGATCAATTGCGTCTTAATTACAACATTCTGAATTTTTTTGCTTATTTAAGTTTTTTGGTTTTAGAATGCCACACTCACTACATTTAAGAAAATAATAATTTGAGTTTTTAGTTATTGTTTAGGCGGGCCAAGGGGGGTTGGGTATATATGGGCTACAATTTTGGAAGTTCATCTATACTTTTTTTTTTCTTATGAATATTTTGAGTTGATTAGAGTATGATACTTCCTACGTATAGCAAAAATAGGAATTTGAGTTCTTAGATGTTCTGTTAATTAATTACAATATCGAATGGATTTTTCCAACTTACTGGAAGCTCAGTACTGGATTGCCTGATTAGCAACTTGGTGATAAGTCATTGGACTCGTGTTTTTGATATTATGTTTCTAGTTCCATGTAACTTTCATTTCTGAATAAGCCATATATGCCAGGTTTATTGAAGTCGAAGAATTCAGAAGCTGATGCTTGTAAGCTAAATGCACAGCTTGAGGTATTGGTGCCTTTTTTTAAGTTATATAGCTTCCTCCTCTGTTTGAGAACTGATTGGGTTATTGATTAGCTGTCATTACTTACATGATTTTTTTGCATAACCACTTGTTGAATATCCTGCATTAATGCTGCTATGTCCTGGCACACATATCTTTTTTTATATGTGCAAACTTGTGTTATCATAAACAATGACATATAAAAAACAAATTATGCTACAAGGATATTCTTAACCATTCTGCTTTGTCAATTCTTATCTTCATGTGTGTTATTGCATTCATGGCACCAATTCACGTGTTACCCTTGAGGTAAAAAATCAACATATTGGAGCGCTTGTTTTGAGTAAGAACATACCACATGTTTTCAATGGGATTTGATCAGATGAGAAATAATGTTATAGTGAATGGATAGGAAAATATCTAACATTTTGGAGTGGAGTAGATGGACATGCTTGGACTAGGAACTATGCACATTTTGTTCATTTTTTTGAGCACCAAAGGTTGTTGAAGAAATTAACTCTGCTCTGTAAGTTACTTCCTCTTGTTGTTATTAACACCTCCACACCTGCACATGCATACACACCATGTGCATGTTCTGATCCGCTCACCCATGCACGCGCACTGACAAACACAAAAAAACATGTTCACAATGTTTTGTCCCAATCAGCATTTTAATTTGCTCGGTACTGATGAGAAGCTTCAGTTTGGAATTTCCTTGCAGGAATGTTTCCCTTCATCAACTTTAAGTTTGAAGGAGAACCGTATCAATCAATTTGGAGACACTGGGGGATGCCCAAAGCCTCCTGATAAAATGATGGAAAGTGGATTATCAGTTGCTGCTGTCTGTGCTGGTTTGAACCCTGATTTTTCCAAGTTAAAGGGGGAGATTTGCTTGAATAAACTATCAATTAGAGAACTTCATGAAGTGTTTAAAGCAACATTTGGACGAGAAACTACTGTCAAGGACAAGCTTTGGCTTAAGAGGCGGATATCCATGGGATTGACTAACTCTTGTGACATATCAACCACAATGTTCATGATTAAAGATAACAAATTGGTGAAGAAAGGTTACGAGGAAGGCAGCAAGGATGTGGATGGTTCATTCACCCATGATCCCTCAGTTGGAACAATTGATGTAAACTGTAAAGGTTCAGCAAGTAGCCATGGCAGCCAATCTGAAGACCATCAAATTGGTTCTGGCAAGAAATTAAAAAATCATAGTGTGGAACTTGGTAGTGGAAGTGAGCAGCTTCATGCAGAACAGAGAATAGCGAAACGAATTCGGAAGCCCACCAAACGATATATAGAACTATCAGAAGTAGATTCCAGAGATTATAGCCAAAGGTTGATGAGTTCATCCAAGAATGCTAAACTTGGCCAGATTGCCCCAAGATCTTTTGCTAGGCCTGTTAGAATTGTGCTATCAGATGGGAGAACTGTTGTCACTCGGTTGGACTCTCTTGGGGGATCCGGTGTTCATGTTCCATACGTTTCTCGGGTTCGAAGAAGCCGTCCAAGGAAAAATGTCGTGGCTCTTATGGTAGGTGGTACCTTTTATACCAGAGCTATACATATGTGGCTTTGTTTATATGGATTTTATATTTTTGGGTTTTTGTTTATTAAGCATATTGTAGTCCTTTCATTGCACTCCTTCCCAGCTAGTTGTCAAATGAGTCAGGCATTGCTTCACTGTGTGCACAGTGCAGTTGTAATGTAGAATTCCAGGTGCAATATTTTATGCTTGCTTTGGTCTTTCTGTCTCTCTCCCCCCCCCCCCAAAAAAAAAAAAAAACTGACACTTTTTTTATTTGTTCTGATTTTTTTTTTCATTATTGCTCTCATGATCTATTCCTTTGAAAAACTGCAATTTTTATGTTGGTTTGTTCATTATTTGATCTATAATGCCTCTCACTTATCAATAATAATAATAATAATAATAATAATAATAATAATGCCTCCCACTTGATTATTGAGGGAACTTAAAGCATCTGCATGTAACATGGGCTAATGATCGCAGATCCACTCTGTAGTTTCTGACTCTTTGCAAGTAGTGTGTTCTCTTTGAAGGAGCGTGTTGTATATTCTGATTATAAGATTTGTGCTTTAGTTCTGTTGGCATGTTTACCATACTTTTGTCATCTTTTGCTTATCGATGTTTTTTTTTTTTTTTAAAAACGTACCACACTTAATTTCTGTAAAAATGGTAGTCATTTAATAGTTTTCTTATATATCAATGATCAATATTGTTTTTCATTTTGGAGCTAGGTTGACGACAAAGGGCTTTTTTCTTTCTCTTGAATAACTTTAAGTTGTGTAATTCCACTGGGGCATTGGGCTGTATGATGCCATTACCATGAACAAAGAAATACTATGGAAGCTTTTGTACAAGAAATAGGACTGCAAGAAAGATTGGACTGACTTACAGAACAGGGAAAGCAAAAATCTAAATAATATCAAGAGCAACAATGCAAATTGGAAATAGAAAATAGTTGGAGGCGAACTAGTAGCTCTTTGTTAGCCAATTTATGTATCTGCAGCACACCCTGAGATTGGAGTCACTAACTCAATCTAAATATGGCTTAACACGGACATAACCTTCAAGACATGTCAGTACCAATGATCATATTAGCATACTTGAATCATTGAATAAATTTGCTGGTAATTGGACACCAACTTGAAGGATCTCATTTCAGTTTCATGGCCAGCACATTAGCATACTTGAAACAAGATTACTATCATGCTCAGGCATAGATTGCTCATAGATTACTCACCAAAATTCCATTTAAGACAACCCAATGGGTGAGTTCCCTAATGTCAACAGGGTTTGTTTTCAACTAGCAGGTGCAATTATATTTGAAGTATATAACGAGCAGGTGAACTTGTATTTAAAGTATCATCAAAGAGTTGAAATATTTTGTAGCATTGTGGGGAAAGCAATCAGAGCATAGTATGTCGCATTAACTACTGATGTGCTCAAGTTTGATCTCATTTGGCTATCTTGTGCTATATATATTTTTTTTATTACTTACCATGGGTTTTTATTTTATTTTATTTTATTTTGTCTATTGGGTCTTGAGTTTTTTGCTGGTATTTAAATTCTGTGCTTGGTTAACCATGAATTTTTTGAGGAATTGAGCTGCATGCAAACCTTCTAGCTAATATGAAGTCATACTTTTGCCTTGATAGGAAACAAGTGATGACTAAAAGACACATTGCTTTCCTTAGTTAGCCTAGGAATAATTGTAAGTGATGTAACAGAATCGATTTGGTAACTTATCAATATCTGCGACTGGTGCTTCCTTGTGTCAGAACAAGAAACATTTCAACAACAATTGAATATCATATAAATGTGATGTGATAGACCTGCACAACCTTGGGGTGTGTGTTGTAGTTTGTTTACTTGCATAAGGAAACTTAAACATTTAGATTCCGATACTAAACCAAAACATGGGTTAGATTTGGCTAAGCTGACTGGAGAACTAACAGCATGCCACTATGTTCAGTCCAATTTGTTTGTATATTTGGATTTTATTTTTTCACACTAAAATATACTTACCACAAAGTTAATTTGATTTAAATTTCAAATGGTAGAAGTTCAATCCAAGTGGCATGGGCATGGCAACTAAACTGGTAAAGAACGCCCTTGGTGTACGCAGTTCTAAAAAAGATGAGGATATTGGGAGCAAAGTTTTGAAAAGGAAATCTTTTGTGGATCAGATTCGGCAGCCAGTAAGATCACATTTGAGTTTATCACATCTTTGTTGTCAATTTGATTGGATAATAAGTACTTACCAATGGAGTTGTGAGAATTTCTATCTAGAAGAAAGTTTCATGTCCGTGATCTTCTGCTTCTCATGTTGACATAGAAGTACGGTATAGTGCTCTGTTGTCTGTGACTCTTGATGCTGTTAGAGGCCTATTTCATGAATCATGTTTCCAGGCAAGTTAAAATAGTCTGTAGTAATGGCAGTAGTCTCTGTGAATAATGAGATAAAACAGCTGATATGGTTTCTTTTACCTCCCCTAACTATCAGCTGCATTAAGGGGTATATATATCTTGTATCTGCTAAAGGATTTGATATGTAGGTGAGATGAATTGAGATGAACTATATCTATTAAGTTTGGTGCAGCTTTTTTTAAAATGATTATTTTGCTATGATCTCCTGTTATGACATTTCTTTTGAGGAATTGAGTGCTATGTTATCTTTGTTCTTGCAAGCAGTTGCATTTTGTTTTTATGGTTAATTTTCTGTTTTAGTTCTCTTTTTGTATTTGGAAAATTGTAGGTAATTTTCTGTGTACTTGGGCTCATGCCTATTTCTTTGGGAATAAAACCTTTTATTACTTATCAAAAAAAAAAATTATGGTTAACAATGATTATTTTTCCTATGTAGTTCTTTGCCGAACTAGAGAAAGATGGGCAGCATCCTGTAATGAGCAGAAGTGAACTAGGAGAGAATTTGAGGAGGACACAGGCAGATTCTTCCGGAGATAATTCAGCTGATAATGTAGTAACTGTTCCCGCTGCAAAAGGTGGATTGAGAAGGAAGCATCATCGAGCTTGGACTCTTGTTGAGGTTATGAAATTGATTGAGGGAGTATCTATGTGTGGAGCTGGAAGATGGTCTGACATCAAACGACGTGTTTTTGCATCCTATTCATACCGCACCTCCGTTGATCTTAAAGTACACTTTGTCATTTTAATTTTTATTTGACATTGTTATCTTGATATGATCGGCAATTAATCGTACCCTTTACAAGTGCTTTCAAGGCTTACTACAAATCTTAACGTGTAGGACAAGTGGAGGAACCTGCTAAAAGCTAGCTTCGCACGGGCAACTCCAGATGATGTGGTAAGCATTGACACATATTTTTCTTGCATGCTTTCTTTCATCCAAGTCATTGGTGAACTCATAGGAGTTGACTCAAGTGGTAAAGGTATTGGGTTTGGGACCTTAGGAGTATGCTCTCTTCAAGTCTAAAGTTCAAATCGTTGAGTGTAAACAATTTATAAGAACCATTGGATTGAGGAATTTTTTCTTTGAATTACCCGACGTGCACTTGCGAAAAATTTCTTATTGAGGACATGTGCACCTCCGGGATTAGGCGAGACGCTGCTCCAAGACACCCAGTGCCAATAAAAAAATAAAAGAAAAGTGGCTTGTGGCTGTGGGTGGGTGGGTGCTGAACCTGATGTCCTCTTCCAAGGACTGCAAATTAGAGGGTCACGGTTAACAGTGCACTTTACTCGTCCGTAAATATATATAACTTTACTGTCTTGTATGATAGAATGCGCTAGACCATTATACAATGCACTGAAATTAACGGTCTGAAATTACTTAATTGAAGGAAACCTGATACCAAAATTGTTTCGACGTATAATTAGGATGTCTGGGTTGAAGTTCTCGAATCATTGCCGCAGTTGTTATTTTTGGTTTCTTTGTGGCTAAATTAGCTGAGTTTTGTATGGTCGATAATAGATGAACTCACGGAAACCCACTTCGATGCCCGTTCCTGAGCCGATTTTGGAACGGGTGAGAGAGCTTGCTGAGACGAATGCAAAGGTTCCTCCAAATCTTAGCACTAGCAAACGGACTGGGGGTAGTAGAAACTCGCGGGATACAACGTCTGGATACTTGTAACATTTGTAAATAATACCGTTTTATTCCAAATTTGTAAATAAAGAGACGTCTTATCTGTAGCCATTCTAAAATTGGTTCCTTGATACATATTTTCATGATGCTTTGCGTGGATGGTTGGTTGTAGACATTAAAGAAAAGGGGGAAAACAAGCATTGTATATATATATAACGAACACGATATTTTCAAAAGAGAAATAATTTTGTTTAATTGTGATATTTATTATAAGCTTGCTTAGTAACACATTAATCACATTGTTCATAATTCATATGGAAGTCTATCGCATCAATGCGAGCTTCATTTATTATTGCTGAGCAGAGTTCATGGCATCAATTAACATGAAAACGTCTTTGTACTTCGGCTTTCTTTTGTAGGACCGTAATGAATCCGCTAATAAATTGTATTTATATTTGTACATCGATTTAAAAAACAGTATAACTGCTGGACCGCACATCCCCTAAAGAATTGGGCCGGACTGCAATAGCCAGAGTCCCGCGGACCCGAGAATCATGAGCCTGACGAACGAAAGCTAACATCAAGAAACTTTATATGATATTTAAAAGTACTTAGTATAAAGTACACTTAAGAGGGAACCATTTGGAGGATAGGCAATGAAAAATCTGTCAAAATCTGGTTTGATAAGTAGCTGTCAAAACCCACATCGTTCAAATCTCAAAGTGGCCTAACTCCATTATTTAAAAAAAAAAAGGTTGAGAAACTCATTAAATAAACACAAAGGATGAGAATCTCAACTTGATAAATGCAATTTTCTCTAAAGAAGAGACTGAAATAATTAGACAAATTCCTCACAATAAATGCAATAGGCCAAATAAACTAATAAGGAGAAGCACTGCATCAAAGAATTTTAAGTGTTAGAAGTGCATACTATGTACAAGGAGAAATTCAAGAAAGAAAAAAGGGACAGAGTTCACAATGGTCATAGCATTGAGAAGAGTGAACTAAAATCTAGAATTTACAAAATCTCCTTGTTGCTAAAAATTTATTATGGAGAGCTTGCTTGAATATTCTTCCTATTAAAGTTAATTTTTGCAAAAGGAAGATATTGACTGACAAAACTTGTCCCTTATGTTCTATTGAACCTAAAACCACTGAACACGTATTATGGGAATGTATCTCAGCAAGTAACTGGCATTTTGGGGCAAAGCTCTAAGCATTTACAAAAGAGTAAGGCATCCTACTAGAATTTGAAGGTGCTAATGGCTGACACGTTCAACAAGCTAGATAAGAATGAAATGGAAGAATTGGCACTGCTTTGGTGGAATATATGGTGGAGAAAGAATCAATACGTATTTAAAAATATCCTCATTGATCCTAAATAATATCTACACAGAGTTCATCTTATGCAACAAGACCTTGTAGAACTTGAACCTAGGCCTCTGAACAAGACTCGAAGCAGAATTGAAACTTGGAAAACTCTTCCACCTAGTTTTTGCAAAATAAAGTGGGATATAACTATTGATAGATTGAACTACATGATTGGCATAGGAATAATAATCAAAGATGAGGAAGGAAATTACTTGGCTACCATGAGAAAGAAACAATCACTCTATCCTGACCTTTTAATAGCTTAAGCAATTGGAGCTCTAATAGCAATAAACTTTGGGATTAAGCTAGGTATGAAAAGGGTTATACTAGAAGATGATTCCAAAAAGTAATGAACACTCAAAAATAAAAGCCAAATGACAATGATCATGCTGGATATTAGATCAAGGATAACCTGTTTTGATAAGCATATTGTTAAATATGTTCATAGGAAAGTTAATGTAATAGCACATAAACTAGAGAAAAATGCATTGTATATACAAGAGTGCATTATAAAATTAGAAGAATTCCACACTGTGTTACAAGTTTGTAACTGTTTCAATTATATGAAAATTATGTATTTTTTAAAAACAATACTTAATTTATAAATTTATTTTTATAAAATTATTTTATAATTAAAGCAGTTATCTTAGTGTTAGTAACTTATTTAGTGTGCCAATTCTGTGAGTGGATTTTGATTTTAATTAATTGGGTAGGTTTAATTTTTTTTTTTTTTAAAAATCTCCTAGTAGAATGGGTTATTGAGGCCCCAAAGATTGGGCCTCTTAATATAGCCACACGCAATTCCTCAACCTTCCATATAATTCCTCAACCTACTCAGGCTACTCTTCCACTTCTCCCCCGTGTCACTGCAATTTTGCAAATATCTCCTCTCCGATCCACTTCTGAGATTGCCGGCGACTGATTCACGGTGAGTCATCCACCAAAGTGATAATTTATTCACTCTTTATCTGCGATTCATTTGTGCTCCAGATGATGCAACTAACATAAGCTGCTTAAAGAAACCAATCAGTCCCCTTTTTATTTATATAGGATTTACGGTTCCTTTGGTTGCTGAGAAATCGCAAGAAAAGAACAAGATGATCGAATTTAATTGGCTTCTTCTGTTGTTTCTAACGCTGCCTTTTTATTTTATTTCTTCCCTGCCGACGATTTCTCAGCACTACTTTATGTGAACTTATGCTTGACTGGTTATCGAAAGTATTACTAGAATGTTTGTAACTCTGTACCCCTAAAAGTTAAACCATTTTTCCTTATATATTGAATTTTTTGGTTACAGCTGAAGTGATCAGGAAAAATGGGTATCATTGAAAAGATCCGAGAAATCGAAGCCGAGATGGCTCGAACCCAAAAAAACAAAGCAACGGGTACTATTAATTGAATGCTTAGTGACTAATGAGTCTGAGATTTTTATTTGGGCATGCTTTAATGTTATGTTAGTCTGTCTTTCTCAGTTTCGTTTTGTTTAAGAACTGTTTTCCAAATCTCAGTCTTTGAGATAATCTTTTTCTTTAATATGCCTACCCTAAACGAGATTATTAATAAGATGTTTTTACTTAGTGAGTAAAATGTATTTTGGTCAATTCAATATGCAGAGTATCATCTTGGTCAGCTCAAAGCGAAGATAGCAAAGCTAAGGACGCAATTGTTGGAGCCTCCAAAGGTAGGCTAGTGGTTGGTTCCTGTTTCTAAATTCTCAAAAAAAGAAAGAGAAGAAAAGGAAACAGAAATATTTCCAAAATGCAGTATACATGTACTTTTTAGAAACTGTGATGAGAATAATTCTTGAAAACAAAACGCTTTTGAAGAAAAAAATTGTTTTATATGACAACCTGTGAAAACATCATAATTGTAATTTTTTTTTCTCTTTCAAACAGCTTTTAATAATTTTTATTTTTTTAAATGCACTCAAACAAGCCCATAGTTTCCTATGTTAACGGTTGAATCCAGATTAATTATCACATAATTCTATACTTTTGTGTTTGTTCGGGGAAGAATGCTAGCATGTGTGGCATCTTGTAATTTTAAGATTTAGTGTTTGCTACCCTTAATTCTTTTGTTTCTTTCATTGTTTAAATTTCATGTACTTTTTACGGCCTTCCCATCAGTGTAGGCTTGTTAACAAGTTCGAGGTGTGGATTTTATTGTTTTTTTGAACTATGAAACAGGGTTCTAGTGGTGGTGGAGAGGGTTTTGAGGTTACCAAGTTTGGACATGGACGTGTTGCACTAATAGGATTTCCAAGGTTTGCCATCTCATGAACTGGGCATGCATATAAATCTTTTAATAAATGTTATAAAAGTAATGTAGGACCAAATTTTTTCCTTGTGATTGTTGGCCAAAAGCTAAGTCGCCCCCCTCCCCCTTTCACGTACATGCATGCAGAACTTTCTATAAGTCACCAAATGCATGTATGCGGAAGATAGCGAACTTTTTGCTATGTTTTTGTTACTAAATGCTTCTAGTGAATCTGACAACATGGAACAGACATTGCTTTCTGAACTTATAAAAAAACAATATGTATGTCTGAAGAACTTTCTATTCCTAATATGTTTTCAGCGTGGGGAAGTCGACACTTTTAACCATGTTAACGGGCACTCATTCAGAAGCTGCTTCTTATGAGTTCACAACACTTACTTGCATTCCTGGGATTATACACTACAATGACACTAAAATTCAGTTGCTCGATCTTCCTGGTATTATTGAAGGTGCATCTGAAGGCAAGGGACGTGGGAGGCAGGTAAAATCCTTCAACTGCTTTTCATCTTGGATAATTTTGAATCATTTGTATATGCGAGTAATCTTATAAGCTACTAGAAAAGGATGTTTGATAAGCTTTGTGTGATTGTCTTTTTGTCTTAAATCAAATATAGATGACATTTTTAATGGGCACTTGATTCTTTCATTTGCAATCTCCATAATATATCTTGGTGTCATGACAATTAAATAATTTGATGACTGTTTCTCTCAGGTTATTGCTGTTGCCAAGTCTTCTGACATTGTGTTGATGGTTCTTGATGCCTCGAAAGTAAGTATCTTTCTAGCTCTAGTGATTAAGTCACCTAGCAGACTGACCTATATGGTTCAGTCGTGAAAGTTTGTCCCCAGTTGTGATATTCAAAACCATCTATTATGAACATGGGAGGAATCCATAGATGTACTGCCAGAATTTGGGGATCTACTGGTTACCCCTGGGTATTTAGTGGGTCCAAGATACCTTTTTTCCGTGTTACCTGTTCACATATATGACTCAAGCTATTTGGTACTTCTTCCTGTACTTGCACTTTCCCAGCCATTAGTTTTGCTGACTAAATACAGCCTTTTGCCATTAATTTTCTTCATAAGTTCGTTTCTTTTCTCTACATTGTGAGCTGCTATTAGTTACCCTATTTTGCACTTTTGAGTTTTGAATTATGTTATTTTGATTTTCTGTAAAAAAATAAAAATGTTTCAGAGTGAGGGACATCGGCAGATATTGACAAAGGAACTGGAAGCTGTGGGCTTGCGTCTTAACAAGAGACCTCCTCAAGTATGTTATTTTCAAGAATGTTTATGGAGTTTTTCTCTCTTACTGATAAAAGAAAAGGGTGTTTATGGAATATCAACATTCTCAAGAGTTTTTGTTTGAAGCTTTTCACCTGCATTGATTCTTCTCTTTGATTTGTTTGTCCATCTACTGGAACCTTGGCTGGTTTTATAAATTTGTTTTATTGGCAGATATACTTCAAAAAGAAAAAAACTGGAGGTATTTCATTCAACAGCACTCTTCCCTTAACTCATGTGGATGAAAAGCTTTGTTATCAAATTTTGCACGAATACAAAATCCACAATGCAGAGGTACTCATTTTGAACTTGGATCAATTATGTTCATGCTTTTGCACCATCAATGGTGTTAAAAATGATTTTTAGGAGAATTTTATTGCTTAATTGAGTAACTGCTTTAGTGTGGAGTACCTAATTTCACCTTGCCATTTACTTTGTCTTCAACTCAACTGCAAAATATCGTTTCCCTTGTATGAAAACTTGTTATTTATTTCTAATCTTGGGGGGAAAAAAGAGAGGAGAAATTATTGTTCACATTGTCGATGAGAATTACTTCAAACAAGGAAGTAGCAATTGATACTTCGCATATAACTTCCTCTCCTGATTTCCTGCTTGCATCTTTTATTGTTATCTCAGCATGTTTAATTATGAGTTAGTCTACGTATAATGGGGACTGCTCACGCAAACTCATAGTTAGTTATCTTTAAAAACTTTTTAAAACTACAATGATATACTTTTCAAAATGATACTTTTTCCCCTTTTGCCTCCATACATCAATGGGTCTGCACACGCAATCCCCCACTCGGGACTAATAGAATTTCTCTTAAATTACACAAGAAAGTTTGTCTGATTCACACTTGTCAGGTTTTGTCTAAAGACCGGTTTTGAACTATTCATGCTTGGATCCCACATAACTCATATGCACATATGTAAGTAGAAATAAGTAAACAAGGAAGGAAAAATTGCAATAATGTAGAAAGAAGAAGATAAGGGTCTTGGTTCTAAACCTCATAGAGGAAGACTGGATTGTACTTATCAAACAAAGAAAAAAGGAGGAAGACTGGATTGTGAACTAGTTAGCAGGTGGGGGTTACCGGATACAAAGTTGTTTACATGTCTAGCTTAGTCTGATCTTCTTGTGTTTAGAATGATTGTTTCTCTTGCATATTACTTTCTATCCACCAAGTCTCCACACCTTAAAGTTGTGAGTTCTTCACTGATTTTGTTGCAGTTGCTATTTCGTGAGGATGCCACAGTGGATGATCTTATAGATGTCATTGAGGGAAACCGTAAATACATGAAGTGTATATATGTTTACAACAAGATAGACGTCATCGGTATTGATGATGTTGACAAATTAGCCCGGCAACCTAATTCTGTTGTCATTAGTTGCAATTTGAAGGTAGGTTTTACGCTTTTAATATATGCTAAGTTTTGAGTGGTTTAAAGTAAGGAACTTTGGAGCAATCATATCAATTCCTAATACCAGCAGCAGTGATATTGAGTGGATGAGTGGATTTTCTCCTTGCAAATTGTTTTTTTGTTCCCATGTTGTTACCTGCAAAACACATGTTACCCCTCATCTAGTGCACACCCAAACGAATAATATAAGGCCCTAGTTAGTTTTTGCATTATATTACATATTGGTTTCCATTTTAGGTGAATGGTTTAATAACCAATATGGCTCATCTAACTGCTTATGCAGCTCAACTTCGACAGACTACTTGCAAAAATGTGGGATGAAATGGGGCTTGTAAGAGTTTACACGAAGCCACAAGGCCAGCAACCTGATTTTGGAGATCCTGTTGTTCTTTCTGCTGTATGTTGCGCCCTCCCTCTGTTCAGATCTCTCTTAATAGGTGGATTTATCTATGTATTGGAGTTTCTTGTTTTTCATCCTTTTTTTAATTCATCACTCTTGGTATGTGATTTCAGGATAGAGGTGGCTGCAGTGTTGAAGACTTTTGTAACCACATACACAGAAGTTTGGTTAAGGATGTGAAGTATGTGCTAGCTTGGGGTACAAGTGCAAGGCACTACCCACAGCATTGTGGCCTTAGTCATGTTCTTCAAGATGAGGATGTAGTTCAGATTGTTAAGAAAAAGGTATGTAAAGCTATTTCTTTTGTTTGGCAGTCTGATGGGGAGGTATATTTACTTGCAAACTCTTCATGACTGCTTTACATTGAACTTGGACCCGACATTCTTTAATAAATACTGCTCACAAAGTTTTCATGATTTTTCTTGTTTACACCATTATCTCACTACGATGAGGTGACATTGCCCATCAATGAATTATTTAAAAAAAGAATTAAGAGATTATTCGAGGGTGATGGAAACTGTCACATTACAAAGAGAGATGAAAGTGGGATAAAATTTTAGCATATAGCATTACTCGGTTTGTTTTAAATAAAGAAACTAACCATTTGTGATTTGCATTAACCAGGAAAAGGAAGAGGGAGGAAGAGGTCGGTTTAAGTCACATTCTACAGCGCCTGCTCGGATATCTGATAGGGAGAAAAAAGCTCCATTGAAGACATAATTACATTGACGGCATGGAAGATATATTTTTGAGGTGTTTATGAAGTTCTCAAATCTGTACGTCAGACCATTCTCAGCTGGTTATAATGACAAGCTTAGTCTAGCAGATTTTGTATCCATTTAAGGTTTTTATTGGATCTTCAAAACGAGGGTAAGGAAATGAGAATCTTGAGTTGAAAAAAAAAAAAAGGAAGTCTATTTTAGAATTTGATTTTTTAGATCCTATGGGCGAAAAACCGGCTGCATTCACCCTCGTGGTGAGAATCTGAATAGATTTATAAGTTTATACCTGATGCTAGCCCCTACGATGAAATTATTGTGTTGGGTGAGGTTTACAACTGTTCGACTACAGCCGAGTTTAATGGCACCTTTCTCATCTATGCAACATTGATATGCCCATCGAAATTCCCAGTATTTTATTTTATTTTTTCCTTTTTTAGAGTCGTAATTCCTAATTGTTGCCAATGCCACGTATTGTGCATAAAAACGTTTTTATTTTTATATTGTTTTGGATGTATATTTTGCACCACAATACAAACATCGTAACTCGAGACTGGCTGTTGAAGTCGTGCTTTGGACGGACTCAATTGTGGCACTCTCTATTTGATTTTCTCCATCGTTCTTTTTATCAGTTAATTTTTGTATTGAAAATGGATATATAATTCCATTTAATTATCTATCGTCATTGAAGAGCTGATCTCAACTAAAACACGTGCTACATTAGAACACGATTTAGTTGGTTCGAATTGTTGAGGTCGGTATAATTTGTAAGAGCTCAAAATTATATTCTGTTATCATCTGTTGGGGTTTTGCCGTTTTAAGTTTTTCTGATCCGCACACCCCTTGTCACAGCGTCGATTATAAGGAGATCCAACATATTGGCAATGGCAACATGAGGAAACAGGTTTTGAAAATGACCTTGCCTTTTTTTCATGAATGATAGATTGTGCAGTGTTTTAGACAAATTCTGAAGGGCTCCCATATAATTTCTTCATCCTAATGACATGTTCCCACTTAAAGACAAACTACCATCACTACAGTATGCCCATGATTAATGCAAAAGAAAACCTAAGAGGCAAATCACTTGGTAAAGACACTTCACAGGTTCCATTATATTAATACCGTAAGTTTGCAGGAAGTTTCTAAATCCAGCTACACCCAGGAAATTTTCTCATTTCTTTTTCCTTCATCATCTGCCTCAGTCTCTCTGCATCATCCCATTTATTCATTGATGCATAAGTATTTGCCAAAAGCACATAATTTCCCGAATTGCCGCGCTCTATTTCGAACAGATGCCTGGCTGCAATCTCACCCAATTCAGCATTACCATGAACCTTACAAGCTGATAATAATGCACCCCAAATCGTTGCATCCGCATTACCTACACTGTCCATTATAAGATTATATGCCTTTTCAAGTTCCCCGGCCCTTCCGAGGAGGTCAATGATGCAAGCATAGTGCTCATTTAATGGCTCAATGGAATACACTTCAGTCATCAGCTTAAAATACTTGCACCCTTCTTCAATTAGTCCTGCATGGCTACATGTATTGAGTACACTAATAAATGTGACCTGATTTGGCTTTATTCCTTCTTTCTGCATCTCTGAGAAAACATCCAAAGCTTCTTGGGCCTTCCCATGGTCAGCAAGGGCTGTGAGCAATGCACTGTAAGATATCACATCTCTGTCGCTCATTCTGTTAAATTCATCCCTTGCTTTGTCTATCCTTCCAAATTTTGAATACATGTGGATGAATGCATTGGATACAAAGAGTGTCCGATCTGCGATTATTCAACAGATGAGAAAAAAAAAAAACAATCGTTCACAAACAAATAACAATATGTGAATTTGAAATTCATAAAGACAGCAGAATCATCAAAATATGACTTACTGCAGCACCCTTCCTCCATATGCTTGGCTAACATGTTCGCCATTTCAATGTCGCTTAATTGCGTACACGCTGAGATAGCCCCCACCATCGCCACCTCATTGATCTTTATATTCTCTTCCTTCATCTTCCTATACATCTCAATGGCTTCTGCAGCATATCCATTCTGTGCATAACAAGCCACCATTGCTGCCCAACATGACACACTTGGCACCGTTATCTCGTCAAACATTTTTTGGGACTCGACTACATTGCCGCATTTCCCATAGCCAGCTATCATTGCAACCGATGCAACCGGATTTTTCTCTTGCATGCTATCATACAGTTTCCTGGCTGCTTTCATGTCACCATAATTTGCGTACCCAGCCACCATTGTGGTCCAAGAAACCTCATTGTGTTGCCCCATATTATCAAACAACAACCGAGCCTCATCCATCATACCCACCTTCGTATACCCACATATCATGGCCGTCCAAGTCACAACATCTTTCTCATCCATTCTATCGAACAGATCCCGCGCGCACGATATGAACCCACTTTTCGCATACACATCGAGAAGTGCAGTTTGTACGAACTTGTTTCCCAAGAAACCCGATCGCAAAACTCTAGCATGGATCTGTTTTCCTGCAGAGATTGCCGGGATGCGAGCGGCAGCATTGAGCACCGAAGAGAAGGTGAACCCAGTTGGAGAGATACCCACCCGGTGCATTCTAGCATAAATAGAGAGGGATCGGCTAAAATGATCGTGGAAGACATGGGAGCGAATGAGGGAGGTCCAAAGGAACTGGCTTTTACAGTGGGGTATTTGGTCGAACAGGAGGCGTGCGTAGCTGAGGTTGTCACCGGGAAACTGGAGGAGTTGGATGAGAAACCTAGTTAAGAGGTGGTTGTAAGGATGGGTCTTGATTAGGGTTTTGAGGAAGACGGTGTGGGTTTGTTTCAGTTGGCTAACGGTTTTGCTCGCGTGGATGAAGTGGGTGATGAATCCTGGACTGTCGTAATAATATGAGCGGAGGTTTGCAGAACGAGTGGGTAACATGAACTTCAATCAATGTCTCTAGGGAGTCCGACCGGACATCACAACGTATTCAGAGGTTCTTGTTTTCCCGGTCGTCGTCTTCTCTCATGAACGTACATGTGTTTAGTTTAGTTTGACGCATGTCTTTTAATTTTCTCAACTCCAGTCTTTTAATAACATGTGTTTAGTTTAGTTTAGTTTGACGCATATGAACAGTAAAAATAGGAGTGTTCATCCGGATCCGAATTTTTTCCGGATCCAATTTGAAATCCAGAAATCCGAAATATCCAAGCGAATAACCGTCCGGATTGCTAAACTTAAATCCGGGCGGTTACTAAACTTAAAATAACCGCTCATTCCGGTTACGGATTCGAATTTAAATCCGGTTATCCATAACCGGATGTTTAAATAACCCTGAATCAGAATCACTTCAACACCCCCAGACTGCGTTCTCTCTCGTCTCTCCATCTCCTAATCTTAGGTTCTCAAATCGATGAAACCCTAGCCGTTATCGCCGTCCGTCGTTCACCGTTTATCGTTCGCTGTTCTCTCTCACCATCTTTGCCTACGGTAGATTCTTCTCTCTCGATCTGTTTGATTTGCATAGTGACAGTGTTTGAATGTTTGATTTATGATTTATTTTTTGAGTTCGTGCTACGACTGTAGTTTCTTGGTTCTTGCAGTTTTATGATCTATTAATTGCTTTCGGTGGTTGTTTATGTGGAACTCGGTGCGGTCTGGGTCAATGTTTATTAATTTTTTGGTCTGGATCAGTCCTTGGGAAGTATTAATTACCACCTGTAGAGGCTTAACAAAGAAATGAAGTAGTTTGGGGCTTTTAGAGAAGTATGTTTGACTCGAGCTTATTCTTCAGGTTCAGATTTGCATACGTTTAGCAGGTGAAGGAACTATTTTGTTTATTGAACCATGAGAGTGTCTATCATTTCTCGATTCGACTTGGACGATATTTTGCCAGTGAAAACATCAAACATTATTTGAACAAACATTTTGTCGTGATGGGCATTTCAGTAATGTCCTATCTTTCTTTGATTTGGGTTTATCTGCAATTTACCCTTCTGTATTAGGTTACTTCTCTCGTCTTCATCTTCTGGGTCTTGGTCACTCAAAATCTCAGATACATATATTGATATATCTACTGAGTAGGAACAAATTGAGAGATAGCAAGAAACTAGAAGTAGATGGGTTTTGGGTTTATTATATTTCTTCACTTTCTCCTTTAACTTTTAGCTCTATTTATTTTATTTTTGTCTTGTTTCACTTCTTGTGTTTGCGTTTTTGTTTAATGGCAGCTTTAAATGTTTTCAAATACTTGTGCATACTTGTTTGTTTCCACCATTTATTGAATACATCTAATTTTATTATATTTGTTTCTCTTCTTCTTATATTTAAGACAGATGGAGGGAGTTTCAGTGGTATTATTGGGGGTTTTGTTTGCTTGTGGAAAGAAGAAAGTGAAAAATAAGGATTTTTTACCCTTTTTGAAAGTTGGTATTGTTATAAGTTGGTATTGTTTTGAAGGGTCTCATAATTTGTGGCATGTGAGGAGCATAGAAGTGTTCGACATGTAAATGGAAGCTGGTCACATGCTATTTTCATATGATCTTTCTACTTTCTGACTTATTCTTTAGCAAGCACCAATTTGTCTTTGGCTCATGTCTTAAAATGTGATAAAAAACCTGTTTCTGACAATTTTTGTTAGGCCCATCTTTTCCACATTCTGTTATCAATGTTGGACATGGGAAAAACAGTTGAGAATCGAATCTATTCCTCCTTGTGCTTCTCCAGAACATTTGGGCTATGTATTGCAGTTCTTGTTCACATTCCATGTTAGTTTTGGGTTGTCTCATTTCCTTCTTAGCATTCCAATTTTGGTTCTATCAACCATGCTCATTGTCACATTCAAGAAGAAAATGGTGATTTTGGATGATAATCCAGTGCAAGATGAGGATCTCGTCTGTGACCAAAAAATCCTGCATGGAAAAGAATTTGGAGACACACTTCATGAGCCATTACTAGAAAATGGTCTGATGCATTGTGATGTATTATTTTTATTTTTTTTATAAAAAATTTTTGAAGTGTTTAAATCATTTTTGAAGTGTTTCTGGACAATTCTTAGATGATATCAGATTTTAAATAAATAAATAAATAAAAGTGCAATAAAACATTTTTTAATTTTAAGTCTTATTTAAAAAAAAACAAAGTAAAATGCAGTTATGATCCGGATTGTAAGGTAGAAATGCAAAAAACCGGTTATCCGGTTATAATCCAGGTACCCGGGTATTCGTCCGGACTAAACCCGGATTTAATCCGGGTGGATAACCACCCGGTTTTGAGTATCCGGATCTGGATCCGGTTATGGCCAGATATCTGGATCCGGATCCGGATCCGGATGCACACCCCTAAAAAATATAGTTCTGAGTACGTGCACAAGATTATTTTACTTGCACCCAAACACCACTTTTAATATAAAAATATAATTAGTTTATAGTCATAGACATTGACTCTTAGGTTTCGCTCGAATAATCAACGTATTTCATATTATTTTATTTTAAAATAAAATAAAATAAAAAATTTAATTTTTTAAATTAATAATAATATTAAAAATAATATTTTAATCAACTTTCAATTTTTATATCAATTCATTAGGCACTTTAATGATATCGGCTAGAGTCACTTTATAAATATGTTATATACGTGGATATTTGCTAGCGAGTGTGTAAGACAACACATCCACACTGATTTGACAATTTTATTTACAATATATATAATTTTAATTTTTTCTTACAAAATAACTTATTTCATATAAATTAAGTTGATTCAAGTGATATCAGTAATGAAATGACGACTGCTTGCACGAATGCTTCATGACAAGTACAAAGAAACGGGAATGAGGACCAACGTTTCAGAAACATTACACGAGTAATTATCGTGAGCGTTAGATCCAAAAATATCCCAAGTAGGAGGTTTTATTTGCTGAGAAATAAAAAATAAAAAATAAAAAAAAAGTAGGAGGTTTTATAAAGGAATGCTATTAGTGCGAGAGGATCTCGTCGTCATAAGCTCATTCTTCTGATGCTTTTGTTCTTCACATTCATCAACAAACTGGTAAATATCTCCCCGCTTTTGCTTCTCAAGTGGAAGGCTTTTCCTGCATATATATATATATATCCATAACCTTGTTAAAAATAAAATAAAAAATTGGATCTGAGTTTAAAGTTTCAGCATATAAAGTATAGTGAGTAATGCTAATTGCTATACATCACTCTGCTATTTTATTTTTATCATACTAAATAAGATGTGATGTATTCATAAATTATTATTTAATAATGATAAATATATCACATCTTATTTAATAAAATGAAAGTAAGATAACAATGTAGTTTATAGAATTTTCCATTGCGAGCATACCACCTTTGGAGTTCAATGTTGGAATAATCAATCTCAGCAACTATAACATTCTCTTCATGCCCCGACGTAGCAATTATCTCACCAGACTGCATTTGAACAGGAATAAACTAAACCAATTTCTACACAGTAAACCTTTCATGCATGTGATTAATTTAGGTTCGGTCTGGATTGGGAGATAATTCATCATTACACTTTCTCAAAATTTCGTACAAAATATAATAAATTATTCAACTTTTTCAAATTTAAATTCAACTTTTTCAAATTTCAAAATAATAATAATATTAAAAAATAATATTTCAATAATATTTTATTTAATTTATAAAATTCATCTCAACTTATCTCCCAATTTAAACCGGACCTTACCTTACCATCCTCATTATTCATAAAAAAGTAGAAATTTGAGTCTAAACTTTGATACCGGTCCAACAAGGGTAGAGTGGCCCCATATTGCATAGCCACCACAAGAATCTCTGGAGGGTGAGCAAGTTGCGACATATAACTACAACAAAACAAAAAAACAGAGCTCACCATTTAAGTGGAAATTGCATGCAATCTATAAAGAGAATTTTGATGAGATATGAATTTTTTAGTACGTACCTGATTATCTGCTGCCCTGAGATTTGGATATAATTTGATTGTAAAGAGAGAGAAGTAATGCTGGTTGTTAGATACCTAATTCAGAGAGCAAAACAAAAACTAAAACTTGCTATATATTCTTTACCTGCTTCTTTGCATCAATTCCCACAACAATTCACCAGTGCTGATGTTAAACGCCCCGGGATAGCATATAATATGAGCACCTGCATGCCATTTATACCAACCGCCACTTTATTGTGTATATATATATATATATCACATTCTGCATATAATTCAACAGAAGGATTACCTTTTGCTGCATAGAGCATGGCAAGTTCGGGGAAGCGTATATCATGACAAATTCCTACTCCAACACAACCAGCATCTACATTGAATAATTGCTTTATCAGAGACTCTCTATTCCGAAAGATTGATCATCATCCAGCCCAACTGAATGATAGATTTGTAAAGTTTTACAATATTTTATATCAAATTTTGTTACATCATAAACTCTCATGCTGTGTATCGACTTTCAAGATCTCTTAGCATGGCACCTAATCCCTATTTACTAAGCCACTTCCCCTTGGGGTGGTGGGTAGGCAGGGAAGTTGTAGAGTCAATCCTCCCAGAAGTGTTGATGACATGCATCCATGGTGTATGAACTGTTATTTGAGGTTTGTGTTATGATCATGAGGGTTAAAAATTTAACCAAATTAGTATCTAACATTATTAGGACTTTTGGATCAATGCTTGAGTTTTTAACAATTGGTATCAAAGCAGGAACCACATCATGAGTCAAGTCATGGTGGGGGACAACCTATAGGTCTTTAACAGTTTGAGTCCAGATGTCTACCTGTGTCCACGATGGTAGGCTTATCTCCTGCAGTGAAGATGTCAGATTCCTTGAATGTTATATCTCCCGGAATGTCAATATCAAACAGATGCATCTGCAAAGAGCGTAATATTAATATACTTTCTTCTTCAAGAATTTTGAATGTGATTGAAGAATTTCAATGTATGAAACATGTGCTCTTCTTTATTATTTCAATTCAATTAGATGTCTAAAGTGCTCACTTTCCTATGCTTTGCCCTCAGCTTTCCATCAGGTCCAAACACACAACTAGTATTATACAATCGACCATTACTCCATTCAGGAACAGACCCACCAACAATCGTGATTCCATGGCAAAAAGCAGCTTCGGATAACAAAGAAAATGTTGGGGATGCATCCTCATTGTCAAAGTCCTCAGCGAATTTGGCAAAGAAATCTTTGGAGCACGGACAATTCCACATTTCCTTTATAGCGAAGAAGCAAATCAATATTTTAACAAATACATTTTTCAAACTACATTTCTATTGGCTAAAACACATGAATAGTAAGTCAACTCACAGGTAAAACAATAATCCTTGCGCCACTTTCTGCAGCAATTTTAATCATATTGCGAGCACGAACCAGATTCTGGTTCTTCTCCGATCTTACAGACAACTGGCAAAGGGCGATCTTAATCTGTTCACAACATGGTAACCCTAATTTACTTCACTCTGAAACTAAACCAAGGAGCTGGGACAACAAAATATAGGGCAACCAAACCTTTGCACTTCTGGGTAGCTCCAATTGTTCTGAAGCAGAAAGCATGGTAAGCTTTGGGAGTTTTGATTCAGAAGCCATTTCAGTGATCTCACTCTACTAACCTTGGTGAAAGCAAGATTACTGCCCATGATTCTCTAAGTTTTGTGTTTGTCACTATTGTCAACGAGGCTGTATATGGAATTTCCCATCGGTACGCATGAGGTATGCCGTAAGCCTTGGGGTTATCCACCTGTCGTTTACACGTGTCCTCTGTAGTATCTGAGTTCTTTTTGGTTCATAACTGGTCTTGCAATTATAGATTGAGTTTATAACATTTATTATTATTATTATATTATTATTATTATTATCTGGTCTTTAAAATTCATGAAAGGATTTAGAAAATTAGAAAGCCCATTCAGGAATCAAGCCGATATCATATCTTGAAGAAGTTTATTGGCAGTTGCATAAATTGTCACTCAGAAGTGAGACATTTAACTTAGGGAAGAGATTTGGGCATTCAAAACGACATGACCAAGGAGAGAGAAAACAATTTCTTATTGCAGTCTTGAGTAGAGGATTATATTACAGTCTCATTGATAATAATTAAAAAAAAAAGGATAAAAGAAGAAATAACATTATTTTAAAAATTATATAATTATAATTTCAAAACTTTTTTATATTAGACTTGTATTACAATCTCCAAAATGAAGACTGTATTTAGCATTGCTCAAAAGAGAACGTCTTACTTAAACCATACATACATATTTATATCATTCTCTCACTGTGTCAGTTTCAACTCGTGAATGGATCCTCTATCAATTTACAGTAGATGAAAGTTCTTAAGAATGATTTTCGTACTCTAGGCCAAAGCTCACAGACCAAGACAATTTTTCCCTAAAAAAAGATCATATCCTCGCACAAATTGATAAAACGAATGCCTGACTAGTCTTCAACATGTCTCAACTTCCAGACACTGAAACTCTGGGTGCCTCCGGCCATTTCCACACTGTCAACAAACCCATCCGATCCCCAGTGAAAAAGAGGCCCCCAGGACCTATTTGAACTGTTCCGACTTCTTCTTTTGCAAAGAGTCTGCCCCTGTCAACGAATCTAAAACAACGGATATTAGTTGAAGCCAGGAGGGGAGGGGAGGGGAGGGAGGACATTGTTCCAAGGGAAATGCGTACTCACGATGGCAATTCATATAGGTGCACAGAATTGTCGGCACAGGAGCAATACATTATCGGTTTGTCATCTGTATCAGCCATCCCATTAAGTGCAAGAACGCTCTGTAATACACAAAATCATGTCAACCAATTTGGTCTGTGAAGTTAGCCTAAGAACAGTGTATCTATACAGGTACTGCAACTTAAGGCTTCAAACTCGACATTTTATTGAACTTCTGACGTAAGGAAACAATCATCATTACTGGACCCAATAATGGAATCTCAAATATTCAACTACATACTATGTTTTGCTAATAACAATATTAATTCAGATATACTTATTGGGGGCGATGAGGCCCCCAGAGTTTCCTTCTCTGTATTTTCTTTCTGGAAAATTTGGAGGCACAAATGGTCTCAACCTTATCCTTAGAGGATAAACAAGGTTAAGGACTAAGGTGGGCATCTCATAGGATCCTGAAAGTTAAATTTCCTCCCCTTTCCATAATGCGATCAGAGAGCAGGTAAGTAATAAAGTTTTTTTAATCAAAGAATTTTAATGATGAGATAAGCAGGCATGGCCCAAGTACACAGGACATACACAAGAGCAACACCTAAGAGTAATAAAGTTATTCAAAGGATGTGACATGTTAAAAGCAAAATTCTGGAAAAATTAATCAGAGCCAACAAAGGTTCATTCTCTACATAAATAAATAAATAAAATTGACTTCTAAAGTACCAACAGCAGCATTGAAGGTAAAAAACTTTTTTTTTTAAGTAATCAAAGTAATTCCTAAATAAATGAGAAGACAAGCGGAACGCCTAACTAGAAATATAAAAAAAAAAACACATCATGCAACTCAGCCCATTAAAATATATAGAAGCTGCCCAATGGAGCAGAGTTATTGAAGGTGAAAAACTGAGGCTTCCCAATAAAGATTCCATGGCCTGACTGATTATGAGAAAATGAATTTAGGCCACTAATATATTTCTTCATAATAGAAAAGTTGGCAGTTAGTCAATGAAGGTGCATATGAGAGAGCATGAGTGTTTTTTTATTAATGAATAAGAGAGCCGAATATGTATCCATATCCTAGAGCAGCAGAGCCGAAAAAGTGAAGCACACAAAGAACTAAAATAATTATGATCATAGAGCATACATGTTCTTCATTGTGTGTGTAGACAACTTCCAAGCTGCCTTCTTCAGTAGCAGCCCAAACCTTTACCGTGCAGTCCAATGAAGAAGAAAACAAATATTGGTCCCAGCAAAGAAACGACGTTACAACATCATTATGGCCGTTCAGTGTCATGATACACTGTAAAGTCTCATGATCCCAAACCTGCAACAAAAAAGAACAAAGAAGAGAAAAAGTGATTCTTTTTTTTCTTCATAAAAAAAATATATATATATATGACCCGTGCGCACACAGAAGAAAAAAAGTTATAAAATGCATAGTCAAGCAATTATAACTGTCTCAACATCTGGCAATACATTCTGGCTTGCAAAGGACTCTTTTAGATGCTAAAACTTAATTGATCAAATAACCTTAAAAAAAAAAGTAACAGAATCATGCAGTCAAACATGTCTAAGAAACAAAATGGCGGGGCTGCTTGCAAAAGAAAATGGGGGAGAACATACCACATTGGTTCTATGCAAGACTTATTTTTCTAATAAAAAATCAGTTTACACCACCAAATAAGGATCCAACCAGTGTTTCCAACACATAGGCCTCATAAAACTTGTACAGTTTGCAATCCACGCAATAGAAGTTAATATAACAGAAAATATCAATGAATCCTAACCAATAATGGCTTGTTTTCTAAAATCACTACTTACAACAAAGAAGATTTAACAGCAAAAGGTTGTAAGCCACACACTTACCCTTATTGTATGGTCCAGAGATCCAGAGTACAGGCTCTTGCCTCCAACAACTAAAGATGTTACGCCAAGTGTGTGGCCTTTAAGGGTATCAGCCAATTGAAGAGTAAGATTGGCTTCATAACTACCTTTCCATGTATAAATAAGGCCGTCCTTCAGATAAACATGGTAAGACTATGAGCATCATGCAGAAGAATAATGCAAAAAGCAAGTAGACATAAACATTGATGAAATAGCATATGGATCCCACTTGAAATATCAAATTATTTTCAATTTCGCAAGAGATACTTGGGCTTTGCCTATTATAATGAATAAAACTTCTTGATTACAGATAAAAAAAAATCACGAGATAAGTTCATTCTCAAACAGCTAAAAAAATTTATGAGAAAAACCCTAAACAGCATTGCCCACGTTAGACCAGTTGAAAGAACAAAGCTAGTTATGGAGCCCAAGAATTTTAAACTGTTAGCAAAGAAGTTTACCTCTGCTCCTGCAAAAAGCAAATCCTTAACAACTGCCAAGGCATTGACTTGTCCAGTAGGTCCATTGAGACAGCATCCAGTAGCTGAATCAGTATTCCAGACCTGCAATACCCCAAAATGCCAAATCTAGCTCACATCTCAAACCAAGCAAACCAATATTAAATGACAGCAATAAGAATTTTTATTTTTTTGATAGGTAGCAATAAGAAAATGAGAAAATAGAAACATAATTCAGAATGGTACTTACCTTTACAACATTTAACATACCAACAAAGACCCATGGACCCTCACAAATAATAGACCGAACTTCGCCACCAAGGTTAATCACACTAGCACATTGACCAGAATGGCAGTCCCAAAGCCGAACAGTTCCATCACTACTACCTGAATAAAGCTTGTTGCTTCTTTCAGGAAGCACAATCCCAGTGACAGCCTGTTAAAAAGGACACATATAAAAGGATTCGCAAGATCAATAAATATATATATAACAAAATACATGCATATCACACAACTTATTGTAAAATAAAGTAAAACTTGCATGACTTGACTTTCATACTCCTGACAGAATCTCCCTTGGTTTATTGTCTGAGTTGGTCCATATCAAAGGAAGACACAAACCTTCAAGAGTTTAGATTGGGACAGGGAAAGAGTTTCACAGGGCAAAAAACTTGCTTTTTCTACGATGAATTTTCTATAAACCATCATTCTCTATACTGAAAATTTCATAGATTTTTATTAATAAAAATTTTATTAATAGAAAAAGGCGAAAACCAGGTACACAAGTAGTATACATGAGAAACACCTAGCTAGGGTTTACAATCAAAAGAAAAAGGTCATGAAAATTTTAGACCGTTACAAACAATAGTTCCTGCCCATAAAAGCAGAAAATTTCATAGAATATATCACGCAATGTATATAGAACCCTCATCTTCCAAGCGGGGAAAGACGCTGCAACATGTCTATTTCATTTTATTTGAATGATGAAACAATTATACAAAGCCAAGCCTCACTTGACATGGCTGAGTTAAGTTCATACTCAATCAAATTCCAGATTCCGAAAATTTATCCTAACACGTACCTTCTCGTGCCCTTGACGCTGCAACATGTCTATTTCATTTTATTTGAATGATGAAACAATTAAACAAAGCCAAGCCTCACTTGACATGGCTGAGTGAAGTTCATACTCAATCAAATTCCAGATTCCGAAAATTTATCCTAATACGTACCTTCTCATGCCCTTGGAGCTTTGCCAACATCATAAATCCATCGCCACGAAACCAAGAGTGCAGGTTATGACACTGATCGCCATATATACAGTTACCCTGTACCCAGAACTGACAGACCCTTTCCAAGGGCTTCTTTGGATCAATTTGCGAAGACTTTTCAACAACAGGTTTTGATAAGGACTTCACAACAACATTTCCCAAAGACTTCTCAGAAACATCTTTGGGAGACTCTTTATGAACATTTTCTGAAGATTTTTTAATAACCTTCTCCGGGGATTTCCTAGGAACACTTTTAGTGGATTTCTTATGAAGATTTTCTGGTAACATCTCAGCAACATTACTGCCTAAGACCTTTCCTCCATTCCTCAAAACCAGTGTATGCTTGGATGTCTGGTAGTAATGCCTCTTCCTCGGATGATCTGCAGGTAATGCATGGGATTGCTTTGCAAAACTGGGACTGGTGGTTTCGTGCGGCATTTCACCATGAGCAAACCGACATGGGTTTCTGTGGCATCTACCTTTAAGCCAAAAGATGCACATACTGTTGCTGTTTGAAGGAACTCCATGGAGTTTGTAAAAACCCGATCTTTCCATTGTCTCCGAATCTCTCCTAGTAGTCTTAATCACCATACTATAAACAAAAACAGGAAAAAAAAAATTGAAACAAGCAATCCATGGGGAGCAGCCAAAATCAAATGACTACCTTCAACCAAGATCCAAATCAGAAACCCCAAATCTTTAAAATCCCAGATAACCGCATACTCTGTTCTAACAATTCCAAAAAATTGGAATTTCTTGAATAGCATGAACACGAGCATCGACCAAAATCATAAATAAAGCCAAAAAACCCATGACTAAGATTAAAAAACCTTGATCACTGATTCCCTGAATTTACAATCCCACCGATGCCACCGATGCTCGACCAAAAGCACATAAAATCAGATAACCCTTAACAAAGATCAACAACGATCAACCAACGATCCCATCATTTGTAAATCCAAATTACCCGCTAATTCTTGAGTGAATCCTAGATATGTCCTTGAAAAATTGAAAAAGAACACCCCAGGAATCTGGAATTCCATCATTGCCCGAGCATCAAATCATGATCGGATTTGGATAGTCGCGATCGGTGAAAGGACCACAATATTCCGATCCTCAAACCCCTGATTGAATATACGCGAAATTCTAGAACCTAATCGCCGATCCATCGGCCAACCCAGCACATAATGTCGAAATTGAGCCGAAAAGATAAGCCCTAGAAATCCACCCCCAGCAACAACCAATGATCTTGGATTCAATCACCATCATGGTCATACCACACTCGGTGCGACAATAGCTTGTTGAAGACGACGACGACTTAAAGGTCTAACAGCTAAAAGAAACTCGAGAAAGAAACAAACCTGAGAGAGCGAAACAATCCCGATAGGATCGGAGTAGTGATGTGGCCGCCGGTAGTGGCAACTTTATAGGCAGGTCGTCCTCCAAGTTCACCACGAAGGAGAATGAATAGAAAAGTCGCCGCTTGTAATACGTCGTCGGTGAATTATATAGTAGCTCTATAAGGGTCGGTTTCAGATATAGGATGTTGAAACTCGACTCTCAACCCATCTCATTTATCTCAACATCTCATTTATCAAACAAAAATATTTTTGCTTTTAAATCTTCAAAATTTTAATTTTTTTTATTTAATCATTATGATTTTTTTCAAATTTCGAACAAAACACAAAAAAAAAATCAACAAGTCAAGACGCAAAAACAACATATTTTAATATCAATATCATTTCATATACTACTTTAAAATAATCTATATATATTAAGTTCTAAAATAATATTTTATATACAAATAAATTATTTATAAATGATAAAGCCTCATCTAAATTGAGATTTGAAAATAGCAAAAAATTAAATAAAAAATAGATAATAAGCCAAAATTTGTTAATGCCAAAATCAATATATTGGCCGATGTCAGCTGAAATTGAAAATATTAACAAGATAGGGTCATCCTCTGTATTGGCTACTTGGTCGATAAGGCGTATTTCGACTATACCGACCGATACGAAACGATATTGAAAATTATATATCAAATTTTAAAATAAATATAATATTAAAACATAATATTTTAACAATATTTTAACTTTATAATTTTTTTATTCAACAATTTTCTCTCTTCTTAATCAAAACCCCATAAAATATTAATTTAGTGAGTAATTTTTATTTTTGAATAATTTTTTCTATGATCTTGTTAAATTGAGGTACATAATTTATAATGAGGCCTCATTTTAAATTATTGTATTATATATAAAGTAAACATTTTTTAATTAAATATTTTAAATAAAGTCTCATTTTTTAAAATCTTTAAAAGATATTTAATAAACAATTTATTTATATTTTATTATAGTTAAAAATGACTCACTTAAATTTTACTTTACACCTCAAATTGTATTAAGCCACCCTTGAACTTGGATAATATATTTAAGAACATGATCATTAAGTTGTATAAAGAAATAGATTGATATTTTTCTCTTTCATTTTACCAGATGATTTAAAAGAAAAAATTTAAAACAAAATTATACAAATAAAATAAAAGTATTGAATAGAATGTCCTTTTCTTAAGTTAGTTTTATATTTCCATTTTCAGTTGACTTGTTTTCTATAAAATATACATTATGAATACATGTTTTGTAAGTTTTGAATTTTTCATGACGTGTTGGGCAAAATAAATCCAATTCAAAGTCTCAGTCATTTATCTGAGAGCGAGGTTTTGGCAAGAGCACCCGCATTAGGGCATTCAATGCTCCCAATGCCTAAAATATAGGGGGTTGGAGTTTTACCTCAAAACACCTGCATTGGCAAGAGCACTTGGATGAGATGGGAAACAGTAGCTTTTCCATAATCTTCACTTAATCTTTGAGAAAGCAGCTGCCTTTTTCCCCCTAATCATTGGGGGAGCCTCAAATACTTTTCGTATTGCTGGATATCACTTCCTCCCCAAAACATTCGGATTTCTTCCTGCTCTTGTTCAATAACATTTTTGCTGAACACCATACTTGTCTTGCCCATATTAAGTTGTTGTCCTGGAGCCAATTCGTACCTTCTCAACATCTCTTGTAGCTATATATTAATATGTCTATTAGCTTTGCAACATATTACACTGTCATCTGCAAATAATAAATTATTAATCAAATGAGCCTCATGACAAATTCTAATCCCAAGTAACACAAAGCTTTCAGCTGACCTCTTCAATAACCTAATTATGCCTTCCGTGTAGAAAAGAAAGAGATAAAGAAATAATGGATCCCTTGTCTTAACCCTCGAGTTGGATTAATACACCATTTTGGAATACCATTCAGAATAATAGAGAAATTAATTAAGGAAACACATACCATAACCAACTTTATCCATCTATCTTCAAAGCCTAGGTTTGTCATAAATTTTTTCCAGGTAATCCCACTCTATCTGGTCATAAGTCTTGCTCATTTCCAATTTAAAAGACATGTACCCCTTTTTTTCCCTTCTTTTCTGTCTTAGATAATGAATTAGTTCGTAAGCAACTAAAATATTATATGTGATTAGTTTTCTCGACTAGGGGTATAAATGGTCTCGTCCGGTCTGAGAAAAATATAGACCGGTTCCATTCGGTCCAAAACTTTTCTCACCCTGGACCGGACCGAACTACTATTCGGTCCATACCGATCCGATCTAGGGGCACCAAATATATTTTATTGAGCTAAATTTGATCTAAAATCCTATAATAATAAAAAATAATTTTTAACTCAAATTTAATTATTTTCAACCCAAATTTAATTATATTAGTACTACTTCCATAAAAAATAATCATTTTTGCTAAATTCAAATCTCATCTAAATATTAAACAAAATATATAGTTATAATTTATAGTCTATAGACTTGATAAGTTAATACTTATAAATTTATAGTCTTATACTATAAATTATAACTAATATTCTATATTATATATAGCACATGGCCCCATAAATTGATTAGTTAATTTAATCCTCATAAGTTATTAAAGAACGCCTAGATAGAGCATTTGAGAATGTACAATCAAGAAGTACACATTCACCTTAATTATATAATGGCATTCCTCAAAAGTAAAAAATATATAGTTAAAAACAATATTAATATTTATAATTGCTACGTGTAATCATAACATAAGAACTAAGAAGAATAATTAATAATTAGTTAATAGTATTTTAGTGATATATCATAGGTTGATGAACTATAACTAATAACACTATTACATTAGTATTATAGTATATTATAAATTTATATGTTAGTAAATAGTGATAAATTAGTAATAATATATTAAATAATAATAATACACTTATTACTTATAAGTTATTACTAATACTCTATATAGATATACTACAATTTATATTTTTATACTACAATTAGTCAACTATTATAAATTATAATATGTTAATATTATAAGAGTATATTACTCTATATTATATATTAATATGTTATACTCCCACTTTTAAACTATATTAATATTAATACTATAATTTATATACAATTATTTATATTATATATACATATATATATTTTTAAAGATGTGTATTCGGTCCGCTCTAGGGGGAGAAATCCCTTGGACCGGGACTAGACCGAAAAATTCCGGTCCATAGAAAATTTGGATCGGACTGGTCGAATTCTATCCGGTCTGGTCTGGTCCAACCGGTCCGGTTCACTGGTTAGGTCCGTCTGGTTCGGTCCGGTTCGATCTTCTTACACCCCTATTCTCGACACAAAAACGGACTATGAATCAAATATAACCAAGAGCAGAATAAGCTTTAATCTATTCGCAATCACCTTAGAAATAAGCTTATAGAAAACGTTAGAAAGGCTAATTGGGAGATATTCAATAATTCTAGTTGGATTATTCTTTTTTGGGATCAGACAAATATATGTATGATTAAGTTCTTTTGGGACCACAGCAGAGTTTAGAACTTGTAGCACTGCCCTAGACACAGTTGACCTAACAATTTTTCAATATTTTTAATAAAAAAAAATGAGACATATCATTTGGCCCTGTGGCCTTTGTTGGATGCATTTGATGTAGGGCATTGTAAACTTCCTCTGATGTGTAAGGCTTCATAAGCTCCTTATTCATTTGAGTGGTTACTCTAGTCTCCATAGCAGCTACATCTTCTATGTGATCTCTATTTTTTAAGCTCAAGAACAGTTGCTGAAAGTAGTTCACCACTATGTTTTCTATATCTTTCCCCTCTTTCCAATTACCCTGGTCATCTTAAAACCTCTTAATAAAATTCTTTTTATGCCTATGAGATGCATTTGAAAGAAACTCGAATTCAAATCTCCTGATTTTAGCCATAAAATCCTTGAGCACTGGTGCCACATTTCCTCCTCCCTGCCAAGCCATTTGTTAACTTCCTCTCTGGCTTACTTGTTTTCGTGGACAAGAAGACCCACATGATCCCTTTCTTGAAGTAATTGCAAAGACTTTCTAGCATTAGCAAGCCTGGATTTCACATTAACAAAACTAGTCTTATTCCAAGTTTGCAATTTCTCACCACAAGTTTAAATAGTCTTTATAGTAACTAATAATTCGTCCCCATTTCCTCTTTCTTGCCAGGTCTCTGTTATCAGCTTAGAACAAGAATCATCATTCACCCACATGAATTCAAACCTAAAAGGTTTGGTCCCTACCATGCTTGGTTGAGGGCCCATAGTATCAACCCACAATGGGAGATGGTCCGAGTAAGCCATTGACCCATGAACAACAAAGGCATTATGGTTATGTGCACACCATGTCTCATTTGCTAGAGCTCTGTCAAGTCTAGCACTGATACATACTTTATCCTCTCTACTATTGGACCAGGCATAAGGGCAACCCTGAAAGCCTAAATCTTTAACCCCACAATTATTTATAGCATCTCTAAAATTATTCATCTGTCATTTGGGTCTGTCAAGTCCCCAAACTTCTCCGATTGATGAATGATTTCATTAAAATCACCGATTAAAAGCCAACCCTTCCCCTCTTCGCCTATCAATGATCTCATAAGTCTCCAAGTTAAATATATATTGCCCACCTCAGGGAACCCATAGATCCATGTTATGTATACATATAAATTTAATATTGAGAAATTTACGATTAATATGGTTTGATATAATACATTCAATTTATTTTATGATAAAATAAATTTGCAATCTGGTGGACTACACCAGTACATGAAGTTTTTTTTTATAAAATTTGTAAGCAAATCAAACATTTCTCTAAAAATAATCTTAATTTCACAAAATTCTCCCATTTAAAATGTAATTGTAAATAGTTATAAAAGTATTAAATTGACAAAATGCATAGAGAAGGTAAAGAATCACTTGTGTTTCACGTCCTTTGCTAGGCACAACAACTGACAACCTCTAAAACAAGAAAAATATTATTATGCTGCCTCATTTTGTTCCCTCATGTTAGTAGTTTTTTTTAAAGAATTTATTTAATAATTAAGAAAGTGATTATTAGTGTATGAGTAATGCTACTTATCCTTCATTTTCTTATTATCCTCTCATTATCTTATAATATGACATTAAATGATTGGATATTATTTATTATATCTTACTTGTGAATCAATCATTTAATGTCATATCATAGAATGATGTGTCTATGATGTAAGGATGATGAATAGATTTGTTGTTAATGTATCGGTACTTTTTTTATGAGTCATGCTACACAACCTCTCCAACCTCCACACATCATAATTTTTAATTTTTTTTAAGTTTATTATTTTTAAAATAATTGAATTTTTCTATTCATTATTGATATATTAAATGTTTGATAAAAGAAAAAAAAAAGTATTATGCGTGGATGTTGGAGAGATTGTGTAGCTTTTTTCTTTTTATATTGTTTAAAAATGTTTAAACATGTTTAGAAAGTGTTTGAAATAAAAAGCAAAAGAGTAAAATAGTGCAAATTATATTAGGGGCAGACTAAATGGATAAATTAAAGAGGTATAATAACACTACTAAAAAAAAGTAATGGATGTAGAGGAAAAAACTAAAGTCATCAAGGATGGGGTCTCGATACTTTATTTTATTTTATTTTTTTATTTTTGAGCAAAGGTGAATATTCATAGATATAAAAGACAATACAAAGTATCATTACAAAGTTACAAACCAAAGGAAGCGACATATAGTAAAGCTAATATAAAAAAAGTAGACTAACTATTACACAGTAGTAGGAGGATCCTTTCTACTATGGAAGTTCAAAAGACACTGAGGGATTTGAATAAGTGGGATGTCTCCAAAGGCTTGCGTGGATGCTGTCCAATGCGTCAAATTGTGCGCACATCGATTAGAAGATCGAGGAATTTTCTTCCGCTTGCCCATACTCAAAATCATTAAGCAAATGTCGGATGTCTTTGATTATAGCTTCCAAATTCCAGTATTGAGCAAGTAAAGGCACAATGATAGCTCGGATAAACTTCGGAGTCACCCCCAAGATAATATAATTAATCTTTAAATTTAGAACTTCTTTTATGGCCCAAAATGCAGTAGTAATTCACCTAAATTTTGGTCAGCGCTCGATATACTGTCGATTTTGATAAAAAAGATATCATCCTTAAGGTTTCTACCTATGGATGTAGTATAGCTTGGTACTTTATTTATTTATTTTTATTTAATAATTAAAAAAATACTTTTTAAGATGTGATTTGTTTTTTTAATATTTAAAGATATGAAAAAATAAAATCTAAAAAAGATTAATTGATCTTATCGAAACCCATCCTCGAATTACATCCCAATGAGAGAGTGATATGTCATCTCATCTATTCATGGCTTATAAACAACGTTAACTATAATAACATTTTTTATTATACTTAAAACATATCAAGTCAAAAATAGAAACCAAAATAATATTATTTATTTTATAGTTTGCATACAATTTGTTAGAGCAATGGCATCCGGCCGGATGTGTATAAAGTCAAGTAACCAAAGTACGAGAAAAAGTAACTTTTGTCAAAAATCGTCCCAGCTGCTTAAACATTGTTTGTTTATAAGGGTAGATTAAAAATTTAAACATATTTATAAATTTATTATTATATTTTTTTTTAATTTTTATATAAAATATTATTAAAAAATTAATTTTTTAAAATTTTCATATTACTTTTTAAAATTTCTATATAAAATTAATACCCAGCTACACTCGAATGCAGGGGTCAATAAATTTGAATATTCCCTGCTAATTAAAAAAGGGCATCCAGAAAAGCCGTAGAAGCAATAAAGAACTTGGTTCTCACAAGGCAAAAGATCTCTAATGCTCACAGAGAAAAAAAAAAAAAAAAAAAAAAAGAGGATCTCCACTCTAGGTGAGACTCGATCGAGAGAGGTGTGAAAGACGATTGAAGAACTCATTTTTGAATACTGGTATGTTTCATTGATCATTATTGGCAGATTACAGAGTGTATATATAGACAAACATTTACAATCTAAATGCTAACTTTCAGCAATATTTATATAAATTTAAATTGTTAGTTATGAAAATTAAAATAAAAACCGCAGGATCACGGCTTCCTCATCCCTTATTTATAGCACTGATTTCAACGGCTGGTATATGGTTTAAATCCTCTTGATTTTCAGCCGCAATATCTACTTGATCTTCTACATACCTTCTCAATTTGAAGGAGAGATCACAGACATTTAAATTGAATTGAACATCTTTGAATTTGATTGGTGGCAACGGTTTCTTCAAGACATTAGCTAGTTGGTCTCGGCTTGAAATAAATTGCACTGCTAGCTGTTTGCGAGAAACTTGATCTTTGACAAATGTGAAAATCAATTTCATTATGTTGTGTATGTGCGTGAAATACTCGATTGGAGGAGAGATACGTTGCTCCAATATTATCACACCAAAGTACAGGAGGTTGACAAATAGAGAGGCCTAGCTCAGATAAAAGGGATCAGATCCATATGATTTTGGCAGCTATATTTGCAAGTGATTTATATTCAATCTCAGTGCTACTTCGGGCAATGGTTTGTTGTTGTTTACAGCTCTAAGAGATTATATTAGGTCCTTGAAAATATAATGCGCACCAACCGATCTTCAGTCATCTTTATTAGCAACCGAATCAGAGTCAGAGTATGCTTGAATCTGCAAGTTATTAGCTTTGGTTATAAGGAGACCAATTGAAACCGTGTGCTTTAAGTACCTCAATATTCTTTTGATGGCTTGCCAATAAGTATCTATATGCTTGTGCATGAACTTACTTACTTTGTGAACAGCAAAAACCAAATCTGGCCAAGTAAATGCCAAGTATTACATGCTGCCTACAATACTTCAGTAGAGGTTAACATTGTTACATGGTGATCCATCATTAGCAACCAAATGACAATTAGAGGCCATTGGGGTTGTACACGACTTAGCTTGTCCATGTGAACTCTCTTCATAAATCAACAATATATTTTCTTTGAGTGAGATAGAGTCCTTCGGAGCTTCTGACTGCTTCGACGCCAAGGAAAAAATGAAGATCTCCCAATTCTTTGACAGCAAATGAAGCTTTGAGGCTTTGAATTATTCAATTGATAGCATGAGAACTTGACCCTGCAATTCATATGTCATCAACATATATTAAAATGTAAAGTACCTTTTTGTTGGTCTTTAGCACAAATAGAGAGTTATCAGCTATACTTTCACAGAAATTAACTTGAATTTATCCGAGAGCTTTGAAAACCAAACTCTTGGGGCTTGACGCAAGCCATATAACAACTTGTGGAGCTTGCATACATGATGCGGGTACTGTGGGTGGATATAACCTTGAGGTTGAGTTATGAACACCTCTTCTTGTAAATCTCCATGCAAAAATACATTTTGCACGACAAGTTGAAAGATAGGCCATCCATATGATACGACAATAGATAAGACTAGCCGGATTGTTGCATGCTTTACAACTGGACTGAAGGTTTTCGTGAAATCAATCCAATCATGTTGCTGAAAACTTTTGGCAACCTATCGAGCTTTGTAGCGCTCAATAGTTCCATCGGCTTTCCATTTGATCTGATATACCTAGTGGCATCCAACGATCTTGACTCGTGATAGTGGTGTAACAAGAGACCATGTTCCATTTTGGAGAACTGCATCAAACTCTTTATTCATAGCGTCACGCCAATGGCTATGTTTGAAAGCTGCTGTAAATGAGGTTGGTTCTTGAGCTTGAGTGGTTGTTTATGTGATCAGTGCTTTCGAAAGTGGGTAGCGAATATAGTCATCTACATGCTTCCTTGGTTCATGAATGTTGTTCTTTGATCTCGTGACCATAGGATGTCTATTAACAACAAGCTGAATTTCGTGACCATAGGATTGTGTTGTTGCCTGGTCCAAAGGAGCATCAATTTTAGTAGATGAATTGGGCAAAATCACATACCCTGCTCCTGCAAAAGAAGAAGAGCAACATGTAGATTGTGTTCCTGTGGGAAATAAATTAGTTTGTATAAGAGTGATGTTTGGAGGAGTAGAGAGATTAATGGTGGATGGAAGATACGTGAGCAGAGTGGGGGCAGGTGGCTTGGGCTCGATTTGTTTGGGATGTGGAAATAGAGTTCCATAAAAAATGACGTGTCTGGAAATGTAAATTCTACCCGTTGAGGGATCAAAACATTTGTAGTCATAATGACACAAGTTGTAGCCGAGGAAGATGCAAGTTTGAGACCAAAAATAGAGTTTATTTTTGTCATGGGGTCTCTTGTTTGGCCAACATGCACAACCAAATACACACATGAATGAGTAGTCGGGGACATGATGATATATTAATTCAAAAGGAGATTTGTGTTGGAGAATAGGTGTTGGAAGACGATTTATGATGTATATAGTTGTTTGGAATGCATCTTCCCAATAGATTAAAGGAATATTTGAGGGAGCCAATAAACTTAAGCCAACTTCAACAATATGATGATGTTTACGTTCAATCTATCCATTTTGTTAATGAGTGTAGGGACATGCCACCTGATAATTGATGTCATTGTGTTTGAAATAGGTGTTTAATCGGCGGTATTCACCACCCCAATCGGATTGAATTCATTTAATTTTTCTTTCAAAATGTTTTTCAAAATAGGCTTGGAATTGAAGAAAAATTTGTTCAACATCAGATTTGAATTTGATTGGAAACAACTACACAAATTTTGAATAATCATCAAGGAAACTAACATAATATTTTGCGCTTGTGGTGGAAGCCGTGGAGGCGGGTCCCCATACACCACTGAAAATTAAATCTAATGGATGACGAGAAACATTCAAAGAATACTAAAAGGGTAAATCATAGCTTTTAACCATTTGACATTCGGGGAAAATAGACGATATTTTGTTGGTGCTGGCCAAGAGTTTATTGTTGGTGAGGACTTTGTTGAGAACAGGTTGTAATGCATGTCCAAGATGACGATGCCATTCACGGGTGGAGACATGGACAGTTAAGAGAGCATGAGGGTGGCGACGTGGAGTTGAATTGATAGAGTCTATTATTGAGTTGGCTTTGATGATGGACCTTCTCCGAGTAATCCTTCACAAGAAAATATTTATTGTAAAATTCAAAACAAAAATAATTATCAACATAAAATTATTGCACAAATAACAAGTTCTTTTGAATTTCAGAAACAAGAATAACGTTATGAAGAACAAAAGAAGAGTTGGGAGTACAGAGTTGAGAGAAACCGATTTTTGTGATGTGCAAACCTTGACCATTTCCCACTTAAACATGATCTGAACCATTGTAATCTTCAGATTTGAGGTTTAGGTTGTTGAGATCATTGTTAACATGGTGAGCGGGGCCTGAGTCCGCATGCCATTCGGTTTCCCAATTCGGACCATTCAAAGCCACCATGACTTGTTTATTGTCAATTTTGATAAGAGAGAGATCAAAACGATGGTAACATTTTCGGGTCGAGTGGCTTGGTTTATTAAAAACCTGACAAACAATAGTATTCTGATCATTGGTCCGAGTATTAGTGTTGGAATCATTACGTTGACCTCGGTCTCTGCCACCATAGCCACTGCGTCCTCTATTTGCAGAGTAATTAAATTACTTTTGAGCAACATTGAGGGATGCCTGCTGAATAGGAGAGGCAAGTTGATGTTGAGAGATGCGTGCCTCGGTTGTGAGAAGCTACAAAATTATCATATTCATGGCCTAATCTTGCAAGAACATAGGTGATGACATTTTCGCATGTCATGGGCTAGCCTGCAATAGCTAACTCATCGGTTAGTTTCTTAATAAACAGAAAATATTTAGCAATTTTACTGCCTTTGGTAGCATTCACTAGTTGTGTGCGGATTTGCACGATTTTGACATGAGATCTCAAGGAGAAATTTTCCTCAAGAGCACACCAAACAATATGTGAAGTGGTATAGTTGACCACTTGGATAAGAACTCCTTCAAAAAGAGAACACATGAGGGTGCTAAGGATGATGTTATCTTGGCGAACCCAGTAAGTGTAGGCAGAGTTTATGGTTTCAGTAATGGGGCCATTTTCGGGTTGGGTGATAAAGATAGTTTTGGGAGGCATAGGTGTGGTTTCATCAAGATAGCCAAATAAATCTTGACTGCGGAAGTTAAGGCATGAGTTGTGCTTTTCAGATGAGATAATTTTTTGAGGTGAGCTAAATGGTGATAACATTATTAAGAGAAATAACAGAAGGAGGATGTGAAGGTGGGATGGGAATACTGGTTGAAGATGAGGGAGAGGAAGAAATATTTTTTATGTTTGTCGTAGCTAGTCAGTCTGATACCGTGAAAAACAATTGAATAACTCAGTTTTGAATATTAGTGTGCTTCATTGATCATTATCGGCAGATTACAGTGTATATGTAGACAAACATTTACAATCTAAATGCTAACTTTCAGTGATATTTAAATACATATGAATTTGAATTTTTAAATTGTCAGTTACGAAAATTAAAATTAAAATCGCAAGATCACGGCTTCCTCATCCTGGCACTATTTCAACGGCTGGTATATGGTTTGAATCTCCTGATTTTCAGCCGCAATACTTACTTGATCTTCTACAAGTTGTACATCGAATTTAGCAGCAGGTTTTGGAGGCAGAATAGGTGGCACCGACTATAGACAGATGGTTCAGAATAAGGACAGATCTTAGCTAGCGCCCTTCAAATTCAATTGGACCACTCTTTCCTGGGAGTTGTTTGAATAATACCCAGTTTCTTATTTAAGGAAAAACAATGTTGTTGTACACATCAACAGGGACAAATTAACTGAAAAGACAAACTAAATAAGCGCTCCTATATGTCGTTTTGCCATGTTAGAACTTGTCAATGCGGCTTGGATATTCCTTCTAACTAAATTGAGATACTTCACGGAACAATGAATATTGTTGACGTTAACCCTTTTAGCCTGAATAAACGATTGCAATTTCCTAAGCTCCTTCACTTTCAAAACTCCGTCTGAACCTGAATCAAACCCTGGTCTTGATCTCCCAGTTACAGCATCGTGGTAATCGTCTCTGAACTCGTATTTATGGCTGTGAATTAACCTCGACCACTACCTAGCCTTGCATTTCAAGAGTTCTCGGCCAAGTTCTCTCAGCTAGCTCTTCCAACTTGGTAACAACAATGAACTCATGAATCTACTACGCAATTATTCCCATGGTATCTGTAGTCGTTGTGCTCATAATTTACGGTATTGCTCTGTATGGATGGTGTGCTTACAATCGCTTACTATATCCTGCAATGACGAGCGGGCATGACAAAGAGAAAGGCCTTGGTTTCAAGAACCTGAACCCCAGCTTTTTGGCCTCCACGTGCATGTACAAGAAAGGGATTGAAAATTATTATACATCTGAAACTCACTCATCATGTGCTGTGTCAGCTGTGCTTGACTGACTTCGAAGATGATGAGCATGTTCGGCAGCTTCCAAGATGCAACCACTCCTTCCATGCACCGTGTATTGACATGTGGCTCTATTCTCACTCCGACTGCCCACTCTGCCGCACTCCCGTCGACAGACTAAGTAAACAACCGGAGGAGATCAATTCCTCCCGGGAAGTCCTAGTTAGCATTGGCACTTAGTTCTTTATTTAGGGTCTAGAACTCGTTTGGATATTGAGATAGATTATTTGATTTTAGATCAAAATTAAAAATTAAAAGTTGAATATAATATTATTAAAATATTATTTTTTTAATAGTATTATTATTTTAAAGTTTAAAAAAATTAAATTATTTATTAAATTTTATACAAAAATTTTAAAAAAATTATAATAATGAAATAAAATTATTTATGTCTCAGACCTTTAATCCTCCACCATGATTCTTCTCTTTCTCATTTTCATTTAGAAAAGGGTGGGATTGGGTTGAAGATTTTGAAAATGTATAATTTGAATAGTGAGTCGAGATAAATTAGAAAAACTAAATAAAATAATATTAAAATAATATTTGTTAATATTATTATTATTGTTTTAAGATTTAAAAATTTTGAATTGTTTATTATATTATGTATAAAAATTTAAAAATCATAATAATGAAATGATATGAAATAAATTTTGAATCCAAACATCATTAAATTATATTCTTTTTTCCCCTCTATAAATTAGGAGAAAAGGAAATTTCCACGTGATTCCCACGCAGTGACGCACTGATGGATTAAACGTAAGAAGAGGCTCAGAATGTCAACACTCTTTGATAAGCCGGAAATGTTATTTTTATTGGGTTCTTCATTATAATTTCCCATCAACTTAGTGACAGAGGAAAAAAACCCATTCACAAATGACAAAGGCTTAACACCGTAGATACCAATAATTCTTCCAAGGCACTTCAACACCTAAAATTTATTACAAGCATCAAACATATATTTACGCCCAAAAAACAAAAGGCTGAGGGTACATTCAAAAGCCAACAACATGACGTGACTATGTGCTTTAGACGCACAATCAAATACTATAAAGCTGATTATTATCATCTTTCGACTGTGATGCTTCTCTCATCTTCACAAATTTACATCTTTCTTAAATTATCCAACCTTGCCTGTAAATCATTGTCTATACCGCCATCTTCATTCTCTGCTTGGGCTACCTTGTTTGTTGCAGCTGGTGCACTGACAGAAGCTGAGGGTGCATTCACAAGCTGCAGATAATGGAAATAAAAAAGCATTATTATTGTTATTAACTTAATTCGACTCCTGGAAAAGTCTTCATCTTCATTTTGAATACCAAAATTTTGATTCACACAGAAAGATACAGAGCAATGGATGTACCTCAGAATTGATATTGATTCCAATCTCATCAAGCACCTGATTCACAAGCTCATCGGTTTCTTGCTCTTCTTCGTCCCCTTCCAGAGCATCATCAATGGCATCTCCCATTACCTCGCTCATCATTTCCATCTTTTCATTCTGCCTCTCAAACTCTTGCATAATCTTCTGCAATGATGGCAGGTTCATCTGCCTATTCATCTGCCCCATCGCCTTGGTAACACCTTTCATGGCCTCTCCCATTGCTTGAGTTGATTTGAGAGTCTGCAAGGAAACTCAACAAAACATTACCATTATTGCAAAAGCTCCATTATAGAGAATAGCCTACGGGCCAAAAGGACTAATTTTAACCCCAATATTAGAAGATTATATACCAGTAACAATAAAGCAGATCAAAGACATCAAAACAAATCCCTAAACCTCAAATCTATTTTAGTTCCCCATCAAGGTGAAGGGAACCAAAAAAGGCGTTCATCAATTCTTTAGGCAAAGTTCACCTACCAAAATGCTAGTCTTCTTTTTTGTATCCTGAGATAACTCAACTTATACAATTAAAACCATGACAAAGCATATAATATGCTTGAAACAGTGCCGCTTGAAACAGTTCTGTCAGTTTTACTGGAATAAAATTTCTTATTACCTATCAAAATATATATATATATATATATATATAGATACATCCCATCAAACCAAAATATGCAAATGCAGGAACAATATAGTAATGCAGACTTCACAATGGAAGAGATACATGAATCATCCAACAACTGATGCATTCTTTTTCCTAAACATTTTCCTTTAGAGAAAGATGGATTGAAAAGCATGTGCTATACACAGACAAGCATGACAAACATACTTTGAATATATACTTCCCGTATGAAATGAAACCATGTCAGAACATTGATAAAAAAAAACCTTTACGTAAAGCAGAAGATGCACAAAGTGGGTAAAAATTTAAGATATACCTGGATTCTCAAAGACACACCCTGCAGTTGTGATTTAAGCTTATAAAACTTTTCAACCTGATGCCGAGTTCTAATAAGATCTTTAGCCATCACTCTAACTGCCCCCTGAAACATAGACAATCAATCTCAGGATGCTGAGTTATAGACCTCATCCCAACCACCCAATCTATTCACAGAACCCTATAAGATCATGTCCCAACATGCGTATGTCTTTCTATACCGTGAGATTTGTAAATTAAAACTTAATACAAAAAAATAACAGCATTATTGCCACTCCTTACAAATTACACGATTGGACATAAAAAAATAAAAAATAAAAAACCACTCCCATAAGGCATCTAGTGCACATGGGTTCCATGGAAAGAACAAATGTAAAGCTCTTAACGCAACCAAATTTCATGGGTTAAAGTTGGGGGTTCAGGTTGTTTCTTCATCAATGTTGTACAGTACGTATAAACAAAGTAACAAATAAATTGCGAAAAAAAATAGGATAACCATTTACCATCTGTCCTTGTTTAGCATTCTTCTTTATCTCCACAATCAGCTTCTTTTCTTGGGCTTGTAGACCTTGTCTTTCCCTTTCTATTTCTCTAATGGATTTGTCTAGCATCCTCTTATTCTCCCGCAGAAGCTCTGCACACAAAATCAAACATTTTTTTGGGTGGTTTACATCACAACTCTAACTGGATCGAATGCTATTGAAATCGCAATAGTAAATTAAATGCTACCGGGACTAGTCTACTGCACAATAAACTGATTGAAATCACTACTAAAGTCAGCATTTGGTCAAGATTTAGGTATCCAGTTTCAAAATTTATGTAGTTTCATTCAAATAGCGTAAAACAAGTTCTTAACTCGAATTCAGAACAAAGATTGCACCAATAAATCTGAAGTTTAAAACAGTCCCGAAGCAAAAAAAATTCAACTGAGATGAAATTAACATGTTGTAAAGGATAATAATTGATGGATCATACGTACCTGCGGGAGTTTTTCTGTGGCCGAAGAGAAAGCTCATGTCGCTGGTGCAAGCTAAAATGCGCCGTGGTTGTACTGTACCCGATCCCTCTTTCTTGAGTCTTTATTTCGCTCTCGCTTCGGCGTCGTCGTCGTCGTCGTCGTCTTCTTCTCCTTCCTCTGGGTGTGGTTTTCTTATTAGTTGGGTAATAAGGCCGTGTAGCGTAGAAATACAATTAAGGCCCAATAAAATTCAGGACAACGAACTATATTTTCGAACTGTCCACGAGTCCCAAATATTACTAACATTGGATTGGGCTAACACCATAAAATAACTCCTGCTCGCCCAAAAGGTTCAGGCCCAATTTTTATGGGCTGAAGACTTTTAGCTCAGCATCACCTTATGGGCGAAGTTTTGAACGGAGCTGTCCATCGCAAGTTCGCAACCCTTCTTTCGCGCTTTGTCAATCCACTAGGCCATTAAGGTGAAGTTTTTACTCGTAATTTTGCAAGTTAGGTGTTTAGATAACATGAGATAATTTTAGATAAAAATTAAAAATTAAAAAAATTATTATTAAATATTAATTTTATTATTATTATTATTTAAATTTTGTAAAAATAAATTATTTATTATATATATTTTATCTGGGAATTTAAAAAATTATAATAATAAAATAAAATGAGATGAAATATTTTTTATAATTCAAATGGGAGCCAAAACACCGATAATTGAGAAATGTATACACACATATATGTATATATATTATAAATTTTAAATGTATAAATTTCACATAAATTTTTATGAATAAAAAAATAGAAAATGTGATTTTTTTTTTTTTTTAAATTTTATAGGGTCAATTTGTATATCTGAAACTTATAGTTAAAGTTATTCCGACCATTAATTAGCCTACAACCTTCAAATAAAGCCGAAAGATCATATCATGTCATTTCGATCGCCACACAGAAGATTCTGCCGAATTCCTTGCCTACCATATCTTCAACTCCACCTTACATTACTGGACCATGATATTGAAAGCCGCAAAACTTTCCCCATGGAATCACATTTCTGCATAATCTCCATTTTGTCGTTAATAGAAAATTGGTCTAAGAATTTAGGCACTTGCAATGGTCTGAATTCAATTCAGTCACTTCTATGACAAATCCATTGCTTTTAATTATTTCAACGTCATTAAGTTTGTGGCAGTCATATCTTGCCTGCCTTTTTTTTAGTCATATCTTGCATATTGCCACTCATCTGATGGGTATTATAATATTAATTTAATTCAGTATAACACGTTTTTTTTTTTTTAAATAATATTTAATTATTATGTGTAATGAATTATATAGTAATTGGAGGACGGCCGCCGCCATCTGTCCCACCACTAAAATTATGTGAATGACTCCACCACTATTATTTTAAATTCTGCATAGTGACTTGTATAGTGACTTGCATAGTAACTTGCATAGTAATTTCAAAACCTATAAATAGGGACTTCAGTTATAATGAAATTCATAAGAAAATATAGAGAGAGAAAGAAAGTTTCAGTTCTTAAGAGTTTCAGAGAGAGAGAGTTTCTTATTTCTCTTTTGCAATAGTAGTTTTTGTTTTTAGTTTCATAACACGTTATCAGCACGACGGTTCTACCAATTCTGAAGCTAATGGCCTTATTCCTCTAAAATGGCAAATCTTACAAAATTGGAATTTGTTGCTCTTGACATATCTGGGAAAAATTATTTATCCTAGATACTTGATGCTGAAATTCATCTTGATGCAATAAATTTGGGAGAAACTATTAAAGAAGGAAATCAAGCATCCCTGCAGGACCGTAATAAAACAATGATTTTCCTTCGCCACCATATTCATAAAGAATTGAAAACTGAATATCTTACAGTAAAAGATCCCTATATTTTGTGGAACAGTTTAAGGGAGAGGTATGAACACTAGAAGACTGTCATCCTTCCAATAGCTCGTTTTCAATGGTTGCACCTGAGGTTGCAAGATTATAAAAGTGTTAGTGAGTATAATTCCGCACTTTTTAAAATAAGCTCAGTATTAAAATTATGCGGTGAGAAAATCACCGATGATGATATGCTAGAGAAGACTTATACTACATTTCATGTCTCGAATGTGCCCCTGCAGCAGCAGTATCGAGAGAGAAAGTTCAAGAAATATTCTGAACTTATATCATGTCTTCTAGTAGCTAAGCAGAACAATGAGCTCTTATTAAAAAACCACCAGTCACGCCCTACTGGCTCAATATCATTCCCTGAAATAAATGGTAATAGGTTAGCATCATTCCCAGAAGTAAATGGTGCATCCTTTAGAAGAAATCGGGGGCGTGGACGTGGTAGGAGAAATTATAGAAATGTTGGTCCCAGAAGTGACAACATTAAAAGGGATAATAATATAACGTATCACCAGAAGTGGTATAATTCAGAAAATGGTAAAAATCCCCAGAATAATTCTTCAAAGAAAAGTAAAGAGGTGTGCCATAGATGTGGAATGACTGGACATTGGTCACATACCTGTCGTACGGCCAGGCGCTTAGCTGATTTATATTAAGCTTCTATTAAAAGAAAGAATAAAGTGCATGAAACAAATTTAGTAGAACCATCAGATGATTTATTAGATTCAGTAGATGTAGACGTTACTCATCTTGATGTATCTGATTTCTTTAATCATCCTGAAGGTAGTATTGAACACTTAATTGGAGATGGAAGTGTTCCACTCAATTAATGTATTTTCTTTCTATCTGTAATAAAAGTTTTGTATATTTTGTAGAATCATGGATCACATTGATGAGTTTTTTATCTCTGAGTTGAATGATAAAGATATATGTCTGGCTGACAGTACTACAACTCACACAATTCTCAAAGAAAAGAAATATTTTCAAAATCTAACACTAAGTAAAGTCTATGTCCATACCATATCAGGTTCATCGGATTTAATTGAGGGCTCCAGAAGAGCTTATATTGTGTTGTCTAATAGCACCAAATTTTGTATTGATGATGCTCTATTCTCTTCACAATCCAGAAAAAATTTATTGAGTTTCAAAGATATACGTCGTAATGATTACCATATTGAAACGACCAATGAAGGCAGGAAAGAGCATCTTCTTATTATTAAAACAATATCGGGCTAGAAGCTCGTATTAGAAAAACTGTCTGCTTTATGTTCTGGATTGTATTATACAAAAATGAGAACAATTGAATCATATGTGGTAATGCACCAGAAGTGCATTGACCCTAAAGTATTTATGACTTGGCATGATCGCCTTGGACATCCGGGTTCTATAATGATGAGACGAATTATTGAAAATTCGCATAGACATTCCTTAAAGAATCAAAAGATATTTCTACCCAATGAATCTCCGTGCTCTGCATGTTCTCAAGGTAAGTTGATTATCAGACCATCTCCCTCAAAAGTCATTGTTGAATCTCCATCCTTTTTACAAATGATTCACAGAGATATATGTGGACCTATTCATCCATCAAGTGGACCATTTAGATATTTTATGATTCTAATTGATGCATCTAGTCGATGGTCACATGTTTGTCTGCTTTCCACTAGAAATGTTGCATTTGCTAGACTTCTTGCTCAGATAATTAAACTACGAGCACAATTTCCTAAGTATCCAATTAAGATCATTCGATTGGATAATGTAGGTGAATTTTCATCTCAAGTTTTTGATGATTATTGCATGTCAATAGGAATAGATGTTGAACATCTTGTTACCCATATACACACACAAAACGGTTTAGCTGAGTCTTTGATCAAAAGGTTTCAACTAATCGCTAGACCTTTACTTATGAAATCAAGACTACCTGTTTCTGCTTGGGGACATATTAGACTTCATGCAGCATCTCTAATTCGCATTAGACCATCTGCATATCATAAATATTCTCCATTACAGCTTGTATTTGGTCAACAACCAAATATTTCTCATCTTCGTACTTTTGAATGTGCTGTATATGTTCTAATTGTACCTCCGCAACGTACAAAAATGGGCCCTCAACGTAGACTTGGGATATATGTTGGTTTTGATTCTCCATCTATTATTAGATACCTTGAACCCCTTACAGGGGATATGTTTAAAGCACATTTTGAGGATTGTCATTTTGACGAATCCAATTTTCCGTTAATAGGTAAAGAAAAGTCGGTGCCTGAAGCACGATAAGATATTACTTGGGATGATAAGACCCTATCTCATTTTGATCCTCCTATAAATGAATGTAAACGGGAAGTTCAAAGGATTATTTATTTGTAAAATGTTGCAAATCAATTACCGGATGTATTTACTGACACTAAAGGTGTAGTAAAATCTTATATTCCTGCTGTTAATGCTCAAGCAAGGATTTAAGTCCCTGAAGGACAAATTGTCAAAACAGCAATAGGTGAATCTAAGGCACGCCTGAAGCGTGGAAGACCTGTTGGTGCAAAAGACAAAATTTCCAGAAGGAAAAGAATACAAAATGAATTTGGTGTTCCTGAAGAACACGTACCCACAATACAAGCTACAAATATAATTGGTGCTCCTAAAGAGCTCAAATCTTCTATTCCAGAACCTCCTGAAGAGGAAACTTCTGAAGAGTATAAATCTCCTGAAAAGGGACCTCCTAAAGAAGTGTGTCATGAAATGTTTTCCCCTAAAGAGGAACAGGTACCTGAAAATAATGAGATCTCAATACATTTCATGAAAACTGGAGAAATTCTAGATAGAAATAAAACTGTTGTCGACAACATATTTTTATATAAAATGACCCTTGACATTACCAGAAGTAATGAACAAAGTGATCCAAAAAGCATCGAAGAATGTCGACGTAGAAATGATTGGCCAAAATGGAAAACAGCTATTGAAGCTGAATTAAATTCGCTAGCAAAGCGAGAAGTATTTGGACCTGTTGTCCAAACACCAAAGGGTGTAATGCCTGTTGGATATAAGTGGGTATTTGTACGAAAACGTAATGAGAAAAATGAAATTGTGCGGTACAAAGCACGGCTTGTCGTACAAGGTTTCCTGCAGAAACCCGGGATTGATTATGAAGAAACATACTCTCCCGTTATAGATGCAATCACATTTAGATTTTTGATTAGTCTGGTTATTACAAAAGGATTAGAAATGCGGTTGATGGATGTGGTCACTGCATATTTATATGGATCCTTAGACTATGACATATATATGAAAATCCCTGAAGGATATAAGATGCATGAAGCATCTACAAGTACATCTAGAAATATATACTCAATCAGACTACAAAGATCTTTATATGGGTTGAAGCAATCCGGACGCATGTGGTATAATCGCTTAAGCGAATATCTATTGAAAGAAGGATTTGAGAATAATCCTATATGCCCATGTGTTTTTATTAAGAAATCAGAATCCAGATTTGTCGTTATTACGGTTTATGTTGATGATTTAAATATTGTGGGAACTCTTAATGAGATATCAAAAACCGCTATATATTTAAAGAATGAATTTGAAATGAAAGATCTTGACAAAACAAAACTTTGTCTCGACCTGCAGCTCGAGCACTTCCCAAATGGAATTTTTATTCATCAGTCCATGTATACTGAGAAAGTTCTAAAACATTTTTATATGGACAAATCTCATCCCCTGAGTACTCCAATGATTGTTCGAACACTTGATGTGAAAAATGATCCATTCCGTCCTTGTGATGACGATGAAGAAATTCTTGGTCCTGAAGTACCATATCTCAGTGCAATTGAAGCTTTGATGTATCTTGCAAATTGCACTCGACCAGATATTACATTCTCAGTTAATCTGCTTGCAAGATATAGTTCTGCACCAACTCGAACGCATTGGAATGACATTAAACATGTCCTTCGTTACCTTCATGGTACGGTTGATATGGGATTATTTTATCAACGTGGATCAAGTCCACAATTGATTGGGTATGCAAATGCAGGTTATCTTTCAGACCCACACAGAGGTAGATCTCAAACTGGATATTTATTTACTTATGGAGATACTGCTATATCATGGAGATCTGTTAAGCAGACACTATCTGCTATTTATTCAAATCACTCAGAGATCATTGCTATTCATGAAGCAAGTCGAGAGTGTATTTGGCTCAGATCAGTTATTCAACACATCCAGGAAAAGTGTGGACTTCCCATGATCAATAATAGCCCAACAATTTTATATGAAGATAATACTGCTTGTATCACTCAAATCAGAGGATGATATATCAAAGGTGACAGAACCAAACATATTTCACCTAAATTCTTTTATACTCATGAACTTCAAGAGAAATGTGAAATTGATGTCAAGCAGATACGATCTAGTGACAATCTGGCAGATTTATTCACAAAGGCGTTACCAACTTCCACATTCAAGAAGATTGTGCATAACATTGGAATGTGAAAACTCAAAAATCTTTTGTCATGCACTTTTCAGGGAGAGTAAATGTGCTGATTGTACTCTTTTTCCTTCGCTGAGATTTTGTTCCACTGGGTTTTCCTCTGCAAGGTTTTAATGAGGCAATCTTAAAGCACTTGTGGATACATAAGAAGACTGTACTCTTTTTCCTTCGCCATTGATTTTTCTTCCCACTGGGTTTTTACTTGGTAAGGTTTTAACGAGGCAGATTCTTTATGGGTGGTCATTCAAGGGGGAGTGTAATGAATTATATAGTAAGTGGAGGGACGGCTGCCGCCGCCTGTCCCATCACTAAAATTATGTGAATGACCCCACCACTTTTATTTTAAATTCTGCATAGTGACTTGCATAGTAACTTGCATAGTAATTTTAAAGCCTATAAATAGGGACTTCAGTTGTAATGAAATCCATAAGAAAATATAGAGAGAAAAAGAAAGTTTCAGTTCTTAAGAGTTTCAGAGAGAGAGTTTCTTATTTCTCTTTTGCAATAGTAATTTCTGTCTTTAGTTTCATAACATGATGAGATTATATAAAAGAATTAACTTTTTAAAGATGGACTTCACTCCCTTTCTTTTTCAAAAAATATGTGCAAGCAACCTGTGATTTTATCTAATACTACTTGATTAATTTTCTAAAAAATTTATGTGTAATTATTTTTACAAATTCTTTACACATTTTTTTGATATTACCAATTACATTAATAGAATGTGTAAAAAATAGTAAAAATAATTGTTTGTAACAGAACTAATCATACGAAACTGAACCATGCATAAGGTAAAAGGGTTCTACTATTAAAAACCAGTTGTTGCCAAATTAAGGTTTTATTTATTTTTAGAGATGGGATAAAATAAAAATTAAAAAAACAATAAAATGTTTTTATAAAATATTTTTTTAATATTACTTTTGTATGAAGATTTTAAAAAAATAAAATTTTTTATTATATTTTATATAAAAATTTAAAAAATATTATAATAAATTTAAAATGAGTTTAAAGTTTTTAATTTCATCCCAAAATAAACCTGCCCAATTTCGAAGTTAGGGGCGTCTGAAGGGATGAATGCGTAGGGGGCCGGGAGGCACTGCTCGCGTGCTCACATTCAATTTCGCTACCCACCGAACAAGTTTTCAGGTTGGAGGAATTAATATGCCTTTCCCACTACGGAATTCACGATCTCCCTAACTAGTCAACGAATTCAATGAAGCTTACCTTACGATTCAAAGAGATACTTTCAAAGCTGGAAAAGTCATAACATTTGATATTTACTGCTTTATGGATCTGTGGTGGTAAGCGAGGTAGATAGCAAGTGGCTGGGATACTATTGGTAGCATGCAGTTGGTGCCTGACTTTTCTTTAAGGGAATTACTGCAGATATAAATAGATTATATAATATAAATTTATTTTATAATAAAAATAATATTATAATCTGACATACTATATCAAAATACATACATTTATAAATTTACTTTTGTAAAACTGGCCTTTGTGGGTAAAATTTTTCTTTTTAAAATGTCACTAATTAATTATACAAAGTGTGTAAAATTAAAGCCACGTCATGATGAAACGAAAAATTTCTACCAAAACCCATCACTGAAAGCTAGGAAGATATAAGTACACAGTACTGCATGCATTTCTCATAATGCATTAATAGCTTTCTCTATAATTATGGTGCGTGGTCAAAGAATAGCCTGCATGCTTTAATAGCTAGCCCCATCCTCCTATGATATTGAAAGCTGCAGTACTACTTGTGTTAACTCGAGTGAACTCATTTGAAAGCAGCCTCCACTCGGCAGATTTGTGGTGATGAGGTACCTATAATTAACCTCATGAAGATTTGTCAAGCTAGCTTGAGATCATAATGTACAGTTAAAAGGAATAGAAATCCGATTAATGCGTTAAATTCATGGAAGTGCTGCGCGCGGCCAGGCTTTGTATTCTGGCCGCCAGGACCCTGTTGATGATGCTTAATTAATTTGGAATTTGGCCATTGCCACTAGCTACTAGTATTTGTTTCTTTTAGGTAGGAAAAAAGCAAGCTAGCTCTACTAGCTAGAGCTTATAGGCTACTCATTTTATGTGTATATTAACAGGTATTACCTAAAAAAGTGGACTCTTTTTCTTATTGATCATCTTGAAAGCCCATGGCATGCTTTCTCTTTGTTTGTTTGTTTTTCTTTTTCTATTTCAAAGTTAAAGTGATCAGTGTGTACGAACTTGAAAGCTCAATTTATTAAGATGCATATATATGTATATATATATATAGCGATATCATGATCATACCCCTAGCTTGTCGAAAGGCATGCATAGAGTTACATTACAATATTAATCAGGGCAAATATTATATATTATTCTTGGATGCAGGACGGTTATATATATATTGCTAGCTAGCTAGCTAGCTCATTAATTTCAACCACATAAAAAGGAAGAAAATAGACTCTAGTCTAAATTCTTGTATATAAACTAATTGAGAGTTTCATCGTTTCGAGCGAGATAAATATATATCATGTGATTAAACTCTATCATATTATAATTATTAAGCATTTAAGATTATTAAAAAATTCATATATACAGACAATTATAAAGGTTGTCTCACAAGTCACATGCATCATGCATGTGAAAGAGAGAGAGAGAGAGAGAGATAATGCAAAAGAGTAGTACGTACGTACCTTTTGTTGTGCAATTTATAGTAGTTATATTAATTAACGTTCAGGATGCACACTTTAATTTCTTCTCAAAGAATAAAACCGCCGACTCTATATGGGAAATATCCAATGCAGCTAGCTTGTTATGAAATAAAGGACAAATTAAAGTGATATTGATTATTTCAATTTAAAGCAGAAAGAAAAAGGGGATCCAGATCATGAAGAAAAACAACCAGCTTCCAAAATCAGCCATTTTCAAAGTTCATCCTTAGTTGTGTTTACACTGCACAAATAGGTTGGAAGATTCTTCAAATCTAGTTTCTATGTCCACATGATCAACAATTAAATGATCATAAAATAAATAAAATCAAAGCTGAAAGTACTATATATATGCTAAAGGGTACATGATAAGAACAAGATCATTAATTATAAAAATTAGGAAAAAAAAAAAAGAATCTTTTGTCCCACACTTGAAAAAAAATGAGTATTTATGACCAAATTGCAACCAACATGATTATTTACGACAAAATTAATAATTATGTTGGTTGCAATTAATTGATTACAAATATTTATTTAACATTAAAGGAGCCTTGACATTAGACTCATTGCACTAAATAACTAACGAAAATATTAGATTTAATATATTAAGTAAAAAATTATTTGAGAAATAAAAAGCAGATGAAAAGCTTATAAATTTCCTAAGCTTAATGAAACAATTAGTGCCTAATTACTTGGAAATTGGAACCATTTCATATCTACAAACAGGAAAAAAAATCTTTAAGATTCTTTATCTCAAACACTAAACAATTGACAAAGAGGATCAAAGGTCACCGTCTCATCATGCAACTCGATTCTCCTCTCTTTCTTTCCAGGAGAAAAGAAGAGCTGTTACTGAGATCAGTTTCACAAATAAGGCGATCTTCTTGGGATCAACAAAATTCTCCTCACTTTCTCTTTTCACTCCTCCAACACACACATATACAAACACACAGCAAAACCTTCTTTTCTTTTACTAAAGCTGCCCTGTCTCCCTCTTTCTCTTCTCCCCATTCTCTCCTATAATCCTATTCTCAACACTACCCATCCAAAAAGACAATCCCTATCACAACCCAATGGGCATTATTGTAATGTAGGAGCAACAATCTTGACCACACACACGTGGCCGGGCAGTACTACAGATGTCAGATCATGAGTGGTGGTGATTTTGTTGCTAGGCAATAGGGGGGCAAAGCTAATGAAAGAGGGTGGTCCCTCTTTCCCCCTCCCAAAACCCCGTTGGTGATATTTTTCTCAGTGGCCCTGAGTGACAGCGGATCTCACGGGGATCTGTGTGAGGAGCACACGTGTGCATGCGCGACAGGTTTCGACATGCTGGCCCAGCCCATCACGTGCGGTTAAAAAAGGAGAAAAAGCAGCTACTCTGGGCTGGCTTCCAAATCTAACGACGTGTGTGTCGTCAGTTCGCATTGGCACGCTTGGGGTGATGGTGCATGGGTGGTCCATCCTCTTACCGGGCCTAAAATCCCTCCACTCCATCTATCTTATATTGTTTTTGTATATCCCATCGCCCACCCTTTTTTATTCTCCTTTTCCGTTCAACCATGAATATTCTTTAATTTCCTTTTGCCTTTCCATGCACATGATCAAGGAGACCCAAGTTTTGAATTTTCAAATTTACAAGTCTTCAGACAAAATCTAAGTTTTTCAAGCTCATAAAAATTGTATTTTTTTTCCCTGATGTTTATGGTCGAATGAAGTTACTGCGGCTCCTCTCTATATAATTAATTAATGATTTCAAAATAAGTAATGGTACTTATTATCATAATTTTCATAATTTTTTCATTATTTTATAATATAATATTATATGATTAGAGATTATTTTTTATATTTTTATTTGTAAACGATTTACCATTTAATGTCACGTAATGAAATAATGAAAAATGCAGAGAAATTGAGATAATGAATAATTTTTTTTCTAATTATATACATATTTGTGAGTCTAATAATTAAAATGATGCATGCACATATCGACAAATTGAATTTAAAATGTTGCAGAGAAAAGAACAAATTGGACAACCTAGAGAGAAACCCAGAAACTTTCTATGCTGTTATCATAAAATAGTGCGTGTTTCCCGGATCAAATAATAGAGTTAGTAAAATTATTGATCGTCAAATAGTACGTAAGAACATTAATTATCACTGACAACCTTTTGGGACAACACCAAACATAAACATAGACTGTTGCTATGTACGTGACCCATCATGCACCCTTTTGCATGGACATGAAGAGGCCGAGTCACCGAACAACCAAATTTGTGGTTTAGAACAGAACGAGGTTGGACCAAGGCCGAGTACCCGTACGTATTACTTAGCCACATAAAATGGTTGCAATCTTTTGCTAATTAATTTGTTCATTTTTTTAGTGACTATTGCATGGTTGTTAAGTGACATATTGCACAGACAAAGGCTAGCTCACTCCCCACCAATAATATTACGTGTTATACAGGGATAGCAACAACTCTAGTTTTCTGTGATAGAGATGCCACCCGCCACAACAGGTCATACTAACAAAATCCGATTCAATTATTTTCTAGCTCGATATTTATATGATATATTATAAAACTTAATTAAAGATCATGATTAAGGGGACGATTATATTAATGATTAGGGCATGCAATGTCTACGCCTAATTAGAATCGTCAACGCTAAGATCATGGGTTGTTGGTCTCACCCCCACTATGATCTAATATTACTATAACAAATCAATCATCATTAATGTTTCACCAACCAAGTAACGTATGATATTACTAATTCCTTGTTTGCATGGAAGATTGCATTAACTAGAGTCTAAACCAAATGATCTTCATGATTTATAATTATATATATAATTTCTCGTCGTCATGAAGACATCTTATATATATGATCAGTAACGCTATATACCATATTACTATTTCCGTTCATTCCACTATAGAAGATATTGTATATTTATCACTATTAATTATATAATAAAAAATCATCTAATAAAAGATCATTCAAATTATTTTAATAATGATTATAAATATGACAAGTCTTCTATATTAGGATTAAATAAAATAGTGGTGTGGTGTATAAAATTTTCATATATATATATATATATATATATATATCCGAGATCTTGATCTTCCAACTCGATCGCGATCCTGGCCTGTTATATATATAATTTTTCGAATCTATAGCCATTTCATGTCTATGACCTTTTGACCGTAGAATAGCCTTTTCCTTTTCCTACTGCTGAAGCTAACAATTCGTTGTTTTAGCTTAATTAAGTTATGTTATGATAACTTAATTAGAATATCCAACTGTTAAGATTCAGTGGTCCTCCCCAGTCTTGCTCAACTTCTTCCAAAATCCTTCTCGGGAGAAGGGAGAGATCATATCAATAATAATACAACTCGTCATTAGTACTAATGAGAATTATGCAGCTGGTTGAGAATATTATTCGGATCAGGAGGACCTGCATGCACATATATGTATTAATTAGTGATCATATGCAATATGGTCGTAACAACATTAAATCGAGCATGAATGCAGGATATTATATATATATATATATATATATTATAATGAATACTAATATTATATTTTCGATTGTTTTAATCTTGAATATTTATTATAATTTGTGAAATATAAGTGATATTTTGCTGATCAAGAAAGTACTAATAATTAATCTATAAGGCCAACTCCGGCCCACCCCCCTAAGTAATGATCAGACTAGCTAGTATAAATATCGGACTTTAAAATTCACCTTTTTTACCTTTTTATTCGCGCGCATTTTGTTCTTAATTGGAAACCAAACATGAATTGCAGAACAAAGCAATACCTGGATCGATCATCCAAATATTTATATCAGCTTTTATTCGTACGTTATGTACATGTAATTCGCTCCAAATATTTGTATGTTTAATTTAAGTTTTGGGTGAATTTGATAGATGATAGAAAAAAAGATAATGTTGATAGAAGATTGAGATAAGTTTTAAATTTGACTAGATTAGATTTAAGAAGTTGAATTATAAGACTTACAATTATCACTAAGAGTTTGAATCAGGAGATGTACTGTTAAGATAACTTATAATGCTTATGAGTTATCTTAATGTTATTTGTTCTGCTTAAAATAATAATTTTATTATTTAAAAATTAATTTTTATATAATTTGTATTTTTATTATTTTTTTAAATACATGATGCCTACATGACTACAAATATTAATTATTAGATATTATTGAGAGGATAGTTATTTGATTTAAGTAAACAAAAATAAATGATCTTGTATCTCGTTTGAATATTATTATAATAATTTTTAATTTATATTTGAATACTTAATATTAATGACATTTGGGCTTTAGAATTTTCATCATGACCATGGGGTTTATCTAACTTATTTTTCTGTATCTTTGATTGAACTCATGGATCCTTTTTTTTTTTAGTCTGAGTTTGTAGTTGTTGGTTATAAGTGCTTGATTTTTTTGTTCAATTATTGTGATTTATGCTAAGTCGATCGATATAATAAAATGAGCTGTACTGGGGGCAGCCCAGCAGCCTGGCAACCCTCTTACAACTACAATGCAGGTGTGAGGGGGCTGATCATTTTCATAATAAAACTCTTATCAATATTAACTTTGAATATTATTGAAAGGAGAATTATTTAATTTAAGTAAAAAATAATAAAAATAATCTTGTATCTCGTTTGATATTATTATGGTGAGTAATTTTATATATAATCGTGAGGTGCATAGCCATTGTGCAATCATTTTGAAAAAAAAAGTGGAACTCATTATTAAAAATTTTTTTTTTTTTTATGAGTCTCATATTTCATTCATTTTTTTTTTAAATGGTTACGCGACGATTATCTAATCTATGATTGCATAAATATTTTATCTATTATAGCAATTTTAAATTTATATTAGAATACTTAAAATTAAATAGCCATTAAATTCAACAGAAAGAATAATAAAAATAATAAAAATAAATTAAAAAATCTATTAATTAACCGTTAGATAACCACTTATTAGTGCACTCCGGACTCCGAACCCTTTTACTTTTCAGATGGGTTGCGATAAAAAGATTCGAACTCCTTAATTAGCCCTTGCAATCGACGACAATGCGTATATGTTGATGAGTACCCAATGTACATCTTAGTTTGGAAAAGAATGGCCAAAAAAAAAAAGGTTAATTCATGCCTAACACTTGATGCAAATGCATGTGTGCATGTGTGTGTGAAATTGGAATTGACCAGATCTTTGACTGCAATTAATCTGATCAGCCTATAGGATCAAAGTCGAGTAGGAAAGATTTATCACTAAGAAATAGTAGTACTGTTTATATTGATCACTTAGCTTGCGGGCGACGTACATCTCATGACCTTCGTAGCGCAAATAAATGCATAACGAACCTACCTCTAACTCACATGCAATAGTACATATCATTAGTCATTGCATATTTAGTATATCATAAAACATTCTTATTGAATTGATTAAAAATCAAATCCAATAAAATTTTAGCCAATACATTCTATTTTTAAGTCACGTTGAATTGTCCAAAACTTATTTCTAAAAGCTAAAGTGGCCAATAAAAGAAAAACCAATACCAAATATGACTGGTTTGAAGATTGACTAAACCAAATTCCAATACCTTTCCGGATTCCCATTTTCCTCGAAATCCCTCTCTTCAATCAACAGTTCCAGTGAAGACGAAGAAGAGCCCTTCATGTAGCAGAAGCAGCGACGGTGCAGCAAAAGCAGCGAAGAAGAGCTCTTTTTGTGTTCTTTTTATTTACATTATCATGTTTTTACATTTATAGATACTTTTTTTCTGGTGATTTTTTTGGCTACTTCATACAACCGCACGCATGTTTATGCTCAGGGTCTTTCTGAAGAATACTAATTAATTTTAGAATAGTCATAATATAAACTCATAATTTAATTAAAATATAATTATTAATATGATAAAATTAATTAATTTAATAGTTGCAATTAATTAAAAAATATTTAATTACTCATTATTATATATTTTTATAAATAGATAATTCAATACGAAAATTTGATGTGAATAACTAAAATAAAAAATTAATTATATTATTTTATTATTATATTTTAAAAAAATAATTATTTCAATGTGAAAATTTATGTGAATAGAATAACTAAAAGTCAAAATTAGAATTAAATTAGTTAAAAGTGTATTTTAATTTTAGACAATCTAATAAGAGTGTTGTTAAATATTAAAAATATCTCAAATTATTTATAAATAATTATAAAATTTTAAAAAAAAAATAAATTAATAAAAAATAAGATATGATATCATTATTCCTTTCCAAAATAATAGTCTCAAAACTCGATCATCAATAGATTCAATACCGTTTGGTTTGAAAATTGGAAGTCGAGGAGGGGCGCGCAAAGTTTTGGCAAATTCGAGAAATCTTACAAACACCTTAAAACAATTAAATATATATATCCCAGCCAACCAAGTTTTAAATCTACATTAATAATATTTTCCTTTTATCAAGAAGCTAGCCAACCATGTTTGACATCAAGGGCTTTAAGAGAATCAAAGATTAGATCCTTCTGTCCACAGCTTTTGAGACCATACATCTTACCCCTCTCCTTTCTTTATCCCTAAACTCCCATCAATTCACGGCCTCCTTTTACTACCTGTAAAACACTGTCACGACCGGAGTATGATCCAAAATCATTCTCCGGCCAGTGACTTTAATCAAAATCTAATCTAATAAAGAGAGTTTTGGGGGCCTTAAAAAATAAAAAAATTCAAAAAAAAAAAAGAAAGAAAGAAAAATTAAAGCCCAACGGGTTAAACAGGGCCACTTTTTTGACTAACACTGCCAGTATACATGTAGTACTACTGTGTAAAATAAATGGAGATGGTGTCATCTTCAAGCAAAGGGAGGCCCCACTCTCACTCTCTCTTTCTTGCATGGTTGGAAGAGTAGAAAATCTGCCTTTGCTTTTAACCTCATCTTCTTCACCCTCTTTACCTTTTTTTCCATTTCGCGTGTGAACACGATCTGCGAATCTTCAATAACTTCTTCCTTACTTTCTTTATCTTTACAAAATGATGAGGGTCTAGCTCCCCATTTATGCTTAAAATCTCCCACTTCTTCTCTTTTAAGACGTACATGTCTATCTATTATTCTATATATCTTTACCGTATGTATTATAGCCAGAATGATAATAATAACTAGGAAGAAAGAATAATAATTAATATCCATCTTATATAGAGACAGACAAGAAGGTGGAAATAGAGGTAATTAAAGAAGTCATGACACAATAAGATCATAAATATTATTTTCTCAAGTAAACCCCCAAACCATTGATTCAAAAGCCTAAAAAAAAGGAAAAAAAAATTCCCAAGTTCTTTGGAAATTTACATAATTAAGCCACTAGCAATGGCTCGATTCGTATCGAAGTGTGTAGTTTCATAAACGGGCAATTCTTCCCTGTACCTCTCGATCCCAATAGCCGAAAGATTATCCAGTTCGAACAGATCAGAGCTTGAATAACTGGCTGCATCATCATCATCATCATCATCTTCATCATCATCCACTTCAGAATCTTCAATCATGTCATGTTGAAGAATATCTCTCATATTCAAGTCTTCTTTGTGATCTTTTTTATAATTCTTGAACAAGTCTTTGGCCACTTCTTCAACACGATAATTGCCACCCATTACATAACATTTGATCTCTGCATCACCCGCAGTTCTTATGGTGGACACAGTCATGAGCCCCGGCTTGTCCTCCGACAGAATTTTTTTCCCGCACGGCCTACAGTCCTCGTCGACGATCACGCTGATCTGGCCAAACCTCACCGACCTTTTCACGCCGGCTCCGGTACCATTGCTGAATTTCCCCCTTGAAGAAGGCGTTTTGCTCAGACAAGACCGCGAAAACGAAGATGCCGAAGAACACGCTGATGTTGTGGTTGTGGAGTACTTGGAGTTTCTCTCCAAAGTGGTTTCATCGTTCCGGCGGCCTCCGACTGAGGGCGACGACATCTTTGCCTTCTTTGCATTTCCTGCAGTGAAAAGAGAGTTAAGAAAGCTAGCGAGGCGTCCACCCGGTGATATCGGCTGCTTAACCTTCTTCAAATCTCCGTAGATTTTCAAGGCCTTGGATTTGGTCTTCACGAAACCGTTCTCGTGTTTTGGCTTTTGTGTTGAGGCAGAATGATGACTTCGTTCGCCATAACCGTGACCTCCAAACTTCTCCAGTTGAGGCTTCTGGGAAACGCTGGTCCGAATAGGCTTGGGCCTCTGCATAGAATAACATGAAGACCTTGATTTCGACGCATAAATGGACTCCGACTCCGACGACGAGAAGCCGCCTCCGGAGCTCGACCCCGAAGAGCTCGAACTCGAATTCTGCAGGATAAAACGGCGGTCATCTCGCGATTTCCTATCGAAATCCGCCGTGGAGTTTCGGCGTACTGAGACCTTCTCGTTCACTTTCTTGTCCATCCACTTCTCGATCATGCATGCTTGTCGTAAGCTCGCCATTTCCTCTTCTTGTTCTTTTAGGCCGCCATGGCTCTGTTTCTTTCTCAGAGTTTCTCCATATAGAATGAGTTTCTCTTCTCTTTTTTCGCCGGGGCCTTCGTCGATGGACCGATAAATCGAGTCGAGAAGAGTGGAAGAAAAAGATGGGTTATCTCTCCGGTGTCGGTGGCGATCTTCTCGCATCGATTTATCCCACCTCTCCATGTCCTTTTATATAGAAGTACAACAAGGAGAAGTAGACAGAGATTGAAGGGAAACAACAATGGCAGAACAGTGAGTTCTATATCAATTATTTCTCTTTGTTGTCTGCTTCAGAGAGAGAGAGAGAGACAAGCATGATTGTATGAGAAAGAAGTAAGACATTTGCAAGACATGTAGTACTCTTCGTGTTCTGTTTGCTCTGTCACTGTGTCAAAGAGCAAATGAAGAGGAGAGAAAGCAAGCATGGGCATTGATGGGTGCTTGATGGCTCAAGAGCGAGAGAGCAATGAAAGCCAAAAGCCACGCCTGTAGAGAGAGAGAGAGAGGAGAGAGAGGAGAGAGAGTTCCTTTTAGATGTTCCTATTACTCGATCCCTCTTTATAAGTCAGGAAGGTATATCGTGTATTTCACACACACCTTGGAATCTATGCTAAAGCTAACGCAGACCGTTGGATCAATGATATTCAACCCTCTACATTATTAAGATAATTACTTCTCTTCTGCTAAAATGAATTAGAAACTGAGAGTGGGCTGCATATAAGTCCAAGCCCGAACTAATGCCAGGTTGGCAATGATGATCATGCTCAACCAATTATTAATTAAATTGTTTGCTTTCTTTTTTTTTTTTTTCCCTCCCCCATTATTTAGTGAAATTACTTCTACGCTTTGCCTCCTCCGATCCACATGAAGTGACATTAGATCCTTGGTTGCTTTTCCTCCAAAAAGAAAAGCAAGCAGAGTTCTTAAGGTGTGGGATCATATACACAGAGAGATCAAACCTCTATTTATCTGGGTCCAGATAGTTTCATACCTTCTTTCTTTCCTTCTTTTTTCTCTCTTCTTCTTTTTTCTTTTTTTTTTTTAGAAAAATATACATTTTTTTCCTTGCCCAAGATAATTCCTTATATTTCCCACAATTAATTATCACATGGCACTATGGTTTTCACGCACAAATAGAAGATGATCATGAGATATAGTACTCGATCATGATCTTGTGATCTACTGACATTTGTCTCATTTAAGATATTTGGTATCAAGTTCCTACAACCTCAATTTTTATTGTTAAATGGAATAAAAATACTAAGATAATGATACCATAATTCAAAGTTTGCTGATTTGCATTGATCGGGGTAGTGGATACAAATGATATAAAATGCACAAAAGATGTTGGAACATGTGTATAATATTACCTGGTTTCTTTGACTTTTAATACTGGCAGATGTTAAAATAAAATGTCAGCTGTACTATATGCATTGTTGTGATGATCACCATGTGAATATATAACCCGTAATTAATAATACTATTAAATTGTATGGAGATATTGTTTTTTTTGAATTTTTATATACCATATTATTATTTTACTTTCATCTTATTATATAAGATGTGACATATTTATTATCACTAGATAATACTTTATTAGATAATTATTTATTATTTAATATAATAAATATGTCATATATTACATAATAGGATGATAGCTAGTGTGATGTATAAGCATTACTCATTTTTCTATTTTAGAGAAGGGTTTTTGCGAAAGAAAAAAATATATATATAGCATTTCTAACTATGTATAAGATCAAGATCAGAAGTGGGAATTGGGAAATATGAAAAGGCAGAATGCCTCTAAAGTTTGGCGTGGACTGTACCGTATTATTAGGCATTATTATTGCTAAGTCCAAGCTGCTCGCTCATGTTCATGAGCCTGCTTCTACAGTCAACTAATGCGGCTAGTATTCTTAAATCTTGCACTCCCAAAAACCTTTTCTTTTGTTGAATCTTATATATAGTATAAAAATTTATTATTATTTTCAGAAATATTTTTTAGAAATACAAGTTACAGTAAATATAATTAAGCCAGCTAGGGGTGTTCATTCGGGCCCGGTACAACCCGATCCAGTTTAAAATTTTATTTATTTCTTAATATTTTTGAATTTTTTTTTAAAATGTTTAAGAAAATTTCGAATTTGGGTTTTGAATTTGAGAATCCGAAACCCGGATGAACACCTCTATCCAGCCATATCTGTCATGAGAGACGACAAGAGAAAAAGTAAAATAAAAAATAGAGTTAACTACATACTACACAATATATAATTTATGTCACTACAAAGAAAAATAACTTTTTATAGTTAAAATTAATTATAAATATTTTTTTTTTACTATTTATTAATCACAAAAACTCATATTTCTTATAATATGTTGACAGAACTGTAAATGATTTTATTAAGATGATAAATAAATACAGTATTGCGGTGGTCGTACAAGAGAATAATATAATATTTAAATAAACACACAATTGTTTGGATTTAGGAGACGATTTCATTTTGACATTATAATTTTTTTTAAGTTTAATATAAAATATAGTAAATAATTTAATTTTTTTTAATTTTAATTCAATTTTTTTAAATTATAAAATAATAATAATATTAAAAATATTATTTTAATATTATTTTATTCAACTAATTTTAACTCTTATTTAAAATCATCTTATCTTATATATTATTTTACTATCTATTGGGTTTATATTTATATATATACATATATATATATAGTCGGCAAACCCTTAATATTAGGCATGTAGCTAGCCTAGCTAGGCTAGCTAGCTATTCAACGGCAAATAGGGATAATAATCATGCATGCAACTGATTTGGCATACATAGCCTTCATGTTGCTATATATTTTGTAAGAAATTAGACAAATTTTATATAAATTTTTTATTAAAAAAAAAAAAAAAGTGAATCTCACTAATTAATAAAGAATAGTTATTTTACACTTTTTTTTTAGGTAAATTCTACTTTTTTTTTATAAGAATTTGTACGAAAATTTATATATTTAAAATTTGTATAAACCATTTATCATATTATATATATATATATAATATATGTTGAGAACAGTAGTCCATTCAATAATATATAATAATTAATTATAAGCTGGACATAATAATGAAATTATCTGGAAAACATTGTTATTATATTCGGTTTTACCTTGACTTTAAATTATTACCGCCATTAATGTTTTAACCTTTAATGGTGAGCTAGCTAACAGTACTGCTTCATATAATCTGATTGCCATGATCGAGTCCAATTAATTATTCTGTGGTTGTTCCCTCCAGTGATCATCATAATCTTAATTAGATTCCATAGTTACTTTTACCAGCTGCTATCTCTTTCACTTGTACGGATCCACACTGGTCGACCTAGCTGTTAGACTAGATGAATTAGTTAATTTATTCGCATTAAGTTTGTTTTTCATTGACATTAATGTAGAGATTTTGCTGATTTTTTATTAGAATATAAATTACTAAAAATCATGCATTACGTACCAGCAAGCTAGCTAGCTAGCTAGGACGTTTCTAATTGGACATTTATCATTGTTCTTAGAAGCCATTATCGGTATATATGATTCTATATATCGTGACTCGTGAGTTTCTTGATCAGCATGTAATTAAAAAGCATTTTTTTTTAAAGAATATTAATAAATTTTTTTTAAAAAATCCTACAAACTAACGTGCCACAACCTATCTCTCTCTCTCCTAACCTTTCCTTTCTCATTTTCCCTCATCGTCAAGACCCCACAACCCCCCATCTCTCTCGATAAATGACAGTTTTTAGTTGCTAAGAAATTTCATATTCTAAAGTCAGGTTTATACAGAAACAATTTTCCATTTTCTTGTTTGCAAATGGTGGCAATATAATTGAGGTTCAATAATCTCTTACCACAATGTTTCCTTTTTCATGTTGTCTGTTCTTTTTCTTGGAGATTGATCTCATTAGAAGGTCAAACATATGAGATATAGATCCCTCCATCATTCACACATGAATAATCTAGCATTGTTATTTTCTAAATTTTCACAACTACTCAAAATATTCCAAGATCAAACGTGAGATTGTCCGTCCATAGAGGTGGACTTATCACAGCCGATGCAAATGTGGTTGTGAAATGAGTGATGGTGAGAAATGGAGAGGTAGAAATAAGATGCAGGGGGATCAAATCGACAAAACATGCAGGTCACTATCTGCAAACGACCTCGAACCCTTCTCTATTAGCACTTCTCAACCCTAGCCGTCAGCTGAGGAAGGATTGGAGCTTAGGCTCCTCCCTCCCTCCCTCTTTCCCCTTCCGCCGTCCCCCTCCTTCTTCCCCCTCGCCTCCTTCTTCTATCTTTTGGTTTTTTTTTTTGTGTTTTTTCAGAGCTTGTAAGCGGAGTGGCGGTTTTTGGAGTTGAGACTCCCTTCGGTGGTCTTCGGTTTGCACACGTACCACCACAGGCTTCGCCAGCTGCCAATGCTCCAAACTGTCAAAGGCCTAGCCGAGTATAACGGCACTTCAGCTACACGCATTTGGGGCGACGCTTACACACGCCTCCAACTCATGAGTTTCATCGCCTCCACGTGTGGTGGTCCTGGACTCAGGGCCATTGGTAGCTGCTGAGACGATAATTCAGCACACCCCCAAGGTGGCGCGTATCCTCCATGCGCCATGTCTTTCCTCGGCTTTGCTTTTGTCCCGAACCAGACTTCTTTGATCTAAGTTTTGTCTTGTTTTATTTGTGTTGTTGTACTTTTCGTTTTTGTTTGGTTGGGATGTTTGTAAGAATAATTAAGAATAGACCTCATTGTTTGGCTCCCACTCCTCTTTTAGAGGATATAGCTGACTCCTCCTTTTCCTTGGAGAATGGAGGTGATGATCTCCTCATACTCCTTGAGAGATGGGAGTTTGGTTACTCAAAAACCCTCTCAGGCAAGTCACATTTACGTGGCTTGTCTTATAGGAGATTAGAAGTTAAGACAATATTCGTCACTTTATATGTGGAGATGCTACAAATCAATATTTAATTAGACTTATAATACGGATCTTTTCATATTTATCAGTCTCAATTATAAATTTCATTTTATGAAATAAACTGCAATCATTTTATCTTAAAAAATAAAAAAGAAATGGGATGCAGGGGCTGGTAAACAGAAAGGACAATTAAAAGAGATGGATGGCAGTGACATAATGCTTTTGATAAAAAAAAAAAAAGTTAACGTGGCATGATATTATGGTAGTGTGTAGGATATTTTTTGTGAGACTCTAGTGTATCTCTAGCAGCTTTTTTTTAGTATAAAAATTGTATTAAAAAATAGAGAAAAATGGTATTTGCAATCTAGGATGTGCAAGCCCCGCACACCTCAAAGTGGGTAAATTTGAAACCTAGCTCATACAAAAATGTTATTTTTGATACTAGTAAGTAGTAGACCTCACTTTTTTAAAATTAAAAAAAAAAATAAAAATGTGTAGCTTGATTAATATCTTAAAATTGTGCCTAGCATTACTAAAAAACAAGTAGTTAATTCTCACAAAAAAAAAAACTCTAATTGATTTCATTCTCCGTATAACTATAGATCTATACTTATAATTATGATCATGTACAGATGCATCATGCATGTGTATGCTTGTATGTGTGTGTTATATACACATACCTGTATGCATAATATTGTACGTATGGGAAATCAACGAGATTGGATTTATATATATATATATATATATATATATCTATATGGCCGTTGGAAATAGTGAATTAAGCAAATGATAAATCTGAGTGATCTTAACGAGAGAGGTAGGTGTGATGTTTAATTAGAACGTACGTGGCATATATATACTATGATTTGTTAGCTAGGTGAGCTGATGATTTGTGCACATGAGCTTAAGTACGTACGTACGTACTACTCCTCATCAACTAAAACTTATGACCATATTAATCTAATTAAATCGCAAATTAATCCTTTAATTGCATGTGTACATCGAGAGTGAGAGAGAGAGAAAGAGAGAGGGAGAGAGAGAGAGTGAGAGTGGGGGTGCTTATTTGCGTAATGATTGCACTCGTGGCTCCCAATTCTTTTTTAGAGAGAGAGATCATCTACGTACGAAACTATAGGAAACAAACGAACAAAACTCGAGTGATTTATTTAACATAAAGTTGCATGCTGCAGTGTAGGATTATATATAATTATTTAATTAGGACTATAGAATGTTTAATTTATATGGGAAGCTGCAGGCCTGATAAAGTGATGAGATCATAAGTTGTTCTCTCTCTCTCTCTCTCTCTCTCTCTCTCTCTCTATATATATATATAAAGCTAATTAATTAGATCAATTAATAAAAGGTGTTAAAAGCAACGTGCGTTTGCAATATAAATGCTCTTAGTTCTTAACTTCTTTGCTTCCGGCCCTTTTCCTCACATGCAGCAGCGGTACTATTACTTCTTTCTTGCTCTTTAAACTTAAGAAAATCCGGCCTCCATTATTTATATATATAAGTTGTAAGGAATAATACATATATATATATATATATTATATGGTACCAACTAACCCATGCGTCTCATATATCATTCACACTTTAAGCAACTAATTATAAGATAATTACACTTTTATATTCCTAAACCATATACACGTCTGATCTAGGGCCCCGTTTGTATTCGAAGATGAGCTCAACTCATCTCAACTCATTTTCATTTCATTATTATATTTTTATAATTTTTTATATAAAACACAAATTCCTATACACATTTTTCAATTCCCAATACACATTTTTCAAATCTCAATACACCTTTTTCAAATCTCAAAATAATAATAATATTAAAAAATCAACTAAATTCATCTCAACTTATCTCAATTCATCTCATTTCTGAATCCAAGCAGAACCTAGTCTCATATATATATATATATATATATATATATTATATATGATGTTTGTGAAACAAAATTTTGTCCAGCTGGGCATGAAAGCTCCAATATTAATACTAGTTCCGCATGAAGAGGGGTTATCATTATTGATCAAAATTAATTAACGTCAAGGATCGATTTGAAATATTCAATCAGATCCTTCGATCATTAATGATCTCCAAAAATCCATGCTATAGGTACGTTGCTCGATCAGTCGTGTGCATTAATAACGTACGTCGGATAGATATAGCACCAAAGATGGATGATGATTACTAATAGTTAAGCTACATTCTGTTGCATACAAATAATACTATTTAGAATTACATAAGACAATATTTAAGTATTTCAGCAATTTATCTACGTCTACTGGTGCCAAATTCAATATATTTATATGGAATTACAAATATTCAAACAAATCTCACGTTCTTCTCTAATTTGCACGCACACCACTTCAAATTCTATCGCACTTCGAATACATATCAGAACTCTCTTTTTATAGGAGAAGTTTTACAACAAATACAACAGTTAAAGAAGACTGTTGAATGGTAGGTGTTGTTAGTGCAACATTAATAGACTGCAGCAATGATAAGTGAGGATGGTGCTGTCAAATTTAATTTTCTTTATTCAAACTTGGACGGTGCAACCATTCCCTTAAGTATTTCACACTAAGGTAGTTCACTTCAACACATTCATGCCCTATGAAAAGTTTGAGATCATCCATCGAGTACATTCCTTTCAACGGGTTTAATGAGATCAGAAAGACGAAAGAGAGAAGATTCCATTCAGATCATGGAACGAGCAATCCTGGGACCCAATATCCAATTATATATATATATATGAGATCATGATCAACGATTGACATACGGCCCTATCTATATGCATCATCCCACCCATGAACGTACGACGAATTGAGACGATAATCTAATTCATTGTGGATCACGATCGAAGATTAGATCTCTGCAGGTCTCCGCCACCACAGCGGGCCATTAGATTAGACAAATCGATCGAGACATGCATGATGTAAAATTGAAATCGTTTCAGAAACAATTTGTTTCCACTTTTGTTTTGTTTGCTAGCACATGACAATTCAACTAATTGTCGTATTAATGCTTGTTTATCAAAGATAGATATGGATTTTAACCTAAATCTAGCTTTCTGAAAACCCTTAAAAAGTTCCATTAATGGCTTCTTGATCAGTATTCTTCTTTTCCTTTATTTTGAGTGGTACGTAGCACATAAATGCAGTCCAAATTATATGAAACATAATCATCAAGACGTGCGCATTAATGAGAATGGAAACATCCTGTGGTTCACTATAAAAAGTGAATGTACTGTATGACCCTGATCTTGTTCATTTAGACTGTGACATTTCCTGATTCAATCATCTAAAATGGACATTGGGTGGCTTCCACCCATTGGTGGATCATATAATGATCTAGCTATATATTTTCTTATCTCTTTTTGTTTTTGTTTTTTTTATCTGGGCCATAATCCAGCAATTTATGTACGTCTAAAAGATGCTTCCACTTAGTTGATATCGTCATGACTGATTAATACTTCATTGAGATGTTAGTGGCTTGCACAGGAGCATGCTTCCATCATTCTTCTAAATCCTTTATACTAGCTCCGATACATTTGAGAACCAAAAAGATGTTGAGTCCAACTTAATTATACAGCTAAATACTATATATATATATATATAAAGTCATCTTCCCCATCAATGGCCATGATGAAGTTGCACCGCCTAGCTAATTAACTTCTCTCTCTCTCTAGAAACTCTCCAATATCTAGGGTTTGGGGTGCTGACTGCTGAGACTTTTCATCAAGATTTCCTCTGTTACTTTCTATTTTCTTTATGGATCTTATAGTTGTACCTGATCGTCTTATATTGGATTTCATCGCTTGAGCTACAACAGATCATCATCAACTAGATTAGAGAGCATGCACGTTAATGGTGGGTCCAAGACTCCAAATTAACTTTACTGGAACTTGTACTTTGATATGAGTTTCGTGTAGAATAATTAATTAATTTACCCACACGTATTTATTGTTATATATATAAACACCTTTTTTTCACCAAGACCTATGAAATTATGGTCTGCCATACGCGCGCACACACACACATATATACATACAAATATATAAAGGACGCTGTAAGGGATCTCCGCATGCCATGCATTCATTAATACTGCTTTCCCAAATTTCCCAGTACTCCACATTAACTGTGTTTTTAAATTTTAACTGCTGATTAATTACTGGCTAAAGCGTGCGATACTGACTAAAAATCAGAGCTTTCAGCTGCTCATCAGCGGTAACATGATGCAAGTGTTTGCTCTTGTGAGGAAAATCGAGATAAAATTATCAAATAGCACAGAGAAAGTGAACGATAGTTAATTAAGGAAAGAAAATAAATTAGCTGTTGGGCAAAGGATAAGAATGTTTTGAAAAAAAAAAAGGTTATATATTAAGATGAAAGATGGAATAGCTAGGCTGCAAGTTTCTCACTATGTTAGAAAACGAGTTAGAAACTTAGAAGTAACGCTCAATCAAAAGAAATTAGGAAAAGGATATATATATTTATATATATATATATATGTATATAAACTGTCATGCATGTCGAGAATAAAGGATACATGGCGTTACGTATAAACAGAGAAGGATTAACGTGTTCTTTTTTCTGTGTTGCTTTGCTCTGCAAGTTCTCTTGATATTCTCGAGAGCAGAACTTTAATGTTGGGATGGATGTGATCTTGTCGATGGTGCATGGAACAGAAGAAAAGATTTTAATGTTGGGAAGGATGTGATATATATTGTGGATGGTGGAACAGAAGAAAAGATATTGCAGTGTTGGTTTCCGAGGATGCACGAAGTACAAACAATCCACGGCACAACCTTAAAAAACTTGTTTATATTAATAGCCTTATAGCCTGTATTTCATTCCCAATGAACACCTACAGTGTACGATTCGCACAAAAAGTGAGCCCACTTCGGTTGAAGCACAGAAGCTTATCCCCATTCCCCAGAACCAAACACGTGATCTGATGCCTCAAACCTGGCTGGCTCCATTTCCTAGTCCTGCCACTGTCTGCGTCCTACACTTCTTTGTTTTTCGAGGATGCCAACGAATCTGATCGGATTCGGTCCACATGTGATAGCTAGCTAGATACCTGATCACATGGATGGATCTCGTTCTTTTACGACGTACGCTTAATTCTTTAGATTCTCACACACCGACTCCTGCCGGGAAAAGTTGAGATCAGATAATACTAGAATTATATTAGATGAACGGAAAATTTTAATTTGGTGCATTTTTTCATTTTCATCAGATTTTGGGTTAGTGGAAATTAATTGATAAATAATTACGGGAAGCTTTATATAAGTCCTTGTAAAAAAAAGTAAACTTTGCTTAGAAAAAAATATATTTATATATATAACTATTCTTTATTAAATAATAAAACTCACTTTTCATAAAATATGTATAAAAGAGACTTGTATCTAAGATTACTCGAGTTAATCAGCTGCATGTAACTGTTAGATTCGACGTGTAAAGTTTGTGAGAACTTGGAAAATCACAATTGCTTGAAAGATGTTGAGAATATCATTATCATCTACGTTATTTTTAACCCTTAATTAGGTGTCAAGTATTCGATAAAGGGAAGCGTTTGGGCAATATTAATATAAGTTGTGATGAAAAGTGTAAAAATCTTACCATTTATTGCATCATGCTTACATTATAAATGACTTGATCATCTTATAATGCACTAGCTTAAATATATAATTAAAGATATTGGTCAATTGATATCTGTATGTTCCATCAAAGAAAATCAATCATCATAATATATAGCAAGAAAGAACGCCACCTCTCTCGATGGCTCCCCAATAGGTAAATGAACAGAAACCATTGCCTTAAATGAACAGAAACCATTACCATTAATCAGAAACCATTGCCTTAATCAGAAACCATTGTCTTGATGATTTTATTTTATTTTATTTTATTTTTCTTTAAAAAAAAAAAAAGAAGTTTAGTGAAAAATCGAAAGATGGGATAGAAGATTGATGGAATAAATTAATATAAGACTATCATCAACAGACCCAGAGACAAAAATATATATATATATATATATATCAAAAATCTTTCATACATTATTAAAAAATTTGTTTGTGAATTATTGGAAATCGACATGGATCAAGACTCAAGAGAAACACAAAAGACTAATTATTGCACATAAGTGAAGTGTAAATAGTCGAAAAAATATTGTAAGGATGATTATAAGAGTGTTGGAAACTAAAAGTTAAAACCGTTTCACGGCCACACAATCCCGGCCTGCCCCCCAACCCCCACACAGACATCATTGGAACAACTAATAGTTATCGTTATAATTGTTTTATCTCCAACGACCCAACCATCAAATGCATGTACAGGTAATGTGTACAAAGAAATTCCATATTTAAACAAACCCACACAAAAAAAAAAAACAACAAATGCAGAAACAAAGATAGTTGTTATATTTGTAATTTGTGTGTTTACTCGTAAAATTTTGAAGTTGAGAGTCGTTATCACTAGTGAGGTTTGACACTTTATGCACGCTCAGAAAGGCATGCATGGAGTTAATTTCCACAGTGATCAGTTAATGCATTAATTCTCAGTGCATTATGATCACTGAATTAATTAAAGCATATTTGAGATGGATTATAATGAGTACTGGGCATGAAGCACAAGCACCTAATTTTTAGAATTCATTTACAAATTAATGAGAAATTTTCGAATCCTTAATTTCCTTTACCAAACTTGGAAACAAAACTATCCACTCACCTGATCGATAGAAAAACCTTCACATCTATTATTTGTTCCCTTCCAATATTTTACTCAGACTGCATTTGGATTCGGAGTTAAGATGAGTTTTGAAAGTTAAATAAAATATTATTATTATTATTTTAATATTTGAAAAAATTAAATTAAGATTTGAAAAAACTGTATTAGAATTTAAAATACTGTATTGAGATTTATATTTTAAATAGGAATTTAAAAAAGTGTAATAATAAATTTGAGATAAGTTGAGAGGAAACTCGTCTCCAAATCCAAACGGGCCTTAATTTACTCCTTTAATCATCCCGAGCAGTGTTTTCAGCTGATTTAGCTTGCTACGGAATTGGAATACTGTTTTGCTTATTATTCCTTGAACAACAATTAAGCTTGAGCTCAAAACTACCAACATTCAGCACATTGCTTGGCCCTTTGGCAAATTCTCTCTCTCAAACAAGGTGAAGGTTGGGTTGTACTTGTGGGGTAGAGCTGCTGCAAATGCGTGACTGTCGCGCGCGCGCACACACACAGAGAGGAAAGTGTGGGTGATGATCCCAAGGTATTGGAGCATCCAGGTTTAAAGTGAGAAATAATTATACAGACGACAGAACAAAAGCCCGCTCATCCTCTAAAAAGAGAGAACAACGACGACAAGGAATAAAAACCCTCCTCCCTTTTCTCCAATCTTCTTTCAATTCTTCCGATTTTAAAAAAGGGAGGCTATGAGCTCTGCCTTTTGCTTGTTATTTGAACACAATCGCATGATCAAGCTTTCTAAATTCGAATGACGGGATAAAAAGAGATGCTCTTGCCCTCTTAAGTTTTGGCATCCACCTATCTAGTGAACGTTTCAATATCACCAAGGAAGCATTTCAAGCGCCATTTCCATCAGATAAATGCATTACCAACAAATCCTTCGAGTTCTAGGAGAAAAAAAAATAATTCTGATATCCAAATGAAATATGAAGCCAATGTGTAAGATTTCAAGCTACAATAGGATCGGCTTATTTAAGTTAGGAAGGTTAAAAACGATCTATTATGGAGTTCACTCTGAGGAGAATTTAATATTCTGCAATCAGAAAAGATGCCAGACAAATCCAATGCAAACAAGTAAAAAATGATGAAACTTATAAGCACCACCGGCCACATTTTATAGAAACAAAATCAATCATTCATTTCACAAAAACTGAAAATTTTCTTTAGCTACTACAGACCCTAACAGGCAATGGGGTTAAATTCACATTTTCTTTCAGAAGTTGGTTGTCCAATTGAGATGACCCAGTTCAGCCTGTTGATAGGCACCCACCTGTGAACCAGGGGCAGCTGCAGCCACACCAACACCGACATTACCACCCATAGCAGGTGCTAAGTGGTGTGGATTAGCAATTGCAGCCGGCTGCTGAGGAGGATGGTACATGCCCGGAAATTGCATGTGAGAAGATTGTGCAGCAGCTGCATTAAAGGAGGCATGACCTGTGTGTGACGGCATATATGCACCATGGGGTGATTGCGCTGGCATGTTGTAGTATGGAGTGGATTGCATACCCGGAAGCTCCCTTGGGTTCTGAATCCAATGCACCGGAAGCTCCCTTTGGTTCTGAATCCAAATTTCAGATGCCTCGGCCTGCCATGTCAATATTTAATAAGAAGAAATTATATTATGCTCTAGTAAACCAAAAGATAAATAACCGACCTGGCCAGGTTAATTACATTATAAACCCGTTCAAGTACAACTGAAAAAAAGAGATGTATAAAACAACTCCCAAATGTACGACATCCCAGAAATTTAGTACCTATATAGGACAGCTAGTTGATGACAATCAACCTCGGAAATTTAAATTACTTTTCTTTCACCGGGTATCCGGAAAAAAGTGTAGACTAATGCTGAGGGTGCATAGCCGAGAAATAATAAGTTTTCCCTCAGGTAATTCAAGATAAAAACCCCCAGTTTGATGGCTCCTAGAAATTATTTGCACCCAAGAATTCAACCTTAGACCTGCATACCATCAAAGACCAAGGCTCTTACCCCTTCCATCCCCAAAAATTACATTATCAGTGCAAGTTTCAGACCCAACCTACGTCCTTTTTAAATGGAGACATTAGGCACCAATAGGATTCACTTACGACATAATAGGGAGTGACCATAAATTACAATAAGCTTATTGGTGTAAATCTCTAGATGAACTCTTTGATACATCATACAAATCCATAGATAAATTAAGCAATAAATGAAATTTTACCTGCGGATTTGAGACATAAATGTTGCTATCTTTATATTTGATTCGAGATGAATCTTCAAGCCCAGTTGCACCACCAACCACACCAGGAGCATTAATATACCCAGTTGGATTGGTAAAATTCCCAAACCCTGTGGCATTGCCAGGCAGAACAGGCTTGTACTGTTGAACTCCATACTTCATGCTGCTTGCATTTAGATGTGAACTACCTCCTGACATCAGCAAGTAACTGCTACCATTTGATGGGTGGGGATATGCAGGGTTGCTAGAATAGCCAGGCATGGCCATAGGCGAAACATAAAGTGGGGGAAGAAATTGGCGGTATGGCAAAAGATTCGCGAAATGGGGAAAATGAACTTGCGGGTACATCTGTGCTACAGATGGTTGCTGCTGCTGCTGCTGTACCATGGCAATTGTTGATGCAGGGATGCTGTTGGCTGTATGTGAACTTAACGCCTGTATTCATAAGAGAAAAAAATTAATTAAAATGGTATTGAATATAAAGATTCTGGTAGGTGTGTACAGTACAGGTCATATCCAAAACAGTTCTACATTTCACTTTTAATGTTTACGGCTAAAGAGAGAACCCATTACATGAAAACTGCACTTTTATGAGCATAGAACATCAAAGATTATAATTTTTTAGTAATAAACAAAATTTGGGTAACTTAATAAAGTTCTTTAATCAATACTACTAGGGCCAGTAGGCAATCAATCATTTATGTTCTGTAAAATATTATGCTTTTTTTTCTCATGATTTCCTTTTATCTCACTTACCACCTACGACCTAAATAGGTCCTGTCTCATGTATACCATCTTGTATAATTGGGCTTTGCCTATTCTATTAACGATACCGTTTACTTATCAAAAATATATATATATATGTATTATCCTTTTTAATTGCATACATGCCCTACAAAAATGAACAGAACATTACAGCCAAAAGCCCCTAAAAGATGACAAGCATCCAAGCCGCTCTTGCTCATCCACCAAAAATAAACATCTCAACATAGAGTTCTGTTTTCATACAAGTGTACAGAGAAATGAGGAGCATCAATATATGCATGTCTAACATAAATCAATTAAATTTACCTCCTGAGGAGATTGCAAACCCTGGCCTCGCATAGTTTCATCCATAGTGGGTCTAAAATAGGGTATATCATAACCGGTCTGAGGATCATATGCCTGCTAGAAAACCAATACACATTATAATGGAGGATGATAAGTGAAAGGACATAAATGCCACAGCATCAATAAGATCTAAAACAACCCCCCAAATTAGCTAACGTTACACCCCTCCACAGTCAGAATCAAGTTTGGCAGATAAAACCAGAAATCTAAATCATGAACTCACCGAAAACCCTGGTAGTTCGGGAGGATCTTGATGCTGTTGCGACTCTGAAGGAGCATAAGATGGACTGTTCTCTCGAACCAATCCAATATCTGCGTAATTGTCCAAATTCTGAGGGCTTGAGGACTCTTTCTCATCGGGCAATTGATGCTCAGAATCCACTACAGAAGCTGGAGAATCAGATCCAGAATTTCTAACTTGGCTATCATGTGCCTCTGCCAGCCTGCTGCCAGAAGTATCATCACCAGAAGACTCTGGAGCTGACACTGATAAACTGCTATCACGAATTAACAATTCAACATATTAATATTTGCTAAAGTAAATTACATACCAAGTGAATTAAGTACACATTATATTGAGCTGAGATGATCCCTAAATATTTAGAATGCTGAAATAAATTTTGAGTAAGAGTTTCAAGTAAAAAAAAAAATTCAGATGCCCTCAGGCTTTCACGGTCCCTTGCGTGAATAATTTAGGTTGTTTGGATGTAAGAATTTGGATTTGGATTTGAATCAAACTCAAAACAACCTTTTAAGCTTTTCAAAATACTGGATTTGAAGTCATGGTTGATTTAAAATCCAAATTTCCAAATTCTTAATACAATCCAAACAAAAAATTTGAATTTTAAGACCCAAATCCAAAATCCTTCTCCCCGAATCCATGCATCCAAACAGCAATTAGTGATTACAAAAGTAACACCAACCTCGTAGCAGGTTCTACATTTGATTCTGTTCCTACAGCCTGCAGTCCAGCAATAAGATTCCTTGAAGAATCAAACTCTCTCCCAATGCTTCCAAAAGTGAGCCGGCAGCGATCAGTCTCAGGGACTCGAATATGCTGTGCTATGATCACATTCTGATGCTCATTTATGTTAACACTATAAAGCTTATCTTGCAACTTATCAGTATCAGAATCCAAATCCTTGGAATTCTCAGCAGAAGGTGAAACAGATTTTGTAGGTGTTCCAATCACCCCGGGGTTACTAACAGTCACCTTTTGGCTTGATTTAGGTTTCCACTCTATTTTATGATGGGCACCTGCAACAAAAGTTAAGAGTCAATTCTCTTCCAAAAGTATAAATAAGATAGATCCCCCCCCCACACACAAAAAAAAAAAAAAAAGCCTTTCCCCTGCTTCTTCTTTACCTGCTAAAGTTCAGATCATTCATTGACGACTAGTAAAATGGACAACTATTGCAAATAAAGTCAAAAGCACTTCTCAAAGTACACAAACCATCAAATGGAAACAATCAAGGGAATGCACCACAAGAGAAGTTATGCAGCTACTTTCATGCGTTAATCATTACTCAAAATGTTATGACACCCTGCAATACCAGAAAGCTAAATGGTGCATAGATGATGCATCATAAAAAAGGAATAGTATAAAATATTTTCTGTTGGAGAAAAATGCCAGATAAAAGAAAATTTTGCTTCAGGAGAAAAAATAACAAAAGATGAACATTCCCATCCAATGCCATATCATTGACAATATTAGCTGTAAGCAGCTCACCCAATTGGGCTTTGGTACAGATAGAATTTAAGTTTCCCACACTCCAAACAAATAAAACCAAAAAAATAAGCTACGTAAGTTCTCTATCCACACTGTAAATCTAACTTTCTTAAACAGGCTCTACTAAACCACAAGCATTAGAACAAGTTTTAACCTGGGCCTTAGATTATCCCAATTTTTCATAACACTTTGACTAGCACGCCATTAAAAACCCTCTATAATTTTCACCAACTTCCAGTTATCAAAATCAAGGAAACCAAGACAACTTCACTTTCCAGAAGCATTTAGGCCCCGATTAGATTCAAAGATGAGATGAGATGAAATAAGTTTAAATGAAAGATGAAAAGTTGAATAAAATATTATTGAAATATTATTTTTTGATATTATTATTGTTTTGGGATATGAAAAAGTTGTATTGTTTATTATATTTTGTGTGAATTTGGAAGAGTTGATGAGATGAGATAAGAATCCAAACGAGGGCTTAGTGTAAGAAAATGCTCAATTATTACAATTCTACCTTTTTGATGACCCACAGATTGTTGATGTGGCCTGCCACTATACTGGTTGCTTAAGAATGATCTGCTTACTGTCATGCTGGCAATAACAGAATCAGTTGCAGTTGTTTGGTTGAGGTGGTCAGTTCTAGAAATGGCATTGAGAGGTCGTGATGCTTCTGTAGAACCATCCTTTCCCAAAAGTGATTTTGAGAAAGAACTACTAAGCACGGTGGACATTTTGACAGAGTTGTCAGAATGCTGTCTGCGAACACCAACAACACCAACTTCCCGTTTAATAGCTCCAACAGTGCCTGAAGACCTGGAATCTGGAGATGGAACGTGAACTGGATCACTGGAAGAGGAATACACCCCAACAGCAGAACTGCTTGATGCCAGAGTTGCAGGACTTGGTTGGGGGTTGTTAGACTTTGCTGCTTGCACCCGCAAATTTGTGCTGGGAACTGACGCCCACTTTTCCTCTAGTACCTTCCCATGACTGTCCCTTAAACTGGCATCTTGAGCATGTCTAGGGTGTGAATCAAACGGCCCATTCAAAGTCTGAGATGAACTCCGCCTACCAGAAGGCTTCTGACTACCTGAGGTTTCTGTAAAGCTGCTTAAAGAGCATTACAAGGACAATATATCAACATCATGATTTTGCAGTGCAGCAGATGTGCTTAACTCAGGTAATGCTTTTTTTCTTTTTTTCTTTTTTCTTTTTTCTTTTTTTATAAGAAGCAATTTTATTGATGTGAATGAAATAAGTATAGCCTATGTACACAGGAAGTATACAGAAGAGCTTAAGTCAAGTAATGTTTCATTCCATCTCCTTCACAACATTTTTCAAATTCAAATTTACTGTCCTCATAATCTATTTCTGCCTCAAAAAGGACCCTCATTTTTTTGGTTATTGATTACTTAACAACAAAAAATGTTATTATTCATTTTTCTCATCCCTCTACTTTTTGGCAAAATACCAAAAACCATGATCTCCCTGTGTGCTTCTATTGCATGTTATCAAATTTAGTGTATTTAAAAGGGAACCATAAAGATCAAGTGATATTCGTTTTTATGTTTTAGAAAAACAAGGAACATAGCTAGGAAACTGACTGTCACAGATAATCTGGACATGCGGCCAATAACCAATAGGTTCTTTGATCAACATACTGCTATATTTAATGGTGGGTGGGGAACATATACAGAACTAAGAGTATTATGGGGAGAAAGAATAAAAATAATTTTTAGTATAGAAGATTACCCCTTTTTAGGAACATTTGATACTGCTTTCTCATTGGTAGATCTTGTACGTTTCGGTGAAGTAGGCTTCACCTCTTTCTCCATGTTTTGATTAACTCTGTTATCTCTCACAACGCAGAACTTGATGCCTGCACTCAGCAAGAATCTACAGATCAAGAAGTAGTCCATGCCACACTAAACAAAAGCAACAAAAGCAGTGATCCATTTCCATAAATAGTCTGGGAGATGCGTGAAACCTCATACATAAATATGTCAAAAATGTACAACGAAACATAAAGCTTCATGAGATGCATAAGAAGAAGAGCAATTCTGGATAAATTGTTTGGATGTAGCAAGTAAAGTCCCATAAGTATGACAGGAAATATTAGTGCAAAAACATAAAAACGAGACTTGGAAAGGGATCCATCAAAGCTTGCTCCAAACTTTTTTTTAGTGGAGCGTGAATTAATACTTATCACTTTAATTGTTAGTACTCCACTCATGCTGGAAGTACGTTCACCATTCACCTAAAAGTGAACTTAACCTTTCAAAATTATTAATCTAACAGTATGTGTATGGGTAATCAACCATTATATTCGATAAGTTCACTTAATTCAAAAAGATATATACATGTGTATGGCAAAACCAGGAATTGTAAAACCAGAAATTTGCATCATAATGTATTTTGCACTTATATACCATGTAAAATTGTAAAGTTGGAATCTCACCGGACTGTTAACTAGAAACAATAGAGAGAGAGAGAGAGGAGGGATGGGTAAAAAGCATATTTGCCAACACTAAACTGAAAATGTAGTACCCAATCTAAAAAATTGTCATCCGCACTACAAGTGAACAAAGCGGTACCTTGTCTGCAGTTTTTTTTATTATTGAAAAAAAAAAGATTATCAATACAAAACAGAAAAAGAGGAGTACCTTGTCTTAAGTTACCAGGTAAAACATTCCGTGTATAGCCTCCTCTTCGGACATTACGATGAGAATGTGTAGAAAATTTCATCTCTTGACCAACATTCTCAGAATGCCTATGTGGATCCACAGAGTCCTTGTACCCCGTACTCTACATGCACAAACGGTTGGTAATCAGATGTTACTTGGCACAAGAATTCTCCTAAACAATTAACAATTTCAACAATTAACAATTTCAACAATTAACAATTTCAACTAGAAAGGAAATTAGAACAAAACTAGGTGAGGCACAAACAATAACAACTATCCTAAAAACTGTCATGGGGAAAAATGAAGATAACAACAGGATGTCTAAAGCATCCTTAACTCATATACAAGTTTTTCTTTTCTAAGCCCATATAGAAGTTTTTCATCTAAGAAGAAAAACTACCCACAGAGGGACAAGAAGACAATAGATGAAAAATAATCATAAGAAAAATGTCACGGGGAATTAAAAAACATTAAAGCATAAAAAAGTGCCCCAAAAATATACACACTTTTATAGGTAAAAAAAATTTAAAAAAAAAAGTGCTTCAAGGATAAATGTCTAATCCTATTATTGATAATTTGCACATGCCTTCAGTCTCCTCATAGAGACCCATGGCATTTCCCCCAAACTTAACAACCAAAAATGAAAATAAAGAAAAATAATAATCATGCTTGGCTCATAGAAGACGAAAAATAAATCAAATCTAAAAATATTTTCAGGACATTCACATCTACATGATCAAAAAGGTAAAATAACGCCTCCACATCCTTGAACAAATAGAAAGTGATGCGAGAAAGTGGAACAGGAATTAACTATAAAAAAGTTCATACCTCCTTTTTCTTCTCTCTTTTCCTCCTCACCTCATGAAATGGATCTGAGAAAAAAAAAAGAACATGAGTACATTGCATTAAAACATGAACAAAATTAAAACATGCTAAAAAGTTCACAGCACACCGCCAATAAAGTACAGCTCTATAAAAGAGAGAAAACGCCATAAAAATTTGTAAAGTTCCACCTCCAAGAGGTCATCTGCAATGGTAATTGGTCAAGTCAAAACTTGCCCAAAAAGTCAGTCATTATAAATAAATGGATTTTTTTTTTCAATTAGAAATTATAACACCACGTAAGCTCCAAAGCAAGATTATAAAGTAGAGAGATTGCACCCATGACAGTTGGTCAGGACCAGAGCTCCAATAATTTGCAAACTTTCTAATGAATTTTAATTTAGGAACAATCTAACGCATCGTGTTGGAAAACAAATAATTTTACAATATTAATTCCAACACGCTTGGGAAATCAAGAAATTTCCTTCTGTCTCTTTCCTCTATGATTCTTTAGTATTAGCTGTAAATCATCTTACACTACATTACACACTCCTCAGGTTAGCAGCACATTGTGTGACATGGGTAAGGCTAGGTCTATGTAAGGTCTCTCTCGATATCAAGAAGGGAAAGACAATCTATCCAAAGTATTATCTATTTTCTACAATTATTAAGCAAGAAGAGTAATGGCAATAGGAATTGTGAATGAGTTTAAAACAAAATTGATTAAACAATACTAACAATGAGGGCACAACTAGCAATGCCCACCAAACATACCTGGAGCAGAGTATCATTCACATACTGAAAGTGGCAGTAGGTAGTATATGAGCCAAAAAAATAATATCGGTACTAAAGAGACAAACTTTACAAAGAAAATAGCCTGTCGTCAGTCCAAAACCCAAATTTCAAGCTTGGTTATCTCTGAAATAATAGTCTCCATTGATTGAAACCCATCAAAAAGCAAAGAAAAAAAAGCTAACGATCCAAAACAAACAAAAACAACACAAATGTGAACCAATAACACCCCAGAAAAAGTCAATATACACAACCTTAACCAACTTCCAAGATCAAAAAATCAGCGAAAGAACAAAAATCCATTAAGCAAAAGAAGAACACAAACTAAGACAGACAAAGCGAAAGCCAGTATGAGCACTACCTTGGTTGAGCAATTTCTGTGTGGTTTCATTAGGATCCATGTTAGTTTCCGCCAGGACCGCATAGATATCCAATTCAGAGTGATTGCCCACAATTTCCTTGATTGATTGAATGGTCTTGCGCACACCCGCGGACAGTAACTGAGTCTCACCGCCCTCGACTGCCGAGTCGCCAGAGACCATCTCAAACTCTTTTTTCTTTAAATTTGAAAACCTCAAACTCTGTCGGAGAGAAACCCTAAAAACCCCCCGACGCCCAAAAAAAAAAAAAAAATCAACAAAATATTACGTTATTTAAGTCAAATATACAATCATAGATGATAGCATACAAAACCCCAATGTTGTTGGGTGAGAAACTATGGTTAGGGTTATGGTGGGACTATGACAGAACGGCTTAGGGAGAAGGCGGGGGGGGAGGGGAAGGAGCGAGGGTTTTGTAAACGTTTACTTGGAGAAGTGGGGGAAAATGAAAGTTGGGCATTAACCCTTGGTTTTTCGAAATTTTGCGAACTTGATACGCCCCCCATCTCTCTCCTCCCGAGTGCGAGCATTACTGATTTGAGTAAGAAGAGATACTGTGATTGGAGTTTCGGCCCTTTTGGGCCCCCTAGTAATTAAGCAATCAATGGGCTGGTCCAATCCAATTGGATTCTTAAAGCCTCCAAAATCTCTGTTTGTTATTTATAATAATTATAAATTAATAATACCTTTATTCTGAAACAAGAGAAATTTTGATGAAGTCATAAATAGTCTGAAAATATTTAAAATGTTTCATCTCCTATTATATATATATATTTTTTTTAATTATACAAAATATAATATTTTTTAATTTTTAACTTTCATCTAAAATCATCTCATTTTCATTATCCAAACTAAATCAAAGTCACCACTCAAATTGCACTTCAAAATCTATGGATTAGTTTTTTATGATTTTTGGAGTTTCGGGACTTGATATTTGTGTAACTTCCAAATCTCTTGTAAGATGTATTCGTACGTCATAAGTAAAGATTCTAAATAAGATTTGAAGTATCGTCCATCTTCAAAAAAAAAAATTATGTTTCATTTATGATTTTTTTTCTCAATAATTTTATAATATTTATTAAATTTGACAAATAGGTATAATTGCTAATGACCTTATTCAACAATCTCTTGAGATTTTGTATATCAATACTTGAAGAAGGTCATTTAAGGGTCACCAGCAATTATACTTGTTTGTCATGTTTAAACTCACCGATGATCCGTCTGGAGGATAGGTCTAGATAAAAATAATTTTTTTAATTTTTTACTTAATAATTAAAGAAATATTTTTTTAATAATAGTATAATTTTTTTACAAATATTTAAGATATAAAAAGTAAAAATAAAAATAAAAAATTTGGTCTTGTCAGGAAGCTCTAGGGGCGGAACTACCGAAGGGCTTTAAGCCCCCAAAATTTAAAATTTGATGAAAATTAAACTTTGAAATGTGTTTTTATAGAGTATATTATATTAAAATTTAGTATTTGGCCCTCTTAAACTTTGATAGTAGGTTTTTTTTTTATTATTAGGTTTTTTTTTTAACTTAGTGATTAAAGATGTATTTTTAACGATGTGAATTTCTTTTATTATTTATAAGTATTGAAACTTATGAAAAAAAGAAGATAAAAATAAAAACTATACTGTCAAAATCCTAGTTCGGATCCTGATATGTGGTTGTAGAGCAACTCTATTCCAAATATGTTAGCATGCGCTAGCGCTTGGCTACTACAACGTGTATTAAATATAAAAGAAATGATATTTGCAATCGTAAAATATGTAAATATTGTATAATTATTTTAAAAAAATGAGTAAAATACTGGATCTACGTGAAAATTTAATTTTCTAATAATAAACTCTACTATTTTTCAAAATGATTGCATAACATTTACATATCTTACGAATATATGTAACATTATTCTAAATATAATGTTATCCATCAAATTTTATCCCTAGCACTCGAGGATTGGAAATGAGGGCATTTTGATGGAGCCTTTTCTAATGTAAAGGCTAGCAGACTGATTCACTTCAAGTGCATGGGATTGTTGAAAATCAAAAGATACCCACAAGAGCTCGAGATCTTCATACTCAAATTTATAGGGTTTGCAAATGATGCTGAAAGTGCTCCCCATTCAATTGCTACTCACAATGCATATGACAACAATGTCAATGGTTTTGGCCATCAAATCACACTCCTTTGTTAAGTTTCTTTCCACTAGGAAAATATGAGAATAAGGCGGCGCTTTGATAGTAAATTGAGATGAATTAATGAAATCAAAAAATTGAATAAAATATTAAATATTATTTTTTTAATATTATTATTATTATTATTTTGAAATTTTAAAATAGTTTAATTGTTAATTATATTTTGTGTAAAAATTTCAAAAAATTTTAATGATAAGATAAAATGAAATACTTGTATCTTAACTTTTAACCTAAATAAACCACATTGTCCAGCCAGTATAATAGTCTACAAAGGTGCAAGATTGTCACACGGTAGTGACCACATTTATCTCAAATAAGGTTCCTTTTAGATAGGAAAAATATTTCATCTCATCTTATCTCATATCATCTTATCTCATCATTATAATTTTATCAAATTTCCATTTAAAATATCAAACATTTCAAAATTTTCAAATCCCAAAATAATAATAATATTTAAAGTAATATTATAATATTATTTTATTCAACTTTCAACTTTTAGCTTAATTCATCTTCTCAAACCGACCCAAATGGCATCTAAAAGGCACCCTTTGTTTTGTCGTTGGTTGTCCCATGTCAATCAGTTACTAGATTTGAGAAGGCATTTCCAAAAGTGTTAATATGGGATTTTTGTTATCCTCTAGTACATGTTTGATTTTTATCTTTATCAATAGACTATAGAATGAAACAGTGCGGATGATCGAATTTTACAATCATGATTTTTGTGGATAGGTATACTGTGGTAATTTAACATTTTCCCTAACCTTCATTTGTGCCCCCGCTAGCCAAATACAAAGCTGTCAGCAGTTAAACAGTATCTACCCAAGAAGAGGAAGAGAGGAGAAACTAGATCTCATAATAATAATAAAGGTTAACAAACACAAAAGAGGTACCTAAGGCATAGTTGCCATTTAAAAGATTTGGTATTGAAGCTGTGCAGGTCATCAAGGGGGAAGACAACCACCTCAAAGTTTCGCCGAGTTACAAGTACTGTTCTTGTATCCGACCCCGGTTTCCTTCCCACCACAATCTTGCATGCATTTCTCCGAACCTTTCTCGGCTGCATAACAAGGAAATCCAAACAAATATTTGATTAAAAGGCGTGTGAAACTAATTAGTGCTATGAACTTTGTATTGGCTCTCCAAGTCTACTCTACAAACAAATTGAAATTTTAAAATCCAGGTCAGTCATGATGGAATATATGCAGACCAGTTCTACAAGTGGCTTTAGTTTTTTCTATCATTTGCAATGGTGTTGGAATTAACTTATGAATCAGGTGCAGACAATTAGAGTTGGATGGTCCCTGCCTTAAATGAAATACCAGGCCATGTACAGAACTTGCTTACCTAAACCGGACGCGTCGAAGCTCCCTGGTGCCATCTGGTAGTGCTCTAATTGTGATGTAGACTCCCGGCTCATCCTGTTCAATCCATTCAGATTCCAAATCACTGGCATTGCTCACGGAAAGCTCTCCAGAGCGTTCTGCCTCTCTTGATGAACTGGTTCTGACAGATCCGTCTACAGACGAGGTCTCAGTCTTTGCTCCACTGATGCTGGAAAGTTTAGGTGTTGAAGCTAGACCAGCTGCGTCAAAAAAATGACGGGATTGCATAGGGTGGTGGTCAAGTGAATCCGATGATGAATAGCCCATTCCCAGTGGCCGCTGGAAGTGGCGGGGTAGGCGTTCTTTGCTCAGTGGTGGGGTTGCAGGGCTGTCCCTGGAAGATTCAATCTTTGAGCTCTGAAGAGAAAGAAAGTACTTTAAATGCCAATCAATACAAATCATCCTGTCTTTCACTTTGATGAAAAGATTTCACCTAAAGAAAAAGGAGAAAGAAAGGATATAAAACAGCTCTCTGAGATGTTTTTGCATAATGTGAAGGCAACAATCCATTCTGCCATGACTCATCACCGCAGTTGATGGGTGTGAAGTTGTGCATGAAATCATAAAACATTTTAGACTGTGCCGAGTGAAGTAGTCTCACTACTGTTCACAAAGTATTCACTACTTTTTAATTATTATTTATTATTTTTTTAATACATTTACAGATTGTCAGATATCACCTCAGCATCCAAACATAACCACACAGAGAGAGAGAGAGCAATAATGACTTCAATGAATAATTAAAATAGAATGATTTTTTAAGGGATAGGAGATTAAAAATCAATTAATTTCAGGCCCAGCATATTCAAGAAACAAGCATTCAGGCAATAGTAAGAACAAGAAAAAGTAGAAGTGAAAGAAAAACTACTTGAACTTTGTTTTCCTTGTGGTGCTAATGGGAAATATTTTGCATGTTACTTTGGGTTAAAGCTAACCTCATCTTCAGATCTAGGCGGGGTTGGAAGTGGGACGGCCTGGTGATTGAACCTCTGTACATTGTATAACTCCATGACCTTGTCATAGTTCTCTGCCCACCATCTTTGAGCTTGATATTTATTAAACATTTCACGGCTAATCAAATTACAAAAATGATAATTAGAAACCGCAACCATCTACTACAAATCATCCTTAGAAGGATGCTTGAAAATCAAATTAGCAGATTTCGGCTATTTAAAAGCTCAAGCCATTTAAAAAACGAAAGAGCAGGGAACAAGTACACAGGCTGCTAGTTCAACCGACTTGTCCGTGTTTTGAGGAAAGCTAGCTTGAAATTAGCCAAAACCCACCGAAGATCATCAGGAGGTAGGAATGGAATTAACCATTCCTTGAATAATTTATCCAGTCGACAGCTATTTACCGAACCGATTCTAGCCTGGAAAATTATACCGTCCATTGTGGTTTGGGTCTAAAAATTTATTTAATTGAAGGGTTTTTGGATGTCTAGAGGGAGAGTTGGGGACCCTAGAATTTTTGGCCTGATTTGAATATAAAAGTCCCCCAACTTATCACTTATCACTTCTAATCATTATAACTTTTTTAAATTTTCATACAAAATATATTAAACAATTCAACTTTTTCAATTTTCAATATTAAAAAATAATATTCTAATAATTTTTTTCAATTTCCATCTAACGCATCTCATATCAACTTTAACGATATATGCACTGTATTATACCATTAAAATGCATATATTAAATTAAAAAGTAGCTTTGTAGTAATCATCCTGACATATAACAAAACAACGTAGTAATACTGATTCCAAAATATCGATAAAACTACTTCAAATCCTTTTTTTACAAGAAAAATGAAGTTAATTAGAAAGCGATTAATTCAGATCCAGTTAGATTTTTGTTGGTTTTATCATATGGATTGGAAATAAGGAACATTATTTTACCCTTGTATGCTGACGTGAGATGGTAAAGAGACAAATGCAACAAAGCAAGTTACCGTACAAAAGACTGTGATGAAGTAATTCCCATTGCCCAAGACCAAAAGTTCAACCAAAATGCTAAAATCCAACCACAAAGGACAACATGGCAATAGCTCCCATAATTCTCACTAACACACCACAAACTTCTGATCATGCTCAGAAAAACAATCCGAGTTTTTAACACTATCGCATCAATTCTAAACAATAGAAAGTACCTGAATCGAATCCGCTTGAGATCATTCCCTCCCTGAGGCAGGGAAACAAAAGTAATGAGCACACCAGGCTCCACTTGCGCCACCCATTCCTTAGGCTCATCTTCCTCCATGAAGACAATTGACTCGGTCCGTCCACTCACCGAGGCAGGTGTCCCTTCTCCACTTGAAAGCCCTTTTAACCTTGCCTTCATTTCTTTCCCCCACATCCTTGGCGTGGAGTTTGAGCTCCCCGTTCTGCGATACGCACAATGGAACCTCGCCGAGACTGAGCCTGCATCAGAGTCGGCATAATTCCTGTTCCCGCTATCCTTCGGTGATCCCGCACATGGCTTGCAATTCTTGTAAGCACCTGAAGCCCTCAATGCGATATCCTTGATCTGAAAGCGGAGCCAATACTTTACACCCCAAGATTCTTTTTTTTTTTTTTCCCAATAGAATGAAGGAGGAATGAGGGATGGAAGGAAAAAAAAAATCCAGGCTTTTTAAACTATATTATGGTTTGCAAATCTTCAAAATCCTAGTCAGATTATACAGCGTTGCAGATTTAGGGTAATTATATTCTTTCACCACCATCACTTCCCTAAAACTAAGAACGGAACAGAAGCCCCGTCCTGTCTTTGGATAGTGACGGTTCTAGAGAAAATGAAAAGAAAACGAACTCTGGGTCTCGTCTCCTCTGTTTGTTTGCCGACAAATCAAAGTGATATGAAAGAAAATCCACTCTGGGTCTTCTTTTTTGCCATCTATTTTCTCATTTTACAATATACTGACAGACTCAGATAAGCCAAACAGTAAGTATTGGGTTAGAACGGTAATACTCCTTCGATTTATTGCCTCTAAGCAAAAAGAACCATACGATTCATAACTTGGGTTTCCTCTAACTTTGCCACATTTTTCATAGAATCAAACAGATACGAGTACTTTCGAGTGTACCTGTGCAGTGATCGTTTTAACTGCTTGCTTGGTCCTCGGGGTCCCAACGGCGTCGTCCTCGTCCTGTTGGTGCAGAGATCCATTGCTGTTGAGCTGCTTCGAGCACGCTGCACATGTCAGCATCCTCGGAATTCTCACCCAAGCTCCAGATCAGAAGGCCTCGTTCAACTTGAACGATCTCTTTCTGGGTCAGAGCTAACTTCTCAGATATGCTTGAATCACTATCTCAGAGAGCTTCAGCTTGTGATAATTCCTCACACCCTGAAAAACGAGAAGATTAACAAAAAATAAAATAAAAACGGGTTGCGGAAAGAATTACTGGCAAAAAAAAAAAGGACAGCTATAGGCTCGGATACTTACGTTGAGAAACGAAGCTTTAAGTTGTTAAATGAGAGCGAAGGTGACCGTTAATGGACGAATCATCATTATGAGAGCATGGTTTCGGGCGATTTGCAAGGCTGTTTTGGTTCGAAATGCTTCAGCCTTCAAATCACATTCAGTTTTTTTCCTTTCTTTTCAATGCCATAAATGATCGATAAAATATCTTTCGAGTGTGAGAGTGCCGATTTGGACGAGTATTGGCACTCTCTCACTTCTTCCACGCCTCTCTCTTTCTCCGTCTTTGCTTATAGCCAAAGGCAAGGCATCGAGATTTTTTTTCTGAACAAGTTGGCCGTGGCCGTGACTGCCGTGTAGGATGATAAATTTTTGGGTGCGATCTCGTGGGGTTTGAGCCAGGCCCAGAGAGGTAGAGAGCGCTGAGCGTGTGCGCGCGTGGGACGCTTTTCGTCTTTTGGGGTCGAACGCCACCAGTGCCACCCTATCTATCCGCCCAACGAGGAATGCACAAGGAAGTTTAAAAAGGTGAATGCAAGAGCCTTGTGTATGTCTTGGGAATTGGCATGCTCTTTCAACTTTTTAAGTTTACTTTTCAGAATTTTCTGAAAATGTTGGGTACAAAACTATTTACAAATGTTATATTTTTTTTTATTTTAAAAATAATCTTTATCTAGTTTAATTTTCAAATTCATATTATTTTATTATTATAATTTTTTTAATTTTTATATAATATATAATAAATAATTTAATTTTTTAAAATTATAATATATTAATAATATTAAAAATAATATTTTATTAAATTCATCTCAATTCAACTCATCTTAATATCTAAATATAATCAAATATAAAAATAAGATTATTACTTTTTTATTATTCATTTACTATTTATAATATATTTGGAAATTTTTTATTTTTTATCATTCTTAAATATTTTTTTTACATCTTTAATCATTAAGAAAAATTTTAAAATATATAGAATTTTATCAATAATTATTATTTTTAATTATAGAATAAAATACAAAAATAAAATACAAAAAAATAATAAATGAATAATAAAATAATAATAACCTTATCATTATTCTAATCTTTAATGAGTTGGCCCCGAGGCCCCCCACCCGATACACTTGGGGTTCAAGTTGGATGGATCGAGATTCTATATATTTTTTTATTCAAATTAATATTGTAAATAGATAGATATATTGGTTGATACTTCTAATATTTTATGAACATCTAATACTATTTGAAACTTTTGCACCAACAGTGATAAATATTGTAAAAATATTCCCAAAAACAATTGATTTTTTTTTTTATAGATTAGTACAATTAAACTTTCTTCTTCTCCAGTTCTCCTCCTATGAATTTACTTCATTTTTCATGTCATAAGCTTTTAATATCCTGCCGTGTGTTATGGCAGCAGTAGTACAAAATCGACCATGACAAATTCTACATGGAAATCTTACACTACACGTATCTATTTAATTCATCTGTAATTTAATATTTTTATCTTAATATTTAAATATGTATTTAAATAAAATAACAAATCAAATATTAGTTAAATAAATGTAAGCGATATAAGACTTAGGTACAATTTGAATAGTAAAATAATTTTAGATAAAAGTTAAAAATTAAATAAATTATTTTGAGAAAATTATTTTTTGATATTTTTTTTTATTTGAAAAATATTAAATTATTTATTATATTTTCTATAAAATTAAAAAAAATTATAATAATGATATGAAATTAAAATCTTTCTCTTAGGATAGCATCTATGGTCAACAATTATGGCAAAAGAGTCCTGGCACGAAATCAACATCAATTGCAATAGTCTTTTCACCATATTTTCAGCTTACATATTTGTGGTAAGAGGAATAATACACACACAATATTTTTTATAATATAAATAATAAAATGAGGGTATTTTTATAAATTATTTTATTAAAATACCCTCACATTATCACTTGTGTTGTGAAAAATATTATAGAAAATGATGTGTATTTATCATTTTTCTTGTGATAGAGCTACGTCTCTATGTTCGTTGCAAAATAGCATAATTTCTCCAACCCTTCTTCATTGCTTCAAAATCCTCGCCTGATATTTGAATTGGACCTCCCTTAATGTTCTCAGCACCAAAAACATGAAGCCAGAAACCTTTCAAAAGTGATCAAAATCTCGCAACCATGAAGTTTAATTGGCCTGTCTCATGGGAAGTATTCTTCCAACTTATAATGCATCTATTTTTCTCTTGTTGATTTGTTTGTGGTGAAAAATTAACTTAAAAGATATCACAGTGACATATGTTAAAGATATAATAAAATTTATTTATTTTTATTAGTTTTAATTTTTTAGATGAGTGATGATTTTATATTGTATAAAAAAAGAGGTCTTGAATTTGAATAATGATTCTGCACTCTACATTTTATTTAATTAATATTTTATTTATTAAATCTATTAATTGAAGAAAATTTTAGCTTACACATAAGAAAAAATGTTAAAATATAATAAAATTAACAATAGGCCTGTTCATCCGGGCCGGGTTGTACCGGTTTGAAATTTTAAGATATTTCTTAATATTTTAATTTTTTTTTCAAAAAAATTAAAGAAAATTTTAAATCCAAGTTCCAAATTTGAGAATCCAGAACCTGGATGAACACCCATAATCAACTTAAGCTATCTTTTTTAAAGACACAACAATAAATGGCGAGTTTTGGCATTAACTTTGAGTTTGCTCACATGAAAGAGAGAGAATCAACTGCATTATTAACCAGGATACGGTAGTAATGAAGATTTTGCTGTCACGTGCTTTCTCCACAACATTTAAGCCCTGGTCTTGCTCTACCTCTCTTTTCAAATTCTCTTTCTTTCCAAATTTTCTACCCCTTTGGTGTTCACAGCTTCGTACATCATGTTTATGACAATAAATGCCTACTCTTACAGTTATAAAAAGATTATTATAAATTAATATGACTTATTTTAATTTCTTAAATTTATTTTATAATCTAATAAACTAAATTATATTATATCAATTCGTAAAATTATTTTTTATATAATTTATTTGTGATTAGAGCATTTCTAATATATATGTAGAAGATAAAGAAAATATAGGAGGTTTAACATTTACCACTCTACATGAGATGCGTATCCAAATGATTTATTTAGGTTGGATTTAGATTCTCTAAAAGCTTTAGATAGAATGTGTTCAAGAAAACCATTATCATGCCAAGAAAATGAAGGGTCTTAAGCTTGATTATAGGCCACATGAATTAGTAGGCGGAAGTGCTGGGAAATCACGATCTAGGACCCCACCACAAATTGCCTGGCCTCTGTTTCCCTACTCCCCAATTCAAGTTTCTTTCCAGTAATTATTATTGTACGCCTGTTCACTAAAAAGATGGAAAATATCATATTCTTTTTGGACCTATTTCACTCAGCATCTCCAAATATTTACTTAACCCAAGACAATCTAATATATTTTACACTGAATGGAAAGAAAGTGGGGGAAGAAGTCTTGGTCTTTATCTCTCAAGAACAGTGCTTAATTTGTCACTTTGTAATGCCAATGCAGTCAAAGTTTGTTTATTACCCTATTAGACTCTCAAAAGCCAAATCTTCCACACTCAAAAGGGCAGAGTCCCCTAGCAACAAAACTTCTTTGTCCATAAACTACATGCCAAATTTATTTATTTATTTATTCAAAAAAGGGAATCCAGTCCTATTTAATTCCCTTCTTAAGCCATAGAGCCCGAAGTAAAGATCAGAGTTCATGGGGTCGAAACTACAGTACTGCACGAACGTACACTTTGAAAAAGATGGATCATGATATCAAAACAGATGAAAGAAAGAACAGGAAACTGATGCCCTTAAAATAATAGGGTGTTCCCTAACGAGGAAGAGGGAAGGGGTATTGATGATGCCTGTAGTTGTGGACCACATTGCCATACGTTAACATGTGCAAAAGTGAGTTGGTGTTTGATTGTTTAAGGCCTCATGATGAACAGTACTACAGGAATTTTGGCAGCCACACATGGGAGTCGAGAGAAACTGGGGAAATGAAGTGCAGGAAGTGGTGCTTTCAATTATTCAAACATGGCCCTCTCCCTAGGGCTACAATAGTAATTAATGGCACTGTTGTACCAAAAGGGTTTAAAAAAAGTGGGTGGCTGGTGAAAATTTTAACTTGAGTTCTCTGTGTCTAATTGTGATTGAATCTTATCTTCTTCTCATTCCTCTATCCTGCATACCCACGAGAATTGCGCGTATTTGTCGATTGCATTGATGCCAAAATGCCCATTGCATGAATGCATGCATTAAACACGGCTTTTTTTTCTCCCATATTGGTACCATCAACGGTAAAAATTTAGGTTGTATTTAGATGTTGAGTTGAGTCTAAAAATTTTGTTTGGTTGTTAAATTTTATTAAGATGAACTCAATTTTTTGTTTAATTTCAAATGAAAATTCTGTTTATTTTTATAGATGATATGAGATAAAATTAAAATAAAATAAAATATTATTGTAATATATTTTTTAATATTAATTTTATATAGAGATTTGAAAAAATAATTTTAAAATTTGAAAAATCATAATTTTCTATTATATTTTATATGAAGATTTAAAAAAATATATGATGAGTTTAAGATGAGTTTGAGATTTTTGGTTTCATCCCCAAAAACAAACTAGCTCTAATCTAACATCTAAATACTCAAATATCAAATTATTAAATTCATCTCAACTCAAAACATTTTTAAACATGCAACTCAATTTTTTTTTCCAATCAAACATTTATTTATATGTGGAATCTATAACACTTTCAACTTTCTATAAATATATTTAGACTTAAGATTTCTTATGGAAAATTAAAAAATATTGTCAGTCTCGCATGTAAAGAGATGTTGAATTAAAAATATTTTAAGTCTCGCGTGTAAATAGATTTTGAGTTTAAATATATTTAATAATTTAAAAATTGGATATTTAGATGTTAGATTCAGTTTAAAATTATATTGAACTAAATTAATTTCAACTAAATTCAACAATCAAACGGGATAGGAAAACTTGATTTTTTAAATTTTTTTTTTTAGGAGGAAACTTGATCTATTTATTATTGCCTTGGGTTGCCAATTGCCGCATATAGCATGAGGCCCCAAATTTAACAGAACTTTTTTTTTTTTTTTCCGCCAAATACGCGTAGAGGTAAGAATGCATAAGTTTATGCTAAAAGTCTAATATAATCGGAATTTTTTTCTCCACGGATATGTCACATACGAAATTAAAGAACGCCAATTTCTCATGATCTTCGGATGGCAAAAGAAAAAAATTTAAAAAGGTGGTCAAGTTGACATTTGAAATTCATCTGTGCCGTATCTTTTTCCCATTGGGAATGCCCTTGACTCGTGTTTGTTTTTATATAAATTTAGGGTTGTAAACTAATAGAGTTATTCGTGAATAATTTAAACTCGATTGGCATAAATTCGATTCGAATTTTGTTCATTTAATAAATGAGTTGTTCGTGACCACTAATATTAGTTCAAATATTAAACGAGCTAATTCGTATAATCTCGATTCAACTTCGTTTGTATTCATGAACAAAATTCGTATAAACTCGACTCGACTTATTTTAGGCTTATAATAATATTCATAATATTTATATATATATAATATTGCATATATTCTTACATATGTTATTTTATTATATATATTTTGTGTGTTATATATATTATTTTTAATATTTTATATAAATAATATATTTGTTACTTTACGTAGAAATAATCTATTTTGTTTATTTACAATGATAATGTATTAAGTTCACAAAATAAATTATTGAATCGAATATTTATAAAGAATAAAAAACTCGAATAATTACTCGACTAAGTTCGACTCGGTTCATGCAGATCGTTAAAGAATAAAAATAAAAATCAATAAATAACTCGATTCAGTTGAGTTCGACTCGACTTAACAAATTTTTAGCTCAATTCGAATTCGAATTCGAATTCGAATTTGAGTTATTTGAGTCCAACTCGATTCAATTTGATTTGATTCAAACTCGTCTTTGATCAGATCGTTCGCCGTCTTTAATACATTTAAGTAGCTTTTAGGGGCTAAGAATAAAAAAAAGTCACTTTTAGGGGGTGGGGGGCAATCTATGAACTGAAATTTTTTCTGTCATCCATTGTCTCGGGGATGAATTAAATTTTCATCTAGTAACGGATGGTGATATGATTACTATTATTAATTTATTATTATTATTAGTATATTTAAATTTATTTATTTATTATTTTCTAATAAATATATTTTTTAACATCCTAAATCACTAAAAAAAATTAAACATATACAATTTTACTAATAGCTACTTTTTTATAAAGCATTAAGTAAAATAAACAATTAAAAATATAAAATATAAAATAAATAAATGAGTAATTGAGGACCTTATCTAAGAGCAAAAGCATTTATGATTTAAACAAAACATTGGTGGGACCAGATCAGCAGTAGAATTAATAAGGTTCGCAACGATCAAGTACTGTTATTCTTGTATTTTCGATGATGGCTACATTTTTTACCATTAATTTGATACGACCCTGTGTGTACTAGTTGCCAACAGCTTGTTGCATGCTAGTTGTTCATGGAAAATGGAAGGAGCCATCGGAATGGGATACGTGTCAGATTTGGAAAACTTCATACATAACATGGGTTTCAAGGCCCACCCATAATTTACCCATAAGGAAACCAATTTATTAGCCCATTCCCAAACAAAATGGACCCGCCAATCCAATCACCTTAAACAGGCATTATCTCAAACCGGGACCCACCAACTGCGTCACCCACCACCACCAATCAACAGTCAGCAAGTCATTGACTCATTATTCGTTAGCCTGATCTCAAAATGGGCAAACCGGGCCAACCCAAATTGAGTGGCCCCACCAATCAACAGCTACCGAATAGTTTGAAACCTCCGGTGGTCCCGTGTTTGTCTCCCTGAAAAAAGTACAGGATGGTTTGAATAGTAATTATAATGAGATGAGGGTTAGAAAGTTAAATAAATATTTTTAAAATATTATTTTTTAGTATTATTTTTATTTAAAATAATTTTAGAAATAAATTTTAATTTTATTTTGTGCTAAGTTGGATAAAATTGTAGTTATCAAATTAGATAAGAGACTAATGAGATTTCAATCCAAAAAATAAAAAAATAATATTACATATAACTATTAAGTCCGTAAACATTGCATAACTATTTTGAAAATGAATAAAATTTATTATTTAAAAATTAATTTTTTTCATGTGAATCTTATATTTTCTTTATTTTTCTTTTTTAAATTGTTGTGCGACGATTATCTAATTTATGATAGTATAAATATTTTTTCAACAAAGAAACTCCTTTAAAAATAAAATCTATTTAGTTTTGTTATGTAGAAGTGAATATGTAGAGCATATTAATATTATTGTTTTCATATTTAAAATTTAAATACGTATTATTTTTATTAAAATCTGATTTTTTTTTTTATTAATTATATTGAATGGATGCGTTTATACGTGAAAATCAACCAAAAATTTCCAAATCTATTATCTTTCTGCTTTAAAACGACTTGCATATCTGGACAAAAAGTAACGTCTCTTTCTAACAAACGCTAGATGCTGGCACTTTCTGGTCTCCCTTCCTTCCGATGGCAGGAATTTTCTGAGAGATTAAAAAAATTAAAAAAATGGCATCTAGAATAAAGAAGTTTCATTCTTTATAGTATTAGGCTCAGTTTAATTATTAAATTATTCTTCAATTCATTTTATCTTATTATTATAATTTTTTTATATATATTTTTAAATTTTTATATAAAATATAATAAATAATTTATTTTTTTCAAATTTTAATATATTTATAATATTAAAAATTAATATTTTAATAATATTTTATTCAATTGAACATTGGATAAAAACGCACCCTTATACTGTAATGCGGCTAGAAAACTGGGAGTTTCGAACTAAAGTGGATCACTACCAGGCGTCTCACTTGATCAAAAAAACCCGCCGAAACTGACAAAACTCTGGTTCCAATGTCGCTTACCGAAGCGAAAATCCGAAGAAGAAATAAGAGATTGGTAATAAGAAGGGCAGTCTTAAGTAGGACAGCTGATGTTGGTTTATCTGATGGTTTATCGGCTGCATTTGCACGACTTGGTGGATTTTGTTGTTTCTATACGACGCCATGTTTCCCCCAATACGTGACGGAGGCGATCCTGGGGCCGCTTCCAGATCAGCCGGGCGTGAAGTTGAGGAAAGAGAGGTGAGTCAGGATCGTCATGGGGACTCGAATTGTGGGAGGGGCACCCCTGTGCCGACTGGTTGATCCGGAAGCTCCTCTAGGGCAGTACTTTCGGCGAAGTGTATAAAAGGTAATTCCATTTTTTATTATTTTCATCATTCTGAAATCGTGTTTGATGCAAATGTGGACCTTTGGTGTCATGAATCATGATGCTAGTTTTGGATAATGCGTGCAGAATTACTTTGATATGGCTAGTGGACCTAAGCCTTGGTTATGATTGTTTTTTACTTCTTTTTCTTTTCTTTCTATTAGTAGATGTCAATTCTGTTTGTTCTCTCTTTTTGGCAGCTAGTTAAGTAAAAACATATGGTTGATTGCCAACCTGTCTTGGGGTGTTTGAGATCGTTAGTTGGTGCTAAAGATTGGAGGAAACTTTCAAATGGTGTTGACATGCATTCGAAATGTTCAGAAGTAGCTAAGATGCTTTTACCGCAATTGACTATCAGATGGGCAAAGCCGCAAAGGAGGAAATTTTTCCCATCGACTTTAGTTGAGAATTTGTTCTCTCAAGTAAACCATGTTGGAGAAACTTTTAGTCAACGTGTGTTCTTGGTGAGGATGAAAATCAAAAGCATTCGGTGGATCCATATCACTTCCTATGTTGACATTATATATATTTATAGTCAATTCCATAATGTTATAAAATTAGCTCTTAGCATTTAGAAGTAAAAGTTAGCTAAAATTTCAAACATTTTGAATAGTCTTCCAGAGCCAAACTTGTTCGGATTGAGGCTGCATCATAGTAGATTGGTAGATTTGGGTTTGAAAAATTTTAAGCTTTAGTTGCTTTTAGATGAAAATTGGTGTTCTGAGCATATAATGGCAGTGATGAACATTGGTGGACCCTTTTTTTGAGGTGTTCCAAGAGCCGTGCACGGCTTTTCTTTGCTGAAGCCACAGTTGCCAGGTTTTAGTTATTATTGATTTATTATTACGCTCTATCATTTGCATTAAATATGCACTGGAAAGGAATTGCTTGTTGATTCCAGTTTAGACTGAAACTGTTATACTATTTGGATGCTGGTAGGAAATTTGTTTACCTGACTACAGCCAATTTGTTTGATTAGTTATATATGGCGGTAGATCTACTTGGATTGCTTTCCCAAGTGATTGTTTGGTTTCTTTTCTTTTCCTTTCCTTTCTTTTTATCTTTCTTAAAAAATAAGAAAATGTTTATTTGTATTTTAAAAAACAGGACCATTGCACCAGGTTTCTTGGATAACAATCTATTTCGGCTCCAAACATTGCAACATGTAATGAGGATGTTCCGCAATTAGGATTCAATCATGTCAGTGATATCGAAAGATAGGGACATCCTATGGGGTGATCATGACTGGTCACCAGAGGAAGCTTGTGTTGCTAGCAAGAAAAGGCAAAGAAGTAATGATGCTCAGTTGGCAAGATAAAATCAAACAGGAAGTTTGGGTTCAAAATAAAAAAAAACTGTTTCTTATGGAAGGATTATATTTGTTTGTAAAGATGTGGCAGTGGCACACTCAACTGAGATCGAGAGGACTGACTTTCAAGTAAGGTTATAAGTTATATTCAAATATAGTAATTCCCCAAATTCATTTTCTATGACATAGACATACTGCAGGTTTTGAAATTTGGAGGTTGATATCTCAAATAATCTTTTGAGTGCCCCCCAAATGGATCATACCTGATGGGATTTTAAGCTAAAAGTTAATACGAAATTAGGATGGACAATAGTTTAATAAGTTTATTGGTTGTTGGTTGCATGCACGTGGATGTGTGTCTATAGAAATCGTAAAAGCACCCGTGTACCTGGGCTTTGCATAGTTCTCATCAATGAATTCCTTATTTAGGAAAAAAAAAAAGAGAAGAAATCTAAAAGACATGGTGACTAAGTCAAAAAGCTGGTGAAATAACTGATCATGTGTCTTTGGTGATTGATCCAATTCTTTACTCATATCCACACACATTATATTTATAATAGCTATGAATTAAGAATATTTTTTTTATAAGTAGGAAGATTTTTTTTTTTTTTGATATTGTGAATTAAGAATAAATTATATCCAAAATAAATGTTTTGAATGCTTGTTTCTTTATTTTTTTCCTCAGGAATGCTCATGACTCTGTTATACAGTTAGATTTGGTTTGTGTTGTTCCCCTGCCCTTTTTCATGTGGTTTATAAATGTGAAGGATAGGAAAAAGTAAAATAATATTATTGGTAAAGCATAACTGAGGCCCTCCAAAATTTTCCCTAAAACTAAGTAAGAATTGTACTGAAAGTGGGGCCAAAGAGAGGAGAACAATGTACACTTTGCTTTTGGTTTCCTCTGGATAAGCTCGTGTTTAATATGTTACTTTCTCTTACCAAAAGTAAGCTATATCGCTCCAGTTTGCCCAAAAATATAAAGACTTCCACTATATGGTTTGCTTAATGCTGATCAACTTCTTAGAAATAAGTGTCCGTTTAAATCTTTATGCTCAGGATCAGTAAACTTATGTTCTTAGCCACTCGTTAATATGCAGGTTTAACGGTCTTAATGTTGCAAATACAACCTGTCATGATGCGTAGACTGAATATCATGAAATGGGAATTGAGGGTATCAGAGCTGTTGCATAACATGAAATTTACTTTGCTGGATCAGTTTTAGATATGCTTCTATTTGTTGCTCCAAAAATTATGGCACGTGGCAGTGCTCATTTCTCATGGAATTGCTGACAATTTGGATGACCTAGAGTACAAACGCTATAAATATTTGTCAAATCCCTTGGAGACAAGGTTATAATTTTTTGTATACTGGCTATTTTGATTTTGAGTCTTCCTTTTCACTTCTTATTTGTATGGTCCTTCTTGGTAACTATTTAAGAACTCATTTTCAATTCTAATACTAAATAACTTGGTGTATGAATCATCCATTTTAGAATTAGATTAGCTTTTATAGACCTTCATTATATTGCCATTTTTTGTATTAATCTATGTTTTGAAGATTGTGAGAGCATTTGGTTCTAGAGAAATCTTAACTGGCTTTGAACGAATCAAGTTACCATCATGGTTGATTGATTTTTCATTGATTTCAGATTCTAATATCCTTTTCTAATTAGCAAGGTTCTCCAAGTTTTTTTTTTCCTTTTTGGTTAAGTAGTCTAGACATACAACCCTTCATCCCGTTGAACCAATCCAGCACAATATAATCGTAATGACAGATGCTTAAAACTTTATTGTTTTCCTCTTTCCTTGCCACAAGGATTAATGTTAGGGTGCCGTCCATCCTTTCAAATAATTATTTTGGTGTTTTATTCCCTAGTTAATACACTTCTTGCTTGCTTGCTCAATTTAGCTAGCTAGTTGTAACCCTAAGGGGTAGCTCTGTTGGTCAGGCCTTGGGTTTGCTCCCCAATGGTCACCAGTTCGAGTCCCCTTAGGGCCACTGGAGGTTTACCTGGCTGTTAACTTCAAGGCCCTGTGGGATTAGTCGAGGTGCGTGCAAACTGGCCCGGACACCCACGGATATCAAAAAAAAAAAAAGTTGTGGCTACTCAAAAAGGGAAAAAAATCTGGTGGGGTCTATTTTCATTGACAAAAAAGTTAGTCTCGAGGATCGTTCAAAAAAAAAAATTCCCAGTGAATGTTGTTCTCTCAGTTTGGTTTGGCTTTGCAGATTCTCAAATGCCCCAAACATGGAAACTTTTTGTGTATGGAGTTGGCATACCAACTGAAAGAGCATACGCTTACGAGTTATCTCCCTCAGATTGACAGTGAAGTTGAAGCCGGACCGAGTCTGCACAGTGGGATCAGATGAGACGATGCCTAGTTTAAGTGTTCATGCGTGCGAAAGGTTGGCAAGGGAAAACATTATTTAATCCTTCAGGGAATCCAAACTTGAGTTAGGGAATATAATGATCAGTATCCTTGAGCAAATCTGCTAGAAGGCTAGGGCACCTAAATTGGTGCCCATGTTGATATAATGGGGAGTTCTGCTTTGATTGAGGAAATTGTAAGGGTGGCAGCTGGGGCTAGGGGATAAGACTTGGGAGAGGTTCAGGTTTACTCAGGAGTTAGGCATATTTAAATGTTATGAGAAGATCAACTTACCACTTTAATTCAGATGATGTGTGCTCAGCTATTTTAATGGTTGATTAATTCGAAAAATATTCTGCGTAAGCCACCCGTATAATATTGCATGCCTTTGGTGTTCCTGTTTGTAGCCACCTTCCAGTGAGATTTTACCATTGTGTTTGATATTTCCTTAAATAAATCAGAAAACATCACAAATAAATGCTACACATATTCCCTTATTCAGGGGCATGGCACCTTTTATATAGAGATTCATTAATTTGCATGTGATTAATAAGTCAAACAGAGGTTAAATTCAGGTTGGAAACATTAGATGGTGCTCTTGGAGAGCTCGCAAAAAAATGCCACTTATTTGAAAAATAAATTTAAAATGAAAGATCTTGATCAACTTAAATTTTGTCTTAATTTACAAATTGAATATTTTTTAGATAAAATTTTAGTTAATCAGACTATATATACAAAAAAAAGGTTTTGAAGTACTTTTATATGGATAAAACTCACAATTTGAACACTATAATAATTGTTTGATCACTTGATATAGAGAAAATTTATTTTTGACCTTGAGGGGAAGATGAAGAAATTCTTGATCTTTAAGTACTGTACTTTAGTGCAATTGATGTTTTACTATATATTCTATTTTCAGTCAACTTATTAACAATATACAATTCAATACTAACTTGAAGGCATTCGAATAGGGTCAAACATGTTCTATGTTAGGTTTGTGGTACAATTGACATGAGATTATTTTATCTAAAAAAATTAAACTCACAATTACTTTGATACACAAATGCAAGTTATCTATTTGGTTCTCATAAAAGACGTTTTTAAATGATACCTATTTATGTATGAAGGTCTAACTATTTTATGAAATTCTGCTATTAAACAATAGCTAATACTTCTTCAAATCACTAAGAATTTATTTCAAATCACGAAACAAGCTGTGAATGCATTTTGTTAACCCACGATCAAGTAGTCTAACAATATTATATAAAGATAATGCAACATGTATTATGCAAATAAAAAGAGGCTACATTAAATGTTATATGACTAAGCATATTTCACCAAAATTCTTTTATATATACTAGTTTCAAAAGGTTACGACATTGATGTCAAGAAAATATAGTGAAGCGATAATTTGTCAGACTTTTTCATTAAAACTTTACCAACTGTAATATTTAAAAAGTTGGTACATAATATTGAAACGCGAGGCTTGAGGATCTTTCATCATAAACAACTAAAGCTTTTCATATTTATAAGGGAGAGTCAAATATTATTTAAATTGTAAAAATGCTAGAGACAAATGTCACAGACAAGTGACAGTCAAATGCTAATTGATAATCTATGATGTTTGGTGCCTGTTGTATGTTGTATAATATCTGTGAGTGGAGAAATGAATAAATAAATTTGAAACTAAAGGGAATGGATTTAAAATGTTTTATTTATCATATCATATCAATTGACATTTGTTTGCCACTCTGTAGCGTTTAACCCCAGCATTGCTATTTTAAATTGTATTATTTTTCCCATGGCAAGGCTTTTCTCATAGGATTTTTTTAAAGTATTAACGAGATAATTCTAAAGTATTCAAAAACACATTAGAATGTTATAATCTTTTTCATCGAGTTTTTTTCACATAATTTTATTTGATAAGATTTTAATGGTGCATATTTTTCGTATATAGTCATCCAATAGAGAGCAGTTTAAATATATGAACGTAATAAAATACATTTTATATATTTGATGGGCCATTAGAATTCCTACACATTTACATATTCATACTTCTCGTATACATGCACCCCGTTTATTCATATATTGTCATTCTATAAGTCAATATATTAATTTAATATCACATATCATCTCATGCCTATAAAAATGCGTCTTGATGAGCATTGTTGTAGACACATAATAACGAAATTTGAAGAAATAATATTTAAGTCTAGTTTGAATTGAGAAATGAGATTGGATGAGTTTTGAAAATTAAATAAAATTTTATTAGAATATTATTTTTGATATTATTATTGTTTTGAAATTTGAAACAATTGAATTGAGATTTGAAAATTTTGAATTATTTATAATATTTTTTGTAGAAACTTACAAAATATAACGATGATTGAGATGAACTTATTTCAACTTCGAATCTAAATGGGGCCTTAGTTATTGAATAACTAATTTTAAATGTCTTGATTTTTCAGTTTTCTCATCACTTTTATTTAATCAGAGCGATGGGATGTTAAGCATGTTAGAAGGGAAGCTAATAATGTGGCTCATTGTTTAGCCAAGAGTGTACTAGAGTCAGGAGATGACTCTATACAGATGGAAGAAGAAGTTCATCTTGTATTCTTGCTTTTATTTGATGGATATTATCAATACATATTCGTAGTTTTAGAAAAATAATAAAAAAAAATCAGAAAGATGTTTTAAAAAATTTCATTTCATTTTTAATGAAGGAACATACTTGCATAAGCTAATTATAAAACAAGTTAGGGAAGATATGTAAGCCTGTCTAAACAAACAATCTTGTTCTGAAATAATCTCACGCTTCATTATAAAAGTTGCCTTTAGTCACGCTTATGTTATGATTGTTTATTTATATAATTAGCACTAGGTCAACACAAAGATCGATCTTATAAAAATTAACTTATAAATTAATATGAATTATTAATTATTATTTGAAAATTTAAAAAATAAAACTTTACAATCCAATTTCTCACTTCAAGCATATCGATGTATATTTCAAACTTATATAATTTATAGATTAAGCATTTTTTACATATAATTAACGAGATAACCTACTAAAATTTAGAAAACGTTATACTTATACAACCTTTTTATAATCTTATTTTAAATCACGAGTATTTTTATAAATAAAATTTAAAATAAAATTATATAAATTATTATTAATACGAAAAAGAAGTTCCAACTTTTGTTACTTTTATTGTACGCTCGCCTTAGCAAATCGTTCCATCCAATTCATTTACAGGAAAATTCTACTTTGCCGCTTTTATTTAATTTTAACCACTCCATTGACCGCTTTGTAAATTAAATTTTTTTAATTTTTTTTATTTAATGATTAAAAAAAATCTTAATACATTGATGTATTTTTTTTTTTAAATTTAAAAATATTAAAAAAATATGAAAATAAAAAGACAAAATAAAAAATAAAAAAATAATTTTATACTCGGCGGCACGCCCAGCGGTAAGTGCTGGGCGGCAGCCTAGCATTGCCCATCATTTACAAATTTAACAGCGCCCTCGCCCGGCGCTTTCCCTGCTTTTCACATCTCTTCCAAATCATAGTAACTCTTCGCTCTTCCCTCGATCACGCCGAGACAGAGACCGAGACCCTTCCTCTCCCTTCCGTCGCTCTCCCCTCCCCTCCCCTCTCCTCTCCACTCGATCTTGTATTACCTTGTGATTCGGCTTTCTGATCCTGAACTTTCTTCCTCTTCTTAACCCTAACTTGCCTAGTCGAAATCGGAGCAGCGCCATCAAAGCACCTTTAGATTAGACTGTCTTTAGCTATTATTTTAGGTAACAAGTGATCGTTCCTTCAGTTTTTTTATTTTTCTCTTATCATTATCCTTTTACGGCAGAGGTTATTTGATTTTTAACTTTCTCCCCTGTTTGGTTGCTTGTAAAAAAATATGTAATACACCCGTTTTTCTTTGGCAATTATGTGAAACAGATTTTGTGGACTTGCTTAACTATAGATTTCAGTTTACATTTTGTGCCTTCAGATGTGATCATTATAGGATAATTTATTACTGTATATACTTAATAAAATATAAATCATGGATGCATTCACGCAGAAGAGAGTATAATGCTATAATATTTTATGTATCCGGGAAGCTGGTTTCGACGTACTTTGCTTTTGCTTTACATCGATTGTAGGTAGGTTGTGTTGTATGATTTTAGGCGTTGGGTGCTGTAGCCTGTAATAGCTTGGTTTCTTTGACTAATAAAGCCGTTCTTTTCTTCATGATAGAGGTGTTACTGCAACATCAAGGGGCTCCTAGTGGGTAGCTCTCATCAGAAAAAAAAGGTATCCACTTGTTTACATGAACAAACTATACCTGTGCATATTAATGAGCTATTTAACTGTCGCTAGCAGATGTTGAGCAGGCATTTTACAGGAATGATGATTTTTTTATTGTCTTCGGGTTGGGGTATATCATATTACTGTGCCTTTAGAATCTTGTTCAAAAAGTAAAAATCCTGGATTAGGCATCATCTACTCTCCCCCTGTACATGTATGTATATATGTGCATGCATGTGTACTCCAGTTGAAACTTTTAGGAGCCTGTATATGTGCAAATGTGTATGCCTTTTCACCGAGAAGTATTTCAACTGATAAACACTAAACAGAATAATAGTTTTTTACTCTGTTCTCTTCGAAGGAAGTTGTTTCAAATGAACTACATTATGCCTTTTTTTTGCTTCTTGTTCTCTTCACTTGGCATGGACCTAATAATAGCTCAAGCTGTGTTCTCTCACCAATGAATTTAAGAAGATATGTTTGGCAATATGTCCATATCCATTCAAGGGAATTGTGTCTGACAACCTGTGTTGTTGGACACGGCAATTTCTGAAATGGAACTCAAAAGAACCCTAGTTTACACTTTGTTGTGTGGTATTCTTTTTGTTTACTAAGAAAAAGAGAAATGAAATTCTAGAGATAGAGAAATTTACTTAAATCTTCTTTTTAGTTTGGTGCATAAATTGTAATTAGTTTACCCTGTAAGTAATCAAGTCACTCTATCAGAAGAAGCAATTCCTGCGTAGATAAAGAAAGCAAATTTCAGGCCTGCCTTCGAGTCTATCTCAACAGTGGAGGGACTACTTTGAAAATTTTAATTATCAAACTAACTTACTGGAACGCAAAATCCCTCAATTTTTTCTCTTTAACCTTGAAAATTTATTTTCCTTTGTTTGTGCTTTGGATTTTGAAGCAACATTTGTGTATTTGTCCATGGGTCAAATTGGATATGTAATTATTGAAATAATTGCTGGAGACTCAAATGGTGGATATGCAAGCATGATAACTTATATGGTGTTCCATATCTCTATGAATCTAGGAATTTTTGCTTGCATTATATCATTCGGTCTACGTACCGGAATTGATAACATTCAAGATTATGCAGGATTATACACGAAAGATCCTTTTTTGGCTCTCTTTCGCCCTATGTCTCTTGTACACGAAAGATTCTTGTTGTCTCAGAGAGTACCTATAAAGAAAGGTTTAGTTGATGTGGATGAGTATGCGAGCAGAGAAAAGGGATCGGGGGGTTGGCAGGGGTTATGGAGGGAGGAGTCCTAGTGCAATAGTAATTGTTGTGAAGGAAGATGATTGTTGGCAAGTCTACTGACTGTCAAAAGCAATGGTTATGGGCATATACATCTTTCCCATTGCAAATGTTACAGTCATGACTCATACTAGGAACTTTAGAGCATTGGAGAGGTGTGTTTTGTCCCAATAGGGCTTGGTGTATATCGACTAGGTTTCTAATTTCTCCCATCTTGGCAATGTTCATTAGGGGCGCTCTATTGTGGGCTAGGCGTTCTCTCTTGTATACACCCAGTGTACTTGGTTACGCCTATTGATATTAATATATTATTACTTATAAAAAAACTAGGGAACTTTAGAGTAAGGGCAATGCTACATATAGTCCAAAAAATTGAACTCCTTTGTAGTCCAAGCAAGGACAAAACTAGAAAATCTAGTTTGGGGGGTCAATTTACAAAACAAAATTTAGGGAGAGACAAATATTAATTTTTTATATAATTTATTTCATAAAAATACTTTTCAAAATTTGATTTTTATCAAGTTTTAAAAATTTTGGGAGGCCAAATCCCCTCAAGCCAAAGGGTGGTGTGACGCCCCCAAATTCCCTTTAAAATAAATACAAAAATCGAGGCGTCGGGATGTTGACAACACGGTCATGCACCCCCAACGTCAAGTGCTAAGTGTGTGAACACGTAATATGCATAAATAAAAACAACGGATAATTAAAGTCAATATCTAAGTACTAGAATTTTTTTAGAAATATTTTACAAATCAGTTTAGCACAAATTCTCCAATAGGAGATTTAATACAGTTATCCCAAAATTAAAATATAAAAGAAATACATTTATAAAAATGGGAAAACATTTCCCAAGAGAATAAATATATATCGAAAATCTTACAATATAAGTTATCAGGAAAAACCAAAAGAATGATTAGTAGAATAAAATAGAGTAAAATAACCAAACAAAGAAACAAACAAATTTAAAACAAACACTCTTATGGTACAGTTCTTAGGTAACTTGCGGATTTACCCAGAGCCGAACTGCTCTGATACCACCTGTGACGCCTCCAAATTTCCTTTTTGGTCGTGGATAAAATTCCAATAAAATCATCCATAATTTCCCAGAAAAAGATATCCGTAAATCCAATCATAGGGGCGTTACGTATCGCCGTCCCCGATATGATATACACACAACACCAATCATAATGGGCGTTACGTATCGTAGTCCCCATTATGACTCATACACACATTTCATAGCGGGCGTTATGTAACACCTGGTATGGTCATTGTGTGTGTATTTCATAACGGAGATGGCGATACGTAACGCCCGTTATGATTATTGGGTGTGTATTTCATATCGGGGATGGTGATACGTAGCACCCGCTATGAAATGAGTGTGTATGAGTCATAATGGGGACGGCGATATGTAATGCCCATTATGATTGGTGTTGTGTGTATATCATATTGGGGACGGCGATACGTAACGCCCGCTATGATTAGATTTATGGATATCTTTTTCTAGGAAATGATGAATGATTTTATTGGAATTTTATCGTGGACCAAAAAGGGAATTTGGGGACGTCACAGGTGGTTCAGCCCCTGAGTCCAAGTAATAAACAAATAGAGAAATTCCAATTTTAGAATAAAATTAATTAAAATAAATTTATTTATAAATAAAAAACTTTAAAAATATGAAAAATTTATTTCATTTAGTCATAAAATTGAAGCGTTTCTATGTGGATTGCAATGCAGTCCATATTTGATAGATTGTAAAAAGAATTATTCTTAGAGTAATCATTTGGTAAGAAAATTTGATATTGTTTTATGTTATTTTTTTTTTAGATTAAGGAGTAAGTGGAAGGTGATCACTTAGATTTAGTGAACTAAGATGAGCTGATGGTGGGTTTTCTGGTGATAGAATCCTTTATTAAACACTTTTTTGTGGAGGAAGTCCAAATTTACGGAAATGGGTGGAATCTTACCCATTTTGTACATTTTATATGGGAAAGAATATTTGGTTGAGGCTGATTTTCTTTCTTTAGGTGCAATATCAAGGTATCAAACCTTATAGAGGCAGAAAGAAATGAAGTAACATTAAGGCTTGCACGATAGACACTCTAGGACTTCAAAAGACTGTATTAGGTTTCATTATACTTTCATAAAGGAGCAGGAGGTAGTTGAAGACAAAGGCCTTGCAGTAGACACCTGATTTCTGTAGTCAGCTTGGAGAGTATCTGCTTGTCTGTACTTGAGTAAGTTGTAGATGTCCTGGATGTATAAATTTATATTTCAATCATGATTTGAAGATTTGTAATGAGTTTTTGGGCTTAAATTTCACGAGCTCTGGGAATTTTTTTATGTGAAATGGGTAGTAAAAAGATCTACAGGAGTGTTGTGTTCTATGGGCTTTGACAGTGCAGTATATTGTCTATGTAAGGGATTCATTTAGCTTCATCCAAGAGTATGTTAATAATGTAGTTTGTACTTTGTAGTGCTAACTCTTAAAAACTTTGTTTGCTTGCTATATCTGAATGGAGATCCTCCTTCTGCTGGTACTTATCAGTTTCTTCTGCGGAGTAAGTTGAGAGAGATTTTATCTGTTTTTGTTCAGGAACCATAGTTGGAGCATTGACTTCCATTTCTTTCTGTATTTAAGTTGCATCAAATTGGTCTGGCTTTCCTTGTTCTTTTAGTTCACATGCTCATGTTTCACCATTATTATGCTCCTTTTATTGTAGTAGAAAAACTTGTATTTGGTTCTGATTTCTGTCATTGGCGAAGGCTGTTGCTGAGGATGAATATGCAACAAGCTGTACAACAGAAATTATCTTCTAATGGTTTTGGCCGTCGAAGAGGTGATAGAGAAGTAGGCACTAGGTTGGGGAATAAGTCGCAATCTGGGAAATCAAATCCCAGCAGATCAACAAATGCAGGTGAACTTCTATGACCTATATTGTGTTCAGTTCAGTTAACATTCTTCTTACTGAGTTGATGGTACAGGGGCAACAACAGGTGGCAAACTTGGCAGTGGAGGTCCTTCACTTGACCGAATAGAATATCTAACAACATGTCTTATTGGGCATCAAGTGGAAGTCCAAGTTAAAGATGGATCTATATACACTGGAATATTTCATGCAACACACTATGAAAAAGATTTTGGTATGATACTTTATGCTTTTGAGTTTTAGGGTAATAAATGGATCCAGTTCCTACTTTTCGTTTATATCTTTAATAAAATAAAGCACGTCCAATTTCCTTTCAAATGTCTTTAACATTCACTTGCTGGAAACTCTCAGAAGTCATCTTGAAAATGGCACGCATGAAAAAGGATTGTTCCTTACAAGGGCTGAAGGCTACTGCAGAGTCTGTTAGCAAGGCTCCTTTAAAGACTTTAAATATATCTGGCAAGGATCTTGTACAAGTTTCTGCAAAGGTTCTGCTGCATTCTTGTATATCTGTCTTTGAAACTCTGTAATCTCAAATGTTGTTTCTGCTCGTGATTCTACTGGTTGAGTTGTAGTGTTAAATTCCGAATGGTTTGTTATACATTATAGTAAGGAGATGATCAAGATTGTTGCAAGAGTGGGAAAATTTTTCTCGTGTTAGATGAAGTGGCTAAACTTATATTTATCTTTCTTTGGTTGAATCTCAATGTTTATAGGGGGTGTCTGTAACCAGGGAGGAGTTATCGCACGAAGTCCAAGGTGAAAAACAGCAGGAGATAATGCTGGACTCCTCCATATCACAATCTCGATATTTGGAGTCGGATAGAGAACTTGAACCCTGGGTCCCTGATAAAGATTGCCCTCAACACCCTGAACTGGAAAATACATTTGATGGCCATTGGAATAGGTTGTTATGTTAAATATTTCTTTCTCCAAATATCTTGGTAATTGTTCCACAGTACTAATAACTTCCCTACCTTAGTAGGATCGAATGTGAAAACATTTTGTTTTTATTAGCAATAATTTTTTTATTCATTTTTATTTGTGGCATCAAACCTGTTACATTTTTTATTCTGCATTTATGATGACCCCATTTAGATTGATGAGGAATTGTTCAACGTGAAATCATTCTGTAAATTATCCTTTTTGGGGGATGGGAGAAGCTATAGTTGTATTCCTGGGCCAATCTATTGGAGAACGAGGCACTCAACTAGTGTTAAGAACTTTGCATACTGGTATATTCTCATGGGGTAGTGTAGAACATATATTTGAGGACCTTCTAATAGGAAAATAAGAGTCAATCAGATTTCTATTGAGTGCACCAGTTTAAAGAATACAAGACATAAGGTTACACGCGTCAACATACATCTAAATGCATGGAACATATATCTTCCTCCTTTTGTATGTTTCCATACTTCATTCGTTCAAAGTTACTGCTTCATACGAGAAAGTAGAACCATCTGGCTGGTAATTGCCCTTGTTAGAGGGAGCAATATGGTTTGATTGTTGGGTATAGGCACTACAACGGCCAATATAAGTTAAAGAGGATTTACAATAAGACTTTTATGTTTCTGACTTAGCAAAGAACAGACTTTAGATAGCACAAAATGTTCCTAAGTAACATCGCTTTACTCAATAACTGGAATGAGGCATCCTTGAGCAGCGGTCAGTATCATGATGAATATTCAAATTTTAGAGTATTCCTGGATTTTTTAAACTTTTCATGTGGTCTTTTTACAATTTTAAAATTTTACAATTTTGTGGTTACTGATGATTGTTGTATGGTTTTCTTCTTAGGGGCTGGGATCAGTTTGAAACTAATGAAACATTATTTGGAGTAAAAAGCACATTTGATGAGGAACTTTATACCACAAAACTTGAGAGAGGTCCTAAGATGGAGGAGCTGGAAAAGAAAGCTTTAAGAATAGCACGAGAAATTGAGGGTGAGGAAACTCAAGATCCTCATTTAGCAGAGGTGAGTTACTCTAGCTTCGTTTGCTGCCTCCAAGAACTTTTTTCTTTCTCTATCGGCCCCACCAAATTCCTTGCATTTGTTCATTTGTTCCAACAGGAGAGAGGCATGTCCTTTGGAGATTTTGAGATTGATGAGGAGACTAGATTCTCTTCTGTCTATAGGGGTAAGGGGGTCGATGATAGTGGGTATGAGGAACATGAGGCTATATTGATAGATTCATGCAATAATGAGACCTTTGGTGATTCTGGTTCTGACATTAAGAGGTTCACTGAGTTGACTATTGGGGAAATCAGTGATGGAGCTCAGACATCTTCAAGCTCTTCCTTTAAGGTAGTTCCTTATCACTATCTCCTGTCAAACAAGCCATCTTGATTAGCTCTTTAATATAACTATGTTTTGATCATTATACTTGGTATAGCAAAGTATAACAATCAGTTGATGATCAGTGGGCCCATCATTATATGGGTGTTTGTTTTGTGTGTTACAATCAACCTCCTGCTTATCTGTGGGTGCTGTGTTTCTTTTCTGGGGCGGGTTATGATATTTCACTTGCACATTATCTCAACGGGTTATGATATTCCATTTGCACAATATCTCAACCTCCATTAAACGTGGTACCCTGTAAATTCTTCAATATGACAGAAATAAAATCTGTAATATGGCTTAGAACTCCAAATCTGAATATTTTGACTAACACTCAATTCTACTAAATATCCAATGTAAGCACTTAATGACTTGAGTTACCCATGAATAGTATCTCATCAGAATCTTAAAACACAAGTACTAATTTAAACAAATGAATAGTATTCACTATTATTTGTCAAAAAAAAAAAGAAAAAAAAACCCCTCTTAACAGGCAATCCTCTCAGCAAACGTGCTATGGATTTTAAAATTTCCGGACTTAAGCTACTTTTCGAAAAAAAAAAATTCTGGACATAAGCTTGAATTTTGGTCCACCGGTCTTATTACGAGCTTATGTATGAATTGCAGTTTTATTTTACATATTCTGGTAATGAGTAGTTTGTGCTAGTCGAACCCCTCTAATGATTTAGGTTTAGTTTTCTATAAATATCTACGTAACATTTTCAGTTTGAAAGAAAACAAAGCTTATGAAAAATTTCCAGCAAGTACTCCCTTGAGATTTGTATGATGCAGAGGAAACCTTAGAGTCTGATGCCATCCTATCTTGAATAAAGTGAAGTTCATCATGGGCATCTTAATCCGATACAACAATAGCTTGCTTTGTTTTCCTTCCTGTTTTGTAGTTGCCATATAGAGTTACCAAAGACGTGTAGTGCTTAGCCATCCATAATTTCTTTAAGGAAGATGTGCTTTGGGCATGCAGGATCAAACTCAGTCTTCCCAGTCAATTTCTAGCTTGGATTCATGCCGGTCTGGTTCTTATGATCATGCTAAACAATTGGCCTCTGAACCTCCTTTTAAAAGCTTGACTTCTTCAGATGGGGAAAACAGGTTTATGTTGATATTTGCCAGTTATATGCTGTATACTTCATTTCTTGTTTCCTCGATAGATTGACTGCACATAGCTTCATGACAATAGGTTTCCGAAATACAAAGCATTAGTTTTTTTTTTGATTTAAAAATTGCAGGATCCAGGAGAATCCAGTCAGTGAACGAGATGGAGGCAATAATAACGCCCAGGAGTTGGCAGAGAAGAAGACGGTGAGCTGAAATTCCTTAAACTAATGTGCATTTCCCCATGGTAACTTGGAGATGCCTTGTGATTGCTGTAGTAGCTTTTAACATGGGTGTTTTGCATTTCTATTTATGCTAATGCAGCTAGCTGATGATGCTCAATTTTCAAAGCCTGAGGGTGAGTTGAACTTCTTGCTTATATGCCTGCCAAGTAGTAACTCCACATGCAGTTATTCTTATATGGATACTTATATTTTAAGCATGAAACTAGCTTTCATAGGACATCAATATTTAGGTCAAAAGATGATTTTGGTCTCTAAGCAATGTTAGATTTTAACTCCATTCCAGAATCATTGATTTTCTCAGTAGTCCTTGTAATTTTAAGAACTACTGAATGCTACCCTTTTTATTTTTGATAAGTAATAAACTTTTTTTTATTAGTGGGAATATAACAAGGCATAGTCGGAGTACATGGGAAGTATACAAAGAAAGCACCTAGTTACATTCTATAAGTTTGAACTTAAAGACAAGAAATCATGCACATTGCTACCAGAGGGTACAATGACTGAGAACCATAATAAAAGAGTATGCAGAAAAAACTCCCAAAGCTCCTCCATAGTTCGCTCTCTGTCTTCAAAACAACGCTCATTTCTCTCCGATCAAATGCACTACATAATACACAATGGAATCATCTTCCATGCAGCTTTCACCTGTGGACAACCTTTGATCCATTTCCAACAAGCAAGCAAATCAATTACCTTTTCCGGCATCACCCACCCAACATGCACACGACTAAAAACAACATTCCACAAAACCTGTGTCACCTCACAATGCAATAATAGATGATCCACTGATTTACCGTGAGCCTTACACAAACAACACCAATTCATCATTATAATGCCTTTCTTCCTCAAGTTATCTGTGGTAAAAATTTTTCCAAGAGCAGCAGTCCACACAAAAAAAGCCACTTTGGTGGGTGCACCGGACTGCCAAATATTTTCCCATGGCAACGCTACATGTCCTTGGGAACTTTTTGCTGGCTATGGTCCTCTACTGGAGCTTATTCCCATGCATCGTCCTGTGTCCTGTGGAATGTAGCTAGTTGAAAGAATCAAAATAAGTGGCAGCTCCTAGTCATGGTTATCCCTTGTGAAAACAATGTTCCATTGTGGGACCCCATGATCAAAAGACAACAAGTCTGCCACCAAAGCCTCCTTATTTGCTGCGATGGTATAAAGTACTGGTAAAGATCTCTCCAAGGAGTTAACTCCACACCAAACGTCTTTCCAGAATCCAACTCTGGTGCCCTCTTCAATCACAAAGCGGGTATGATTCACAAAGCACTGCCATCCCCCCCTAATATATTTCCATAGACCCATACCATGGCTCCCCCTTACCACGTTAGTGCACCAACCCCAACCCCCCCCCCCCCCCCCCCAAAAAAAACAATGCACTGCCATGCCTAGAATCAATAACTTCCTTCCATAAAGACCCTCCCTTATTATGGTATCTCTATAACTGTTTTCCCAATAACGCTTTGTTGAAGGTCTTCAAATTGTGCACCTCCAACCCTCCCCCGGTGATTGGAGAGCAAACTTTATTCCAATTTACAAGATGAAATTTAGTTTCCTCCCCCAATTTGCCCCATATGAACATTCGAAAAAGTTTCTCTATTTTATTTGCCACCCCAATAAGCAAAGGAAATAGAGATACAAAATAAGCCTGGATGTTCGATAGAGTGCTCTTGATCAAAGTGACCCTCCCTCCTTTAGAAAGGTACAACCTTTTCCACCTCGCCAACCTCTTTTCTACCTTCTCAATGACCCAATCCCATGTTGCTTTAGCTTTAAAGGTGGCATCTAACGGAAGTCCCAAATATTGCATTGGCAAAGAAGACACTTTGCATCCCAAAAGAACTGCCAGGCTATCAATGTGAAGCACCACCCCCACCGCCACCATCTCAGATTTGCCAAGGTTGACCTTGAGTCCCGAAGCAACTTCAAAGCATACTAGGAGGGCACGTAAAACTCGAAGATGGCCCTGATTTGCTTCACAGAAAAATAGCGTATCATCTGCAAACAAAAGATGTGAGATCATAATGGAACTATTAACCCCATTACCCACTGAGAATCCAGCTAGGAGATCTCTTTCCATAACTGTCTTCAACATCCGTCCAAGCGCTTCCATTACAATGACGAAAAGGAAAGGTGATAGTGGGTCCCCTTGTCGCAACCCACGAGAACTGTTAAAGAAACCTGTTAGGGTGCCATTAATTAACACTGAGAAACGGGTTGTACTGACACAGTGTCGAATCCATGAGATCCACCTATCTCTAAAACCGCATCTTCCAAGCATGTAGAAAAGAAATTTCCAGTTCACGTGATCATAAGCTTTCTCCATATCGAGCTTTCAAAGAATACCCAGTAAGCCCTTCTTAAGCCTATGATCCAAACATTCATTGGCAATGAGTACTGAATCAAGGATTCGTCTCCCCTGAACAAAGGCATTCTACGGTTTTGAAATGATTTGCTCCATGACCAAGCTCAGTCAGTTAGCAAGCACTTTTGAAATGATCTTATACATCCCGCTTATCAGGCTAATGAGGTGGAAATCCTCAATCACCATTGCACCTTGTTTCTTCGGTATGAGTGCCAAGAATGTCGCATTGAGGCTTCTTTCAAACTTTTTGGAAGTGTGAAACTCCATAAATACTTGCATAACATCCATTTTCACCACCTCCCAACAGTGTTGAAAGAAGCCCATGGAGAAACCATTTGGCTTGGGTGCTTTGTCTTTTGTCATACCGCTTATGACCTTGTGGACCTCCTCCTCTTCGAAGGGTCTTTACATCTAACTTGCACTCTGCGCATCAACAGACTCAAAAGACAAACCATCGAGCTTTGGTCTCCAAGAGGTCGGCTCCGTGAGAAGGTTCTCATAAAAGGACACAATGTGATTTTCTAATTCAAGGGGAGAGGACAGGACTTGGTTACCTGATGTAAGTGTCTCAATGGCGTTATTTCTCCTGTGTGAATTGGCCACTTTATGGAAAAAATTGGTGCACTTATCTCCTTCTTTTAACCATAGGGCTCTAGATTTTTGACGCCACGAGGTCTCCTCCATCAACAAAACCCTCGCCAACTCCGTAACCACTGCATTCTTCCTTATCAATCTCTCTTCAGAAAGATCTCCCGTCAGCACTTGCCCCTCCAACTCTTGAAGTTCCCTCATTAAAGTATCCTTTTGATTATCAAGACAACTAAAGGCTTCCATGTTCAACTCCTTAAGATCTTTTTTCAAAGCCTTAAGCTTACTTGCGAAAATGAAGCTTGGAGTACCTGTGAACTGATACGAGGACTACCACCCATGAACCTTCTCAACAAAGCCCTCAATAGCTAACCACACGTTCTCGAATTTGAAGTAACGGTAGCCCCTATGAATACCACCACAATCTAGTAATATGGGGAAATGATCCGAGCATAAACGCACTAACCTTTTTTGACATAGCTCCGGGTAGTGTGCTTCCCAAGAGGGAGAAACAAGAAATCTATCCAATCTCGACCACCCCCTATTATTAGACCGTGTGTATTCTTCGCCAATCAGAGGGAGATCCATGAGGTCCAAATCCGACAAGAACTCTGTGAACTCCTCCATTGCCTCAGAAATGCAATGATGTTCCGATTGTTCGCTAGGAAAGCGAGTGATATTAAAATCTTCACCCATGCACCACTGTACCTCCCATAAATAACATAGGCCCGATAATTCCTCCCACAGCCTTCTCCTTTCTCTATCCAGATTAGGCCCGCAGATGCCAACAAAAGCCCATTCCCACCCATCTATAACATTTCTGAAGCGAGTAGCGACTGAGCAAGTACCAATACAATCCTCTATCAAGTCTACTACTCTTTTGTCCCACATTACAAGAACACCCCCCGATGCTCCTACCGAAGCCAAATAGGACCAACCAACATATGGACATCCCCACAAGCTATGCACAATCCTTCTATCCATGACTCGTAATTTCGTTTCTTGAAGACAAACCACATCTACTTTCCATGTTTGCAAGAGAGATTTTATGTGTAGGTACTTATTGTGGTCATTAAGTCCCCGCACATTCCATGAGAGAATTTTAGGTTTCATTGACAAAGGTAAGTGCTCGTCCCTTCGTTCTATCTCTTCCCACACTACCCACCTTGCCATCATAATTTATAGAGCATTGCAACCGTTTGAGCTCTCTGTCTCTCTTGGGGGGGGCAGATTTCATTCTACAATCTTTCATAGCCACAATAAGTACCCTAAATTGTTCTTCAAATCCTATGCTAGACATCCCAAAAATAACTTGCAACTCCTCCACCTTTGCCTAGAAGGTAACATACATAATGGCTCCACTTCTCCTTCCTCAAGACACTCCCTTTGGCTAACAATTTCCACTTCACCTTCCTCACTTTCACACTATGATATACCATCAAAATCCCCCAAAACTTCAAACCTGTTCTGCATTGAGAGCTGCCAACGATCAAAATCCTCTGCGTCAATAAGAATGCTCGAGTTCTCGGCACCAGAAGCGATGTCCTCAACAACGACCTCCTTTGATTTGAGTTCTGGAGAGCATGGCCCCTGGATCGGCGTTAAAGTTACCAGTGACCTATTTTGTGCCGGAATCGCGGTACCTTTATCAGCACCGGTGTCAGCAACACACACGAGGGCTGAACCCCTCGCATTGGCATCTCCCTGCTCCGATAGGCCTGTAAATGTCGGCAGCCCTCCCGACTGCACCACGCCGGTCGACTCGACGACCTGAGGCTGTGCCGGCGGCGTCTGGACGAGCCCACTCGACGACGGGCCTTGGCCCAGCTTTTTTCTCCAGTTCCCGCTGCTATAGGCGTCGGTAGAAAGCCCACGACCATTTGAAACCAAGACTTCTTTACCTTTGGGTTGCTCGGTACCAAGCCCACTGCCAAACGACCCCCTAGAAGTCCTTGTGAAGTGGTCCTTTATCAACGGGCCTTGCACCATTACTGCTTTTAGGTCCGAATGTGGGCCATGATCTGAGCCCAGGCTCGTGTCACTGTCCACCCATGCTTCAACGCACCGTATCGTCTCTAAAACTTTAAAAGTTAGCTCCTCAAGCGTCTGTTGCATATCAACTAGATCCTTCAAGACACTTCCTTATTTGGCCCAGACACGTTCACACCTCCATCGTCTCCTACCTAAGTTCCTGCTAAAAGGGAGAGTGTCCTCTCTGCACCATGCGCGTCTCAAGGGTACGCTACAACATCCATATACGTCCTGTATCCTGACACGTTTCCAGATTCCTTCAACACTGCTCTTCCGGTCTCCATCAACACCGCCGCAAGCCTCTCCCATCCCGAGCCATTCCTATCGCCGGGTATGAGTATGGAATTTCGGCGACTTCCCCCACAAAACTCCACCAAACCCATGAACGGACCCTTATGGTTGAAACACCTTTGAAAGGTGTAACCTTTGCTGCCATCCCTATGTGCCGAGTAGAAACCTTTTCCCCCAGCATTGTTACCATCCTCCAAGGCTTTTGAAAGCCACTTGGAAGTATGTAAACTCAACCTTAGCATTTTTACCATCCTTCGTCCCTTCTCTGTAATGCACACTACCGGACCATCACGCCAAACTTCAAAGTTCTTCGACTCGGACACTACACGTTTCATGATGTGTATGAGCTTCACCGGGCAATCATCGTTTGGAACGATGGTGTAAGGGAAACGGAAAAGCAATGGGAAGACCAAATGTACAGAGAGAAAAGAGGGGGAGAGAGAAAACCTCAACTTTTAGCTTAATCTCAACTTGGGAATTAACTCTTTACTGAATGCTACCTTTACCTATATTGTTAAATCAATCTAAAACAACGATTACTAATTTGGTATTAAAATTAACATAATAATTGTGGTCCTTAGCGTGCTTACTACATGTCTCCATATATTTCATTTTCGCAAGAATTGTATATAATTTAACCGCCATGCCTATATTTAAAGGATGTGTAAAGGAAAACATGTCATAAAAAATGAGAGTTTAAGGCAGTCTAGAAGTGATAGAGGTAAGAACTAAATCTAATAGATAAATAAGGACTGGGCTACATTTTGATCTAGTATTTATTATCAAAATAACTTGCTGTCTTGATTACCTTTCACTTCATTGAACTTCAGGTTTTACTCTTAACATCAGTTTTATTCACTGGGGATTTTCCTTTAACCTAAGTTCCTACTCTTATTGAACTTCTTTTGACCATATCATCTTCTTCATACTGTTTCTTCTATGGTTCTAATATTATCTGTTAGCTCTGTTACATTGTTTGACATAGATTAATGGTTGAAGCATGAAACTAATGCCCCTGATATATTAATGACAACTATTTAAAAATAATTAGCCTTTGCTGGCTGGAGTTACCTTCTATGGTATTTCTTTTATAATTATGGAGCTGCCCTTAATCAGCTCCTGGTGCTTACTGGATTTTTTTCCTTCTATCAGCTATATTATTTTCTGTTACTGCATACTTGTTACTTTTGCAATCTCAAACATATGGCACATTGTTCAATGTAGATTCACGGTTACTGCTGAATGTGAAGAAAGATGGCTCTGATTTAGGAGGATTGTCTCGTAATGTCGCTTCTTATGCTTCATCATCTGGTGTTCCATCGAAGGGTCATGAAAATATGAATTCATCTGGTGAACAGTTTGAGGGTGTAGGATCTGTCAAAATGCAAGGAGAAAACTCTCGCGGACAACCTGGTAGTTCTACATCCTCCAATTCAGATGGTGTAGGTGGTGCCCCAGTTTTTAGTGGACCTGGTTTATCACCAAGTTCATCCCTGGGCTCATTATCTTCTGAAAAGTCAGCCCTCAATCCTCATGCTAAGGTTTGACTGATTGGATCGGCTATTATGTTTCTCTTGCATTAGGGCATAGGAGACAGGAACATTGATATTAATAAAAATATTTAAATCTTATTTTTAATGAAGTGCATAATTTGTGTGCATGCACGTTTTGTTTTTTTGCTCATTAAGGTATGTTTGTCACTATCTCTTCACATTTGTTACCAGGAATTTAAGCTCAATCCTAATGCAAAGAGTTTCGTCCCATCCCAGACGCCTGTGAGGCTTCGGTCCCCTGTGTCTGATGGTTCATTCTATTTGCCACCAAATGTCTCCGCGGTACCACATATGCCTGGCATGCAAATGGGCATTGGAGTAAGCGTGCTTATTGAAACTTAACAACCCCCCTCCCCTCTTCCATATTTAATCACGTTAAGCAATCTAAGCATCTGTCTGTTTCTCCTCCTTTTAAGATATAAGAATTTATTTTTGAAACGGTGTAGGATGGGTATTAATAACAAATTCGTTCTTTGTTCTTGGTTCCATATGTTTGTGCCTACAGCTAACTTCCATTGTGTGAACAGATTGGACACTCATTTCCCGGGCACCAGCCTGTTGTATTTAATCCGCAGGTTCCAGTGCAATCACAGCCAGCATTTTATCAAGCTAATGGCCCTCAGGTGCAACATAATTCAGAACTTGGAGGCTAAATAAAAATTCATATGAAGGTGTAATCTTAGTAGTTAAGTTAACTTTCGGTATTGATTACTTTATCTCTCTCTATTTGCAGTATGGGCCACAGATGCTTGTTGGCCACCCTAGGCAAGTCGTGTACTACCCTGTAAGCAATTTTTTTTTGGGTGTCGTTGCTCCCATCTATTCTTTTATATCCTGAAGTAGTGGTGGTTTTTTGGAAAGGAACTTGCATGATTGGCCAAAGTGCTTTTCCTTGATAAAAAAAAGATTACTGGGTTATCTTTTCTATCTCAATGTTTCTAAAAAATATGTGTATATATATATGTGATATGTTGGCACATCCTGCCATACGACAATGTTGGAGCAGGTTGTGTTCTCTAAAACATCTGGAATACTTCCCTGCCTCGCAGAATATGATTTGAGTTAGGCAACTAATGGAAGTTTGTATTTCACATTTACAGGAAATGCCTTACAAAGGCTGAGATTTTTAGGAGATTGGCTGACGATAGCATAGCCAGGAGGGGGTTGATAGGAGTTTGATTACTCTTTGTAGTCATTTATAGCTCAACAGTGCTTGAATTTTGGCTTACATGTGAACCTCCAAATCTTTCCCCTTTTCTTCTTACTTCATTGTGGTGACAACTGGCTGGCTCAACTATGTTTTGACGCCACTGAAGGTTTTTCACTTTTTTATTTTTAAAGATCCTCTAATTCATGACTTCGCGGGTCGGTGAAGAATGGTTGTCTATTGACATTTTTTCCTTTCAATTTAATGCCAAAAATAATTATTGTTTATTGTGTTATAAATAATGTTCCAACTTTATGACAACTGGAATCTATTCATTTTGTTCTTTCATTTAATCTCTCTTATATAATTATATTTGCCAAATAATTCGAAATTTATTAGTGCGAATGACGGCAATAATCCAGAAAGTTTGGTAGTTTTTTCTTGATTAGATGAAGAGTCAAGATCAAGGATGTACGCGTCACTCTCAACTAAATAGAGCCTGTTTTAGATTGTATTTTGAGATTTAAAAAGTATTTTTAAGCAGTTAAAAATATTTTTAAAGAAAAAATAATATATTTGATAATTTTAAAAAGTGTTTTAGTTGATTAAAAAATATTAAAAATCAGTTTTTTAAAAAATATTAAATTAGAGTTTTTATCAAGAAGTTTTTGTAGATAATTATATATTTAAAAAAAATTATTATAATTAATTTTAAAAATATTTTAAACATATAGATTATAAATAATAAATAATTTTTTAATAATAAAATTTATTATATTAAATTTTAAGATTTAAATTTTAAAATAAAAATAATATTTTATACTGTAATCTCAAACTTCCACTTAATCGATGATGGTTCCATCAAATAAATGGTTATCCTCAAATGCACTTTTATATTTTTTAAATAAAAAGTTAAAAACAGGACATGCTGATCGGTTATCAGCCCTATATCCTGATCTCTTGAATCTGGTTCAAACATTATTGTTATTTATTTATTTATTGCAGAATGATTCCTTAACATTAAACAAATATAGTCTACAGTAGAATAATTTGGAATCTATTAGGTAATTGAGTTTTATAATTCTAATGTAAGTTGAGGCCAACATGTACTCCAAATTTCCGCAACTTGACCCTTCCGGGTGCAGAGGGGAAGGAAGGGCAAGATTAATAGTCCCTGACTTGTTTCAATTTAATATAATGTATTGGGAATGATGTTTTTTATTTTATTTTGAAGGGGTACTATAATGTTATCTGACAAAGATTAGACTATGTTGTCCTAATTTTAATACAGTTATTTCGTGACATCGCTTAGGATGTGCTTGTCAAAAAGTTGAGATTTTTGGTCAATCACTCAATCATGATCCAAAAAGCACCTTTTTCTCTTCTTTTATTTAATATTTTGTTTGAGTGTTATCCGTTTCAATTAAGAAAACACTCCATTAATTTGAATTGCATAATGGGTAGTTCTCTGATAAGTTCTAACTATAAAGAAAAGAAAGGCATCCTTAATTATAGAAGTAAGAATAGACTTACATTTTATTTATCATTATTTTATCACTTCTAATATAATTTTAATTTTTTGATATATTTTTAAGTATTCTTAATTATTAAGAAAATCTTTTAAAAATATATAATTTTATTAATAATCACTTTCTTAATCATTAAATAATTTTAAAAAAAATAATAATAATAAAATAATAAAAAATAAAAATAAGAAATGTAAAACTATCGTTATTCTAATTATAGATCTAATTATTTTATGGTTAGGCACTTTGGAAGGAAGAGATTGACGTGTGGATGAGGAAGTAATAAAATTTAAAATATTAAATGCTGTCATTTCTTGACTTCACTGCTTTTTACTGTGTTGGTATTTAAAAGGAGTTTTGTTAATTACTATTTTCGCATATTATATATCATATTGTTATAAAATTAAAATAAAATTATTATTATACAAAAAATATAAAAAAAATATTTAAAATTTTTATTATTCAAGAATTAAATTTTTTTTTTCTTTCTTTCTTACTCATTTTTCTTTCTTTTCTTTCGTTCTTGATTTTTTTTTTCATCGTGAGATACACAACACGATTCTGTAGGGACATGATTTTTTTCTTTGATTATATTTTCTAAATTCATCACACCCAAATAGATCTCATTAAGGACTTTAGATAAATAACTTTTAAAAAAATGTCAATATAAATTTCAATTTTATAAGATTTGACATTTTCTATATATATGAATCATATAAATAAATATATGGATCTAAGAAATATATTCACATAATCATGAGAATAAAAATAGAATTATATTAAATAATATTAAGTAATATTACATTTTATATTTATCTCGAGGACTGCAAATAATATATTGAAAATTTTACTTGAAGTAAAAGATCATTAGCTTCAGTATGGATAGAACTTCGTGTTGATAACGTGTTATAAAGTTAAAAAATAAACTACTACTATTGCAAGAGAAATATAAAAGAAAAATTTATAAAACAAAAAATATTTCAGTTTTTAAGAGTTTTTTTTATATTTATCTTATAATAGTAGTAGTTTTTTTTATAGTTTTATAATATATATTTATTTTTTTAATTTTTTAAAATATTGATTTTTTTATACTCATTATTCATATATTATATATTTAATAAAAAAAATTATTTATAATATGCAATGTGAAGATAATAAATAAAAACTTTCTTTAAAATGTGACGTAAAAACACATCAATCTATTTAGGAGCGCGTGTCAAAAACAGCAAGGACTCTAGTGTTGTCTCTCAATCTCAATCCATTTTAGACCCCATTCTTGTGTACGTTGAGCAATATGTCCAACACCGAACACCTGCAAACAAGGGTTTTGATTTGAAAACAAAACACTTTATTAAATGTTGTAGAATTTATCACTTAGTTGATTGAGTAACTGTACAATTACTTAGTGTGAAATTTAATGGCGATTTGGAATATCATGTATCCGTTATAATATTGATTGACTATAACATTATTCATCTGAGTTTAATTTGCTTCGTTTTAATTAAAAGATTGTTTGGTGATTGAATTTACCAATTTGATTTTTACTAACAGACGAACTTTAATTAACTCGGTGAGTACCACCTCTCGACGCTCTCGTGCAAGAAATATGGAAAACTTGACACTTGGAAAATAAGAAATACCACCTGAATTGCTGATGATCAAATTGATGCTTTGAGGTGATGATGATATAATTTAAAAAAAAAAAAAATTATATTTGAAGTCGTGATATATGCAAGTGTTGTTTATTTTATTTTTTGAAAAAAATAAGCAAAATATGATATTCATATGAAATTAATTAATTTTTTAATAATATAAAATGATTATACAATTCTTACGCACTCTACAAACAACACTATTTTTTTTTAAATATTGTAGCGAGAAAGAGATTATATAAAAATAAATTTATAAATTTATGTGATATATCAAATTATAAAACTACTATTATTATAAAATAAATCTATTAAATATTATAAACCAACATCAATTTATGTGTTTTTATTTGTTGAGCAGTGATAGGAGTACAATCATTTTATTACTCATTTACAACTTTTAGTGTATTCAATTTTTTTTAAAAAAAATTTCATCATTTTTTAAAGTATTTTTTTAACATTCTTAATCATTAACAAAATATATATATATAACTTTATTAATATTTACATTCTTAATCATCAAGTAAAATTTAAAATTAAATAAAATTAAATACAAAAAAAAATTGTAAAATAATTATAAGTCTATCATTCCTCTTATTTGTTTATATAATTTCTTTGAGTAGTGATGTACTTACATTTTATTTATCACTGGTTTACCACTCAAAATGTATTTATGTTTTTGTAATTTTCTTATAAATATTTTTTAATATTCTTAATCATTAAGAAAAAATATTAAAAAAATATAATTTTAATAATAATTATTTTCTTAATTATTAAATAAAAATTCTTTTTTAAAAAAATTAAAAAAAAAATAGTGGTAAATGAGATATATGTATATCATTATTTAATTTCTTTATGTGTCAGAAAATATTTTTTTGGTATGGCAGGGGACTTGGGACTCTGAGAACACACCTCACGCTCTGTGAAGGGTCGTGGGCGAAGTATTTTCGAGGCGTGCTGGGCAGCAGCCTCTCACATGAACAGTGTTTATGTGAGAGGCTGCTACCAATATTTTTTCAAAATGAAAATCTAAAGGGCGGCTGAGGTTATTTAAGAGAGTGAATATGGGAAGATAGGAAACAGGAAGACGTATTAATACGAAATTTATGTTTCAGACATACCCACTGATGGGAACGCGACAAAGAACGTAATACCAAAACAAAAGAGGAAAAAAAAAAGAAAGAGTAGTTTAAAATATATGTTACAAAATTTAATTAAAAAGCGATGGGAGAAAGTCTGGTTTTTATATGTTATGATGAAAAGAGATGTAGAGAAGATATATGGGGGAGTGAGAATGTTGGGTAGTGGTGGTGGTGGTGGTGAGGTAACGGCTGAGGTAAGATGAGAGTGTTTTAGCGTCTGTTAATGCCAGAGTTCGTCGTTTTGGAGGAGACGTAGCCTCGTACTTATTCCGAAGCCAAAGCCGAAACCACAGGAGGGAGAGAGAGAGAGAGAGAGAGAGAGAGAGAGAGAGAGAGAGAGAAGAGTTATGTCTGTGTGATTTGAGGGGTATGAAGGATTAAGAGAGACATGCATACTTCCAAGCTAACAACAGCAGCAATCATTTCTTGTTTCCCCGCACCTCACCAAACCCAAAAGGTCTCTCTTTTCCTCTACGGGTCGGTTTATGTTATCCGCTTTCGATTTTTCTCTATAATTTGTATTGTGCATGATGGTGTGAATCTTTGCTATGCAAGCATGTGGAGGCTAAGATGGCGTCGAAATGACGGGTTTCTTGTTTTGGGTAAACCTTACACGTGATGTTAATAATTTATGGGCTGTGAGATTTCCTTTTTTTCCTTTCTGCTCTGAAATTTCTACTATCTGGGTCTTTGAATACAAGAAATGGTTTGCAATTTCCGCAGGGGTTTTCGTGGCTTTAAATGTAGACTGCTACTTTGGAGGATTTGACTCAGAATTTTACGATTTGGTCGTTTTTCGTTTCCTAACTATATTGTTTTTTCCCCTATTGATACATTTTATTTTGCACTCCCATAAAGTTAATTCAGATTTTTCTTTTCTGAGACTAAGACCATGCTTTGGTTTCGCTAATTTTAAATTTCATTTTACCACTTCTCTTTTTTTTTTTTTTTTTTTTTTTTTATAATTTTCTTCAGTTGGATTGCTTCGATTTATGCAGTGAAGTACCGTCATCATCACATAGATTCTCCATATCTATGTTCACCTGTTTGATGCAGAAACTGAGTCCATAAAAAATTAGTTTGAATGATCAATGATGTGAGAAATTAGTTTGTACAATCGATCATGCGTAATACTTTTGCTTCTTTTTTTTTTCTTTTTTAATTTGAATTTAATTTTTATAATGAACTCAAATCTGGATGCTCAAATTGTATGTAGTATTAATATTGAGGGAAAACACGGCTGCTTAAGAGTGACATGTAATTTTATTATCTATATTTTATATATGTTAGAATTGGTAGTATAGTTTAGAAATTCATCACATAATACTTAAAAAGAAACAAAGGTATTCGAGATATTTCTTATAGTTATTTCTAATTTATGGCATGGAGGCTTCCTGCTCGAAAATGCAATGGTGAGAATACGGTGCTCTATGAGTAGAAATTGTGTATTGGACTTGTGGTCATGGGGGGCATTGCCTGTATCTAAATACCATCCATGTACGAGATATCGTGTATGATTTTTCCCACCCCCTATGTGATTTCTCTTTAATGATATTCTAAAGACCATTAGGGACTCTTGCTGAAGCTTCTATATCAACTGCTTCTTTATCAACTGCTTCTTTTAGCCCTTTGGTGGAAATAGAAAAGGGGGTGGGGGAATAAAATGGTTTACTCTATTTTGGAATCACTCATTCCCTTCTGTAATAACGGTTGTTGATCAACCTTTTTAGGTATGCTCTTGTACTGTACTAGACTATACGTTTACTCATAATAGTACACTTAACAAAATAGTTTCACGTCGATAGTTAAGTCAAGTTTCTATTGTCGCTTCTTATTTCCTATCGGAATTGAGTATCCTTAGTTTAATTGTCTCCATTCTTAGCGTATGCATATCTAATTTGTATATGTGCATGCCGCACACAGACACGCTCACACACAGAAATGGTTGCAGCTGAAAACAAGTTTAGGTTTTCCTCTTTTACATTATTAAAAACCCTATTCTATTTCTCATAATTCTTAAATTCTCTGAGCAGTAGTTTGAGTCAATGCAGAACTTGTGTAAGAAAGAATCTGTTATAAGTTTTCCCTATTCTGCATCCCCATACTTTCGTGGTTGCTCATCATGGGAGAATTCTGCTGATTCACATGTTGAGCAATCTTCTACGTCCAGAATTCTAAGCATGAAGATGGGAGTTCCACTGCAACATTTTCATAACACCAAGCAGTTGGATTTTCAATTCCAAGATCAGGATTCGTCCTCAACTCAATCAACCAGTGAATCTTATCCTGAAGTGGTCCGTATGGGAGAAAGCAGCCTGTGTGTACAAGGCATTGTTTCACCACAATCAGGTCTTCTATCAACTTTTTCTATCTGTTATTTGGAATTATATATCTTTGTGCTTAGCAAGTACCCAATGTTTCTCGGGATGTCTTAATCCTTCAACATGTGTCTGTGAACTTTCCATTTCAATGTTCTGAAATGAGAGGGATGGAGGGAGGAGGTCAAAATATCTTAAAGGGACTTGTCTATCGTGCAGTATATCATCTATTATCATTAGATATTAAGCATCCATAACATCCTGCTACTATTATACCATTTTTTCAAATCTATCTATAGATGTCATGAAGGTGGTCTAAGTTATCTTAGCACCATGGATATCACAAGACTTATCTTGAGAAAGTATATGGGTTCTCCCCAAATAAATTAGCTTATTGCACCTTGTTCTTGCTTGGCCTGGGGCGAATATCATTTATTGGTTTTTGTGCTTCCTCAGGATTTATTGAAAGTAAGGGGAAGCCCGTTGGGGGTATCATCAAATCTGTCTCACCAATTGGTACTCGGGATTTTGTCTTCTCACCTTCACAGCTTGATTATAGCCAATCAATTGTAAGTTGATGCTGCCTGTGTATTTATAGTTGAGGGGAGATGCAGATCTCTAAAATTTCTGTGTCTTCTGTTTCAGGCTCGCATTCCATTCCAATATGCAGATCCATATTTTGGTGGTTTACTGGCTGCTGCTTATGGACCACAGTCTATTGTAAGCACCTTAAATAAGTGAAACTGTTCCCTGGTCCCCCGGGGTCCTTTTTTCCTACATTTTATGTTTCCTGCTTATGGACCACATTCCACTTCACTATTGCACACATTGAGGGTATTGTGTTCTTTTTTCAGTAATGGCTAGATTATTCTCCTTTTCTTGCTCTTCCTTTCTTTTGTTTTGGGGGGAGGGAGTAGACATATTTCTGGTCTCTTTTTAAAGTAGATATCTGATGTATTTTCATTTGTATCCTTGCTTTCCCACTCTTTTGATTGGCATATCTCCTTTGCTTTTGTTCTTATCTACTTTTCCTGATTTAAAAGAACTCTTAATGGTAGGAAAGTTTCTCTTCCTATCACCGGTTATTTAAAATACCAAGATCGGGATTCGTCCTCATAGATTGAAAATGATCGCAATAATGTAATATTATTTAAACAACAGCCATTTTTTTAGGAGTATATTTTGGGAAGAAATTGTGGTCTTTTCTGGATACCAATATCTCTTGTGGTTTCAAACCTACGGTTCCTCCTAGATGGTTGGAGTTCATGTATTGTTTTCAATGTGCGGATTCTACCATGAAGTGCGATATAGTATACTCTGATTTCCTTTGCTTAATCTTTGTCCTGATATATCTAATAAACCGCATCATTTCTGGTTTGCCATGTATAAAATAATTATCATTGAAATGCCTGCAGATTCATCCTTCCCAAATGATAGGGGTGGCACCTACACGCGTGCCACTACCTCTTGATCTTATCGATGATGAACCCATTTATGTCAATGCAAAACAGTACCATGCAATTCTCAGACGGAGACAGTATCGAGCCAGGTTTGAAGCTCAGAACAAAGTCATCAAAGATCGGAAGGTATGTGCATTTTTTAGTTTTCCCTCTCTTTTAACATTACTCGCAGTGTGGAACAGTATGTTTTACATGGAATTTACTCATAACTGACAAGGAATGTTCTCTGTACAATGCCATCATGAAACATGTGCAGCCATATCTTCATGAATCTCGTCACCTTCATGCATTAAAGAGGGCTAGGGGATCTGGTGGACGCTTTCTTAACACAAAGAAGCTCCAAGAATCCAAGCAAACTCCAATGAGCAATGGGATAGATGTCCCAGGCTCTGCTCAGCCCCTTTTGACTAGAGATATGGCAGAATCTGAAGTTCATCTGCCAGAGAACTATAGAGACAGAGCACCCACCAACTCTTGCTCTGATGTGACTAGTGCCTCCAACAGCAACGACATCTTCCAGCAACCAGAATTCAGGTTCTCTGGCTACCCGTCTTCCTTTGGCAAGACCATGCAAGTTCACTTGGTTGATATGCATGATGATGGTGGCAGCGGTGGCGGTGGCGGTAAGCATCACCTCCGATGAGAGATGTTGCCGACCACAATCATTCAGCAGTTTGTGTTTCCATTTTTGGAGAAGTTTAGCTGCTGGAGTTCTGAAGGGAAGTCATCCTTGGCTCTTTTGCTATTTACAATTTCACTAGCTTGTCAAAAACGAAGTGTAGACTGTTACTGGCTGTACACTCCTTTTGTTCATGATATGCATTTGTCTGTAGTAACTCTGTGCCGACTTTTGTCTAGTCTCTGTTGGCAAAAAACTCTGTTGAAGGGGCATAAAAAGTTAAAAACTTTCATCTATAATATAATATATTTTAGGAAATGCTGAATCCGACATGGATGCCCACTTTTTCTTTATAATAGGAATGCTACTTGCACAGATTCTCATTCTCTCGCCAATAAGCTAGCTGTTGGTGTTAGATTATTTCAAATTATATTTTAAATTTGATTTTCAAATATTATTTTAAATTTTAAATTATCTATTTTTTTGAAAATTTCTCTAATGTATTTTTTAAATCTCATATTAGTTAGATAGTGAAATATTTAATGGTTTATAAGTGAATATATTTCACTATACATAAAATAAATAAAAGTGTAGACCCTTTAGAAGCGTCACCCAGTGTGAAGCACTGATCGCACGCACGCTCGCGCGCACGCGAGATGCATAGACGCATTGACGTTTTAGACGCACTTAGCATGTACGCATCGTCGCAAGTGACGGAATTCTTTTGCTAAACAAAATGATGTGTCTGATTACTATTTTTGACAGTTGTGATTAACTGTCACTTACAGTTATTTTTGTAACTCTTCAGACAATAACTGTCATATTTTTTTTAACTGAAACATTATGTCTGCTGCTATTGCATCTTTTCGTTCAAAGGGTTAGTGTTCAGAATTTACAATTTGCACACTATATAAACAGTGTTGTATCCTGAAGACATAATTGCTGATGATTCCCTTTTGCAGAACTCTATAAGAGTGGGAGGCAATATTTGTCTAAGAGACAGATTAACAATCGCCTCACTGTTCTTTTCTTTCAATCTCTATACGTATACTATTTCTAACAATTCTTAGACAAATATTTATGGCATCTTCTTCTGCAAACCCTGCAATTACTTCTTTAAGCATTGTACTACAAGATCTTTCAAAGTTGGATCGATTTGATGGAAACAACTACAGACGTTGGAAGGAGAAAGTTGAGTTCTTACTTACTACTTTGAAAGTGCGGTATGTGTTGGATACCCCTTGTCCAGTTCTTCCTACGAGTCAAACTCCACGAGAAGATGAAATTACAGCGAAGAAAAAATGGGAAGATGACAACTACACACGCTGTGGGAATATTTTCAACACTCTCACTGATCCTTTGTTTGATATGTACGCACTAAATAAAGATACAAAGGACATATGGGATGCTCTGGAGAATAAATACAAAACCGAGGATTTCGATAACAAAAGCTATCTCGTTAGTAATTATTTTGATTTTAAAATGGTAGATAACAAGCCAATACTTGATCAACTGCATGATTTACAACTTATTGTTCAACAATTTATTTCTGATGGTATTCCTATTGATGAGAAACTTCAAGTGGGTGCTATTATTGCCAAATTAATGCCAACTTGGAAGGATTACTGTAAGTCTTTGAAGACAAAGAGAGATGATTTCACTTTTGAAGGTCTTCAAAGACAACTCCGAATTGAAGAGGAGTCGAGATTGTGGGATAAAATTGAAGAATGTGCTGAAATGAATAAATCAATTCATGTTGTTGAAACAGATAACAAGAAAGGAAAGAAGCCTAGAATTGATACTCGTGTTTTTAACAAACAGAGTAAGGGTAATTTCAAAAAGAAAGGAACTTGTCATTTCTGCAAAAAGAAAGGACATTAAATCAAAGAATGTAGACTTCGAAAGAAGTAAGAGCAAGCAAATAATATTGAAGAGAATCTCATTGCTGTAGTGTCTGAAGTCAACATGGTATTCAATACTTCTGGTTGTGGGTTGATACAGGTGCAACTCGTCATATTTGTGGAGACAAAAATCTCTTCAAGAAATATGAGAAGATTGGTGACGAGATCGAACTATACATGGGAAATTCTTCTACCATGAAAGTGGTTGGAAAAGGCACCGTCGAGTTAAAGTTTACTTCTGAGAAAATAGTCACTTTACTTTATATATTTCATGCACTAGAAATTTGTAAGAATTTGGGTTCTTATGAATATAATTTTTTAACTCTCACTGATACTGAAAGAAAAGCTCGCGTTGGCATATTTTAGCATTAGCGAGAGTCCATACCCTCGCTAATACTAAAAGAAAAGCTCACGTTGGCATATTTTAAATATCAACACGACTTTTGTCTATCTAATTGTTTCCTTGAGTTTTCATTTAAAAAATACAAAAATTATAAGTAAGTTTTACAAAATAAAAAAATATATTCCAAAATTTTTGGTTAAATAAGTTTTTAAAATCTTGCCTATTTACGTTTACGATAAATGCTCGCTTGGACACATTTAAGCATTTAGAATTTTGTGAATAATGATAAAATAGTTGGAGTTAAGATGTTTTATTTGATTTTGAGAAATGAGATAAAAGATTGAATAAAAATATTAAAAAGTTAAAAAATTTGTTTGAATATAATTTTTTAATATTATTGTTGTTTTGTAATTTAAAAAAGTTGTATTATCTTTATATTTTATTTTAAGTTTGTAAAAATTATAATAATTAGATGAAAAGATGGAAGATTTATAATTAAAAAGTATTTTATATTTAAATATTGTTTAAAAAGAAAATTTGTCATAATTTTCTCATCATCTCAGTTGCAAAATAAGCCATATATAACACACATTTCAGAAAGTTTTTATCTTTTTTTTTTTTCATCATCCCACACCACACGCTATATATTTTAAAAATTTTTTTTACTAGATATTTAGTATATATATAATAAGTAGAAAAATTCAATAAAAATTCAATAAAATTAAAAATAAATAAAAAAAAAACTAAAATAAGTGATAGTTTGTGGTGTGAATGATGATGAATGGGAAAGCTTCTATATTTTATATAAAACTTTGAGAAAATTATAATGATAGAATGAAATTAAATGAGAAAAGATGATTTTTTTTTTTTTAATATTCTAGGGCCTAGTTTGTATTTAGATATGAGACGAGATGAGATAAAAGTTAAAAAAAGAATAAAATATTATTGTAATATGTTTTTTAATGTTATTTTTGATTTGAGATTTTAAAAAGTAGTTTTGAAATTTGAAAAAGTTGAATTTTTTATTATATTTTGTATGAAAATTTAAAAAAATATAATGATGAATTTGAAAAGAATTTGAAATTTTTGGTTGTCACCCAAAACAAATAAGGCCTTAAATAAGACCTACCTCCTATGACGTGAGCTGGCTGGAGTTGTAGATGGATTGTAAGGGGTGGTTTCAATTGGGAGATGAGATGAATTTTGAAAGTTGAATAAAATATTATTTTTTAATATTATTATTATGTTAGAATTTGAAAAACTTGAATTGAGATTTGAAAAAGTTAAATTATTTATTATATTTTGTATAAGAATTTAAAAGAATATAATGATAAGTTTGAGATGAGTTGAGATGATATGAGCTCACTCTTAAATCCAAACTAGGCCTAAATCTTAATAAAAATATTTGGGTGGGTCTGTGCTCATTGCTCACCGCTGGAGCTCTCATTAATGCAAATTATTATTTTTTTATATGTAACTTTTTACCAAATAATAATTTTTAAAAAATAAAAAAACACAATATTATTTAAAAATATTTTAATAAATAAAAAATATCACTGCAATAATACTGAGCGCTAAAATTGAGTGATAAATCATAAGGGTAATATTTTTAAAATGTTTGATTTTATCTTATTTTATTGTAATAATTTTTTAAATTCTTAAATAAAATATAAGAAAAAATAATAATTTTAAATAATAATAAATATTAGGAAATATTTTAATAATATTTAATTTAATTTAATTTAATTTATAGTTTTTATTTTAAAACTCTCTCTCTCTCTCTAAACAGTCCGTAGAACAAAGGATATCATTACCTTGTTTAAAAAAAAAAAAAAACAAATCAGGTCAGTCGGACCCATCCCCATTTATAACCCGTTCAATCAATCCAGATTCAAATCCGCCCGTCAGCCTCAAATTCTAGAACTACCCCTATAAAACTATTCAATTCCCTTCTTCCCTCTTCCCCCCAAACCCTAGGAATTCCCTCCTTGTCCTGAGAGTCAGCGTGGTCCTATACATAAATACATAAATATAAATATATAATTTGTTTATTCATTAATTAAATTTGTTGACTTTGTGTGGTTTTCACTTTTGGGTACTTTCAAACACTCAGAGCGCAATGGAAGGAGCAGCAGCGCTTTACAACCCGCGAACAGTGGAGGAGGTGTTTAGGGATTTCAAGGGCCGCCGAGCTGGTATGATCAAAGCCCTGACAACTGGTACGCTCTCACCCTCTCTCTCACTTGCCTTTCTTTTTTGTTAGGTTCCCGAGGAAGTAAGACGGAGGGAATTTTTGTGATTTTAGTGTTATCTCTTGTTGTCTTTTCGCGTACAAGGAACAAACGGTTATTTATTTTTTAAGCTTCTTTTCCCTTCTCTCTTTGTTTTTCTTTTTCTTTTTCATTGTTGTTTGGAGCAGCGTTGTAGTTTGCTTCCGTTTTGTGAATTGCGAAAAAAGGAAATAGTTTTTTCCCCGTGATATGCTTCAGTTTCTAGCAATTCTTGGTTCTCCGTCTGTTTCCATAGAAATTGAGATAGAAGACGAAAGAAATAATTTTAATTGTGTTTTTTGGACAAGCTTGTGTTTTTTGTTCAGTTCCCAGGAAATTAAAAAAAAAAAACGAAGAACAATAGACGGGATGAGCTGTTTAGTTGTTTTGGATTTTGTAGAAGCGTTTAGGACAGTTCATTAAACTATGATTAGTATATCAGAAAGATGTGGAAAACAAAATCTATTGTTCTGTGTTCTTGTTTGACTTGGAGGGGGTTAACAATGATGAAATTATTAGTTTAAAAAAGTTTGGTTTCTCTCTCTCCTCCCACATGTCACTGCAACCAAGACCTGGAATTGTCAATTGGATAATTGTTTTTAGAGGTGCGAGTTTTGGAATTTTTTTCATGTGGTCATTTTCTTTTTGCAGACGTTGAAGAATTCTATCAGCAGTGTGATCCAGGTCAGGTTTAATTTATTCTTGGTCTCGAAGTCTTATATGATATATATCTGTTGGTACTTATCAGAAAAAAAAAAAAATATATTTATATATATATATATATATATCTGTTGGTATATGAATCAGCACCCCTCTTCAATTATATATCGAAAGTTTTTCTTAGAAGTAATTGTATATTGAAGGGTGGTATGAGATGACAAGAATTTCCGGTTTGATTAATTGGTCAAGCTCTAAAGAAGAGATCTAATCAAAATGAGACTAGTAATCAGAAAGGCACTCAAGCCAGACCTCCAAAACAACCTAAATTTTCAACACCTAAAGCAATCCTAACATAATAAAAATTTTCATATCAAACTCAAGTCTTTCCGTGTGTGCCTGACTGACTAAGGGTTAATGAAGTCCATTTGCTGTTAGGTTTTATCAATTTGTAGATAGTGTTTTATCTTTTAATTAATATTTATCATGACTTGTAAGAACTACTTTTTGTTACATAATGTAAGCAATTTAAGGACTTGATTGTCTAAGTTGGCTTAGGGAACTTAAGCCACTTCTCTTTTTGTTATTATGAGTATTGAGATTCTCTTACCTTTGTAATAAGATAATGTATCTTATTGTGATTTTGCCACTTCTCTTTTTGTGATCATGAGTATTGAGATTCTCTCACCTTTGTAATAAAATAATATATCTTCTTGTGAATTTTGCCCTATGATGTTGATCATTTATGGACTTCTCATTATCTATTTGGAGCTGTATGCTCATAGTAATTGGTATGCTGACATCTCTCTCCCTATACACCCTTTTGTCCGCCTGGGATCCTGTTGTGATTGTTTGTGTTGTTCCTTTTCCATAGATACATTTTATGTTCCTCTGTAAAATGCTTTTTTATTGACCATGCATTGTGTGAAGCATATGAATTACATATACATGTGGTAGTTGTTTATTACTTGCATTGAATATTGATGTTATTGTGGGTAACTTGTCTACATATTTGAGATGCAATTTTGGGAGAAATTGCATGATTGTTCCAAAAACCTGCTCATAACATGTATATTCTGTGAAAATAGGAAGTAAGCTGTTACCAATGTACTTGATTTGTTTTAATGGTTGCATGAGCTTAATATAATATTTTGTAAAAATGGTATGTGCCCAAAAGTATGAGGATTTTTATTATGGTTTCAGTGGTTCAAATGGTTATCGGTGGGGGGAGTTATTTGCATAACTATGTCTACTAAGTACCACTTGCTTCCATTCTGCTTGTTATTTTCGATTGATGCCTATTCTATTGAATTTTGGCTTGGCTAGTCTTTATGTGTTAATTTGTATTCGCAGAGAAGGAGAATCTGTGCCTTTATGGCTTTCCTAGTGAGCAATGGGAAGTCAATTTACCTGCTGAAGAAGTGCCCCCAGAGCTCCCAGAGCCTGCGCTGGGAATTAACTTTGCGAGAGATGGCATGCAAGAAAAGGACTGGCTATCTTTAGTCGCTGTCCATAGCGATGCATGGCTGCTTGCTGTTGCCTTCTATTTTGGTGCTAGATTTGGATTTGATAAGGCTGACAGGTAACTTTCAACCGCATGTCAAAGTTCCCCCTTCAGTTTGTTAATTTAGAAACGTTGAGTTTTTAAGCTGAAACAAAGATAATGGAGAGCCCTACTCCTTTCTCCTGGATTTCTTGTCTGAGGCTGCAGTTTGTCCCATAATCTTTGAAAAGTTGGCTATACTCTCTGTAGCATCTTATTTATTACTTTGCTTTGTTTCAGCTTTGTAGTTACTTGTTAATTATAAATTCTTATCATTTATATGTACTTTGCTTTATTTTGATTGATGCGATGTTATTATAGGTCCTTGTAAAATTTGAAGCAGAGAAACTCTACGTCTAAGCACCAAGTATTTAGCTTAGTTTGGGAATTATATGCATGGTATTGGATAGAGCGATGCTATAGTTTATTAATTAATTATAAAAATAAATTGTCTATTAAATGGTTAGTTGAATATTTTTACCCTTTGCAACTCAATCTATATGATGAATCCGTTTGCCTGCTTTGCTTGTCATTGCTGTGTGTGTTTATTATTTCCCTTTAAAAGTCATTTTTGGGCTTGAAAAACAGATTTGGGTCATATATTTTGTGATGGAAGAGCTCATGATCAGTTAATTCCTACTTCTGAGGCAAGAGTTGATCACCATGGGCGACATGTCACATGCTTGATGTCCAATAGGCCACTCTCTGTTTGCATTAGTAAAATACTCTCTACTCCACATAAGGACATGTAATATCTTAATCATGTTGTCAACATTAGGCACAAAGTATATTAGTCTTACTGATTCCGGTTGTGTTTTCCATAAATGAGTAGACCTGGCCATGTCCTTATCCTTATATTGGTTATTGCATGAAAAATGATTACGTTAAATGTCTATATATTTGCAAATTTGGTTCATGATTTCCTTGTATCTTACTTTCCAACTACGACCTAGTTAGGTCCTGTCTCTTGTATATCATCTTGTATACTAGGGCTTTGCCTACTCTATTAATACAATTGTTTACTTATCAAAAAAAATATATTTGCAAATTTGGTGATTCTTCAACTATTGGAAATTTTTAATTGATTTTGTGACATATTTTCTATGTGATACTGTTTCATTGTTCTATTACTTGTGGCACAGGAAGCGGCTCTTTAACATGATAAATGATCTTCCAACAATTTTTGAAGTGGTGACTGGTGCTGCAAAAAAACAAGTGAAGGAAAAGCCATCTGTCTCAAATCATGGAAGCAACAAATCCAAGACGAACTCCAAAATGGTAAAAGGATTTTCTCCATTTCTTTTATTAGCTTGAGGAAATTTTTACAAGTAGAAATTACGATGGATATTTGGCACTAGGAACGGTATTCTTCCATGCAGGCCTTTACTTATATATGACTATACTTGTTTGGTCTGTTTGTTTTTTGGCTAAGGCTATAATCATTTGTAAAACATTCCATCAAGCGGAGTGTTAAGTCTAATGATTCAGTAGTGAAACGCTGAGTTTTAGTGTGGTATTGAATTGGATTCCAACTAACTGGAATTTTAGTTTGTTATAGGCAATCAGAGGTTTCTTATTCATTACTATAATACATGATTTGGGTTTGACCCATTTATTATAATTTATGAGCTCATTCCTTATAATGAGTTCAGCGATCAACAGTCATTTACTTATAAAAAAAAAAGAGTCATAGCTTTTTATGTCAGGACAATGGAAACATATCCTCAGCTTCATGAAGTGACATCGTAGCCAACTTGGCACCCAACAGTTAAAAAAAAAAAGGGGGGGGGGGTATTAATAAGAAGAATGTTTTTTTTTTTGGTTGGCATGTGCTTAACTTACCTTGCTGCTTGTGTTGTAGTGACTGAGAATATTTGTCATGTAATGTCTCATGTTCTGAAATTGCACACACCGGGAGATCTCATCAACTGTTTCTGCATTTTTAGACAGATTCTTATACATTTGCCTGATAGTCGTACTCGAGCATTGTATCAAGTTTTGTTCACTGATATATATATTTTTTTAAATTATGCATCTGGGTAAAGTACATAGTTTGGCTTGGAAGAATATGTTTTTCTATATGTGCGATAAAAGTAGCCCCCTTGTTTCTTGTTTCTCGAAGAAATTAGGTCATGTTTGTATCTTTCTTTTTCCTGGTGACAAAGCAGCGGACATCAGAATCTCAGGGAAAAGATTCAAAGCCCTCGCAGTTAAAGGATGAGGATGAGGTCGTGGACGAGGAAGATGAGGAGGATGAGCATGGAGAGACCTTGTGTGGAGCATGTGGGGAGAATTATGCGTCAGATGAATTTTGGATTTGCTGTGACATCTGCGAGAAGTGGTTCCATGGCAAGTGTGTAAAGATAACACCTGCTAGGGCCGAGCATATTAAGCAGTACAAGTGTCCATCCTGTAGCAACAAGAGAGTTCGCCCTTGACATTGCCAAGTGTTGCGAATCTTGCAATCTCTGTGTCAGTCCCTCTGTTTCTCTGTCTGTCTCTGTCTCTCTCTGTTTAGTTTTAGTTTTAAAAACTAGTGCAACTTGTGAATGCGTCCTTTGGTTTAGGGATCTCAATTTTGGACAGTTACGTTTAGTTTTGTAGTTTGGATCTTCCTTGTTTAGCTTCACACGTCTTGTAATATTTACAATTTCTAGAAATGTCTATTTGTAGTGGTGTAAGACGTGTCTTTCCTTCTCATGATTGATGTTAACTTGTCCGATGCATTCTCAACTGTACTATCTATCCATGAACGTGACATTCAGGATTTCTCATCCTCATTAAATTGTAATGCATATTCATTACTCCACCCTCAGGTCATATTTGGCCAAATAGGGGAATCAATCTATCGTATTCTTGTAGCATATCGACAAGAGTGCACTTAGGAAAGTATTTTGGTGAGGGGGTTTCCGTTGTCCTAATTTGTACAATATCAATGTACCATTCACAATATCCTATTTCCTAGTTGTTTGGTGTTTTTCAAGTGCCGTCGTGAGATATTTTTGGATGTCCCACCCCATTGTATTCTTGTTGGGACATGCATAGATGTAAAGGCCTTCTATGTTTCTCAGGCAGGTCTAATCAATTTGGGACAAGACTTTTAAAGCTTCCAAAGGCTTGCTTCTGCTACGCCACTTAATTTTTTAAAGATGTGTTGCTGTAATTGGAACTAATCGTATCTTATTACGTACACTAGCAACAACGCGCGCATATCATGCGTACTGGAAACAAATACGTCTTTATATATATATATATATATATACATATACACACACACACACACATATATATGTATAGTACTGTTGTGGATCATACTTTTATTCTACTAGGTATAATGTCACTTCCATCATTTTTGAATGATCATTTCTTTTTTTAGAGAAGAAATATAAAAATTGATCGGTAATGCCATCTCATCATAATGGGATGAAAGTGAGATGTGGTAAAATAATTTTTCCATATATATATATATATATATATCATATATGCAACGATACTTGTAAATAGGATACGATTTAAATACGGAAGATACCAACAAATACACAGGACCATAATGACTACGACACATGCTAAAGCGTGACAGTGAGAGGAGACGAACATGCCTGTTTCCAGCTCCCTTTTGCCGTTTTGTGGAAAAAGTGAATTTTTATAAAAAGTTTTATTCAATTTTTAAACCGTAAAAATTTCAAAACTGCTATAGTACCCACAAAAATATAATCTGCTTTGTATTTAGAAAATTAGCTAGAAGGGGATTGTTTTAGACCATGAAAAAACAGCAGTTAACATTGTAGATAGAACGAGCGGTGCTACCAGTATATGTAGAGGCGGGGTCGATCCTTTCCAGCACGCTGTGCTCCCGGGAGGCAATGCCAAGGGGCAGACATCTCATCCAACAGTGCCTATGGCCCATTGGACTAAAAAATTATTCTTGAATCCAAAAATGATTAAAAACACATTTTTGGACCCAAACTATAAAAACTAAATTCGTAAAAATAACAAATTTAGAATTTAATAACAATTTTTTAAAATTTATTAGTGCATATTTTATGCAAGTAGTGTAGCCAAATGACCTTTATATAGGAGGCCATTAGGCTATACTACAACTTGCACAAAGGTATCAAGTAAAAATTCTACTTGATACATATTATTATACTTATATATAGTAAAAATAATAACAAATATAAATAAATATATTAATTTATATAAAATAAATATTATGCTGGGGCTAGTCCCTCCAATACGGCATAAGCTCAAACCACTGTCTAAGTAAGTCAGAAAGGGTCCTAGGAAGTGCTTTGATGTTCTTTAGCACGATGTAGTATGGAAAGGGAAAAGAATCCATGTACTTTGAAAACTTAACGGCGCCACCCTCAAAAGATGCTTCCATGAGGTCCATGATTGATTCTTGTGGACTATCAAGGAGTATAAATGCAACCATACGCTTCTTACTCAAGGCATCTCTAACACAGCGCTTCAAGTTTTCCTTCTCATGGAACCGACCATCTGCAATAATCAAAACAAGCTGCTGTAACGGGTTCTGTCCGGAAGGGAGTCGCGCATTTGCAACAGCAACATCCAGCATGTTGTTCAAATACTGAAGCAGATCAACCACTGGTTCATCTGCGATGGTGTTCTCCTGCTTGAATGTTAAACTGGAGATCATCTTGATCCCGGCCTCTCCAGAAAATGGCTGATCAAAATCATGCAGCAACCTTATATTACCTTTCTTCCCAAAGCTTGCAACAGCCAAGTTTCCCATTTCCAGATGAGACATGGCACGGCATACTGTCACCAAAGCTTCAATAGCGACATCGCCACAGCAACTTTCAGACATGCTACGGGAATCATCCACAGCGATAACAACTTGGTAATCACGTTTGTTAGGTCGGGTCCGCCTCAGCCATATTTTATCTTTTCGGTAATGACTTGCAATGTATGGAATTACCTTCTTCATGTTTATTCGCTTCCCAGTTTTATAGTCCCCTTGGAGCTTGCTTGCACGAGTTGGTTCCATAACAAGACGCAATTGTTCAGCCAGTTCCTGGGACAACCTTGTTGTCAGCAGTTCATATCTTCTCCAGAGGGCAGTAGCATTATCTTTCATGTCATTGGAGACATCCATGGGATCTTGGGCCTTTCCCAACTCATCATCAACCACAGAAAGTTTAGTGAATTGTTGTACTCCTTCCAAAAAATCCTTCTTGACAGAGACCAAACTCTCAGACAGGCTGCTGGTATTACCATCGCCATGGCTTTGAAGTTCTTCAGATCCCTCATCAGGCAACTTCTCCAGACCTGATAAATGCATATGCTCTTCAATCTTTTTTGTGTGGATTGAGGTGTGGCTCCTAAGAGTGTGTGCTTCAGAATTTTGATTCTCAATCTCCATATCAGTAATGTCATCTCTAAGCACTGGAGGACAATCCCCTTCTGGCTTATTGCCATTGACATTTCTATCAACCTGCTCAGATATTGCAGGTCCCAAGGCCTGCGCGGTTCCTTTTTCAAACTCAGACACATATCCATATTCCTCTGCATTATCATCCTCCATCTCAACCTGTGCCTCTAAATTATCTGCCTGAAGATCAACAGACACTTTGACCCTTTCTTTCCACTCCTCAAAGGCATCCCCAATACTCCGATAAGGGTTTGGTTGTGTTTTCCGTGTAGATGAAGATTCATGTTGGGGCAATTGACTATTTGATGGATCATCAGTGAATCTTCCAGTGTTTGATGAGTCAGCCAGAGCAAAATCCATTTCAGTGGTATTAATGGAAGGTAAACCTCTTGAAGGAGCAAGGTCATTATAAGCATCATCACCACTAGACCAGTTTGATTCTGGTGCTATATTTCTTGAATCTGATGCATGAGAGTCACCCCTTGGTTGTGTTGCAGATTCTGCATTGGGCATACGATCAGTAGGGAAGTCAGAAATCCGTGGCTCAAACACATCATTACTTGGTTCAGTTGAATTCATCTCAACATTCTCTTTGTGATCCCTCTCAAGATCGTCTTTTTTGGGGCTTCCACCCACTTGTTCTGTCTCTGTCTCCCCATTAGTTTCATCTGCTGGACATGTATTTTCTTGCCCTGGGTCTCCCTTCTCTTCAAATTCCTCATTCCCTGAAGGATCTGCACCATCTTTTTCATCCGTGTCCATATTATCGTCAGAACACTGATCCTTTTTTTCATCCGTGTCCATGTTATCATCAGAACACTGATCGGATTCATCAAGCTTTAACCCTGTAGAGTCAGCAAATGCCTCTTCTTTATCCAGGTTCATATCTTCCGTGTTTTCTCTGTCAATAAGGTTGTCCTCACTTCTAATCTCATCATCATGTTTATCAAGTTCATCAGAATTAAGCTCTCCAGGTTCATCAGTAGTAGCTGCATAATCTTCCTTTGCCCTAAGCTCCCTACAACTTGTATCCTGATCCTTAACAGAAGAACCGGATTCATATTTTTCATTTTTATCACTGGGTTTGTCATCTTCATCCTTGTTCCAAAGTTTCTCGTCAACTACTTCACTGCTAGCTCCAGTTTCCCCCAATGTGGACTCTAATTGCTCATCTTCACTATTTTCATTGTTTTCTTCTGCAGAGTCCCCACTAATGCTACATGTATCAGCTGCAAAATCCTGCTCCATCTCAATCCCCTTCTCATTCTTATTTGGGATTTCATTTGAGGCATCTTGTTCTTCACTTGTCTGTAGAAACATTTATTTGTGAAAAAAAATTTGAGACACTTGAGCATTATATTGCAAAAGAAAAAGGAAACGCTTAAACGATATACCTTTTCCAAAGCCCCAAGCAGCTGATCTTCATCTGTTATCTGATCACTGACATCATTCATTCCAGCACCCTCCCCCATTCCCGTTCCACTTGCATCTTGAGACATATTGTGATTAGTGTCATCCAGCTCATCTTTGGCAGAGATGCAAAACCCTTTGGAATATAAGGAAGCTAAAACATTTGCAAGGACATGGGTCACCACAGAAACCTGCATGGAAAAATACCGATTGAGTCACGGTGGTTTACAAATTTGAAGTTTGCTGACATGGCTAAAGTCATGATTTTAATATGTAAAATTTGTCAAAACAAATCCCATTGCAAAATTTCCTTACGTGTATGCACAGTTAAATTGGCTGATATGACAACTACCAGATCTTGCAAAACCAAATGTAATTAACTTACTGTTTTGTACATGGCTAAAAGATCTTGAAGGAGAGCATCGCCAAAGTTTAATATTAGGTTCAGAAGGACATGTAGATGCTGAACTCGAACTCCAACATGGAACTTACTACTAATATTATTGCCCGAATGATTCACTTGCATTTCCTGAGCACATCACATCAGATAATTCACCAAATTATAAATTTAAAAGCAGAACAGGGAAGACAATAAATCAACGAATGCAGCAAATAACTTACCGCACAAGATACAGTTTTGAGAAGCTTATCACATAGTAGATCCAATCTCAGATCAGCTACAAACAATTCGAACAGAAATTTCCACGACGTAATGTTCCCAACTGACTCTTCTGAAAGGCTACGATCAGAACTTGATGAACCGATTTTCTGCAACACATCGGTAATATGTTCGAATGTAGAGTTAAGGGCTTCACCAAACTCAAAACAATTTCCCTCAGTATGTGCATCTGCTGACAGCATGGAAGTATACTCTTCTTCAATCAATCTTCCCTGCAAAATTAAGTAGAATTTTCAAGTTATCTTTCAAACAATAAAATCGATGGAACGTCAACAACCAATAAAGTTATTTACTTGTATTAAGACAAGATTCCCAAAGAATTTACTCATTATATTTTCCATAATAAAACTTAACATCAATCAACAAATATGCTCAAATATCAAGTAATGAGCAACCTACCCAATCTCATATGGGGGGCCAGAGTGTCTGTAACTTGAGAACTTTTAATAAAACTTTATAACTTACAAAAAAAAAAAAGACCTTTAATAAAACTTTATTGGGGAAATGGTTAAGAAGATATCACTTTGAGGGGGAGTCTTTGTGGAAGGAGATTTTTGACTCTAGATATGGAGTTGCTTGGGGGGGATGTGGTGTGTGCCTATGGAAGTTTATTAGGAGGGGTTGGCCAAGTTTTCAAAATCACATTTGTTTTGTGGTCGGAGAGGGCAATTGAGTTAGATTTTAGAGGGATGTGTGGCGTGGTGATGTTGCATTGGATAGAGCCATTCCAGCTCTCTATTGCAATGCAGCTAATAGAGGGGCTTCAATGGTAGATATGCAGTTATTTTCTCATGGTTCTTATCAATGGAATATACTCTCTAATCGGAATTTTCATAATTGGGAATATTCATCGTAGCAGATTTTTTCAGATTAGTTCATTCCATAGGGTCTCTTATGTCATAGGGAGATAAATTGAATTGGAAATCCAATGATCATAAGAAGTGTACGGTGAAGGCTTGTTACAAAATTTTATCGACTCAAGATCATGTTCCGTTCCCTTGGAAGAGCATTTGAAGGTCTTGTATACTTTCTAAGGTAACTTTTTTTGTTTGGACCGCCACTCTTAGGAAGATTTTGATCACAAACAACTTGAGAAAGAGGAGATGTGTCGTGTTGGATTGGAGTTATATGTGTAAAAAGAAAGGGGAATCAGTGGATTATCTCTTATTGCATTGTGAGGTTGCAAGGAAGCTGTGGGATGAGATTTTTTTTTCGAAGGGTTGATGTTACTTGGCTTATGTCAGCGAGGGTGGTGGATTTGCTGGGTAACAGAGGAAGATGCAAGGCTAATCCTCAAGTGGCAGCAGTGTGGAAGATGGTTTTGTTGTGCATTATGAGGTGTATTTGGTCGGAAAGGAACAATGCTACTTTGAAGATAAATAGTGCACAATAGAGGAGCTGCATAATTTTTTTTATTCACATGTTATTGTTGTGGTTTTCAGCTATTGTATTAAATGGAAACAATGTTCATGATTTTTATCTTTAATTTCTAGCTCCTAGAATGTATTTAGGTGCTCTTTAGTATATTTCATGTGTACAAGGGCTAGGCCTATTTCATTCATATTAATAAAACTTATCTCGTACTCATATAAAAAAAAAGAGCAACCCATAAGTGTCAGAAGAAGAAAGAGAAGAAAAAGGAAAACACAAAAACCGCACATAGATACCTTCTTAAATAATTCTTCAAAATGACTCAGTAAAGCCTCTTTAACTGAGCTTCTATCCATGTCTTCTTGCTCACGGAAAACTGACAGAAGCTTCTCAAACTCCTTTATGGCCTGGAAGTTCTCAGAAACCAACTCTTCCATCTGTCTTGTAATAACACAGCAGTGCGAGGAACCAGCAAGCGTTATTATTGCTCCATTGTGGCCAAGAAGGTAGTAATCCAACAATCCCTGTTACAGATTTTTCATTGGTAGAGTTATTGTGACTATGATGGAGAAATACTGTATTAGTGAAAGTTAAAAACATCATGAAAAAAAATTTTGCACCTTAGATTTCTGAAAATCTGGAAAAAATTTCCCGATGAAATCAAGAACCCTATTTGCAGCAGCTTTGACACTTTGACAAGTGTTCAGATGTGTATTTGCAAATGTTTTAAGCAACAGTGATTCTTCATACATCACGGCACACAGGTCATCAAAGAGTTGCTACAGTGAAAATTTATCAACGAAAAGCTCAGGATAAAGGTTAAGAAAATACCAAGGATTATTTTTTTTCAAAATATAATCTCAAGCACAAAATTTGTCATATTATAAACTAAAATAATACATTTCACCAGCCAGATTCCAGGATGAGAACTTACCTTCTGCTGCCACAGACATTTCAAGGTGGCATGCTGATTTTGAACAGAGCGCACACCAAAAATTTTAATATCAGTTGATGGGGGGTTCTTATATAGATTTTCCAAATTAGAAATGCATTCCCTGATGCGCTTCAGTTGCTTCGCAAAATCATTGGCAGCAACCTGTTGCTTCTGTTGTATATCAATGAGTTGGTTGAGAAAAGCACCAGACCTATCAACCTACAGGAAACAAAAAATTATGTACAGCTACACAAAGCAAGACAATTATTATGTATACCATTGACAACAATGGCGGAGCCAAAGATTTTTTTTTTTTTTTTTTGGTGGGGGGGAGTAAAGCTAAAACAAAATATATAAAATATTTTTTATTCTATTTCTATATAGTTTTTATGCGGTATAGAACAATATGATAGTAATATCTACAATAAAAATAAAATAGTTTAATACAACTTATGTATTAAAAAAATATATGATGTCAAGAAAATGTCATCATAATAAAAATATATTAAAAATACGTTAAAAATCATCCAACTTCTTTTTTATTTTTATCTATAATAATAACATGTCATCATATTAATATATAATTTTATTTTATATGAGATGTATTTTATTTTTAAATTAGATTAAATTTTGTGGAGGGTGGCCAAGATAATTTTTAGGAGGGGTGGGGCCAGGGGGTGACCAACACAAGATAAAACCGGGTGACCAACACAAGATAAAATTAATATTATCTTACTAAATCATATAAAACCAACATATATTATTTTTTCTTTAAAAAATATATATTAATTTTTTTTTTAGGAGGGGTGGGGCCAGGGGGGAGGGGGTGGCCATGGCGCCCCCTGCCCCAATGTGGCTTCGCCACTGCTTGAAAAGCAAGCACGGCCCAACCAAAGAGAGAATATCAGTGCAAGCGTACAGTTCACTGATGATTTTGAATGGTCAATTACAAACTCAATGAAACATAAACCAAATTGTAAAGTTAGCATTCTCACGGCAGCTAAACCAATCAGATTTCCTTGTCAAGCAGGATATATAAAAAAGTAAAAGGGGATATTATCAACTTCACAATCAGAGTAACATAATTAATTAAACAATAAGTGAAACTTGGCTTATACCAAATCAAACAAACAAGAAAAACAATTGTTTTTAACTGATTATTTAGCTAAAGAAATTTACCTGTTCACGGGTAATATCCTTGTGGGAGGTCAGGCAAATCTGCTGCACAAGCAGCACTGATGCTATGCTCTTAAAGTAGTATTCATTGCCTGTTTTCCATTCAGTAACCAAAAACCCACAAGGACAACTTTGAGATTGGCTGGCAGCAGTACCATCTGAAGCTTCCGAAGCCAGTCTATTTTGTGTCAGCAGCAGGTGCTGTATATCGTATGATGGCTCAAGGAACCACCAAGATTTATGTTGGTCCTATAAAGTGCCCGTCATTAAAGGCAACCAACATTTAGCTTATATTGTAATATAAAAGCATCTAACATAAATCCTACAACAACTAATACCCTAGCATACAATTTATATTACCTCCATAGACATAGACTTGTGCCTAGACAATCCACTGCTCTCTAAGAGCTTTAGAAGCTCCGAAAAGGCCCTCCTCTTCCCCAGACTCTTGTTTGTATCCTTCCATAGATCTCCACAATGCACTACAGTCCTATATATTTTCTCAATTGTCCACCACACAGCCTTCCATTGATCATGGTACATGAGGGGCGCAGATTGGGAAGCAGAGCACTGCCTTAAAATACTTGTGACCACTGCACAAAATATGAGTTCATAAGATAGGAAATTGCCAAAGTAGAAATCTAGCTGAAGAAACAACAAATTAGAAAAATAACAAGGAAATAATGAGGGGAAAACCTTCAGCACCCCTGAAGTGTAAGGATTGATTATCATATTGAGCTTTCTCAAAATGCAACTTTTGCAAAGCATAATCTATTTTTTTCCTCCAATCAGCAAACCATATGGACCTATATTAGAAAAACCAAGTAAAAGAATAAAATATCCGGTACTTTTTAATAAAGGCTCCATCACAAAAAAATGCCTTGATTGGAATAAGTATTAACCTGTCTTCATCATGGAACAGTGTCATATCAAAAGAAGCATTTGGAATCCCTATAGTTTTGACTGAAATTTCATTAAGGAGCAATTGACCATGCAGAAATTGAGCTTTTGCTTCACTTTTTCGTGCATCTTGGTTAAGGAAAAGCATTACAGGTTGTTGCAGAAAATCCTAAATCAACAAAAAAAAAAAAACAGAGATGCCATTACTAATATATACTTGCAACACTATCTAAGAAAAATATAGACATTAGAGGCAAGGCTCTGACTTTGGCCACGCAAAAGACATCTTTATATGCGCAGAAAGAAACATTCAGAGGAAAAACTAATCACTGAATGAGAATTCACATCTGACATAAATGTGTTGACAGGCTAATAAAATGAAGTAATAGCAAAATTCTGTAAAATTAGGGTTCAAGACCTGTGGATGCTGTCTACCGTCTATGTTTACAAATTTGACACATGCTAATCTCCGAAATTAAGTGAACAAACTAATACATGGAAGAAACAGTCTGCTCGTTACTCACAGTGTACTTCTGTATAAGCTTCTTGAGCTTATGCCGGGTCCTTTTTGAATTTTCGATTGACACCAAACTCTCAGAATGCTCCCATCCACAAAGTTTTAGAAGCTCTTTCAGCTCTACCTCAATACTTCTTCTATTAGCTTTTATGTGTTCCAAAACGCTTAAGTAAAAAAGAAAAAAAAAAGAAAGAAAGAAAACATTATTACCCACTAAAACAACCTAAAGATCTTCATGAAAGGAGGCTATTCAAGGTGCAACAAGTTAAAAACTCACGTTGGCAAGAATTGCAGATAAAATCCAACCACATTGTATAAGATCTTCAGAGTTTCCATGTCTGAAGGACTGGCACAATCAATCAACAATTAGAATGCTTCAAACAAACAGAAGGTCTATATCATTGATATAATATGGGCAGCATTACACTTAAAGATGATGTATTGGCTTCCATAATAAAAGTAAGATATGGAGAAAGTAAAAGATAACTTCTTCCAATAATTTTGGTTGATGGTTTTTACTTTGATTTTAAAAAGACGAAAAATAGATAAGGCACAAGGTTTAGTCTTACTTTGAATACATATTCAGGCATCTACCAGTACTAAACTGACCAAGGAAAGCAAAAAGAATTTGAAGGCGTTTCTTAAATTCACCAATGCTGGATGTGTGAATGAACTCCTCCAAACTGCAAGTTAAATGACTCAGAAATAATGAATCTAAAAAACTCCCAATTGAAGCTTCTTAAACACAATTCACGCTGGAAAATAATTAAACATGCCTTTCGATTGTAGATAGATTATATCCAACCATATCAGGGGAATGTCTATGTTGAATAACTGAATACAGAGGAAACCATAACTGCAACAACGAGGCAAAGTACCAAATTAGTAGTACAATAGTTGACATTGAGGTTCTCAATTTAAGAAGAAAAGGATATTAAGCCAAACGTGGTAGCTTGCATTATACCACAAAAGTCTTAAATAATAAGCCTACAAGCAATTTTGATGAATGTATTAGGCCTCGTTTGTTTTCACAACTCATCTCAACTCATCTAATCATTGAAACTTTTTCAAATTTTCACACAAAATAAAATAAACAATTCAACATGTGCAAATTCCAAAATAAAAATAATATTAAAAAAATATATTCTAATAATATTTTATTCAACTTTCAACTTTTATCTCAACTCATTTGCATCTCATCTGCAAACACATATCAAAGGAAAATTAAGGTTTTCTTTTTAGCAGTCTCCTAATAGAATATGTTGTCTAATTATCTTGAATTTGAATTAAATTATAACTGTTTAGATAGGATAAAGTGAGGAGTTTGTGGGAGATTCAAATTGAATTTCAACCTTATCTTTGTAATCTTAGAATTATTGTTTATTTAATGAGAAGTAAACACCTTAATTGGGGTACTCTGACCAAATTTGACATGGTATCAATAGTAGGTTACTAAATCAATTTTATTTTATTTTTTTTCTCTTGTCGGCTTCTTTTTGTGTTCTCATTCTCGGTACAGACCACCAAGGGCATTTTTGGCCTGTTTCAATTTCTTGGAATTTTTTTTCTCGGGGTGGTTCTCGGGTCTCTCGGCTCCCTCTGTGGGTATTTCGGCAACTAGATCTCAGCGCACGACGTCTTGCTTCTGTTAGGAGCTCCCTTAGTTTGTTGGCAATCTCAGTTTTTTTTGCCTTTGGTGTGCCTTTAGACACTGTCTGTGAGAGCTTTTAGGTTCTCTTTTGGTTTCCGGCACCATCTCCCTAGATTTCTGGTTTGCTTTCCCCCGTTGGTGACTCTGTATCTTGTGTGGCTATCGCGGTTGCTTGAGGTCTCTCTTCCTCCTCAGCACTGTCGATAGTGCGTTGGTTGCATATATTTGTTCCATGGACTCTGTTGGCATCTCTATTATGGTCTTCTCTGGTTGTTTATCTTGCCACATCTGATTTCTTGGCAGCTTTTGGTTGATTGGCAGTTTCTAGGCTCTTCTGACTTCAGCCATTCTTGTTTTTGGCCAGTTACTGTTGGCACTTGTGGGTCCCTGCTTTGGGCCGAGTTTCTCCTTATATTCTCATATTAGTTCCTTTTCAGTTTTTTGGTATTTTCAGCCTTGGGTTCTATTTATTTATTGGCCATGGATTCTGCTTCCGTATGTGTCAAATTTACGGGCAAAAACTGTGCTACCTAGGCATTTCACTCTTAGATTCTTGTCAAGGGTAAAGAACTCTGGGGTTATGTTGATGGCACTATTCCAACTCCTGAGAGTGCAAAGGAACTATCTACGTGAGAAAGTAAGGATGCCAAGATCATGTCTTGGATCCTCGGTTCTATGAAGCCTCACATCATTCTTAATTTACGACCCTACAAAACTTCCAAGTCTATGTGAAAGTATTTGAAGAGAATCTACGCTCAGAATAATTCTGCTCGCAGGTTTCAACTAGAATTTGAGATGGCTAATTCTTCTCAGGGTGATTTATCAGTGGAGGGATTCTATTCTGGTTTTTCCAATCTGTGGGTTGAATACACGGACTTTGTGTATTCCTGTCTTTGACACCGGTCTTCCTCATGTGCAAAGTGTGCATGAAACCAGTAGGAGGGATTAGTTTCTTATGAAACTTCTTCCAGATTTTGAATCAGTTTGTTTTCTGTTGATGAATCGAGATCCAGTGACGTCTTTTGATAATTGTTTGGGCGATTTGGTTCGGGAGGAGCAAAGGTTACTTACTCGGCGTACAATGGAACAACAACTTCCATCTCTTGCTCAGGGTGGCGTTTATAGCACAAGGAAAAATCCAAGGGCCGAGATTATAGCACTACACAATGCTACAGTTGCAAGTGCTTTGGACACATTGTCACTCACTGTCTGAAGAAAATTTTGCAACTATTGCAAAAAATCTGGCCATATTATTAAAGATTGTACAATTCGACCTCGAAAACACGAGCGTGCCTATTCCACCTCGGTTGAAGTCTCATGTGCATCCTCTTCTACGACGACTGCTGCCATCACTCATGCTTTAGTACCTGCCCATTCCAGTTCCACTACTCTTACTTCAGATATAGTATAACAAATGATTATTTCTGCCTTTTCCACTTTAGGCTTCTCAGGCAAACCATCCCCTAATTCTTGGCTCATAGATTGTGGACCTGTGGTGCCTCAAATCATATCACTAATAATTCCAGTTTATTATATAATCTCCAGTCTTATGATGGTCCTCTCAAAATACACACGACAAATGGTAGTTCACTACCAATTTCTGCCGTGGGTGATGTGTCCCCTATCATTCGCAATGTTTTGGTTTTTCCTCACCTTTCTTCCAGTTTACTTTCTATTGGACAATTTGTTGACAATAATTGTAATAACTATTCTTTTTTCTTCTGGTTGTGTTGTGCAGGATCAAGCGTCTGAGAGGATGATCGCGAAGGGTCCTAAGAAGGCTCGGCTATTTCCGCTAAATCCCAGTTCAGTTTTTGTTGAGTCTAGTCCTTTTATTTCTTGTAATGTTGTAAAAATAAGTATTGAGGATTGGCATCCTAATCCTTTGTTTAAATCTGGTGCAATTGATAATAAAAATCCTGATTGCAAACTTGACAAAAGCAAAGTGTTACCGTTTCCACAACATGGTTCTCATGCTTCTCGAGTGTTTGACATAATTCATAGTGATGTTTGGGGTATATCTCTTGTTATCTCACATGCCTACACTAGCTTTACATAATGTTTCTTCTTATTCCATACTATTTGGTGATACACCTAATTATTTTGATTTACATATATTTGGTTGTGTACGTTTCGTTCATCTTTCACCGCATGAAAGACAAAAATTGACATTCTTCAATCTGTTAAGTGTGCTTTTCTTGGCTATCTTGGCTATAGTTCAACTCGAAAACGATTTCTTTGTTATGATTCTAATGCTCGAAGAATTCGAATTTCCAAGAATGTTTTGTTTTTTGAGAAGCAGCAATTTTTTCTCTCATGTCGATCCTATATCACCTAGTTTTTCAATTCTTCATGATGAGCTTGAGTCCTCATCTATACCAGATCCTAATACATCTTCTGCTCTAGTGGCTCAGTATAAACTCGGTTTTATCTACGCTCGACGTCATCGCACCTCTTTGGCCGACTCTTCTATGACTTCTCAAGATTCTCCTCCTCCGGCACTTGATTCGACATCCACCATTGCTCCTGCTTCTCCTGTTCCTCGAAAATCTACCCGTCTCTCCCACCTAACAAATTGGTATGGCTTTTCTTTCCTTACTCTATAACTGCTACATTATCCTTCATTGCTATTACCTCTTCTTATAAGCAGACTATGGAACATGAATGTTGGAAGCAAGCAATGCAAATAGAACTTGATACAAAGTCCTCATTCGATCAAGCCAATTGGTAGTAAATAGGTATACTCTGTCAAGCTTCATTCTGATGGTTCATTGAAACGATACAAAGTTAGATTGATTTCTTTGGGGAATCGCCAAGAGTATGACATAGAATATGATGAGACCTTTACTCTTGTTGCCAAGATGACTACTGTTCGCCTGTTACTTGCTCTTGTTGCTTCTAAATCTTGAAAATTACATCAGATAGATGTCAAGAATGCTTTCTTGCATGGTAATCTAAAGGAAGATATCTACATGAGACTCCCATCCGGTATGCCTATTTCATCCCCTACGACTGTCTGTAAATTGAAAAAGTCTTTATATGGTCTTAAATAAGCTCCTCGAGCTTGGTTTGAGAAGTTTCATAGTACTTTGCTAGGGTTTTCTTTTGAGCAAAGTAAGTACAACACTTCTTTATTTTTGCACAAGAGTGATACTATAGTAGAATTTTTGCTGGTATATGTAGATGATATTATCATCTCCAGTTCAGATGAACCACTGATTAAAAAACTTCACCAACATCTTCATGACGTGTTTCACATGAAGGATCTTTGGGATCTTATCTACTTTCTAGGGTTGGCACTTAAGTCTTAGCCACATAGCTTATTTCTTAATCAACACAAGTATATTCAAGACCTAATTCAGTTAGGGAGATTAGAAGATACTACTCCAGTTGATACTCCACAGGAGGGGAATGTTAAGTATAGGAAAGATGAGGGCGAACTTCTTCTGGATCCTACCTTATACCGTAAGTTGGTTGGTAGCCTGATTTATCTCACCATCACCCACCTTGATATTTCTTATGTTGTCTACACTGTTAGTAAGTTCATGGATTCTCCCTGACATCTCCATCTTGTAGCTATTCGTCGGATTATTCGCAATCTACTTGGGACTCCTAATCGTGGACTGTTTTTTCCTAAGGGTTATTCTCTTCACTTGACTGCCTACAGTGATGCAGATTGGACTGGTTGTCCGGACTCACGAGATTCTACTACTGGATAGTGTCTTTCTTGGAGATTCTCTTATCTCTTCGAAGTGTAAGAAGCAAGATTGCGTATCTAAGTTATCCACAGAGGCTGATATCGGACAATGTCTTCTGCATGTTTATAAATTATGTAGCTGTGTGGTATTCTTTCAGAATTCGGATTTGCACAAACATATCCCATGCCTCTTCATGGTGATAATACAAGTGCCATTCAAATTGTAGCCAATCCAGTTTTTCATGAACGTATAAAACACATTGAGATTGATTGTCACTATATCCGAGATGCCTATGAGCCTAAAGCTATCATTCTTCCTCGTGTGCCCACGAAACACCAACTAGCTGATATATTCACTAAAGCTTTGACTTGACAACGACATCAATACATAATTAGCAAATTGCTGCTAATCGACTCACTAGCATCAATTTGAGGGAGGGTATCAAAGGAAAATTAAGGTTTTCTTTTTAGCAATCTCCTAATAGAATATGTTGTCTAATTATCTTGTATTTGAAGTAAATTGTAACTGTTTAGATAGGATAAAGTGAGGAGTTTGTGGGAGATTCAAATTGAATCTCCACCTTATCTTTGTGACCTTAGAATTATCGTTTATTTAATGAGAAGCAAATACCTTAATTGGGGTACTTTGACCAAATTTGACAACACAAATGAGGCCTTATTGGTCATAATTATATGATGAATAATGTTACAAATTGTTGATACTTGTTTGATAGTATCGAAGCACAATTCATTATGCCGCTGTTGTACACAAACTTGACTCAATTGAAAGAACTAGCTAGTTAAATCTGAAAAACAATTTCCAAACAGGTAAACTAGGAAGCCGGTAGGAACAGAAGAAACCAGTTTATATAGGTATTATTTTCCTCAGTAATTAAGTGGCACATAAGTTCAATTTTTTCCCTCAGCAATTGCAATGCATATTTACCAAAAATGAATACATGTGGTTTACCTTTCCAGCATTGATCTCATACTGATCCTGCACCTCGTCAAGCAGGGCAGGCCAAGAGCCAAATTCAATCTTTTTCCATGAGGACACCAATAAATGGATGGGCTCCAATTGATCTAAATGCATTTATATAATAACATAAGTGCATCATTATAAATGGAGCAAGAACTAAGAAAAGGAAAGCTCTTACCAAAGAGAGAGAGTTTTGAGCCATTTTCTTGTAACACCTGGGCCCTGTTAAGTAGAAATTGCAATCCTGCAAGAGCCTTTGCAGAAGAGAAAGCACATATAATTAGAAACTTGGGAGGGAAAAAGTGAACTACCAAAGGAGCATCAAGTCTTTGAAGGACATATAAACACACAGACACAAACACACAAGCCCGGATGGGCAGAGTAATTCCATAAGACTCCAAGAGGCTGGTTTCAAAGCCCAAGCTTAAACCTGAGAAATAAATTGTAAAGGGAACCACTCATGATTGAATGGTTTTATATGATGCAAGAAGAGTCATCATTTCACAGAATAGGTCCAATTAGGGCTGTAAATTCTCGGTCCGGACCAGAAAAAACTACCGGATCGGTCTGAAAATTTATTTGGTTGGTTTCGGTCTCTATTTGTGAGGAATTAGGTTTTTGGTCCGGTCCAAGGGTGGGTGATGTTTGGACCGGACTGAAATGACAGAACTATATATATTCAAAATATTCTATATATATAAATATATTATTTTATATAGTAATTATATAAGTTAATTATGTAATTTTTTTTATCTATTCTATTATCATTGACCATATAAATGTTAAATAATATATGCTGTCAATTAATAATATATCTATCAATTAATAATATATCATAATCCACATTATGAATTAACTTAATTTTACTTTTAGTAATTTAAATCTTTTTTTATTAACTTATCTACCAAAAAAATAAAGATTAATTTATTTATCTGCTTTTGGGCCAGACTAACCAGACTGATAGTTAATGGTCCGGTCTGGTCTAGGGTGGAAAAACCCTGAACCAAAGGAGTTCGGTCCGGTCCCAAAAATCCCCTATGGACTGACTGGACTGGCCTAAATTCACCCCTAGGTCCAATAACGCTAGTGCACCCTTTAAACATCATATGGACCACTCAAGTTGTTCGGAAGTCTGTAAATCTTATGAAATCTATAAGAGCCACTCTGTACAAAACATTAAAAAGTAGCAAGACCGCTACCTTAGCTAAAGGAGTGCTCAGAGGAATATTCAAGAGCATCTCAATCACATCCAAGATTTTACTGAGGCCATGGTGATCCTCCCATTCATTCAAAAGGGAAAGAATCTGATGTTGAAGACCAGTAAGCAATTTCACCATTTTAGCCATTAGAGGAGCATTTGAATCCTATAAAAGGGATAAAACAAGGTCAGAATATATGAGATAGAGAACAAAGATTGTTATTCTAAGGCACCAAAAAAGTTTGCAAGACCTTGTAAAAATTGTATTTGTACGCTGATGTCCTGGATGTTTTATCATCATGCTCCAAACAAAGTCGTAACAAGTGCTCTGGCACAAGTTTCGCATCTAAACTGGACAAAAATAAACTCCCCAAACCTGAGAAAAAAAAACAAAGGCCATGATGTTCTCTCAAGGGCATAAAAAAAATGATATTCATCCAGGAAGTTGTAATGTTCAATACTATACCTTTAATCATCCCCACTCCCAATCTATAGGAGTCAGTGAAGGAAAGCAATCTATCTGCATCAGATACTTCAAAAGTTCCCGGCTAAAATGAAGAAAGCATATATTAGTGGAGGCAGGTGCACGAAGTTCTCAAACACGCACAACACAGATAATTTGGAGAAGATAGATTTTTTTTTTTTTGATAAGTTACTTTGGATAAGTAAGATAAGCTTCATTAATTAGCAAAATGACACTATCCAAGTACACAGGAGTGTACATCAAATACACCTAAGCAGAAAATATAAAGAGATTTTAAGCCATGTTTCGTTCATTAGAAATTTCCAAAAATTTTCAAATCTTTTTCCAAATCAAACTTTAAATCTCAAGAAACGTTTCTTTAAAATTATATGCAAACAACTTTTCAGCTTTATCTATTCACTTTCACAAACTCTAATACAATATTTAATTTTAAAAATCATTTTAACTCAAAAGTTTCTTTTTCCTTTCCAAAAACCTAATCTCAAACAAATTCTCAAAATTCTCCAATATTTCCAACATTTTTGGTAGTTGAATTCTTAGAAAATCCTGATATCTATAGCTACAGAAACACAAGTGAGCAAGAAAGCCTTCAGGTCTGCCATCCCTTAATCAATCTTCAAAACTATGCTTATTTCTTTCTCTGCATACGCAACAAGCTGAACAGGTCAGAATCACTTCCACATGGTCTCATTGTGGTGACTATCAAATTATCCTTTCCAGTACGCTGTTGGGTCAGAATCACTTCCCTGCATACGCAATAATCTAACCCAAATAGACCAAAAACAGCTTTCGACAATGTGCGTGCTAAACAAATCTAGTAATTACAATGTCCCTTAAGTACCCCGAGGTTAGGATTTTTCCTAGTTTAGCTCGTCCTAAAAAGAACCATTCTCAAGGGCCTTGCTTCTTGAAATGGACTTCCATAGAGAAGTAATATTGTCAAGGGGAATCAATGCAACATAGGACACTTTAACTTCCAACACCCCTATTTAATTAATTTTCCATTGAAGCCTGAAGGGCATAATCTTGTGCACCAAGGCATATCCAACAGTGATGAAAGAAATACACATGGTGTCAGTAGAAGTACTAAAATATATAGAAGTTTGGACTAAGTTTCACTCTTTCAATATTGACAATACTGAAGACTGGTATAACTGTCTTTTGAGACATTATTATGAAAAAATTGATGAATGACCTATTAAGCAGAAAAAAGAGTTAAATTAATGACTTAGTTTTACAAAACCTTATTTTGTACAAATTAATTTTTAACCATAGAATATTGTCTATACACTTCTCTTCATCGTTGATTAAAATTTGCAATATTATTTTTGACAAATGGGACTAAAATCATGAAATTGAAACATATAAAAATGGGGCATGTAAGAGGTGAACTATTGCAGATTAAGCACAAGGCTTGCATCAAATATCAGCGTTACAAATTTAACTTCAAGTAAATCTCAAGTCAAAGTAACTTACAGCGAGGACAAGATTATTGGAACCAAATAATTGATTGTGAACACGGACCATGTTATTCAGGAAGGACTCCTCTACGACATTCCATTCTTCCTCTGAAGTTTCTGGTTCTTTGGGTGCTTCAGTCTAAAAGTACGAAGGTATTTTTAGGTCCAAATAATAAAGTATGAAACATTGGGAAAAAAACTGGCAAATATAACATTATAAAAGTACTACCATTGCATTAAATTCTTCTTCTGACAGCAATTCCTTCCATTCCAAAAAACTATCAGTTGCCATAGACTTTCCCAGTGTTGATATGTCAACTTCAATAATGCTATCAATATGAAATGCACGAGGCCTAAACTTGTACTGCTGAGAACCATAGTCCCTTTTGGATTTTGATTGAACTTTCATTCTCATCCAGAGGTTTGAAAATTCACTAAATATCTTGTCCAAGATCTGATTAAGGACATGAATTTATGTCAGATCCCAACCCACTCAGAGTATTTTTTTTTTTTTTTAAATATCTACAAACCAGACTTTATCGATCATAAGTAATTTTCTTTCTGTTAGTTGCAATTCAAATCAATTCTCACCTCAAAGGACTCCTTATCCATCAATTGCGAATTTGCGACCGAATGTGCTACACGGACAAGAAGGTTGTGCTGGAGAGCAGCTTGAAGTTGCAAAACAGAGACCTGTTTCCAATGGTTAAGCAAATAAATTGCATAAACATGTGATGCCGCACTAAATGATAAAAAAGGAGTAAACAGTTCCAAGGTGTGGTACTTGAGAAAGACAATACGATGGACATCAAATGAAATGAGACCATTTTAGGATAGATTCTATTGAAGTTGGGATACCTTATCAACAGCAATGTCACTTGAGAATGAAACCAACTTTTTCAGCAAGCTCATATCAGCTGCACAAAAGTTTAGTAGGAATATCTATATCATAGAAAGGAAGCTCAGGCTGCATGGTGTTCAAGTTAACAGAAACAGACTTGGATGAAGATCCACGGGGAAATCTCATTAATGAATAGATAGTTCCCTGCCAAATTCTCCTAGTCAGCCAATGATAACTATATGATAAACCTAAAAGCATAAATATCTAAAGAAAAAAAATCTAGCAGAAAATACCATAACAAGATCAACATTATCCAGCTCAACCCTACTCAGAAATGATTTCTGGAAGACGCTTGACAGGACCAGTGATGAGCCTAATTTCATTTCATACACTGCAACTTGAACCGGTTGAACTACATCAATGAAATCAGCATATTCATCTGATAATCGGTTAATAAAACAGGTTGCTGTGTCCTGAAAACCACGATGGAAACAGGTAATGAGAAAAATGACATGCTACAGCAGCATGAAATGGTAAGCAAAGAATGATTATCCTCTAAAACAAGTTTTCAAACACCTAATCATGCAGAATTAATTCTACCTGCCAGTTGGAAACTTGGCTGACAATCTGTGGCAAGTCCATAGCTTTGATATTACTCGCCATAACCTCCAAAGATGTAACGAGTTTCAGAAACTCAAAGCATTGAATAAGAAAGTCATCACATTCAGATTTTAACTTCTTAAATTTCCCAGGATCAGAGCGGAACACAATCTGAGCACAAGAATAAACTTTTGTCATCAGATGGCAGAGAGGAAACAACCAGTAGCATGTAGTGATAACTGAAGTCCACTTTATGGACTTTAATTCACCGTCCGCCCATGGTGAACACATTTGACCAGTGAGAAATGAGATTGATTCAAAGAAATAGAAGTAACTTGCAACAAATTCTATCAAGAAAAACAGATGAAGAGAACTGATATTTGTTTTCGGTGTTGATAACCCAAGCTGCATCCTCTACCAAACTTTCAATTTTAGAACTCTGTCCTCCTCTAAGGTCTCTTAAAACAAAACTATATATAAAACTCAGATCTTGATAATTTGCTATATACAAGCAGAGAGAAAATTCTAAAAATACAACTTATTGTCTGTTTCAGATTCCTCACAACAATGTTTCATGGAATTAAATTCAACCATTATTATTTTTGCAATGAAAGATTTAGAATTAATTTGCTTCATAAAAACAATGAAGTGATCTTTTATTAAAAAGCCTATCTTTCATTCTAGTATGTAAGCTAGTTTATAAGTTTAATGTAAAATCTAGATATTTTGGTGTTGTTTAAGCATGTGATGCTACAATTGAGATCTTAAATAAACTTTTTCTTGCTCAATGAAGTATAGGGGATAAAACTTTTCAACCACTTTTCATATAGATCATCAAACTCAAATATCTTTCTTAAAATTTTTTTCATTTGGGGTTCCATATTAAAAAGCCTATATTGTATAATAAAAGACTTTGGGATACAAATCAATAGGTATATTATTTCTCCTAAACTTAACTTTTTAATTTAATTTTGGAGGGGCTACATCAAAGAAAACAGATAATATATAAAAGGTTATGAAATTTTGGGGCTATAGGAAAAAAAATAGGAGGCATTAGAAAATTGATAATATATAAAAGATTATACAAGATTTTGGGGCTATGTGAAAAAAATGGAGACATTTATCTATAAAGGAAAATTAAGAAAGTTTTTTTTGATAAGAAGTTCTATGAATCCACGTAAATAGGCAATGCTTGAGTACACAAAAAGTATATAAGAAAGAGCCTAGTTATAAACTAATTTTTTTTTGGGAATTATAATTTTTTTGGGAGGGAGGGGGAGCATTTTCAATATATAAGAAAGTACTTTTTTTTTGGGGGGGGGGGAATTTTTGGCCATTGCCAGTCCACCTTCATCTCGTCTCTACACTATATCCACAGCAACTCCCGACCTTCACAGTCTAGGATGCCATGGCACTAACCCACCAACAAGGCAGTCCTAAGTCATCCAGTAGTACAAATAAAAATATTGTTAACAAGGTAGGTGTTGGAATTACCCACAAACAAACCCACACCTCACAAATTTTGCTTCCTACTCTCATATTTAGAATCAAGTTTTTTCATCTGCAAAGGAAAATGGAAACAAGATAAGAGAAAGAAAGGAAACAGACCTTTCTTCGCACCCGTCTGAGCTCCACTTCAAGATTTTCTAATGCCTGTACTCTTCTATTATCAGCTTGTCTTGAAGAAAAACATCCTGCTAAATAGTCACATTCTTGTCGTACCTACAAGAAGCCATACAGAAAATGCTTCAAGTTTATCAAAAAAATAAAACTCATCGCTGCAAAGGAAAAGTTCAACCATCCACTTGTACCTCCAGATAGGCAGGCACATTCAATTGCATATTGTAAAAGCTTGAACTTTATGATCTTGGAAAGAGAAATTCATGTGCTGCTGCTAATGCTAATATATGCAGACCATAACAACTCAACATTGTCAAATTGACATAACAACTTATGCACGACTTGTGGTTCATGTTAAAAAAATGTATGACTTATGAGCCACTTTTTTTTCCTTAATGTAAACATGAAGCCAGAAGTCGTATATAAGAAAAAGTTTCATGAAAGGGGACTTGAAGGCTTAGATGCTGAACTAAGTTGAATGTCTGCGCTCTTGCATTCCCCGTGTACTTGGGCTATGCTTACATATTAATATGGTATAATTGTTTACATATAAAAAATATATATATTTGAATGTCTGCACTCAAGACGGGGTAGAAGATAAAATACTTGATAATTGAAGAGCCATATTTTTAAAATGTGAATATGCAGGGAGATGTAATGGGTAGGAAGAAATAAGTTTTATCAGAGGCAGCTTGAAGAGCTTTAGATGGGGACGACTGACTGAAACGATGTTTTCAGTCATTGCAGTAGAGGTGCATAAAATACACAGTTAAGCCTTATAATAACTATACATTGTAGTATACACAAGCATATGCATTATCACATACATTGTGGATACACGGGTAAAGGCATATAATAACCTGTGCATGCGTAAGGTACAAAAGATCATAATAACAGCTGATTGGATAATCAAACAACATATATAGTAGAAAGATACCTGCATTTCAAGTTCAATCGATGCTTTCTTTTCAGCTAAATGTGAATACTTCCATTGGTATTTCATGGCAGGATCCAAATCATCCCCACTAAGCAAGAGATGAAAGCGTAATCCCCCAATCCGTAACCATGCACAGCCAAGAACATAAAGGAAGTCTAAGAAAAAGACAAAAAAAGATGGCAAAATTAAAAAAAGATGGCAAAATTAATAAAAACTGACTATTTTTTTCTAAAGAAACATTGGACCATAAATCACTAGACCAAGTTTATTTTTGTTCATTAGTTCTTGAGTTTTTCGTGCTATGATGGGGTCAGTGAGGAACGTTGTCATTGATCACAAGTGTTTTGAGCTTCGGAAGGTGAGTGCGAGATGGTGGGAATTCACGGAGAGCAGTGTAAGCGCCGTAAATCACATCTCCATGGACCAAGAATCCTTGGGTTGGCTGGCAGCCATAGTTAAGGAAGGCGCAGCTGCTGGTGATGCCTCTGTGTTTTATAGATCTCGACGAAGTGGCGCTAAGGTGATGGTGATTCAATGGCAGTCAAACTCCTTTGGGAGGTTTTTTTCAGTTACGCAATTTGATCAACACTAAGGTATGATTCTCATACTGGAAGGGAGGAAGGGGGTAGGATGGAAGAATGTAGGAGATATGCTGGGAGGTTTTTTTCAGTTATGCAATTTGATCAACACCGAGGTATGATTCTCATGGCTACCTCCTCCTTTGCGTCCCCCTTCTTCGTACAAGGACGCTCTGTCTCAAGCACCACAACAGGCAAAGATGGCTGCAGATGTTTCTTCCTCTTTGGTGAAAGTGCAACTCGACATTGGGAATGGCAGGCAAGTGTTGGGGACGAACACGGCAACTCTGCAACACTTCATCGTTGATATGGAAAAGCAATTATGTTCTTTGCAAGCTAATTTGAACTACCTGAAACGTTGTGTTGCGGATGGGGCATCTCGAGTTGGGCTAGAGGAAGCTGGGTCCAGTGTTGGGCTGGGGCATTTGTTTAAGCAGGGAGAAAGGCGTGTAAGGGTAAAGCAATCTCTGATGGGCCTAAAGCGCATAAAGAAAGTCCAGTCCAAGCCCATCAGTCAAGCCGCGGAAGTTAGGCCTCCATGTAAGCCTGTTACTTAGGCCCATAATGCGGTCTGGAGCCATAAGCAGTCGTCAACACGTTGTGATGCTCTTTTGTCGTCCGGTGGGTCTTAACCTCCAACGCCGGTGAGAGATCAAGAGTCGGAGCCGCTGGAAGAAGGTTCACCGGTGAAGTCTATGCCATCGGCAAGTGCTCAGGCTGATGTTCTTGCGATAACTCCGGCGAAGTTTGTTGTTAACTCCAGCGAAGTCTTCTGTTTGACAACTAGAAAATGGACAAAAATGGTCACTTGGGCTGGTTGGAGGCTTGGCTTCCCCACCTGAGTCGTTAATCTCACCGGAGGCAGATATCTTCTTATTTGGGTCTCCAACAAGCTTTGGGTCCAAACAGGGGGATGAGTTGGGTGGTTTTTTCGAGATTGATCTGGGGGATGAGTTTTCTCTTGTTATTCCGAGACTTCTTGCGAAATTAGTAGTGCCCTTTAGTGATAAAGTCGTAGTACGCAATACTGATTCAGCTCTAGTCATGAACCTCCCGAGGCCCTTACAGATTCTGACTTTGTTGCTTTGACTCCGCTGCGTACCATTCTTCCAGGCCTAACTTTGGGAATGGCCCTTCTTCTTGGGTTCTCAAGAAGGTGGAGAAAATGCAAATGGTTGTTGGGCTTTCTTTTGCTGGCTACGAGGATCAATTCAAGGCCCTTCTTGTGGCTTTAGAAGCTTCCCATGCGAAGTAGACCACTAAGCGAGAGAGGGAACTTAATAGGTTAACATGTTCTCTCAATTATGATGTAAAGGAAGGGAGTGGCAAAAGGGGCAGATCGAAAGAAAGGGGTACTCTTTGTTTACACAAAGCCTAAAATCTTTTCTTGGAATGTGCGGGGGCTTAATGGTCGCAATAAACACCTTCGTATTAAATCTTTATTGCGAATATGGAAGGGTGATGTGGTGTGTCTCCAAGAAACAAAGTTGTGTGCCATTGATAGAAGATTAGTGAGGAATCTATAAGGGTGCTCATATGTGAGATGGTCATACTTAGCCTCGTCGGGAGCCACAGATAGAGTGTTACTTATGTGGGACAAAATAGTAATTGAAGCCGTTGAGGAGTGCATTGGAGAGTTCACAGTAGCATCTCTATTCAACAACGTTGTCGACGGCTGCATATGGGCATTTGTTGGCACTTATAGTCCAAATATGGACAGGGAGAAAAGACAGTTATGGGAAAAGTTGGCAGAATTATACTCCTTATGGCACGTGACGTGGTGCATGGGGAGTGATTTCAACATTACTTGATTTCCTAGTGAGCGTTCAGGACTTTATGGGAACTCTATTGCTATAGAGGAGTTCTCAGAATTCATTTTGACTTGAACCTCATGGATCTTCCCCTTGTTGGGGGTGAGTACACTTGGTCAAATGGTTGGGTTTGGTCTAAGATGAACAGATTCCTTGTTTCTCCATTGTGGGAAACTCACTATCCGGAGGTGCGTCAGAAGCGGCTTCCTCGAGTCAACTCAGATCATTTTTTCATTCTTCTAGATTGTGGTGGTATTCACAGAGGGCATCGATACTTCAAGTTTGAAAACATGTGGTTGACAACGGAGGGTTTTGTAGATATGGTGCGTGGTTGGTGGTTATCGTATCAACTTTCTGGCACTCCAAGTTTTATTCTGGCAGGAAAGTTGAAAGCCTTGAAACAAGACTTGAAGAAATGGAACTTGGAAGTCTTTCGTCACATCGATAATCAGAAGCCTACCCTTCTGGAGGAATTGCAGGAGTCAGAGGGTAGGAAACTTCTAGGAAATGCCTCGGAGGAGATGCTCTCAAGGTAGGGCAGGATTTTGGCAAATTTAAAGAGCATTTTGATGGCAGAGGAGACTTCATGACGACAGAAATCCAGGGCCCTTTGGTTCTTCCACAGTGGCAAACTCACATCGACGTAGCAACACTATTGAGTCGCTACAATCAAGGACACATGCTATCTTCTCCTACTGAATTACCAAACCATATTGTGCAGTCAGTATTATGAAACCCTTCTTACGGAACCAGTTTGTTGGAGTCCGAAGCTTGATACCTTGCCTTTTGAGCAATTGATTCTCAAAGTGAAAGTGTTTTAAAGAGACCTTTTGATAATGATGAGATCTACAAAGTCATCGCTGGTATGGCTAAGGATAAAGTGAAGACCCGATGGTTTCTCTATGGGCTTCTTTCAAACTTGATAGGATGTTGTGAAAGGTGATATTATGCAGGTCTTCCATGAATTTCATTCTTTTCAAAAATTTGAAAAATTCTTTAATGCGACATTCATTGCTCTCATTTCCAAAAAACATAGGGATTCGATTAACGAGGATTTTCACCCTATAAGCTTGTTTAGTAGCATGTACAAGATTATCTTCAAGTTTCTTGCCAAACGTCTAAGTCCTATGTTGGAGCAGATTATCTCCAAGCCTTAGAATGATTTTATTCGAGGGAGACAAATTCTTGACTCGGTGCTCATCGCAAATGAGTGTTTAGACCATCGTTTGTAGGAAGGAAAGTCAGGTATCCTGTGCATACTTGACATGGAAAAGGTCTATGATCACGTAAATTGGAACTTCTTCTTTATCTGCTTGAGAGGTGTAGCTTTGGTGTTCGGTAGATCTCATGGATGCGACATTGTATCTCCACCACTCTATTCTCAGTTTTAGTGAATGGTACTTACGCTAGCTTTTTTTTTAGCACCCGAGGCTTGCGGCAAGGGGATCCTTCCTTTATCCCCCCTTTTGTTCTTTATAGTGATGGAGGCCCTCAGTCGAATGGTAAATGCCGCTGTTGATGGGGGATTCCTTTCTGGTTTCCAGGTGGGTAATGGCACTAGTAGTCCTATTATCATCTCTCACCTTTTATTTGTAGATGATATGTTACTCTTTGGTGATGCGGATAAGGGTCAAATTCAATCTATTCGGGCACTATTACTTTGTTTCAAAGTAGTGTCGGGCACAAGGTAAATCTTGGCAAATCAAAGTTGAGTCCGGTGGGTGCGGTCCCAAACATTCTCAGTTAAGCAAGTTGGTTCGATTGTAAGATGTCTTCTTCACCGTTGAAATATCTGGGCCTTCCTTTGGGAGTAGCTTTTAAGGCTAGAGCCATATGGGATGGGGTGGTGGAGAAAATAGATGGCACTCTATTTTCCTTTGGGAGCAGCTTTTAAGGCTAGCTAGTTGGAAGCGGGTGTATCTCTCGAAAATGGGTCGTCTTATACTTATCAAGGGCACTTTTACCAATCTACCCACTTACTTTCTATCTCTGTTTCCTGTGTTTACAAGGGTAGCTAACAGGATTGAAAAACTCTTTAGGGCGTTCTTATAGGAGGCATGGGGAAGGAGAAGAAATTTCATTTAATCCGATAGAAGACAATATGTGGCTTAGTTATGTATGGGGGGTTGGGAGTATGTAACTTGAAAACCTTTAATAAAGCTTTATTGAAGTATCACTCGGAGGGGGGAGCATTGTGGAAGGAAATTATCGATGCTAGACATGGAGTTGCTTGGAGGGGTTAATGTTCAAATTAGGTTTTGGGGGGGGGGGTTATGGGGGGGGGGGGGTCTATGGAAGTATATAAGGAGGGGGTGGCCATGTTTTGCCCAACGTATTTGCTTTGTAGCAGGTGAGAGTAATCATATCAGCTTTTGGCGGAATGTGTGGTGTGGCGAGCAAGCATTGGAGAGATCTTTTCCGGCTTTCTATCGTATTGCTTCTAACAAGGAGGCTTCAGTGGCAGATTTGCGGATATTTTCTCATGATACTCATCAGTGGAACATCCTTTTTAATAGGAATTTCCACGATTGGAAACTATCTATTCTTTCCAATTTTTTCAACGTACTTTATGCCATGGGACCTCCTTTGACACAGCGTGACAGATTGAAGTGGTGATTCAACAACCAAAAGAAATGTTCCGTTAAGGAGTACTATAAAATTCTAACACAAGACCTCCTTTGGCACATTAATCCTTTCCCTTGAAAGATCATTTGGAAGTCTCGTGTTCCTTCTAAAGTTGCTTTTTTTGTTTGGTGTGCTGTCATTGGGAAGATTTTGACTATGGATAATTTGAGGATGAGGGATTGTGTAGTAATAGATTGGTGTTATTTATGTTAAAAAAAATGAAAAATTTGTGGATCACCTTTTATTACACTGTGACGTAACAAGGGTGTTGTGGGATGAGATATTTTGAAGGGTAAATGTTGCTTGGGTCATGCCTTTGAAGATGATGGATTTATTGGATTGTTGGAGGAAGATACAAGGTTGACCTCAAGTGGTAGCCATGTGGAAGATGATCTCATTGTGTCTCATGTGGTACATTTGGTTGGAAAGGAATGCTCGATGCTGCGAAGATAAGGAACGCACTTTGGCGGAGCTGAAGAAATTTTTTCTCCACACATTACTACTATGGTTTTCAGCTATTGTACTAAATGGGGATAGTGCTCATACTTTCTTGTCTTTAATTCATTACACTTAGAATGTGTTCTTTTGTATATTCCATGTGTACACGGGCAATACATTTTCAGGCATATCAATAATAATTATTTTTTACCCATCAAAAAAAAAAACTAGCCAAGTGACAAAAATGAAATTTCTTGGAACCAAAAGATAAATGAAAATCCTAAAACTACTACTCATTTTGCAATACAATCCCTACGCTGCAAATCTCCACCATTAATGTCTAGCTGTTAAGATATTTGAAAATAAGTGACGTGGCACAATCTTAGTGGCTGGGTCTTTTTCTTTTTCTTTTTCTTTTTATGAAAGATAGTTTTAGCTGAGCTCCTATAAAATATCTTGGCCTCCCGTTGAGTGTGTTGCTCAAATAGAAATCTATTTGGGATGACGTTCTAGAAGGAAAAAAATGGAGCTGAAATTGGTTACTTGGAAGAGGATGTATTTATCCACAGGTGGTAGGGTCACCAAAAGCAAAAGTACTATTTTCAACCTGCCAACCTACTTCCTATCATAATTTCTGTTCTCCACCAAGGTGGCTCATCGCATGGAGAAACTCCAACGTGACTTCTAATGGGGGGATCAACGACGAGTTTAAATTTCACTTGTTTTTCATAGTCAAATTTTGTTCACGGTGGAAAGACACCATTTGTTTTTTGCATAGAAAACATTATTAGGGCACCAGTGAAGATTCAGGAAAAAAGAAAGAAAGAAAGAGAATACAGGACATCCAATAAAGGGAGGAGAGAATGAGACACAGGAATCTGACTTCAGTAATGGTCAGACCTTAATGGAGGGTACCAATTGCAACTTATGTTTCAATCGGGGACTAAGTGACAAATTTATTAGGTCAAAGGTCAAATTGCAAAAGAGGTTATAGCTTAGGCAGTTGAGTGTAATTTCCCCAAACAGTTACTAGCGCTAATGTTAATATGTTTTGCAAAAAAAGTAGACACTCAAATGAAATCTTGTATTTATAAACAAAAAAGATCAATAGACATAGAACCACCTGTAGATGAGCAAGGAAGATAGAGCTCTCTAAGCAGCGGCTCAATGAATATGTGCACCGACTCTTTCAATCTGCAATTGCTTGATGAAAGAATAAGAAAGCACATTTGCTGGATGTTTTCTTCCTGTCAGCAAAGAGAGATGAGCTATGATAATTGGACAGTAGCATGCCTCGATGGTGTTTGAGATTTCCAAAACTAAGCACCAGGAGAGCTCTAGCAAAAAACGCATCAAGGTGTAATAGGAAACATGAAGGTCCTGAGAAGGGTAAGGCTCATGAATGAATGCTTTTATGAATTTTTCATGCTCTGGCTTGAATTATGGGCAATTCATTTACACGCTTCTTTTTTTCTCCTTTTCTAGTTTAATCACACTTCAAAAGTGCAAACATATATAACTGAAAGCGCTTCTCTAACGACATAGGCTCAGTTTACAACCTTAAATATCTTTAAAATCATTTAGATTTGAAGGCTTCTTCCTTCAACTACTGTTAGTAAGCAACTTTTACTCATTCAGTAAAGTGAAGCAAAAAGGCGGAGTGAGTAAAAATACATACCTTAACAATATTCTTCAGGAGTGCACAAAAATTGGACTTGATTGTCACAAATCCAATCGCATCAAAAGATTTTTCATGTGCATATATAATCTAGAAGCAGAAGACGGACACTAAGAATGACTTCCACAAACATCAGCAGAAATAACAAGGCATATCAAATCCAAAACAAAAACAGCTACCTGCTGGAAAAGAAAGCGAGCCATAGATGAAAGAAAATTAGGTATATTTGCTTCTGTTGGAGAGCTGCGCCAAAGACTACAAGAAGCAACTCTAAGCTTCAGGCCATGGACAAAATATTCACATACAGTGGACGTCCTTTGCCTGATTCGAGCACCAATTTGAAATAAAAAGAAAAACAAAGAACAAAATGAGAGCCACATCATAAAGTACAGGTTTTCACTACCATCAAAACATAAAAAACCCATATAAAAGATATACTAAAATATTTAGTCAACATAAAGAGGGATCCACTAAACCAGGCTCTAAAAAAACTTCAATCATACAAGATGTTCCATGGTACTGATATAATGCACAAAAACATGCAGTTTTTCTTCAGCAAGGCACTAGATTGACAAAATGTCCATTGAGGGTTATTTGTCAGTCATGAGGTTAAAAATATGACGAACATATTCAAATGCTTTAGGCCATATATAGATACTAATTATCTTACAGAATCTGGAAGACTGTTGCTGTATTCACAAGCTGAAAAAGCATATCTGGCAGTGGAATATCATAATCACCAATCTTTGAGAAGTTCTGCATGCCAATTAAACAGATCATAAAACCTAGAGTCCCCTCAACAAAAATAAAAGGAAAAAGAAAAAGAGAAAAAATTCTTGCATCATAACCTAGCTATAAGTAATATACCTTGATAAAAACAGGTCGATGGGTCCACAAAGACTCATGCCACCTAAACCACATCTCAAGAACAAAACTTGTGATTTTTGTATTTACTGCATCAAAAAGGAGGGTAAGGTTATGCATATTTTATTAATTCATAAGAAGGTAATACATACATACCACATACATATACACAGACATGTAACACAAAACTGCACGAACCTGCATCCACTGAAGTCCATGCTTCCAATACCCATAAGATCTTTTGATGTGGTACAAATATTTGGGGAGGTCTTGATGAGAAGGTCAACGAAAATTCCAAGCCCTCTTCCAGAAGGTTAGATACAGTACCCAAAGCCTGTCATGAAAGAAAAGCAAATAAATAGCAGACCAAACATATAATGATCAAGCAAAAGTTCATCACTAAAAGAAGTTGTAAATAGAAACTAGGGAAAGAAAAAAGACCGAAAAAAAAAATATGGACATTCCAATTTAATAAAACGGAATAACAGTTGAGCTTGTTCAATTGAAAATCACTCAATCCAAACATTGTTGCCACAAGCAGCATATCAGATATATTCCTAAATAGAAGTGCAAATGCATGGGCAGAAGTAATTATATTTTAATTTAGCACGGAACAAACAAATACTTCATGAACAAAACTGACATCATTGGGCCTTGGCCTGTGGATGGCTGCCCAGTTGGTTTTTTTAATAGCTTCCGAGGTCTAAGGCAAGGGGATCCCCTGTCCCCACTTCTCTGTCATAGCCATGAATGCATGTGGCAGATTGATTTCAGCAATGGTTAACAGTGGGTTTTTGGTTGGTCTTTCGGTTGGTGACATACATCGAGGTATTCTTCACATTCCCCATTTGTTGTTTGCAGACATTCCCCACTTCTACCTTGCTTTGAGATTATTCTGGATTGAAAGTGAATTTATCCAAGTCAGGGTTGGTTCCAGTTGGCAACAGTCGTAACCTCTTAACTGTTGGCTAACACTACTGGTTGTAAGGTCTCCTCTTTCCCTATGAATTACCTTGACTTTCCTCTGGGGGCCGCCTCCAGGGCTAAAACTATTTGAGATGCAGTAATTGAGAAGATTGAACAAAGATTGGTAGGTTTGAAGAGATTGAATCTCTTGAAAAGTGGTGGGATTACACTAATCAAAATCACTCTTTCCAATCAACCTACTATTTTTATCCCTATTCCCAATTCCTGCGAGTGTGGCGACACATATTAAGAAACTTTATTGTGACTTCCTTTGGAGTGGACTTGGGGATGATTTCAAATTTCATATAGTCAAGTGAGACAAGATATGATCCTCAAATCTTTTCTGGTGGTTTGGAATTAGAAATATTGTGATGTTCAACTAGGTTTTACTTGAAAAATGGTTTTGGCATTATAATACGGAGCATGAAGCTTTATGGAAGTTGTGATTGATTACAAAATATTGAGGCTTTTTTTTAAGAGGGGGGGAGGGGACAGTGCTCTAAGGAGGTAAGTGGGATATATGGCGTGGATATATAGAAGCACATTAGACGAGGGTGGGGAGTGTTTGCCAGTCATTCTAGAATTGTAAGAACTTTCCTAGCACAACATATGATATGGAGATAGAGCTCCCAGGGACTCAATACCTACAATATTCATACTTGCAAAGAAGCCTTAGTGGCGGACCTCATGGAGAGTGACGGTAATTTACTCCAGTGGAATGTGAGCTTCACTAGGGAGGTCCAAGATTGGGAAGTTAGCAATTTTGTAGATTTCTTCCAGCTCTTATACTCCATGAGACCATGCACTTCAGTAGTTGATACTTTTTTTTTTTTATAAGTGTATTAATAATCAAAGAATGGGCGAAACGCCAATTACAAAAGGTTCAGTGCTTGTCAAGACGGCACATTAACAACAAGGAAATTATGGAGGTCCAAGCCATTAAAATCTACGGCAATGGACCAGGTACATAAAGTTCTAAAAAAGACAGAGACTAGTTGCTCCAATGATCTCTCATTGTCTTCAAAGGTCCTCTTGTTACACTTCTGCCAAAGACACCACATAATACAAAAATGGATAATCTTCCAAGTAGTTTTGATTTGTCTTGAACCTTGAAGAGATGTCCAACACGCCACGGCTGCCCCCACTATATCTGGCATGACCCATGCAAGATTCAATCTACTAAAAACTTCGTTCTATAGAACCCTGGCTGTTTCACAATGTAAAAGTAGATTGTTCACCGACTCACCCCCGCTGCGACACATGCAACACCAATCCACTATAATGATCCTCCTTTTCCTCAGATTGTCCATTATAAGAATTTTGCCTAATGCAATTGTCCACACAAAGAAAGCCACTTTTGGGGGGTGCCTAGTGTCACCACAGCTTTTTCCAAGGGAACTAGGTGTTAGAAGCTTGTGTAAGAACCTTGTAAAAGGAGCGGACATCAAAGGCCCCCACACAAAGGTATATTTGACTTCATTCTTTCTATAAGGCCCTCACACAACTGTAGAATAACCATTTTTCATGTAGAAGAATTTGGAGAAATAACACTATGGCATTTTTTGCATCGACAACGTCTTTGGGAAAGATATTGACCATGGATAATTAACGGAAATGTGGGTAATAGCGGTGGAATGGTGTTGTATGGGTAACCAAAGTGGTGAGATTGTGGACCATCTTCTACTACATTGCGAGATTACTAGAGCATTATGGGTTGATGTATTCAAACAAGTGGAGCCAGCCGGGTTATGCCAACTATGGTGAACTTGGCAGAAACTAATTGACCGGACGTTCAAAGGCAAGGCATATTCATTGGAGGAGATTAGTTTTTTTTTATTAGAACTCTATTTCTTTGGGCCCAACCTCGAGTTCCATGATTTTCTTATTTCTATTACTTCCTCCTTAATAAGTGTTATCTCTTGTATACCCCATGTGTGCTTGGGCTATGCCTTTTCGAATTAATATAATACAATCATTACCTATCAAAAAAAAAACCATATGATCCTTTTAGGAGTCAACTCTAGTCTAAAAGCAACCAAATTGGACAAGATTATTATCTACTAGATCCTTTCAAAGTCAGGGACTTGTAGCTGAACTTCCGCTAAAACATCAGTTTCAGTTATATCAAACAGATATCAAAGATTTCCTGAGAACAGTCTAATTTTAACATCTTACCCGCTGTAATCCTTTGGGATCAACCAAAAGGATAGATGAAAGCTCCTGCAATAACTTCAAATCAAGCAAAAAACTTGTCCTGTCAGTTAGAGGAAGTGTGTCCTGCCAGCTTTCAAACCCAGACTTCCCACACAGAACTTCAGGGAAGGAACAACAAGCAGAAGAATCTGCCTCGGTACTTGTATGCTTGTTAAAGCTTTCCTCGATTTTTTGCCTTTTGTTTTCAAATATTTTTTGGATCATCTGTAAGGACCAATATTATTTTCCACAAGAGAGGAGTTTGTTAACAACAATGGCTGTAGAGAAGCTAGAGGACAAACCTGTCGCATCTTCTCCAAATGCTGAACAATAGGGTCCTCATTGTGATCATGATCAAACTTGTTCATGATATTTAATGACATGGAAACACCTGTATAATTACGGAAACAGGAAAGAAATTGTATTGGTATCCAAACCAAACAGGAGGATATACAATAGAACTGATATATAATCTTAATTTATATATAATGAAGTAAAATAAGAGTAAAGCATATTATGATGTAGTGTTAAATCATTAATTGTTCCATAATCTTAAGCCGATGGGAAAAAATTAGAATATAAATTAAAGTTATTTATTTCTATTCTAACTATTTTCTCTTTATCAGTAAATAAGAATTTTATCAAAATAGGCAACACCTATGCGTGACTGTCTAAAGATACAATCATAAATGTCCATGCCATTAAAGTCAATCAATAGAATAAAGTAAGAAAAAAAAGTTCTAATCTCATCCATGGTCCAATCATGATCCTGAAAACTCCAAACATCCCTCTCCATCCACATGCACCAATTTAAATAGATCGGTATCATCTTCCACATAGCTGCAATTTGAGAGTTACCTCGAATGCCTTACCAGCTGACCAAAAAAGTCAACGATCGTGGCATCATCCAGTGAAGCCCCACTCTAGCAAAATATCATTCAACAAGCTCATGGCTACATCACAATGCAATAATAGGTGATCCACTAATCCAACACAATAACCCGGCATATCCTTAGATTACCTAACGGGAGTATCTTCCCTAATGAAGTTTTCCATACAAAAAAAAAAAAAAAGCTTTTCTAAACTTTCAAACAAAACACAAAAAGCAATTCAACTTTTTTAAATCTAAAAAAAAAAAATATTTAAATACTATACTCAAACAAAATTTTAACTTCATAATATTTTTATTCAAGTTTTCACTCCACTCGTATATCTCCGACGACGGCTATGGATACCTAACGACATTGTATGTGCAGTATCTAAGGAAGGCAAATGCCTCCCGTGAAACATGTCGTGACTGAGTGGAAGGAATTTGAGGGGAGAAGAAACGGATGCTCATCATAGAGAAGGGGTGGAAAGTTGTCAAAAGTCTGAGGCTGGGTCTAGACACTACCAAATGGTTCTCAAGAGCCTTGTAGGATGGTATGTAGGCTAGGGGTAAGGGCTTCTACACTGCCCATCAAGAAGGGGGCAGAGGCTACATCTTTCAACGTGCTCTAACTGTCATGGTTCCTTCATGGCCTTGGTGGAGTATAGTGGGGGAGGCCGTTGGAGCTAAATCTTCATACCTGGTGACAAGAATGGAGTGGAGTGGGCGAAGCTCGCGACGGTGTTTAAAGAGGTCGGAAGGGAAGCTTTTCAGAGACCTTGTCCAAATTCAATGGTGGCAGGCACTCGTTGAATAGGACGTACAGGGAAGCCTTGGAGCTTCCACGAGACGCACAAAATACATTGAAGCCAGACCCTCTTTTGGTAGGTGATTAGTACTGTGAGGGAGATGGCAGCTCGTTTGTTGGGCAGAAAGAGGAAACTTTATTTAGGGACATGGCTGAAATAAAGGGGAAGCTGGAGGAAATGTCGTTTAACGTAAAATAGATGATACAGTGCGTTGACGGGCGTTTGAAAGGCGACTTGGGCTTGGGCTTAGGTTGTGGCCTAAGTCTTGAACTCTTTAAAGAGACGAACTTGAGTCAGGGCCATGGGCCTAAAGGAAAGGCCCACATCAAAAGGCTAGGCCAAAGAAAAGGAAAAGATTGGAGACTTTGATGGGCTTCAGCCCATGGGACGGCCCGCGTTCGAGGGAGGCCTTCCTTGGAGAAGGAAGACAGCGCACGAAGAAGGCCCATCGGCGAGTGGGTCCGTGATGTCGCCACCAACTATGACCTAGACTGCCTCGACGAAGGTCGAAATAGCTTCATCAAAAGCTTTGCTAGCGGTAGCAAGTCCGTTGGAGCTGGGAGAAGATTATGCAAGTTGTTATGTTATCTCGTGTGTCACAGATGCCTTGTTTCTTGCACAAAACAGGTCGACAGTGGCTAACAGCATTTCTTCAACGTCAATTTTGATGCCCAGTATTTCGGGGAGTGTCCTTGTAGCAAATGGTGTGAAAGGAGACCTCGATAAGCTCTTCTCTTTGGCTAGGTAGAATCGATTTGCTGCATTGGGGGCCACTGCTCCATACTGTGGTGCCCAAGCATAGATGGGGAGGAAATGACCTACGAACGTGACTTGCAGTGTACAGGGGAGTTGGAATTTGGAGAAGCAGTGGACTTGTTGTGTACAGGAGAGTTTTCAAACAAGGGGTTAGACGAGGTGAACTTGCATATGGTCATTTGAGAAGGGGAGTGTTGTGATAGGGAAGATGTGGATCCAATATGCATGTTCCCGCCTACTCCCAACTCAGATCGTTTTACTTCAGATTGGGTGTGTAAGAAAGTGGCGTTGTTACAATCTTGCATGGGTGTGCCTTGCATAAGCTTTGAAAAGCAATTCGGGGAACTTATTGTGGCTATTGAAGATAGTAGATCGAAGTCCGCCACAAAGAGAGACAAGGTGCTTAAGAGGCTTCAATGCTCTATAAATTACGAAGTTAAGAAGGGGAGTGTTGGAAGGGACAGAATGAAGGAAAGTGGAGTCACCATTGTCCATAAAACCTAAGATCCTCTCTTGGACCGTGTGAGGGCTTAACAATCACAAAAAGCACCACCGTATAAAATCTTTATAATGGATGTGGAATATTGATGTGGTTTGCCTTCAGGAAACAAAATTGTGGGATGTCGATAAAAGAGTTATTTGTAGCTTGTGGGGGTGTTTGTATATGGGTTGGTCCTACTTGGCTTCATCTGGAACGTCAGGGTGTATTTCTAATGTGGGACAAAAGAGTGGTGGAGGCGGTAAAGAAACGTGTTGGGACTTTCTCGGTTGCTAGTCCTTTAAAAAATGTAATAGATGGATGGGAGTGGGCTTATGTAGGCATATATGGGCCTATTATGGATAGAGATAGGAGAAGGCTCTGAGAGGAATTGTCGGGTCTATATCGTTTATAAGACGTGTCGCTATGTATGGGTGGGGACTTTAACATCACCCGTTTTCCTAGCGAGCGATCGGGGAATACCTCTTCGGCTATGGAGGAGTTCACTGAGTTTTTATTTGATTTGGATATTTTGGACCTCCCATTGCTGGAGGTGCGTTCACATGGTCAAATAATAAGGGTGGTCGAGATTGGATATGTTTCTTGTCTCTCCTTCTTAGGAAGCACACTTTCCGTAATTGTGTCAGATACGGTTGGTTCGGGTTTGCCCGGATCATTTTCTCATATTGCTAGATTGTGGTGGTATTCATAAGAGACACCGGTATTTCAAGTTTGAAAATATGTGGTTGGCATCAGACGACTTTGTTGAGAAGGTTCGTGGTTGGTAGTCTTCTTATCAGTTTACAGATACTCCAAGTTTCATTCTAGCAGGTAAGCTTAAGGCCTTGAAGCAAGATCTCAAGAAGTGGAATATGGAAGTTTTTGCTTGCATTGACAATCAGATGACTACATTAATGAGGAAGTTGCAAGAGTTGGAGAGGCAGGTATTGATTGGAGACTTCGCTGAAGAGGTTTTGGGAAGGAAGAGTGCAATGGTGACTGAACTGGCGAGAGTTTTGTTGATGAAGAAGACCTCGTGGCAACAAAAATCTAGGGACCTGTGGTTAAAAGAAGAAGATAAATGTACAAAATTCTTTCATAAAGTCGCTAACTCACATAAGCGCAACAATGCTATTGAGACTCGCCTTAGGTAACCAAGTTTTCCCCTCTCACCATGATTTAGAGACTCATATTGTGAATTATTATTAGAACTTGCTCAATGAGCCAACCCATTGGAGGCCGATGGAAATTGAGTTCTATGGAAATTGGGCTTCTTTAAACTGTTGGGAGGTTGTGAAATCAAATCTTATGCAGGTTTTTATGGAGTTCTGTGCTTTCAGGAGGTTTGAAAAAAGCCTCAATGCGAAATTCATGGCCCTAATGCCAAAGAAACATGGGGCGATGGAAATTGAGGACTTCTCGCCTATAAGCCAAGTGAGTGGAGTTTACAAGATTATCTCAAAGGTCACTAATCAATTAAGCTTTGTTATGGGGAAAATCATTTCAAAACCTCAGAATGTCTCTGTTTGGAGGAGACAGATACTCTTGGCTATGTGGCCGTCCATAGACACAACCAAGGCTTATCATAAAATTTTGGCTTCACAAGGTAATGCAGCTTTTCCGTGAAAGAGTATTTGGTGATCTAGTATACCTTCTGAAGTGGCCTTCTTTGTGTGGACTGCTGCCCTTGGAAATCTTCTAACCACAGACAACTTAAGGAAGAAGGGACTTATTGTAATAGATTGGTGCTATTTCTGCAAAATTCATGGAGAATCAATAGAGCATCTTTTATTGCATTGTGTGGTGACACGAGTATTGTGGGATGGGATTTTTAGTCGAGTGGATGTTGCTTGAGTTATGCCGTCTAAGGTACCCGATCTGCTTGCTTGCAAGGATGTCCACAGGTGGTAGCAGCATGGAAGATGATCCCTTTATGCATTATGTGGTGTATTTGGTCAAAATGGAATGCGTAGTGCTATGAAGATAGAGAGCGGACAATTGCAAAGCTTCAGAATTTTTTTCTGCATACCTTACTACTATGGTTCTCAGCCATTGTACCTCATGGAAGCAATGTGCATGATTTCTTGTCTTCCATTTAAAACTCTTAGAATGTATTTAGGCGTTTTCTTTTGTATACTTCCCTGTATACTTGGACTATGCCTATTTATGTTCACATCAATAAAGCTTTTTCTTACTTATCGAAAAAAAATTAACTCAAACCATATCATTATTATTTACAAACTATCTCACTACTATTACATTTATCAATCTCATCTCATTTCATTTGTGTGACCAAACAAAGTCTTAGTCTTCCATATGTTCTTCAATGTGAATGTCCTTATAGAGTAAGTCATAAGGGACTTATGGTCAATTGTACAATAAATCTCCTCTTCTTGAATAGTGACCACAAAATCTTATCAACTCCTCCATTCACTCTACAATTATACACAAGATTGAAGAAATCTGTAAATGTGTCAATTTCCCAGTCTTTGGCAGCTCTTAGGAAAATGATATTATATTGACGAGAGCCACTAGATAAATCCATGAGGTTTACTACTGAAGCCTCATGGATTCGTGCAAAGCTGGTTTATATTATTGGATGGGCTTCCTTAAGGATACGATCTACACACCAGAGTTTAGTTCCAGAACCACCCCCAACTGCATTGTGTGTTTGTCGCTGGAAGTTTGTCCAGCCCCTTCTTATCTTATGTATATAGATGGAAGTGTGTATTGATGACTCACCTCTTCTTATATGCAAATAAGAGGCAACTCATCTCAAGGGTGCTAGTTCTTGCATCGCCTACAACGAAAGCAAATTATTCTAACACTATATCAGGTGAGTCAAACTCTCCCTCAATTAGTAAGCCCAACACAAAGAATATTTAATTTGAATGGGGGTAAGGTGTTGAGCCAGAAATCAAACTCATCTTTGGGACTTGGTAACAAAATCTAGTCAATCCAAGTCGCAGAAAATGTTAATCGCATGAATAAAGTAATCTGAAACTTTATCAAGAATGAGGAAAAACATAACTCATAGCAAAATGAATGAGAGTTTTGGAACTTGGTTAATTAACCTAGTAATAGAATCTACCCCAAACAGGCCCCATAAGGTAAGATAACAGTGGGCAAGCAGTTAAAAGAACCACAATAAGTTTAAGGCTAGGTGGATATAAAGTAACCAACCCTTGAAGCGAAGAAGGTGGAGCAGATGCTGAAGTGTTAAAAAAAACTCTGATGGGAATTAAAACCAAATATAAATGGCAAACCCTAAAAATCCTAGCCAGCCAGTTCACCAAGAATATGGGATTTTGTTTTCTGTAATTTTTCTCCCAACACACCCATATACGTGGACATCCCCCACATCACGACCAAAACCAACCACATAAAAAACTAATAACAAAAAAAGATAGAATAATCAATCTATGCGCCCAAAGTTTTCTGGCAAGTATAGGGAGATTTTAAAATGGTATGTTAATGTTTTAAACTTTAAGATACGACACCTTAGCATTCAAATAATATATCCTAGTGTAACGTCAAAGAAGCATGGTCATACCTTGCATTGCGAGAGAGCGAAGTTCAAGATTTGATGATGCAACAGTCTCAACAAGACTTCTATTCACTGTTACATAAATCATTTCAATAAGAGGAAAAAAATTGATTAACTCAAAAATAGTATTACTTTTTTCAGATAAATACATGTCAAAACTTCGCCATCCAAGGAAACACAAACAGTATATCAGAATGTTATACCCTGTTCCCAAGATTTTGACTTTGTTGGCCAAAGCGACTCAAAAAGTAATGAAAGCTGATGCTGCTTATGATATAAATTAGAAGAAGGCGGCAAATATGGATGACCACCATGAACCCAGAGCAGAGACTTCTCAGAATGAAAACTCAAAGAAGAGACTTTGGCCATATTCTCCAGATTCTTGCTTTCCCTCTATGCCGAGCAAAGTGAAAGTAATCAAAGTCATGTATATTACAGGAACTAGTTTGAAAGTGGATTACAGGCTAGAAGACAAAATGTAGCATTATTATGGTCTGCTTACCAGCACAATATCAATTGCTTCTGGACAGATATCATTCAGTTTTTCCTTCAATTTGGCAGCATCTTTCATCAAAGACCGCCAAGAAATTAGGAGATGCTCAACATTTGATGATATAACACCATTCCAGAACTGTATGTGATCTTCAAGAAGATTAGTGTACAATCGAATCAGCACATCAAAAGAAGGAGACTCCACAAACATAAATGGTGGATTAACAAATTTATGAAGGATATCCTCCTCCATTACTCGCAGAGATTTCAAAATTGGTATGAAGGACAGTGCTTCATCCTGCTCCATCAATCGTGGAGATTTCAAAACTGGTTTGAAACACCGAGCTTCACTATAGTCTTGGCAGCTCTCGGAATTCCATTGTTGATAACTAACCTGTAGTTGACCTAGGCAGTTAATGGCATTACTTAAATATTTACTGCACAACTTGCTCATGTCACTTGATGCAGCTAAATCAACCAACTCAAATGACAAGATAGGTATAGGCTGCATGTCAAAATCTACTTGGTAAAGTGATGCAACCTCATGGCGTCGGCGAGAAACATAGTTCCAAATTGGATGCTCCATGACCTGCTTGATTAAAGTCGAAAAAAAACTAAAACATTGACAGAATGGCTGCAACTGAGAAATAAACCAGCTAAACCAGAGAATATAAAGCTCAATATCACTTTCAGTGGCTTGTTCAATGGTCCAGTTAGCAGCAAATAGTAGCATCTTATTAGCCAATGCCAAATCAAGTTCAGTTCTACCAAAGTTTGAAACTGCAGCCATTGAGGCATTGGGAAATATCATCTGTTCTAACTTCTTAACATTTAGAAAGCGAGTCCTTGCATGGCCACAAGCAGTTGATGTCTTGTCTACAGGGTACCTGACCCTAGAAATTTCATATGATGCACATCGTGTGCCCAGGAACTCCAGATACATGCAGTTCTGTTTCACACAAGCTTCTTTTGAGTACCATATAAAATCTCTTATTTTCAATGGCATTGGCCATCCTCCAGGTAAACACAAAGAATGTGCCAATGATGAATCAGACAATTCTAGAAATTGTAAATAATCACGTTTGGCCTGATTAATAATATTACCTCCTGCCTCACATAAAGAAGAAAGATATGTATGCTCCCAACTGACATGGAGACTCCACAGAGGCTGATTACCATTCATTAGAAGTTGCTGGAATAACTGAACCCAACGTGCCAGCTCAAGATACGTAATGTAAATATTGAGGCATGATCCTTCATCCCTAGCATAGATGTGTGCTTTGGCCATCGATAAAACCAATCTACCACCAGGAATACCTGATAGAATGAGAAATCGCTCCACATCTTTTAGTTCAATCTGCTTAGAGCTGTACCCACTTTCCACATCCAGTAACCAATTCGGCTGCATCATAAATATTTCAACTCCCCTATTTCGCATTGCTCGCGAAACTTCACCATAGTTCGGGTTAACAGTAAGGAACATACGAAAATTAGGGTGTGGATGGAGAACCACTGGTTTTCCATCAACAATGCCACACTCGTTAACCATAATTGAGCCGGATGGCTCCACTAAAGAGTTGATTCTGTCAAGAACCTGAACAAATGAAGAAGAATTAGATGACCAGATAAATATGCATTAGTTATAATCAAATCCAGCTCCAAAACAAGACGCAATAACAAGATATCAGGAGCATAAATGTCATCAAATCAAGAACATGTCACATACTGTAGGGTTACAAAGATTTGCGTTCTCCAGAACAATCCATTCTCCATGTTCTATAGCTTTTATCAGTGGTCCCATAACCCATTCAAACTTTGCAGAAATTGGCCTTTTCTGATTACCGTCTTGCAACTTCAAAACCATCTTCATGGCTCTATCAAGATCCATGCTTGACCATGATACAGGTAGAACAATTCTCTCATGATCCAACTTTAGTTGCTCGATGATCTCGACTAAAATACCAAGAGAATCAACCATTCTCTTCCACTTCTCCGTATACAAAGAAGTAGATCCTGATACAAAATCATAGTCCATGCTAGATAAAAAGGCAATCCATCTTGTAATTAACAGATCTTTGCCCATAAATGATTCCTTTGAGGAGTCCAATTGCAAACTACAATACTCATTGACATAGCACTCAACTTGATCAGCAACAATGCGAAAATTTCGGAAGGCATCATATTGCTCAAAGCATCCAAGTAATTCAGATATATCAGTCGCAGCCGAAAGATTTAATTCATTCAGTACACTGCCAGTGAGCTGAGCAAGTAACCTTATCAATGAGGTCTTACCAGATGAGGTCGGACCCATCAATATGCACAGCCATTGATGCTGCACACAATGTGCTGCAGCTTCCAAGCATTGACAAATTCCAGGAATAATTTTAAGCTCACTACTTGGCATTTTAGATGATTGAACATAGTTCCTTTTAATGGAAGTTTTCCCCACAATTAAGTATCGAGAATTGAGCTGAACCCGTGGGAACGGATTTATAAATGGCTTGACCTCAAAAACCTCCTCATATAGCCGTAGGATCTCTCTGCGATCAGCTGCTGTACGCATTCTTTGAATGTACAGAATGTTGAGGAAGCAATAATCTCTTAAGTTCTCTGGTGTACCTAAATTAAAGAAAAACTACTCTTAAAAAACCCAAATTATTTCGAAACAAATATAGATTCATAAAAAAATCAATCAGATTAGAAGAAACAAGACATAGAACCTTGTATTATCTGACACGATCGAATCACATCACGCAGATTAAACTCCCAAGGTGAGCCATCCTGTGCAAACTTGTGATACAGCATAGTGTCTTCATGCAATCGTTTGTTAAATAGTATCAGTTTTGATAGCATAGACCTTGGGATTGAAGGATAAAGTGAACTACAGATGAAAAGGTGGTCGTCCTCAACTAACTCATCCATGTAAACCTGAAACCCATTAATATTAAACAGAGCATCAGTTTTGTACATGATATTACATCCACAGTGGAAATGACGTCTAGACAAACATACCTTAGTAAAACGGTTGAGGAAGGACTTTGGAAGTCCTTTTCTGCCACCACCTTGATAGGAAGGATTTTGACATGCAAAAAGTCTAAATGACGAGGGACACTTAAAGGTGAGACCCAGTTCTGGGATAAAGACCTCAGCACGGTGATCAAGAATAGCATTCAAACCCTACACACCAATGAATTTCCATCAATGAGGAATGTTCTCATTTAAATAAATAATATATAATTGAAAAATACACTGAAGCAGTAATTTCAGAAGAGGCATCAACAAAATAATAAAATGATCAGAGGTTCAAGACAGTACCTCTAACACAGATTGGGGAGCAAGATTGAGCTCATCAAGCAACACCCAACACCCTTCCTTCAAAGCCTGTAAAGGTAGAAAGAAATTCAATATATCCTAAAGCCAGTTAGAGACAATAAATGTTTAAGATAACACTACATTTTAACCTGCAATAGGATCCCATCAGACCATGCAAACTGTATTCCTTCTTCTCTGTCAATTGGTAAGTCCGATCCCAACAAGTCCATTATATCAGTCTGCACAAGAAGCAAGACCAATAATATTACGATCAAGTGGAAAAGAGTGCAGATCATGAGAGAGATATAGAAAAAGAATAAAGAAAATAAACATAGGACAGAGAAATTCTGAGAGCTGCTCACCTGCTCAGACAAGTTTATGCGCACAACTTTATGTCCAGAAAATTTGCCCAAGGCAACAATCAAACTCGTTTTCCCGACACCTGGACTCCCCTCCAGTAGAACTGGAAAGAATAGATATATTTGGAACATCAAAAAGAAGAACACCAACGGGGTAGAATTTTAGAAATTTTGGAAATTATTGAAGATAGACCACAAATAATGGAAGGAAGATACCAGGCTTTGGAAGCTGCATAGCCCTCAGCACCCGATAGGCATTTCTGCAGGTGGTTGGTGCTAAAAACTCAAATCCCTCAACCTCACAAGTTTCACAACCTACGGGCACAATATCATTTTTGATAGGTAAGATAAAAATTTATTGAAACTTGTCAAAAGGCATTGCACAAGTACACAGGGAGTTTACAAAAGAAAAAACACCTAATTACAGTCTAAAAACTACAAAATGATACAAGAAATACATGAAAGCACAACATGTAAGTCACTGACAACAAATTAGAGGTTTTGTTACTTTATAAAAGTCAAGCAACCATAATACAAGACATTTTTTATTTTTTTATTGGTCAATCTTATTCAAAGTGCAAAGAAGCACAACCCAAGTACATCATTATGCATACAATATGAAACGCCCAACTGGTGGAAATGAAAGCATATGAACTCAATTAAAAATTGTTCAACGTTCATGAACAAACAATATATCATTTTCAAGTTCTATTGCAACACTAAAATATCACATATAATTCACCTTTTTCAATGTAGAAAGGATTGATGCCAAAGATATTGTCACATTGCATACTATCACTGCACGAAATATCTGCAGTCATTCCAAGATGACCCCAACCATAATTTTCCATTCTTGAAAGGTTTGTGTGCATAGAATTAGCAGTTTCCACCTATTGCATCAGAAAGAGCAAGCAGTCTTAATCAGTCACCATATCACATATTTGTATTGAAATAAAGTGAAAATATTGTTGAGATTATTTCCCAAAAAAAAAAAATCTATTTTATTGATCATAGGAATAGGCAAAAGCCCAAGTACACGGGTCACTGATTCGCTGAGGAGTGATGTTCTAGTGAAAAAGAAATTCATGAATGGTCATGCCATTAAAATCAATTACAATTGACCATTGGAACAATGTGTAAAAAGAAAGCTTTGAGCTCATCCAATGACCTCTCATAATCTTTGAAACTCCGCTCGTTCCTCTCATCCAAAGACACCACCATATCCAGATTGGAATCATCTTCCAAATTGTGGCTACCTAAGAAGTGCCTTGGAGACCTCTCCATGAATCTAAGAGGTCGAACGCCCTTCTTGGCATCACCCAAGCTACACCTACGCTAGCAAAAAAGTCATTTCACAAAGTCATGGCAATCCCACAATGTAGTAGTAGATGATCGATGGATTCTCCACTCTTTTTACACAGACAACACCAATCAAAGAATGAGTCGGCATTTCCTTAGGTTGTCAGTAGTGAGAATATTCCCCAAAGAAGCTATCCATACAAAAAAGATGCCTTTAAAGGAGCCTTTGTCTTCCGAATGCTCTTCACAGAAATGAACTTACATTATACTTAGAGATGGATTGGTAGGAGCGTATTGTGAACTTCCTTTTGCTAAGGGGTGCCAAAAAAGCTTGTCCCCCCCCCCCTCCTCTTCCCTTTCTCTCTCTCAATAGGACAAATTAAACTAGGTTGTGAAATTCAAAGAGTGCTTCAACTTCCCAATCATGAACAGCTCTAAGGAATGAGACATTCCATTGTAGAGTAGTGTTAGAATCACTTGCTTATTAAGTTTCTCACGAGTTCTACTTATTAATGAGACATTCCAGCTCTTAGAATTGTTGAATAAGTAATCCACAAGTTCTACTTATTAAGTTTCTCTCCGTACAATCTCTTGCTTTTGTTGTTTCTCTAGTTTCTTGTTCTAAGCTTCTACTACCTTACAATCATCTCCTATGATTGGCTCTATTTTAGTGTTCTTTCATTAGAATCTATTATGGCTTATCATGCGGAGGTGGTTATTGAGTCTAAAAGATTCATCATTTCTAACGAGGGTGGGCGCTGCTTTATCATTGAGAAGAGATGGAAGGTAGTGAGAAAGGTTCTACTTGGGACTACCTCAGTGCAGTGGCTCATCAAAACACTGGAGGATTGTATCATAGGGGGAAGGAACAAAGAAGTTTATTTAGCCGATAGGGATGGCTTTAGTAGTCTCATTGCCTAGAGATGCTCCAATAACAGAGGACGTTACTTGGAGCTAAGTGAATACAATCACAGAGGAGGGGGGGGCCGGGGGAGAAAGGCCTTATGCTTTCCGGAAGGGGATGAAGGATGGGGTTGGTGCAAAATCATAGATGAGCTACACGCCTGGCGCAACCAAAAAGGAGAGCATAAAGATAATTCCAAGCCCATATATGGACGATGGGAAGGAGGGGAAAACTCTCGTTCTTACAAAGATGCTCTGTCCTATGGTTTTCCGATGCGAAAGGAAACAATGCCTGCAAGTATCCCAACGCCGAAGGAGTTCTCTAGTTTTCCGGAGCAGAAGGTGACCGTTAGAAAACATAGGGACGGAAAGAAGAAGAAGACACAGGCGAAGGACTTCTCGAGCCGCACGGTTGTCAGGTCTGAGGCATGGGAGCTACACATGCTGATGAGAGAAGTACAGGGAGATATTTGGCAACTGAAGAAGGATATGGCACCGGTTACTAAACTAGTCGATCTTCTTATGGAAGGAAATATATGGAGTAAGATTTTGGATGTGGTTTGTAAGGGCTCGGGAAAGGATGGGGCTAGGCCATCTAAGACTAGAAATGAAATACAACCCACGAAAAGGAGATGGAAAATTAAAAGGAAGGGGCCTGGGCTCAAGGGTTCGACAGACCCAGTTCACGTTAGTGGGGGCTCGAGAGGCAAAATTGGGGCCGGCATCCCAAAGGCCAGTGTAGCTGCATTGATGGGCAACGAGAGGACTGGGCCTCCATGTTTTGAAACGGCTCAGATGGGGGACAACACTACAGCAGTGTCCAGTGGGCTGATAGCTGGATCTAACCAAACGCTAAACTTCAGACCCGATAGAACCAGACCTGATACAATAATCGCTGATTCACTCCAAGGCTTCGGCTTTATGCCAGAAATGTCACCGGCCAAGGTGGCGCCGTCAATAGGCCCAGACAGTGCCGACGATGCCGGTGGTGCCCTCCGATGAGCATACGGCGGTACCGGCAGCAACGGAAAAGGAGTTCTTGACGTGCGATAAGCATGGGTGCTCCTCGAAGGCTTTAGAAAGGTTCGATTCTCCAGGGGAAGTTCAGAAAATGCCGTTAGGAGGTAGTGAGGCTACTTTCTCGGTGAACTAGTCTAGGCGCCCTGAGTTTGTTTTCGTGATGTCAGATTCAGATGAATTTTCTGATTCGGAAGATTTAATGCATTCAGTGGAGGCGGATTCTTTGTAGGGGCTGGAGGAGCTCTCTCTTGATGAAGAATTTCAGAATCCTAACCATCTAAACTATTTCTTTCCAAACTAATCCGATTGGGTGTTGCAATTGGCTCAAAGGATTCACCAATTGATTGGTATCAGGTGCGCTGGCTAAAAAGAACAATTCATGGCATTACTTACTGTTATTGAGTCGGGGTATAACAAAAACCGTAGGGGCAATTCAAGGCAAACCAGAGAGCTTAACTAGTTGACATGGTCCTTGAACTCGAAAGGTCCTTCCAATAAGGGAAGGACGAAAGGAAATGGGCTGATCATTTCTTAATGAAGCCCAAAATTGTGTCTTGGAATGTTCGGGGCCTTAATGAGGGTAATAAATGACTTCGGATTCGTAACTTTCTTCGGAAGTGGAAGGCTGATATTGTGTGTCTACAAGAAACTAAGATGCAAAATATTGATAGGAGTCTGGTGAGAAGTTTGTGGAGGGGTGTTCATGTGGATTGGGTGTATATGGCTTCCTCAGGGGCGTCTAGAGGAGTCATTGTGCTATGGGATCCAAGGGTAGTGGAAAAAGTGGATGAGCATATTGGTAGGTATATGGTAGCTTGTTTGTTCAGATGTATTACTGATAATTTTATGTGGGCTTTTGCAGGTGTGTATAGGCCTAATGTGGATGCTAACAGATGACTTATGTGGGAAGAACTAGCAGGACTACATAATGTGTGGAATTTCCCTTGGTGCATAGGCGGAGATTTCAACATAATTCGTTTTACCAGTAAAACCTTTGGTGATAGAAGAGTGAGGCTTGCTAGTCTAGAATTCTCAGAATTTATCTCTAACTCAAGTCTAGTAGATCTACTGCTTGTTGGTGGTCCAGCCACTTGGTCAAATAATTAGACATGATCTAGGTGGATCGTTTTCTCATTTCTCCAGAGTGGGAAAGCCACTTTCCTAATACTATACAGAAGCGTCTGGATCGTTTATCCTCTGATCATTGGCCGATCCTGTTAGACTGTGGTGGTCTTCGGAATGGGAGGCAGTACTTTAAGTTCGAAAATATGTGGCTAAAGTCAGACGGTTTTGTTGAAAGGGTTAAACAATGGTGGTCCTCTTATCAGTTCGACAGCTCCCCTAGTTACATCTTTACTAATAAGCTGAGAGCCTTAAAAGGAGACCTGAAGTGGTGGAATTCGCAAACGTTTGGAAACTTAGGGGAAAATAAGAATGCATTATAGAGGGATATTCAGGAACTATAAAGATTTCAAGAAGGGCGGGCTCTCACGCAGGAGGAGCAATTGCATAAGACCTCCTTGTCAGCAAATCTTGAGCGGGTCATCCATACGGAAGAAATTTCTTGGCGGCAAAAATCAAGAGCTCTCTGGTTACAGGAAGGGGATCGATATACGAAATTCTTTCATAAAAGTACAAACTCTCATCGTAGGTATAATAACATTGAGATGCTTAAGATTAATGGAGTGGTGTAAAGATGAAACGGTTATATGTAGTCACATTGTCAACTTTTATGAGAACTTGTTGGTGGAACAGGAGGACTAGAGACCTAACTTAGATGGTATCATTTTCGATACTATTGACCCAGATGATGTGGCTCGGTTAGAGAGGACATTTGAGGAAGAGCAGGTCTTTAAGGTCATTCGAAAAATGGTCAAAGACAAAGCGCCTGGACCTGATGGTTTCTCTATGGGTTTCTTTCAGGAATGTTGAGAAGTAATCAAAAGAAGATCTCATGCAGGTGTTTCAGGAGTTTTTCTTATACTAGAAATTTGAAAAAAGTCTCAACTCTACTTTCTTAGCTCTCATACCCAAAAAGGTTGGGGCCATAGAAATCAAAGATTTTCGACATATTAGCTTGGTTTGTGGGTCTACAAGATCATATCGAAAGTTCTGGCTAACCGTCTCAGCGAGGTTATTGGGAAGATTATTGCTAAATCTCAAAATGCTTTTGTGAAAGACAGACAGATTCTCGACATTGTCCTAATTGCTAATGAATGTATTGACAGTAAAATAAAAGCATGTGGGACTGGGAATCTGTGTAAATTAGATATGAAAAAGACCTGTGATCACGTGAATTAGGAATTTCTTCTTTATCTTCTTGGCAGATATGGATTTAGGGAAAGATGGACGTCGTGGATAAGGTGGCAGATATCCACTCCTAGATTCTCAGTCTTGATAAATGGTTGTCCTGAAAGTTTCTTTCCTAGCTCTCGTGGCTTGAGATAAGGCAATCCATTATCCCCGTTATTATTTGTTTTGGTTATGGAAGCGCTGAGCAGGATGATGTCGGCCCTGGTGGATAATGGTTTGGTAAAAGGGTTTCCAATCGGAACACCACATCGAGGTTTTGCTAATATATCTCATTCGTTGTTTGCAGATGACACTCTTGTTCTATGCGAGGCGGAGTTAGGTCAGGTGCGAGCCTTAAAGGCTCTATTACTTTGCTTCGAAGCAGTATCAAGGTTAAAAGTGAACTATAATAAATCTGAAATGGTTCCCATTGGTGACGTGCGTAACCTACAACAGTTGGTTGGTTCCCTCAGTTGCACGATTTCCTTGCTTCCATTGACATATCTGGGACTTCCTTTGGGTTCTCCACCAAGGGCGGCTGAGATTTGGGATACAGTGTTTGAAAGAATGGAAAGGAAACTAGCAAGGTGGAAAATGATGTATTTGACTAAAGGGAGGCGTGTCACCCTCATCAAGAGTACTCTTTCCAACTTACCCACGTATTTTCTATCTCTTTTTCCAATCCCAGCTAGGGTGGCTGGCCGCCTCGAAAAGCTACAACGAGATCTCTTGTGGGGGGGATTGGGGGAGGAGACAAAATATCACTTAGTCAAGTGGGAGAAGGTGTGTCGCCCTTTATCGGAAGGTGGTTTGGGCATTCGTAATTTGAGGTTGTTCAATCGAGCGTTGTTTGGTAAATAGTTGTAGAGGTATCATCAAGAACCAGAAACTCTATGGAGAATAGTGATTAATCACAAATATGGGAAAGCATGGGGAGGGTGGAGCTCCAATGCGGTCAGGGGTCGAGCGGTGTAGGGGTGTGGAAAAACATTAAAAGTGGGTGGAAAATTTCTCAGCAGCACACCAAGCTTCTTTGTGTGCAAGTTCAAGAATTAGATTTTGGAAGGATGCCTGGTGTTGCAAAAGGGCCTTGATTGACTTGTTTCCTTCTCTTTTCCAGGTTGCTAGCGCAAAAAATATCACTGTGGTGGAGGCAGTGGAGGCAAATGGAGGCCGTCTACATTGGAACATCAACTTCAACCGGGCGGCACAGGATTGGGAACTAAACTCCTATTTTTTTAGTCTCATCCACTCACAAAGACCGAACCTCCAGACTCAAGATGGCTTATGGCAGAATCCTGCAGGCAAAGGAAAATTCACAGCCCGTTCATTTTATAAAGTGCTCAATCAAGGACCGAAGACACAATTTCCGTGGAGGAATATATGGCGACACAAAGCACCCCAAAAGCGGTATTCTTCATTTGGACAGCTTTGCTAGGAAAATTCTTACTACAGACAACTTGAAAAAAAGGGGAATTGTTGTCATAGATTGGTGTTGTCTGTGTCGCAATGGGAGGGAGTCGGTAAACCATCTCCTTTTACATTACGAGACAGCTAGAGCCCTTTGGTGTGAAGTTTTTAGTAGATTGGAGTTAGCTTAGGTTATGCCAGAGACCGTCATGGCAACAATGGCATGCTGGAACTCCATTAGAGGCGAGCGGTATATCAGAGCTATATGGAAGATGATTCCCATATGTATCATGTGGTGTCTTTGGTTAGAACGTAATGTGCGGACTTTCGAAGACAAGGGAAGAGAATAAATGAGGAATTGATTGTTTTATTTTTTAGAACTCTTTGTAATTGGTTCATTCTCGTGGATTTCAACGGCATGGATCTACATGATTTCTTAGCTTCTAATGTGCCTAGTTGATAGGACATGGTGACTTTTGTAATTGATTTTTGCCTGGTTTAATAAATTTTTACTTATCAACAAAAAAAAAAAAAAAGAGTAGTGTTAGATTGGTCAAGGAAGTCCCCAATCAAGGCTCCCTTCATTCTTGCTATAACAAATAAGTCTAGATAGGCTTCCTTAAGTGCCCTGTCACCACATCATATGTCATGCCAGAAATTGATTTGGGACTCATCACCAACCTCAAGACAAGTAAGCTATGTCTAGTGTGCTTCCCCCCCCCCCCCAAAAAAAAAAAAAAAACCCAAAACATAGGATCCACTCACCTTATTAGAGCACCAACCTCCCATGCTCTACCATACTTTTGAGTCTAAAATTGTTCTCCACAAAGCTCCATGTTCTATGGGATATCTCCATAAACATTTGCCCAACAAAGTCTTATAAAAAAGCTGCAAATTTTGGATACCCTAGCCACCTTCAGAAATTGGGGAGTCCTAGATGCTTTTCCTCACATTCTAGTGTGAGTTTTTCACACATCTTTTTTTTTTTTTTTTACTTAACCAAAAAAATCACACTTCTTATTCTACCAGTAAATAAGCCACAAAAAACATAAATATAATGTTCCCAGAGCATGAGGATTATGATTTCGAGTTTGTTAATTTCGGTTTTAATTTTGGTTTCTTTAATTTTGTAGGGCTATTTTGTGCTCTTTAAACAAGTATTTTGTACTATTTTCAAATTAAGGAGTAGCAAGGCCCTATTTTAATAGGTTCACCTATAAGGAATCCAACCTGTATTTCTTTATTAAAAAAAGGATTTCTACTTTTGATTAATCTGACAGCCATTTTTTTGGGATAAATGCTAAAATTTAAATCATTTTCCTAAATGAGCAATGGCGTACTTCATCATGAGGATCTTATCATCCCGGGTCAGATTGATATGACATGTTTGATTAACTTCACCAGTCAACCACATAATTAGGAAACCACTTATAATGTTACACATCAACTAGTGTGACGATAATAAATTTAGGATGAACAACATCATTTCTCTTCCTAAAATAACTTGCAGTCAGCTTTTCCTAGCAATTCTTGGAGGTGTTTCCAAATTTTCTCTAAGGCAACCAAGTCCTACAAAAAGTCTAACATCGATATCTGCTACCAGCTTTCATAAAGAGACCAAGAAAACCAGGAAATCTTTGCATTAGAGATGCTGTTTTGTTTCCTAAATATATTTCCACCAATAAAGTTGTTGAGATTTGCATTAACGACCAGGATTAATGTTTTAGTTTCTTTTTATAAGTTGCAATGAAATGTTACATTATTAAATTTCATTAATGAAGTTTGCTTAGGTGTTAATCTTTGCACAAGGATATCATCCTATCATTAATAGTAAGAGGCCATTACAGAAACACTAAGTAGTTTGAGCAGGCAATAGAAACAAAGAATTTAGAAATAAAGAAAAGATTTATTAAAATGGAACATGTGACATTGTTTAAGCATAACAATCTTTTTTAAAGAATGCAGAATGTTGATAATTAGAAGTTTTTTTTATTAGCACCAGGTGTCCACGAATAGCGTCCCGGCCAATCCCGAGGGTGCATAAGCCCTCACCAAGGAGTTTCCCGCAAGTACACATCAGGTAATTCAAGAGGAGAATCTTACAGTCTAATGGTCCCTAGAGATTGTTTGCATCCAAAGAGATTTGAACCCTAGACTTGGGGGAAACATACCCCCAAGCCTAAGGCCTTTACCACTTGAGTCAACCCCAAGGGGTTTTGAGCCAACCACAAAAAGTAACAAATCAAAGAGTCAGAAGAAAACACACCTGTAGTTTTTCTAAAAGAAAAGATAAGCATCTCTCCCTTAACTCTCCAGCATCTCTTTTAGAAATACCAGACCCTGAGAAAAACATGTAAAAACGTGAGTGACATCAGAGAAAAGGACTCTCTCACTTTGGAATGGGAACAAATAAAACCTTTTAATACCCTTAAAAAAGTACAAATACATACTATTCTAACTGTTTTTTGCCGGACTTCTAGATGAAATCAGAGAAACTACAAGGACACGGATTGTTTTCACAACACAAGAATATACCTAAACTCAGTCCGTCAAGCAAAACAAGAAATGCCCCATGAAGGAACGCATATTCAGGCCCCAAACTCCTGTCAGTCATGTTAATAAAAGCAACCCAAGAGAGAAGATCTCTAACAGTAAGCATTCGCCCTGGTTGCAACTGGTTGAACCACTGTAGCACAAAGAATATGAAACATGGAGTTAATATGAGAGACTTATAATTATTTCATGGGCAGCAACCAATAGAAAGTTGCCTATCGCAGTTCCAGATAGTTGACACACTGATCAGCCAAAGTCCCAAGCCAAAAAAAATGAGAGAGAGAGAAGGATAGACAACAAACGGCCAAAACCAAAGAACAAAGCATTCTTTGAGAAACTTTACCCATGAACTCCCATCATCCTTCCAACCAGAAGACCCAAAAAAAATCTACGAAGCAATATGACACTATTACATCTGAAGCCAAAAATACAGAGAATCAATCAGTACAGATACTCAATCCTCCCCCCCCCCCCCCCCCCCCCCCCGGCCCCCCGCAAAAAATATATATATATGAGGCAGTAGGAAAGATCCTAGGTCGAAATCCCTCAGTCGTAGGTTTTCACCAAAAGAAGAAAAAGAAGAAATAATTGCTCCCTAAGATAAAGTTGGCACCAAATGAGAAAAATAAAACAGAAAACTCTACTGAATCAATAACATTCAGCAACAGACCAAAATTGCGCACTCCAAATAAGTTATTTCAATCAAGATTGAGGCAACAGACAGACAGGAAGGCCAAATGGAGGTTGATAAAGGTAATACTAAGTACTTGACAGAAGAATACTAAGTATCTGGGATGCTATTTATATTTGAACAGGGAGGGATACTAAAAAGTGACGGGCTGCCCTCATGGTAGGTTTCCAAGTGTCAGAGGATAATTTGGATGAATTCTCAAAAGTCTTTTCTAAAGTTGACAAAATGGCTACAGGATAACACAAGTGAACTAGGCATTAACACTCTAAATCACCATCTCAATTGAAAAATCCTGACAACAAAAAGATGAAGCAATAAAGCAGAAATGACAAGTTGGAAAAGAACATACTTCCCAAAAACTTAGCATAGCATCCACAATGTGTGAGTTTTTAGGGTTGGAAATCCTGCACAGACAAATCTCGTGATAAGCCAACCAGGAAAGTGCTGATTAACCTCATTATTCATACAAGCAGTTACTTCATACTCAACATACCTCTGCAGAGCAATACTTCTGAGCTCATTCAGCTCACCAACAGGGGGAACCCATATCTCTGTAAACCGATTACGAAGAGCCGGTGATAGTTCCTTCTTACCATAATCACCGCCTGGGTTCATCGTGGCAAGAACAAAGAAATTTGGATGGGCAGTAATTTTCTCCAAAACTGACCCTCCTTTCTCAGCCAAAGACTAGCAGGAAAAAGTGATCACTGTGAATATACACTAGATGGAAGATGCATAGTTGGCAAAGGTACAAAGATATTAACACAATGTGACATGTAACCAGATATCGGTATACAAAGCGTGATAAGGCATGAAATGCCAAGTAGGTTAAAAAAATTTGTTTTGCATATATATATATATATTTAATATACATATCAAAACTGCATGGCGATTTAAACCAAGTCAAAAGCAAGCCATTTATGCAAAATTTCGTTATTTCCTTAAAAAATAAAGAAATAAAATGGAATATAATAAACCTGCTCATTCTTTCCAAAATTATGACAGCTGCAACACCATCAAATTATTTAACATTACAAAGAGAAATGTTGTTATGGCAACATTTCAAATAACAACATTTCAATCCTAAAATTCCTAGTCCCCCCACGCCACAAAAATAAAACAAAGGATGAGGGAAGAAACTATATTGTTATGTTTAACGTCAATACACCTAAACCAGTAAGGGAACTAATTTGTAGGACCATACCACCAAAAGTTTCAAAAGAAAGATCAGTCATATTAATTTACATAGAAGTACGACAACTCCTATCTACTTAATATAATCTGAATCTCAAAATGTACTGACTGCTAGCAGTCATGGCAATTCTCTGTGTAATCAATGGAAGATGAAACTTTCTTGTGGAGTTTTTAAGATTTGAATTTGCAAATTAAAGAAGAAATGAAACATCAGTCATTAACCATACTGCAAAGAAGGAAAATAGTGCTATAATCCCACGATGACACAGAAATCAGAACTTTAAAAACTAATGCAACAAAACAGATTTGAGCCACAACCAGAATTCAGTTTCAGATAAGGAACCACTCACTAGTTTTCTTTCTGGCTCCAAGACACTGTTCAATCTTTCAAGTACGCTATCATCAGCCAAGGAAATTTCATCCACAAGAAATAAATCACCATGCTTCATTGCTTGTACAAGGGGTCCATCTTGCCACATAAATATGGTCTGCCACTTCTGATGCAGCTCAGAGAGTTCTGTTATTAATTTCTTTAGAATACTGACGTCGTGTTTTGTGATATCAACACATAAGACTAGACCTTGTTTGTAATCAGTAATCATTTTACTCAGATGATCAAGAGTCGAAGATGCTTGACTAATATCTGAAGAAATGGTCTAGAGCAGAAGAAATATATAAGAAGAACATTCCACAAATGCAATCAAACAAACAATAAAATATTTACAAAATCCATACTTACAAAGTTCTGGGGATAGCGGATAAAAGCCTCTGACATCATCACTTGTTCCATTTTTTCTTTAAATTTTGCGAGAAGTGTTGATCTTCCTCTAATAGGATAAAACCCCTATGGCACAATTCATGAGTTGTTACTTGAAAGAAAATTAAACACTAACAAAAGATTTTCAGAAGACATTGTAGCAGGAAGAGAAAGTAAAAGGCCTCAAATAAACAATGAAAGACACAAACCCCTAGAAAATCAGATGTCTCTGTGTACTGATGGCAGTTTAATGTGTGCAATTTCAAGTCCAAAGCAATACTCAATAATTGACAGACGGTAGTCTTCCCACCCCCAGTTTCACCGACAAGAAGTACAGGCTCACGCAATTCATAGCAACGCTTAACAAGAAAGTATAGTCTCCACATACTTTTAGTCCAGACGACACTGCAATGGACAAGGGTCATTAGTCAAAACAATAACAAAAAATTGTAAGGTAAATCACAAGCTACCAGCACCAGAAAAAAGGCGGGAAGAGTCTTGAGGCAGAGCTTACTTTTGGAGACTCCCTGAAACTCCTACACCATCGCAAGGGTTGAAAGAAGGGTTCCCACCAACTCCGTCCTGAATAAAAAGGACACTTTGAGAATAGTATATTCACTTAGTTTTAAAGTATCAAATCATAATTAAAAGGCACAAACGACATAACCCAAATAAAGATGTTCACTATCAAGCGTTACTATGATTCAACATTATAAAAAACAGGTTAAGGAATATAGCATGCTGATACCTGATACTAAAAAAATAGGCCCCAGAAAAGCAAAAAATATTGTTAAGACCAATTTACTATCATCTAAAACACGAACTACATGCAGTTGCAACTGCCCACCCACACAATACCTGCTTGTACAAGTCATCTTTGACAAGTTTAGCCCTGAGCTGTCTCTCCAAAACTTCTTGGACAACAAGCTTCTCATCCTCATCCCGCAACCTTTCTGCCAGTAGATAATAACCATCCTTAGCTAAATCCTCATAAGAACTCCCAAATGCCCTGAAACGATTAGCCCAACGGAGCAAATCTCGTGGAGTTATAAACCCATGCTTTCCTGCAAATATTTTGCTACTCTGCCTGAGCAACTGCAACTCCTTCATAACCCCAACAATTTTCTTGGAGTAACTTTCTGGTACTACACATCTCTTTTCTAATATTTCGCTCAACTCGTTCTCTGGGATTTCATCCACATGTAACTCAATAAAACGATTGCGAAATGCACGAGAAAGAATTTTACGCCCACCATAGAAAGTAGGTGGATTTTGAGTGGCAAAAAGCATGAAATCTGGATGCGCTCGTATAGTTTCCTGCAGCTCAGGAACAAAAAGCTCTCTGTTGTCATCTAGCAATCTGTTCAGTGCTTCAAGCACCTCAGTTGGGGCCAAGTTAAGCTCATCCAAAACTATCCAATAACCATTACGTACAGCCTTAACCAACACACCCTCATGAAATACAAGTTTTCCACTAGCATCAGTTACGTAGGAACCTAAATATTCCTGTAAATCAGTGTGTTCATGATTATTGATACGTACAAATGCGTGACCAGTTACTGCAGCAAGATACTGAATAAGGCTAGTTTTCCCACTAGACGTAGGTCCCTGTAGGAGAACAGGATACCTTTTAGTCAAAATAGCACGTGCCAAGTTCCTAAGATGCTCTCCGACACTTTTAGTTAGAACATAGTTCTCCAGAAAATTATCAGACTTGGAGTTCCCTTTAAATGTTAAGTAATCATGAAAAGGTACATGTGGAGGCATATTTCCTCCCAACAAATATGACAATATCATTTTATTCATTATCTCAGCACTGGGTCCGTCCAACAGAGTAAGAAAAAACATACAGAACCCATCATATATTGCCTTTTGAAACCCAAACTTCCTTTCTGCTTTCCTCGTATATTCTAATGAACGGTAGAGAGACCTCAAACTGTATTGTGGTTTCTGATTAGCCCCATCTTGCAACCTTTCTTCCGAGGCCTTTTTGGCTGCTTTATAAAAGTGCACTATTTTATTCACTATTTCTCGATTATTTTTGCTGTCGTCCATAAACTGATTAATAAATAGAGTCAGATCTTCATCATCCAACACATCATCAACAAAGTACTCTGTAAATCTACTCCTTAAACTGAAGGGCAAATCTCGCTTCCCAGCATCAGTCGCAGGATTCATACATGCAAATATACGAAAGTTAGGATGTCGGTGTATATAATTAACATCTCCTCTTTCAGCTAAACAGAGTGATCCATTCTCCCCTTCAAGAACGCCACTAACTCTCTGCAAAGTCTCTGGAGGAGCCAAATTCACTTCATCAAGCAAAATCCACTCGCCATTTCTCAGTGCAGTTACAAAAGCTCCTTCAACAAATGAAAACAGCATACCAGATGAGGCACCAATATGCCCACGGGCAGTTTCAAGCTTTAAAGAGAAATTGTCCCAAGCTTTAAAACTTTCTTCATCCAAAGGTTTCTTGCGCTTTTTACCAGACCCAGATCTTCCCTCGTGAACCAACTTTCGAAAAGAATCAACGCCTTTTTGAAAGCCTGCTAGTAACATTTTCCAATTCTTATCAATAAGATGCTTTTGTAAATGGACAAGAAAGTCGACATTGACCTGAAAATCAGCATACAACAGCACAGGTCATCTCCAGACTGTAAAACTCAGCACAAGCAAGCATAGGAAACTTTTACAGAAAGGAAACCTTCATGGAGAATGTCTTGGAGAAAAGATCTTCAAACTCCTTATAGAGGGGAAAGCATACGAACTGTGCATCCATAGGCTTAAATCCCCCTAATAGATCAGCAACATCACTTTGCTGACTTAAGTTCTGCAACAGAATATAAAATTTATATTCAGTCAACATAGCCTGTACAAGGTGTACTGTAAACAATAAATCGCGAGATAGAAAATATACCAAAACAGTAAGTTTCTGAGTGAGTTTCATGGCCAGATATTGCACAAGTGTGGTCTTCCCTGTACCAGTTTCACCAACCAAGAGAACAGGTTCATTGCACTTAACAGAGCAAGCTATCCTCTCAAGTAAATGCAGAGAACTCCGAATCTCAGCAAAAGGTTTCTTTTGGTATGGTAACTGCAAAATTCAAATGGAAACATTAAATGCAAAAGCTAAGCTCAATATAAAATAGATACAAATGCCAAAATGTCTTTCACTGACAACTCTTTGTGTGCGTTGAAGATAAACTCGTCCAACTCTCAAGTCTGTGTGCAATTCCTGCAGTTCATATCCAACCATGAGATACTGATTTGCCAACTAATCAATAATACAAATTTCATCACAGTCAACCACAAAAATAACCTGAATCACAGGTTTATTTTGAGGATATAAAGTCTCTGCTACTGATGTTGGCACTGCCCACAACTTTGCAATGTCTTTCATAATAGTAACCCTATTTTCAGCTGAAGTTGAAAAGGCCGCAAATATATCAACAGCCTGAGAACACATGAAAATGTTCCAGTTTTTTCATATAGATAATAAAAGAAAATGATAGAAGAGAAGCCAGAGACAAAGAATGTGACAGACTTCTTGATAAATGCAAAGACCCTCATAAGCTGACAAACAATCCCCACTGAAGCTAAAGCCTAAATCTGAGATTCGCTTGCACCATTTAAGAAGATCCCTGCCATTGAGAATCAAATGAAGCAATCATAATCATACAATGAAGATAAATTAAACAACTAGAATGCCATTGGTTACCTTAACGAGAACCTGCTGTAATAGCTAACAGCAGCAGAGTTTCTGGTGCCGAAGCCCGCCAGTCGATGTACAGGAGAAATGTTAACATTTTCAAAGGTTTCTGTGAGAGAAATCAGCCAATGTATATGTAAGAGTATATAAAAGCTATTAACTCACAACATGTATAACCCACCTATGAGTTTCCCAGAAATTGGCTCCAGATTTGGATACCAAGCTTTTATTATATCTAGCAAGTCTTCATTACTTGGAAGCATAATGATCACTTTCCTCCAAAACGCACCAAGTTTTCCACCTGTGACCAAAGAAAGGAACTCTATAACCAATACGAACTGTACTGATTCTTTTGGTACTTCATAAGTAAGCACTACTAAAACAAGAATACCGAGAGAGAGAGAGAGAGAGAGGGAAAAATACAAGTTACAAGGAAACCAACAGGCACAGCTGGCTAGATTTCTTTGCCATCCCCCACTCTCAAATAGCCATTTCCTCCCCCACTCCATACTAGAGAGACAGCTATACATTTAATGCTACCCACCATCCCTTTTATCATCATCCTCCCACCATCCCATGATATGGCATTTAATGATTGAAAACAATTTATTACGTTCCACTCGTGGGCCAATCATTTCATGCCACATCAAGGAATGTTGAGAGGATGAACCCTATCCACCCACCCACACGAAGAACTCTTCATTTTCCATCCCTTACTTACATCACCTCATTCAATAAAGCAAAAGGTTAAGAGAAATGATAATAACTTAAAAAGGGACTGAGAGGACAAAACCAAAGATTATCAACAAGCAATGATCTCTTGGTACTGTAATGAGAGGGAGGGACAAAAATCATGAGTTAAGTACCAGATCTATATGCCGGGACTTAGTTTAAAAAAAGAAAAAAAAAACTGAGTGAAACTGGAAATGACGTTAAATATGTTGTGGGAACTGGTAAGTAATCTTCTCATTGAGAATGAAAGCAGCTATGGTGGCAGTTCTAGAGAGCTCAGTCAAAACATAGTACAGCAAGACATGGATATGAGAAGCAGAGAATAACTGAAACCCTATGGTTATCATATAACAATTGTATAAAAAAAGATTTTTGATATGTAAACCCCTCAACCCACGGCTCAAATATGTTTTGCAATGGGAATCTCCACTCTTTCCAAACCATGTACCCACCACTACTATCAGAGGCATCAATATATATTTTAATAAGAAAAAATACACGATTAAAAAATAAAATGCCTCGACAGATACAAAATTGGCCAAGATGTACACAAAGCCAGGAACTGCAAATGGTGACACAAACCTTCTGCGCCATGTGATATATCAAGTTTTGAAGTTGAAATTGTGGAAAATAGTCGAGAACTTTCTGCTACCGTTATTTCCTGCAAATGTGAGAAATGCTTCAATTTTGAGGCATTACAAATGTTTCTAGGCTCAATGAAACCAAAAATCAGAGTAGATTACTCTTTATGAGTACAAGATATCTGGAAACCACCACTTCAGCAAGGGACTAGAAAAACAAAATAATGACCAACAACCCCAAGCATGGAAAATTCAACCAGGATTGTGAATCAAAAAAAGTGAAACGGTATGAAACAATAAACGATAGTAAAAAATCCGATCTCCTTTTACAATAACAAATAACTAGGTGATAATCAAAGCATATAGGTCTATCATTATTTGCAGCCAGCACGGGTTACCGGGGCAGGGGGGAGCACATCTTGCATAAAATCTCAAGTTACATATAAGTAGATAAACCTCAAAGTTTCAAAGTGAGATGCCAAAACCTTCATCTTAATTTATCCAGATAGATCTTACTCTTATAAAATCTCAATTTTTAAGTATATGTAGTATAAGCCTCAAGTGTTTCAAGGTGAGCTGCTGAAACCTCATCTTATTTTATCCAGATGGATCTTTCCTTTTTATAAGCTAGAAGGCAAAAGGGGGTAAAACATGTTAGAACAATACATTGGGGAAGCCTAACAGAGAAGCCTTGGCAAGCCCACAAATAGTCTGCCACATGGGGTTCCACAACCATCCAACCCAACCATAGCATTTCTCAAGATAACACCTGTTGACCTCCACTCCAATCCTATGCAATAGGCTTATCACAAAAGGTGCAAGCCTATCTAGGCACTTCCTTTTTCTTTTTTTTTATAAGTAAACGAGTACTATTAATCAAAGAATGGGCATGAACACCAATTACAAAGTACAAATATCCTATCTAGGTAGAGACATTAGAAGCAAGAAAATCATGTAGGTCCATACCACTAAAGTCCACGGCAATAGCCCACGTACATAGGGTTCTAACAAAGAAAATAAAATTTTTAGCTCCTCTAACAATCTTTCATTGTCTGCAAACGTCCACTTATTACGCTCCTGCCATAGACACCACATAACCCAAGTAGGGATCATCTTCCACATCGCTTTGATATGTTGCAAACCGCAGATAGAAGTTTAGCACGCCAATATTTCCACCACAGACTCTAGCATAACCCAAGCTAGGTCCAGTCTTCTGAACACCTCATTCCATAGTACCATGGCTATGTCATAATGTAGCAGCAGATGATTCACCAACTCACCCCATCTTCTACACATACAACACTTATCAGTAATGACTACCATCTGTTTCCTCAAATTGTCCGTGGTAAGGATCTTGCCTAAAGAAGCAGTCCGCACAAAAAATGAACACTTGGGAGGTGCCTTATGCCGCCAAAGCCGGCGCCAAGGAAACTGTGTGCCAGGTACTTGTGTGAGGACTTTATAAAAAGAGTGAACAGTAAAAACCTCTCTCCCTACAGGTGTCCACCACAACCCATCTTCGTTCTAGATGTTCAAACGAATGGAATATATGAGACTATAGAACTATGCAAAACTGCTCATCTCCCAATCTTGTGCCGCCCGGTTGAAGTTAATGTTCCAACAAACCCTTCCACTTGAGATCCCCACAACCTCCTCCACCGTTGCTTCAAGAGCACTAGCAATTTGGAAAAGTGGTAGAAACAGATCTTGTAGGACCCTGGTACCACGCCAACATTCTGCCAAAATTTGATCCTAGATCCTGTGCCCACCTAAAGTCTTGTATGACGATGAAAAGCCACCCACCCTCTCTTAATATGTTTCCATAGCCCCACACCATAAGGTCCTCTCACTTCTCTAGTACACCAACCTCTCCCTAAACCACCACATTAGAAGCAAGAAAATAAAGAGTGCCACTAGTCTAGAGGTACACCATGAGATCTTTTTTCATCCTCTAAACCTCCCCACAAAAAAGCACGAAAAATATTTTCCATTATATTGGCCACCCTACAGGCAAAGGAAATAAAGATAGAAAGTCTGTTGGAAGGTTAGATAAAGTGCTCTTGATTAAGGTGATTCTACCACTTTTGACAAATAAATAATTTTCCAACCAGCCAATCGACACTCAATCTTTTCAATAATGTCATCCCACATTGCCTTGGACTTATGAGGAGCCCCCATGGGTCAAACTACCACATAATTTACAATCACTCCCTCCAAAATTATCAAAAAAAACTACCACTCAACTTATAGTTGCTATTTTTTTATTTTGGCTCAATGCTCTTCCTAGCATTTTATCAATTTACTTACCTTCTTGCTCCTTTTTTTTGTAAGTAAAAATTTATTAATACCAATAAGTGTAGCCAAGAATACTGGATGTATACAAGAGAAATACCTAATTGGGGTGCAAAAAAAGATACAAGGAAAAAAGAACATAACGCCCATATAGAAAAAAGATCCTAACAAAGCCCAAGCCCAAAGACGCGCCTACCCCAAGCTCTCACCAAACCACCAGTGCACCAATGCCTACCCCACCAAAACCAGGTTTTGTCCATACACCAAGCTGCTGCAAAATCCCCAACACCCTCCTCAATACTTGTAAACTTCGAAGGAGCCTACTAGAAATATACAATTGGCTCTGTCTTCTATCTGATCCTCCCTTGACTTGGACTCTCTCTCTTAGCGCCATAGTTGAATTCCAAAGTAAGACGCCTTAACACTTTACTCTTCTTAGATCTTGATTTTGTTCCAAGTACGTGACCCACCTCTATTGCAATGAGAAGTGCTGTGAATTGATCCTCAAGTCCTCCACATTTAATCCCCACACAATGTTGTATCTTGTTTACCTCTTTCAAAACCCAATCCTGCTTACCTCAATGCTCTTCTTGACATTTTATCAATTTCCTTATCCCAACAATCCCCACTCAATCTATAGTTTCTATTTTTTATTCTAAAGTACCTTAATGTCATTTGGTTAGGCACAGCCAAGCACACAGGCCATATACAAAAATCACACATATGCATTATTGTCTAAAGATACAAGAAAATTATATATGCTCATGCCATCAACGTCTATTACAATCGACCGATGGAATAATGTATGAAGGAAAAAAAGGTTTAATCTCATCCATTGTCTATTCACAATTCTGAAAACTCCAACAATTCCTCACCATCCATATACAAATCCATAGGTAGATCGGTATTATCTTCCACATCGCTACGATTTGAGAACTACCTCGAATGCCTTGCCAGCTGGCCAAAAATTCAACTACTCATCTTGGCATTACCCGAACGTGTCCCACTCTAGCAAAGATATCATTCCATAAGCTCATAGCTACATTACAATGAAATATTAAGTGGTCCACAAACTCCCTACTTTTCTTACATATATAGCACTAATCCAATACAACCAATCAACATTTTTTAAGATTATCTAAAGTAAGAAAAAAGGCTTTTAAAGGGGCCTTAGTCTTCCATATGTTCTTCCATGGGAATGTTCTTGTAGAGTGCCATGAGGGACTTGTAGTATGATTGTACAGTAAAAATCCCCTTTTGGATTGTGGCCACATAATCTTATACACTCCTGCAATCAGTGTACAAGTATACACAAGGTTGAAGAAATCTGTAAATATGTCAATTTCCCAATATTGAACAGCTCTAAGGAAAGTGATATTCCACTGAAGAGAGCCACTAAAGAGATCCATGAGCTCTACTATGGAAGCCTCCTTTCTTCAGGCAACACCATATAGTGTTGGGTAGCCTTTGAGGATTCGATCTCCAAACCAAAAGTATTCCAAAATTTAATTCTAGAATCATCCCCAGTGTGTATTGATGAAGATTGGTCCAACCTCTTATTGGTTTCTAAAGTCCAACCCCATGTAATCCGCTCACCTCACACGAGCACCATCCTCCCCACAATCCACCATATTTTAACTCTATAGTCACCTTTCATAAAGCTCCCCTCTCTTCATGGTATCTCCACAACCATTTACCCAATAAAGCCTCGTTGAAGACCAAAAAGTTCCAAATTCCTAGTCATCCTTCTCGTATAAGGGTGCAAACCATAGCCCAATTCACCAAATGAAACTTGAATTTTTCATCCATTCCCTCCCATAGGAAATCTCTTTGCAATTTATCTTATTCGGCAAGCCACTTTACATGGTATAAATACAGATAAAAAGTAAGTCGGTAGGTTGTAGAGTATTTCTTATCAACTTAACTCCACCACCTTTGAACAAATCAATCCTCTTCCAACTCGCCAATTTAAGTCCATTTTTTCCAACACTCAATCCCAAATAGACAGCAATTTAAAGAAGGCACCTAATGGAAGATAGAGATATTTTGTTGGCAAGGTAGAGACTTTGCATCCCAGAATATTGGCCAAGCTCAAAACACTTGAAACATTTCCAACCAAAACTAATTCTGACTTGGCAACATTCACTTTCAAACCCAAAGCTACTTCAAAGCAAAGTAAATGATCCCGCAAAGCTTGAAAGTGACTATGACTAGCCCCGTAAAAGACATCAGTGTCATCTGCAAATAAGAGTTGAGTCATCTCAAGTGTGCCAATTCTTGCATCCCCTACTGCAAAGCCAGATAGAAATCCATCTTCCACAAGGCCTACGATCATTCTACTAAAAGTTTCCATTATGAAAACAAATAATAATGGAGATAGGAGATCACCTTACCTCAAACCCCTTGAACTTCCGAAGAAACCCATTGGGGTACCATTCACCAAGATACAAAAACATCTGTTGGACATGCAAAATTTTATCCAAGAGCACCATCTCGCTCCCAATCCACACCTCTCAAGCAACTATAACAAAAAATTCCAGTTTACACGATCATATGCCTTATCCATGTCAAGTTTCCATAATAATCCGGGTTCACCCGAATTGATGCGACACTCCAAGCATTCATTAGTAATGAGAACTAAGTCAAGGATTTGCCGAGCTTGTATGAATGCATTTTGGGGTTTGTATATGATCTTCTCCACTACCGTACTCAATTTAATAGCCAATACATTTGAAAGGATTTTGAACATTCCACTCACTGAAAGGAAAGTCCTTAATCTCAACCACCTCCGGCTTCTTAGGGATAAGATCAATGAAAGTAGCATTTAAGCTTTTTATAAAAATACCTTGTTCATTAAACTCATGGAAGAAACTCATGACGTCATCGTTAACTACCTCCCAACATGCCTTAATGAAAGCCATAGTGAACCCATCAAGACCCAGAGCTTTGTCACTGGCCATACTTCTCACAATCTTGCAAATCTCCACCTCCTCAAGAGGCCTCTCTAGCCAATTTCCTACTTACTAATCCATCGACTTGAAAACAAGGTCATCCATACAAGGTCTCCAAGAAAATTGTTCCGAAAGTAGTTGTGCTTAGTAGTTGGTAATATGATCCATGATCTCAGACGGATTCGAGATAATCCTCCCCTCTAGCAACAAGGACTCAATGACATTGTGTCTTCTATGCGAATTCGCCATGCGATGGAAAAACTTGGTGTATTCATCCCCTTCTTTTAGCCATAAAGCCCTCGGTTTTTGTCTCCATAAGATATCTTCCATTAAAGCCATCCTTTCAATATCCAAGGTGACTAAGTCTTTTATTCTTCTAAAAGCCCCCTCTGGAGGCTCCACAACCTCCAAACCTAGTAAATCATCGAAAGGGGGTTTATTTCGGTGTTCCACTTTCCCAAGCATTTGCCCATTCCACTTCTTCAAATCCTCCTTGAGATCTTTAACTTAAAAGCCAGCACAAAACTCGGGTTGCCCTTGTATGGAATAGGAAGATGATAAAGGGATAATTATGTTGTATTTAATACTCTTAAAATAGTGGGTTAAGTGAATTTTATTTGCTAAATGAAGAGTATTAAGTGATAATGTGATTAATAACTTTCTTACCTCTTAAGTGTAGTCAAATGAGCTTATGTTGTGAAGATAACTAATATATGGTCTCAGGCCATTGCAGGAATGTGGCCCATATACATAACTGCCCAGTGAAGTGAAAGAATGAAGGTTGCAGTTGATTTAAGGCCCAAAACTAAAGCCCTTATTCTAAACTCCTGAGAAGAAAAGGCGACTTAGAGGCCAGACTTGTGTTGGCTCAAACTTATGGCCCAAGGCCTCAACCCGAAAGCAACAAATATCAATGCTCGAAAGGAGTCGAGCAAAACCAATTAAGTCTCAAGAACTAGAGCGAGAAAAGGGTAGAATCGAGATATTGAGAGGGGCACGGTTAGAGGAGAGAGAAGGCAAGATGGAAGTGGATAAAAGCAGAGGAACACGTATGAAAAAGAGGACTTACTTTTTTGTTTTAGATTGTCTATTTTCTTTGTTCTCTCAATTTGAACATTTGGATTCTAGGGTTTTGAATGAGTCTGCAAATCATCACTTCCGAAATGATTTTGGGCTAATTTTCCTTACTAGGGTTGAAGGGTTTTGGTGTTTATTCATCCTCTTGTTTGATTAAGGGTCGTTGTGAATCTTTATGTCCATTTCTAAGTCGGATTTGTCTGAATACTAGTGGTTTTGGTTAGATCTCTTGTTCTTGCCCTGTTGTAAACTCAGGACACAACAGGACCTTGAAATAGTCAAGGATCTTCCAGCCCTAGAGTCTTAGAACGAAGATGGATGCTAACTCAATGAGGGTTTTTCTTACTTTTGGTGTTGCGAATTGTGATTGAATGCTTAATAATGTTTAAGAGTTGTATTCTTGACTGAATCAACCCAAGCAGTCCGTCCAATGACCTTAATCGCAAGGGCGAGAAACACTAACCTCGCAATCCTAGTGTTTGCTTTCCTGACAATATTAATTTCTGTCCAATTATTTTTCTGAAGTAATTCAAGCTAATTGTTATGTTATCTTTTATTTTCGTGGTTTTAGTTGGATTTATAAAAAGGGGTAACCAGACCAAAAATTTTCTCAAATCTTTGTAAAAATTTCCAAACCCCTCACTCTTTTTGCTAGTTCATCACACATATAGTAAATAAGCAGTGTTTATAACTCCACTTGAATTTTCTTGCATAACTTTTCACTTAGAATTTAATTCCATTTTTCTAATTTCATTTGTTTTCTCTTAGTCTTTATATATGAGCTTTTGCTAGATAGTCATAAAGTTAAGGTTGTCCTTGTGGAAATGACCTTGGGTAACTCCCCTTACTCTGTGAAGTTTGCTTTTATACTTGGAATCACTTTTTGGAATCAACCAGAAGACCAACATTGTCTAACTCGCTCAACAAAGCCTTCTAATTTCAGCCACATATTTTCAAACTTGACATATATTTTACCTCCCCTTATGCCTCCATGATAAATAAGAATGAGGAAATGATTTGAACATACCTTGGAAGCAGTTTTTAGATTAAATCCGAAAAATGTGCTTCCCAATCGAGCAAAATGAGGAATCTATCAAGTCTTGACCAAGATAGATGTTCTCTATTACTGGACTATGTGAATGTACCACCCACTAGAGGAATGTCTAGAAGATCTTGCTCATAAATAAAGGATGAAAAAGCTGCCATTGTTGAGCTAGAGCTAGGGCCACCTAGTCATTCGCCTAGGAAGCAAGTGACGATAAAACCTCCCCCAATGAACCGAGGAAGACTCCATAAGCTACAAACACCAAACAATTCCTCCCACATGCCTTTTCTCTCAGTATTAGTATTGGGACCATAAACACCCAAAGAATCATTGATAACTATCTTCCACATTCGTGAAAGAAGTAGCCACCGTATTTCCCCCACAAACTCGTCCATTTTTGCCACCAACATTTTATCCGACATTACCAAGATGCCACCAGAAGCCCCGCAAATACAACCACCGACATGCCAACAATTCCACAAACTTTGTATGTTGTTGTGGGAAAAGAGTTCCAATTTTGTCTCTTGTAAACATACAACATCCACTCTCCAACTACGAAGCTAGTTTCGTACTTTGCTTCTCTAATTCGTTCAATCCCCTTACATTCCATGAAACCATTTTGAGCTTCATAAAACCATCGATTTTTCCCTACCCTTCAACCCACCACGACCCACAATTCCTTCATAATTTACCAAACGTCGCTTTAATTCCATTTCCCTTTTCTTGGTTAATGGCTCTTCATGGTTGTTTGGACTGCCCAGCTTTGAGGGTAGCAAGTAAGGCCAAAAACTGATCTCCATAACCAATATATGGGAGCCCGACACACAATTGAAACTCCTATGCTTTAAGTAAAACCCTATATGATGCTAATTGTTCTTTCAATAGTGACATTGAATTCAATGGAGTAGACTCAGCCCAATGATCATCAGCTCCAATATTCCTACTTGCTGCTACCTCTGCCAACTGGAACTCCCCCTCATTATCATTGTGTTCAAAGACTCTGGGATTCAATATAACCAAGGTGCCACATCGATTTGGTTGTCACCAAAAGTCATATTTAAGCAATGTGAGACTTAATATTGAGTCCCACATTTAGGGGGGAGCATTAACAGGTCCAGACCGAAAAGACCGATCGGACTGGGACCGGACCAAGTATGCTTTGGGCCGGTCCCGATCCAAAAAACCAGGACCGAAATTGGTCTAGTCCGGTCCCAATCCAAGCATTTTTAGGCCTAGACCAGACCGGACCAGACCCAATATATATATTTTTTTTTTAATTAATAATTAATTATATAAATATATAATATATATAATTTTGTTAACTCTTTTATATTTAGTGTCTACAATCTACATGTAGACCTTGTATTACCTTAGTAAGTTAGACTTAGAGAGTGAATCAGTTATTTGAATTGAGATTTGGAAATTGTAAATTTGTAATAACTTTTGTGTGATTTTTTTTTTAGTTTTTTAATTTCTTTTTCCTTTAATTTAGACATTAAAATTTTGAATTCTACCCTTTAAGTTGTATTTTTTTTTCCCCTCTACTACCTTTTTACACAGATTTTTTTAAACTTGAAGTTAGACAAAATGTGAAGTGGCTGAAAGTTAGATTGGGCTGATTGGCCCACTTTGACATGGTCCAGACCGAATGGACAAGACCGGACCAGACCGACCGAAAGGGTCCGGTCCGGTCCATCAATACCCTCCAAGACCGACAGGATTGGACCGAATTCCCCCCACCCACATTGCTATAGTGAATCCCGCATTACTTAAGTATGACTATTATATTACATTGACCTCCTATATAAAGATTGATTTAAGAGACCAAGGCAATCCAATAACTTGAATACTTATTTAAGTTTTCAACAAATTATATATATTTACATACAATATATTTATAAATATTTAAAATATATTTATAGTGAGGCGAGGGGCGAGGCCCCCTAAAGGGTCAGCCCACCCCCATTGGGCTTTATCCGTGGGGGCAGACGAGGATGGGACGATGAAGGCGGGGGCAGGATGGACTAAGGCGGGGTAGCAAGGTGCGGGCCTCCGTTGCCCACCCACGTTGGGTTGCATGTGGAGACTAATCTAGGAGCTGAAAATTCAGTATCAAAATATTCGCTCGACACTTAACTCGATATCCCACTCAAGCGAGATTCAAACAGAAAGTTTGCTCGACATTCCGTTCGAGTGAATATCGCAGGAATTTTGAAATTAGGGTTTATAGCGCCGTTTTATTATAAATATGTTATATTGGACTTGTTTTATATGACTTCCAACATATTTTGAAAGTGAACAATTGTCAAATGAGGGAATATTGTGTGAGAGAGCAAAAAGCCCTAGAGAGAGTGAGTTGAGATTAAGTGATTGTGATCTCTTCTAATTAATAAGATTTCTGCAGTTCTGTGAACGTAAGCAACTTGCCGAACCATGTATGTTGTGTGTTATGTGTTTGATCGTGTTTGTTTTTACTTTTATTTGATATCATTGGTGTGTGTGTTTTGTACAACAACTGGTATCAAGAGCCAAAATTGGATTTGAAGGAGAACGAAGGCCGAAGATAAAATAAATGCACCCGGAATCGAGAAATTTGACAGCACTGATTAGGGATTATAAAAGATGTAAATTGAGGACTATCTCTATAGGAGGCTCCACCTTCCATTATTGCGAAAAAAGTCGAAGAGCATGGATTATGCTAAGTAGACCCTATTAGATCGACAGATTCTGGGGATTGTTTGGCTGACATTGTCCAGAAAAGTGGCACAAATGTCAGTAAAAAGAAAACCACGACAGATATCATGACAACTTTGTCAAGTATGTATGAAAAGTCGTCGGCAAATAACAAAGTGCATGTGATGAAGAAATTGTTCAATCTGAATATGTCGAAAGGTATGTCTGTGGTCCAACACTTGAATGAATTCAATACAATCATAAATCAACTATTTTTTGTAGAGATTGAGTTTGGTGATAAAATCAGAGCGTTAATTATGTTGGCATTGCTGCCAAAAAGATGGAAAGCCATGAGGATGGTTGAGTAGTTCAGCTAGCAAAATGAAGTCGAACTACAACGACGTACATGACATGATCCTTGCTGAAGAGGTACATAGGAGAAACTCTGGTGAGTTCTCAAGTTCGGAATCAGCCCTGAATATAGAAAATTGGGACAGAGGACATAACATGTCAAGCTCCAAGAGTATAGGGATGAGCAAGACGCGATCTGGGCAATAGACCACGTGCTAAAATTGTGGTAAGCCAGGTCACATCAAGAGAAACTGCAGGAATCAAGAAAGTGCTAAGGATGATAATGTAAATATCATAGCAAAAAAAATTCATCATGCCCTAATTCTTGCAGTGCACAGTCCGATTGATGATTGGGTGTTGGATTCAGGGTCTTCATTCCACAGCACTTCACATCAGGAAATCATGCTGAATTATGTTGCTAATGATTTTGAAAAGATGTATGCGGCTAATGGAGAGGCACTAGATGTAGTGAGAATGGGTGATGTGCACATCACTTCCAAACAGGGGCGTGTGAACTTTACAACAAGTCAGACACGTTCCAAATCTGAAGAAAAACCTTCTCTCTGTGGGACAGTTTGATGATAGCGGTTATGCAGTAGCATTCTTTAGAAGAGTTTGGCAGATCACTAAGAGTGTGTTGGTTTTAGCACATGATAAGAGATCTAACTCTTTGCGTTTAATATCAGGGTCTAGTGATGTGCAGAGAAATATAAAAGTGCAAAAAAGCAAGCTTGAGAAAGTTGGTTGAGGTTACCAAGAACGGTTTGAGATTGGATACTCCTAGTGCAATGGGAGTGTGAATGGCCCAATGAATGTGCTAACTAAGGGCAATATACGTGGAAGACTGAAGTCGAACTTTCAATTTGTTTTCTAGCTTGATGACAGAAGTTGTAAGCTACAGAGATGATAAGACTTGGCTGGAAACAAGGGCTGGTATGTGGAGACACAATCTCCACGCAGGAGATTGTTGGGTTGCATGTGGAGACTGATCTGGGAGTTGAAAATCGAGTATCAGAAAGTTCGCTTGACATCTCGCTCAAGCGAGATTCAAACAGAAAATTTGCTCGACACTCTGCTCGACATTTCACTCGAGAGAGCAAAAAGACCTAGATAGAGAGTTGAGATTGAGTGATTCTAATCTCCTCTAGTTGATGAGATTTTTGCAACTCTCTGGACGTAGGCAATTTACCGAACCACGTATATTGTATGTTGTGTACTTGATCGTGTTTACTTTTACTTTTGTTCGCCATAGTTGGTGTGTGTGTTTTGCACAACAACTCCTACCATCGGCACCGCAGTGTCCACTTGAGGCTCTCGTGCAAGCACAGCAACTTTGGGACTTGACTTCCAACTGTGTCAAAGATGGTCACCAGCTCACTCTGGCCTTTTCCTCTGTCTCGGAGCCTTTCATACATTCGAAGTCGGCTTCTAACACCATCGACAAAGTCAACTTTGGTATATCATCAACCAAAGGCCCACCCAGCATGGTCCAAGCAATGGGTTATGTCCATTTTCCATTAGTCCCAAGCCCTTCATACATCCAGAACAAGCAATCTCGGCTTCGATCTTGATCGTCAACGTCGGCTTCAATTGAGGAGTAAGGTTGTAAATTAAATTGTGGTTTGAGTTGAGTTTTGAATATTTTTCCAAACAAAAATTACCATGTTATGAAACAGCAACTGTTGTTGATAGATTATAACGTGGATTCCACCCTCAAAAATTTATAGACTTGTTAGGAGTAAATTCGAAACAATGAGATTTCTATCTATTAACTGACAATAAATACGAGTAAACAAGTCAAAAAATCATGTTATAATATTTTAAAAATAAGCAAATAAATAAAATAATATCGGGTTAAAAAAAGAAGTTAAAACACAAAATATCTGATTTTAAGGCATATATGAGAATAAAGCTGCATCCACATTTATTCCCTCAATTGCCAATTAACTATCTCTATCTTAGAGCTATTAGTACTAAAATTGAACCCTCCTCGGCACCTTAAAATCAATTCACTTATGAACAATTAAGCATGCATTTCTTTTTCTATAACTAAGATCATTACTAATAAGGGCGAAGGTGCAACCCAAGTAAACAGATGCTACGCAACAAACTTAGCATGCAACTATGAATATATACTTGACAAGCAAAATAAAAATTGAATTAAAATAATCACATCAACAGAACATAATAGTCATAGACTATGATTAACATATCAAATAAGGGCTGACTGTCATACATGGTACTATGAGAACACAGCTTGATTCAATCACAGCTTCCACAATAGTGGGGGTGTAGCATACCAAAGAAAGCACAATAGCACTATACCATATCTTTTCCAGTGATGAGAATAAAAAAAAAATTGATAAGTAATTACCTCCCCGTGCCCATTTGAAAATGAGCTTTCACCTTCTAGTAACGGTGATAAGATGGACAGCACATCGGATGGTGCTTTGTCAATATCCTCAAATACAACCCAAAATCCATTCTGGACTGCCTGTGGAAAAGAAAATTAACGAACTTACATACCATGGATGAGCATACCCATAGTAGAAGTAAAGTAGAAATGCTCTCTTTGTCCCATATGGTTGGCCCTTAGTTCTATTTTGAGATAATAGTTGTCATATTGAAAAGTAATGGACACCATCTTAGTAACTTTCCACAGACTTCACTTTATTTGAAAAGTGAAGGTCTCTTTCTCATTTGTTTTGTTCAAGTTAGAAGTGTAATATTGAGAACTTAAAACCTTTTTACTTGGAACAGGAAGACACTGCATTAAAGATGTCCTCTGAACAAAAAGGACTTTCTGACTTAGAAAAGAAATGGATTTTCTACACAAAAACAGTATGGGGATGAACAAAGTAAATAATTCAGCATATGCAGGGACGAATTCTCTCGTACAAACCAACCTGGGTAAGTGAACCGGGCTGCCATCTAAATTCACCCGGTTGCTCTGTACAAACATAACTTCCCAATAATGTTTTACCATCGATTTGATCATCCATATGGATGCACAGAACTGTGGGACAAAAAGTTTCAATAAAAAGTAAGGAACAAAAAAATTTGGCAATTAAATACACCAAAAGAGGCCACAAGAAAAGTACACCCACAGCATTCAAGATTGAACAGCAAAACAATAAAGAATAGTGCATTATAACTCAAATGTAAAGTTGAGAACATAAAAAATTCAATGGAAGACATTGAAGATCCAATTAAGAGTCACTCGTGACCTTTTAGTACAACACTTTTAAAAAATTTCCACCTGAATTTACCCATGCATACTCCTCACTATCAGACGCTCTCATTTCATTTCCAAGCAAGTGCACCACATAATGCATGAAGGGCTTATTCTCCATTCCATTATGCTACCCGCACCTTTTATGTTTGCTATTACTCAAAAGGAACAACCACCTATACTACTGACCATCCAACAAATAAAGGTGCTGGTTTTTACTTTTTGTATACAACATATCTTATTAAGAGAACAAAGGGGAGCAAGCCCAAGTAAACAATATTTAAAACTTTTAAGTGCAAGTACACAAGATAACTAAGGCCCGGTTTGGATTGGGATCATCTCAACTTATCTCAAATTCATCATTACAATTTTTCAAATCCCCATACAAAATATAATAAACAATTCAACTTTTTCAAATCCCAATTCAACTTTTTCAAATTTCAAAATAATAATAATATTAAAAAATAATATTCCAATTATATTTTATTCAACTTTCAAAACTCATCTCATTTCATCTCCCAATCCAAACTAGGCCTAAGAGAAAATGTCAAGCTGAAGGGGGGAAGAAACAGAATGTAAATCTAAAATTTAAGATAATTGGAGGATTGGGGGCTGTCGGAAACAAAACCCATCCGTAAGAGAAGGGAATTTTTAATTCTCTCACTTTCCTCTCTCTATCTTCAAAGTAGATACACCACTTAGCAAAAAAATGGCGTCTAAAAGTTCCTACATTTTAAATAGGTATTGTCAAAACAAAAATAAAAATAAAAAAGGAAAAACATGCGACATTGTAACACTAGGTGTTGGGAACTATCCTATGGATACAAAGCAATACATAAACACTAGGATACAACAATACAACCTAATGGTCAAAGGACAATTTAAGGATGGGCTATAGGCTCAAGATCCCGGATTCAATCCCGCACTAGCAGTCCCTCTGGGTTACCTAATACATGGTTCTAACAATTGGGGTTACGTATCCAGGGTTTACTAGCAGTTCCTCTGGATTACCTAATACATGGTTCTAACAATTGGGGTTGCATATCCGAAGTTTTCTAGCAGTTCCTCTGGATTACCTAATACATGGTTCTAACCATCGGGGTTGCACATCCGAAGTTTTCTAGCAGTTCCTCTGGATTACCTAATACATGGTTCTAACAATCAGGGTTGCATATCAAAAAAAAAAAAAACAATTACCTAGTATAAAATCTTTTTATTACTTATCAAAAAAAAACAATCAGGGTTGTGTATCTGGGGTTTACTCCCCAGTATGGATATGGAAGCCCTACCATGGAGAGGTTCTGTGTCGTCAAAAGAACAGCACAATATCCAATATCAATTATTGTTCTATGAATATAAAAATCTTCAAGTCATTTATTTCATAGTTTCAGCATGTATAATTGTGGCCATAAATATTAAACATAGTTTTGCGTTTAACCTTTGCAACATATCAGCCAATTAACAATTAGGTGTTATATAATGAAATTTGGCAAAACAAATCCCAGATTTCCATATGTAAATGAGTAGGACTACCATTATCTGTCCATAAAATGGGATTAACACCCAGAAGGAAAAGGATTTATAGATGTATTTTAATCATTTCCTTGTCATATTACGTTTACATGGTAGAAAAAGCAAGATCATGGGCATGCTCACAACATCAAACCTCCTATTGTTGCAAAGTGTAATTGTATAATATAATCTACTCTCAAAGTTTAATTGGGGCGTTTCTTTGTTAGAATAATGTAAAAAAAATTGTTCTCTAAAGCATACAATTGTGAAAGATAATATAAACCAACATGCAATAGAAAAAATTATTCTAATTTACCAAACAGCTATAGTGGAAACTTTTCTTTTTTATAACTATGGTGTAAGCTTAGGAAGGGCTAAATAAACCAAAAGGGTATATTCATGAGGTGTTCAATTAAATTACAGAAGGGGTAGAAAACCTCGGTTCCCACTATCCAGGGCCAACTTGTTAATAAGAGCTGATTTTCCAGCGCCGGCAGGACCATATAGAAGAACAGGCCACTTTTGACTCACAGCCAACACAACCATCTCAAAACTTTTCTTCACAGCTGACGTTACAACGAACACATTTCCAAATAATTTATCAGCCCTGAAGATATATATACATATAAAAAGAAATGAATATAAATAAGAAAGCCAAAAGAACCATAGTCAGGTCAACAAATTATATAAAATGCTTTAGGTTAAAGAAAATACAATGATATAATTTATTGCTTGACAAGAAAATAATAGATTGTTTTCTTTGATACGATATGTCCTACCAAGTAGCAAGCCTTTTACTTCTAGATGGCAGTTCATGGAACCCTGAAGAGGAAATTGCCAAAGGACAAATGCCAGAAGACTGGAGACAATTCTCTTCCCTGAAACCACTGCTTCTATTGGGAGAACTCAAACCATTTTGTACAGACTCCTCAATATACCACCCAGCCTTTTCCAATGATGTATCTTGACAAAATTCCTCCCAACTGAAAATGGCAACAGCAATATGAACATATGTGACTGCAAATTAATTAAATTTTGATTAGACAAACAACATTTTGTTCAGAGGGGTGAACAAAACCAACCGCAATAAACATGTGAATGCTTCTTCAGTCTCAATACTGAAGGCTGCAGTTGGTCTGCAGCTTGTTTTCAGAATGACTGATAGAACTTGTATCCCACACCATCTAATATCTGCAATAACAGTATCTGCAATAACAGTATCTGCATATCCAGCATTTCTGCTCAGATGAAGATTGGAGGACTGCTTTACAAGATCCAGGAAGCAGGACCAATCCCAAAGTTTAGAAAATATCTCTGAGTCCATGAGGAGGAGTCGGTAAGAAATACGAGCAGCATGCAATACAAAAGGCCCAACCTGATAAAACCAAATAGACATGATATAATGCAAAAAAGAAAAAAAAAAAGGCCACGAAGTTTTTAATAAGGGAAACTAGACATGTATGCTGCTCAAAATAATAATAATAAAGAACTTCGAAAAAAAATGATTTTCTTAATAATTCAAGAACTAAGAACTCCATCACTTTACCATGCAACAGGTGATGTTTAATTGAGAAATAGTGCATGACAATAAACAAAAACATCTCAGAGAAATAAATTATTACAGATGGTTAGGACAGATGGATTACATGCTATTGACAGACTCGTGTGAACAGAGATATGATTTTAAAAGCATCAACTCAAAAATATTTTTCAAATAACCAAACACATATATTTCAAAATAATGCCTGAGAAACACAAATACTGCAATATAAAGAAACAAAGTTTAGAAAAGTGTACAATCAAGAAAATCGACCAAATTGCAAGAAATCTAGCGCAAAGACATGCCAATCACAATATCTTCCAGAAACACAAAAACAAACTGTCAAAACAATCACAAAAACAGCCACCATCATAACTTCATAAGTTTCTTGATAAATTTACAGATCCTCCATATTCACCAAGTGTCTAAAACAGAATGGAAGCGGCAGGACATGAGTATCAGGTATGACCTAAGTCATCCACCTCCACTCTCCAGCATCTCACTCTACTAGAAAAAAAGCTAGAGAAAACACAGTAAAGTACCTAAAAAGGAGATGATACAAATTTAAAAATTCAATAAGAAATTTTTTACCTACCTTATTAACACACTGCTCGAAACCTTTTCCTTCCATCAAAATTCGCTCAAAAGGAGATGGAGCAAATTTGAAATAACTTAATATGGGCCTGCAGCAAATAACCAACACCGATATTTACCAATATATATCTCAGCATATAAGCATGACAAAAGAGTACTGAAGCTGAAACAAAAACACCTTTTGAAGCCCATCCAATAGCATTCAGAAATGAAGGGAAAATGTTTTCTGACTGGGAAGATGTAATATGAGTTTCAACCATAGGAAAATCATAAAGTTCAGATATCATGTAGCTCAATTAATGCATAAATAACAAATGACCCCACATTATCATGTACACAATACAACCTCTAGAATATAAAATTCTTATTAAAATTTTCAAGGACCCATCAAGATGTCAAGCTGAAACCAAAACACCCTTTGAAGCATATCCAATAGCAATCAGAAATGAATGGAAGATGTTTTCTGAATGAGAAGATGTAATAAGGGTTGTAACCATAGGAAAATCATAAAGTTCAGAAATCATGTAGCTTAATTAATGCATAAATAACATACGACCCCACATTATTGTGTACACAATACAAACTCTAGAATAAAAAAGTCTTAATAAAATTTTCAAGGACACATCAAGATGGCCATAAAAGGGAATGGAAAATCATCTCAGTCCAACGGTTAAGTATTCACAAACAAGGAGGGAAAAAAAGCCAACTATTAAAAGAATTGGTAATTAAATGACAGAGGGAAAAAAATGCATAACCACACATGTGCCACCTGCTTACCCCAATAAAAAAGAACCCAAATCAAGGGCACGACAAGCCGCCAAACAAGCAAGCTCGTGAAGATCCAAACCCCTCCCAGATCGATTGTAGTGCTCAATTACGCTAACAACTTCATTCAAAACTTTGTCTTCTTCAGCCCCTACTATTGTGTTACTCACGTTGGACCTTAAATTCGGCACCATCCGAAGCAATGCCACAGCTTTATCCACAATATTTCTGGCGATGGGCCGAAAACACCCCATCAAAGGAATTGTATAGTTTGGATGCAGAAAAACTTCTGCCAGCACATTGACAACTTCCTCTTCAGTCAACATATGTCCCTGTCCCAACCAAATGCAAATGTCCCAACCCAAATGCAAAAAACCCATCGAAATTGATATGTTCAATTAGTTCTCTGTTAGTTTCTCTGAAACAAAAGGCATATATGAACAAAACCTTCTATTTCCATATTTCAAAATTCTCTAATTCACAGCGACAACAATAAAACTAAATTTACTTCCTTAAACCCCAACTTAGTTATGTACAACACTTAATCCAAACCAAATCTGAGTCTTTCATCGTCTTACGCTTTAGGAATTAAAACTAAAATCTTGCAAGAGTTCCAATTTTTCTAATTTAATTTTCTCATAAACCAAATAGAGACAATACCTTTTTTACAAGAGAATCAAACTGCGGAAAAGATAGAAGCTTTGGGCACCGAGAAATAAATCTTTCCAGTGAGGAATGAAGATTGAAACTCCCATCCATGGCCATCCCTTATACTGTCACGCCCGTTCCCAGGGCTGAACCCTTCTGACCTGAAACCATGATAACAAGAACTTAAGTACAATAATCCTCCAAATTAATTGTCTCAAAACAACATTAGAATGTAGAACAAAACATTCTAAAATATAACAATGGTTTTTTAAACATTTAATTTCAATAACAATAATAAGGACAAAACATTTTCCTTAAGAAAAGCGTACTGAAACGGCATAAAAATAGAAACACAGGCCATGTTTACGCCCATGGCAGAGTTGTGCATATCTGTGATTAGCCAAGCAGAAGATAAACCATTGTCTCCAAACTGTATGCACTCAGAACAGAGGCCACAATTTTACACCCGTGACAAGATCAAAACAGAGGCCACATAATATACCCATGGCATTGCCAGAACAGAGGCAATAATTAAAAACAATGGCAGGGCCCATAACCAAAGAAGAACAAAATCTTATGCCTCCAAATTTTCATGTACAATGCAATAACAGAACAGTACACTTAACAGATAATATCGTATGATCAGATAAAAAAATTAGATTTCACATTCACATTTTAAGCAGTAGAGAAACAGATTAAAAAAAATTGCTCAAGTATACATCAGTCATGATAACATATCATATTTTATTTCTCATATACAGAGAGTAGTGCAGAAAACAACCACAGTTGGTTTAGCAAAAAAAATATGCAAGTTTTCTCAAAAACTGACCACGGTTCATTTGAGGTAAAGTCTAGCATAAGAGCACCGCTTACCTAGAAATTTTAGAACAACCAAACTTGTCACAACATAACCAAGCCAAAACCAATCAAAACGATCAACTTCCAACTTCAACAACCAAGACGTAGTAGGTCAAGCCTCCCTATAGGAAACTCGTTTTCAAAATTTGGCAGTAACAGATCCAACCAACCAGATTGCAAACCATGTTTTTTTGATATCAATCGACTCACAAGTGTCAAGTACTCCCAACTGATTTCACTAATACTTCATCCCGACCCGCTTACTTCCATCTCCAAGTCAGCAACCGAATTCCATCTAAACACATTGAACCATTGCCACAATCAAACTATTAATACACCCAGCAACACAAATCACTCCACAAAATTCCTAGAATTGTACGGTTACTCCACATCACAGGTTGGCCATGGTTAAACATGTGCATGGGTAGAGAGAGAGCATCTTTACCGAATTTGCAGTGGTTCACGAATGAGTGGTGGCGGTGCGAAAGTGCCTCGTGGAAGATCCGCGCGACAGAGGGTTTAAATTCAGTCCTTTCGTCGGGCGAGACCGCGTGCTTCCAAACCGCAAATTTGCTGCAAGGCCTAGCGGTGCGGTCGATTGCTACAGTTTCACTGTGGAGAGGCTCGTTGCGGCGGCGTGGGGACACAGCGGCTGAGCCAAACGGGGAGATGAAAGAGAGGGACCAACAGTAAAAAAGAGAGCTGAGGAGTGAGACCGAACGAGAGAGAGAGAGAGAGACGTAGATATAGAGAGAGCCGGGGTGTGAGAGAGACGGACAGGGAGGGAGAGATAAGGGAAGATGGAACCGCGATATTTACCAGTGTGGCGAGCGGTGACGAATAAGCTGCCCAACGGAGAGGACAAAGCGGCGTGCGTGAGAGAAAGATAGAGGCGGGAACTTTAGTTACTTTACAGCAACCGAGCGCCGGACGGAGAGGAGTGTTTGAAAAGAAAGGGTTTTGGGGAGGTTTTATCAAGCAAGAAGTCTAGCTCAACTTCAAGTCGAGTTCGCGCACCGCTTGCGCAAGAGGTGGAACGGTGCGTATTGACCTAGGCAGTAGAGACGAAATCCGAAGGGAAGAATAAAAAAAAGAAAGGCGGCCCTAAAACGCCGCTTGAGATCATTTCACCCCTCGTCTCGTTAGTTTTTCTCTCCGTAACCCTAATCCCAACTCCCGTAGCTTTTCAGCTTTTCCTTAAACCCCAAGATATGTATGTTTTTATTTTGATGCTTACTGTTTCGGCCTTGTTTGTATTTTTAAATTATTTTATCTCATTTTATCTTTTTTTTAAATTTATTATTATATTTTTTAGTTTTTATATAAAATAAAATAAATATTTTAATTTTTTCAGATTTCAAAATAATTTTTTTAAACTTCAAAATAAAATTAATATTAAAAAAATATTTTACAATAATATTTTTTTTAACTATCATCTCATTTTATCTTGTCTTATCTTATTTTATCTATAAAAACAAACCAAACCAATTTTGATTTTAATTTTGAATGTTGAATCTTGAGCCCGAATGCTATATCTCCTTCTCTTACAAATGGTAAAAATCACACAGCAATACCGCGTTAAAAATCTCATACGAGTTGTAACAAAGAAACATTATTCTTAAAGCTATATGTACGGGTCATGCTATTCCAGCCTTAGAGCATTCACATTGATTTGGTCTATTGGTGTAATCGGTTCGATTCGATCCAATTTTAGATAAAATTTAGAATTAGACTGGTATCATAAATTTTACATTTTTAAATATCAATTACGTACCGGTTACTCTCAAAACTTACCAGTTTTGTCGATTCCAATTATGTACGAGTCATGCTACTCTAGCTCTACGTTAAAGATCTCATACAAGTTATAGCAAAGAAACATTATTCTTAAAGCTGTATGTACGGGTCATGCTACTCCAGCCTTAGAGCATTCACATTGATTTGGTCTATTGGTATAATCAGTTCGATTCGATCCAATTTTAAATAAAATTTAAAATCAAACTAGTACCACAAATTTTACATTTTTGAATATCAATTATGTTCAAGTTACTCCCAAAACTTACCAATTTTGTCGATTCCAATTCAATTTTCCAATTTTAAATTAATTTATATTAGTCTATTAAATTATTAATATATATGAGTATTAGTTATAGTAATTAGAATAGTTACATAATATTATTTGTTATAGTATAATTTTTTATAACTATATCATTGATAATGATAGTATTAGATACTAATATTTTTTTTTATAGGTAAACAAGTATTATTAATCAAATAATGGGCACGAATGCCATTTACAAAAAAAAATGTGCCCTAAACAGGAGGCACATTAGTAACAAGAAAATCATGTAGGTTCATACCATTAAAATCCACGACAATAATCCAAGTACAAAGGGTTCTACAAAAATAAACTTTTAGCTCTTCCCAATATCTCTATTTGTCCTCAAACATCTGCTCGTTGCACTCCTGCCACAGACACCACATGATACAAATAGGAATCATCTTCCAAATCCCTTTAATATGTTGCTGGCCCCGAATAGAAGTTCAGCTCGCCAAGGTTGCCACCACGGTTTCTGGCATCACCCATGCTAGGTCCAGTCTGTTGAAAATCTCAATCCATAGTAACTTGGCTGTGTCACGATGTAAAAGTAGATGATTTATCGATTCACCCCCACGTCTATATATGCAACACCAATCCTCATTTTTCTCAAGTTATTCGTGATGAGTATCTTGCCTAATGATGTCATCTATACAGAAAATGAAGCTTTAGGAAGTGTCTTGTGTTGGTAGTTGTTTCCAAGGAAATTGTATATCATGTTCTTGTGTGAGGACTTTGTAAAAGGACTTGACAGTAAAAACCCATCTCCCTACAAGCATTCACCACAAACCATCATCTTGCTGGGTGTTCAGGCGAATGGAATATACGAGACTATAAAAATCTGTTAAACTATTTATCTCTCAATCTTGAACTGCCCAAATGAACGTTATATTCCAATGAACCTAACCACCAAAAAATCTCATAACCTCATCCACAGTGGCATCTTTAATACTTGCAATCTGATAGAGAGACGGGAATAAGTCTTGTAGAGCTCTGTTGCCGCACCAAATGTCATTCTAGAATCTGACCCTGGATCATAAAGTGCCGATAGAACGCATCCCATCCTTTTTTAATATGTTTCCATAATCCCACCCCAGAAGGTCCTCTCACCTCTCTAGTACACCATCTACCCCTAGACCTCCATATTTAATGTCAATCACGATTTTCCAAAGAGCTTTCGGTTCCCTCTTGTATCGTCATAACCATTTGCCAAGTAGCGTCTGATTGAACAATTTCAAATTTCAAATACCCAGCCCACCATTTGATATTGGGTGATACACCCTCTCCCACTTGACTAAGTGGAATTTGAATTCCTCACCCAAACCTTCCCATAAAAATTCCTGATGTAGCTTCTCAATCCGATTCGCCACACTTGCTGGTATAGGAAAGAAAGATAAGAAATACGTTGGCAAGTTAGAAAGAGTACTCTTGATCAAAATAATACGAACACCTTTTGACAAATACATTTTCTTTCATCCTACCAGTTTTCTTTCAATTTTTTCGATCACCGTATTCCAAATCGAGCATGTCTTCGCTACGCACCCCAGTGGAAGTCCTAGATAAGTCATGGGCAACGATGTTATCTTACAACCTAAAAGTCCAGCCAACTCCCGTATATTATGTACACCCCACACTGGCATCATCTCATATTTGTTATAGTTCACTTTCAATCCCAAAATTGCTTCAGAACAAAGAATAGAGCCTTCAAAGTCTGCACTTGGTCTTGATCAACCTCACATAGGATAAGCGTGTCATCTACGAACAATAAATAAGAAATATTTGTAATACTTCTATCATAGGTCCCAATTGGAAAACCACTTACCAAACCATTATCGGCCAAAGCCAAGAGCATCCTATTCAGTGCTTCCATTACAATAACAAAAATGAAGGGAGATAACGAGTCTCCTTAGCGCAAATTGCAAGAACTTAGAAAGAAACCCTTCAAGCAGCCATTTATCAAAACGGAGAACCTTGCCGTGGAGATGCACCAACTAATCCAAGTCCTCCACCTCTCCCAAAAACCACATTTTCCAAGCAGGTATAGGAGAAAATCCCAATTTAAATGATAATATGTTTTCCCCATATCTAACTTGCACATAATTCATTTGTTTTCAGACTTCAAACGACTATACAGGCATTCATTAGCAATGAGAACGACATCAAGAATCTATCAGCCTTTTACAAAAGCGTTTTGGGGCTTTGTGACAATTTTATCTAGCACCTCACTTAGACGATTCGCAAGTACTTTTGAAATAATCTTGTACACCCTATTTACTAAGCTGACAGGCCTAAAATCTGATATCTCTATTGCCCCTACTTTTTTGAGTATTAAAGCAAGGAAAGTTGAATTGAGACTCTTCTCAAATTTACCAGCCGTGAATAATTAATGGAACACCTTCATAAGACCATCCTTAATCACATCCCAACACTCTTGAAAGAAATCTATAGAAAAACCATATGGTCCAGGCGTCTTATATTTAACTATTTTCCTTACTACATTATTCATCTCTTCTTCCTCAAAAGCCCTTTTCCAAACGAGCCACATCACTAGGCCTAATGGTATCAAATATAAGGCCATCAAGGATTGGCCTCCACCCCACCCGCTCAGTAAGAAGATTCTCAAAGAAATTAACAACATGGTTTTGAATCACCCCTTCATCTCTACACTCAACCCCATCAATTTTCAGCACTTCAATGTTATTGTTTCTTCGATGTGAGTTTGCAATTCAGTGAAAGAACTTCGTACTTCGATCTCCTTCCCCTAACCAAAGAACTCTTGATTTTTGTCGCTAAAACGTTTCTTGTAGTAGTATCAACCTCTCAAGATCTTCTACCAACTGAGTCTTCTGCTATTGTTCCTCCTCAGTGAGTGGCCTCCCTTATTAGAGTCTATCAATCTTCTGAATTCCCATCTTCTTAATATTCTTATTCTCCCCTATATTTCCAAACGACTAAATGTTCCACAGCTTCAAGTCCCTTTTTAATACTTTAAGTTTATTCGCAAAAATAAAGCTAAGGATCCCATCAAATTAATACGAGGTTCACCATTGTCTAACTTGATCCATAAAGCCTTCAGATTTCAACTACATGTTCTTCAACTTAAAGTATCTACAACCGCTGTGGAGGCCACCGCAATCAAGCAAGATAGGCCAATGATCTGTAGATAAGTGTTATAAACGTTTTTGCCATATATCCAGAAAATGGTTTTCCAACTCTGGGAAGATTAAAAAGGGTCTAAATGTGGCTAAGTCTGGTTATTAGACCAAGTGGCAGGGCCCCCTGTGAGTGGTAAATCCACCATATTCAACTCAAATATACACTCAGAGAACTCCAAACTAGGAGGCCTTACTCTTCTGCTTCCAAAGCTTTCACTGAAAAATCTGACCATATTGAAATCACCCCCAATACACCAGGAGAAGTCCCACCAACTATGTGACCCTGCTAATTATTCCCACAATAACCTTATATTGACATCAACATTTAGTCCATAAACACATGCAAAAGCCCATAAAAATTCATCAGACACACATTTAAAAGTACAAATTATCATATAATCTTCCATTTTCTCCACACACTCACCTATCCCACATCATCACAACTCTTCCTGAAACCATGAAAACCCCAGTCCACATGATTTTTGCTCCATAAACTACGCACGTTTCCCATCTACTGTCCTCAACTTTGTCTCTTGTAGGCACACAATATCCGTTTTTCACTCAAGAAGCATATTTTGAATCCGAGGACACTTATTAGCCTCATTGAGTCCGCAAACGTTCCAAGACACAATCTTTGACTTCATTGGAAAACAACATGCTCTTTCCCTTTAACCCTTTCGTTACTGTGGTTAACTATAGGATTCAACAACCAAGTTAGACGTTTAAGCTCCTTCTCTTACTTTGATTCCCCTTTTATTGTTTTCTTGTGTCGCTTAACAATGGCAGTTACCAAAGTCACAGACTGCTCTTCATACTCTTCACACTTAATCTCCACTACATGTTGTAACTCATTTGCCTTATGAATTACCCAATCAGAAGTTTGTACTGGAACATATATATTCAATGGAGTGGGATTCCTTTGAAATTCCTCACCCATTGAAACCTCATCCAATCCTAGTTGTTCTCCCACCTTAGGGATAAATGATTCGTCCTCCACAGAATGCATAAGGTCATCTAAGTCAAATGAGTCCCCCCTCCCGAGTCACTGACATTTTCTTCCGAGACGACATCATCTGAAACCTTCGCCATCTGCAAGCAAACCTCACCTTCCCTCATCGGAGCCTTGTTGTTGTTCGCTAGTTGCCATAAACCCTCATTGTCCCTTATCGGAGGTATCTGAACATCCTTCATCAAAGAAAATAGAATTTCGGGCTGCATCGAAACTTACTAAGCACACTGCGCCGACATAAACCCATTGAAAGTCTCATCGGAGTTCCTTGTCTCCACTGTCGGCACTGTCTGAGCCCCCCTCCTCCCGTGATTCCCTTATCGACATACTGTCCAGCACAATTTTGAGTTGAAATAACTCGCTGCAAGACGAGTTAAGGCACTCGTCTCTGCGCGTGAGTGTCCTGGGCTGGGTCAATTCTAGCCCAGACGGCCCATAGGTACCCTCGACTTGGGGCCTAGGCTTTGACGGCCCAACCTAGTCATGGATAACTATCCCTTTGATTTTGTGGGTTGCGGATTGAGCCGGGCTCCAAACCTACCCACTTTAGCCTTCGTGGGTTGGCTTACACCCTTTTTCCCCATAACTGCATAATTCATTTGGGCCCCTGCCTAGGCCTTTCTGGGCCCAACGTCGACCGACCCTTTGCCTTTGTCCCCCCCCCAATCTCCCATTCCTTTAACAACGAAACCATTATTACACATTTAGCCATGTCCCTTTGCATGTACTATACTTGTCCCTACAACTCCAACAGTAACCTGTGGCATTCCCACATCTTCTGACTCGCCATTGAGGGTGAGTGACTCAATGCGTACGGCTACTTCTGCCTCTCTTCCCGTCTTTTGTTGTTGCCTTTTTCCTGTTTCGGCCCTGAATCAGCCAAGTCATCACGATAGGATTTGGATGAAGGCCTCAAGAACCCCTTGTTTCGATCCCGAGAACTTTCCTTTGGAGGCTTCTCCTTGTTTCGGTCCATCATCTCCTCCCTAAGTTTCCTCCATCCTCAGCCATGATCTCATTCAGGTATGCAAAAGACACTTTTACGACCCCCTGGTTGTATTCGGCAATCTTTATAAATCTTCCTCTTTTATTCGCCCGTCATTGAACAATGAAGCTCCTATATCCGTCCCTGGTTGCCGAGTAAACCTCTTTCTTCTTCCCCCCTCTTAAGCACTCCTCCAGCTCTTTCACGAATGAGCTCACTGTCGATGGTCCCAGAAGCACAAAGTGCTCTGTTTTTCATATTTTTGTTAGTCACACTCAACACAACCCTCATTTGACGGGGTAAAAAGCTTCGATTTAATTGCTATTGCAATATGGCAACCCATTGTAACCATCACGCACGCTTTAACGCGTTAACGTAATAGCATCAACACTAGAAGAACACAATCGAAATCAACTAGAAAAGGTTCGGAAATGAAAAAATTCGCTTGTGTACGAAGAGAAAACATTAGGAGAGAGAAAACTTATTAATGTACAAGAAAATGGGGATTCCATGGCATTCTATACTAATACCAATATTACTAATTGTATTCGTATTACTATATCATGACTTTATATATAATCATTTATAATATTATTTATATATAGATTTAAAATATATTACTAATAGTAATATAGTGTTAGACTATTAGTATTAGACCATAAAATATAAATTATAATTAATTTACATTATATACTAATGTATAAAATATTATATATAATATAAAAATATTATTTTATATTATATATAATATTAAAAAGTTTAATTTAAAATCGGTCCGGTCTGATTCGGTTCGTTCTAAAAAGCTTAGAACTGGAACTAGATTGGTTTTGAATCGGTAACAACCCGAAACCAGACCGATTATACCAGTTTGGACCGGTCCAGTTATGTTTGATTTTCTAGTTTTCCATTTTTTTTGTACACCCCTGGATTGATCATCCCAATCTTCAAAACTTGAAAAATATGTAACTTTTCATTCATGCTAGCAACATCCATCTTCATTATCTCTATATCGAATTTTCTTTTCTTCATATCATTCTTCATCTTTTTCTCTACTAGTAATTCAGCCTTATTAGCATCCATTGTTGGTTGCTTGTCTTCTTTCAGAGATGAAGATGACATTTAAGAACTATAGATAATAGATATTGCTGCATGTACAAACTGTAGATAATCATTATGCATGATTCTTGAGAGAAATTTAAGAACACAATCAATAAAGTTCAATCCTTGAAAAAATATTTGATGAGAGGAAATTGAAATACAGGAGCCTAGTTTTGTCTAAGTGCGCAACTGCACATTCAACTTGCAGACACCATTGCTACCAATATAATGCATGCTTTCACAATCTAATTTCAGATACTAGAGTTTCAATCCAACGAGCGCATAATTTTGAAAATTTAACAGAAATCTGCATCATATTTAATGTTGTGCTTTTTCAGTTCCACATCATACTACCTGGTTAGAAAAGTTCCCAATGATACTTTTTTCTCTCAGAAAAACACTATGATGCCTGCAGATGATGAATTGACTAGAAACTTAAACTAAGAAACTCCATAAATTACTTGTGGAGTGGTTTGGAGGAAAGCATATTGATTTCATTGAAAAAAGTTGCCTCTGAAATGGCTTCACAAGCCCCACTCAATATGCTAGTCGTCAACCACCACCCAATATCATTGCAAGTTTAAAACCCACAATAGATAGTACTAAGCATAATTTAAGCTCATTTAACACATGAACAAGGCTTAAATGGAAGGGAGACATTGTAGACTGGTTAGGCTGTTAAACATTGAAAAACAAACCATTCACAAAAATTATGACACGTCACTTATTTTACATTTATTTCATATTAAGTCAATAGAATGAATCACACTAGATTATGAACCCAACATATAAAAAGGTTGTGATTCACTTGATCAAGAGGAGAATTTTTCTTGCTTTTTCTCGAGAAACAAACGCCCCATAATGCAAAACAAATAAAAACGAAATCTGGAAGAATAAGATTGAAGAAGGCCGTGATTCACTCGATCAATAGGAGAATTTTTCTTGTTTTTTCCCGAGAAACAAATGCCCCATAATGCAAAACAAATAAAAACAAAAAACTCGAAGAAGAAGATGAAAGAAGGCCGCGACTCACTTGATATTTTCCATCACTTTCTCCACCTTTTCAGGCAACCGAAAAAAAATGAAAACTAAATTTTTCTTGTTGAGAAATCGATTCTTTTTCTCAAGAGAAAAAAAAAAAACAGAAACCCTCGACGGAATCTCTCTCTATTTTTGTGATTTCCAGTCTCGACTCTTTGTCTCTCTCAAACTCTCTCTCTCTCCCTTAGTCGAACCACCACATCAAAGAAGCCAGTAGGTCATCGATCATCCAAAGTCATCGCCGATCATCTTGAAGACTTTTAGATCCTCACTTGTCCCAAGTTTGCCACTCATCAAGAAAAGAGTTGAACCCAGCAAAACACTTGTGGAACGTAGAAAAAATTAATCGAAGAAAGGAATAAGGGAAAAATCCGTATCAAGTGCACTCACACAAAAATAAATATGTGAAGACTACGTGGCAATTTATTATTGAATGGCTATTTTTTATGGGTTATTAGCCCAATCGGTCTCCAGATTTGTTCTAAATGGAATCCTAAACACAATATAAACTCAAATAAAAGCCTCAAAGATCACAACAAAATTATTTTACAAAACTCCCCAAATAACCACAATGATTAGGAACACGGCCATCGTGAAAAGCAAAAAACTTGAGAACCTCGAATTGGATCTCTATAAAAATGGGTGTCTCTCGGTTCTACCAATTGAGGTCTACATGAACAAGGTTATCTCTCTTTAATGGAATCCCAGTTTCTAGAGACCCCATTCAGTGTCTCATCCAAAATTACTACAAAAGTTTCAAATTTGACACAAATCTAAACTAAGTAAAAAAAAAAAACACTAGAGACTAAAACGGTAAACCACACAACATGTACTTGGTCGTAGCCCCAATTTGTAGACTGAAAGTAAACCACGCAATCGAATAAAAATAAGGGCATCAAGTGGGTAAGATTACACAATGAAAATGCAATGATGAAATCAGAAAAAATAAAATAAAATAAATCAAAACTTTCATACTTCCAAAGGCGCACATCAAAACCAGTCCAAATTGGAGTGAAGAAAATGACAAAACAAAAGTGTTACTTGGAGAGAAAATGAATTACTTGGAGTAAAGAAGACGATGGGAGACGACGACGGAAACCTCACTTGCTACGGAGAGGAGCTGGCGATGGAGAGTTGTTGTCAATGGAGATGACTTGGAAATAAAAATGCACTATTTGGAGCGATAGAACATGCATGGTTGCGGGAAGGAAGATGCCTAGAGGTCGTGGGAATGACATAATAAAGTAATTAGTATTAAGAGCTACAATTATTTTCATATGTGGAAAGTATAATGAAAATACTGTAGCTTATATGTAAGACGAAAAGTCTTTAGCTAATTTAATATGAGCTCAATGTAGATCATATTCTTTAAAATATGAAGGGAACTAGCATTTGGCTAATCGAATGACGGTGTTCTTATTAGATCGTTGAATCTTACCAATCTACATGGCATTTCACCTAACATGCCACATTATTAGTTATAAAAAGCAAAATGTTAAGACATGTATCCATCCATTAAATATAACTCTAATGTAATTTCATTTTTCATTTTTCATTTTTGAATCTATTTTAAATATTTAAAAAAAATAAAAAGTACACAAATTCACTATAGTACTTATTTACTTAATCATTAGAAAACAAAATAAAATAAACCAATAGACATATTTAATTATTATTTAGATTCAAAAATCATCTCAACTCATCTAATCATTATGATCTTATCAAATTATTTTAATACGATAAGATATTCATCTTTTTCAAATCTTAAAATAAAAATCATATTCTGATAGTATTCTACAACTTTCATCACATTTCAAAATCACATCTCATTTTATTTTATTCTACGTTTGGATAATAAGATGATCTCAGATGATCTGTAACTAATAATGAAAAAAGTAGTAAAAAGTAATTATAAAATTTTAAATAATAATGAATAGTAATACAAAAATATAAAAATTAATGAAATATTAAATATGTTAGAATTATTGAGGGGGAAGCAATGAATGACCCCCCTCCCCACCATTAATTTTTTTTTTACAATGTGTACAATAACTTGCATAGTAATTTATGCCTATAAATACGAGTTATTTCGATCAGTTTTGTACAAGCAGAAAAAAGAAGATAAAAAAGAAAGAAAGAAAGAAAGAAATAGAGAAAATTCAGTTATTGAGAAATAAAAAGTTCCAAGTATTTTCTCTTGCAATAATAGTTTTTATTCTAATTTTATAACACGTTATCAGTACGAATGTTCTACCAATTTTGAAACTAGTGGTCTTATTCCTCTGTAAATTTTTCAATATATTATTTGTAGTCTTTGATATATTTTATTGATGATTATTATTTAAAATCTGTGTGAATTTATAAATATATTTATGAGATACACATATTTATTTCATTATTTATATGTGTAGAAAATGACAAACCTTACAAAATTGGAATTCGTTACTCTTGATTTTTCTGGAAAAAACTATTTAGCATGGATTCTTGATGCTTGAATCCATCTTGATGCGATGAACCTAGGTGAAACAATTAAAGAAGGAATTCAAACGTCCTACAGGACTGTACTAAAGTAATGATTTTCTTTCGCCACCATCTTCAAGAAAAATTAAAAATTGAATATTTTACAATAAAATATCCCTATATTTTGCAGAATACTTTAAGGGAGAGGTATGAATACCAGAAGACTGTCATCCTCTCAAGAACTCGTTGTGAATGGTTGTACCTGAAGTTGCAAGATTATAAAAGTATTAGTGAATATAATTCTACACTTTTTAAAATAAGTTCAGTATTAAAATTATGGGGTGAAAAAATCACCGATGATGATATGCTAGAGAAAACATATACTACATTTCATGCTTCAAATGTGCTCCTACATCAGTAGTATCGAGAGATAAAGTTTAAGAAATATTCTAAACTTATACCATGTCTTTTAGTAGCTGAGCAGAACAATAAGCTCTTATTAAAAAACCACTAATCATGCCCTACTGGCTCAATATCATTCCTTGAAGTGAATGATAATAGGTTTGCATCATTGCCAGAAGCGAATGATACATCCTTTAGAAGAAATTGGTGCTGTGGACGTGGTAGGATAAATTATAAAAATATTGGTCTTAGAAGTGACTACAGTAAAAACGATAATAATAATATACCATATCATTAGAAGTGGTACAACTCAGAAATGGATAAAAATTTCCAGAATAATTCTTCAAAAAGAAGTGAAGAGGTGTGCCATAGATGTGGAATGACTGGACATTGGTCACGTACATATCGTACGGCCAGACACTTAATTGATTTATATCAAGCATCTGTTAAAGGAAAGAGTAAAATGCTTGAAACAAATTTAGTAGAACCATCAGATGATTTATTAAATTTAATAAATGTAAATGTAACTCATCTTGATGTTTGTGATTTCTTTAAAGATCTTGATTGTAGAATTGATCACCTAATTGAAGATGGAAGTGTTCCACTCAATTAATGTATTTTTTTTATTATTTGTAATAAAAGTTTTGTATATTTTGTAGAATCATGGATCACATTGATGAGTTTTTTATTTCTGAGTTGAATTATAAAAATGTATGTCTGGCTGACAGTGCTATAACTCACACAATTCTTAAAAATAAGAAATATTTTCAAAATCTAACACTAAGCAAAACCTATGTCTATACCATATCAGGTTCATCAGATTTAATTGAGGGTTCCGGAAGAGCTTATATTGTGTTGCCTAATGACACCAAGTTTTGTATTGATGATACTTTATTTTTCTCACAATCTAGAAGAACTTTATTCAGTTTTAAAGATATACGTCGTAATAATCAACATATTGAAACGACCAACAAATGCAGTAAAGAGCATCTTCTAATTACTAAAATAATATCGAGTCAGAAACTCGTATTAGAAAAACTGGCTGCTCTATATTTTGGATTGTATTATACAAAGATGATAATAATTGAATCATATGTGATAGTGCACCAGAAGTGCATTGATTCCAAAATATTTATGACTTGGCATGATTGCCTTGGACATCCGAGATCTATAATGATGAGACGAATTATTGAAAATTCACATGGGCATCCCTTAAAGAATCAAAAGATTATCTTACCCAATGAATATCCGTGCTCTGTATGTTTCCAAGGTAAGTTGATTATCAGACCATCTTCCTCAAAAGTTATTGTTGAATCTCCATCATTTTTACAAAGGATTCACGAAAATATATGTGGACCATTTAGATACTTTATGATTTTGATTGATGCATCTAGTCGACGGTCACATGTTTGTCTGTTTTTCACTAGAAATATTGCATTTGCTAGACTTCTTGCTCAGATAATCAAACTATGAGCACAATTTCCTGAGTATCCAATTAAGACCATTCGATTGGATAATGTAGGTGAATTCTCATCCCAACTTTTTGATAATTATTGTATGTCAATAGGAATAGATGTTGAACATTCTGTTGCCCATACATACACTCAAAACAAATTAGCTGAATCTTTGATAAAAAAACTTCAGCTAATCGCTAGACCTTTACTTATAAAATCAAGACTACCTGTTTCTGATTAGGGACATGCTATACTTTATGCAGTATCATTAATTCGCATTAGACCATCTGCATATCATAAATATTTTCCATTACAGCTTGCATTTGGTCAACAACCAAATATTTCTCATTTTCGTACTTTTTGATGTGATGTATATGTTTCAATTGCACATTCATAGCGTACAAAAATTGGTCCTCAACGTAGACTTTGGATATATGTTGGTTTTGATTCTCCATCTATTGTCAAATATCTTGAGCCCCTTACAGGAAATATATTTAAAGCACGTTTTGAGAATTGTCAGTTTGACGAATCCACTTTTCTATTAATAGGTAACGAAAAGTCGGTGTCTGAAGCACAACAAGTAATTAGTTGGAATAATAAAGCTATGTTTCAATTTGATCCTTCTACAAATGAATGTAAATTAGAAATTCAGAGGATTATTCATTTACAAAGTGTTGTAAATTAATTACTGGATGTATTTAATGACACTAAAGGTGTAGTAAAATCTTATATTTCTGTTATTAATGCTCCAACAAAGATTGAAGTTTCTGAAAGATAAATTGTGAAAATAGCAATAGGTGAGTCTAAGACACGCCTGAAGTGTGGAAGACCTATTGGTGCCAAAGATAAAACTCCCCGAAGGAAAATGATACAAAATAAATTTGATGTTTCTGAAGAACACATACCCACAATACAGGCTAAAAATATAATTGATGCTCCAGAAGAGATTAAATCTCTTATCCTAAAATCTATTGAAAATGGACCTCCTGAATAGGCGTTTCATGAAATGTTTTCTCCTGAAGAGGAATATGTACCTGAAAATAATGAGATCTCAATACATTTCATAAGTACTGGAGAAATTCGAGATAGAAATAAAACTGTTGTTGACAACATATTTTCATATAAAATGACCATAGATATTACCAGAAGTAATGAAGAAAGTGAGCCAAAAACCGTCAAAAAATGTTAACGTATAAATGATTAGCCAAAATTGGAAAGCAGCTATTGAAACTTAATTAAATTCGCTAACAAAGCGAGAAGTATTTGAACCTGTTGTCTAAATACCAAATGGTGTAATACTTGTTGGATATAAGTGGGTATTTATATAAAAACGCAATGAGAAAAATGAAATTGTGCGGTACAAAACGCTACTTGTCACACAAGATTTCCTGCAGAAACCCAGAATTGTTTATGAAGAAACATATTCTCCTGTTATGGATGCGATCACATTTAGATTTTTGATTAATCTGGTTGTTACAAAAGGATTAGAAATGCGGTTGATGGATGTGGTCACTGCATATTTATATGGATCCTTAGACCATGACATATACATGAAAATCCCTGAAAAATATAAAATGCCTGAAACATCTACAAGTACATCTAGAAATATGTACTCTATCAGATTATAAAGATCTTTATATGGGTTGAAGTAATCTGGACGCATGTGGTATAATCGCCTAAACGAATATCTATTGAAATAAGGATTTGAGAATAATCTTATATGCCCATGTGTTTTTATTAAGAAATCAGAATCTGAATTTGCCATTATTGCAGTTTATGTTGATGATTTAAATATTGTGGGAACTTCTGAAGAGATCTCAAGAACCGCTACATATTTAAAGAATGAATTTGAAATAAAAGATTTTGACAAAACAAAACTTTGTCTCGGCCTGCAGCTCGAGCACTTGCCAAATATAATTTTTATTCATCAGTCCATGTATACAGATAAAAGTCTTGAAGCATTTTAATATGGAAAAAGCTCATCCCCTGAGTACTCCAATGATTGTTCGGTCATTTGATGTGAAGAATGATCAATTTCGTCCTTGTGAAGACGATGAAGAAATTTTTGGTCTTGAAGTACTATATCTTAGTGCAATTAGAGTTTTGATGTATCTTGCAAATTGCACTCGGTTTGATATTACATTCTTAATTAGTCTACTCGTAAGATATAGTTCTATACCAATTCGAAGGCATTGGAATGAGATTAAACATGTCATTCGTTACCTTCATGGTACGGTTGATATGAGATTATTTTATCAACGTGGATCAGGTCCACAATTGATTGGGTATGCAGATGCAGGTTATCTTTCAGATCCACACAGAGGTAGATCTCAAACTGGATATTTATTTACATATGGAGATACTGTCATATCATGGAGATCTGTTAAGCAGACACTATCTGCTACATTTTTAAATCACTCAGAAATTATTGCAATTCATGAAACAAGTCGAGAGTGTATTTGGCTGAGATTAGTATTCCAACATATCTAAGAAAAATGTGGTCTTCCAATGATCAATGATAGGCCAACAATTTTATATGAAGATAATACTACTTGTATTACTCAAATCAGACGAGGATATATCAAAAGTGACAGAACCAAACATATTTCACATAAATTATTTTATACTCGCGAACTGCAAGAGAAATATGAAATTGATGTTAAATAGATATGATCAAGTGATAATCTGGCAAATTTATTCACAAAGGCATTACCAACTGTAATATTTAAAAAAATTATGCAAAACATTAGAATGCGAAGACTCAAAAGTCTATTGACATGCGCTTTTCAAAAGGAATAAATGTCTCGAAAACTTGTGCTGATTGTACTCTTTTTCCTTCGCTGAGGTTTTGTTCCACTGGATTTTCCTCCGCAAGGTTCTAATGAGGCAATCTTAAAGTACTTGAAGGTACATAAGAATACTATATTCTTTTTCCTTCGCCATTAGTATTTCTTCCCACTGGATTTTTCTTTAGTAAGGTTTTAACGAGACAGATTCTTTATAGGTGGTCATTCAAGGGGGAGTGTTATAATTATTGAGGGGGGTAATGAATGACCTCCCTCCCCACCATCATGCCTCCCTCTCCCCACCATTAACTTTTTTTTTCAATGTGTACAGTAACTTGCACAGTAATTTATGTCTATAAATACGAGCTACTTCGATCAGTTTTGTACAAGCAGAATAAAGAAGAAAGAAAGATGGGAGAAAGAAAGGAAGAGGAAAAATTCAGTTATTGAGAAATAAATAATTCCAAATATTTTCTCTTGTAATAATAGTTTTTATTATACTTTTATAACAATATATTGAATATTAGTGAGACCACTCAACTACTAAAAACAACCTTAATTGACACAATTACGAGTTATCCAAGCATCTTACTTTTTTCTTTTTTAAAAACAAGTCAACAACACAAAATCGAGCAGCAGAAGGTTGCTATGCTGGGAATGGTTCCCTTCTTCAACCTCTTCCAAGAGATATCTCCCAAATTACTTCGTCATGTTACCCTCTTTTCAAGGTCCATCATAGTCGTCCAACTAATCACATGGTGGCAACACATGTTCTAGAAGGGTTGAGGATGCCCCAGACATGGGTTTTTATATTTTATTTATTAATCGAGTCTGATACACACTTACATATATGTATTATCGTATTACTTGTTAATTTATATATATATATATATATATATTTATACATAATATATAATTAACTCTAAAAGATACGTATCGATATCGATAAAATATACGTATATTTTTTTAAAGCATATTCTATATATTTAAGAAAAAAACAAAATAATAAGCAAACCCAGTACTTAAAAATAAATCAACATAAATCTCAAATTAAAAACATAAAATTAGTATAGATAATAAGTATACTTTGTCAATGCTGAGAAAAAAAGTACACATTGTCAATGTATTTATAATTTTTCTTTTAATGATGTGGTCAGCGATAAGCTTGAGCAATCATGGGGTGGGGGCAGAGAAAACTTTCTCATATATGTACAAAGTGCTACTACTCAGTTTGTGAGGTTGCTCCTTCAAATTTAACACTAGTGCAATTGCATTTTCTTTATTATTTTTTAAATATTTTTAAATATTACATAAAATAAAAAATATATTATTTTATATATAATCAGTTGTTATCATTAAAAAATAAAAAATAAAAAAAAATAACGATAACTTGATAGCCATTGAATATGAAAGGATGGCTCCAGAACTATTGTGATTTGAAGAAAATCTCCTCCCGTACCGGCCCAATCTTTACTTTTCTATTATATTGCTTATCCGAAGGGCGTCAATTCTAGGAGTCCAATCTATGTGATTAAATAATCCTCTTATATTTGTTGTCATTTGAAGACTTCTTCTCGTTCCATTTCTTCCAATTTAGATTCGTATTGTTCATAGATTTATTTTGCATCATGTCTAAAAGATTTGTTCATAGATTTATTTTGCATCATATCTAAAAGATTTATTGGTTTGAGCCAAAAAAAGTGATGTCACTTGATCATTATCAAATTGGTTGTAATCTTTTCCTGTCCGCGATGATTCTATCGACTTTTAAAAAAATAATAAAATTCATAAAAATAATAAAATTCATAAAAATACTTATTTAATTACTAAATAAAATTTAAAAATAAATAAATAAAAAAGATTTGCGGAAAAATGCTCTGGAGCCATTAACAGATCCCAAGCATTTCTCCTAAAAATTAAAAATAATATTCTCTGAAGAAAGGGATCGAGGTAGAAATATAGAATCTCTCTATTTTTTTATTTTTTATTTTTATTATCCTCTACTTAAATTGTAAACAGGGGATAATCTTTTAGTAAGTCAATAATATTAACAGAGTACTTCAATCTAAATTCTCCCACCAATCTAATTATCACAATACGACTACTCAAATGAATGTCTTGTTAAAACGTATGCTATTTTTTTTTAGCAAAGATGCATGTCATAGATAAAGATGACATACAAAGTAGCGTTACCAATATTACAGACCAAAAACTAAAAGAAAAACAAAGACCAACTAAACTAATTATTATAAGAATAATAGTAACGGGGATCATTCCTACTATGAAAATTCAGGAGATATTGAGGAATTTGGATGAGAGGGATATTATCAAGACTTTGTGAGGAATAGAGGTGTCAAATCGTGTTAACGGGTCGTGTTCGTGTCGTATCAAAACATGTATATTATACTATATAGATCAACCCTAACCCGACCCGTTAAGCTTATCGTGTCAAAATCTCAAACCCTAATCCGACCCGTTAACATAACGTGTCGTATCGTGTCAACCCGTTATACCCGTTAGTAAATATTAGGAAATATATTAACACGACATAATATGATTCGTTTCAACCTATTTATGTAAATGAGTTGAATATGTCCAAAATTAACCCGTTTGACTTAATTAAATTTAACATAATTTTATATAAATATTAAAATCATAATATCTATAAAACTAATAACACTAATTATAAGTCTAAATTACAATCTAAACAATAAAATATTAAAATTAAAATTCTAACAAATTTACATTTAAGTATAAGAATATAATTATAATTTTAAATTTCTTAGCGTGTCATAAAGTGTCATAACGGGTTAAAACAGGTTGACCCATTATCAACCCGTTAAGCAATCGTGTCATAACGGGTCAACCCGTTTTGACCCGAAACCCGTTAAGACTAAACTCTAACCCGCTATTATCGTGTCGTGTTCGTGTTGGATTAACGGGTCGTGTAAGAAATTGCCACCCCTAGTGAGGAAGCTACCCAACGAGCAGGATTGTGTGCACATTGATTGGAAGATCGATTAATTTTTCTCGCTTGCCAGGACTCAAAATCATTAAGCAGATGGCGAATATCTATGACTACCGGTTCTAAATTCCAGTCTTGAACAAGTGAAGACACAGTGATAGCACGAATAACTACTTATGGGTTCCCTTTCAGAATAATATGTTTAAACCCAAGGAGTAGAGCTTCTTTTATTGCACATAAAGCAGCATTGGCTTCACCTATATTCGGATCAGTGATTGAAAAGCTGTCAGTTTTGATAAAAAGGATCTTGCCTTTTAAATCTCTACCTAAAGATGTAATAAAACAGGATTGGCTTCTAACTGCTACATCAAATGATAGAATTTTTGTATCAAGATGGATAACAAACTTAAGATGATTGACCACATTATTAAACCTAAAATCGTGAACCAAGGACCAAGAATTCAAATGATTAGAAAGGCGATCTTGAACCATTTTAACAAACACGAGAGGGTCAAGTTTCCATTTCCCATGGATAAATCTGTTACGGACAAACCAGATAGAATCTATTGCAATGACCGCAAATAGTTGGAAACTATGATGCTCATCTTCCGCAATTCGGAGATTTGAACTAGGATTGATAATGTGATTTACCCAAACATGGATTGGTTCATTTGCATAAAGAGTTACATCTATTGGCCAACTGGAACAATGTCACAATATTTTTGAAAAATGGCATTTGAGGAAAAGATGGGGAAGATCTTCAGGCTCATTATTATAGAGAAGACAATAAATTTGTTCATCATTCAAATGCAAAATGTATGTAAGTTTAGATTTGGTGGAGAAAAGATTTGTCAAGAAAGTGATGTTACATGTCACTAAGGACAAATTGAGAATTAAAACGGGAGTTCTCCAACAAGTTGTTATAAGAGTTTTTATATGGAAAATGATAGCTTTATATATTACTCTTCTACAATTTTTTTAATACTTGTTTTATTTTTTTTTTCTCTTACTTAATAATTAAGGAAATGACTATTAGTAAAGTTATATATATTTTTATAATTTTTCTTAATGATTAAGTATATTAAAAAAATATTTAAAATAAAAAAATAAAAGCACCATAAACAGTAAATGAGTAGTGATGAAATTGTAAGGATATCATTACTCTTTTATATTATAAGTCGGCATAGATGACATATCATCCCCACCGTTTGCATGGAAAATTCGATATGCAACATTTAAATTTTTATCTTATAAATAAAATTACGCTCTATAAATAAGAGTATTCTTACATTTGCCTAATCTTACATCATTTTGCAATTGATTTTTCTATTCAAAATTTATTCTCACATTAAATTATCAATCTTGTAGCCAAAATAATAATAAAATATTATCAATTTAATATTTTGACTTGGATAAAGAAGAAGAGAGAGGGAGAAGTGGAGAAAGAAATTGTTTTTTAATACTTTTGACTTAGCTATAATGATAGGCAAATTTGATAATAGAAAATGTTTTAATTGTAGCTAAAAACCATATCTTTTGCAAATGCCTATTCTGATGTGAGAGATTATTGGATTTTATTATGCAAATACCTAATTGAATTTGCAAATGCCTATTTCAATGAAAATGCTCTTACATGTGTACAACATCGATTTGTAAATATATATCTAAAACTAAAATTATGCAATTGTGTGCTATTATAAGCATTTCTAAGCTTATTGTGAAAAGTGAGTACTTTTATTTGCGTTGAAGCTCTCCAAGATGATAGCATGCACAATTCTTTGCTGGGAGGGCTATATTTTGAAATTAAGCAATTATCCTTATGTTTTGAGTTTTGTAAATTTGCACGTTTATCTGGAGAGTAACTTAATTCCTCATATATTGGCTAGAAATGTCTTTAAGTTTGAGAATATTGTTTTATAGTGAGATTCTGTTTCAGACTATATCTCTCAAGTTATATGATTTGGCAAATGTCTCTAACCGTTTTCCTTAATGAATGAAATTCTAATTATATATTATCTATATATTTATATCTTTATACTTAAAAAGCATCTATTCCAATTTAAACAATAATGAACAGTAATTATTGTTTAACTTTCATAAACCCAAAATTGCCCATTTAGTTACACACAAGAGCACCCATTTATCACACAAATGTCCTTCCGACCTCCTTTGGCTATGCACGCAACCAGCTAGAGTTAGGTTTTACCGCCGGCCATCTGGCCTCACCGCAATCTCCGGCATCTCCCCCATGCTCCGACGGACAAATCCCCATCATCGAATGCCCTTATCAGGCCCTCCCTCAATCGTACACAAGCAGAACCCGAAACGGGTTCCATACAGATTCATCCACATTGAGCACGCAACCAGCCAGAGCTAGGCTTCACCACCGGCCATCTGGTCTCACCGCTGACTCCAGCATCTCCCCCATGCTCTGACAAACAAGTCCCCACCGTCGAATGCCCTTGCCAGACCCTTCCAATTTTCAGATTCAAAGGAGTTTTGAAGAAGAAAACTCAAACTTGAGTTGAGAAGAAAAAAAGCTTTAAAAAGATGACTAAACACACAACTTTCGAAGGGGAAAAGAGAGCATTTTCGGATTGGTTTGAAGCAAAGGTCGACCACCTATTTTATAGGCGTGAAACCAACATAACACAATGATTTTTTGGGTGGGATAAATCATGTGAAACACAACCAAACTCGAGCCAAGACAAGCAAGCTGTAAAAGAAAAGATTCTTTAGCTTTTTAGATGAGAAACGAAGGCAAAAACATGGGTTGAAGCTCATGGTTTTGCTGGAAATTCGAGCATGTGACTTACGAATTCGAGATGAAAGCAGGGGGAAATGAATAGCGAGATACCAGGTCTCTGATAATGCAACGCTTGGATGAAATGAAGATGAAAAATGCTACAAAGATTCGATCTTTGCTCATGGCTTGCAGCAGACAAACAAGGGAACGAAAATGAAAAGAAACGGAAGAAGAAGAAGAAGAAGAAGAAAGGAATAAGAGAATGTTGGCTGAACACGTAATAGAGAAGGCTTAGAATTTCACTACTTCATTAAATCAAACGTTGCTATTTGAAACAAAAGAAAGGGGCTAGGTTATGGGCTACGGGCTGGCTGCAAAACAAACTTAAACATGGCCCAAAACATAATAAAACCCAAACTCACACAACTAAACATAAATTGGCCCATCCGAAAATCAATTAAAATCAAATCAAATCAGATACATTAAATCAAATACTAACATAATAAAACAAGGAGATTAAATCCAAGCATTAAAATAAAATCATCACAATAAAATAATATGAGAAAATAAATTTTAACTGAAGATGAAATATCGAAATATTTAAACACAAGCACAACAAACTAATATTAATAGCAACTAGCTCATAACATCCAATTAATTAAAATATTAAAATATTAAAGTATTAAAATATCAAGGGAATAAAATTACGGGTTTTCACAATCTAAACTTATAATTAATGCATTATATTGTTTCAAATTTAATTACTTTCCAAAAATATTACTTGATTTGAATTTTTTCTTTGTTGTGTAGTATGTGCCTGCTGAATTTGTTGCAAAATATCTATTGAAGAACCAAAAAATCGAACTTCAAACATTTGATGATGCAAGAGAATGAATGACATGTTGTTTGCTCTTACAATAACAACGATTGTTCATCAATGAGAATGATAAAAGGATGTAATGTATTTTTAAGAGAAAATAATTTGAAGGAAGGAGATGCTTTTATTTTTGAGCTCATCAAAAGGAAGCTTATTGTGCTGAAAGTTTATTTGTTTCGCGTAGCTGACCATATATAAAAAAAAATTTGGTAAGTAATTTCATTTCAATTTCAAGTGACTTTCTTTTTAATATAAACAAATTAGTAATCTCACTCTTTCTTCTTCTAGACACATTATTTATTTTTCATATTTTGCGCAATTTAGTATTTTAGATAATTTAGTATTTTTGGTAATTTCATAATCTATATCTAGCATATCTGATGATAAATATTTGGAATGTGGATATTATTCACAATCGTGATAAAGATTTCTAATCATGCTTTGTGTTCTCAAAATATTTTTCAGTATGCATTACTAAATCATTTAATGTGATTCAATACTTGTGGAGACAAATTTAATATAATGCATTATTGTCGAAATTGTTAGAGTTGGATATTTCTTATATTTCTCACTATATTTTGGAGAATATGGAAATATAAAAATCTTATATTGCTTGAAAGATACAAATAGCTAACTTTTGATCCAGATCCTAAACCTGATGAAGATAAATTATTATTCATTATTTTGCATTTATTTATTTATTTTGTCTTTGTAACTATCACTACACTTTCGTTTCTATTTATCATTTGGGCTTATTTTTTACTTTTACATGTCGATCAGCTCATGTATCATGAGATTCTTTTACTCTGAGAATTATATTATGTTCGCTTTAAACATTTTTTTTGTATTGTTCTTAGTAGCTTCTGATAAACAATAATTTTTGCCCCACTTTTTTTGTCTCATCTCTTTGTTCTCCTTATATTCTTTTCTTTATCTTTCTTATTTTTTCCCTATCTTTCTTACTTCTCTTTGTTCTAAAAATCATTAATCATCTCATTTATTTTACTCTTGAGGTATGCTTTTCTATGCAGTCTTTGAATTGGACGAAGACCACCATAAAGATGTAGAGGATACAATTTAGGATTTAGATGATATGATTCACAATTTTAAAGTTTTTTTCATGTCTGTGTCTTTTATACTTTTTAATGCAATTCGTGATATTTGTAAGAAGTTTTTTCACTGGATAATCACTACCTACAAATGTTGAATTATTAGCTTGCAACTTGATTGAATTATGTTTTTTCAATTCATTCAAAGTTTCTCTATGCTAGATGTTTATATTATTTTAATTTATTTTATAGTGATACAAGGCAATGTGCCTCGCACGTTCGCCACTACTAGTATATACATAAATATCCAACTTCAAATATCGTAGAAAACATAATACTAAATTAAATAAAAATAAGACCAACACTCTGATTGTACAAAATATCTAAGTAGAGGCGCTAATCTATAAAATAGAAATTTACCTAGTGAAAAATATATAGAGAAAATCTTGGATGCCTATTTATGAAAAATTATCAAATAATTTTTTTTAATAAAAGATAAATATTATTGATATGAATGAAAATGTCTATCCTGTGTACACAAGAAGTATACAATAGAACACCTAATTACAAACTAGGAGTTAGAAAATAAAGACAATAATTCATAAGCATTGTTCCCATGTAACATAATGGCTGAAAACCACAACAATAAAGTGTGAAAGAAGAAACTCTTTATTTTCGCCATGGGACGCTCTTTATCTTCAAAGCAACGTTCGTTCTTTTCTGATCAAACACATTACATGATGCACAACGAAACCATCTTCCATGCTGTTGCCACTTAGGGACAACTTGGCAACTTCCTCCAGCCACCCAATAGATCCGCCACCCTCACTAGCATGATCCAAGCCATATCAACCCTTCGAAAGGTCTCATCCCACAATATCTTTGCAACCTCACAATGCAATAAGTGGTGATCCACTATCTCTCTACTCTTTTTGCACATATAACATCAATTCAATACAACACATCCCTTATTCCTCAAATTGTCTGTAGTTAACATCTTCTCAAGAGCGACAGTCCATATGAAAAATGTGACTTTAGATGGTACACGAGACCTCCAAATGCTCTTCCATGGAAAAAGAGCATGATTTTGTGTTGATAAAATTTTATAATATGTTTTTACCATACACTTTTTATGACCGTTGGACTTCTACTTCAATCTATCTCCTTGTGACATAAGACTCCCCAAAGAATATAATAATTTGAAAAAATATGATACAATGGATAATTCTCAATTATGAAAATTTCGATTAAAGAGGATGTTACATTGACGAGAGCCATGAGAGAATATTCGCATATCCACCATTGAGGCCTCCCTATTAGCTGCAATGCGATAAAGAGCTGGAAAGACTCGATCTAATGCCACATCACCACACCACCACACCACACATCCCTAAAAAATCTGACTCCAGTACCTTCTCCAACCACAAAGCGATGATGTTCAAAACCTGGCCACCTTCTCCTAATAAAATTACATAGGCCATCACCATGTCCCCCTTATTTCGTTGGAACACCATTCCCAATAAACTCCATATCTCGAGTCAATCATCTCCCTCCATAAGGCTCCCCCTCCGGGTGAAATCTCCATAATCATTTTTCTAATAAAGCTTTATGAAAGTTCTCAAATTGCACACACCCAAACCCCCATAAGAAATAGGGGAACAAATTGTCTTCCAATTAACCAGTGGAATTTATTCTCCTCTCCCATGCCCCCATGGCCCATATCCTCTACTTTTCGATTCTCGGTTCTAGTCAACGGCACACCAACAGTTTCTTTTGAGAGCTCATGGGATTTGCGGTAAGGAGATCTCATTTATCCTATTTTATTTGTTATAGTTATGGAGGCACTGAGTCGGATGGTGAAGACAGCGGTTGGTGGCGGTTTTTATTTCTGGCTTTTAGGTGGGTACTATTAACATCTCACATCTCCTATTTACAGATGATACATTGCTTTTCTATGAAGCGGAGGAGAGTCAGATCCAAACTATACGAGCATTGCTATTATGTTTCGAAGTAGTGTCGGGACTCAAGATGAATCTTGATAAATCAAAGTTAGTGGCTGTGGGTGAAGTACCACATATTTCCAAGTTAGCAAGCTTCCTGGATTGCACGGGTCATTCTTTGTCAAAGAAGTATTTGGACCTTCTGTTGGGAGCAACATTCAAAACTATAACTATTTGGGATGGGATAGTAGAGAAGATAGAGAAAAAATTGGCTGGGTGGAAACATATGTACTTATTGAATGGGGTGACTCACCCTTATTAAGAGCATTTTATCCCATCTATTCATGTATTTACTATCTTTATTCTCTTTGCCTGCAGGGATGGCGTGTAGCAAAAACTTGAAAGATAAAATATTGGATGCTTATTTATGAAAAATGATCAAATAACTTTTGAAATCCATCGTTTTTATTTTTTATTTTTTCCATTTGCCAAAATCTATTTTAGTTTATTTTAAGAGTTATATTATACAGAAAGTTTTATATTTAATTTAAGTATAAAATAAAAGAAGATAAAATAGTAAAATCACATATTTAAGTAGTTCTGAAGAGTACGAGACTTATATTTAAAAATTTCCTTTAATATAATTCAAAAAGTGAAAAAATTAAAGGAGAAAGTTAAAAAAAAAAAAAAAACTTGAAAGGAGGCCTGAGTAAGCCTCATCCTTATTCCGTATCTTACCATAGGGGAAGACAATTGTCCAAGAAAGACGAAGAGAGGGAGTGCTCAGATAAGTAAAAACACTCGAGGCTTAAACCACCCTATAAAAATTGGAACCGGAATGTGCAAAATGTGCGTTTCATTTCATTTCCTGCCTCGCTCTCTCACCAAGAAGGTCTCAAAAGGACAGCCCCCACTGCAATGGCCGCCTCATCCTGCTCCATCTTCCAACCCTACTCTCTCTCCCTCAAACCCAAAACCCCCACTCCTCCAAACCCACCTCCTAAATTTCTTTTCTTTACAATCAAAGCATCCACTCACTCTACTCCTTCCCCTACTCCACCAAAGCCCACGGTATCCAAGCCACGCCGCCCCGCTGATGAGAACATTCGCGATGAGGCCCGCCGCAACAACCACATCCACTCCCACCGCTTCTCCGCCAAGTACGTCCCATTCAACGCCGACGCTTCGGCATCCACGGAGTCTTACTCACTCGACGACATCGTCTACCGCTCCCTATCCGGCGGCCTCCTCGACGTTCAGCACGACATGGACGCCCTGAAAAACTACGACGGCAAGTACTGGCGCGACCTCTTTGATTCCCGTGTCGGCAAGACAACTTGGCCCTATGGCTCCGGCGTCTGGTCCAAAAAGGAGTGGGTCCTTCCCGAGATCGACAGCGACGACATCGTCAGCGCCTTCGAGGGCAACTCCAACCTCTTCTGGGCGGAGCGTTTTGGGAAACAGTTCCTGGGCATGAATGACCTCTGGGTCAAGCACTGTGGGATCAGCCATACTGGGAGTTTTAAGGATCTAGGCATGACCGTGCTAGTGAGCCAAGTCAATCGCCTCCGCAAAATGAACCGCCCTGTCGTCGGTGTCGGATGTGCCTCTACCGGAGACACCTCCGCCGCTCTCTCAGCTTATTGCGCCGCCGCCGGAATCCCATCCATTGTCTTCTTGCCCTCAAATCGAATATCGATCGCTCAGTTGGTTCAACCAATCGCGAACGGTGCATTCGTTTTGAGCCTCGACACAGATTTCGACGGCTGTATGCGGCTAATCCGGGAGGTAACCTCAGAATTGCCTATTTATTTAGCGAATTCGCTGAACAGTTTGAGATTAGAGGGTCAAAAAACCGCGGCAATTGAGATATTGCAACAGTTTGATTGGCAAGTACCCGATTGGGTCATAGTCCCGGGCGGAAATCTCGGGAACATATATGCGTTTTACAAAGGGTTCCACATGTGTAAAGAGTTGGGCCTTGTTGACAGGATTCCCAGGCTTGTTTGTGCTCAAGCGGCAAACGCGAACCCACTGTACTTACATTACAAATCAGGGTGGAAAGATTTCAAGCCTGTGAAAGCGAACACCACGTTTGCGTCCGCCATTCAAATTGGCGATCCGGTTTCGATTGATAGAGCAGTGTATGCGATTAAGAAGACAAATGGGATTGTCGAGGAGGCAACCGAGGAGGAATTGATGGACGCAATGGCGCAGGCGGACTCGACTGGGATGTTTATATGTCCTCATACGGGGGTGGCATTGACAGCCTTGATCAAGTTAAGGAATAGTGGGGTGATAGGGCCTACGGATCGGACGGTGGTGGTGAGCACGGCGCATGGGTTGAAGTTTACGCAGTCGAAGATTGATTATCACTCCAAGAACATCAAGGATATCGCGTCTCGGTTTGCGAACCCGCCCGTGCATGTTGAAGCGGATTTCGGGTCTGTTATGGATGTATTGAAGAAGTATTTGCTGAGCAAGGCACCTAAGCATTAGGCCTTACTGTGAGCGAGCTAGGTTCGGCTCTTCTACTTTATATCCTGCTCATTTGGTTTGGTGGGCATTTGTGTTATCATTTTGTTTGCTTCGCTGGACGACAAGGAAGTGGTTATGATAAAAGAAAAAACAAAGAATCTTTTTTTAGTCCTTTGCTGATAGGAAGAGGTTCAAGTAGTAAGGCAGCATTCAACTTTGGATGAGTTCATTGTCATTTGAATTCGGCGGCGTTTCTGCTGGTGAGCTTTTAGTTTAAAGTATTTACATGTGGTTTATGTGCTGTTGTTTGTTGGAGAATACTCTTCTCGTTTTTTATGGCTGTTGTAGGTATCTAATGCTTAGTAGGAGAGATGAATTTCCGCTTTTTCAGTATTTATTAAGTGCTTCAAGAAGCAGCATTTGTAGTTGTTTTCTAGCTCTCGTTTAATTTGTTGGAACCAAATAATTTGACTTGTCCAGATATGTGGAGCTGCATTTCTGTAGTGACTTTGATGGCCTTTGATTTTGAATTTACACATTTCCTTCTTGTTATCAATTTATTCCGTCATTGATCATTAAACAAATTTCACTTTGGACTGCATTTTGAAGGTCTATCTAACAAGTTTCAGGAGACCTGCTTCAGATAGTCTTGGTCGCATTCCCTTTTAATCTCCTCTGCCTTTTAGTAAACCTAAGATCAACTGCAGAGTCGTGGTTATGCACTCTGAATGAGCTTAATTTAATTCATGACAATTCTAGTGGCCATTCAGTTGTTGTTGCCTGTTGGTTCACTTCATTATGAATCTGAGTTCCTTCTTCTTCATTCTTCTTCTGAGTTCCTTCTTCATTCTTCTTCATAGGCACGTGTGTGTGTGTGTGTGTTTGTGGATATATATACATATATATATATATCTATAGAGAGAGAGAGAGAGAGAGAGAGAGAGAGAGAGAGAGAGAGAGCTTGCTTGAGTCACGCGGCTTGTTGTAGAAAGGATCCAGGTCGAAATCTGCAAAAGTTACTGTCTTTTGGAGATTAGAATACGTCTCAAGATGATGGAGAAGATGAGGGAGAAGTTGTCAGGTAATTTAAATTATTTCCTCCTAATATAATCAACAGGTGTGGAAGTAAACACTTGATCCTTGGTGGAGGAACTATGCAGTTTCTTACTTTAATAAATTGATTCATTCACAATGATCCTTGCCGCGGTTAGTTTTATTTAGATTTGGAAGAAATAAGTTCTTGGGGGTGAGTTCCTGATTCATTTTAGCCAAAACAACATTCAAAATGTGATAAATACACTGCTTCATTTTGTTGTTTAAGTTGATTCTTCTTTTTGGATTCGGATAGCCTTGCCTATGGCTGGCACACAGCCGCAACAGAGGGCGAGCTTTGTACAGAAATTGTATGCTGAGGCCCCCCCGGCCAATCGCTGAAAGGACTGATGAAAGTTAATTTCTCTATGAGAAAGTTAAAAGGGTTAGAAGAATCAGTTTAAAATATAAAATTTAAACTAGAAATAAGTTTAAAATAAAAATTTTCAAGATTTTGGTAATAATGCTTATAGGGGGGTGGGCCTCCACCTGAGCAAGTTCGGAGAGGCATACATTTCGAACCCAAACATAAAATCTCAGCCCGCGCATACATAACTAACTGCATGGTCCTCTTGACTTGAGTGCGGTGTCACGAGGTGGTCGGCTATCCGAGGTGTTTGGCGCGAGTCCAAAACAGTGTTTTGACTGATGTCTAGGGGTTTTTTTTTATTTTATTTTAAGAAAAACATACTACATTAATATAATTCGCTTTATTTATAATGTATATTTTGTTAAAATATTCTTTTTTTTTAAACTTAAATAAACCATAAAATTAGGAATTTTTGTAGGTTTCTTCAAACAAATATGCCGTGAAGACCAATAGAACGAAGCAATCGAAGAAATTGACGGCGTTCCGAAGAGAAGGGAAAGAGGGAGGACAAGAAGGAAGTGAATATAGAGGCTATTGAAGATAATCAATCTCTATTACCTTGTCCTTGATTCAATAGCAATAACGTGAAACACAATCAAGTTAAAGACTGACGAGCTATTAACATTAATGCTCGACAAATCTGGTACCGTACGAGTGTATGTTAATGTTACATATATAAAGAAGACAACTTGGTAGACCATGAACAGGTTCCATTCCAATCTCGTATCATTTGTCTTGCACGCAAAATTATAAAATTCTCAAATTCCCTCTCGGTCGGTCTTCTCTTCACCACCATTCTACGTGCCATTACTTCTACCAATTATTTCGGCGGATGCCATTACTTCTAATAATTCTCCCTCTAAAATTATATTATATTCAAACCAGCATTACTTCTCCATTACTTCTCTAATGCACAAGCACACCCAGAAAGATAGCTATAATCAGAATAGAACACGTTACCAGAGTCCAACACCTCAGGATCAAAATACAAATTCTGACAGTAAATGATATACAGACCCCTGCAAGCATTCCTCTAATTTCAATAACAAATACATTTGAGAACACAAGTGGAAGAAATAACAACAAATGATTTTTTAACAATCCTATTGCTATGTACCTATGTATAATCGAATCATGTGTATTGTCAGAACACCTAACTTGAACAAAACTTTACCAAAAAAGAAGGTTAAAAATGAAACCAAAAGCAAAACAAGAGAGAAAATCAAAGACAATCATTGAAGAAAAACCATTCCAACTTCAAACTCTTCACTTGGGCTGATCATTGTGCAGTGTCTGTACTTGAGCTTGGTTATGGCCCTAGATTAGACCTTCCCCTGCCCTGCTTCTCATTGATAGAATTCATCTTCTCCAACTTCAAGCCAGCTCTAAACCTTGAAATGAAGGTAGCTGCCTCGGAGTTGACATCCGGGCTCGGACAGAACATTGGTGGTGTCGTTGCATCTCCACCCTCAGTCCCAACTGCGCCTTTCGTAGAACCAGCCTCCCCATCATCATCTGGGTCTGGCGAAACGCTGCGTGAACTAGTATTGCTATTTATCCTGACAAAGTCACCGTGTACCGCAAATTTCCAATCTGGCATTTTGAATGGCGGCGGTGGCGGCGGTCGCGGTATCTGAACGAGCGGCGACTCATTACCGGAGCTCATATTTTCATCGCTACCATTGAAACTGCTCGATTTAACCGGCAGCGGAGGTTTGCTGGCCGTGCTAGGCCGACTTCCAGATTTGGCTTTTGACGCCGCGCGCGCTGTCTTAGCTACTGGTGGTGGCGGCGGTGGCGGATTAGGTGGTGGAACAGACATAACTTTCTTGGCCTTTCCCTTTTTGGAAGAGAACAGATTGTGAAAGACTGATGAAGATGAAGGCGGAGGAGGAGGAGGCGGAGGCGGAGGAGGAGGCGGTGATGGTGGGGGATGTAAAGGATAAGAAGAAGCGGGTTGCGGGTTTAGTAAAGTGTCGAAGTTCTCGACGCTCTTTTGTCTTGGTTTCTTCTTCCTCCTCCTCAGTGAGCTGAAGAAATCTTTGGTTCCAGAAGATCCTCCTGACGATCTCTTCTTCTCATTCTTGCTGCCGGTGATCGTTTGCTCCGCTTGTAGAAAAGCTGGAGAGTCTTTGGAGCCAGAAGAAGAGCCTCCTGACGATCTTTTCCTCTCATTCTTGCGGCCGGTCCTCGTTTGCTCCGCTTGTTGATACACTGGAGGAGATGGTGATGTTGGTGAAGGTTGCAAATTCTCGAATGCTTCCGAGTAATTTCTTCCTTGATTTTCAATCTCTTCATGGCTATGTTCACCAATTGCTTGATAAGATGTTCTCTTCGCTCTGTGCTTAACCACATTTGGCGGCGTATACGGCTGCGGCGGCGGCGGCGGCGGCGATGGACGCTCAGTAGCCTGAGGTGGCGAAGGAGGCGAATCTGATGAAAGTTCCTTTTTACGGACCACAAAAGTGTCCACGGCTATAGTCTTCGTCTCCGAGTATTCTTCTTCTTCTTCTCGAGCCTCTCGCCGAGGCTGGCGGTAATGCATCTGATCCGATCCCGGAATCCGGTAGTTACTGACGTCGGTGTCATCGTAAGATCGCCACCGATCATGTTCTGTCGCCCATGCAGACTCTTGACGCAGATCCGGATACGAACTGCTGCTCCTGAACCTTCTGAGGTTGTTATAGTTATGGCTAGCCGTCCGATCTGCATATTCGTACCATCGGTGCGGAGTGGATGGACTTGACTTATTATAAGCCTCTTGCGATGAATTGGAAATGCTTGGATCTTCGTAGGAGCTCGTAGTACTGTCGTTATTGTTGTTTGCATTTCTAGTACTGAGGAATCCGCAAGCAATGGCGAAAAGAACAAGCACTAGATTGAGGGAATCCCAGCTTTTCTTCACTAGATGTGGTCTGAATACTTGTGAGGTGAAAGAGAGAAACGAAGGAATTACTTTGAAAAAAATGAAGAGGGCTATGACAAACAGGATTAGAAGAAGAACACCGGAGTTGAAGAAGACAGACGATGAACTGCTACGGGGGCGGCGGCGGCGGAAATTGTCGGTGTTTTGTAGCCAAAATGGGGTGTCTTCCTCTTCTTCCATTATTATTTGAGGTTGAATTGAGTTTGCTTTTTCAGAGAGGAGCGTGCAGGAGGACGAGAGGAGCCTTTTTCAGATACTTTTTTGCTTTTTCGTGGCCGTGGGTTTGCTTTGCTGATATTGCTACATTGCCAATGGCCTGTTCGATAATATATATATATATATATATATATATATATATATATATATATATATTGCCAATGGCCTGTTCGATATTATAATTTTTCAATTATTGAGTATGAAAAATGGAGAGCGATACGCGGATTATACTTTTTTTAATGTTATTTGATTTTTATTTTATCCCCCTAAGAAATAAAAACAATACGATTCGTAATTTCGTACGTAGGAAAAAAAGTTATCGTCCACGTTGTCTGTCATTACTAAAGAAAAAGAAGAAGAAGAAGAAAAATAATAAAAAAGACAGCGAGATTGAATGACTCCATATTGGCACATGATTGATTGTAGTAAGCCATGACCCTTTGTTGGTGGATACAATCATTGACAACCCATCTTGGAGCGCCAAATTCTAACCTTTTGTTTTGAGATATTTTTCTTAATTTTTCATCGAGTAAGACATACGACTTTGTTGCATACTTTTGTAGTAGTAGTTGTAGTTGTTGGTGTGACAAAAAACTGATCTAAGCAACCTAAATTTGCGCCTTGCAACATGTTACGTTCTCTGTCTCTCAAGAAACCCAACTTTAGTTTCCTCTCTCTCTCTCTCTCTCTCTCTCTGCTGCAAATTCAGAAGGAAGACCTCTTTCATCCACTACAACAGCATTCCTCTTAATTGGAAAAATAGGCATTATTACGACATCACCGTTTTCAAAATTGTCATACATTCCGCGTACGAAATTAATAAATCCTAGTGAACCCCATGATTCAAAAACACATTAGAGTGTCCCATTTTTTAGTAAGTTTTATGGGGTCAGACAAATACAATGACTGAGACGTCGAGATAGAGAAAGGAAACCGCGTTTTATATTACAGAAATTATATATGTACCGAATTGAATTCTTTTTTTTTTTTTTAATTTTTTTTATGGAATGATTAAAAAAAAATGTTTTTTAATGACGATGTAATTTTTTTTATTTTTAAAAATTATTTAAAACCACAAAAAATAATTGAAAAAAATTTTAAAAAATATATTCAAAGAAATTCGGATACATCCCCTCCGGGGATGGAGCCACCACTCTTCATATTATCATGATGTGTCTCTGTTAGGTATCGCCATCGGCACTGTTCAATGCTTTCGCCGCAAGCTTTCAAACTTTGACTTTCCATTCTTAATGACTAATCTTTCTTCATTTTATTTTTTAAATTTCTTTATTAAAATTCATTTTCTCTATTTTATATATTAATTTTTATAATATGTCCTACATTTATTTATTATTTATTATTTTATTTTTAATATATTTTATTCATTTTAAATAAATTAAAAAATAGATAATAGATAAAGAAATAAATAAACAGTAAAAAGTAGAGAGAAAAAATGAATTAAATATTTATATAAATGTGAATAATACTTCATAAAAATGTAAAGATGATTCTGTAACAAACTGGATATTAATTATAAAATACATAATTGGATGAACTATTTGCTAATGACAAGGAACAGTCTTTTTCTTCACCCATAGAAATTCGATCCCTTTTATGGGCTAAATTACATGAATTTCAAATATCCAATGATAATGAAACTCAATTTCCCATGCAAACGAATTCTTGGGGGTGATATCCGTAAGATTAAAGGAATGATTTTTTTTTTTTTTGGATTATGATGAGAAACATCGAGTTTAGAGGAATGATTCCATTCCAAAAGGAAATTCCCACGAGAAGAATGTGAGTGCACTGAAAAAAAATAAATGTTTTTCTCGTAATGGTGACATTGGAACCCACATTATATATATATATATTAATTAATGCTAACCAACTCCATAATGAAGAGAAGGGAGGTCTGTCCATTCCATTCATCGTGTACAAAGAGATGGAATAAAAATCCCCTTCCATATAGATACTTGGAACCAAACGGATCACAAAAAGATCATTCGTCTTTTACTTTTAATTCACAGATTAGCAATTCATCATATTCCTAAGCAGCAAACTTTCTTTGTCAGGGACACTTTTGTCTGGTACTTCTAAAGATAAAGCTAATTTTGTTACAGTTTCCATTTTTTGGGCCCGGGTGAGTAAGGTAAATCCTAGTCAGGACCACAGAGTGTCAGCCTTGGAATTGGATAACAACTCTTGCTTGGGCGGTTGAAGTTGCTGCTTGGGTTGGTTTCTAAGCTGATTCTACAGAGCTTATGAATTTAAAGTTTCTTCCAAATGATTCTGATGAAACTTAATTTGTTTTAAAAAATAAGATGAGATAGAATAAGATAAAAATTAAAAATAAAATAAAATATTATTATAATATATATGAAATATAATATATTTTTTTCATATTAATTTTATTTTAAAATTTGAAAAAATTATTTTAAAAATTAAAAAAATTAAAATTTTTATTATATTTTATATAAGAATTTGAAAAAGTATGATAATAAATTTGAAATGTGTTTTAAATTTTGATTTTATTCCTGAAAGCAAACAAGCCCTTAATTAGAATAGATTAGTGCTGCACGTATTTACAATTTTTACTTATAAAACCCATCTTATCAGTTTTCCATTAAAATAATACTCATTTCCATCATAAGAATAGGATGGAGGTTTGGGTTTCAAAACCCATTACTAAGCTGCTAGGCCAGTTTGGATATAGAGGTAATTTTTATCTTTATCTCATAATTACAGTTTTTTTAAATTTTCATAAAAAATCTAATAAATAATTCTACCTTTTCAAATCTCAAAATTATTTCGTATCATCTTAAATGTATGTACCATTTAAAGTATTAAAGAAAAAAAAGTCCATGGAATATCTGTATGTAAATGTATGTACCGTGCGTGTGTTTTGATTAATGATCAAATAAGCTTTTTATAATTTCATCTACTATGTACATAAACTTCACACTCGCATTTTCTTAATGTACAAAGTTCTAATTATGCACAAGACTACAAGAGCAATTTCAATAGCTCTAGTTTTTAGATAGCTGAACCTTCAGTGGTATCAATCACCTGTTCTTGTACAAATACTGAAGGAAGCTTTGTTTCAAACCATTAGCTCAAGCTTTTTACTGGAGGAGGGCGACACTAGTGATGGCTACTAAAAGAAAAATTTTAGCAACAGAATAACGGCAGCTGTAATTACCACAGCAACTGTAAATATCAAAGCCTGCGACGACCATAGCATTTAGAATCAGTGAAAAAGAAAAATGCCATACTCATCCTTAAACATTATCATAGCAATTGAGATTTGAGATCCGTATAATACTTTTCATGGCAAGATCTGTGTACACGAGTGACTATACTTTGGTTTCCAAAACTCTACAGAAAAGTGAAAATAAAAGAGTAGGGACAAGTGGGTGCGCACTGTGTATCAGTACCATTTTGGGCACGAGTGTTGGTAGTGGGATTCTAGGGAAACCATAAAGAAGAATTAGCTCGGATATATTTTTTTTCACAAGTAAGAGATAAATATTATTGACATGAATGAAATAGGCATAGCCTGTGTACAGAATTCGCTCAGATATATAAGAGACAATCCACTTTACCACATCTGATTGAAATTTGCAACAAATAAGTAAACGAGCAGAACATTCAATTGATAGTGAGTGTGAAACTTACAGCTACTGCATTGGCAGCAAGTCCATCTCGCTCCCTTGGATCCTTGTGATAGTATCTTCGAAAGTAGAGAAATGCAGCATAGTACCACATCAGTGGGCATGCAAATCCTAGAAGAAGTCTGCCAGAGAAAGTCAATTGTCAGAGACCTGTGCAGAGAAGAAAAGAGGGGGAGAAAGGGGGAGAGAGGGAGGGGGGGGAGGGATCAGGAGCTATGAAAACTCACAAAAACCATCCAATTCCACAGCCAAATAAAGGAAGAGGCTTATCAAACATTCCCAATTGAGGGGTCTCTTCATCTTTGATTTTGGTGTAGTCACCATTCCTGTAGTCCACTGCATCAGTTGAGAGTCCTGTGTTCAATGTATACCTTCAGCAACTTATTCAGTCACTTTTACATCGAAGAGTCATGATAAATACATAACCTTCTCTATGAATCTTTTTACAACTGTGTAAAATGCAAGACAATTATCAAAATTTGAAATTTAAATTAGATGGGAAACACAAATGAAATAGAACAAACTATAATATTTTTCTATGAAGTGGTACTGTCATATTGCTTGTTTGTAAAATAGTTGTGTTTATATGATTATTCCAAGAAAGATTTGCTAGAGATTCTAGCAAAAGACAATGGACACAATGATGCAGCTGAAGGAAAGGGGTCAATTGTCATCTCTTATGAAATTTTAAGCTTCAGAAACTTAGGATTAACATGGGGGCTGTCGTGCGACATCAAACAAGGTATGCATGGCCTTTGAGGTTGCGACAAAGAAATTACATTAAATATTTCCAGTTTGACCAGTTATAGAAAAGTATGGGATGGGTATTTTCTTTTTATACTTGTTCCATTGAGTGCACATTGCTCATTAGTTTTCTTTTAATTTCATCATTAATGTGCAATTTGCTAGTTGTTAAAACAAAAACATCCACAACAAACAACCCTTACAACCCCAATCTATCAATGCCCCATCACCACAGAACAACCAACAGCTATTAAAACATCTTCCCCATGTACTACAGAAGTCATCCACACTTCAGTGTGTTCTACATCACATAAGCATTTTGCCTCTACATTCACCTTGAAGAAAAAAAAACTGATTTCCAGAACAGATACTAAGCTGCGGAGTCTCATATATATCAATGCTACTCTTCTTTTACTGATAAAAAAAAAAAAAAGATACTAAGCTGCGGAGGTTCTTGGTTTATTCTTAATATCAGGTCAAAAGTGTTTGTCTTTTATATGGATGAAAGTTGAGAAAATAATCATGATTCACATGATAACTACAAAATATCAAATCATACTGCACACTGTCTATGATACTTAGAGCGTTTCTGACAGTTGTTGAAGACATACCCCGCCTAGCTATGTCAACCAAATTGTTCTTCGATAGCAAGCAGAGGATTTCAGTAAGAAAGAAAACATTGTTTTATGACCGATTTAAAGACCTAACAAGAAGGATCAGAGGATGAATAACTTCCCATCACTAAGACAAACTTCTCTCCAGTATCATAATAGCTGACGCGTGCTACGATAGTGAACCAACCAGGTAAATCATTAATGTTGGGCAAATCAAGTGTCTATGATAAACAGCTTGTTGACTTTAACTCAAACAAAATTAAGAATCTTCTAGATTTCCGAGAAAATTTCATTTGTGGTTCAAATGGATTCTAGACAATCAAGCATCACTTCTACTCATTCATCTGCCACTTGACCTTGTGTCAGACCAACATGTTTAAAAGGAGGAAGTCCTGTTATTTTAGACATTTCTCAGCTCATTGTTTTAAAATAAAATTAAGGCAACTTTATGCGCAGGGTGTTTCACATCTCCTTCCATTGTTTGTGACGGTCCAAGTGTTCATGACCTTTTTCTTTTGATTGTAAACCCTAACTAGGCGTTGCTCATGTATACTACCTATGTATCTGGGCTTTGCCCCTTTTCTATTAACACAATTTCTATGATTACCTTTAAAAAAAACATCTCCTAAACCAATATTTGAGCAGTAAATATCTTTCCACGAGGGTCACGCAGACAACAATTATAACCACATGCTAGTCTGTTTGCATCAAGACCATTTACATATAAACCAATAATGGACATCAGAAAAGCCAGCTATTTCTTCTTTCAAAATCAAAGAAGAAATATTAAGGCAAGTCAAAATTGTAATAAGAAAAAGTATACCAAAAAGAAAAAATAAAAGATGAAGAACACAGGGGGAAGCAGTGTACTCTGATCCATGCGTCTGAGAGGTAAACTTTCACAATGCTCTCAGCTCCTCTCTGCCTTTAAAGTACCTGCTACATGAAAACCAGAAAACTCAAGTCGAATTAAGAAAAGCCAAAGAGGGAGGGGGGAGAATCTCACATGTACATACAAAGGCTTTAATTTGAAAATCAACCCAAGCATACAGAAAGAAGTACTCGGTTAAAATCAACACCTAATAAAACCAAATTTACATGCTTAGTCAAGTAAACAAAAGGTCACGAGTGGCAGTTTTTTCGGTTACTTCTAGGTCACCTATACAAATATAATTCAAAATTTCCAATACCCCCCACCCCCAAATCCAAGAATTTGCAGCTGATATTTATACGTTGTATATCTTTTTTTTTTTTATTGCAGCAGAAGTTATGTTTTGTATATCAATACAGTTAACAGAAGCATTCATAAAAACTACGAAAGTGAAAAAATACAAATTTGCGCGTATTGTATATCAATACAGTTAACAGAAGCATTTATAAAAAAAAAAATATAAAAGTAAAAAAAATACGAATTTGACAATAATACCAAGAAATTTCATCAAGCGCCACCAGAAACAGGAAAAAAGAAAACGAAATTGGGAAAAGAAAGGTAGAACCACAAAGGAGACGAATTCTATCAAATCCATAAGAAAGAAAACCCACGCAAAAGATATTATTCACACGCAAAAGATATTAATGAATAATAAGAAGAATCGCGAAATTAGAAAACCCATATCGATAATTTCAGCAAAATGTCCATAAAGCATACTAATTTAACCACGAAATAGTTAAACGACCCCAAAACTCAAGTTTCCAACTCTTATACACACACACACACACACACACAGAGAAAGAGAGAGATTGCCTCAAAAGCTACGGCAAAAGGAGAGCTGAAAAGGGGCAGACAGCAGCTTCTATTGGGAAAGGGTTTTATCCAGAACATGCAAGAGCCGCTGTAAATTAGTGAAGGAAAAAGGCAGTTTATGATAATACAGGTAAACCCTTATGGTTTTACATGGCTATGATGCCGTGTTTCCCCATACTTTTACTCAACTCAAAGAATGATTAAAGAAAAGCTGGAGGAAACATATCGCACGCTCCTCTCCCACCTTAAGCTACACGTGATTATGCCAAGGCGTCAAATGTCAATCGCATGAACCTTGGTCTGGACTCTGGAGATTCATAATTTCCATACGACGTCGTTCTTTTGAAAAAAAAAAAAAAAACTTCTATGAGTATAGATGACGTCGTTTTTGTATTCAATGTCATATGCAACAATCCGGCCCCCTATTAGCCCAGAGTCAGACCGCCCGGTTTTATAAAAGAAAAAAGATAGCACCAAACGGTGCGTTTTGTAGGTTTAAGCCCTAACAGCTCTTCTTCTTTCCCCCCGGCCCCACCCCCACCCCCACCCCCATGTCTTCTTCCCAATCTCCCGCCTCTCTCTGTTGCTGAATTTCTGTTGCCCCCGCTCCAACCTGCAGTCCGCCATCCGTGCCTTGTCGTGTACTCGCCGTCCGAATACCAGGTCTAGACCGGTAAGCGTCTCCGACCATTCTCTTTCCATCCCTCTGTATCTCACTCTCTCGGACTCTCCCCCTCGTCCCCTCTCTCTCTCTCTCTCGGGTTCTCTCTTCTCTTTCTCCATCTCTCTCATTTCGCTCTCTCTCTTCTCCCCATTGTGTTGCAGCCAGTCGTGCATTGCCGCTGCCAAGGCCTTGCTCCACAGGTCGCCCCGTCTCCGGCTACTGCCCCTTTCAAAAATCCCTAGAGCACAGCCCCTGTCGCCGTCGCAGCTCCCAGCCCCGCCATCGCAGTTCCCAGCTCCTTTGTCGCACAGTGCCACTGCATCTAGGGTACGGAATCTCGATTTACTTGACTTAAGTTCAAGTTTCCAGTTTCTATTTCAACCACATACGCATTACGCAGTCCACAGATTTACACGGATACGGTATTTGAAATTAATCCCGACTGCGAAATGGGGGTTTTGGGAACTGGGATTTGGGTTATGTGAATCTGTTAGGATGTTTTGTACAATGATATTGTTATTGCATTGTTACTTGGAGTTGGAAAATTTTCCACTGAAGTCGTCAACTCCTTTGTGGGTGTGTTGGGATTTAGGAGAAGTACTGATCGATATTGTGGATTCTAGTATACATTCTGTTTATGTACAATATTATATTTCCATAATACTCAAGAAGCTTAAAGTTAAACTCATGCATGCATTTTGAATTTTTGATCAAGAAGCTTAATTCTCCCTGATGTTTCTGAGCAGTTGCTAGTGGAGGAAGTGGGGTTTTACACAACAAATTTAAGTGGGTAGGGATTCTGGAAACAACAAATTGAGGAAGTTTAAAGTTAAAGTTTAACTCGTGCTAGTTGAGGAAGTTTACACAACAATTTGAACTGCTTTAATTAAAAACAGATGTTATTTTCAGTGGGCAGGGATTATGGACAGGCATAACAATGGTGGTGGGGGGATTATTTTTCAGACTGCATATAAGAATGGCACAACAATTTTCGATATGCATGAACAACAATCAATGTTGTTGAAAAATAATCAAGGGTAGTGGGGCGATTATTTTTTAGACTGCATAAATCTGGACAAGCATAAGAATGGATGTTATTGAACTAACAGATAGTTTTCTCAATTTTCTCATTTTCTTCTTTGGCGTTATATTTAATCTAATTTGTGTTTTATTATTTTTCTAGATGGACTCTACAAAAGAAGTGATTCCGGGAGACTCTACCACGGACGATGCTAACAAGTCATCACAAGGGCAACGAATTCCTCCACTTCCACCCAATGTAAGTACTAAGACGGATAACTCTCAAACTACTCTAGGTTGGAAGGCCAAGGATGGAGGGAGTGGTAGTGGAGGACTTGTGCCCATAGCATTTAGCATGAAGGCTTGCAAACAAGCCTTAGCAGAGATGATTATTTTTGATGAATTGCCCTTTAAGTTCTTTGAAGGGGAGGGTTTCAAGAAATTTATGCTTGTTGTTTGCCCTACGTGGGTAGGGATTTCATCTCGGGTAAAGGTTGCGAATGATTGTTTTAGCGTGTATTTGAGGGAACAAAATAAGTTGAGAAGTGTTCTTCAAGGACAACGGATTTCCCTTACTATGGATACATGGTGATCCATGCAGCACCTGAATTATATGTGTCTTACTGCACACTTTATTGATGATAATTGGAATCTACACAAGAAGATTCTTTCTTTTTCTTTAGTAGAAAATCACAAGGGTGATACACTTGGTAGGGCCATAGAGATGCGCTTGCATGATTGGGGGTGGCCGAAAATACTTGCTGTCACTCTTGATAATACAAGTTCTAATAACAGAGCAATTTCTTATTTGAAAAAGAAAACCAAGCATAGGAAAGATACTGTTTTGGAATATGAATTCTTGCATATTCGATGTTGTGCCCACATCTTAAACTTAATCGTTCGTGAGGGGTTGGAAGAATATGATGAGTCGATTGCTAAGGTGAGAGATGCTGTGAAATATGTTAAATCCTCCCCTCAAAGGTGGAGTACATTTAATAAATGTGCAGAACTAGAAGAGATTAAGTGCAAAAGTCGTGTTTGCCTAGATGTGCCAACTAAGTGGAACTCCACATATCTTATGTTGAAGAGGGCTGAAAATTTTCAAAAAGCTTTTGAACAGTTAGAGGAAGAAGACTCGAGGTTCCTTACTAGTATTGGAGACGACGACGAAGACAATGATGTGGTGAGTAAGAGAATGTCAAAAAAGTTAGGGCCTCCCAACAATAATGATTGGGAGAAGGTAAGATATTTTGTGAGGTTTCTTCAATTATTTCATGATGTAATTTTACGTTTATCTGGGGGTAAATATGTAAGTTGTAGTTCTTTTTTGATGGAATTAGTTGCAATTCCATATATGATTGACATGGAGTCTGAAGAAGGAAGTCCTGTGATGAAATTAATGGCAACAAATATGAGAAAAAAATTTGACAAATATTGGGGCAAAATGGATAATATGAATATGTTGCTGTATATTGGGCTTATTCTTGATCCTCGATATAAGATGCGGTGTCTTTATTTTTTATTGGAAACAATGTATGTCCATGATCCAATAAAAGCGCCTGAGTTGAGTTTTAAGGTGAAAAATGCTTTAATCCGCATGTATGATGCATACGTTGAAAATGAAGAAGGGAACAATTTTGGTCAACAACAATAGCGTACAAGTCCCCCAGTTATTAGACTTGTGGATAGGGTGGCACAAGAAAGGCCCCTATATAGACAATGGTTACGGCTGAAAAACTCTTTGGAAAGCAAGTCAGAGGTTGATAGATACCTAACTGAAAGTCTTGAGGAACAAGATGATAGTTTTGACGTTCTAAATTGGTGGAAGGTTAATTCAGTTAGATATCGCGTACTTTCAAAAGTTGCACGCGATATTCTTGCAATACCGGTATCTATAGTGACTTCTGAATCTGCATTTAGCATGACAGGTCGTGTACTTGATCATTTTCGAAGTAGTTTATCTCCGATAATGGTAGAGAGTCTCATTTGTGCACAGAATTAGCATCGTTCTTCTTCTACTCCAATTGTTCTTAGGGATTTAATGGATAAAATTGGGGATTTTGATAAGCAGCTAGATATGGGTATGTAACAAATTTATTTCCTTCTATATTTTTTTTAATGATTTATTGATTTATATGTTATGTAAATTTATGTAATTTGTTTGGTTTATTTTTTATGTAAAGAACTTGTTGGAGAGGTTGAAAATTCTATGGAGGCGTGGAATACAATATTTACACCCAATGCAGATGAAAGAGGTGAGATTGAGAAGAATATACTACTATACTATTTATTTTCGTTAGCATAAAACATAATTTTGAACTAAGACATTTATTATTTGTTTGCTATGTTTATGCAGTAAAGTTGTGGAAACTTGGAATTTTGGACATGGGGAATGGCATTTTTTTATTAAGTCATTTGTAATATCACTTTATAAGTAGGTAGGTTATGGCTAGATGCATAGATTGTAAATTGTAATAATTTTTGTGTAATTTACTTTACCTTTTTGGTTTTTTAATTTTTTTTTCTTCTTTTATTTGGAGTTTGGATGATGAGGCTTTTTTTCAAATTTCCTTTTCTCTATTTATTTTTCTTTTTAATTTTATTAGTATCATTGATAGCCTTTTTTGGATGGATATGGATAATTTTTATTTTTGTTTATTCCTTTATTCTATTTTTTCGTTTATTAGAGTTTGGATGTTATTGGCATGTTCATATTTTTCAATTAAATTTTTCTAATTTTTTGTATGTTAATAATAAATTAGGTTGAAAATGGGATAAAAGTAATAAAGGAAGTTTCTGGAAAAAGCATATGGATTCTGCTTTTTCATACGAGGACTTGGTGCAACCTCTAGCAGTTTATCATGCAAAATGAGACCATTTCTTTGGGCAGCTTCTTGTGTTCTTAACGGAGCTAGCTTCAATAACTTTCTTAATATCCCTTTCTAGCTCCTTTTTTATGTAACTAGGTGTATGTTGTTTGTATACCTCTTGTGTATTTGCAGTATATCTATTTACTTTCATTCATAAAATGTCATGTTATAAAAAAAAAATATATATATATATATATATTATTCATGTCTCATTTGTTTCCTCCATTATTGGATTAATTCCCATGTGATCATGCCCCTCTGGTTAAGAGAGACTTTTGCAATTAATTACAGTCCAAAATGATCAACGAAATTTCAAAATCTTTCGATCATGTTGGCAACTTAAGGCCAACTCCGAAACCAACCTGCTTAAAAGTCATAAATACTCTCAATTCCTTTCTTTTCCACCTATATTTATAAAGTTCATCATGGCATAAAAATATTTACCACTTTTACTTTGTTTCATTGAACGAGCCAGAGCAGTCATTGTATTTAATATTAGATCAATTTTTGGATAAATAATTCAGCTTACTGTGCTCTTTTATCTCCAATAATTCTGTGGTTACTATTTCTAGAGTCTAATCGTATGGACCCCTTTGTTCATTCCATGCTCATTGCTCTCCATTGTGTCTTGCTATGAACTTTACAGTCGATTACTCGATATATAGTGTTTTAGAGTGAGGCTGGATTCTGTTTTAGATCCTCTATTCATCTTTTTTATATGCCGTGGGAAGTTCTTAGTTCTTTTACTGAGTCATTGTTATATTCTAATGTGTCATTGTTATATTATTACTTTAACTTTGATAGTGATAATGTGGATTAATATATCCAAAAATTTTGACTTTTAGTCAATATTTTAGACTTGTCAATGATTATATCATTACCAATGCTCTTATATTATATTGGGCGGTCCAAAAGTAGTGTAAGTCGGTTGTGTTGTTTTACAGTATGAATAATGTTAGCTTTATTACTTTTTTTTATCATTTTTTTTTTTATTATTTTTAATTTTTTTACTTAATGATTAAACAAGTATTATAAGTGAAATTGTATATTTATAATTTTTTTAAGGATTAAGTATATTAAAAACATACTTAAAAGCAAATAATAAAGAAATAAAGATTTCAAACATTAGAAATAATAAATGAGTAGTAAAAGGATAGTAAGACTATTATTATCTTTGTAGTATTATTTCTCGTGATAGATAAATTTCTAAATAGCTAGGCGCGATTGATTTGGTGTCTCATTGCGTGCTATCATGCCCTAGTTTTGCAAGCATTAGAATTATTATTAAGAGTGTAAGGAGTTTGGTCAGGATCATAAATTCGACTAGACCTAGCCATTTGGACTACATCGAATTCCATATCAATTGTTCTTAATCTCATAAATTGTGAATCGAGAACATTTGGCTGATTTAGGGGTCTACAAATTTTTAATAGGATCGAACCAAATCGGACCACATTTCTATATATATATTTAAAAAATATTTTTAATAATTTGATATATTATTTTTATATAATAATTATATAAGTTAATAATGTAATTTTTATCTAATTTATTATTATTGATCATATAAAATATTTTTTTAATAAATTAATGATATAATCTATATTAATAATTCACTTAATTTTAATTTAGTAAGTTAAATAGTTTTATTTATTATTTATAAAAAGAGAAAAATAAATTATAATTAGGCATGCTAATTAAACCGGATCAATAGCTACTAATTTGGTCCCATTTTTATGGATATTTGGTTTGATCCGATTTGAAAAAAATGATAAATCGCAAAATTTCAAACCGACATTCTTTTCGGATCCAACCAATTCACAATCCTACTTACGACAAAAATATTTTTTAGAAAATTAATTTTTTGAAAATCGTTTTGAAAGTACCTATTAAATGTTATTAAATGTTAGAAATGATAGATCCGGCCACACTAAATTCTGATTAGAAAACCTTTCTCGAATGAGTGATGTAAAATTTTTTATAATCAGATCGAAGTTGATTGACGTGACGTTTTTTTTTTAACATAATATTTTTCTTTTTTTCAGTGTCCTTCAACTCTATTTTCTGTTTTTTTTTTTTGAAATATTTTTTTATTATTTATTTATCGACTTATGTGCTGTGTTGTCACGTTAATCGACTTTCATCAGATTACAATAAATCCGTTAAAGCATTAATATTGAATTGATAATTTTTTTTTAATTTAAAGAAAATTTAAAATTTATTATGTATTTTTAAAAAATAAAAATTTTATTTTATTTTATTTTTTTATTAAATATAATAAAAGAAAATTAATATACATATAAATTTATATTTAAAAAAAAAAAATTTAATCATCCAATACGAATACTATCATTAATCTCAAATCCTCTCTCCCTCTTTGCGACTTTCTCAAGCCCGAACCTGGACTTTCTCAAGCCCGAACCTCTCCCCGAAGACATGCTCGAACCCCTCTCTCCCTCTGCTTTTTGCTGATTTCGATGATTAATGCAGCGTATCCCTTCATGCTTTTTTGTTCCTTCTCTCATTTCTTGTTCCTTTATGTGATGTTACATCTAGTTCCTTTTTTATCTCACCACCTTATCTAATTCTCTCCCTCTGGTCGAAATCCGTAATCTTTTAAGGTTTTTAGAATAAGAGGGTTGAGATTACGAATTCTGATTACTTCCCTGATATAAAAACATGGGTTTTCTTTAGCTTGCTCTGTTCTGAGTTTTACATGTTGAAAGCCGAGAGTTTGGTTTTTGTGTTGCGATTAAAGGATGCATTTGATCATATGATGGCCACGGTTCCACCTGATAAAGATGCATCGATCACGTGAGGCCATTCTGTTATGAAAAATGAGCTATCATTTATTCTTTATTCGTTTATTGTTATTCCATTTTTGTAATCTATAAATAGTGGCACATAGCTTGTAAAGATACTCGAAATATTTGAATATAATTTAGTTGTTCCTTTTAGTTGTTACAATGTTTCTTTTTCTACTTTCTGTTCTAGCTATGTTAACAATACACATGTTTCAAAATTTGATGAATTCACACTAAGACTTTATAGACTTGGACATAATTCCATGACATAGCATATATTGAATGATATTCAAAACCCAAATTCCAAGACCACGAGTTTCTCCGAAATTCTTTAAATCTACCCATTGGCAAAGTAGCACTAACTCTCATTTCCTCAATCAATACTATGGTTTCCAAACCATTTGACTTAATTTCTATTGACATTTGGGGCCCCAATTCGACCCCAGCTCATAATGATGCAAAATACTTTCTTATAATTGTGGATCAATTCACCCGATGTACCTGGATATAATTGCTCCGAAATAAATCTGAAGCTCGCACGTCCATTCAAAGTTTCTTTTTCTTGTGGCCACTCAATTCAACACACAAATAAAAACAATCAGATCTGATAACGACACCGAACTTCATATGCCCTCATTCTATGATTCCAAAGGAACATTGCATCAACTCACTTGCGTCGCCACTTCCCAAAAAAACGCCCTCACCGAGCATAAACATCAGCACATATTAAAAGTTTCCAGAGCACTGAAATTTCAATCAGGCCTACCTATAAAACATTGGACAGAATTCATCAACATTGCCGTTTACTTGATTAACCAAACCCCCTCTCCAAACCTTCAATACAAATCTCCTTTTGAAATTCTCTATAACAAAAAACCATCTTATTCACACCTCAAAACATTCGAATGTCTTTGTTTTGCCTCCACACTAACCCATGGTCGATCCAAATTTGATGCCCGCGCCAGAAAATGTTTGTTTATCGGCAACCCTTATAGAGTTAAGGAGTACAAACTCCTTGACACCACCACCAACCAAATATTCATTTCCCGTGATGCCATATTTCATGAAGATATTTTTCCTCTCAAACAAGCCCACACTAAACCCCCCAGCTTCCTTCTCTCCCCTAAGCTTAATTCATTCACGCCACCTGTTGATAACTTTCATTTCTTACCTCCACTAAACTCACTCATGCCTCTTATTGACACCTCCCATCCAACATCTCCCATGCATCTCGACCCTACACCTCACGTTGACAATCTCTACATTACATCAACTGAATTACCCTCCCAACCCTGCCTCACAAATACATCTCCATCCATCATTATCCTTACGACAATCCACCTACTTCAAAGATTTCCATTGTAATGCACTATCTCCATCTCCGTCCCATTCCAAGTTGGAAGCTACTAGATCCATCAACAACACAGATTCGAAAATTTCTTTCCCTCTCTCTTTTGTGTTATCTTACAATTCTTTATCACCATCATTCAAAGCCTTTACAACTTTTATCTCTGCTCATACCGAACCAACAACCCACATCTAAGCTCTTAAAAGTTCCATCTGGCGTGAGGCAATGGAGCAGGAACTCACTACTCTAGAGCTTAATGAGACATGGTCCATCGTCGATTTACCTTATGGTAAGAAGCCGATTGATTGCAAGTGGGTATACCGGTACAAATTCAAAGCCGACGGCTTCATTGAACGTGCTAAAGCAAGATTAGTTGTGAAGGACTTCACTCAATTTGAAGGAATCGATTTCCACGATAAGTTCTCACCGGTTGCTAAGATGGTCTATATCCGCATTCTTCTTGCTGTGGTTGTGATTAAAGGGTGGGATTTACAACAATTAGACGTTAATAATGCGTTCTTATATGGAGAGCTTGATGAAGAACTATATATGCGGCTTCCTCCTGGCCTTGCTCCGCACAAGCTCACAAAGTTTGCAAACTCCACAAAAGTATTTATGGTCTCCGACAGGCATCCCGACAATGGAACACAAAGTTGTCATCCTCCTTTGCCGAATCTGGTTTCATGCAATCCAAGTTAGACTACAGTCTGTTTATCAAACACACGGCATCATCATTTACAGCCTTGTTGGTCCTACGTTAATAACATTATTTTGATGAGCTCAGACAATAAATCAACTGATGAAGTCAAGCACTTTCTCTCCACCAAATTCAAGATCAAAAATCTAGGTTCACTCAAATATTTCTCCAGTATTGAAATTGTTCGCTCAAAGGCTGGTATTCAAATTTGTCAACGTAAATACACTTTAGATATCCTATCCGAGATTGGGATGCTTGCTGCTAAGCCCTCACCCATACCAATGGAACAAAATATCAAACTCCAAAAGGAGGAAGGAGCCGTATTTCCTGATCCTACTCTATGTAGGAAATTGGTTGGCAAGTTGCTCTATCTCACGAATACACGGCCTGACATCAGTTATAGCGTGAATCTCCTTAGTCAATTCATGGAAGTCCCACGGATACCTCACTATGATGCTCTCATTAAAGTCATTCGATATCTCAAAAATATACCAGGCCAAGGATTATTTTCTCCTGCCAATTCGCCACTGAAACTCATAGCCTACTCGGATGCTAATTAGGCCAATTGCCTCGACACACGACGATCGACAACTGGTTTTTGTGTGTATATTGGCCACTCTCTTGTTGCCTAGAAATTGAAGAAGAAAAAAGAAGAAAATACTATTTTGCGATCTTCGGCTGAATCGAAATATAGAGTTATGGCTGCTGTAGTTTGTGAACTTACATGGCTCCGATATTTTCTCAATGACCTCTGCATTACGATTATTGATCCAGCCACCTTGTATTGTGACAACTTAGCCACATTGCATATAGCTACCAACCTGGTATTCTATGAGTGAACCAAGCACATCAAACTAGATTGTTATTTAGTTCGTGACAAAATTTCGGCTGGCCAAATAGCTACTGCACACGTCTATTCATCTGATTAGTTAGCTGGTCTTCTCACCAAGCCTGTGCATTCTCCTGCGCTCGCTAGATGTTTGTCCAATATGAGAGTCTTAAATATTTACTCTCCATCTTGCAGGATTGTTGCGATTAAAGGATGCATTTAATCATATGATGCCCGCAGTTCAACCTGATAAAGATGCAGCGATCACATGAGGCCATTCTGTAATGAATGAGCTGTCATTTATTCTTTATTCGTTTATTGTTATTTCATTTTTGTAAGCTATAAATAGAGGCACATAGCTTGTAAAGATGCACGAAATATTTGAATATAATTCAGTCGTTCCAATTTCAACTTTCTGTTGCCATCGTCTTCATAATGCTCTGTTCCTCCATTTTTCATTCTCTGCACCACTGTTAATATTTTGCTTTGTAATCTCGTGCATTGGACCTCAGGCGGCGTTTTGTGGTTGCAAGTTCTGTTTCTTGTGGAGTGACATCTGAATTGGTTACTTGAAACTTGATCTTTTAGAATTCATCTTCGGGCTTGAGAAAGTCGCAGAGAGGAAGAGACGAATCGAGATTAGGAGTTTTGTCTCAGGATTTGGTGTGGCCGATCTATCATTACTAACATGTAATAGCTGATGTGTCACATTGTGATTGGCGGGGTGTAAAAATAATTTTGGAACCCATCCGGCTCCTAACATTTCAACCCCCAAACACATTAGGTTAAAAGGATTTCTGTTCACCGTGGCGGCCTAAACTCGCCAGGGAAACTGATATCCTGAGAAGTGAGAACGAACCATCAACGGAGCCAAATGAACTCAGACCCAGAAGAATCCCACCTAGCCGCGAACAATGACATCCCAAAAAGAAAAAAGAAAAAGAAGCATCGCGAGCAACCACCATCGCCACCACCATCGCCAACGGTTCAAGCGCAAGTTCAAGTCATCCATGAAGACTCACAAAAGGCTTCACCTTTTGTTGGCTACTTTCCCTCCGGTTACGACCCCAGCGAAAACCGCGGTGGGAATAATTCTATTGAAACTGAGTCGCCTAGCGTTGCGGTTTATCGGAGCCAGAAGTGGCCCAAAAGGTTCCAGCTCGTGGTGAGCCCAACTAGTTCCAATGTGGATTTCGTTGGGACCAACTATTCTGGCGAGGCCATGGCTGGACAGCAGTGTAGGTACGCACTCGGGGTGTTTGACAAAGAGACCCAGATCTTGAAGATTGCGCCTGTTGCTTGTGGCAAGGTGAATTTTCTGTTTGGTAATGCATAGAATGTGGGCAAATTTTAATTTTTTCCTGTTTGGCCGCGAGAAGTTATTGAAGTTTTATTCATTTGCTTTTTGTTGATGTGGAAGTATGCGATTTTGGTACCTGTTGTTACTTATAAAAAAAAAGATTTTGATACCTCGTGTTTAGTTACTGATGTGGAGATTTCATTAAGTTTTTTATGAAATGTTGCTGCTTATGAAATTTAGTACCTGCCATTAAGATTTTGGTACCTGTTGTTTGCTCTTTGTTTAGTTGCTGTTTATGAAATGTTAAACATTAAGTCCTTTGTATACGTCCCAGGTACTTGGGCTTTGCCTGTGTTCTTGGGAATAAAGTTTTTTATTACTTAGTAACAAAAATGTTGAATATTATGTTTTTTTTTATAAGGTTGGGATTTTATCTCTGTTCAGTTGCTGAAAGAGGGTGGGAATTTTCTTATTATGGGTTGTTGATTTGCATAATGGTTGGGGATGAGAATTTACTTATATACTTCCTTTAATGCTTTGTTATTTATTGATGCTATGAAGCTCCTAATGAAAAGGAACTCTTAAACTTTATTAGATATTTCGATTAGAACCTAAAGTAAGAGGGTTAGACGTTGCTGATGAGGAACCTGAAAGCACAGTGAAGGAAGAGCTTTCTGCACAACAGAGGGTGTACAAAATGAGAGAGCTTACTAATCTTTATGGAACAAAGAAGTCAATAAAGGAGGTAAGCGAATCCCCAACCCCCTCTGTGTTCTAACGCATTATGGGTTCCTTTTAATCTTTACAAGTAAAGAAAAGGCATGCTCTTTCATTGTTCAAAGTAAATTATTAGAATCCCTTGCACTAGATGGGGCTTTATGGAGGTTTGATCCTTTGGATATAAAACACTTAGTAGAATTAAGTAAGCTTGAGTTTTATGGTTAGCATTTGCACGTAGCAGTTGACTTCAACTTTTCATGTATGGCAGGCAAAAAAGAAGCACGCTTTGAACCAAGAAGATGATCCCCATTCCCAAAAGGAGCTGGATGGGAAAATCAAAGAAGTAAAGATAAACAAGGAGGCTCTTGAAAGTACCGATGCCCATATTGCCCGCAATGTTCCCCCATATGATGCTTCTGCCACTTCGCCCCAGGAGGCTTATCCACTAGACAAGATAATCCTTAAGGGAGAATGGGGTTTCCTTGAAGATATTTTTGAGCTTTTGCGAGTAGGAGCAGAAGTAGCCTCCAATACTTACCCAACCTTTGTCTGCAATAGAATCCATAAATTGCAGGAGATTCAGGTATGGAATAACCCTCGGTGTTTTTTCTCCTCTCATAACTCAATAGGTGAAGATCCACTTCTTTGGCCATTAAATTGTTATTGCGTGGAGCTATAGTATTTTTGTTTTCAGTGCTATATTTTCAAACCAAGGGCATTTTATCTGGTTTCAGAGAATTCCAATCATTTCCATGTGGTATTTGATATTCTATCAAAATTCACAACTTTCACGTTGAAAGATCCAAACAATGCATTTAAGCCAAAAAAAATATTGTATTATTGGACAACAAAGAGAAGACCTTTCCATCAAATATGAATCCAAAATCTAGGCGATCTGGTTTCTCAGACTCTATTTTGCAGCTTAAAATATTTAACTAATCACATTTTTGGTGAAAATCCAGAAGGGCAGAATATGTTAATATATTTGATCTCTCTATAGATACTTCGGACTCCATGACATTTGGAATTTTCTATTTTGCAATCCTTGCTTTCACTTTGTAAAGTTGTTTCCTAGCTTTAGATTCATTTTTCAAAGTTAGCCATTATGTCAGATGTTGCAGGCTCATCTACTTCTGGGTGGTGGACATGGGTATCCTAATTACAAAGCATGGTTTGTTTATGCTGCACAACTCGTTGTTCTTTATGCCAAACTATGATATGGCACATCCTCTTGAGTGGAATGGAGGATGAGGCCTTGGGTTCAATATATGTTGTGATTTTTTTCCAATTTGAGTTGTGATGTACCCCTGTTTTTATCATCTTTGTCCTCTTCCTTGTAAATTCTTTCAAAAGCTACATTACTTAATATCTCGTGATGTCTTCATTCAATTGTTTACAGGATGAGGTGGAGAAGAGAACACTTTCTTGCATACTCTCATACGTTACTCATCTAATTAAGTTCAAAGATCAGCATTCCATGGATGGTGTTTCCTCGGCAAAGGGCCACAAAATTCCTAGTATTCTGTTCCAGAGGTTCTCAACCATGTTCTCTCCAGCGTCAAAAAGGTTATCAGCCGAGAAAAATGATCTTCTCATCAGTTATGTCTTGGTACTCACTCTATATGCTGATGGATTTCAAACCGACCCATCTGATATTGCAAAGGATCTGAGAACGAGTTCCATAAAATTGAGGGTGCATTATGAGCATTTGGGTTGCAAGCTCTCGCGGCAGAACAACTTGATTTTGGTTACCCTTCCTTTGCCTCTCCAATTTCCAATGATTAGGCAAAAGCGGCGACGATAGACGGATGGTTGATTCATCATGCTCTTTGTTCTCGTGATTCTCAGACAGCAATCGGATGACTGATTTTAGTGCGGACTTTGAAATTAGTGAGGTAATGATGAAAAATGTTGATTGTTTATTATGAAATGGATCCCATTTTCAATCCTCGCGTGTTGTAGTCTTGCATATTGAAACATGACATACTTATACTTGAGTTGAAGCTAATACAATCCTTATATTTTTTTGTGGCTGATCTTTTCATCATTACCTCATGGTAAGTGGGCGAGTCCCAACGAAACCATAAATACAATAGGAGAAACACGTACAAACTAATTTTTGATGCATACCAACGATTTGCTTGTGATCCGTAGCACTCAACATAGATATATACACACATTTTCGACAGTTTTTCTTCATATATTTCCTGCCCAAAACAGAGGAGTCTTGATATTGATATGGAACAAATTCGGGGGCTCAGGGGAATATGTAAATGCAGTACTAAATTAGCCAGATATTTTGTTCCCTCTTCGGAAAGAAATGATGAGTAGTACATTGTTAGAAACAAGCGAGTCAAGTTACATGATTGAAATTTGAAAGCAGAAGACGAAACCAAGATTGGAAGTCTGTATCTATGATGATGGGAACCAAAAGGGTTTATATTGCGAACTACATGGTTGACCATTCTCGGAAGAGATTGAAGATGACGGAGGCCGATACGTGATGATTCACCGGATTCTTCACTCCGATTGACTTGGGGTGTTTCAGTTTCATGGCAATGCCGTGGATTGTTGTTTAAGGATGCTGCTCTGTTGGATCAGTTGCTTGCTTGGCTAGGAGTCGTCTGAGGACAGTTGAAGTGGTGCAATAAAAAAAAAATAATAGCAACAATGTTTTTTTTTTTTTAAATCTTAAATTTACTCCTCGTTATATTCGTGAATGTGACATTTCAAACTTATGGCATATATTAATCACTTAATTAAGACTAAAAATAATATTTTATTTAAAACTAAGAAATAATAAATATCTAATCAATAGGCCCTTTTTGTTTGTAAGGGAACGGGTTACCAATGTTTCTAGCTAAAGTGTTAAGATTCACCGAGATTTGGATAATGAATTGAAATGAGATGAATTGAGATAAAATTTAAAAGTTGAATAAAATATTATTTTTATTTTTAAGATTTAAAAATGTTAAATTATTTATTATATTTTATTTATAAATTTTAAAAAATTAGTATAATTAAATAAAATATAATAATCTAAGATGAGTTAAATTAATTCAAACAATCTCTACAACCCATGAATAACACCAAAATTAACAATCAAATCTAGAATAAAATCTTGAGCGTCATTGTGCATGATTTCAAATATATCAACAAATTTATATTTTAATTTAAATTTATTATTCTTAATCAAATTCACCTGCAAATAATTTTGTATACAATTTAAATGGAAAATTATTTGATAAAATTGATCTAATTCAGTAATTGATAAGAGTATTGGCATTGGTCTAATTAAAATAAATCATCAAATTTATACTTTTTACATGCTTCTTAAAAAAATTTAGTTATATTTGATTAAAAATAAGGAGAAGAATTATGAAAAAATGTAAAAAAGTGATTTCACTCATAAAAAATGAGTAGACTCGTCAAAAATTCTTAAAAAAAAAGAGATGTCTTCTAAAGTGAAAAAAATATATAAATAAATTATAACAACAAATATTATAGGATGAGTATCGTTCTCTTATTTAAGGTTTTCATTTAAAAAAAAAAAAACTCAATTTGTATAAAAATATATTTTTCTGGAAAAAATTGGAGTGTCCTTTACACAGGTACTGTACACGTCGTCAATCTTTATATATGTGTAACAGTATTAGTTGTTAACATGTCCTCGAGTCTCGAGTCGTTTCGTTCCCCAAAACGTTCTGAAAATTGAAGTAGACCTCGCGTCTTCACCTATGGCTCGCGTAAGTCTCTTCTTTCACACGTGATAACGAATCAACGTATTTCCTCAACTTGAGCTTTTGTGAATATTCAAACTCAAATATCAGATTGATGCGAAATTTGGATTTTTGGAGAAAATACAGAAACAAGTTGAAAATTTGAGTCACTGATCAATTCATTGTGATAGATCCTTAAAAGTAGTGTGAATCTATGTGCTTCATTGGTTTGTTTTGTTGCGCACAACTAGTTTGGATTGTTAAAAATCCGAACAGGGTGTAAGCATTGCATTAACGCCTCTCTTTTATTTTGCAGAGATCTAAAGTTTCTTGGCATTTTAACTTTTCATTTGTTAGATCCATGTGATATGCGAATTTATTTGATGTTGTTGAATGCTTGCTATATTAACTCAACAAAGAGCTCAATTCGTAGACATTGGAAATGTTAGCCATTCGAATTTTGAGTAATATAGGGTTTGGTGACCATTGTTAGAACGCTTTGGTACTGTTAGAAAATGATGTTCTTTCATTTTGGTCGGGTTGAATGATTTGTGCAAGTTGGGAAAGAGTAATTGGATGATGGGAATCACTTTCGGGTCTACAAGGTGGACCACATGAAGCATCTGCGATGGTGATTGTGATACTGGCCCGTCCGACGCAATGTCTGTAACACCAGAGTTGCTGGGAATGGTGATCGATTACCCAATTGTTGCCTGCAGCTTAACTAACTGCATGAGTTATACGGTTGGTTTGCCTTCCTGGCCAATTGCATGCATCCAAGGTCGTGGGTTCTCAATTGCTACCACCTGGCCTTACAGCGTACGGACACAAATTGGGAAGGATAATGTTGGATAGAGATGGTGATACAGTCTCTTACTCTGATGGATTGTGAATTGATCCGTGAGACTACCTCAAAGGGTTGAATTGCCTTACGGGTTGCTGGTTGTAGTTTTGTTTCTGTTCTTTTTTATTTTTTATTTCTTTTCTCTGCTTATTTTGTTTGTCAAGTTGTGCGCATGCCTCTCCCAATGAAGAGATATAGGTTATTTATTAATCTAGCTGTTTCTGTGGTTCATAGGAATCATGCCCTTCCGTGAAGTGCATTCTTCTTCTTGATTCTGAAGGAAACCGTGTTGCAGTCAAGTATTACTCAGATGATTGGCCAACAAATAGTTCAAAGTTAGCTTTTGAGAAAACTGTGTTTACTAAGACTTTGAAGTCTAATGCTCGGGTAGAAGGTATGCTGCAATTACATAAGCAACACCTTTAAGATTGGAACATGGTTTGTACAATTATCATGGCCTGAAGGCTAGGAAATTTTGCCGAGGATATGTAGTGCAGAACTCTCCTTGTCAAAGAAAAAAACTAGACCGATCAACTTGTGTGTAGGCAAGCACACTCTCATTTGTATGGTTTTTTACTTCCAATTGCTTGCTACTCCGTCTTAGTAGAATCTGTTTTCTAGTGATTAATTCGAAAGCAAATTTAATCTTTGAACTAAATCTGAAAGCTTCTATTTACAAAATTTATTATAAAAAGTTCCTCACATCAATGTTAAACCAGAACAAGAGTGTATTGCTTGTACATTCATGCTCACCATGATATATTGAGTCCTATAGCATGTTCAGTTCTCTACTGTGGCAATACATACTTCTTTGTGCAAAAACTGTCTCTCTTATCACAAGATCTCGCTTAGTTGCCTTAACTCTCAAAAGTCATCTTTGTTGAGTTTAAAGCCGCGGCATCTTGCAATTAGTCGAGTTTGTATGATCTGTCACTCTTATCACAAGATTGAATCTTTGTCACTCTAATGACAAAATTTTGTTTGCCTTAAATCTCAAAAGTCATCTTTGTTGAATTCAAAGCCACGACATCTTGCAATTAGTTGAGTTTGTATGCTCTATATGGGATGCAGCCATTTGGTCATTAATTAAATAGCCTGGGCTAAATAGTAATTTACAGTTTTCTCATTGAACTAAAAAAGGCCCTTCACTTTCAAGGGCATTGTAGTCTATTGCTTTCATTGTTTTCTCCATGATATTTGTGTACCAGCAGTTGGCGCTATATAACTGCCACTTAAAATATACAGGTTAGGGTATCTTAATTCTTGTTGCACCAATGCTCTGAACTAGTGATAAATCGACTTTTCATCAGCATCGATAAGTTAGTGCATTGAGGTTGAAGCCACTTTAATGCTTATTGTTTTGAAAATAAAGGTTAAAATAGCGAAAAACATGTGCCTTGGTTGCCATGGCTATAACATATCACGTCTTCATCAATTTTGCTTGACCATAAAATGTCTCCTTTAGTTGGCACAAGATAGGAACAAAGTATCACATTTCTCCTTGAACTCTCTCCACTTATATTGTTGGTGAAGCCCGGTCGATGTGTGGCATGGCATGTTACGTCATGAGAGCTGAATATGCTGCTATTCTATCATCTGCAGCGGATATATCTCTGTTCGAGAACAACATTGTTATTTACAAGTTCGCCCAGGACCTGCACTTCTTTGTGGCTGGAGGTGATGATGAAAATGAACTCATCTTAGCTACAGTTCTCCAGGGTTTTTTTGATGCAGTTGCCCTTCTCTTGAGGTATTGTTTACCTGGAGTTTTGAACTAGTTTCTTGAATTTGGTAAAGCAGGGATTCATTAACTTGTGCTTTCATCTCATGTTTTCTTGCATGTTTATGTTGTAGGAACAATGTTGACAAAAGGGAGGCACTTGAGAACCTGGATCTCATTCTTTTATGCCTAGACGAGATTGTTGATGGAGGGTAACAAGTTCTTTTATTTCACATATTGGCATATACGCACCTGATCAATCTCTACATGTTTGTTGTTCCAACCATCCAATAATGTACTTGAGATCAGTACCGCCAAAATAAAATAATGAACTAGAGATCGATCTGGTAGATCTAAATGGATATGGATATGAGATGGGAATAATTTATTATGCCATACTGAAGCATTAATTATTGTTGCTAAATCAAAATTCTTTCAGTGGAATCCACAACATCCACCGGACCCCACCATATGCTTCCTTCTCTATTGAGGATTTTAGCTGCTAATTTGTTATCTCGGTTTGTTTTGGTCTGTGGTCAAGGAGTGTATTATTTTATTAAGGTGATTTATCCATTTGGCAGGATTATACTCGAAACAGATGCCAGTGTTATTGCTGGAAAAGTGGCGACGCATTCCATGGATGCTGACGCACCATTGTCTGAGCAAGTAATGCAACTATCAATCTTTCTGTTGGCTCTTCCCCATCATAATCAAATTAGTTTATCTTAACCTATCCAATTATATACATCTTAACAGATTGCTCTGTGATGGTACTTTATATACATCATAATCAATTGCTTGTACAGAGTTTTAATTTTATCATATCAATTTTAAAACCCTGACACCAACTCCATTTTTTGCACCTTTTATATATATATATATATATATATATATATCTGTACAAGCAATTGCCATTCCAACTGCTCGGGAAACTTGTTAATTTTTTTGGGTTTTTTTTTTTTTTTTTTTTAATTTTATTTTAAAAAGCTAATACTTTATCTTTCATTTCTAAATATTGTCTTTTTTATTTAACATTTGCAGACTATAACTCAAGCATGGGCTACCGCACGTGAACATCTGACAAGAACCCTTCTCAATTGATTCATGCCTGCTCAGGGAGAAAAAAGAGTTGGGTTCTTTAACTTCTTTTGGTTGTTTAAATTGTCTCATCTGCAGCCTAGAAATCTCCTTCTTTTCCTTTGTTTAGCTGAATTTTTGGGGCTTTTAATTTGGTACCACTCAAATATTTTAATTTTTGCTGCCTGTGGGCCATGGCATGATCAAATAAACAATTTGATTTATTGGTGAAAAATTCCGACAGCGACAATCACCTTGAAAAGAGACAGACAATGCCTACGATTATATAATAAAACTTATGAAATTGGCAAAGTATGATATTGATATGTTTAAGTAACGACATAACAGTAGGGTATGCGTTTTCCTTTTTCTTTATTTCATTTTATTTTAGAAGAGTTTATTATCTCTCTCCCAATTTTTTCATGGCATGTTAGGTATTATAAATTTATTGAAAGAAACTTCATTAAGTGTTTTGTATTCTATTTTGCTGAAGTGGGTAGAAAAGAGGAATATTTTTAACAAAATATTTAAAAAAATACTTTTTGTATTGAGAATGGATAAATGAACTTAACAAATTCCTGGAAAAAAATTTGCGAGAACTATTTTTTTGAGCTGAAGTTGATTATTTTAAGGTAAAGATTGAAATATAAGAAATAGAGTTTTGTAAAAAATATTTAAAATGAAAAGGAAAATGGATGATGGTATGGATAATGTAATAATGGGTTAACATGATCTATTCATAACTATGCGGAGAAATTCTAATTGGCCTTTTGATATAATTGTGTTTGCCAGACAATTTATCAATAAATGGGTTAACATAATCATTAATTATGGTCTTTCTCTAAAAATCTCAGATGAAGATTATCACAACTTTTATATTTTTGCCACCTTAATCATGGATGCTATTTGATTTTTTAGGAATATGATTGTTTATGATCATATATCCATAACTCCTATTACCCTTGTCAATTTTGTTAAGAAGAGTTTTTGTGAGTATACGTTAGCTTGGTCCTATGTAAAGTTCTCTTGTAGTGTCAATGATATTTTTCTTGCTGATCTTTTAGATGCTCATATCTTGATTTTTGATGTGGCTGTCAGTGATCATAGTAGTATCGTAGCCTTTGTTTATAAAAATAATTGAAGGGATGCAATTTTTGCGAAAACAGATTTGGTCAACTTCCCTAATCCTAACTTAGGTGAAGCTCAAACAATATTGATGGCTATCTAAGAAGCTTAATATAGAGGCATTGAAAATATTATTCTCGAATGAGACTCTAATATGATAATTTAAATTATCAGTAGTTTAGCTCATAATCATGAATGGATTATCACCCCTGTCATTGAAGATATAAAGAACCTTCTCTCTAGTTTCAAAGTTTGGAAAGTAAGAAAAAGACATCGATTAGCAAATTGATGAGCGCATAACTTAATGTTATAGATAGCAGAAATGTAAGTCTTTGAAAATTTCTCCTGATCTAAATTCTCTTTTATTTATTATAATTTATATAATGGTAAAGATTTACTTTCTTAATATGTATCTATAAATAGTAGCTGGACACTTTGTATCTTTATTTTAATATATGCTTTTGTTTGCTTAAAAAAAAAAAAAAGATAATGTAATAATGATTTCGTTTGACTAATATGACATGGAATAAAAGTTAGGTTAAACAGAAAGATACTTATGAAGGCTATTAGATGTTTGGTCTGTAATCTTTAATGACCCGAATTGACTATTTTTTAATTCTGCAATACAAGTTTTTTAAATAGTTATTAAAATAATAATAATAATAATAAAATAATAAAAGGACGGTTTCGTTGGTCCGGCTGCAACTCCGGCCTCCTAGCCGGCATTGGTAATTTTGTTTTAATCGTAATTCTTTTTATTTTGAGTTATTCTACATATAATTTTTAAATAAAGACGAACTCATATAAATCAATACAATTATACTTAAAAAACTTTAAAATTATAATAATACATTTTTTAAAATGATATATTTTTTCTTTTATCTCATAAATTAATGGGACTATGCCTACCGTCTTTCATTCAAGACTATAAATAAAATTATTATTAATATTATCATCATGGTCGTTTTAGTTCAAGTAAGCCAACTGGACGTGGGTAGGCTGATCCACGTGGAAGGGAGTGGGAGGCCTCAACGTGGGTCCCATGGACAGCATTTAGCCATGTCGGAATCCGAAATTCGAATGAATTCTATAGGCTATTGGAGGGGATAACTATAAGGAAGATTGACCACCACAAACACTTTCTAGTTTGTACATAAACTATACAGACGACTATACAGACGTGCAAGATGCAATGCTCCTAATTTTGAAGCAAACTCACTGCATATTATTATTATTATTATATAATTGATGCCTAAAAGTGATATTTAGTTCTGTAAAATCAATAGCAAAAGTAGAAGTACCAGATTGTTTGAAGGAAGCTTCTTCTGACCTAATTTAAATGAAAAGTTTGTCTATAATTATTGTACGATCATATAATCTTATTGGCCACTTCAACACTCTTGGAAGTGGCCAATAATATTTGAAAACAAAGACTATAGACTGCAGAGGATACATGGGTCTAAGGAAAGAAGAGGAAAATGTTAGGGAATAATATATTTACTGTTCATTGTCCCCTGTCCCTAGCAGTTCTCATTTGTCTACCTAAATTTTGGTCATGACTCATTAATGGTTCTGGTCGGAGGTCTAGGTGGACCGCTCTCACAACCCAAGTGTTTTTTTTTGTTTTTTTTTAATAATTTGTTGATGTGAACAAGAGTTTAAACTAACGTTTAACAAAATTTTATTCATTTTTTTGTGTTTTACTAAAATGGGCATTTCTCTTTCTATTTTATTTCCGAATCATTTTGAGAAAGGAGGGGGACCAATGGACATGAAGAGCTTGCAGTAGAGGACCTGCCACGTGGAACGAGGTGGGACCGATACTCTGTCAGCTACCGGAGGTCTTCATGGGTTGGCTCGCCAATTAACTGTCATTTAATTCTACTTGACAGGTCATCCAAGGGGTGCAAGAGCCAATGGCAAAATTACGGCCCAGAAAAAGAAAAACTTTACAAAAAATAAAAAACCAGTATTTATTGCATAAAAAAATTTTCTTTTTCTTTTTCTTTCTAACAATAATAAGAAGTTTTTGTTTTAGTAAAACAGAGGAGAAAATGGAAAGTATGGAAAGACACATATAAGGCCCGGAAATTCCTGGCATTGGTTCCGACCTGGTGTCCTGGACGAGGAGAGAGCCTCTCTCTTTGGCCTAAAACCCTGTCCTTTCTCTCTCTCCTCTCCCCCTCTTGACTTTGTCTTCCTCTTTGATCTGCAACTCAGAAGCTCTTTCTCTCTCCTTCGGCTCGTGGGTTCTTGCTAATTTGTCGTCAACACCAATAAGACTCATGTTTCCAGGTACCATTTCCTGTTTTCTTTTAGGAAATATCTCCAATATATATGCGTTGCACAATACTTTCTGGCTTCTTTTTTTCTACCCTTTGAATTCTTGGGATGTTTTTGGCTTCTTTTGTCAATTTATGGCTTTTTGTACGAGGAATCTGCTCTTGTATTATTGATTTCTTTAAGGATTTTTAGCTGCGCATTGTCATATTTTCAAATTCTTTTAAAGATTTTTCATTTCTTTATTAAAATCACGTTCTTCTAATTCTTGAATTTTTACAGTGACGTATTCCCATCATGTATTTACGTAATCTTTGTAGCTAGAGTTGTGGATTTGTCGCTGAATTCGTCTGTACATCTTTTATATTCCTCAAATGTGACGTTTCATAATTATGCGAAGCATTCGTATGCAAAATTGCAAACTTGAATAGGAGCTCCTCTAGGGAATGCTGTGCTTTCGATGCATGAATTTTGTTTCTTTGTGTTAAAGGATATTGTATGCTGCATATTGTCAAATATACGTACTCCTCAGCTAATTTTTCTTTGATGTATAGGTGTTGAGAAATTGGACATACGGACAAATTAGTTTCATCGTGGAGGAGATCCGAGTTTCCTTTTATGGACTTGTGTCGATGATACTGGTTTGGAGCTGAAATTTGGAGAAATGACAAGGGGAAGGATAAGAGAAAAGCTCAAGCGGAGCCATCTCTACACATTCTCATGCCTCCGGCCAAGAAACACAGAGGTTGAGGGACTGAATTCAGTTCAAGGCTCGCGAATTGTACATTGCAACCAACCTCATCTCCACCAGAAGAAACCTCTGAAGTATTGCTCAAATTATACATCGACCACAAAGTATAATGTTGTCACGTTCTTGCCCAAGGCTATCTTTGAGCAATTCCGGAGGGTTGCTAATTTGTACTTTCTTTTGGCTGCGTCTCTTTCACTCACAGCAATTTCACCATTCAGTGCTATAAGCATGATCGCTCCATTAGCATTTGTCGTTGGGCTCAGTATGGCAAAGGAAGCCCTGGAAGATTCACGTAGGTTTGTTCAGGATATGAAGGTTAATCTCAGGAAAACTAGTGTTCATAAAGGGGATGGTGTTTTTGGTTATAGGCCATGGCGTAAGATTCGGGTGGGGGATGTGGTGAAAGTTGAAAAGGATCAATTTTTTCCTGCAGATTTACTTCTATTGTCATCAAGTTATGAGGATGGGATTTGCTATGTGGAGACTATGAATTTAGATGGTGAGACAAACTTGAAGGTAAAGAGATGTTTGGAGGAGACCGTGCCTTTGGACAATGATGAATCTTTCAAGAATTTCACTGGGACGATCCGATGTGAAGACCCAAATCCCAGTCTTTACACCTTCGTGGGTAATTTGGAGTATGATGGCCGTGTGTTTTCTCTTGATCCCAGTCAGATTCTCCTAAGAGATTCAAAGCTCAGGAATACAGCTTATGTATATGCTGTGGTGATCTTCACTGGTCACGATAGCAAAGTCATGCAGAATGCAACAGAGTCCCCTTCCAAAAGGAGCACAATTGAAAAGAAAATGGACTACATCATATACATCCTTTTCACTTTCCTTGTAGTGATCTCATTGATCAGCTCAATTGGCTTTGCTGTGAAGACAAAATACCAAGTGCCGGATTGGTGGTACTTACAACCCCAGAATACCGATAATTTATTTGATCCCAACAGGCCCGCATTATCTGGATTTTACCATCTGATAACTGCTCTGATCCTTTATGGATACTTAATACCCATCTCGCTTTATGTTTCAATTGAGGTTGTAAAGGTTTTGCAAGCGACCTTTATCAACCAAGACATACATATGTATGATGAAGAGACTGGAAATCCTGCTCAAGCACGGACATCAAATTTGAATGAGGAATTAGGCCAGGTAGACACCATCCTATCTGATAAAACTGGTACTTTAACCTGCAATCAGATGGATTTTCTAAAGTGCTCCATTGCCGGCACTGCATATGGTGTGTGTTCTAGTGAAGTTGAACTTGCTGCTGAAAAACAGATGGCCATTGAGGAAGAGGAAGTAGACCTTTCCAATTTTCCCATGCGTAGAGATAGTCGACATGATTCCAGGAAGAATGTCAGAAGAGCTTCAGAAATTGAACTGGAGACTGTCATTACTTCTAATGTTGGAAATGATCAGAAACCTGTCATAAAAGGGTTTAACTTTGAGGATGGCCGCCTTATGAATGGAAATTGGATGAAGGAACCTAAAACTGATGTCCATTTACTTTTCTTCCGGATATTAGCAATTTGTCAAACTGCAATTCCTGAGCTGAATGAAGAGACTGGGAGTATTACATATGAAGCAGAGTCACCAGATGAAGGGGCTTTTCTTGTTGCAGCGAGAGAATTTGGTTTTGAGTTTTGCAAAAGAACTCAATCAAGCGTGGTTATCTGCGAAAGATATTCTAATCCAGGGCAACCAGTTGAAAGGTAAGAAGGCTTGAGCTAGACAGAAGGGGCTTTCGTTAATGTTCTTCACATTTTTGTCGTCTTAGGATCTTTAATATTTACAGGGAGTACAAAATTATGAATATACTCGACTTCACCAGCAAAAGAAAGCGCATGTCTGTAATTGTGCGGGATGAGGAGGGACAGATTCTGCTTCTATGTAAAGGTGCTGATAGGTAAGGTTCATGAACATCCTCCTAATTCTTGACTTCCCTACATCCTCCATGTAGGATCCTATATCAGTTCTGTATGGTAGGAGAGATTGTTAGTTTTTTCTTTTGAAGTTCTCTGTTGAGGCTAAACTAAACTATCTAACACAACATTTACCATTTGAATCTTTGATGCTTTAAGCTTTAAACATATTTGTTGGCTTCTTCTACTCTTTTACCTAAACTTCTTTAAGCGCTTTAATTGTGTGGAAGGCCTAAACATTTTGCTTTTTGACATGCTAATCCCTATCCATTGTTGCTCCTTATACAATGCAGCATAATTTTTGATCGACTTTCGAATAATGGAAGAATGTATGAGGAAGTTACCACCAAGCATTTGAATGAATATGGAGAAGCTGGGTTGCGTACATTGGCACTTGCTTATAGAATGCTCGAGGAGTCTGAGTATGCCACTTGGAACAATGAGTTTCAAAAAGCCAAAGCATGTATTGGGGCTGATAGAGAGGCAATGCTTGAGCGACTATCAGATATGATGGAAAGAGAGTTGATACTTGTGGGTGCTACTGCTGTGGAGGACAAATTGCAGAAAGGGGTAGACATACCCATCCTTTATATCCACAGTGGTAATGTATTGCTCTTTTGGATGCCCCAACCTGACTCCAATTTTTGTCCCTTGTAGGTGCCCCAGTGCATCGATAAACTTGCACAAGCTGGTCTCAAGATATGGGTCTTGACCGGGGATAAGATGGAAACGGCAATCAACATAGGGTCTGTTTCTTTTGAATTGATTAAAACACCATCCTTAATACATTTTTCTTTTCTTAATGGGTTTTCAGAATCAGGACTTCTTACTGAAACAGAAGTAACCCTGTTTTGCATGATGCAGATTTGCATGTAGTTTGCTCCGACATGGCATGAAGCATATCTGTGTGACAACTATGAATTCTGACTCTTTATCCAAAGATGTCAAGGAGGTACATTTCTTGGAGAATGATTATACAAATTCACTTCGAGGTTATTGCCATCAATAGGTATTAGACATTGGTTTTTTTCACTAATCAGGCTGTGAAAGACAACATTTTGAATCAACTCGCCAATGCCTCTCAAATGATAAAGGAGGAGAAGGATCCACATGCTGCATTTGCATTAATCATTGATGGAAAAACTTTGACCTACGCTTTGGAGGATGATATGAAGCTTCAATTTTTAGGCTTAGCAATTGCTTGTGCATCTGTCATATGCTGTCGTGTCTCCCCCAAGCAGAAGGCAATGGTAGATCTTCTTCTCTTGTTTGTCAACACGTGACTGTCTTCGTATTATCTGTATCGCTTTTCAATTGTCAAATCAGCGTTATTCCTAGGAATGTGTTCTTATGTATTAATTGGTTCTGTTTGCATTTATTTCATTTTGGCACCAGGTAACAAGGTTAGTGAAAGAAGGAACTGGGAAAACCACCCTGGCAATTGGTGATGGTGCAAATGATGTGGGAATGATTCAAGAAGCTGACATTGGTGTTGGCATCAGTGGGGTTGAAGGTATGCAGGTTGGTAACAAGTCTGACTTGTTCTTCTGCCCAATATCTTTCGAAATGAGTTTCAATTCTCATTCTTGTTCTTCATTTGGTTTCATGTTGGACTCTAGCATGAGACTAGTTTCTATCTACATCATTCACTTCCGATTGGAGGAGAAAATCCACCCCCACAGGAATTTTGGGGGAACTGCTTAATTTGCCATGTGATGAGCAAAATGGTATTTTTATCATTTTTCTCTGTTGGGAGTTGGGGTGGGTTTGAGATAATATTTTAGTTGTACGTTACTTATAAAAAAAAAAAAGTACCTTAGTTACCAAAAAAGACTTGTTGCACATAATCTGGTATACATGAAACCCCCCATGTGGAGGCAGAAAGAGATGTTGGCAAGCATGTTCTACTCAATTCATCTTCCCAGGTGTTGAGGAAATCTCCAAATCAAAATTGCTTGTGTTGATGACATTTCCTTTTTTAGGGATAATTGATATTTGTTTGTTTTCTTAGATATGGGACTATTTTCTAGTTAGTTTGTTATTATCAATGTTGTCCTATCAAGTCAAAAAAACATGCACGAGTTTTTGCCTCGAGAAGCATGTATTTTTCCTGGTTATTTCAGTGAAGGTTCTAACTTAAAACTATTTTCAGGCTGTAATGGCTAGCGACTTCTCCATCGCCCAGTTTCGATTTCTGGAGAGACTTCTGGTGGTCCATGGACACTGGTGCTACAAGAGGATTGCGCAGATGGTAACAGTTAGATAGTAACCATTTTGAAATTTGATTTAATCCAGCTGTACATGCGATTGGATGCCATCATTTCATCTCATTCATCCATGTCTAACTTTAAGTTGTTGACATTCAGGTTTGCTATTTCTTCTACAAAAACATAGCATTTGGTCTCACTCTCTTCTACTTCGAGGCTTTTGCGGCCTTTTCTGGGCAGTCAGTTTACGATGACTGGTACATGCTGTTGTTTAATGTTTTACTTACCTCATTGCCCGTCATTTCACTTGGTGTTTTTGAACAAGATGTCTCGTCTGAAGTCTGCCTACAGGTTAGTTGTGTTGATAACTCCTTAGAGTAGTTTGTCATCCATATTCATCTCATCCCTGCCTTAATTCTCACATATATCCCCATCATGCCCCTTGCAGTTCCCAGCACTATATCAGCAAGGGCCAAGAAACCTGTTCTTCAACTGGTACAGAATTCTGGGGTGGATGGGCAATGGTGTCTATTCCTCCCTCATTATATTCTTCCTCAACATCATCATCTTTTACGACCAGGCATTCCGTGCTGGAGGCCAGACAGCCGATATGGACACCGTTGGTACGACAATGTTTACCTGCATCATCTGGGTTGTCAATTGCCAGATTGCCCTCACAATGAGCCACTTCACATGGATCCAACACCTCCTGGTCTGGGGCAGCATTGTCACTTGGTATCTGTTTCTCGTACTCTATGGCATGACATCACCACTTATTTCTGGGAATGCCTACAAACTTTTGGTTGAAGTTCTTGGTCCTGCTCCTATTTATTGGGCTGCCACCCTTCTAGTAACAATTACTTGTACTCTTCCTTACTTCACACACATATCTTTCCAAAAATGTTTCAATCCAATGGACCATCATGTCATCCAAGAAATCAAGTATTACAAAAAAGACGTCGAGGATCAACACATGTGGACGAGGGAGCGGTCTAAAGCCAGACATGATACGAAGATTGGGTTCACAGCAAGGGTGGAGGCAAAGATCAGGCAGTTGAGAGGGCGGCTACAAAAGAAGTACTCCTCTGTTAATGCATCATGACCATGTCCATGATTTTTCTCTTTTTCATTTTTTTTTTTTCTCAAAACTTTTTTTTCGTAGAGTTTGTGGCTGTTTGTAGTTATATGCCTTGTTCTTCTACTCAAATTCATTTATTTGCTCTTTTTCTTATCCAGTAAATCGGAGTCGGTTGAGGTCATTATATACAACACCACGTTAGAGCCTGTTGTATGTACCATGCTTATTGAGATGAAGAATTAATAGTTTATAAAAACGTGTTAATATTTACATTCTCCCCTATGTTAAAAAGGCATTGACTAATATATTAATAAAAAGAAGAGTACAAAAGCAGAATCTAGTTCATTATTACAAGAAAACATAATCTAATAAGCTGGATCTTTAGCACTATGAAACTGCAATAAACAATGAGGTAACTTTATAAAAGGGAAGTTACCAATGGCTTGCGTTGATGTTGCCCATTATGCCATACTACGCGCGTATCGATTTGCAAATCAATGAATTTTCTTGATTCCCAGAAGTTGAGATTATCTAACACATGCTGTACATCATCAATTAACCATATCAAAATTTGGAACAAAGTATTGACTTTCATGCTTCTCTCTCTCTCAATAATACAAAGATTTCAATGAGTAGTAAAAACGAGTTATTCTATTATTAGATTGATGAAATTCAAATTTTAAAATTTTCTAATGAATCAAATTAAGTAGCACTATATGTATTATTTACACCACCTAACAAATAGCATTTTTCAAAAAAAATATGTTAAGAGAAATTTGTACTCATGCATGGCCAAGCTTTTCCTTCAAATAAATTAGAGCTAGACTTGTTCATATCCAATGAAGCTTTTGCAACTCATATTGAATCGTTGGTCATTTAATTCACGTAAACTTATATAATAAATTGATTTTATATTCAACAATAGAAAAACGTACAAACTCGTTTGAATTTGTTAAACGTTCAAGTTCAACGTCAATCCCCCATCATTGTGGTATGACCCAGTTCGTAGTAGAAAGCGGGTGAAAAACCATATCCATTATTATTTTTATTTATTTACTTATTTTCATTTAATTATGGCATTTAACTTGCTCCAAAATGTAACTTCCCAGCCATTAATTGTTTCTTAAAATAGTTCAATAGATAAAAGGCCTATAGGCACTTTAAAAATTTTAAATTGTATGATTCAGTTGTGAAATTCCCTTTGTATTTTTGTATAGTTGAATATATCTAACAATTTTTACAATCAAATTTATTAGATTTCAATCGTATAAATATTCAAAAATATGTAATAAATAAATTATTAAGCATAAACACATCGATTGGTTACGAAGAGAAACCTTTTGAAAAACTCTTCAAAAGTAAAACTCTACGGGACAACCAAACCCAAGAAAGTCATTTTTATTAATTAAAAATCAGTTTATAAGTAAGTTATTCAATTACAAAATATTTGTCAATTGATTCCCTTACTTGACCGGACAAACGACTCATTTATCCCTACCGCGGTAGCAACCAAAACCTCTGGCGATCTTCAATTTATATATTTCCTACTGGAACCTCCAGTGGTTGATCACATATACCAATCAACGATCTTCTCAAACCTTGAGCAAGATCACACTCGCAAGTGTATAAAAATCACAAGAAAAATTATCCACCAATTTTCAAACTCTTCAACGACTCTCAAATATGTTTAAATATCAGCTTTGGCCGAAATTCTTTGCTAGGGTTGCCATTTGATTTGATTTAAATAGGCAATCCAAAAAGTGTTGCTGAAATGCATCTGCTGACAGGTCATCTTTCATCAGAATCCGTATGCTGACATATTACTAACAAGCTTCCGAATTTACTACTGCAATTTGAATTTCAAATTTGTCTTCTGATTTTATCCTTTCAGATATTGATATTTATATTTTCAGCCTCTTTAACAGACTCCTATACTCCTAAAAGGGCTCAAAATACTATGGATAAATCTCATATTTTAAATTACATTTATTCAAAAATAAAAACTTATCCTATTTGAATTCAAATTCAACAATCCAAAAATTACAACTTTAGAGATAAGATGAAATTTTATTCTATTTGAATTCAAATACGTCAACACTAATTCAAGCCAACAAAATCTGTATTAACAATCTCTCCATTTGGCTGATTGGTGACAAAATATTTTTGATGAATGTATGTTTCCTGTGATCATGAACAAAATAAAAAATAATCAATTAAATCGAAAATCATATCACATCACATTTAGTCCATTTACTTTAAATCTACCATAGTGTTCATCATCAACATATCAAATATTGTTCCAAGAAATAATAACACTATTATCAAAATAGACTTTTCTAAATTCATGCATCAAAACAAAAAGACCAGCAACTAGTTCAGCTCGCATGTCCTGCTCAGACTTTCTCCCCCTTCATCAATGCTTCTCCCCTTAGTCTGTGCTGCTGCTCCCCCATACTCCTCACTTTTCTCCCCCTTTTTGTCATCAATCTAGCCAAATTAATACCATGTAGAAACTAAAAATGCATCCTCACTTGTGGAATCAGGTGAGGGAGAATTTTGTTTTTTCTTTAGTTCTCATCTGAGCACATACAACTAAAAGGTTAGAGAAAACAAACACAAGTTAGTTTCATAGGAGAACCTGATAATGAAGCATGTAAAAAAATATTAAAAAAATAAGCAATATGCTTTGGTATTGAGCAAATATTAAGTGTCGTGCATGACATATGCTTATTATGACCCAATGTGAAACAATTTGACTTACTTGAAGCACCCGAGTAGTGTCTCCTTGAGACTTAAATACAGTATAAACTCATTAAGAGTACCCTCTTTGTGTTCCAGTTGTAAATATCCACTTTACATGAATCTCAAGAAGCCATAAAATAATGCCTCACATGCACTTGCAAAATCAAATATTGACCATATTTTAAAAAAAATAAATAAACTAGTCCGAAAATAACTTGCCAAAAAAAAAGTTTATAAGCAATTTTTTAAAAAAAAAAAACAAAAAACAATGGCAATGGGGCAAGTAGCATAAAAAGATGCATTTAGGTTCAATCAAAGTGCTACTCACAAAATAAATTCAAGACTATACATCCTCTTGATTGCAACACCCACAATGGATTTTCACTCCTCATAAAATTATCAAAGTTGAGGTTCATGTGAGTGTGTAAGTGAGCAACTTATGAAAGGTAGCAAATTTTTCTTGATGATTTTACTCTTTTTTTTTTATGAATTCCTTTTTTTTTTATCATCATATTTAATAGAAATCTTCTTTTAAAAGATGCTACCAAGAGGTTGTCACTCACTTTAAGGCAAATTTTATGCTAGGGCCTAGATACATAAATGTCTCATCCAAACACTTTACTTGCATAACTCCTTTTTGGTTCATTTTTTTTGCTCATCTTTTTCCGCAATGATAGGAGCAATGATTTTTTCTATAAGAACTTTCAAGATTAGATCCGTGTGTGGAGTGAGTCTTTTTCCGTAATAAATTTCACACCGACTTTTTCTATATGGATCAACAAGTGGTGTTTGGCAAGGGGAGACATTTTTAATAGTTGTACTAGGTTCAACTAGTATTAGTCAATTTAAGGTTTGGACTCCCTCTATGATGAGCATCTCAATACATTTATTCAGCATTTTTTTTATCAAATAAAAGTACATCCACACAAATTTCTCACAGTGCATTAAGAGTGAACATTTACTATGATGACCCATAGGGTTAGAATGCACAAAGCGGGATGCTCAACAAAGAAGAAATGCATGAGTTTCAGAATTTATTAAGTGAGTATCAACATGTTCAAGAACTTCAATACACCATCAATCACGCACTTTACATTATTGGGCCGAAAAATACATTTTTTTTTCTATTTTTTCTGTTTTATAAAAAATAGGAAACCTGAACCAATAAAAAAAATTTCTTTTAAAAAAAAAAAGCTATAAACAAAATAAAACACAATAAAAATGCATGTCTTATGCTAACGATATGCAAGAAATACAAATATCCATGTGGTCCTATAAACTAATGTGATACGACATCCTTTTTTATCACCCATTTTGCCTTACGATTTGGCTTGTTCTTTTTATTCTTTTGAATACATAGCCTAACCAATTTACCAAACTCACGACTTACAAAATTAATTTATTGGCCCATCTCATCAACTTGGTTTTGTAGGCTTTTTCCACTCATTTTTGGACTTTTTTTCAATTTTAATTTTCTGCACTTGAGACACATTAAAGTAATGTGGTCTTATATACCCAACAATTCCACAATTATGACAAGTAAAAGTAAACTTACTTTCATACCTACCTTTCTTCATCATGGTCGATGAAAAATTTTTATGCAAGTCTCTTGAGTGGTCAGCATTTGGTACGAAATGATAGTTGTAGTTCTTTTTTGGACTTTCCTTTACAAACACAATACATTTAAAGCTCAACGTAGCGGATGATGGTATTTGTTTTCCTTTCCCTTTAAAAACCACATATCCTAAACCCGTCCCATCACTGCTTGGTTTTTAAAACCTTAACATTTCATTCAATTTTTGGGTTGCTGAATTTCGTTCACACTCTTGAAAATTTTTTAAATTTTTTTCTAATGCAACATTTTGATCTTTTAGTCTCAGTACTTCAACCTCATAAACTTTTAAAACTTCAACCAAATTATTTTTCTCATTTTCTACTATTGTAAGGTTTTTATACAGTTTTTTAATGAGCTTTTTCAGCTTGACTACCTCTTCACACACTTCATGATAGGCATCTTGAACACACAGTTCTTGGTTGGCATCAACTAGAGCAATGTCCAAATCACTAGAAGCACAACTATTTTCAGATTTTGTTAGTGAATTTTTAGCCAAATCATCCATAATAGTAGAAAAAACCATAAAATATTTTTCATTATCGGAAGATGAGTTTTCACTTTCAGAATCCGAAGTATCACTAGAAGACATATTTGATGTTTTTTCATTATTTCTCTTGAAGTTAGGATACTCAATTCTAATATGACCATAGCCTAAGCATTCATAACATTTTATTTTCTCATTTTTCTCAACTTTTTCTTTATTCTAATTTTCTAATTCATTTTTATTTGTTGGAAATTCTTTTGCTTTCTTTTATTTTTCATTAGTCTTTTTCTTAAACATAAATTTTTTGAATTTCCTAGCAATAAAAGCTATATTCTCATCATTTAGACTCTCTTCACCACAAACATCATTACGTTCTTCTTTCACAATTTTTAAAACAATAGATTTGCCTTTTCTCGTTTGGGAAAGATATGATTTATACGTTTGTAAGAACTCGACGAGCTCTTCAACTTTGATTGTATCCAAGTCTTTGCTTTCCTCAATTGCTGTGACTTTGGGTCGAAATCTCTCAGGTAGAGACCTCAAGATTTTCTTCATGACTCTTGAGTCTTCAACTTTCTCTCCAAGATTCAACCTAAAATTCACAAGATCATTTAGTTTAGCATAAAAAGTATTAAAGCATTCATTTTCAAGCATTTTAATTTCTTTAAATCTAGATGTTAGCAATTGTAATTTAGAATTTTTCACAGTCATTGTTCCTTCATGTGTGACTTCCAATATGTCTCATGCCTCATTTGCTATATAACACATAGAAATCTTTTTGAACTCTTATTGAGATACCGCCATGGAGATGGCATTCAACTCCTTGCTATTGAAATTGCTATTATTCAACTCATCTTTCGACCAAGTATCAATACTGTTCTCAAGTTTCTTCCATCCTCTTTCAACGACGTGCCATACTCGTTCATCCAATGACTTTAGAAATGCTCTCATACGTATTTTCCAATACACATAATTTTCACTATCAAATTGCGGTAGAACATACAATGATGTCATCTCTACTAGGGGAATGAATCACACTCGGACAAGTGAACCCACTCTGATATCAATTGAAATTTCCTTTGTACCCATGTATAGTCGAATATATCTAACAATTTTCACAATTAAATTTGTTAGAATTCATAAGTTCTCCACTAATTTTCAAACTCTTCAACGGCTCTCAAATATGTCTAAATATCAGCTCTGGCCGAAATCCCTTACTAGAGTTACCATTTGACTTGATTTAAATAGACAATCCAAAAAGTGTTGCTGAAACGTGTCTGCTGACAGGTCATCATTTATCAAAATCTGTCTGCTGATAAGTTGCTAACAAGTTTTCGGATTTACTGCTGCAATTTGAATTTTAAATTTGCTTTCTAATTTCATCCTTTCAGATCTTGAAATTCACATTTTCAGTCTCATTAACAGACTCCTAGACTCTTAAAATGAATTAAAATACCATGGATAAATCACATAGTTTAAATTATATTCATTCAAAAATCAAAACTTATCCTATTTGAATTCAAATTCAACAATCCAAAAATTACAGTTTTAAAAATAAGATGAAATCTTATCCTATTTGAACTCAAATACGTCAACACTAATCCAAACCAACAAAATCTGTATTAACAAGTTGGATACTCCAATTTAAAGAGGATACAATATTAAATATTGTGTGATTCAAGGGGGTCATCTATTTGTAGTTTCATTTATTCGTGAAGCATAATATCACTAACCCGAATCTCAAACTCTTAATAGATCTTCTCTATTACCTGTTTAAATAAAAAATATCCTACTCCGACCAAAATATAACAATCAATGTAGTATAGCGTTTTAAGTATGGGTAATGCTACATACAGTCGTGGAGTTGCAAACGGCGTGCAGTCGCTTTAGAAAAAAAGTTAACTTTTTCACGTGGGTCCCATATATATTCACTTTTTTTCAAAGCGACTGCACGCCGCTTGCAACTCCATGACTGCATCTATCATTTCTCTTTAAGTATACCGTTCTATTTGATCGTTGTTTAAGAAAAATAATTTTTTTTATTTAATAATTAAGAAAATAATTTTTAATGTATTGATATATTTTTTTATTTAGTTTTTAAATATTTAAATATATTAAAAATATATTAAAAAATAAATAAAAAAGAGAAATTTCCACTAGCAGTGCTGCCCAGCGGTCATTGCTAGGCGGCATAGTAGAACAATCCATGTTGCATAAGGAGTAAAGCTTCGGTCCGGACCATCTACAAAAACTAATTTTGCAGACAGCCATTCACATCTTACATCTTGACACGTACGCATCTTCCAAATTTTACAATAAACCTGTATGCAGCCGATTTTTGACGCAAACTTGCTGAGAATCCAAACTCAAGCTAGCGTGAATCAACTGGGAACCCAAGCTCAACCCAACAAACTATCTGGATGATGACAAATGAAAATCAAGTCCAACAAACGCGAACGAACCATCCATAAATTCTTAAAAGTAAAAACACCAGAACCCGAACAAGAACCCAGTAACCATCTCAAGAAATAGTGGGTGTGCTATTTATTTGTTGAGTTTTGCTCCTTAGTCCCACATGGAAAGAAAGTGGGAGAGGGGGCAAGACCCATGGTTATAAATAGAGGCATAGCCTCCTTAGTTAATTACACCAGTCAGAAACTTATCTAGTAACTTTTGACTTTAGTAAAATTTCTCTGTTGTCCTTTTTTGTATGTAAAAGGAAGAGAGGTGAAAGTTAGAGTTTTACTAATGGGAAAAGTTTTTGTGGGTGTCGTTGGGGTGAGGAGAAAAATTGTGTGATTGTAACAATTTTTCACATAGTGTATTTTCTTCTCTGGGTCTGGTGGTTTTTCTCCTGTTTTGGAGTTTTCCACGTAAATTCTTGTGTTGTGTTTATTTCTCTATTTTTCTTGTTATTCTGTTAAAAGTAGATCCTGGTGTGGGGAATTTTGGAAGCCCAGATTCCCAACTGTGGTATCAGAGCCACTAGGTTCTTTTTGCAGGGTGGAGTTTTGGTGTGGTAGTGTGAATACGTACGGTCTAAGGAGGTTCTGTCTAGGAGATTGGAAATTTTAAGTGTGTCCGTTGTGACCCTCCAATCTTTCCTGGGAACCTTGAAGTTCTGTCTATGAAAGATCAGTCTTTCCTGGGAACTTACTTAGTGGGTACTATTCATTTCTACGATAAAATTCATCGAAGTTATGTCAGGAGGTAGAGTTTCAAATCCTATCAGATTTGATGTGGAGAAATTTGATGGGAGAATCAATTTTGGCTTGTGTCAAGTGCAAGTCAAGGATATCTTGATTCAATCAGGATTACATAAGGCGTTGAAAGGTAGACCAGTCCCTGAAGTCAGTAGCGGTCCAAGTACTACTGATAAAACAAAGAGCAGATCTGGAATGAGCGATGAAGATTGGGAGGATTTGGATTTGAGAGCAGCAAGTGCAATTCGTCTGTGCCTGGCTAAGAATGTTCTTGCAAATGTGCATGGAATATTCACGGCAAAGGGACTCTGGGAAAAGCTCGAAGAGTTGTATCAGACGAAGGGTGTCTCGAATCGAGTGTACCTGAAGGAGCAGTTTCATACACTGCAGATGAGTGAAGGTACGACTATTTCAAATCATTTAAGTGTTCTCAATGGCATTGTCTCTGAGCTGGAATCTATTGGAGTTAAAATTGATGATGAGGATCAACCCTTGAGGCTGATCTGGTCTCTTCCATCTTCCTATGAGCATATGAAGCCTATTTTGATACATGGGAAGGAGAAAATAATTTTTTCAGAGGTTACCAGTAAACTTTTTTCTGAAGAAAGAAGGCTAAGTGGTGGAAGTAATGGTTCACTTGAGAACTTAGCAATGGTGACAGCTGGTGATTGGAAGAGGAAGAACTCCATGAAGAAGAAAGTAGTCTGCTGGGTGTGTGGACAACCTGGGCACGTCAGAAGAAATTGTCCAAGAGGTGGAGCCGGTTCGGCAAATGGTTCCAAGTCAGTAAATGGAGATACTGATAATGAAACTAACATTATATCTCTCTTTACAGAAGATGATGTCTGTTAAAAGGAGACATGTACATCCTCATGGCATGTCGTTAATCCCAAAGTTGCCATGATAGAGGATGTGTTAATGTTAGTTGTTCCACAAGTTTGCACACGGGCATTGGTTTGGCATTGATGCAAGGTGTGTGGTGGAAATTCATGTCGATGGCTGATGAACTTCCAGGAAAGCCAAACGTGGGAGTTGCACCATAATTTTTCAGCAAGATTATTTTCGACATGGGCAGAAGTGAAATGCTTAGAATTTGTTTATTCTGAGTGGTTATGCTTTTATGGTGGAGCATGATAGCGAAAGCTATGAAGATCCTCATTGCGGTGGAGCGTGGCTGTGGGACCAGTTAAAGTCGCAAGGTGGAGATTGTTGGGTTTTGCTCCTTAGTCCCACATGGAAAGAAAGTGGGAGAGGGGGCAAGACCCATGGTTATAAATAGAGGCCTAGCCTCCTTAGTTAATTACTCCAGTCAGAAACTTATCTAGTAACTTTTGACTTTAGTAAAATTTCTCTGTTGTCCTTTTTTGTATGTAAAAGGAAGAGAGGTGAAAGTTAGAGTTTTACTAGTGGGAAAAGTTTTTGTGGGTGTCGTTGGAGTGAGGAGAAAAATTGTGTGATTATAACAATTTTTCACATAGTGTATTTTATTCTCTGGGTCTGGTGGTTTTTCTCCTGTTTTGGAGTTTTCCACGTAAATTCTTGTGTTGTGTTTATTTCTCTATTTTTCTTGTTATTCTGTTAAAAGTAAATCCTGGTGGGGGTAATTTTGGAAGCCCAGATTCCCAACATTATCACCATTTTAATGTGTTGCTTTATTGGATAAATTGGATTTTCTAGAACGATTGGAAGCTCGAAAAATTGATGATTCTTGATTAGAGTGACTGGAGGGATGTGGTCCGGTATAACTTAGTATATAAAGTTCAAAGGTGGTTCAGATGTTTCATCAGCCAGGAATTTGAAGACGTTGGAAAGAAATTTCAGAGGATATAAAGAAAGAATTCTTTAATTTTTCTTAGCAACCAAACATAAAGTAAGTGGGAGAGGAGAAATAGAACGAAAATTCTGGAAACTCTAAAAGAAAATTGATTAAAGAGGTGAAATCTTCATAAAAAATCACGTTATCAATTTTCTAGTGCTTCAAGAAGTTCTTCGTTCACGTTGGCTTGATTTTGCGTTCTCAACAAGATTGTGTGAAAAATCGACTACATGCGGTTTTACAATAGGATTTGAGGGAATACATTCGTGGCAAAATATGAATGGCTATCTGTAAAATTAGTTTTTGTAGATGGCCAAACCGAAGCTTTACTCTTCGAATAGAGTAGCATAATATGTCCGTATTCTTTTAATCTAGATCATAAATTCCAAGATATGTTAACTTGAAAAGAAAAATGAGAGCATTTCCTATTAGAAACATTGTTCGGATGTGAATGATGGATTTTCAATTAATGCTAATCTTTGGTATTCCTTTCGGACCTTCGGTCTTCTACAACATTTATGGGTTAAACTTGAAACACCATATATACCAGGAAAAATTTAGGTTCCAAGTTCAAAACGTTGGAAACCAGCAGTATATAATGCATCTGATTCCCGAACTAGCTTTTTAATAATATTAAGAGGATAATCTTTTACATTAGGGTTCCTCTACGGGCATGATGGTTTACACCAGCTGTTCATTATGTTTTTTTTTTTTTTAATATTTAAAGAAATGCACAGTAGCTGCATACCATCGATGCACTTAGCATTTTGTTAAGAGTATATGACTTATATTTGATGCGTGTACAACAGCAAATAAGCAGATGCCAGAATTATAAGTCTCCATCTTACATTAATGATCATTTTACGTTGAAGTTGCAACTGTGGGGGAGATTTTATCTGAACTGTTGATATTGCTGCTTAATGTCACATATGATCCAGTAATTTTTGAAGGAGAAAAACCATAGACAGACAAGTTTTATTGGAAATGGAGCTAAATGAAAGGGAATCAAGATTCAAAACTTCCAAGTGCTATACTCACTGGACTTCAACACCACTAAAATCTTGCGAAACAGAATCACTCACTCTTGAGGAGGCAGGAGCATGTGTTAAAAATCAACAAAAAGGGAGAGAGAAAATGATACGAGGACCCAGAAAATAAAAAATCTTCTAATCGTTTTGATCTTTATAGAAGTACAATGAACGGATGGCAAAATCAAATCAAATTCGCTGCTCAATGCACAAGTTACCATAACATGCATGCTCAGAACTGGTTCAAGTAAAAAATGCCAAAAGCCAATGAACAAACAGAATCCGATGGCTCATTTCTACTTTTCATTTTTCATTTTTTGCCTCCTTTTGTCAAAGTTCAGAGCTAAAATAAAACTAATTTGCTAAATCATGATTCATAGCCCATGACCAGATTATTGCCAGATTAGAGTATAAAAAATGAGAAGCCTAAAGTAAAGCAATATCTTGTAATTGATCTTTATAACATTAGCTTAAAAGTATGCTTCTTAGAACCCAAAGAAAAAGGAAAACAGTTCTTTCACACCTGTAGTTGTGGTATTTGTTACAAAATAAGAGGGCTTTAGTCCTATGAGATTCAAGATTTTCAGACACATACTACAATTTCAAATGATTAACAGACTTTGTGAACTAAAAACCAATTTAAAACCTTCAAATTGGTAAAAAGTAAGATGTACCCATTTTTTTAAATCACCACCATCCATAGACCACTTGGGTATATGACTTCTTGAGCCACCTAAAGCTCTTCCTCAGAGACCCTTTCATCTTTCCTTCCACGGCATAAACTTTGTACCCAGCAACCCTCTTCTTCCTCTGCAATTCTGGGTCACTGAAACTCCAGCTTTTTGAAACAACCCCAGCAGTGCTTTTCCCTTTCTTGATCTTCACTTCCTTTACAATCTGGTTTGGCTTTGCAGATGAACCACCATAACTAACACTGTAAGACCTCAGATCTTTCATGCTTGTTGGGGCAGTCCTGCCGCCATAATAGCTCTCAAGCTGCATCCTTCCATCCCTGCATGACTTGGATCTGAAATCCTCCATTGGGAACAAGCAAACAGGTGTTGAAAGTCTCGAGGATGAATGGGAGGCAATGGAGGAAGAAAAAGAGAAGCCCGTTAGATTTGGTTTCCTTTGCTGTGCGGTAATTATTATTTAATGCCCAATGTATTTCATTTCTTTCCTATTTTATAATTGGAAAAAAATTATAAAAAAATAATTTTATAAATTAATGTAATTTGATATAATTTTTTAAATTATAAAATTAATTTTATTATAAAATAAATCTAATAAATCAGAGATAAAACTACATTAATTTATAAAATTATTTTTATGTATTTTTTTTTTTTTTTATAGACGTAACAGTCTTCATAATTCTTTTATGTTTATAGCGTTTCTTTTATAATTTGGAACAGCTGAAGATGATGTTTCCAGTCGTTAATTTGACGTAGCTGTTTCTAATGGACTTTTTGGGGGGTTTTGTTTATGTTTCCAACTTTGCTTCATACCGTGGAGTTGCATGAGGCTGCTGAGTTTGACCGGACCTGATTACACACGTGAAAGGGACAAATTTGAGTTCGTCGAGGAAATGAGACATTTTGTGAGTACGACATTTCAGACATCTTTCGTGTTCGAAACAATTGACATTTAACTAACTGATGGTTCTGATTAAATCATCTCATTTTTTAATAAACGAAAGTTCCACGCACTCCCAACTTATAAAATCTCAGTAATATCAGAGAGTTTATTGAGAGAATAAATTCTAGATGTTAAAAATTTTAAATCTAGAAATTAACCTATCTAAGAAATATATATATATATAACATGACTCAACATATCTTCTAATATTTAACAGAAAACTTAAATCTTTATTAATAGTTAAGACTATTAAAGATGACATGATTTTTTTTTTTAATAACTTTTTATGCTCTGATGCGGCAGAACAACGAACGTCTGATCTCATTTTATTAAACTGTGAGGAGAGAGAGAGAGAGAGTCCAAATGAAGCAAAAGAAGACTTTTGAAATTAATAAAGAATTGTTTTTCTAATCATTCCGACACCTGTTTTGAGTACTCTTCATTGCACTTGTAGCTAGACATGATGAGAGGCACAAGAGTGTAATTGGAGCAAATATCAATTATTATGATTTAGCAAATGGCAGTTCAGCAAAATCTTGGAGGCCATTGGTTGGTTCGCGGGAAAAGAAAAAATAACACAGAGAGAAACTATAATTGCCTTTTCATCATTTTGCTGAAGTTTGGCATGAATACAGGAAAAACATGGAAGCCTCGAAGATAGCAAAGTTGGACAACAATTTTTTTTTTGTTCTTTTGATAAGTAAAGTAGAGTTGGACAAGAAATGATAAAGTAGGTTGGACAGCCTGACCATATCCAAAATATCTGAAGTTCATGAAACAACTTCTTAACGCTATAAAGACTTTGGGAAATTATATGACTTGGCCTTTTGCAGTTGGATCATATCTGAATTGTAGGACCCTCAGCCTCTTCAATAAAAGACGGATCAACCCGGTAGTACTATTCTGCATCCAATCAAAACCACTTCTTGATAAAGATCAGATCAGATCAGACCGCACAATATACTGTCTGAAAAAGGCATTTTACACGTGCTGCTACGTGCTTTGCTCTAAAATGGAGGCCACCAACTTTTCAAGACAAAGGGTTATAAACACGCACTTGGTTAAACAAGTTAAAAAGCCGAGAGTAAAGGCTCAAGGCCAATAAACCAGCAATTCTGGTCCCAATCTTGTAGCCCTATATATTGCAGCCACAGCTAAAAATTGCAGACGAAGCAAACAAACTGTCTGCAACACTTTAATGCTAAAGATGGAAAAAAAAATTGCAGAAAATCACCACAGGAGAGGGCAGATTTATTAGGCCATCCCTCTCTAATCTATAACATAAACCACTTCTATTATAAAGGAAATGATTGATGCTATTCATCATTTTTTTTTTCATCATCCCATAATGTAGTATTAAATAATTAAAAATTATTTATTATATTTTAGTTATGAACCTATCATCTAATATCACATCATGAAATAATCATGAAATGATGAGAGGATGGATGATGAATAGATTTGTTGAAACGAAAAACATTAAACATTACCGACTGATTAGAACTAAAACATAACAATTTTCAAAAGATAATAATAACAATAATAATGGGCTTAAAATACAACTAAACAAAACAAAACAAAATTTCAAGAATCCTTTTACTCCGAAACTGGCAACTTCGTGTCTTTATATTGCAATAATGCACAACCCTAAACCCAATTCACTAAACGGTCAGATAAGTTTGGGAGCATTAACTTAGGAGACTAGATAAGAGGGAGAAAGAGAGAATGAAGCTAAAAACCTTAATTAGTACTCGTCAAGAGGAAAGACCCCTATGCCTCAACCAAAACCAAAAAAAGCTCATCACAGGAGGTCAGCAATATTATTTGGCAGCTCCTCGATGACCACATTATAGAACTTCTGAATGTCATACAGCATTCTTTCATCATCCTTTGTAACGAAGTTTATGGCAACACCCTTTCTCCCAAACCGTCCACTTCGACCAATTCGATGAAGGTAGTTTTCTGGTTGAGTAGGAAGGTCGAAGTTTATGACTAAGGACACTTGCTGCACATCAATACCACGAGCCAACAGATCAGTGGTGATGAGAACACGTGAAGAACCGGAGCGGAACTCACGCATAATTATGTCGCGAGTGTTCTGGTCCATGTCACCATGGGTGGCTGACACAGTGTGGTCACGGCTTCGCATTTTGTCAGTGAGCCAGTCAACCTTGCGTCGTGTGTTCACAAAAATGACACTTTGGGTGATGGCCAGTGTCTCATAGAGATCACAGAGTGTCTCAAGCTTCCATTCTTCCTTGTCAACATTGACATAAAACTGCTTGATACCCTCAAGGGTGAGCTCATCACGCTTTACCAAGATTCTAACAGGCTTGTTCATAAACTTCCTGGTGATCTCAAGGGCTTCAGGAGGCATCGTGGCAGAGAACACTCCGACCTGAACTTTGGCTGGCAGCAGCTGAAAAATATCATAGATCTGACAAACATAAACCAATATCAGGTCAGAAACAGCTAATGCCTTCTCAAAACTGTAAAAGCTCATAACAGAACTAAAAAAAAATACTAAAACCTGGTGGAAGGGGGATGAGAGAGGAGAGAAGCAACACAAACGATTTTTTATACAAAGAAGCAACAATGATGCTAAATTCTTTTGATAAAATATCATTGATCCATCAAGTTGGATCTAAATTGGTTGCAAATGATATACAACTTAAGTTGGCTACTGATAGTTGCCAAATGCATGGAGAACTTCGAAAACAAACAGTAAAATGCATACTAGTACCTTCTTCAATCATCTACTGCAAATATAGGAGAAGCAATAAATCAGACCTAATCCCATTAGTTCTCATGAAATTATTATTTAGTTTTCTTCAGATTATCATGAAATGACTCGAATAAGCTCTTCATAAAATGATGGTTCCAAATTATTCTGCATTTAATTAGAACTCTTACTGATGAACAAAACATATCTAGAAATCCTCATGAACTCGGATCAAAACTCAAGGAACATTTATTGTTAGTCCAACAAGTCCAAACTGCGTCTATCTCTTTTTTTTTATATAAGTTAAACTGTGTCTATCTCTACATCATTCATTTCTTCAACAGCTCAAATTATACTAAATCAGGGCAACAATGCTTCAATTCCTTGTTATGACATCTTATTACCTGCCTGTGTTGTTGAATGCTGATTAAGAACAGAATCTTCCAAAATATACATCCACCACACATCACACGTAAACACTCATCTAACAATAAAGTGCAGTCTAAAATAAAACCATGCATCGTATTTATATTCAACAACAAAAGAATAGAGATCAAAGAATTGACTAACCTGGTCCTTGAAACCACGAGAAAGCATTTCATCAGCCTCATCCAATACAAACATCTTAATTGAGTCAGGGCGAAGCGACTGCCTCCGCAACATGTCAAATACACGACCAGGAGTACCAACAACAACATGGACCCCGGCTTGAAGAATGCGTTGATCCTCACGAACACTTGTCCCACCAACACAAGCATGAACCTTCACACCAAGATAATCACCAAGTGCCCGCATAACCTTCTCAATCTGTTGCGCTAGTTCTCTAGTCGGTGCCAAAACCAAAGCCTGACATTGGACAAGACCATAATCAAGTTGCTGCAAAATCCCAGAGCAAAAGGTTGCTGTCTTTCCTGTTCCAGACTGAGCCTGTTGAATCACATCAAGGCCTTTGCAGAAAGGAACAATCCCCCTTTGCTGAATTGCAGAAGGCTTCTCGAAACCTTCAAAATATAAGTTGTTAATACACTTAACATGTGTATGCAAGAAGTAAAAAATAAGAAGGATAATGACACAGTCCATGACAACATGCACATTTAAAAAATGTTTCTGAAAGACTAAAACAATAATCGGAATCCTGACTGGTGGGATGCTGAAGATTTTGCAATAACTTATCATCGAGTGGTAAGAAATAACTGTAAAGCAGAACCAAGCAACAAGAGTTTTTAGAATAACTCGTTAGTCAACTTTGAAGAGTTTCCTTATTTTAGTACAAATATTTTAGCAGGCTGGTGGTGTCAAAATTACATTTTCACTTAATTTTTTTCTTTTGTAATCATATTCATATAATGAAACCTTTTATACCTACCATAAGCGTAGATACCCCTCAGAAGGTTTTCTTGCAATCCCATTGCATCAAAACTTTCATAAACCTCATCATATGAGGTGAAGAACTCTTGCCCGTCAGCTGAGAGCCTGCAACAATCAATTTATCAAAAAGATGAAAGGATGCAAAAATTCAAAGCACAAAAGATAGAATCAAAGAAATGTTAAAGAGTAAATAGCCCTATTATATATTTTATACAGCAAAAATGGCAGCATGCAGCTGAAGAAAGTAACCAGACTACTTACAACTCGTTCATCTTAGTATCAAACTGACGAGCATCAAATTGTGAACCTTCTGGAGCCGCACCTGCCATATCTGCACACAGAAAGGCAAAACATATACAGCAACTTTAGCACAGAGATAGAACTAAGGGGGGCAAGAGGGAGAGAGAACAAAAACAGCAATAACATATGCAAGTTCCAGAATCAAGTCAGAGACTATAAATGTGTGTGAAAGAGACAGAGTAACGACAAAAATTGCTGTAACATTTTCATGCAAGGGTAAAAGAAAAACCGTTGTAGGTAATTAGTGAAAAAGTCCAGAAAATTCATGTGGAAGAATGTGCCAGAAAAAGGGTCGTAACAAATTTGCTCTTTTTTTATGTTTACAGGGTAGCGATGGATATCAAAACGTCACAACTGTACCAGATGAGCCAAACTTGCAAACGAAACAAATAGAAGTGCAAGTATTAGATTTCTTCTTTACATAATATATGGAGAAGATATTCCAATGGGTTGACAGCAATCGCTATATCGGGACATAAATCCTTAAGCAACAGACATTGATTTGCCCACTAACCCAAAGTTTAGCTCAATGCATTATGTACTATCATTTTTTTTTCTTGACATTCGAGCAGGGTAACCTTTGAAAATTAAAATACAGAATAATATAGAATGAAAACTACCGAGTCGATAAGCACTTCCCCTCATGAATCATGATACACGCATGGTATGGTTAACGTCTGTTGGTCGATCCAGTAATTGAATCTCAACCTTTTATAACTAATCATTAATTCACCTATCAAAATATATAAAAGACAGATACTCTCGCTTATAGAACACTGAGGCCAATGGTTCCCGAGAAATTCCTCAACCTTCTTGTTTGAAACTGAAGGGAAAAGTAGACAAGGAGATAAAACCAGGTTCTCGTACTTTTTTTAATTACCGTACCAGTAGCTTCGCAAAAACAAAACCTGGGTCATTTCAATCAGCAAAAAGCAGCCGTTGTTTTCAAAAGTAATATACGTGAACATCAAACCCATGCCGATAACGTTCAGACGTCAAAACTCATCTATTTCTCAACTCCTAAACACTAAAGACCGTACTTTTAACTACCCTATCATATTTTATTTTCCTCCCTCCTGGTTTCCCCATAAAAAAGGCACAGCACCCATTAAACATATCTCGTAATTGAACATCTCAACAAAACCAAAACCCAAAAAAAAAAAAAACAAGATCAACATGAACTAAAAGAACCTGCAGATCCCACGCACGAACACAACACAAATCACTACCCAATAAACAACATATTGACCAACAGTGACGAATCTTCAAACCAAAAATAAAAACAAACATCAAAATCCCGCTGCAACAACAACTGACCCATCAACCCGTAAATGCACATATAGAGTCCTATGGACACAAAGTAGCATCATATTCAGAATACAGGAGCGGAGTTAAAGACCTACTGATTGTTGATGATTGCAAGTTGGAGAGAGAAGAGAGCGTGAGGGTTTGTTGCGGCTTTGAGGAAGGATGTAGCTAGGGTTTCCAACCTCCTCGGATCTGCGCCGTGGAGTTTGAATTGAATGAAAAGAGGCGGACGTAAAAGCGGTGAGCATTTTATACGTTCCAAATGGGTTACGTGCGTGTGAATTAGGTTTTGTTGCTCTCGTTAAAATAATATTTCAGGTTCCGGATTCACCCCTGGGGATTTCAAATTCAATATACTTTTAACTATTACGAATTTCAATAAATACATATTTAAATATTTAAATATCAAAAATTTAGATTTGTTACTATATAATAAGTGAAATAAAACTCTAAATTTGAAAATTTCAAACTTATGCCTAAATTTTTATTTTATTAGTTTCTTCTATTTCCTTTATTAACACATAAAATATAATTATTAATTAATTTTTATTAATTTTTCTTTCTTATCAAATTTTTATTAATAATTTAATTTAAATAGAATATAATTATTAATTAATTTTTTAAACTTATAATTTAATTAAAATATGATTATTAATTAACATATAATAGGTAAAATGATAATAAAATAATAAAATAAAATAAATTAATAATTACAAATAATAAATATTTTTTAATTATTAATTTTTCATTACTATATATCTTCATAAATAAATAATTTAATATAAGATTTGATGTGAATAGTCAAAATCAAATTATTGTTATATTATTTTATTATTATATAATGAAAAATAATTATTCTAATATGAGAACTTATGTAAATAAAATGATCAAAAGCTAAGATCTAGGTTATATTAGATAAAATTATCATTTAGCAATGGAATATCTAATCAGAGTGCTCTGACTCGTGATGCTATTGAAATTGTCAAAAAATTAAAATTTCAAAATTTGATTGCAAAAAAAAATTAATAAAATGAAACAAATAATTAAGAATTAATATATTTATTATTTTCTTTCTCATTATTATCTCATTATTTTAAAATGTGGTATTAGATGATAAGTTAATAAATAAAATATAATAATTATTCCTTAATCATTTAATATCATATTAAAAAATAATAAAAATATAATAAAAAATAAGATCATGAATAGCATTCTTTAATAATTAATATGTATAAAGAAATGCTAAAGTTCGGACGTCTTCAAAAAGTCATTTTGCTGTCAGTCAATCTTCACTTGACACGTAACCGCTCTCCCAAATTAACTTCTGAACCCGCACACAGAGAATGATTCATGTTGCCTAAATTCTGAGAACCCATCATCCCAGTCCATTCACGAACGAGGCGAACCCAGAAACCCATTTTCCTTGCTGTCGACAAATCCATCCCCTGATTTCATGGTTGAGCACTTCTACTCTCAACTTCCACACATAATTATTTTTTATTTTTTTATTTTATTTTTTAATTTTTTTAATTTTTTTAATAATTTTTTTTTTGAATTTATTCTTTTTAAATTAAATTAATTTTTTTATTCATTATTTATATATTAAATATTTAATTAAAAATAAAATAAAATAATATGTGATGGATAGAGATTGTATAAATAGTACGAGGATGAATAGAATTTTTCTTTCCGGGTTAGGCCATTTTGAAACTTGGATTTTGCTGTTCTGCTTTTCAAAACGATATTGCTAAAATTAGAACAAGCAAATCATTGATGAACAAAGAATAAGAAAACCTTTCGGCTGCAAAAACCGATGAAGTAATTGTAGGATTTCTCGAGATTGAGGGCCGGTTCGGGGCAAATTCATCTCAACTCCTATTAAACTTATCATTATATTTTTTTAAATTTTAATACAAAATATAAATTTTAATATAAATTTTTTAAATTTTAATACATCTTTTTTAAATCTCAATTCAAATTTTTTAAATTTTAAAATAATAATAATATTAAAAAATAAACTCAATTTATCTCAATTTATCTCTTAATTCAAATCAGGCCTGATTCAAACTCAAACCCAGAACTTCACATTTGCATTGAAAAATAAAAATTGACAAAGTAAAGTTGATAGAATCTGTGGCTGGGAAGCCATGAAGATGGACCAAAAAAGTTAATTTACTCTGTTTAATCCGTTTCAAATGATATTAAATCGATAGAAGATAGAGAATTGAATGTTTGTATGTTGGGAAAGAAAGTTCAATGAAAATGCAGGAATTTGACAAGGAAATTAAAAGAGATCAAACCTTAGAGAGAGAGAGTTACGCGAATACAACTGCTAATTTGGGGATGGGCTGGGATGATGTTCTCAGAACTTAAGCAACACGAATCATTCGGTGCACGTGAGTTTAGAACAATGTTTTGAATTTTGTTTCATTGATCATTCCGATTTAAGTGTTAGAATAAAATATTTCGATATGAGGCATATTAATTTGAAACTAATTATATATAAATATTTATATGTATGTATAAGCTCACAATTAATAGAATAAATACATGTATATATATATAGAAGTGTATACCATCTATACATGTACATATTGAAAGAATTAAAGATTTATAAAATTAATATATATTGAAAAAATACAAACTTGAGTTTACATATAATAACATAAAATAATAAAATAATAGATAAAATATTAAAAATAATGATGTTTAAAAAGAAAAGAGAACGAGGGGACAAATTTAAAGTTATAAAAAATTATAAAATTATAAATATATTTTATATTTTATATTTTATATTTTAAAATTAATTAAATATCATCTAAATTTAAAATTTTAAAAAAATATCATTTAATCACACAAAAATTACAAAAATAGTCCAAATTGAAATAAGGGCAGGAATTTGAATGGCAATAGCCTAAATTTGATTGGAACAAGTTGAAATTTAGAACGAAACAAAATAAGGGGGTATAATATACCGAATACCATACTCGAACAAAAAATCCTGATCAGAATGAAATGAAATTCAAAATTATGATTTAGAAGCTAATTTGTGAGAGTGCTTATGTGTCAAGTGGAAGATTAGTTGGCTGTAAAATGACTTTTCAAATATATCCGGACTGCAGCGTTTCTCATATGTATAATATTAGAGCATCAAACATCAGTCTCTATAAATTTTCCTATAACTAAAAACCAAACTTGTTAAAATTTTATCTTAAGTTTTACTCATCTTTTATAATTTACCTACATTTCGTTTTCTATAATTTACCTATCATATTAAAATAATATTTTTCTATTTTTTTTTAATTACTTTTTTCACTTTCTTCCATTTCTAAACTTGACTACTAATTCTTTTGTATTTTTTCTTATGTTTTCAACTATAACCTTCAACCTAATTTGGTGAAAAACAAATATCAGAATTTTTCGAGTACAGTAATAGTTTGTTATTATTAAGTATTAAAAATAATAATTTTTTTCAAATTATGTGCTTTTTCTGACGCAATGATATTTGTGATGGATAAATAAAAGTGAAGATTAATGTTTTGTCCAAGATGTCATGAGCCAACAATAATATTCTTTGTCCTTTGTCTATCAGTAATATTTTTATTCACATATAATAGTAATATTTGTTATCTTTTATCTAATATTAACACATATTCAATACAAATGCAATGATAATATTTTTTAAGAAAATACTGGAGAGTATCTACATTCAGGATATTCTCCCTCACATGAATAGTGCACGACACTGTTCATAACTGATCACGTGATAGGAGTATTCTGAGTATAGATACCCCCATCATTTTTCTATTTTTTATTCCCTATCTAACGATAACACATATTTTCTGATTTGCAATGATAATATGTTTTGTCTTTCAACAGTAATACATACTGTTTGTGTGAAACAATCAAATTTTTTTTTTTTTTTCTGAAGAATGAGTTATGTGTGTGTGCTTCTCTTTCTTGGACTTGATCTATAGTTACGAAATGACTCGACTGATTAATCCAAATCATAAATGAGGTTAATTTGTCTATCCATTTTCCTCTTATATTCAAATAAAAGGCATTGATTTATGATCTGCTTGTATATTACTGGTGTACTTTATTTCTATCAATAAAGTTTACTTTTACCTATCAAAAAATAAAAGGCATTGGATATAAAAAATTGGAGTAATTCCATCTTCGTAGACGCTCTTCTTTTCTGATTTTAGGAGATGGCGAGTGCAAAATTGAACCGAGAGAAGAAGTTGGAGTAATTGAATCTAGAGGTGCATGGTGTTTTTGTTGTATACTAAATTTTTCAACAATCAGATTAGGTGCAACAATCACTTGACCGTTATTCAATTTTATTGAAATGATATTTAAACTTAGTCATATTTGCTTTCCAAAGGTCATATTTGCTTTCCAAAAGAATATCATTGCTTTTCATTTCTCCATGAATTACTTGGTATTACATCATGCAGTCTAGATCTTTCATGACGCAATATTGCAACTTGATTGTTGCTTTGAACTTCTTCTATTATATTGAACGGAATTTATTTTAATGATTTTTATGTTACTTTTCGTAGAGAGTAGTTTGTAACCAAGGTCTTTTATTTTTTTATCTATATACTTCTTGTATAATTGGACATTGCCTATCTATGTGGATTAATAAAACTTCCGACTTATTAAAAAAATATTTTTTTATTTTCATTCCTTAAATTACTTATGAATAAAAAAAAATTATTATTTTGATAAAAAAATTGTTTCACTTAATTAGGCAACATGCTTTACATATTGCTTTCGATCTTTTCTATTAAGCTTGCTATTTTCCTTTCTTTGTTAAAGTTACTTTAGCATAAGCCTTTTTTTTCCTTTTTGGCATCAAGCAATGCATAAAAGGCATCTTTGGTATAAATTATTTTCATAAGGGTAGCATTGGTAATTGTATTTTAATTATTTTGTTGTGTTTGGCATAGAGGCATTGGTTTCTTCATGAACTTCCCACCACCGTGCAGCTCCCACCCTGCAAAAGTTGTGGCCTGGTTGACCTCTTAGCCCCATAATTGTTGTCCATAAGACTGCGGTCCACGCTAAATCAAGATTCCGGAGAAGCCACAATTAGATAGGGAAAACGAAGTGGCTTGTGCTTGGTAGGAGAAATTGTGGCTTCTTTGAGGCGTCTGAGGGCCCAAATTTGCTTGTGGAGAAGGTCTCAAAACTTCAAAACAAGATTCTTGGTTTATAATTCGCTTATATACACTTGATTTTTTTTCGTTGCTATTTTGTATGCTGCTTTGTTTTACAATTTGGGGTTACTTGATTTTTTTTTCCTCTCTTGGTTGGTAATTTTAGATAGAAAAAGGTAAACCTCTTCAAGAGTGAAAGTATGTTGTTACACTTTTTTGATCGGGTAATTCAAGAAATGTTGCACTAAATATTAGGGTAATTCCATCAGTCTCTTCTCAACGAACTTCAAACTGTTGAGGTTTGTTCTTGTGGCTTCAAACTGTTGAACTTCTTAATTAAGAGAACATACCATCTCTAGATACATAATTTTAAAAAAAAATTAACCGTCATTTCAATGGCAAAGAAGACAAAATCGTCCTATCTTGTCTTCTAAGAAACAGACTGTAATATTGATTTAAAATATGATATTTTATTTCTTAAATTAGCTTAGACCTATAGTTTGTTTAAACTTATTATTGTTTGAATTAGTATCTTGCAATTTGAATGAATTATGTTATTTTCATTCACTTTAATATATATTTTTTTATATTAGATGTTTTATTGTTTAATTTATTTTATAGTGATACAGAGTAACATGCCTCACACGTTGCACCGGTGCTAGTATATATATATATGTATAATATTATATGTAAAATTGTACGTAACTTTTTTTAAAAAAATTAGATTCTAATATGTGTATATGCAAATATAATTTTAATACATCAAAATTATTTCACTTAGGGCTTCTTTAGTAAAAGTTTACAAGTAGGAATTTTATTCATCTCATTTTTAAACATTATTTAAACAAAAATATTTTTAAACTAATCATCATTACAATTTTTTCAAAATAATCATTACAAAATTTTCAAATTTCCAAATAACAAATTAAAAACAGTTATTTAGATTTTTAAATAAAAATAATATTAAAAACTTATATTTTAACAATATTTTATTATAATAATATCTTTTGTTCAAATTATTCTCTCTAACTTTTTAAAACCCCATAGAACATTAAAGATATAATTTAGATAATGAGATAAAATGATTTGAAATGAAAGTTGAAATTGAATAAAATATTATTTTTGTTAGTATTATTATTTTAAAATTTGAAAAACTTAAATTATTTATTATATTTTAAATAAAAATTAAAAAAAATCATAATAATAAAATGAATATTTTATTGACCAAACTAAAGCACTTGGCCATGCTCTTGTCAACTACTTAGAATATTATACAACTGTTGGGGCCCACAAAATTTAATCAGATCAACGCAGGCTTAATTATTTCTCAAGAAATGTTTTGTACAATCTTTATTTGGAAACGGCAATACAAACTGTTGAAGACATATTCTACAGTTCAACCTTTCGAGCTCTCAATCGGTTGAAATCTGCAAATACAAAGAGAATGATGGTCAGGGTCCGAGACCGCTCCGATGTTTAAGTTAGTATATGAAATTTGAATCATAAGGTTCCGTAAGATGTGTGTTTTATTGCTTACCTCTGACTGGTTTAAATGAGTTTTATTTATAGGCAGCTACCTGTGTTTTTATCGGGAAGAGGATTGAGGATAAAATGCCACCGACTGTGACACCATCCGGTCGTCATCTCAGGGAATGATGATCTGATCCTATCTATCCTATCTCTAGGATCAGATCTCTTCGATCAATGTATAGCCAGATCCTAATGATGGATAAACTTAAATGCGACACTATTTCTATCTAATTTGGCAATTAATGTGGCATATTTAGATTGTCTTTGCATTTAAGTAAGGAGTTATATTAGAATGACGGAAATCCTGTCATTTGTTGATGTGAAGTCGATCCTAATGTGAGAGGAATCTGTACACTGCTTTTCCAGTATGGTCTCTTCTCTAATATTAGTGGACGGTCAAGATTGTCCGGACCCTTTCCCATTCGACGTGAAGGCTTGTGACTCACATTTCTTCGGGTCTTGGTATCTTCAACCGGGTCTAGATTGATGTTATTCGGGCTTGGGCCGTGGATTTTGTGATCAATTCTTTTTTATCTTGGGCCTACTGTTGATTCTCCGTTCACAAACCTAAATAATTTTATTTTTATTTTTTTTTAAATTATAAAAATATTTTTCTTAGAATAATATATTTTTTGATTCAATAAAATGTCTAAACATGCAAATTTCAAATGGAGATTGGAAATAGAATTTTTCTTATATCGCAGGGTTGAATACTAGGTAAATATTTATCGTCAAACAAATGGACTCACGAGAAGTGATTCCATGCTTCTCTTCCCGACAAGACGGCTTTATTCTCTCCGTTCCAATTTGGAATCGAACCCTCAAAGGACATGTATACCCACACACTTCTTTGATATTTACATGTAGCTTTATTCCATGCTTCATTTTCGCTACTTCCAATAATATCCCCCAACCTCTTCGATTTCTCCAAAGCTCTCGTTCTCTATATGAGCCCTAGGTCTCAGAGCGCAGATACGAACGAGCTCGGAGGGAGATCGATTTGAATATTTGATTCCACAGGTTCATGCATAATTTTGAGGTAATAATTGGATCTTTTCCTTTTCGTATTGATATTACGCTTTGTTTTCTTGGTCATAAAACCATGGAAAACCAGAGATTGGAGAATTTAATTACTTTCTTTAGTGGCGGAGCGTTTTAGTGTTTCGCTGAGTTCCAGTGCACGTTTTTCTGTGTAGATCTTGGAATTACTTTGTTTATATGCGTTTAATGGACTTGTGTTTTTCATAATGTGTCTGGTAGCTCAGATATTGAAGGAAAAGCGAAGAGTAAAACATACTGCATTCTCTTGTCACTTGCTGCTTTGATTTTGCCATTGTGATGTTGATCGGGTTTATTTTGTATTTTGATTAAATATTTGAAGTTTGTTTCTATGATATGCATGTACATGTAAGTTTTATTTTCATTTGTTGGAATTTGTCGGTTCCCTACTTTCTGCCTAATTCTGTGATTATTGAGAAAAAGGGAAGGAAACTAGAAAAGATCGAATTTTAATATTTGAGTTGTTTAGTTTCGGATGCAAAAGGAAATTATATATATATATATATATATTGTAAACAAGTATCTTTTTAGTTAGCGAAATAGTTAGAATAGGCTGGGTTTGTATTTTTCGTCTACATAGCCTACCCATACCTAGTTGGGCTTGTTCATTAGAATTATTTATACTCTGTTACTCTTTATAATTTATTCTCATCGGCCTTAAAGATTTGATCTTCAAGTGCTACACTTGGTTTTGAAAATCCTTTACCATCTATTTGTTTGCTAAAAACAATGGTGGGAAAAAGAATAGATAGAAACGCGGTTCTTATTTGACCACTGCGGCCCCTGGGGGGGTAACTGAATCATTTAGGAAAAACTAAGTGCCTACATCATGGACAACAACATGACTTGAGATTGGAGGATTAACTTGATCAGCAGTTGATTGAAACTTTTTGTAATTTTGTTTGCTTCCAATGAGCACAGATCAAATGGCATTTCATGCACATTTGAGTGGAGGCTCTTCTTACATGAATAACCTAGGACATGTGGTAATTATTTCTTATTTTGCTTTTCTGCTGCAATCAAACATACCGTATCAATTTTTTTTTCCAGTTTTCAATAGTAAGGATTTTTGGTGTTGTCTTTCTGATTGCCTTATGAAAAATATGTCAGAATGGTTGATAGCAATGCATCACCTGGATCACCTGAAGAAACCCAAAACCCTATTCCTGATGGGAATGAACCTGAGCATGACCTCCCTCTTGACGCTATAACTCGAAAGGTTCAAGAATCACTCTCTCTTGGAAAGAGACATAAGTTTTGGGAAACCCAACCTGTTGGGCAATATAAGGATCTGGGGGACACCAGTTTGCCCGAGGGCCCCATTGAACCCCCAACCCCATTATCTGAAGTCAAACAAGAACCTTACAACCTACCCAATCCCTATGAGTGGATTACTTGTGATATTGATTCAGATGAGATGTGCGATGAGGTTTATAACCTCCTCACTCATAACTATGTTGAGGACGACGAGAACATGTTCCGATTCAACTATTCAAAGGAGTTCCTTCGCTGGGCCTTACGCCCTCCAGGTTATTATAGGAGTTGGCACATAGGTGTCCGTGCCAAAAGTTCAAAGAAGTTGGTTGCCTTCATTACTGGCATTCCTGCCAGAATCCGTGCCCGTGACAATGTAGTAACCATGGCAGAAATCAATTTCCTTTGTGTTCATAAAAAGCTCAGATCAAAGAGACTTGCTCCTGTCATGATCAAAGAGGTTACCAGGAGAGTTCACTTGGAGAATATCTGGCAAGCAGCCTATACTGCAGGAGTGGTTCTTCCAACACCAATTTCAACTTGCCAATATTGGCATAGATCCTTGAACCCAAAGAAGCTGATTGATGTTGGGTTTTCTAGACTTGGTGCAAGGATGACAATGAGTCGAACAATAAAGCTTTACAAGTTGCCAGAGTCAACTGTCACCCCAGGTTTCAGAAAGATGGAGATACATGATATTCCTGCAGTTACACGGCTGCTTAGGACTTATTTAAACCAGTTTGTTGTTGCGCCAGATTTTGATGAAAATGATGTGGAGCATTGGCTTCTTCCAAGGGAGAATGTCGTGGATAGTTATTTGGTTGAAAGTACTGATACTCATGAGATAACTGATTTTTGCAGTTTCTACACGCTTCCTTCGTCTATCCTTGGCAACCAGAATCATTCTACTTTGAAAGCAGCTTATTCCTATTATAATGTTGCCACAAGAACTCCTTTGCTCCAATTAATGAATGATGCTCTTATTGTGGCTAAGCGAAATGATTATGATGTTTTCAATGCATTGGATGTCATGCAGAATGAATCTTTCTTGAAGGAACTAAAATTTGGGCCAGGCGATGGGAAACTGCACTACTATCTTTACAACTATCGGACTAGACAGGAATTGAGGCCAGTTGAGCTTGGGCTGGTGCTCTTATAATAGGGATTCTCCGACTATCCGAACTTGATGTCTCTTGGAACTCAGAAATTTTGATTTAAGGATTAAAACTATTTGCTGGACTTTGATAAGTTTGATTGTAAGGTTTATCCTTTTTGGGAATCCGCTTAATTTAATTGTGCGAAACAGAAAAAGAAAAGAAAAATATGGACCTTTTTCCCTTGCTGGAAGTTTGTGTGCAATTGTAGATCGTCCTGCTTTTAACATGTTAGATTTATTAGAATGTCATGAACATAATGCGAAAAGTGAATAATGATAGAGAAATGATATCTATATTTATAGAATGCACAAATATTGCATACTCATTTTGAGATTATTCATCTACATCTTAGATTTATATAATTTTTTTTTAAAAAAAAAAAAATTCAAAAGGAGTCCATTGCGCTTGCACAACCTATTGACTATATGTAATATTACTTACAATAGTATATCAGACGGTCGATAGCTTTATGGCATAGTAGTATCCTGGTGCTTCACTTTCCGATACGATTGGAGTCATGACTCGCAATATGTCAAGGTCGGCTGAAATAATAAAAAATGATAGCATGCCCTAATAAATCCCATTCACTGAAAGTTTTGCTGTTTTTTGTAGTTAGTATATGAAGTAACCTCACTCAAATATCCACTGCAGTGCAAACACCTCCCTCCCTCCCTCCCTCCCTCCAAACCAAGTGTCATCCCGTGGAGGCTATTTTTCCATCTCTATCTTTTAATCTCTTGAAAAAAGAGAAAAAGAAATGGGAGGTAATATAATAACTATTTTTATCCACTGCAAACACCTCCCTCCATCCAAACCAAGTGTCATCCCGTGTAGGCTATTTTTCCATCTCTATTTTTTTAATCTTTTGTAAAAGAGAAAAGAAATATGAGGTAATATAATAACTATTTTTTAGCTTCTGAATTCAGCTTTTTCCCCGTTGATCCACCCCGATTGGGTCCACAAAAAATGACGATGTGTAGAGATAAAGACTCTGAGATTACTGCATGGATCAATGGATTTACATAGACATCCCCACAATTACAAAGATTTCATTAATTATACATCCGACTTTTTATCCTACTGAATACAAAAAAAAAAAATTAAAGGATAACCAACCTAAGCCAAGGGGACAATTTCACCGCGAGAGCCTGCAACAATAAACCCAAAGAAACAAACAAAAAGTCAATGTATCAAGCAAGATACTAGAACAATAAAAATGACTTAAGTAGGTACATGTGTTTTCCGCATTACATCTTTCATAAATCTCTTTGACTAGTTGTAGCATTGAATCGGTATCTTCTGCCATCTTTGAGATTCTTTCTGCCTCTTTAACAGCTTCAGCAGCCATATAAGCTTTGTTTTCAGCATCAGCTACTCTATAGGCAGCAGCATTAGCTGCATCATCAACAGTCTCACTGGTGCTCATTAACCCATAGCTCAGTGATTGCCGTGGTTTGACATCCCTTTGTTTTGGGCTAGGAGTTTTTGTTCCTAACATGGTCTCTTTTCTGATCTTGTAGCAATTTTGGATCTGCATTTTTGTATGGACACAGATAACAAATAAGAAATAGAGCTTCCATTCCATAATTTTCGTAATAGCAATGCTGTGTAAACTATATTTGCAAACAAAACATGCTTCAGGTACATGACACCATAACTAAGAACCTGGGCAGAAATAAGACTGGAATATACGTGAACTCACTCGACAAACAAAGGGCAGCCGGTGTTCAATTATTACTACTTCTAAGTAAATAAAATCAAATATTTTCTTCAAAAGAGAACTAGAAATCTTCACCATACTGATTAGCAAAAAGGGGAAGGCAACATTTGCAGATGTCAGCTTGAAACTCTTTACTCAATTTGTCGAGTGTAAGTGCATGAGAGAAGCAATACCACTAAACAACAAATCTCAAAAGGCAAATTTCAATGAAACATCAAGGAAATCAATTCACCTTTTCAAGCTTGCCTTGTGCAACAAGCCTTCTCAACCTTGAACTCAATAGCCTCCTAAAGTTTTGTGGCACCTCATGCCTTCGCTGCAATACACGAACGAAGAGAGTTGAAATCTCTTCCCACATCAGATATATAAAAATTGACACTAGAGATTGCAAAACAAAAAACATGCCTATGGCTACTACTCAATGAAGTGTGATTAAGCCAATGGGAAAGATAGGTTTGATAATCCATGAAAGCTTAAAGATCCAATTTGTGTTTTATTTTGCATTTGAAACTGAGAAGTAATCATTTGGCACAAGGTCACTAAATGAAGAAATATGAAGAAATCACTTCACATGACAGTTAAGGGTTCGATTCTTGATTTCCTGAAACTGACACCATCCAAAGTTTTAAGTATTGCCTGTTACGGATTTGATAAAGAAACCTCACCAAAGGCAAAAAAGTTACCACATGTTTCTCATCAAATTAGCCACCATCCTAAGTTAATTACCTCCACCTACTCTCTTACAAGATAGCAGTGGAAAATACTGAAGCTGTGGAGCAGTCACTGGTCAATAAGAAGACATGGGCAAGATTTTGCGTTGTTCGGCCCTAAACCTTGAAGCGCAGTAGTGGTTGCATAGTTAGCTTCAAATGATGCAAGCAAATAGGTTTAATTTGAAGTTTATGTCATGTTGAAAGGCTTTGTATAAGTGCATTCCATGTCTTTCTAGTACAGTTGCAGAGTTGGCAGAAACTGATTTCTTCTCATCCTAATTGCACACAGAATGTTTTTGCAACCATGAAAATTTATACATCCTAATGCAGATTACTTCAGGACAATATATAGTCCAATGGACAAGAGGATGACAGATAAGACAACTCCATCTGACCTCGATAAAGTGGACAATGGCACTTATATCAGATCCAATTTTATCTTCTATTGCTGAAAGAGCTTCAAAAATCATAGCATTGTACCTGGTAAGGGGGAAAAAAAACAGCATCAAATACCCTGCAAAGAGACCTTTAAAAATGAAGAGTGACGAAACAGATACTTTTCACATATAAAAACCATATAAAGAGAATATAATAATTCTGTAAAAACGCTACCTATTAAAAAAAAATTGTGAAAAAAGGTTGAAAATGAAGTTGCCATGTTGTACTTAATGTAAAACAGTACAAGCAACAGGCTTTCTACTTTCAAGTTGTCTGAATTTTAGGCTCATCAGATGCTTGAAAGCATATTAAAAAACAAATGATGGAACTGGTTTATCATCTCCAAAACCCGTATCAGTTTAAAAGCACTTCTGTTGGTATGGATGAGATCCAGAAAATTTATCTCTATCAAGCATGATCTTAGGGTTCTTAATTCCGGCTGAAGAATGAAAGCTACAATTTCTTTTAATTAAAATGCCCAATATGCGAGAATTATTGCATTCATTAGAGCCATATAAATCACTGTCAACTCATATTTTCTGTACCGTGCCAATAATCAATAAGTAGTTATAAGAATTTGGGAGGAGCATATCTTAAAATGTAATCACAACGCATCCACCAGTACAGGATCGAACCTGTGGCTGACCATCCTCCCTTATATTGGAAATGGAGATAAAATAAAACATAACTAATTCATGACCAAAAATCCACACCATAAATGTTGGAGTTTAAGAGGAGGAGGAAGACAAAACGCACCTGGGAGCATTCTTTCCCTCCTGTGTGCCATTAGAGAGATCATCCATAATAGTGTCAGCGGACAAATTATGACGAAGTGGAGCAACAGGAGACAAATTTTGAACATTGGGAAGTGGAGCAGCTGTCATAGTTTTTACTTTTGCAGCCCTTGATTTCTCTTTAGAGCCTTGTCCAGAAGTACTGACACTCAGGTTTCGCCATTTGTCCTGGTAGGTAACCGAGGGTGAGACAAAGATGAACATCATGCAGGTTTGAATTAGCGTGCGTTAACGAAGATCCTAGTACATATTAATAGAATGATTAATAACTCAATCCCATAAATTCTGACAAGTAACATTAAACCGCCTAAAGGCTGCACTCTTATATCCAACTTTCTCCATTAAAGCCACTTGTTCACTTATTCGTTAGCTCAAAGTTAAAGTCATCGAGCATGTAAGGGGCTGTGGAGAGAAGAGCAGAGCAGTTTGCGGAGATGACAGCAGTGCAGTGTGGATCTGAGATGGTGTGGATTGAGTGAAGGAAAATGGCTAAGTGTTAGAATAGAAGGGAATTATCGTGGGAATAGAAGGGATAAAACGGTGCGCTTAAGAATTAAGTGAAACAGTTAAATGGCCTAAAAGAATTAATGAAGCGGTGCATTTAGCTCAAAGCTGGGGGGAAAGCTGAAGTAGGTCGAAACAGAGTCGTTTTTTACTTCTTTTTCATCTCTTGTATAAAAGGCATAGTTCGTACTTTTTTTTTTTTGATAAGTAATAATCTTTTATTGAATAGAATGAAGTTAGGCAAAGCCCAAGTACACAGGGAGTATACAGGTTGAGACACCTAATTACATTCTAATGGGCTGCATAGAGATAGTTCGTACTTCATTCATTCAATTGGTTGGCCTCAGTTTATCTGATTGTAAGAAGGTTTAAGGTTCCTCGAAAACCTTACTTCAAGAATCAATAAAGTGTGACTCTTTGATTCCATTTTGTCTTTGTTTCATTTTCCCGGATGTTTCTTGTTTCCTAAGTTGCAGAGTTGGTACCCTGAGAGATACCTTACAAATTGGTATCAGAGAGGACGATCCTCTCTTGGTTGGTTTTTCTCGGATGGCAGAAGGCATGCGTGGGGCTATCAAGTCTCAATTGGATGGGAAGCATCAAGAAGCAGTACAACGGTAGTTGGCTGATCACCATCATGCAATTCATAACATTGCAGACAGGTTAGATCAACTCTCTGATACGATCAAGTCCTTAGTTGAGAGTAGACAAGTTGTTCCTCCTTTTGATGTTGTACATGCTAGTGGGTAGAGGTGAAAACCGATACTATCGGTGCGGTTCTAGTCCAAAGTCATAATTGCACCGATAGTTTTTATATCTCACATGCTGACCGAGAGTGGTTGCCAAGGAAGGAGAGAACTGGCAGGAACCTTACGGTCGGTGCTGATCAGTGCGACGGATGATTCATCGGTGAGTAACCCATCTCCAAACTCACATAAAAAGTTCAAAATAAATCAACTCAAAATTCACAAAAAATTCAAATATGCATAACTAAACATTGAAATCAACTCGAAATTCACAAGAAAATCATAAAATAAAACAAACAAATCTTGAGTTGCCGAGAGTCACAGACATCTGGAGATGTTGGAGATGACGGACGGATTAGAGAAGGTCGTCCATTAGGGGTGTCAAATCGTGTCCATGCATGGGTTTAATGAACTAAGGATAGCAGTGATGTGGGAGTCTACAGGACTGGGCAGCGGTAGCTTCCTTTTTGTTAAGGGGAAGGGAGACAAAGAATCGGGAGGGAGCTGGGAAGTCGGTAGGGAAATCGAACAACAGGAAAAGAAGAAGAAGAAGAAGAAGAAGAAGAAGAAGCGGGGGCAAGAGGGTTATTAAACCTTACATTGAAATGGCATCGTTGGGCATAAACCAAACAGTGTCGGTTTGGCCTTTTTTTTTTTTTTTTTATAAACTTCATGTATAAAACGAGGTCGTTTCACCAATTAAGTAAAACGACCTTGTTTCATATATAAAGTATATGTATACACATATACTAATGGCAAGTTCAGCAGTTTGACATTGGTTGGGAGTGAAATGGTTGGCGTCAATTGAGTAAATTATTGCCGCTGGCCAACCAATTCTTCACTAGTTCGGTCCGGTTCCCGTCGGTGACGGCCAGTCTGGTTGGTTCCTATACACCTCTACTAGTGGGGGTGGTAGTGGGGAAGAAAGACTAGTTTTGCCTCGTGGGGTAAGGCTTGATTTTTCACATTTTGATGGAAATGATCCCTCAGCTAGGATCTTTAAGGCAAGCCAATTCTTCGATTTCCATCAAACACATTTGAATTAAAGGTTAGTGATGGCAACTTATCACATGGAGAGTGAGGCCTTGATTCGGTACCAAGATGCCTTAGATGATGGAATCTTTAATAGCCAAGATACTTTTACTAAAGTCTTGCAAGTTCGATTTGGCCCTAAAGCCTATGATGACCCTATGGAGGCCTTAACACGCCTCAAATAGACCACTTATGTTACCAATTACAAGGCTCAATTTAAGGCTTTATCCAATAGATTAAAAGGGTTGTTAGAGATAAATTGAGCTGTTTTCTGAGTGGTCTAAGAGATGAGATTTAGTTGAGTGGGAAACAGTGTCTTTTTTGCATGTGACAGCTGAAGTAGGCCGAAACAGTGTCGTTTTTGCTTGCATTTTCATCTCTTGTATAAAAGGCATAGTTGCATATGATTCATTCATTCAGTTGGTTGAACTCAATTTGTCTAATTGTAAGGAGGTTTAAGGTTCCTCGAAAAAGCTTGATTCAGGAATCAATAAAGTGTGATTCTTGGTTTCAATTTCGTCTTTGCTTGATTTATTTTCATTTTACTAGACTTTTTCTTATTTCCTGAGTTGCAGAGTGGTATCTTGAGAGATACCTTATGTTATGAAACCCTAAGTAGAACCCACTCTTGAAAACCTGCTTACAAGGGGAGGTACTTAGGGACTTATAAACAATCAACGAACCCCCTACTTAGTCGATGTGGGATCATAACAACCACCACGCTCTGCAGTCGACGTCCACGGCAATCCCAACGCTCACATGGGCTGGCTGTGGACTAGATCTTTCCTAGCTCTAGCTAACACTACCATGCTGGCATCACCCCCGTGCCACACCATTGCAACCGTTGCAACATAGACTTAAAGGTGAGACAGTTCTGATACCATTTGTTATGAACCCCTAAGTAGAACTCACTATTGAAAACTGGCTAACAAGGAAAGGATGCCTAGGAACTTATAAACCACCAACCAATTTCATACTTAGTCGATGATGGATCAAAACATTTTATAGAGCACTAGATAAAATAAAAATGTGTGCGTACATTGCACGTTCTCACAAATTCCGTTCAGAAAACCACGATCCTGGAAAGTCAAGGTTTCAAGCGCAAAATCTCGGGGTCACTCCGGCCTAATAGAAGCGAGGTCCGGGAACAATTTAGTTCTGACATCTGACTATAACACCTAGGCTTTTGGTAAGAATCAGACCATCTAACAACATACGTTAGAGAAAGATTCAAGAAAAATCAAATTTCCCTTGAACAAGAGGGTACCTTAGGGCCCAAATAAAACCCTAAAAGCATCGAGGGAATAAAATATCATGCAAAACCAAATGAGGGAATGCGGGAGTGCATAGTGAAGGAGGCGGGAACCTTGAGGTCGATGTTGGAGCGGTGAGTGAGGAAAGGGGCGAAATCGGGATCTTTAAGAATATTCTTCCATTTCCCAGGGCCGTGCTTTGCCACTCCGGCGAGTAGGGCTTCTTCCTCATCCGCCGTCCATTTCTGCTTCTGATTTCCCATTCTTCTCTACCTCTGGATAAAGGAGATTGAAAGAAACAGTCAGTTCAGAAAGCTATGGCGCAAGTTTTGGATTTTCCAAGGTGAGGACGGACCACACCCTGTGTCCTTTCCTTCCCGCTCCTCTCCTACGAGTCTACGACATTCACTGCTCCTTTTCTTCCTCTTTTCCTTTCCAAGTAAATAATTTATAATTCCGTTATATTCATTTACTGGTATTACAACTTTTATATATAAATATAAATACATTTAAGTTAATTTTATATTGCTATAATATGCTAAAAACATTTAAATATAATTATTCATAAAATATTAGCTTCGTTTTCTCTTAAACTAAAAATTAGAGAAATAATGTCCATCTCACTTTGTTTGTGTCATACTTGTTACTGCAAAAAAATTCAAGTGATTTTAGATATCAATCATCTTTCAAATATTATGTAACTGGATATACACAAATTAACATGGAAAAATAGATTTATTTCACTTATAACAAAATTTTAAGTAAAACTTTCTTGCCATCTAACATACTTTAGGGCATGTTTGGACAGATAAATAATTTTAGGATACCTAGATTTTACGCTCTCCATTTAAAAAAAAAAAATTGGATAAATTCAAAATTTACATACAAAATTATTAATTTAATCGTTAATCTTATTAATTTTTTTTAAAAAGTGTGCAAAATTTAAGACCGTATCTAGCGTTGTTCATGCAGATTAATAACTTGACAACCTTGAATGATGTCTATTTATGGTGTGAATATTAATTATAATAGAATTCAGATTTCGTGTCTATATTTTTTTAAATTGCAGAAATTGTTGAGATAATAGAGTTATAGCAATCTTTTTCCACCCAATCAGTATTAAATTGATGAATGCTAGCCTATTAACAGGGATGGTCAATAATATTATATACAAGTGAAGCTATTTTATTAATAAGTATTCATCCTTATGCTATTTTTTTTTTAATTTTTATTGGTTAATAAACATTGTTTTTTTGGTCAATAATAAACCATGAGATACTATTTAATAGCAGGGCCGGCTCAAAATGGTAGTCAATTAGGCCATTGTCTAAGGCTCTCTATCATGAGTAGGCCTCCAATTTGGCTTAAAAGATGAAAGTTTTGATCAAAGAACATAAATAAATAAAAAAATTATTTAAAAAAATTATTTTTAAAATGTACAAAATCTTTAAACAATAGTAAAATTAGTACAAAAGTAACAAAATAATGTGTATTTTGATGTTAATCACGACCTTATTTATTTTCAAAATTAAATATTAAAAAAAAAATTACTAAAAATAAAAGTAATATTTAAGTTATAAAGAAGTATATTATATTTGTATCTCAAAATCTTCAAATAAAATTTATTATTTAATATTTAAATATGATTATTATTATTATTAAATTAAAATAAAATATACTTAATGATCGGTTAAGACTACAAAATATTTTAAGTCGTCCCTATCTAATAGTGCAACACCTATGAAATAAAATAAGTGATATAATGTGATCGATGTAATACGAATACTTTTATAGAAATTGCGAGGTTTGTTTAACTATGATTCACTTGTTTAGAAGATCCAACATAAAACCCATTATAATTAGCACAATAATACAGGTAAAAAGGAGAAAAGTTAGGAGAGCAAAAGTTTCTGTCCATTTTTTTTCAACCAAGTCATATAATAAGAAGATGCATGAACATTATTGAACACTTCAAAAAAAAAAAAGGCATATGCATGAAGAGAAGAACAAAAAGATAGATTATAATCATTAATCAGGTCTGTCCAAAAGTCAGGTGCTCATTTAACCGTTAAAAGGGGGGGGGGGGGGGGGGGGGGGGGGAGGGGAAACAAGGAAAATGCGAATGAGAAGAAAATTCTGGCCTGTCCATAAAAGAAAATAAAAAAGAAAACAATGAAAAAAAACTTTAATATAATTAGTAAAAGAGTTATTTTATATTTAAAAAAAAGAGTTATTGTAGATATTTCTGATCTAAAAATTTAAAGAAATGCTTGAGATGTCAATAACAAGTCTCGAGTAATTCTTTCGACATATATTTTTTAATTTAACAATTAAGTAGATGTTTTTTTTATTTTTTAAAAAATACTTTTTTTATTATTTTTAAAAAATATTTAAAAGCATTTTAAAAATATATAAAAAAAATTACGGAAACTTGCAACAATAGACTCTAGAGCCACCCAAAAATTTACTAGTATCAGTAGAGTTTTTAGAAAAGGTAACTCTGGGATGTGGTCGGGCTAAATCTAGCAAATTGCAAACCCACCCCCTAAATCTCTATCATTTTTATAAAAATGCAATAAAAAATATTAAAAAATACAATAAAAAAATTTTGAAAACACAATAAAATAATATTAAAATGAAGAAAATATAATAAAATAACATAATAAAAAATACGATAAAAAATAAAATGAAGATAAATTTTTAAAGAGTTTTGGCCTCAGCCCAGTTTCCGCCGCCGTTGGTGGCAGTGGGCGACACTGCCCATCCCATCGGGACCGGATGAAGCTGGCAACCTCATCCTTACGACGGCGAGTCTCGACAACCTCCGGTGTGCCCCCGGCAGCCTTAAACTCGAAAATGGATCCGCCCATCGCTATTGGGGACGGCGGGGGTTGCATTTGGGAGGGGTTTGGTCGGTTTGCAGGAAATTCCTTTTGAAAAGAGTGATGGTATGCGTACAACGTCTTTTATGTTTATTTTATAATTTATAGTGTTATGCAATTTTTTTTATATATTTTTTTAAGTATTTTTTTTAATATTCTTAATCATTAAAAAAATAGAAGATTAAAAATTTTTATTAATATTCACATTTTTAATCACTAAATAAAATTATAAATTATAAAAATAATTATAAATTAATAGTAATCTTATCATTTTTTTTTAGAAAAACTCTACCCATCTATTTTCTTTTTCGATATCTTCTCATTATTTAACATTAAATAACGGGAAGCTCTTCATTCAAGCGATTATGCGTACCGAAGTGCACCAATCGGCACAACCGTGTCAATAAAAACTTGACACAATTGTACCATTTAATGAAATGGTTTGTTTCAATTTTGTTGAAGTGATGCGTTTTAGGCGAAAATGAAAATTTGCTGAAGTCAAGTTCTTCTTCATGTTCTCTCTCTCTCTCCCCTCCATTCTCTTCACTTCTGCCCTATTTTTGGTCCTGAAACCCAATGCTTGCAATACAGATTCTCCATAAAAGCTCTTTAACGTACCAATATCTCCCTCTCTGCTTTTCTATCTTTACTTTTCCTATTTATTGCTTGATCTCTTTGTTTGGTTGGAGAATATTCAAACTTTAGCTTCCATTCTTGTTCTTAGTAGGGCTGTTCACCCGACCCAAACCGTTAAACCTAATTTCGATCCGACTTGATTGCTAAGTTATTTTGATACCCATTTGGCCGATAACTGACCGATAAGATTTTCAAGAATAAGAAAAAGAAGTGTTTGGTTCTTGAGAAAAATGGGTAAAATAAAAGTAAGTCCCGTTTCAAACATGGAGATTTATCGTTCATGGGGTCATGAAAATGAAGACGAAGCAAGCAAAAGACGAAAAAACTAGAGTTTCAAAAATGAAGGAAAAGCTAAACAAAGACCTTGCTAGCGGAGCAAATCTGGAATTGATTTGGGAGCTTCAACTTCTTCGTTTCGTCCTCCACGATGTTGCTCTTCAGGTTTTGAGTGAACTCCGGCAACTCCTCCGACCCAACCTGTGTTTTGTCCTCCCCAAATGCCACTGTGATGTTGCTCTTCAGGTTCTGAGTGAACTTCTACAATTCTTTCGACCCAATCTACATTTCGTCCTCCCCAAATGTCATCGCGACATTGCTCTTCAAGTTGGCTCTCTTCGCGATCTTTGGAACAGCAAGATCGGAACCTGCCAATTATATGTATAGTCGATCTTCAAGTTTTAATCCAATTTGGAAGGATTGGGTTTAGCCTTTTAGGGCACAAAGTGGATATCGATGAGGTTAATCGATATCGATTATATGTCTAGTGGGTCAGGATAATCGGATCGGGTCAAGTCGAAATGTCGGTTTTTTTGTACAGTCCTAATTCTTAGTATAGTTTTTATCGACAGCGAAATGGATAAATTAGAAAATAAAAGAAATAAATAAGAGAGTGTGAAGAGAATGTGATTTTGAAATTTTTGATTGAATTGCAATTTATTCCTTTGTAAATATGTGAGGCCTTTCTTTTGGTTCGTTTGGTTTGATTCTCCGCATGTGCTAAATTATTATTTAATTTGATAAGAAATGTTAGAGGAAGAGATTTGGGATGGAATTTGAAATAAATGAACTGATGAAAGGATCTGAAGATTGAGTGCTCCGTGTCGAAGAAGTGAGATGAAGCCGATGTGCTTCTTTCTTTTTCATCTCTTTGTATTTTTCCTTTTGTATTTTCTTTTTCTGAATTTTCCTTTTCTCTTTCAGATTTATTCTTCTTATTGATCTCGTTTCTTTTTTTTCTACCTAGTCTTCTTCTCTTTCTTCTATAGTGTTTTCTCTTTTACTTACTTTTTCTTTTTTAAATTAGGCATCTGACAAACAACGCATACATCAGCATGAATGTGTAAATAAAGTTACGTTTAGATGTTAATAGTGTCTGATAGTATTTGAAAATATTTATAAATAATAATAAAAAATAGATAAAAAATTATAATAAAATATTGAATAATAAAAAAAAATAATAAATAATAATAAAAATAAGTGAAAAATAATAAAAAAATAGTAAATAATAACGAAAAGTGTTTGAAAATATTTGAAAATTTTTAGTTTCTAAACCTATCCAAGTTTTTATTATAGCTGGTACTTAGCACAACTCTTAAATAATAAATTATAACTAAAATAAAATAAATAATTTTTATTATTTAATATTACGTCATGAAATAATTAAAAAAAATTGATAAATAACATTAGTCGAATTTTTAACTGCGAATATGTTATAGGTATGATCAACGGCGATCTGGGGCCGAAAGTACAAGTCCAACTCGTCCACTTAACCAAGCAAAGGGAGCACCTGTCTCACTGGTTTCAACCTCCCCGCAGGCGGCTTTGTAAAACATTTTTTTTTTTTATAAGGCTTCGCAAAACTTTTACGTTGATTATAAGTTCTTTTGGACAATTTGATCGTAGATACGATTAATGGCTTACGTATCTCGCATCATCAATCATTCCAGAAAGGTGTGCCATTTCTCTATCTCTCTCTGCGTCTCAATCTTCATATTGTATGCTTATATTTTGTGTTTTTAGCATTCCGGTGTGATTGGAGATGCGTCTGGTTTTATTTTTCCTCTTTTCACAGTTTTAATCTGAGTTCACCAGTTGAAGTATAAAATCAATTTCATTATTTCATAATTTTATGACGGTTGTGAGTTTGGCAATCTAACGTTATAATTTTGAGTTATAGCATAAGCATAAGATTCGTGTCTATAGAGAAATAATTCACTTGAAAAAAGGCTTATTGGTAAAGGGGTATCTAGTGCCACGTTCAATATTAAGTGCTCCGGCTTTGAAATCGTGATTGTATTGTCTGGGTAATTCAAGTTCTTGTAAATAAAATTTTGTTGAAACAAGCAAATATGCATAGTTCAAGTACACAGAAAGTATACAACTGAGAACGCCTAGTTACAAGTTAGGAAAAAGTGTAATTCAATTTCGATGGTAGTGGTCGTGACATCACCTATCTTTTTGCATATTGTTTTGTTTATAGGTTATAGGCTTGGCTTAATGCATTTGTGGTTCTTTAGGGGAAAACTCAGGTAGAGCTTACGATTTATACCTAAAAAATGTTGTGCAACGTTACAAATATACCCCGGTAAAATTGTGGATAGCTTCATAAAGCTTTTAATCCAAAGTGTGAAAGATGCTGTTTGGCTGAAGGTGGGTAAAAGCTTGTAATCCAAACTATTCACAAGTTTAGTTAAAGGAACTCTCATCATTAGTGGAAATAGTTATTAATTTTCAAGCCACCTAAATCCTTTGTTCTTCTCTGCTTTGCATCAGTTTCCTCCATTCTGCACAACACCAAATGATACCCTGCCCCCAAGATCACAATAGTCTCATCTTTACTTATGCTTCTTCATGCTCTTGACTTGAACATGGTTTAAGCATTAACTGTAGAATTCTGTTTGTCGATTCTTGATGTTTTCCTTGGTGACCTTATTTATCTTTTTTTTTTTTAAATAATTTATTGCAGTTAAGAAATGCTCCCAATTTTATGTGGCATGACTATGCTACTTTGACTCGGTGCTTTTCGAAGGATGCTCAGCCCTCTTTTGGTAAAAGAGACAGTAAGCTGCATGTCTCAATTACAGGGGTCTACTTTCTTTTTCATGACAGATCAAGTATCAACCAGCATTGCCCACCATTTTCCTTTTTTGCTCATCCACAAACACATCATGTCAATGGGATTTAGTTAATGTGTCAGAATTCGTGTCTTGCATGTAATGGGGCATTTATTTTTTTGGAATTATGGTGTATCCCAGACCAGTGCAATTGCATTTGATGCATTGATTGTGTATATGGTGTAGAGCTCGTTTTTATGTGGAATTCTGAATGTCTATCCTTTTGTGCACATCTTAATGCTAATGGTCCATCACGCATGTGGATGTGTCTGTACATCCTGGAGTATTACAAGGAATGCAGTTTCATGGGAAATATGTCTTCTCTACCAAAAATATTTTAGTATAAATTGGGAAGAGAGAGTATTGGATCAGATGAAAGAAGAGGTTCAATTAGTGTGAGATTTTTGGACACTAAATAAACAACAAGTTTTTTAGGGGAAATTGACTGTTTCTGTATATGTTCTGTATTTTTTGTTTTTTCCTTTCTTAAAGATTTTAATCTTGTGGAAAGTTTCTTCTTTATTGTGGTGTCTTCATATAATAATATTTGCATACAGATAGATCATTTATGTATTCTGTGTACTTGGGCTATGCCTGCTCCTTTATTGATAAAAGCTTCTACTATAAAATGTACTCTGCCAGTGGTAGGCTCAAGGCTGAAGGTTCCTTAGGTGAACAAGAAATCAATTTTCCTCATCTTTAATTTTCTGATTATTGTTGCTTAAATTTTGAGGCAGATCTATAAAAATTAGGTTCACCATTTGCTGAAAAGGCGAAAACTGAGAATTTCGAAGCTGTTCTGTCATGTAAAAATTATTCTTGCATATGATTTGCCCAGCTTAAGGGGCTGTTTGGGAATAGTTTCATCCCATCTCATCTAATCTCATTTGATCTCATCTCTTCCCAAACATCACTCTAACACAAATACTTTTCCAACTTCAAATTTTCAACTTTTTTATTTAATCATTACAACTTTTCCAAAGTTTTAAACAAAACACAAAAGACAATTCAACCTTTTCAAATTTCAAAACAAAAAATAATATTCTAACAATATTTTAACTTTATAATATTTTTATTTAACATTTTCTCTCTCCTTTCCCCAAACCTAATAAAACATCATAACTCGGACAGTTTCACTACCGACTGGAGGTTCTATATCATTATTCTGTGTACAAGTAAGGCATGACCTCATGTGATGATTGTGTCATAAGTCTATACAAACCTTGTTTCTGTTGTTTTAAGCAAAGTTGGTTACTTTTCTTAGATATTTGGAGGATTCACCGTGATTATTATGCTCCTTCAGAAGGAGAGACTGTTTCCAGGTCTGCCACCAGTGGCACGGTAAGCACTGCCAACTTCTATTGCATTAATGAGCAATAAATTATGCATCATTGCAGGGCTTGCAATACTTCTGTTTCACTTTTAACCTTTCTTTCTTTGGTTTGCTTGTTATATTGCTTCATATTCTGGTCAACATTTGTTTATCTATTTCTATTTCAATAATAAACTTAGGGAAAATTTCAAAGAGACCTTCTAATTGCAAGCCAGTGTGGAAGACACACCCTCCTTACCATTGACATGGTAGGATTTGACTTGCAAGATAAGTTTAAAATTAAATTTTTCTTGCAAATCAAATCATACCATATCAGCAATGTGGACTGTTTGCCTTCCACAACAGCTTGCAAATATTATTTTTCAATTTCAAATGCTTACCATCACTTATAATGTTCTGCAGATAACAGTGTTTGATATACAGAAGCGAAATATCTCATTGACCACAATGCAAGCGAGAAATCCGATTGCAGGACTGGCTTTTAACCAACAGTTTTCATGGTATACCGTCCACCCATTGTTCCTTTGTTTAAGGGAAATGGGATATTTAATCCGAAGTTTTCTTGATGATTAAACTTTCCTGATTTTGTGTGTTTTTTTTACCCAATAATAGTTCACAGGTATACATGCGGAGAAGTTTTTCATCTGATTCAGGTAAAGTTAAAGTTTTTTGTTCTCCTCCCAACTTTTGAGCACCTTTTTTGATGTTATTCTTTATTTTTATTTTCCATAGTTTTCCTGCTTTTATTAACTGCAAAATGCACAAATATACACATTTATTTAATTGTAGAAAATCCCTTAAAAAAGATGCCAAAAGACACCACCTAAGTGCGAAACTATATGGAGGTTACTGTTACAGCCTTCAGAAGAGAGAGAGAGCATCATAAACAATGCCGTTTCTGCTGTTTGGAGATATGTAATGCCAGTTCATCACTCTTCTTTAAACAGCTACATTATCACAGAGGCACTTTGGTTCATGCCATACTCTCATCTGGTAGTTGCTTTAACATGCTAATGAGTTATTTTAAATTTATGATGGCCTTGAAGCTTGAGATATCTAGAAGACCTAAATACTAAATGCACTGAGAAGGCATGGCATCTCCAAAGATGGGAGGAATGCATGCATAGTTTTTATAGGAGTTATTTTGAAGTTGTTCCTTGGTTGTTCTATATTTACTTGGTTATTTTATACAAGTGAAGCACCTAGATAGGTGATAAAGCTCAATCTTGTTATTCCACACCATCTTGTTATTCAAACACTTTTTTTTATATAGGTCACGTTTTGATTTATATTCATGAGAGTTTCTTTGGATAAACAGGAACCTACAAAATATAAGTTTTCAATTAAAAAGAAAAAACTCCTAATTTTGAAAGCATGGTAATTCAGATTTGTCCAACGTAAAGTGGCCAAAAGGTGACAAGGAAACTCATAAATAGAGGAGAAGGTAGCTGAGTTCCTGCTGCACCAAAATTAGCCAATCCATCCCCCCGGTCAATTACCCTCTCTCTATATGTGCATACCAATTAACAGCAAACATAAGAAGCTGTCCCAAATTCCTCATCCCAAAGTGCTCTTTACTTCCAGGGGGTAGTAAATGTTTTCCAATCTGTTCAACAACCAATGATTAGTCAGACTCAACAATTACTTCACCCCAAAGTGCTCTTTACTCCCAGGGGATAGAGGGGGTAATAAATGTTTTCCAATCCATTCAACAACCAATAATTAGTCAGACTCAACAATTACGTTATGCAAATCAAGCTGGTGGCAACATAGCAAAACATGTTTCATAGCTGACATTTCAGCATAACATTAGAACCCAACCCCAGTGGGACAGCAAAGCCAAAAAGGAAAGTGCAGTTATCTTGTCTAAGCTGGAATCTGTTCATCTTTTTGTCTAAGCAGCTTGCCACCATCTGACAAAATTATTGATTTCAGTTTGCCATTTTTATTTAGTTTTTGCTAAGTTTCTTTTTTAAGAAAATTGCTGTGTTATGCAATATTTCGTGGTGTTTTTTGCTTTGATCTTTTGCCTCAGTTTAGCAAAGATACAGTTCTTGTTTAACATTGGCATTGGGATATTTTCTGAATTGGTTTGAGAATGAGATTAATTGTGTTTTGCTTCTGAATTGTCGTCTTCTTAAAAAATAAAAAATCATCCACATTTGTATTCTCTTTCAACTTATCGTGGATTCTGTGCATTATTTTCAGGCCTTCCTTCACACCAAGAGATTGGAATGCCTTCTCTGTCACCTACAATGACAGAGGTTTGTACTTTTCTGACACATAAACGTCACAACAAGCTAAAGCTACTGTTTTTGCTAATTGATTTCTTATAATGACATGCAGGGTAATATTGCGAGGTGGTTGAAGAAAGAGGGTGATAAAGTTTCTACTGGTGAAGTGCTTTGTGAAGTTGAAACGGTAGGGTTCTCATACTGTCTGTTGGTTGGAGTCCCTCAGTTTACTAAAATTCAGGCTACTCAGTTTACTAATAACCGACTATTGACATTTTTCTATTTTACATGCATGGTATTCAAAGGATAAAGCAACAGTTGAGATGGAATGCATGGAAGAAGGCTATCTAGCTAAGATTATACATGGCGATGGATCAAAAGAAATTAAAGTTGGTGAGGTATTGGGCGACTATAGTGCAACTCAAGAGCATATATGTTTTCATATGTATATATATCTGTGGTTCTCACGTATTAGAAGGCAACTTATGTGGAGTTTTGTATGAATGTTAGTTGTTTGTTATGATCTTGTATAGGTGATTGCTATAACTGTTGAAGATGAGGAGGATATTGCAAAATTTAAAGATTACAAACCTTCAGCATCAGATGCAGCAGCAGCAGCTGTTAAAGAGTCATCTCCCCCAGCTCCACCAAAAAAAGAGGTAGCTGAACAACCAGCCAGTTCTTCCGAGCAGAAGACATCCAAGCTGACTGCTGCTCCACCTCCCAAAGATCGCATTTTTTCTAGCCCTCTTGCCAGAAAATTGGCTGAAGAACATAATGTTAGTTATCCATACATTCTGTGACTGAAATCTTTTTCATTGTTAGACTGCTTGGACACATTTAACGTTGAGCCATTTCTAATGGACTCCTGGTTTGACTTTCTTTTTCACTTATTTAGGTACCTCTCTCAATCATTAAAGGAACAGGTCCAGATGGACACATTGTGAAGGCGGATATTGAAGATTACTTGGGTATTATACTTTTATAACATATTTATTGTGGGGGTCTGGTGCTGCTGTTATGTTGTTTTGAATAGATAATCTTGAGCTGATGATTAAATATTTTTTTTTCCCCATATGATGCAGCCTCTAGTGGGAAGGAAGCTTTGGCGACAGCTCCTATGGCTAAGGCTGCTACACCTGCAGCATTAGACTATACCGACATCCCTCATTCTCAAATAAGGAAGGTAATATATTGAATAAATTATATTGTCGTGTATGGCATCTTTGTATTCCAAGCTGTAATGAGATAAACTTTGGATTTCAATTCACAATATTAAATCTAGAGATACGCAATGTTTAATCCCATAACTAGTTTTATTGTTTCAAATTATATGCATGTCATGGTCTCAGCTCATCACAGCCAATTAAATACCTGGAGTCCCCAGAAGTCTAAATGTGGTCATATAGCCCCAACAATTTACAACTCATGTGACTGTCTCATCTTATGTTATTTTCACCTTTTCCTTCCTTTTATGACCACATTTAGTATTGTTATTTTGTCCGTAATTGTCATCACCTATATAACTATATTCATTTCCTTCCTTTTGATAGTATTGGTATTTTGTCCGTAATTGTCAGCACCTATATAACTATATTCATTTCCATACATCTTTTGATGGAAATTCTGTTAATTTTACAATTAAAAATTCTGGCTACCCAAAGCTTATACCCTATGGTATTTTGGCAGATCACAGCTTCGCGCTTATTATTCTCTAAGCAAACTATTCCCCATTATTATCTCACAGTGGACACTTGTGTCGACAAACTCCTCGAGTGAGTATTAGTTCCTTCTTCACTTTAGAGGGAGCCATCTCTTGATAATTTTGTATGATGTAACTGTTTTTTCTGCAGTTTGCGGAGCCAACTAAATCAATTACAAGAAGAATCTGGCGGAAAGCGTATATCAGTTAATGATCTTGTTATTAAGGTATTACATTGAATCTTTCTTTCAAATAGTCGCTTTTTTATTGGTCCGCTTTGGTGGCTACTAACTTACTCTTGGGCCAATCCAGAACAACACCACATATTCCCACCCCCTACTTAGAGTTTTGACTCTTTTTCAGCCGTTCACAAGATTATATAGTCCAACTGCGAATTGCTCTAATCGCTGTGTTTGAGAATATTAAATTTGAACTTATCTGCCCATTTTTTAATCAGAAAATACAATGTAAAGTTTGGTCATGGTGTGAACATCTTGAACTTTTTGATTGCTGGTTTGGACTCCAAATCCTCCAGACTTTCACTTTTAATCACGTGCTTGCCATAAAAAAAAAAATAAAATCATGTGCTTGCAAACACAGCACAACACACACCCCACACATTAAACAGGTTTGGGATTTTCTTTTTTTTGGGGGGGGGGGGGGGGGGGGGGGGGTATTAGTGTATATTGGGGTGTAGATGCCAATTGGCTAGAATGAACATGACCTCCACTTGTGCCTTTAGTATCTTGCTGAGGAGGCTTTTACCACCTATAAGAGAGCAAGGTGGCACCTTCCTTTTTCCATTGATTGAATAAATATGAGCATTACTGCAGGCCGTTGCTTTGGCTCTCCGTAAAGTTCCTCAATGCAATAGTTCATGGACAGATGAGTACATCCGCCAGTAAGTTTATAGCGATTGACATTGTAATCAAGTTTTTGTATTGAACTAAACTTTTAATTATATGTAATTCCTCTTTGGCTTCTGATCTAGGCATCACAACATAAACATAAATGTTGCAGTCCAGACAGATAATGGGCTCTTTGTTCCAGTCATCAGAGTGAGTGGTTGCCCGAGTCTAGTCCTGTTGAAATATTTCTCGCTGGAGTTTGAGTATATCTCATCTCACAAGAATTGTAAATTTCACAGGATGCAGACAAGAAAGGTCTATCCAGGATAGCCGAAGAGGTCAAACAACTAGCACAGAAAGCCAAAGAGAACAGCTTAAAACCAGATGATTATGAGGTCAGAATAGTGTTTTTTGTGTTATTTGCTACTGCTCACGGATGGATGATTGTCTGATGAGATTGTTTTTGAATACTGGGTTTACTCTTGTTGCAGGGAGGTACATTTACAGTGTCAAATTTGGGCGGTCCCTTTGGTATCAAGCAATTTTGTGCAATCATTAACCCTCCTCAGTCAGGCATTCTTGCAATTGGGTCTGGTAAGTCGACACTTCTCTAATGTGTGTTTGTGTGTGTGTGTGTTTTTTTCCCTGTTGGAACAAAGTAGTCATCCTTTTCATCATCATTAACACCATTATAATTATTTTACTTGTCCTTGAGCAGCTGAGAAAAGGGTTGTGCCTGGTTCGGGCCCTGAACAATTCAACTTCGCTTCCTTCATGTCTGTAACAATGAGCTGTGATCATCGTGTTATTGATGGTTAGTAGCTTTGATAGAAGTCTTTTAGAATATGGGATTAGTGCAAGACATCCTTATTTTTCTCTGAGATGTGACCCTGTTCCTCGTATATTTAGGTGCAATTGGTGCGGAATGGCTGAAAGCATTCAAGGGCTACATCGAGAATCCCGAGTCGATGTTGCTCTAAAATGAAGGGCTTGCTTATTTCTCTTCATATGATCATCTTTCTCGCCACAATCAATCAAGAAGAGGGGACTCGACTGCTGTTCAGCAATTCGAATTGAACTTGCGATAGTTTACAACTGGGCAGGTTTCTTCCCTTGTTTGTAGCGTTTACTTACCGAAACGAGATTATTTTGAGAAAATAAAGAGTGGTAGGTCAGGCATGAGTGATGCACTGAATTTTGTATACAGGTTTTGTGAGTGGGATATGATCAATATATCACATGTTTTCATGTGTCCCTTTCCTGAATCTTGGCATTGTTGTATTGCACACTTTTGCTCTGCTTTTATTCTGCATGAAAGCCGACCACAGGTTGCCCACAAGCTCAGATTTTTTGCCCAAAACTTTCAGAAGTCTGCTTTTGGTTCTCGATCTCACCGACTACTCATTTGAAGGTTCACGTTCTTTTAATACTCAAATCTAAACTTGGGATTGATCAAGACTTTGTGAAGGATCTACAGTCTTGAACCGCATTTACCACATGGATCAAACTACTACATACTCGATCCCTCTTTCCAATATGCTAATTGTTTTCTTTTTCAGGCAAAAATAGAAAAGATTCACTACACAACATTCACTCATCATGCTTACACTTAGGCCTTAGCAATAACCACTCCGCTTTATTAAGACAGATTATCCTCTCAATAAGCTCAACAAGTGTTTAGTAGCTAGCAAACAAGAGCAACATCAAAAAGTATATTCAATGGGACATCTATCAAGAAATTCAACAATAGCAGACTTTTTTCTTTTTTTACAAGTAACAATAGCAGAAAACTCAATCCGGCAATTCTGCTTCAGGAAAAAATGAACTAAGATGTGGGAAATAATCTCAAAATTAAACCCTGCCCTGCCATATCAATCAACACTTGAAATGACGAAATAACAAATGGCCTACACACATATAACGAACCGCTTTAATCATGTACCTGAATTAAAGACATTCAGTTTCAAAACAAACAAAAAACAACGCAAGCAAGAAATATCCACAGTTACAAACCCCCTAGAAAGTAGAAATTAAACATGATGAACCATATACCAACCTACAGGCAACCCATTCCACATATAATTATTATTCATTTCGGTGTGCTAAAGTTTGTATTCTTTCAAAGTTTTATTCTTTATCCAACATTTGGAACAATTACATCAGCAACACAAACGAAAACATGACAAACCAAAAATACTACCAAAGCATGTCTCTCCCATGCATAAACTATTCATGAATCGAATCATTACACCTATTTTCACATATGAACTATCAAAATTTCCAATCTTTGAAGCAGGAAAATATGTAAGACTTGTAGAGGCCCAAACAGAGACTAGAACCGGAATCATCATATGGGCACGTATCGCTTCATCGCCTGCTTTGCCGTGACGGCAACACCGACCAAGACTCCACCGAGGGCGCCCGCCACCGCCGCGGACCTGACGCCACGCGCCGCCCGATACACGGCGCCAGTTCCAAGCCCAGCCGCCACGCTATTCCAGACGTCGTCGGTGTCCCTGAGGGCCACAATACCGCTCTCCATGCCGGCGTACATGAGGCCGATGATGCCAAGCCGGTTGCCCCAGGCCCGACCAGCATGGCCAGACGAGTTGAGGACCCGGTTGAGGCGGAGCTTGGTGGTGTCTCCGGGCTCGAAGGAGCCGACGCCGGATACCAATCCGGAGACGCCGCCGCCGATTGCGCCGGCGAGGTATCCGCAGCCAGTGAAGAAGGTGATGTTGTCACTCCATCCGCGGCGTTTGCGGCTAGCCTCCTCATCGAAGAGGTACTGGGGTCCCGTTGGGAGCTGGTAAACATTCCGAGCGGGGATCGGAAACTGGATGCCCTGGTAGGGGTCGTAGAATCGGGGCTGCGTAGAGGGGTCGGATCCTTGTTCGTGATCCGGGAGTCTGTGAGCCATTCTCTCCCTCTTACCCTCTCTCTCTCTCTCTCTCTCTCTTCTGGGAAACTCTGGTTATTAGGGTTTGGTTATATTTATAGGTCAGAGACAGACGGGGTGCTTTCTTGGCAAGAGTACTGAATACGTGTTCCGGAACTCAGCCTTCCAGAAAGTTTAGTCTCCGAGTTGGACCCTTCCCTTTTTCTTAATGAAAATCAATTGGGTCTTCTTTTATTCAAAAGAAAAAGTTTAATATTCAAAAGAAAAATTAATTGGGTCTTCATGCTACTTAATTAAGTACTATATTTGTATCCGTCTATTCTCTACTCAAGCCTAAGATATAACTATAAGAGATCTATTATCTATATATAAAATTATTTTCAAATAGTAAATTGTTTATAATATTATATTTATCCTGACAAATTTATCAGATAATGATATCATTAAATTATCTAATAAATACTCAGTAAAATTCTACCCAACTTCAATTTCCTCTAAATTTAATAGTTTTATTTCTGATATAAATTTAGAGATGAGATGAAATAAGTTATATGAATAATAATAAAATGAGAAGTTGAGATGAGTTGAATAAGTTAATGAGTGATTGAAATGAGTTGAAAATACAAAATGAGTTATGAATTGTAAAAATAAGTTTTGAAAACAAACGGCTTAAATGAATAATCTTATAAACAACAAATAATTAATGCTCTCAATCTCATAATATTCTAATATATTACAGTCGATTGAATATTCTTCTTCTTAACATTTCTTGAAAAAAAGTAATTTATGATAAAACACACTACACAGTATTTACTATAATATTCAATATTATTGGTTTAACCTTCTGTCTCTGTTATTCATGCCTAACATGATAGAAAGGCGGTCACTCTAGGTCGTTCCTCAAATATCTGGCTCTTGCTTTGGTACTGTACTGAAGGAAATATATTCCTCGTCCAGGAATATGAGGGCGGGATGCTTTCTTGGGTTTGACACGCTGCTGCTGCTGAACTCCACATGCAGCTCGAACTTGTCTTGATGCTCTTAATTATTTACGAAAAAGACTTGCACACTCTTGTTTGATTGAGTAGAAGTTGAGGAAAAACTTGCAAAAATCCATCAATATACCTCTTTTGTTGAGTTTTCAATTATTGTGCTGCTGTGTTTTGTGCTCTAAAGCTCCATATCCTGATCAAGAGGACTCTTTAATAATTAATATATAGCCGCAACCTTCTTCTCATAGTGATCTACGTTGGATGTCTGCTTCCAATATGTCATGCTCCTCCTGAAAGAAGAATATACAGTTGGAGAGGTGTTTCCATGGAGAATTTCAATAAATTTTTGCAGAGTTTTCGAGTTTCAGTTCTTTGATTAAGCATGTCTAGAGCACGGATCAAAAGAAGAAATTATTTAGAATAGAAAAATGCTTTAGCAACAAAGGGATAACACAAAAATAAATTCACAAACTGATGTGATTTGATGTGGTACATCAGATAATAAATTTACTTTTACTACAAAGTAGATCGATACTATGAAGCCATATCAATTCGTAAATCTTTCTTTATGTAATCTCTTTGTGTTTTCAGCAGTTTTCGATTGAATAAGATAACATTAACTAACCTGATTAGCAGTTAATCCAATCACCGGATCAGAGTTAGTAAAGCGTGTTTCATTAGGAATCAACTGATTATTAATGGACAAATAGACAGACCCAAGATCCCCTAACCGGTCAAGCTCCGGTAACAAAACCGAACCAAGATCTGGCCTATCCCTCTTCCTCATCTCGCAGCATTGCAGAGCAAGTTTAGCAAAGGATAGAACCTCTTCAACAGGCCAATCTGTCACCGTTGGATCAAGCATCTCCGAGAATGTTTCTTGCTCAATGGCCTCCCCAACCTGGTGTGCTAATCCAATTGGAGGCCTTGCCGTAATGATTTGGAGCAGCACCACACCCAATGAATATATATCAGATTTGACACTCAATTCTCCTGTTTGTTGGTATTCTGGATCAATATAGCAAAAGGTACCGGCTGCAGCAGTCATGTGATATTGAGTGACAGAATCAGCTGCAGATGGTGGCACAAGCCGGGCCAAACCCACATCACTAATCTTGCTTCGGTAATTTTTGTCTAAAAGAATGTTTCCTGGCTTGAGATCACGATGAACTATGGGCTCTGGGTCAGATTGGAGAAAAAGAAGACCAGTGGCAATTTCAGCAGCTATCTTGAAACGAGTTGGCCATGGTATTGGGGGGGTGTCGTCTTTTCGGAAGAGTCGATCTTCTAAGCTGCCATTGTCCATGTATTCATACACAAGGCAACCATACTCTGGGCAGGCCCCTATAAGAAGAACCATGTTGGGGTGTCTGATACAGCTTAGAACTTCAATCTGCATGGAGAAGACCACATATTTAGCTTAGGAATAATCAAACAAGTGCAGGTGCTATTTGAGAATGGTTTGTAAAAGCTAATAAAAGGCAAACATCTACTTTTTTTCACTGTGTCAATTTATAGCAATTCACAAGGTTTAAATGTCAGTGTGGACAATTTAAAACAAAAATAAAATCCAAACCATAATGCTGAAATTCTAGTGTTTTATTGTTGATATGTTTGTGTGGACTAGTGCCATGTCATGTCCATGTTTTTCTACAGAGATTTGTCCTGAAGATGTTCAAGTATGTTGAACAACCAATTCCATGAAAATTCATTCAACTAGAAATAAACCCATACAAAACTGAAACTGCAAAAATCTAATTATTTGCAAAACCCAATTTTCTCCCAAAAAGAATAAGAATGTAATTAGTTACCTCTCGTTGGAATTGTTGTTGCCCCTGTGATAAGTCTGGCCTCAAGATCTTGATGGCAACAACAGTGTGATCAAGCAACCCTTTATAAACAGGTCCATATCCACCTTCACCAATCTTCAATTCACTGTTAAAATGATCAGTTGCCACTTCAATCTCTGTCATGGTATACCTTCGATATACGACGCTGTTGTTTGCCAGTGTATCCATTAGTCTCTTCTTATCTTCTGCCTCCTGCTTGGCCTGCATTTCCGTGTTCTTTCTCCGTTGTGTTTCCATTTCTACTAGCCTTTGTTGCATCTTGGCTGCTTCCAAAGCAGCCTTCGTCTTATGCCTCTCCACTTGAGCTAAAACTAATGCAGCCTCTTCAGCAAGCTTGGCCTCCTCTAATTTATGCTGTTCAAATTTTTTCCATTGCTGAAGTTCTCCTGCCTGGATACAGAAATAGTTGCACCTTCCAGGTTTGCATTACAATTGACTAATAATAAGATCATCCAAGGATCAAAAAACATCTGATCTTAGTTTAAGAAATTATACGATCTTACCTTCTGTCTGGCTACAACAGCTTCTTTGCAAACTGAGTTATACGTATCCATGGTGTGTTTCAGTTCAATTCTCAGTCTCATCTTTTCGGCCTCAATGCCTTTCTGTAAGATAACGCATAAAACAGGGCATACATTATCATTTGTCTAACCATCCCAAAAAAGATTTTTCAAATATATCGAAGGCGCAAAGGCAAACATGCATATGAAAAAGAGAATATGTTTACAACTGTCAATTATGCAACCGCCATGCAACCGTCTTTAAAAAAAAAGTGAATAAAATATGAGATTCATTTAAAAAAATTTACTTTTTTAATAATAGATCTCACCCTTTCAAAGTGAATAATTATGTAATATTTATGCACCGATTATATCCATAATTAAACATGACAACGTTGGATGATGAACAAAAAGGATGAAAAAAGGGCCAGTAACCCCCAATTATGATATAGATCTTCAAGTAACTATCATCTGGGTTGACAATGCAGAAGCGTGGTCGTACAACTTTACTTACTATGGTTTGTGAGGAGCCAGGGCTATTGGAACTCTCCAAGCCCACTGAGGATTCTGAGTTGTCCAAGTACATGTCGTATGAGCGGTAGCTGAATGGCTCCGAAGAATCACTATTTCTTTGGGATGAAGTGGCCGATGTGAAACTGTCCATTGATAACGGCGGAGAGCTAGTCCTGCTGCTAGACCCAAAGTTGCTGTTTGGTGTATGCATGGAATCGCTGCTTCTATCGATAAAATTTTTTTCAGAACCGGTGCTTCTCCATCTTCCAATACCAACAGCGTTTCTGCACTACCAAGCAATTGACAGAAGCAAAGCAACATCATAATTTGTTAGCTCAGAGGATTTAATGGACCTTTTATTTATTAACATCGACAAATTGAGGTTGTGAAAATCTGATGTAAAGTGGTGAGTAGCAGCTGTGTCAGAAAACCAGGTAGTGGAGGATGGTGTAGTGGTGGGAAGAGACGTGTAGTTGGCAGTGAGAGAAGGTGGGAGAGGGGCTTGATAGGTCTGATTGAAGCGGTGGTAGCAAAACAGTGTCGTATGGCCAGGTTTATGTCCATACGATGAGAAAATTGATTTGGTGACTGGCCTCGAGGACCTGGGATGGAACATCTCCAACCATTACGACCACGTCGACCTCCCCGAAATGAAAAATTGCCACGACCACGAGAAGAGATATTTGAAGAGGGGCGAGTTGTGGTTATGAGCAGCTAAGTTTGTTCCTGAAAGTAAGGATTGGGTCTGATGAGTGATGCGGGACTCGTGATTGAGCAGAAAGCTGTAAAGCTGATGAGGTGAAATGGGGTCTGGTCGAGTAGTAAGAGAAGCGACCAAAAATTCATATTCGGTGCCTAAGCCAGCGAGAAGAAAAACGGAAAACTCAAAATCTGAGAGGGAGTGACCAGCGGCCCCAAGTGAAGAAGCTAGTGATTTGGCTTTGTTTAAGTATTCGAAATAGTTTCAGAACCTTTTATAAGTGTAGCTAACTGGTATTGAGTATGAACAACATGAGCTGTGGATTTGGCTGAAAACAGATTTTCAAGAGTGGTCCAAACCTCACATGAGGTTGTGCAATCAACAACTCGAGCCAAGACATTTTCTGAGAGAGACGATTTTAAGTTTAAAATGATCAATTGATCCCGTTGAAGCCATCGAGAATGAGCTGGGTTTGGCTTATCATCAAGCACGGGAGGGGGAATGGGAGAGGTGCCATCAACTAAGCCAAGAAGTTGGTGACCTTTTAGAAATGGCACACGCACATCCTGTGCCTTCCAAAGTAGGTAGTTGTCAATAGTAAGCTTAATTGTGTTGAAGTGTGTGGCTGATAGAATGAGATGTTTCGGGTGACTCCATGACGTAGAAGAACAAAGACTGGGAAAAAAAATGGGACGTGGGTCCTTTTAGGCTCTAGATACCATACTGAAGTAAAGAATGGTACAAGGCACCAAGTGTTTGTGAAATGTTCTTATAGAGAATTGTAATTAATGAAATGTACTCTGTTTTTCATATTTTCCTCAGTACACAGAAATTACAATATATGGGCATTCTTTCGGTTACAACAATATTATTCTAGACGTTTACAAATGATTCCCCTGGAATATTCTCTACTGCTTCTAGAATTTTCTTTTGAGTGCTGTTGATTCAAGTCAGGTAATTGATCTACTGCCTTAACACTTTCTAACTTTATACGGTTTTTTTTTTTTAATTCACTAAGCAAGTAACGTTTTGAAATTACCTGTTTGTATCATCAGAGTCATGGGTATCAGGATGAACACTATGTCTAACTCCCTTTTGCGAACGCTGCCTCGAAGTTTCGGGTCGACCTGCTGGACGTGTGGACTGAACTTTTCCTTTTGATATGACATAGATCGCGCATGATGCTGGTGCAGATTTGACTAGGCTAGATGGCACATCTGCATCTCTAAATTTCCTGTATGGAGACGCAGAAAACAACAATTTATGCTTAAGAGTAGTAAAGGCTAATATTACAAAAGAAGATGTAGAGATCAGACCTTGTAAGAGCATTCCGATGGGAAGCACCAACGACGATATTGCTGATGGAATTGTGAGCAATATAATCTATAAGTGCGCTTGGAATGTCAATGTCATGGAGAATCACCTCCTTTGCTTCTATCTGAAATCCTCAATTCATCATCATGAAAACATATTAGATAATAATTAAGTACTGTTTCAATATATACATATATATGTGTGTGTATCGATCCCTGATCTACTCACTCCTTTTCGAGCGCAGAATCCACGGTAGGGAAGGAATAACTGTTGCAGCTCGGCTTCATTGGGTGGGCGACCTTCTTTTGAGACAGCTTCAAAATCGTCTACAAAAATCAAATAGCAGCAGACATAAAGCAAAATGCAAGATTATATATATATATATAGCCTATCACGCTGAAATATGGCCATGACTGCATTGAAAATGATGATGATGATGGCATGCAACCAAAGCAATGTCAAAGGGAATGAAAGCATGCCATGAAATGCATGCGTGCATGAAATGATGATGTACTTGATGGTGATGATGATGATGATGAAAGAGAAGGGGTACCTACGAGGATGCAAGCATTGGTTTCGAACATGGACGAGAATGCAATGATCAGTACTACGGCTCAAAAGGTTGTCGACAGCCCATTTCACGGCATAATGGCTGTTCTTATCTTTATCAATGGCAATAACCGTGGAATTAACTCTGTCGTCATCATCGACTAAAGACGACGTTCGAGAGAGAGTCATGATGTTTTGGGCACGACCAGTCGGAATATTCATGGCTGACATGATCCAAATAAGAAAAGAAAGAAAAGGAAATCGGAATGAATGAAGTTGGACGTTCTTGGCATGGGGGTGGTTGTTACTCTTCCTTAGCTTTTTTTCTAAATATGGGGGAGAGTCGTTAACTAGACAATAAACCTTTGACTAACTCAAGACAATTCTCCTCCTCTCTTTTCTATCTTTTACTTTTAAGATGCCGTTGGAATTATATATGGTTTTTAATTCCATTACATCCTTTCCGCCTCCCGACATCCCGCCTTCACGGTTGGTTATACATATTATTATTACATATTTTACTAATTAACTATCATCATTTTAAATATATCTTCTATATATATAATGTTGCTATGAAACGAAATTTTTTGGTTTAGCGTTTGTTCGTTAAATTTCTTTATTTCTCTGTTAACTTGTCGTCTGTACTGATTGTCTCGGTTGTCTCGGCGTTTGGTTAGTTTATTTCCCACTCTGTAACTCCCGTATACGTGCACCAAAAATTCACTCATTCATGTATGGTAGGCGACGTTCCCCGATTTAATATTGGTTTTCGATTCATAATTGGCCATTTAATACGGTTGCAATATATATGCTACTCGTATTATCAAGTCACAGCCAACGCTGAGAGGAAAAAAAAAAGTCACAACCAACCACGAGAATCACCCAATGCCGAGTCCCTCATGCACGACGGAAACATCTCAGCCTGGTCAGCACCTTGATTCGCCCTGAATCACCACCGAAAGCAGCTCCTATACCCACCACCCAAGTTCATAGCAACACCTCTGTTTTAGTGACCTGAAAACAGAGTAACCACGTTAACCGCTATGGATGTAAATCTCCACCACTACTACCCAGAAATCTCCTCGACAGAACCCCACGGTCTTGAAAAAAAAAAGAATATTTTTCCCCCGTGAGTAACAAAGCCATCGTGAGTCAGCTTCTACCGTGCACTAGCTCCTTGTATATCAAGCCGCAAGCCTCTGTTTTCAGCCACTCGAAACAGAGGAATGTTTTCCTGCATGTCGACCACGATTTTGGACCACCCCTCAACCACCACAGACAGCGTCGCCGAGCACTCTAAGCCGTTCCAGGTCCGCCATGACCACCTCTCGGTAAGCTCAGCAAGCCATGCTCCATCTCCTCCTCTCTTCTCGTTTCGCACCACTCTCAGACTCGCCCTCACATTATTCTTTTTTTCCCTCTCTCTCTCAACTCTCCACTGTTGCTCGCACCACCCTATGGCCATCCAACTCCGCTTAAAACTATGTTGTCCCTGCCATCGAATCCATGGTGAATGTTCAAGCACTCTTTTTCGATGCGTTACCTACCCATGGTTGATATGTTTGTGTTTTGAGAGTTCTGGAAACCAATAAAAATACGTGGATGCCCTTGAATTAAATTACGTTTCATTAATACTTGTTTTAAATTACATTAATGGCCTTAGTGTTTATTGACAGATTGTACTTGGAGCTAATGGCCTTAGTGTTTACGTTTGTGTTTTAAGTTATTTTTGAAAGGATATTTAAGACTTGTATCCTCTCTTCGATCGGTTGAAATATTGGCATATTGAGTTTGGTTTTAGTATTCAAGAAAGAATAAATATTTATACAATCATGAATTGAGTAATCATTACATAATTTTTATATACCTCACGATTATATATAATATTATTCATAAAAAAAAATACTATAATATGTTAGGTGTGGTTTATTAAATAAATATGTGGGCTCAAATTTTATTTTACAAAGACTTTTTCTTATAGAAAATGTTTAAGGTCTTAAATTATATAATTAGATATTAGATTTTATTTTAACAAAAATTGTTAACGCAGTTAAATTTAATTCGCATTGGACTTTTCATTTCATTATGGACGTCTATCTGTATTCTGTGAAAGACAAAGCTGTCATTAATTATGAACGTCCGTTTATTTATGAAACAGTAAACATTTATGGGAAAGATAAAGCTGAATGCGTGCAGTCGGCCATTAATGAAATGACTGTGTTTCAACTGATATTTTTAGAAAACAAAGCAGTGTGTTTTCAATGTCCCTGATCTCCCTCTTTTTTCATCTTCGTCTACCCCCACCTCTCTCTATATATCCATTCTCCCTCTTCAGTCTTCACCTCTATATCTATGAAACCGTCGATCCCCCATCTCTTATTTCAAGAACAACACTCTCCCTCTTCACCTCTGTTTTAAAAGTTCATATTTTTTACCAACACCTGTGGATGCACATCTGGCCTTTACATAGGGCACCACATGAAGAAGGAAATCGAAGGAAATATCCAAAAAGTTAAAAAAAATGCTGTTTTTCTTCTAAATGATGTAGATCTTCTCGATAGACAAATCAACAGGCAAAAAACGTTGCATGTTGAGTGCAAGGGAGCTTTCAATCAAGTGGGCGAGCCATCCTCTATATTGGTCCTTGAAACCCTTTCCACAATCAAGGTTTGCACTACTTCATTCTAATGATTTCAAAAGCCAAGCCTTCAAGAACCCAAATGTTTTAAATCAATAATCCTAAGGACATTAACTCCATAAATTTCTTCATTTTTTCCAACATCGACCTCATATTTGCAGAAGTTGCCGAGCTGAGGACCATTTCCTGGTTGGAAATCCGGGCTTTTTCTTATAGTAAAATATATTATGCGGTAATTTAATCTTATAGTAAAATATTATGTCACTACTTTTTTTTTTATATTGGCATTTATTTGTAATAATAATTTAAATCTCAATTCTATCTTTTATCATTTGTATATATTTTTTAAAATGAATAAATACAAAATTTACATTAAAAACTTTTATTTAATAGTAAACTCTGTTATTATTTTTTTTATCTAATATATATTTTTTAAATTAGTGTAGGTGTTAATCACTTAAATAAATATTACTTATTCTTCATATGAACATAAACAGTAGGTCATATAAGAAAGCTATCAATGCAAAGAAACCTATTTCATCAACAGAAAAAGTAGATTAGTAATAAATTCTATAACATGTAATATAACATGTAAATTATAACATTATAACATTGATAAATCTATTTCATATTATAAATTATAATATAAAATTATTTTATATAAATTACAATTTATATTATATATAACTTTATATATGTGATTTAAAATTTCTATTCATTTTTTATATATATAAAAAAAAGAGAAATATAAAATAATTAAATTTAAATCTATTTATCAACTATATTTATGAATATAATTATTCAAATAAATAATAATATCTTATAAAAATCGTGGAACGGCTTAGAGTGCCTGGCGACGCTGTCTGCGGTGGTTGAGGGGTGGTCCAAAATCTTAGTAATAATATCTTATTATGAAACATTAAATTCAAATAATAATATCTTATAAAAATCTTAGTAATTTATTTTTTTATAAAAATCATATCACTTTTTAAAAATAATTATTTTATTAAATTAAGAAAATGTGCTTTGCATGTTATATATATATATATATATATACTAGATAGAAATAACGTACAAAGCACGTTTATTTAATTTAATTTTTAATAAAAATTTAATAATTATTTATAATTAAGTAGATGATAAATAATTATATGTTTTCATATATTATAAAAAAATTAATAAAAACAATAAGATAATCTCATAAATAAACATAACATATAGTCTTATCAAACTTGTTTGAGATAATTTTGATTAAAATTTTAATAAAAGGTTAGTTCAAGATATGATATTCTTTTAATTCCAAGATGATAATTTAACATTTGTATTATTTTGTATGGCCTCAAAACAGAGGACATTAAAATATTTATTTTTTTTAGTTATGTGATTATTTTTAAGAAATAATATGAGTTTTTGAAAAAATAAATTATATAGTTTATAATTTATATAAGAATGTTATATTATAATTTATAATTTATAATTTATAAAAATTTATTTAATCATATATATTTTAATTAAATATCAAACATATAATATTAATTATATTTATTACTTATTATTACCACTTTAATATAATTATAATAAATTATAAATACCTTATATGAGCTATATATACCGTATATATAGTTAATTTAATAAATAATGCATTCATTTTAAAATTATAAATTATTTTTAAAAAAATTAAATTATTAATCATATAATAGGAATAAAATTTTCATGAATAAAATTAAATTCTCTATCGTATAAATTGTTATGAATGGTTTATTTCTATATATATTGTTATATTTATATATTTTATACTATTATTGTATCATTCTATACTATTATTATTATTCTATATTTATTTTACATAAAATAAAATTAAAAAATATGTCCTAAATAGGAATTCTAAAATAGAAATTTCTAGCATTATATATGGGCTTAATGAATTGTGTTTAAAGTATTAAGTGATATTAAATAGATGTTAAATAAGTTTTAAATGGAAAGTTTACTATTGTAGAAAGTTGAAGAGATGGAATTAATTTTAATGCCAAGAACATTATTTCAATGAATAAATTTAATAAATTGCATTTAAAACGGTAATTCTCATTAGATGTAGTATTAATTTTAACAGAAACTGATGAAAAATGTTAACTTTAACGGAAAAACAAGAATTTTCGTTAAAATAAGAATTTCTGTTTGATAACCACTTTGTATATATAAAGATATTTTTAAACCATCATTTTAACTATATTTTGGGATATATCATTTTGCCCCTAATGCAATCTCTTATTTAAAAAAAAAAATATTTTTAAACATATTTAAATATTTTAAAAAAATATACAAATTAAAAAAAAAATGAATTAGCGGTCCAACTTAGGAAAAAACTAACATTTCTTCTTCTTTTTTGGTTAGTTCTTTGGGTATATTTTTTGTTTCCTATATATATATATATATAAAATATAGGGGTTATTAATTTATAAAAATAATTAAATTAATGTAGGGTATGATGGTTGGATGCAGACCGGGGGTACTGCACCCATGCATATCAACAATCGACTTGAAAGCTAGGGGAAAAAATAACTAATTTAGAAAACTTGATTATATAGAAAATATGTAGGAGAATTTTGGGGACTGATCTTGACATGTCATACACTTTGCCTAAACTACTAAAACACAGCCAAAAAACGTCTGATCTATTAAATGGGCATAAAAGTTGGGCATACAACCCCACAAAAAATGGATGCCCACTGGTCATTCACATTCAAGATTTTGGCACCAAAAAACCTGGTTTTATCTCCACCGAACATTATTAATTCCTTCCACCAATCAAGACATTATCCATTTTTTTTTTCACAAAATGTCAAACCTAATCATAATTAGTTTAGGCGGAATGAAAATATGCTAGCTTCTAGTAAGGTCACATTATCTAATAATAGGATTTGGATTTGGATCATATCAAGAAAAATAATATTTTTATGTCACTTAAAATCTTCGCAAAAATCATAAAAAATGTCACTGTATTTTTTTTTTTTATATCGCTTGAAAATCGATTCAAGATGATCGGTATTATTGTATAAAAAAAGTAATTTAAAAAAAAAAATTAAATATACTTTGTCTGTACATCCTTTTTTATTATTTTTGTAAATAAATAAATAATAAAATAATTTTTAAAATAAATTATGCATATGAAAGCGCAAAAAGACCTCAACGACAAATCCCCATAAAATAGCGTCAAAATGAAATACAAACACAAAAATAATTCTTTTGCATCTCGGCTGCCCAATGAAAAATCAAACACATGATGTATGATGCTGCATCCATCATCATGAAATGTTGTTGGATTCGATACAATGGAAATATAATCAGGCACACAATCAACCCCAGTTTATGTTTAATGACCCATCCACAAAAAAGAAAAGGTAAAACAAGAAAGGACAAAGGAAATGTAATGATGAAAATTTGAAGAAATTGTGAATGTGGAAAAGGATAACGAAGTTGAGCTCCTGAATGGATGGCCCCATAAATCATGGTAACAAATAATGCCTTTTCTCCTTGAAATGGACAGCACCTCCAAGCCATTATAAAATGAATTTTATTGCGTATAAATTAGTGTGCATGTCAATATTTCACTTTTTGTGAGATATGTACATCTTTAAGAAAAAAAAAATTAAAGATCAAATTTATAAATATGTTTTTTATCGTACAAATTTTAGTACACAGATATTCTTGGTCTGCTGTCACTTTAAAGTTGGGCTTCAAATCATAAAAAATATATATATATATATATATAATTTTTTAAGATTTTTATATAAAATATAATAAATATTCAGTTTTTTTAAAAATTTAAAATAATAATAATATTAAAAATAATATTTTAAAAATATTTTATTTAATTATTAACTTTTATGTCATTTTATGTGTTTAATCAAACGAGTGCTCACTCAATATATGGTGGATTGTAATTAAAAAATGGTGGTTATTTTTTCCGTTTGTCAATGGCCACTTCACTATTTAAAAGCATTCACAATAATTTAATTATTTTTTAGCTAATTTTTGATTAAAAAATTTCATTTTTATAAATTTTGATAGTCAATTTTTACTATATCAAATAACAGACCCAACAAATCAATATTTATTATATTAAAATATTCATTTTCAACTTTTCATTTATTTAAATTTCAATTGTAATTTGAATATTGATTTGTTATTATAAAATACTTACTAGTTTTCTTACGTTTAAATTATTTCTAACGGATAAAAATTTTTAATGATTATATTTTTTTAGTAGTTATATTTTGTAAAAATGGATTTAGTAGAATTATGTTGAACTGAAATGATATTTTGTGAAAATCTAATCGAACATAAAAATAAAAATAAAAAGTAAAAGTCTAGTAAAAAAAAGTAAACAAATAAAAATGATGAATATTTTAATCCTAACAAATAATTTAACTAACACTTATTCACTAACTATATTTATTGAGTCAAGAAGAAAATCACTTTAATATAGTCACTTATTAAAATTGTTGCAACTCTATTTAAAAGCCTTTTAATTGTTATTCAATTAAATAATAAATTTGCTGAGGCAATTATAAATCCTCTAAACACCCTTTCAAAAGTATTGAATATGGGAAGCTAAAAACATGTATACGTGTCCCGGAAAGGAATGCAGGGTAAAAATCATTTCCACGCACACGACCCTCTCTTTCTCTCTCTCCGTAGTCTGCACCCTCATGCCTCAGCCAAGGGAAAAAATCTAGGAAAGATTGTGGTTTCATCGGTCAGATTATCAGCCACCTAGTCTCAGTTCAACTGGTAAGCACCATGAACTTATTTTCTTGATACGTGTCTTTGTTCTCTATTATGAGGAATCAAGATCATGTAGTAGCTACTCAGATATTAGTTCAATAAATATGTGTCCCTATTATGGTTATTGATGATTTGGAGCTGGGTGTACTCATAGTTCAAGAGAGGCTGAGATGGGTTGCCTCAGATCCAGGAAAATCTAGTGTTATGAGTAAAACGGTTAAGCTTTATAAGGATTTTATTGTGACTATAAGGGTCCTTTCGTTTTTCCTAGGTTGTTTGCCATCACCCTTTCGGCTTTCCCTCCTTGGGTTTGAAGTTAAAGATTGAATTTTGGTTATTTTCGCATATGTTTTTTAGGGGTTGGTGGCCTGGATAGGATTTATGACTTCCGTGGTCGGTTTTGTGCCAGAAGGAGAAGAAGCTGGCATGTTTTTGAGCCTTTGAGAAACCGAAAGTACTGGTGAATGATCGGAGCATTTGTAAATGTAGATTAAATTCATTGTTCCTCACTAGATCTGATACTTCGGTTTTATACTTTACTCTTTAGCTCATGCCCATAATTAAAGCCTCGTTTGTTTTCACAGATGAGATGAGATGAGATAAAAGTGAAAAAATTAAATAAAATATATTTTTTGATATTATTTTTATTTTAAAATTTGAAAAGGTTGATTTGTTTATTTTATTTTTGTATGAAAGTTTGAGAAAATTGTAATGAGATGAGATGAGATGAAAAATTTTATGTAAGTTGATGTTGGTGGTGTGATTTGTGTTCCTAATCAATATAGTTGTAAAAGACTGGTGATCATTTAATTGCAATATAAGAGTAACCTATTGATACAACATTTAAAACTTGGTCCCGAGTACAGTGCTTCAAGGAGATAAAGTGAATGGAAAAGAACAAGTTATGTTAGTATGGAGGTATTGGAAAAAAACTAGGACAGGAGACTGAGACAAAGAGTCTGAGAGTTGATGGAGGAGATGTCTCCAGCAGTTGCAGTGACTCTTAGTTTGGGTACTTCTTTGGGTGATAACTCAGGAATCACAACTCATGTGGAAATCACACGACTCAATCTGGTAACAGATGCAGCAAATTTGTTGTTGGATCCTGCTAAGGTGTTGCCTGCCGAGTCTGTTTCCAGTGGCAATGGAAGCTGCAATGATGCTAAGGAGGAAGTTAACATGCTAACCATGACAGCACCAGAAGGCAATGCCCAAGGAAGGGTGAATTTGTTTGAGATGTTGCCAGAGAACAGAGATGAAACAATTGCTAATGATACCACGATTCAGGAAAGTGAGGAGGATGAAATCTTGTCTGTTCCAGATGACAATAATGGATTTATTAGTGAGGATTTGTCAAGTTCGAATGTAGGGTCTCGAATAATCTTGCCAGATATTGCGGAAATTGAAAACATTGGTCATGCTGAGATTGTTGCTAAAGCTATTATCTTGGTGGAATCAAGTATAGGGCAGGTACCTTCTAGTGAACTTATTGTGGCAGCAGTGAGCCCAGATTTGAAGATATCTGGTAAATCTGATTTAAAAGCCTCTGCAATGGTTTTCCAGTCACATGTGGAGAAGAATGTCAGTAAAGCAGGCCGTCGAAGTGTTTTTGAGCTGGACTGTATTCCCCTTTGGGGTTCTGTATCTATTTGTGGAAAAAGACCAGAAATGGAAGATGCCATCGCTGCTGTACCGCAAAATTTGAAAATTCCAATTAAAATGCTAATTGGTGATCGTGTGATTGATGGAATAAATCAGAGTTTGACACACGTAACTAGTCATTTTTTTGCTGTTTATGATGGCCATGGGGGCTCTCAGGTACATCTTTGTCCCCATTTGTTTGTTATTTATTTGATTGTTTTGGTACAATTGAATGATTTTTATTGATATCGTTCTTCCTCAATTGTCTGAAGTTTGCTTATTCATAAATTATGTGTAACGTGATTTTTTAGTTTGATTTTATACTTCATCGGCAAGGTTTAGAAGTCGTTAACCTGATGTATCTCTTCATGAATAAGCTTCATATTTGGATAATTCAATCTTTGGATTAGTTTGAGATTGAGATATTCCTTATGACAACAATTTTGGAATCCAGAACATATTGGCTTGATTGGAAGGGTTAACATTTTGCAGGTTGCAAACTATTGTTGTGAGCGCATCCATCTGGCTTTGGCTGAAGAGATTGAAGTGTTTAAAGACAGTTTAAGTAGTGGAGGAACAGGGGAAAATCAGCAGCTGATGTGGGAGAAAGCCTTTACTAGTTGTTTCAAAAAAGTTGATGATGAAATTGGAGGAAAAGTTAGCAGAGGCATCAATAGAAGCAATGGAGATGCTTCTGTACCTGTTGCGCCAGAAACAGTTGGCTCAACAGCTGTGGTTGCATTAATATGTTCATCTCATATTATAGTTGCAAACTGTGGTGACTCAAGAGCTGTCCTTTGTCGTGGGAAAGAACCCATTGCTTTATCAAGTGATCATAAAGTAGGGTGTGTGCTTTTTTTTTTTTCTATTCCATTATGGACCAAAGCTTTCTCCCATGGAAACTAATCATTCTTTCATAATTGGATCTCATTTTTCCCAGCCAAACAGAGAAGATGAATATGCGAGGATTGAAGCATCTGGAGGCAAGGTCATACCATGGGATGGTCACCGTGTCTTTGGGGTTCTTGCAATGTCAAGGTCCATTGGTAAGTCTACTTTTTTCCGGATCTTGTGGTAATTGTATGTATCATTTATTTGATAAATATCTGTGAAGAAAAAGGGAAGGGGGGTTCTTATGGAAGCTGCATATTGGGTGATGCTTTAATGTTGAAATTGACACAAATGTCAGTACTTAAAAATTGGAACCTTATTCTGATAAAGTTTTTCAGAACGCTTATGAAAAATGTCAAACGGTTAATTGTTATAAAAAATGATTGGACAATATGAAATCCTAATGACATTTTTAATCCTGACACTACTTAATCTGTAAGTTCTATAACGATTGTGACATTGAGAAGAGGGACTTTTCATGGTATCAATATAGATTTGTTTGTTTGTTTGTTTGTTTTTTTATTTATTTATTTGTGGATTCATGTTAAGCTGCAATCCGCTGGATGTTAAAATATTTAATTCTTGTATTACATTCGTTTTTGTGATACACGGTTAGCTTCTATTTGTACCTGTCCTGATTTGGACGTCTGAACAAATGCATTTCCTGCTGTTGGCTAGCATATCCCCTGTATATTGGTACTGGAGTTTGATAACTCCCGTATTTGAGAAAAACAAATTAATACTAGGCTAAATCTTTATTTTCTTTCTTTGTTAATCTACAGGTGATAGGTATTTGAAACCATGGATTATTCCAGAACCGGAAGTCATGTTTCTTCCTCGAGCTAGAGACGATGAATGCCTTATTTTAGCCAGTGATGGTTTGTGGGATGTGATTTCGAACGAAGAAGCTTGTGCAGTGGCTCGAAGGCGGATTCTGCTCTGGCACAAAAAGAATGGGATTGCATCTCTTCTTGAGAGGGGAACGGGTATTGATCCTGCAGCGCAAGCAGCAGCCGATTACCTTTCGATGCTTGCCCTCCAGAAGGGAAGCAAGGATAACATCTCTGTGATCGTGGTGGACTTGAAAGCACAAAGGAAGTTCAAGAGCAAGTCTTAGTGGATAAACTTCAGCATTATAGCTGAAGTCTCTTCCTTATATATATATATATAATATATATTAGAGAAAGTATATATGCTTAATACATAGTCTGGTCCATTCCTTTTTCTTATGGGCTTAACGTACGTGTGCAAGTATAGAAATTTATATGTACTATAGGAACTATGATGGAATGCCATTATCTGTCTTGGTCTGTCTTGCCAAGATGTGTTTTTGTAAATTTTGAAAGGCTGCAAGTAGGGAGAGAAATTTTCAACTCGAAGGTTTTATGAGGTCTTTATCTTTTTAACCCAAGGTATATAAAGTTTTTGCTGCTACTTGAAGATGAGATGGCGCTTTCGAGTTTTCAAGTGTGTCTTAACGAAATTTGCTGCTACTTGGTTGTTACTTGGGGAGCAAAATGATGAAATTTTGAGCATTTTTTAATGATCCTGTGCATCATGGCATGCATGAAAATAAGATTATCGTTGTATCTGTCAAATGGAGGTTATAATAATAATCGTGAAATGTGTAAACATTTTTAAAAAAATAAAATTAAAAAATGAAATGTTTTTTATATGAAATTTGTATTTACTCTTTTTTTTAAGGAAAATAGTATTTTATCCACTAATTTAGACACCTCATATTTTCTGATTTTATTTTTAAATTTTATTTAATGATTGAAAAAGTAATTATTAATATATTGATATTTTTTATTATATATTTTTAAAATATTTAAAAATGATAAAAAAAAAAATAAGAATATAAAAATATAAAAAATAAACACAACATTTTTGCCTAGTGGTCACGTTACCGCTCCAGCAACAAGCTAGCATCTTTCCTGTTTTAAAATAATTGTGCGAGGTTTAAACATTTTATGATTATAAATATCATCTATCTTAAAAAACAGGGCATGACATTTCAATATAGTCGCAAAAACAGACCAACCGTAGACCCTTACCATCAACGTAACACTAGAAAATTCTCCTTCCTCGATCGATACTTCAGCTAAACACATTTTCTTCGTCAAAAACTCAAATTCCGGCCCATGCCTCCCAAACGGAGATTCTTTCGAGCTAATTAAAGAAAAACTTTTGTACAATGACAAGAAATGTTAACAATGTTAGGTTAATAGAGAGAAATGACTCTAGAGTGAGAGCAGATCAGATATATATTGTTGGAATGTCAAATGGTATTATTCTTCATGGGCTGTAGAAGGAAGGACCGCATTTGCATTTCCAACCTTCAGGCTCATAGTTTGCATACTGGATGCCCACATTGCTGTGTCTGCTTGTGGTAGGTACTTGAATGGCTTCACATGGAACGCACCCATAACACTTGTGCTCACAACTTGGTGGCCTCGACCCTATGTTGTTGTTTACCCCTCTGTATTTTCCTTCTTCATTCATCTTTACATTCCCGCTTTTCAAACCCTTTAAGAAAGATCAGTACTTGACTAATTAATACCATGAGAGAGAGAGAGAGAGAGAGAGAGAGAGAGAGAGAGGGATCAAAGACTAACCTTTCCTGTGGCCAAGGTAACGGTTAAAGACTCTGAGCTCTGGTTTGGCCCTGATCAAGCAATGAAATTAGCAGCGTTACTTGAGAAGCTATTTCTTCATAAGGGAGAGTACAATTCAAACAAGTTTAAACAGGAAGAGAAAGTGTGATAGAGAACCGAAATGTGGGAATTTTGGGTTGTGAGTTTAGCATTTTTCAAACCGAAATGTGGTTGTCGTGGTGGTAAATTAAGGTAATCATTGTGTAGATCGACAGTTTTTCTTTCATTTTAAGGATAGGCTATGAAGCTAAATCAAGTAGATGTGATCATTGGATTAAACAGTGGACTTGTAACTATGAACTAAAACCAAAGGGACATGATCATTGCAACAAAAAGTAGACATTTATGCTGTTGGTGGTTGAAGTGGAGGGAGGGAAAGTGGCTCTCACCTTGTTTATGAGCAGCAACACTAGCATTCAGTGGAAAAGGCCTACTTGTCGCCGAACTCCAACACACTATCTGCATAGCTATAATAATAAAACACCAAAACCTTCCCTTCATTCTTCAGAGCTGGCTCAAGTGATTATGGCCACAATTATGATGGAAATGAGAGAGAGAGAGAGATATCTGATCACTCCACTTTAGGAGAGGAGGCCATGAATGTTGTTTGCTCGGATTTAAGAAGGTGAGAATAGGCAGCCAAACAAATCAGTTCCCCAAAAAAAGCAAAGCTAGAAGCTACTCTTTCTTGGGTTGGTGGATAGATATTGCTTCACAAGCAAGTGATTTGGTTTCTTGTCAATTAGTTAAAAACGGTGACACGTTTCCCTCTCGTTTGACAACTCAATTCAAAGACTTTCATCTTTGCCATTTGGTATCCTATCAACACAAGCCAACCTCTATCAATCTCTTTCTCTCTCTCAAATCAATCTCAGAGTACTTGCCCAGAATAACAGCTCTTTTCTAGGGGTCTGAAAATCCTGCAACCTTCTATAGTCACTGATAATCAGAAGTAGCAGCAGCCTAGACTGAGGAGATCCCACCCATTCAAATCTTTCCTATATTAAGGGGAAAAAAATCCAGTGGCAGAGAACCATTTATATGTAGAAGGGAAAAAAGTATCAATTCCTGAGACATTCAGCAGCACTGTAGAAAAATTTAATGAGTCGGTTCATATAATTAAATAATGTACCCGAGTCAACTTTCTTCAGGTTGGTAGGTGGGGGAACACACAGGGTCTCTACCTTCATTCCAATCTGAGCCGTCCATTTGGGCCATGTGTAGGATGTGCAATTAAGAACTGATGACCTTTTGGGTACCCCCATGACTACATTTTAATAACCAATAATGGAAAAATAAAACCCAGCATTATAAGATTACAATTTATGTCTCACAGACTGACCTCGATCAGTTATTAATTCGAAATCTTTTCAAAAATATTTTCTCATATTTTGCTATATTTCCAAAACGTTTTTGTCAATATTTTCTGACATGGTATTATATTATATATATTTATTATAAATAACTGAAAACACGACTTTAATTTTCTTTTCTTATTGTTCTTTTAACTTTTGATTATTTACTTTTGGGCATGAGCTGTCTGAAAGTAATCTTGGGAAACGAGCTTAAGGTAAGCAGAACTTTGATTGCACCATCCATTGCTCTGTGGTCTGTAGCTGGTAATGTAGGATGCAGGCATTGATATACTGACCTACTGGGTTGCGAACATCAGTATTTTACTGTTTTATCGATTTGGAAAATATTTGCTCAACGGGGGAACTTGGTTCAGATCAGGGATGCTATAAAAAGATAGTCCAAATATCAGGAATAGATGTGTGAAAAGAGGAATCAGGATGTAGCATTCATACTTCACAGGCACATTAACAGCAACAAAAACCCATAAATAAGCTTCAGTAGGCAATGTTGGTGAACAATGGTTGTCTGGGAATTTCCCATTGATATCTGTGAGTGAGTGAGGAGAGTGATTTGATTGAACAGAACAATTTGCTGTACTGTCTCGACTCTGTTTCCACCTAGCAAACTATGAGAACAGGATGGAGATAAGCTCCCAAAAAGATTGCTCCATCTCTTCATCCATTATCCCTTATCTGAACCAAGTACAGGCAATTCCAGTACCAGTTCTTAGCTTGGGATATTGTGGGGTTAGAAATCTGACAAGATGTGCATAACAGATTGTATTAAGTAGTGATTATCAATGTGATTAGACACAAAATACAAAACCCAGATTGATGGTTCCAACTAGATTTAACTTCACTAAAGTGATCAAAAGCTAAGGAATCTCAGAAAATCTCACCGATTACTGGATTACTTTCTTTTATATGAATATTAAAACCATTATCAGCATCCAAGACGAACATTAGGCGGCTAATGCAACTTGAAACTTATTCTGATGCAAGTATGCAACTCTGGCAAGGTTTGGCAAAGTTCCAAAGTCTTTGACTGGTGTCAAAGTGCAAACTTCTGCCAAATATCCATAAACTATAGAGTCTAACTAACGAGATCATAATTTACAGAAAATGAATCAAATGACTTCAGTAGTCAAAGTGAGCAATGGAATAACCACATAACATTCAACCATGACTGGTTAAGTTACACACAGACATACAAATCAAATAAATTAAGCATTATTCGATAATAGCTTCTCCTTTCTAATCACATTGACAGTATATTTTTCAAACATCTCGTGACAGAAGCTCGACCCACCTTTCACTTCCGAGATGGCTCATCATTTTTGGATTCTTTCTTAGGATGAATTGCTTCAACAAGGGCCTCAACCTCTTCCTTCACTCGTTCAAACACATTGGGGCCTTTGACATCATCTATCCGGGTGGTCTCATCAATGTCATCACTCGTTCCATGCGTTTCCTTGTGATGGTGTGGCGATTTTTTAGTGTGAATGATTGCTTCAATCTCTTCCTTAGCTCTCTCAATCATATTCGGTGCCTTTACACCTTTGTCTTATCCGAAAAAAAAAAGGAAAGGGAAACAAGGATCACATTCTGGTATTTTATTCCAGGGATTATATGCATGAAATCAAATAGCTATAATGTGTTATCAAAATTAAAAAAGCATTGAAACTTAAAGCTCCAATTATCAAATGGAGACGGCCACTTCCAAGAAGCTTTCGTAAATATATTCAGCATTCAGGAAGATATCAGCTCGCAGAAGTCTCTCTCTCTCTCTCTCTCTCTGATTCTCTCTTTTTTATTTTTTTTTGGCTCTTGCCCATAGGAGAAAAAGTACCCATTGAAACGTATCGAGCACACGCCCAAGGATATGCCCAACTATGAAAGGACAAAACCCCATAAATGCATAAAAGTGGGTAGCTTTTCATTAGAATCTCATAAAAACAAACGGCCGTAAACCGGTGGAAATTAATCAAAATGGAAAGATTGATGCAGACTACACATCTTAAGCAACACCCAATTTCCCGAGCTAAGATTGATACAAATTAAACACCCTGCACGAATCCCATCACCAAGCTCAAATTTCTTTTCATAGAGATTAGGATATTCTCGCAAGATCCATAGCAACAAACGCACAAAAAGGGAATTGGTAATAATCACAAAAAGAAAAATTTATGGGGTGAATATATATACAAAGGTCAAAGTGAGATTCAATTTGCATACCTTTTGGTGATGATACTGTTGGCTCTGCCATTGGAGTTTCTATGAGAAATTCTGTGGTTCTGATACGAGCAAAGCAATTTCTCTCAAGTTTGCTGGACCGTTAGGGTTACAACTGTGCCGTAGATGAGTCGGACCCACACCCTGAGAGGGAGGGACAGTATGAGTATTTAGTCCAAATTGATTTTAAATTTATTATTATATATTTTTTAATTTTTATATAAAATATAAATTTTAATATAATTTTTTTACATTCTAATACAATTTTTTTTTTTAAATTTTAAAATAATAATAATAATTTATTTAATTTTTAAAATTTACCTTAACTTATCTCATCTATCCTAAATTTAAACGGGCCTTTAACGGTTAAGATGCAAGCTGCCAAGCTCATATTACTCTTTTTCCCATTTATTAGAATGGAATAAACAAAGTTATCTCATGGGGTAAAGTAGTTTCGTGGCCTATTAGCAGTATATGGGCTTGGCTTTATTCTTTTTGCAACTACAAAGGGTAAGAAGGCTTAACATTCTTCAAATTTTCTTTGGGCTTAGCCCAGCATCCTCAGCATCACTATTTCTTTTGGTCTTCTGAACATATTTTTATATAAAAATATAAAATCTTGAAAAATAAGTTGACTTGAGAGGTCATTGTGGTCTATTTGACAGAGGATTCCACAGCTTAGACAAACCAGAAAGTCGGTGTATAAATTTGGAATTACAGCTCCCTAATGGTTTGAAGTTTGAACTTGATAGTAGACATCCATTGAGGAAAATATAAAGGCGATTGGTATAATTTGGATAAGAAGATAAGATGATATAATTTTAGATGAGAAGTTAAAAGTTAAATAAAATAATAATATTATTTTAAAATTTAAAAAATTTGAATTGTTTATTATATTTTATATAAAAATTTAAAAAAATTATAATAATTAGATAATCAGATTAAACATTTTTACCATCCAGATGGAGTTGCTTATTCCTTCACATTAGACCTTCCCTAAAGATCTATTCTTGTTGAGGTCTCACAAATAATGAAAAATTCGAGTACATTCAAATTGCAACAGACATCACAAACAAGCAATTAAAAAAAAAAAACAAAAAAAAAAAAAAAAAAAGAAAGAAAGAAAAGAAGGCTAGAGATGATCTGTGATCATAAATTGCCTCAGGATCCAAAGATTGAAAATTGTTTTTCAAGGGCCTTGAAATTTCTCATCATGAAAAATCTCCACTGTTTTGCTGACCTTTTTATTCTCCTAGGCATATTTTTGGTCTAAATATACGTAAACAAATTATCAAACACTAAAGAGGGATAAGAATGAAGAGTTTTGTAGAAAATAAAAAACTCATATATATATATATATATATATATATATCTATACAGACACTCACATTATATTAATGGTTCACTGGGATTTGGATTCTTTAGAAATCCTATCTGAATTCTTGGGTCTGGGGTGAAAAAAAAAGATATATAAATACATAAAACTCAGACATAAAGTCAAAAAAATCTAAACATATGCAGTTTACTGTATTGATAGTTAAGCATATTAATTAACTTGCCTACATTAATACATGATGCAACACCTAATATATATATATATACATATATACACACACACATATATATATATATATATATATATATATATATGGTTTTTGGCCGTGTAATGGGGGATCAAAATATTATGGATGACTGGTCCCGATTTGGGATCCTGATAAGTAAATTTTTTACATGATTTTTTTAATATTTTAGAATATTTTTTAAAAATAAAAAATTACAATATTATTTAAAAATATTTATTTAATTATGAAGTAAAAAAACTAAAAAAAAAAAAAAAAGAGGAGACCAGGAACCCATCGAGAATCCAAAATTGAGACCAATAGCATTTTTCAAATATTATTAACTTGTTGTCAAAAGGGAGACATGAATGTGTGATTTCAACCTTAAAAACGTATTTTATGGACCGTGATGCGTGCCCGCCCTTCAATTTAGTCTGGGGACAAATTAGCGTGTGGAAAATACCAGAGCTAGTTTTTAGGGTTTAGGGCTTAGCCTGCATGAATGATCAGTTTCAACTTTCAACTTTTTTATAAGCTTTGAGTTATTATTTTCAACTATTCGGATGAAGATCATGAGTGGACCAAGTAAACACTATAAAAAAAAAAAGTATTTATAATAGATTATTTGCGATGATGATGACTATTTGTAATAAAAATATACTCATTTTAACAAAAAATAATCATTTTGATATGAAATAATTGGTCACAATAAATAATTTTCTTATAATAATATAGATTTTTCATTACGTACGTCATTTTGCATCTTTTGTTTCCATATTTAAGAATGTTAAGGAAAACAACTTCAATAAATTAATTAAAGAGAAAACCTTAAGATCGGTTGGGCTAATAACCACAAGAAGCAGCCTTCAATAGTGAATTGTCATTGCATAGACTTTAATTTACATCTTAATTTATGTATGACCGCATTCTATACGATTTCATTCACTTTGCCCGCTTCTCGCATGAAAGATGATTTTGATCTCTTAGACAAACAACTGTCTCCTCCAACTCTAATGCACAGTCAGATGACTTCACCGTTGGCTATCACTTTGCATCTCCCTTCGAGTCCACCACGAATGTGGATGATGATGAAGATAATGGGATTTTGGTTCTAGATGACCTCGATCTGCCATTGCACGGCACGATCGGTTCATCTCACCGAACCACACATGTTCGGAGAAATTCCTGCTCGTTGCACTGCCACCCAAGAGGTTGGGAAGTTCAACCACCCCCATCTCAATCCGACGTCGACGTCGACAGATTTTACAACTCATTTCGTAAAAAAATCACCATCGCACTATCTACATAATATAATTTAATTAGAAATTTAAATTTTACAAATCAAATTATATGTAGCACATAAATTATACCTAGTACTGTACAGAATTTTTCTCGACCGAAAAACAAAACTTTTTCTACAATATAAGAGACTTTTGGTGATCGTGTGTGAAAGTTTGGAAGGCAGCTGTATTTCCTGGCCATCACTTTTTTTGATCTCGAAGTTGAGTTCAGATCGATCTCTCTTAAAGCCTCTGACTACTCGCTCTGATCTCTAATAAGAACTAGGAATTTTTTTTGTTCTCGTAGTATATATTCAATGCACGTCATGTTTCTTTCTAAAAAGAACTGAGAAATTTTAAGCAAACTTGGGTACTCCTGTGCGATATGCATGGGAAACAAAAATTGGGCGGTGTTTTTTTTTTCTTTTGACGGGACATGTGTCGGTGTTTAATTACTGAGAAAGTTCATAATTCGGTACTACTTTTTGACCTATTCTCCTTAAGGTGTAGAATTGAAGAGACATTTTTAGTCTTCCAAATGAACGTACTGAATATGTGAAATTTTGGATTATAAATTCATCTTATTTTAATTCATCTTATTTTATCTTAAATTTATTATTATATTTTTTAAAATTTCTATACAAAATAAAAATCTTAATATAATTTTTTTAAATTTCAATACAATTTTTTTAAATTTTAAATCTCTATTCAATTTTTTTAAAATTTTAAAATAATAATAATAATAATAATTTAATTAATTTTCAAAATTCATCACATTTCAATTTCGAATCCAAACGAAACCTGAACTGAATTTCAAATTAGAGCATTCTAATGTATGGATTCAAAAAATTTATTGTTTAGCGAAATAATAATTAGGAGGTATTAAAATAAGATTACAACAATCTCAACAAGTGTATAACTAAAATAATTTTCTCTCTTTTAGCTTAACAAATATAACTAGCCCATTAGACTAACCAAATTATTTATTGGGATGAAAATATTTATCTATTGTTTATTTTTATTTTTTATTTCAAAGTCATATCTACATTTAGAATTATTGTAATATCATATCCATGTCCCTTTTTTTATTTTCATTTTAATCTTGTTTTTCTACATGCAATATTTTTCATTCTTAATAAAGTGATTTTAATAATTAATGTTCATTATTTTGACCTTCTCAATTGTAGACTCTTAAATATAATTTTAGGTGTTCATTCTTAAAAAAATATAATCATTGAAGAAATATAACTGTTAAAAAATATAACTGTTATAAAATTTTATCTGTTAAGAATAATTTGAATGTTAGAAAACTAATGTGCATTTTATAATAAAAAATTAATATTCAGATTACATTTGGAATTAAAATAAATAAAAAATTAGGAATTAATATTTTAATAGAATAACTATTGATTTGCTAAGTCTGTTATTTGGTGTAATAAAAAATGGCTAGTCAATATTTATAAAAGTGAAATTTTTAGCAAAAAATTGGCTAAACAATAGTTAGGCTATTGTAAATGCTTTTAGTGGCAAAACCAAGAATTTGTTTAAGGGGCGAAATAAAATTAAAATTATAATAATATACTTTTTGTTTTATTTTTATACATTTTTTTATGATATAGAACAATCTAATAATAAAATTTAAAATAAAAATAAAATACGTTTATGTTGAATCCAAGATTTCAAGTTTCGTGTAATTATAAATCTACACATGGATTTTAATGATAACAAATGAATTCAAAGAATAAAGGAGTCTCAAGCTCAAGTTGTCCACACAATAGAATCAAGCACATCAAGGAACCAAGCATGAGCAAGAAGGGAACAAGTTCACATTAAAGTCATAGAGTAATGTTGTAAATCTCTTAAAAATTCAAAATTAGGATTAAGGCTCAAAATTAATATTTTATCATAAAGCATTAAAATACATTTTCCACATGTGCATGAATATTTTGAAAATTAAATTTGAAAATTTTGAAAGATGATTGATTGTCATTTTTCACATGTGCATAACATGATTAAATGTTTGAACTTTGAAAATATTAAGATGATTGATTGTCATATTTTACATGTGCATGTTTTATTTGAATATTTTCAAAAGTGATGGATGTTTTTCTTGACTTATGCAAAAGGTAGATGTCTTTGTTTGAAAATTTTGAAAAGTAAAGTGTGCTCCTTTTGTCATATGCAAAAAGTAAAATATTAGGTTTGAAATTTTTGAAAAGTAAAGTGTGCTCCTTTTGTCACATGCAAAAAGTAAAAAGATTAGGTTTGAAATTTTTGAAAAGTGAATGATGATGTCTTTGACATGTGAATCTTTTCAAATTTGAAATTGAAGACTCATTTGCCTATAAATAGCTCACTTGAGTTTTGCAAAAATCACAACAAGAGCTTACACATCTATTGCTAAGTTTTGCACCATTCCTTCAAAGCTCTCATTCTCTTTTTTCTAAAGTTTTGAGCCTTAATTCTTATTCTTGTTGAGAGAGATATAGGTTGCGCTGTATTGTTTCTATCTCACTCGTTGAGGAATGTACTTTGATAGTCTACCCACTATCAACTTTTGTATTTATAAGAGGGTGCGTATAACTCTTGTGTGTGTAGAAGGTGTTCTACGCGGGGAATAATTAAATCACCAAGTGTGAGGTGATTGGAAGTGTAGAGGGTGTTCTACATGGATTCTTTGGAACGGTGCTGCTCAAAAGTGTAATAGGTTTCTATCTCCACTTAAAGGAGATTGACTAGTGAATTCGGGATCCTCAAGAGGTAGCTTGAGGCGAGGACGTAGGCAGTGGGGCTGAATCTCGTAAAAATACTGAGTTTGCTTTCTCTTACCCTACTCTTTACATTTCTTACTTATTTACATTCTGTTTATATTTTATATTGTGTATTTGATTAATAAGTGTTAATTTTTATAATATAACCTAATTCACCTTCTCTCTTGTGTTAGTCATCTGGGCAACAGTTTAATACAACTTATGTATTAAAAAAATATATAATATGTCAAGAATAATATGTTATTAAAATAACATAAAACACTCATACAAATATATCAAACAAAAGAAATATAGAGTATCTAAAATTGTAATTTATGTTCTTTCAAAGAAATAAAATTATCAAATATTAAATCTAAGGCTCCATTTGATTCCCGAACCACATTCAATAGACTTTACTTTAAACTCATTTCATTATCTAAATATATCCATTTAACTCATCTAAAAAAGAACTCAATGTACTGTAGCGGCATTGAAGCAAACAGGACAAGAGCATGCTTATGGTTTTTATGTTTCGATCTACTCCCGATTCGTATTTTTTTCTTTTACAGCCATCTCTCTCTCTCTCTCTCTCCACCCCAGCAATTTCGATTTGACAAGCATCTAACTTTTTTTTTTTCTCTCCTTGTAGGTTGCCGCGTGCAAAGGAGACAATATCTGGCCATCAACAGTAGTGTGTCCCACAAATTTCACAATATCCCATAAATATATCTAATCTCATCTAACCATCCAACCATGTTTTAAACTCATCTAATTATATTCCACAAAACTCATTCAACTAACTAAACTTACTACTATTTATACATAATTCAGATAAACTCAACTCATTTCAACATCCAAACGCAACATTTAAATCAAACTTTTTAGTTATTCTCTTATTTAAACACATTTTAAACTTATCTAGGTGGGTCCCACAAAGCTCATTCAATCATTTCAACTTATTACTATTCATATAGAACTCAAATAAACTCAATTCATCTCAATATTCAAACGCAATCTTTAAATCAAACTTCTTAGTTATTTATCTTTTAATATATATAACTAAATTATTTGTTAAAAATATATCTTCAATTTTATTACATTTTTTTTAACAATCTTCAATGTGTCATTGTGTTACTAGATCATTTTATATTTATGTGAGATATATTTTATTTTTACATCAAATTAAATTTTTTAAATTTGACTTATAAGTAATTAATTTATAAGATTAAAATAATTTTATAGAGGAGATTAAGATAATTTTTTAGGGAAAAAAACCAATAAATGATAAAATTAATATATTTTGTTACATCATAAAAATTATATATATGTTTATATATTTTTTTTTATCAAAACTTTTGACGAGGACCACGACCCCCCTGTCCCAAGCTGGTAGGCCCACCATTGCTTCAAGTGCGAAGTATTTTCGAGGCCACGTGTAATCTGTTTTTCAATTCTTCTAATCGGATTTGATGGGCGCAGAATTTTTTGTTTGGTTTTGTAAGAAACTATGGGCGCGGAAATTAAGAAAATTTTATGGAATTGTTTAAAATTATTTTTTTAAAAATATAAATTTATATATTTATTAAAAAATTTTAATCACATTTGATTAAAAATAAAAAAATAAAAAAGAGAAAATAAAATAATTTTTTTTTTTCTGAATAATAAAACTAAAATTTTGTCTATCTTTACTATTCATCACAAAAGATATTTTTATTCTCTTTTTTTTTTTTTTATCTCCTAATTTTTGATCAAATATAATTAATTTTTTTTTGATAAATATATAAATTTATATTTAAAAAAAAATAATTTTAAATAACCAAAAGAGAAAGTTCTAAGGCCCTCAAACTATTTATGCAACGGCCAGCCATCGCTGTAGTGTACTGTTCATATGCATAGTTAGTATAATTTATTTTATCATTTTCTAAAATATCTTAAGAAATTAAAGAAAAATATAGAATATTATTAAATAATATTTACTTAATAATTAAGTCTTAAAAAAAAAGAGGACAACGTTGGTGTTTACCAAACGGGGCATTTAGGATTATTCTTTATGCAATCTTTGTCGAACAGTACGTTGTTTGATGGCAGTGCTACAGTTAGTTGAATTTAGGTTGCAAAATTCCGCGGGTACGTACGTGCCGACTTATATATAACGGAATGGTCGGATTGAAAACTTCAACCCAACGGATCAAAGACAGACAAGGATACGAGAGATCAGAATTAGAAAAATTAGAAGTGGAGATGATCAGAAGCTGCATGCAACCAGAGCAATTAAATCGGGAAGATTCTGATGTTGGATCTAATTTAGGTGAGAATATATATCTCATGCATAGTGCATCTAACCCTAGTACGTACTTGATCATGATTTCCTTGGGGCTATATATATATTTTTATTTTTCGTTTTTTTTGTTTTTTACTTGGTCATTACTTGACGTTTGTGAGTGTGTGTGTGTGTATATATATATTATATATAGTAGAAATGAAAAAGAAATAACGTAAGTCGTAAGATCACAAATTATATTGTAATCTTCAAATTTGGAAGCATTCTCGGGATGCATTCTCATATAAATGTGGTGAGTTAAATTGAACATACGCGGACAGGCAAAATGAATAAAGCAGCTTCAAGCTAGCTGTTTGCTCTTTGGAGAGCAGAATTGAACCTGGATTCTTTTTATTGATTTGTAGTTCGCATCTATTTCATTGATAATCAACCTCAAAGTTCTCTTTGATCTCTCATAATTCTGATCTTTTACCTTTCACTTTCAATTTGTAGTGGACTATAAACTAGAGCGGAATTAAGATTTTGTGTTTGAGGCCGATCATCAGTGATAGAAGTATCACGTTCCGTTGTTATCGAATTCTTTGAATGTTTCTCTTCGAATTGTATGTCCACGTCTTTCTTTTTTAAAAAAGAATTAATTGTTCTTCGTTTGCTCATAATTTTCTATGATTTAATAAAAATTTATAGATCAAGAATAAATTTGAGAAATTTCTAATAGTAATTATACAAGGTTATATTTTTAATGAATTATGTCTCACAATCATACAAGTTAGAGTATGACTATCTATATAAATGAGTATAATTAATCACTTTTGATAATCATATAAATTTATAATCAATTCTTTGGTTAGATTTAGATTGTTTGAATAACTGTGAGACTATATAAATTGAAATTTGAGACTTGGTGAATTTAAAAGTTAGAATATATCAAACGAGATGTATATGAGATTTGAGAGAATAATTTTTATAACAATTTCAGAGGGGGGGGGGGTTTTTTTTTTTTATTTTTTATTTTTATATCTAAGGGGTAATTTTAATTATATGTATAAAAAATTATATATCTATATACTAGATGAATTTTTTGAAAAACTTTTGGGGACAATAGCCCCCCACCCCTCAACGTTGTTCCGCCCCTACTATAAACTCTTATCACTATTTATGGTATGTAATGAATTTGCTGGTTCTTATGATTATAGTATGAGGCTGAAAATTCTCACACACACGCATATATATATATATATATATATATATATATAATATCTTGCTAAGCAAGTTGATTGATGCCATATAGAATAGTGATTATTTTGTTGGTTAATTCCAACAGATGATCAATACATATAAAACAAGATATTCGTCCAAAATACAGCAAAAATAACTTTGCATAATATTGATTAATAGTAAAATTCGAAATCATTTTATGAAGCCTACAAGCCCGACTTAAATGTCTACAAAATTCAAAATATTTATGAAGTTTTTTTTAAAATATTAAAACCAAATTGTTGTGTGAGAAATTAATACATAAATAAACAAGAATCTTCCCAAATTTTTTTTGGTCAAAATCAGAATCACTTCCAAACTTAAACAAAAAAATATTCAGAATTGCTATTTCCACCAAAATAGTGTACCAAAAATTTGTCTCAAATGTAATTTTTTTTATTGAGTGATTAAGAAAGTATTTTTGATGTTGGGGATTTTTTTTTTTTAAATAGTTAAAAACACCTAAAAAATGAATGAAAATAAATCCAAAAAAAAAAAAAAATACTTTGCCTATTCGGGACAAATTCAGTACATGCATGTCCTTCGGGACATGTAGCAGTACTAAAAAATATTTACTAAATACTAACAAGGCAAGAATGAGCATAATTAAATATATGATTTGAGAGAAAAATATAACTAATATTGCGTAGACGTACTGCAATGCAATCGTGTCGAATCTAGACCACCTGATATGAATTTGGGTTTGCATTTATCAAAGTTTGTATTTTGATATCCTTACTGCGCGCTTTCAAACACAAACTCAGGTAAAAGGCTTGTTAATGTCTTGACGGAGAAGTTAGAGATGGTTGTAGGAAGACTCATCAACCATGAGTACTGGAAGACAATAATGTCGAGAATAGTTAGCTTCGAGAAAAGAGATACGACGTACATTGATAAATATGATCAGGGGTCTGATAAAATGATCGATGAAGACATGGAAATTGGAATAGCTGCAAGTTTCAAGAAGAGGAAAGTGGAAAAGCTAAAGCTTCACATAATTGTTTCGTCCAAGAACCAAGTTCTGGATGAAGATAATTCTGAGTGCTTGGATGAGGAAAATGCCAATGATTTAAGATATCGCACGGGTCATCGGACACGAAGAAACCCTGCAGATTGTGTTGTCGTTGTGGAGGAGCTCTGGTTAGTTCTCTCATCAGCAAATCTCTTTTTCCTTTATAGATATACCTGTAGCAGTATGTTAGTTTTGACAGTGAAGTTTTGTTCTGATCATGGTTTGTTCTATTATAATATTTTTAGGTGGAAGGCATTAGACTTTGCAGCTCTTAAGCAAAGCTCTATATTATTCTTCAAGTCTAGTGGTAAATTAGAAACGGCAGTTTCGAGATGGGCACGGGCTAGGACTAGGGCTGCAAAGGTGTCTAATTTATAATTTCTTTTATTTTCACAATCATTCTCCTCTAATTCCGTCACATTCATTTAATAAATATAACTTTATCAAATTTTTACATAAAATAAAATAAACAATTTTAACTTTTTCAAATATCAAAATAATTAAAAATAATATTAAAAAAGATACTCTAATAAGTTTTTATTCCACTTTTAACTTTTATCTTAATTTGTCTGATCTTATCGCATATCAACATTTTAACAAGTTTCATAACTTGCTAGAATCTGTGTTTTAGACAGAGTTGACTACCTTAAGGCCCTATTTAGATTGGGAGCTGAGCTTATCTAATCTCATTTTATTATTACATTTTTTTCAAATTTATATGCATAATATAATAAACAATTTAATTTTTCAAATTTTAAAATAATTATAATAATATTAAAAAGTATTATCTTAAAAATATTTTATTTAACTTTCAAAATCCATCTCATCTCAATTCATTATCCAAACCTTACCTAAAAATTTCTGACTTACATTGATTTCCTTCTTTTGTTTGATTAACCTTTATCAAATTGTTGACAAATTAAAATTTCTTGCAAGAAGTTATACTACCGTTTTTTGCATTATTATTGAACACTGTGTCAAACTGGAGTACGGTTAATCGATATTGTAGATTGGCAAAGGTTTGTCCAGGGATGAGAAAGCTCGGAAATTAGCTCCAAGACACTGGCTTGAAGCTGTAAGCCAATATATTAATTATACTTTCCACATATTATCTCTTCCTTTCGCATAGAAAATTGTTTCCATATAGTACTCATATTGTTTCATCAAGAGTTGACTAAAGTTTGCCTCAAGTTAAAACCCTAATAAAATGGATGAAGCCAAGTTAATTTTCTCTTCTCTTTCGACAGATTGACCCACGCCATCGGTATGGACACAATCTGCACTTGTATTATGATGTTTGGTTTAACAGCGAGAGCTCCCAACCTTTCTTCTATTGGTAAAGCTCCAAAAAGAAAAAGAAAAATAAAGCCCTAAAAACGTCCTTAAAAAATGTTTATTCTTCTGTTTTTTATATCAACTTTCTTAATTCCTTCCTCATATAAATGAAGGTTGGACATTGGAGATGGCAAAGAAGTAAATGTTGAGAAGTGCCCAAGGACCCTTCTTCAGCGTCAATGCATCATCTACCTTCGACCTGTATGTACAGTTTACGTAAAAGACAGTACTTAAAGTGGAGCATATTATAATAATAAACAGGTGCCAAAATAATTAAATCTCTCTAATGTGCGCGCAGAAGGAGAGGGAACCATACGAAGTGATTGTAGATGAAGGTGGGAAGCTCATTTATAGAAAAAGTGGATTGCCTGTGGAGACTCATGGTGAGGATGGTACCAACTGGATATTTGTTCTGAGCACAACGAGGAAGTTGTATATTGGTCAGAAGAAGAAAGGGCGGTTTCAGCACTCTAGTTTTGTGGCTGGGGGTGCCACTGCTGCAGCTGGAAGAGTTGTGGCCCATAATGGGGTCCTCGAGGTATATATATTTTACGGAAATGCTAAAGCTACACATGTATATTCCCTATAGGAAATTCTTGTTGTGAAATCAAAAGGATGACAATAAAGTCAAATAAATACAAGAAGAACGACAAGAAAGCGGTTAAACAATACAAGACATGAAATTTATGTGATTCAGTAACTTGCCTACGTCCACGGATGACAGAGTATTTTTATTACTTGAGGAACCACACAATACATTTTGGGGGAACTCTCTCATGTGTTTCACACGGCCACAAGGCCTTTTGCAACATGTTTAGATAGTAATACGGTAGAAAAATCAAAATTTCGAATTATCTGCAATATTCGCTAGAACAAGTTATCAAGTGAGTGAATGATTCGGCCTTTACTTCGCTCAAGCTGTGTGTCGAGTGTGAGTCGAGTAACTCTCTGTTTGGATCGCGCTCGAACAGCATGTCGAGTGTAAGTCACCGTTGATGGAAAGATTGCTAATATCTATTAGATCGATGTTATATTTTCAATTTATTAGACTTAAGTTTTATTAGTGCATTATGTTGAAATTATTGAGAGATTGTGGACCTTTTGTTTAGGGTGATATTTTTAGTTATAACTTTGTGGATCTTATGTATGGATTTGGAAATGGGAATGATTTATTTGTCTTAGAAAATTTTTGAAGATGTTATTTGTATTTAGAGAAAAGTTTATAATGGATAGGTAGTGATTCTCCAATCCCTCCAAGCACGAGACGTTACAGTACACATTACATACTACGGTAGGAATGTTAACCATTAATAAGATGGGAATTATCAAAACAGAATAATTCAAATACAAAAAAAAACTCAACTAAACAATCATATTAAACTACATCAGCTACTTCATCTCATATGACTGCTATTTTATCTCATCTTAAATAGTTACAGTTTTATCATGATTTTGAATCTCATTTGCATCTTTATCCCTAACACTTTTCATGTACTTTATTGAATCAGCCGTCCATATTTTGTACTTTATTGAATCTACAACATGCAAGAAAAGTGATCTTACTTAGGGGTGGGCAGCGGGTACCTACACCCGCTGTCCTGGCCGCATTCCGCCCCACACTGTCGTGCGGGAATGGAGTCACCTGCCCGACAGGGGGGGGGGGGCGGGGTCCCCCCGCCCGCTTTCTACACTTAAGGTGGGGGCGGGGGCGGTATAGGGATCCCTCCGCCCCGCTTTTACCCCACCCCCGCCCCCGCCCCCGCCCCCGCCCCCGCCCCCGCCCCCGCCCCCGCCCCCGCCTTTCCTTATATATAAATATATAATTATATATATTAATAAATCATCAATGTTATAAAAAATGATTTTGTTAGTTTAGAATTTAGATTCATATAAATTTAAAAGTAGTATTTGTAAATTGTAATGTTAATAGTTAATAGCACAATTTATAATTTTATAGGATTAATTTGTATTATTGTAAATTTGTAATAATTTAGTCTTTATTTTAATTTTATTATTTTAGTGATTTTTTTAAGTGACTTTAGACTTCAGTAATGAAATACCGAATATTTTTTAATATATAATTGTGTGTTTAAATCAGGTTTGATGGTGTTTTAGGCTAAAAAATAGTTTAGAAATTTGATCTGAGCTAAAAATACACAAAGTTGCGAAATAGGCCAAGACCCTATAGGGGCGGGGGCGGGGGGTGGGCGGATGGGCTCCCACCCCGCTACCCCGCTGTGGGATTGGGTACCCCGCCCCTGTGCAGGCGGGGGCGGGGTGTGGGATTGAATTCTCACCCCCCGCCAAGGCAAGGCGAGGGGTGAAAGTAGGGGTGCCCCGCCCCCTGGGCGGGTATCACCTCTAATATTACTAATTACTTAATATATAGACAAATCAGGTGCCAAAATGACATAGATATCTTTATACCAAGTTTTTTATTTTTTAATGTTTATTCCCTCCTCATTTTGTCAGGCTATATGGCCCTATAGCGGTCATTATTGCCCTACAGAAGAGAACTTCCTGGAGTTCATGAGTTTTCTAGAAGGGCACCATGTGAACTTGACTCATGTTAAGGTAATTTCTTGATCAGTCCTTAATTTCTCGCAATAAGGTTTGACAGATATATATACATGTATAATTGGATGCGCAAATTCAATGATTTTTAACTCATCATGATCAATTTATGCAAATGATCTTCATGCATGGATGCTTGTTTGTACCACAGAAATATGCAGCAGATAGAAGATGATGACAAGCCCCCAATATAATTGCATACATATATATATATATATATATATATATATATATATAGAGGTACGAGAAATCAGGGGAGGAATTATGATTTGATATTTATGAGGGTGATTGACAAAATATATAACATGTGTGAGTATAAATAGTATGTATTTTTTACACGTGATTTTTATATATAAAAAACAATAATTATATTTTTATTTTTTCATTTATTTTATTTTTTATTTTTTTTTCTTTGAATTAGAAAGAACAAAAAGAAAAAATAATAATAATCATACGTCATAAAATTATATAAAAAAAATATATGCCTATAAATCATTTTATAACATAATTTTTTTAACATTCTGTAATTCGCTAGCTAGAGACTATTACAAAAGAAAAATTAAATAAATAAACTTGGAATTTTCTCTTTAAATTAAATTCGACGATGATCTTTAATGAAATATAATTCATATATTATCATTTTTGAAATGAAATTCTTGATAATTTTTTTTTAAAAAAAAATAGTAAATGATAATTTTTTGAATATTGGGAGGAAGTTTTTTTTTTTTTTTTTTATAAATTAAGGAGATTTTAATTATATATAACAAGATTATATATATTTATATAATAATAATAATTGTTTTTTTTTCAAATTTTGGGGGCGGTAGCCCCTATCTTAACTGTAGGTCCGCCCCCGCGAGGAACTAAAGTCGGAGTCGATCATGAGGGGGTTCAATTAGTATAGACTAAAATCGGCCGCCAACACACGCACAGGATCAGCAGATGCCGTCGTGCCGACAAGGACACCGACATTATCTCAGTCGGTCATAGCGGTTATACGTTACATCAGTAACTGGCAATCATGTGGAGGCACCGACATTCAAATTGGCCAAGCGTGCGTGTGTGGCCTAGTCAAAGTTTGACCAAAATTTAAGCCCAGTTTATATGTTAATTAGATATATATTTGTTTTTTTGATAAAAACCTCACTATATTCATGATTTCATATTCAAAGTGTATCAGAACCTGTTTACATTTTATCTATAATCAATTGATTAGAAATTGACACAAGATCCTCATTTACCCAATACATACATGTCATGCTCACAATTAATGTAAAGCCATTTTTGACATCTGATGAGCCACCTCATTGTCTTTTTGATGATTGAACGATACTATAAAAAAATTATTTATTTATTATATTTTTATTAGTCGTAAATAATAATTTTAGTTACTAATATTAAATCACTTTTAGTTACTAATAATTTTAGTTACTAATATTAGTCTATTTTAATCACTTTTAATCTTTTCATCGTTAATATTAAATCATTATTATCCTTTTTATTTTTTTGTAGCGCGACAGCTCCACAATTATAGAATGAGTTCAATTTCTGCTGTAAATTTTCTACCAAATGATCGAAGTTGGAATCATTTTGCTCCTCAGCCCTTATAGCATCAACAACCCCCTAAGCATCCCCTTCAAACACCACATCCCCTAGTCTCAAGCTTCTCATAAACTCATAGCTTCCCATAATCATGCAGAACATTCAGCAGCAAAAGCATAGCTTTTTTGGTCCTTCACAGCACATTTAGATGAGATAAGAGTTGTACTTCATCTTTCATCTGCCTATTCAAGTGTTAAAACACAAAATCTTATCTCATCTTTAATTTTATAACCAATATTACTACCGTAATGCTACAGTAACTTTAACTACCAAAATTTTAATATATATGATTATCTATTCGAATTTATTTTATTTTATTATGGTATATAATTAGAAAATATATTTCAAGTTTTATAAAATATAGTACAATAAATAGGTCATAATATAATAATATAAAAATATATTTTGAGAAATTCAAAATATTTATGAGTTTTTAAATTTATAATAGATAATATTTATTTTTAACATATTCAAAATATTTTTTACTCAATAATTAAAAATACTTTTTAATAAATGGTGGGACCCACCACTTTATCAAATATCCAAAAAATTTAAAATAATTTCACTATCCAAATACATAATTTTTTTTTTTTACAAATCATTTCATCTTATCTTAACTTAAAAATCTCATTAATATTATTTAAAATATCTCATCTCATCTAAACCATATAACCAAACAAGGCCTAATTAGAAAAGTCATTTTTATAAATTTTTAACTAGTCACTTTTCAGCAACACCAAATAACAAAATTTTTAAATCTATCCCTATTTTATTAAAATATTAATTTTGATATTTTTATTTATTTTAATTCTAATTATAATTTAAATATTTGCTCATTATTAAAAAAATACACATTAATTTTCTAACCATCGTATTATTCCAACGGATATAATTTTCTAACAGATATTTTTTTACAACTATCATATTCTTTCAACTCAAATATTTTCTCAGTAGTCATATCCTTCCAATGAATATTTTTTTCAGCCTTATGGCCCTTATCTTTTCCAATGGCTATATTTTTAATGGTTATTTCCTAATTATTAATTGAGAAAACCTAGAGACCAGTTGGACCGGTCTCCTTGTATAATCAACCCTTCATTCAGATTTCGCCATTTCAGTATCTAAATTTCTAACTGGGCACTTACCCAAACCCAAACTTACCTACACCCAAACGGCCAAACGCGTCTCCTTTCTTTCAATTTCCCCTCCTTTCCTTTCCCTAACTTCCCCCTCATTCCCAACGACAAAATACTACGACGTGGACGGAGCTCGACCCAAAGGACGTGGAGAGAAAGTAAGCGTCGGCTGGGAAAGCTGAAAGAACTTCATACGAAAGAAACGAAAGGTAGCTGCTCGACCCGTTTTTGTTACATTTCCCTTTGGTAAGATACCAGCGGCGTATCAATGGAGTTGCTTTTATTTGTTTTAACAATTTTCTTGCATTGATTTCATTCTTGTGACATGCAAAGCATAACAAATGTGCTGCCTACCAAACTTCGAAACTTAATTGGTTTTTACTAGTTCATTCAATTCACCTGGAATTTTGATGGTAATTTTAATTATAAGAAAAGAAATCTCACAAATCACAAAAGATCAAAGATAATTAAGATGAGTAACAATCCCAATACAGCACCTACAGAAGCATCGAAAGTGAACTAAAAAATAATAGTTTAGTTTCTACATATATATAGAGCTTCTTTTCCGATCATAAGTTGCCGGAGATTTTGCAGGAAGATGGATTCGGAAGATGGGTTGCAAAGAAATCAGCTACAAACAAGTCTATTTTGATCTCTCCTTTCTTTTCTTACGTGTCACAACCCGGTTGGAGGGCTGTCTTTTGGCCATGCAAGACCAACCAGACAGGTGAGCAGCCTTTCTCTTTTTAGTTATCGGATGAATTGATAAATAAAAAATGCAATATAGAAAAATTATTTGATATAGAAGGATCCGCTTGAAAGAGTTCCAATAATTTTTTCTCTTTTATTTATTTATTTATTTTATCCTTTTAAAATTTTTAAAGTCACTAATTAATGGACTCCATTATGAAAAAACAGTCTTGTTTTCAAGATAATTAACTAATTCTACGTAAGACCGTCTTAAAGATAGTAATTTATTTTTAAGTAATGCTATATATAATTGTAAAATTGTAAGTAATATATAATTATTTTTAAAAAAAATTAATTTTTTTTCTGTGTAGATCTCTTATATATATATATATTTTTTTTAAAATGATTATATGTTGTTTGCAACTTTAAGATTACATTTATCATTTTTTTTTAATTTTTTAAAACAAATTTAATTAATTATTGTAATATGATTATTATTATTATTATTTTGATAGTAACATGATTAATTATGCTAAACAAAAATCAGCAATTTTTAATAAAATAAAAAGAATTATTGGACCAGCTATTTGGGCCGGTCAAATTGACCAGTACAAAAGGAAAATGTCAAATTTACTTTTCATTTATTGACTTTGGTGGAGGAGTACTAGGAGCTTTCCAAGCAATTTAAATATAATTGGACCAAAAATTAACTTTTTAGTCCACTTAGACTCTGACAAATGGAATTGGACCTCGTATCAGGCGCTTGAACATGTCAATCTGTCGTCTAGGACCACGGCAAGACACTTTAATTCCTAGCACTAGTGTCCCCTCCCTTCGCCAAGACCTACTCCAAAAATCCAACTTTTTTTTTTGTTTTTTGTTTTTAATTTTCCAAGCCCAAAAATCCAACTTTCACCACCGCCTGCACATATCACTTTTTCGTTTATTTTTATAAATGAGATAAAGATAAAAATTATTAATATTTACATATTGCAATTTTTGTTATTCAAATAATATAAATGACTATTTCATTTATAATTTTGATATGATCTATAATCTCTCACTGCCGCATTTCTCAAAGAGCATTAATGCTTACATGAACATGAAGTTGACATCGACAATTGAAATCAACTTTAGAATTTCCCTTATGTTTACAATAAAAAAGAATTTGTTTTCATACTTATGATATGGTTACATCCGGTGATCATGCTTAATTAGCCATGTAAATCCATATTATACGGCTACAATTAATTAATATGACTAACCTAACTTCCAATTCATTCAATCATGCCCTATCAATCATGATCATAGGGCATGATTGAGTGAATTGGAATATTGATCATGAGAAGATATCTGTGTACATACCGTCCATGGAAATTAGTAATTAAATAGGCGTGGATCAGTGCATGTGTTAAATATTGAAAATTCAAAAAGCTTGCATGCTATTAATGATAAATGATATTTATAATATAGATTAGGTAAGCGGCTCCTAGTCTTTAAAAATAAAAAAAATACAAGATTCACATAAAAAATAAATAAATAAAATTTTAATACTAAATTTTATTGTTTTTTAAAACAATTGCATACCATTTCTACACCTTAAAAATATATAAAACATTACTCTTTAATATATGAAAAATTCTATTCTTAATCTGGTTTTGAGGTTATACACCACACGACTTTGACGTGATAAACCCGGTCTAATAAACATCCGGTCTTCTTAAAAAAATCTAGAAATCCCTTGAATGCTTTTCCTTGTCTGACTCTCTCTCCTCCATGCAGTTGTTCAGCTCTCCACCATTTGAGAAATCCCCTCTCCCACTTGAACAAAATCTCCCACCCATCGATCTCCTCTCTTCTGTGAACAAAAATCGCTTTGAATCTTCTCGTATTGAAAGTCCCTCAAAGTCCCCACTCGTTCACTTGAGAGCTTCTGTGTTCAAGCTGGTTGTCTTCTAATTTTACTTTTCCACTCTGCTGCTTCAAACTTACCTCTGTGTGTGTGTGTTTTATTTCAAAGACAATTAAAAAAATTTTTGAATTTGACACCAAGCTATTTCATTGTAAAACATTTATCACTTTAGTTTTAACAACTGGTTGGCTTCAATTTTTGCTTCTCTTACTTTTTTGCTACAAACCTCTCTAACTATGTGTTTTATTTCAAAGACGATTATAAAAAAATTTAATTTTGAATTTTTTCGTTTCTGAGATGGTGGTTGATTAGTTGTGAGCAAACAAAGAAGCTATGATAGCTTCTCGTCATCTGTGGATTGGTTGTTCTCGTTGGCGGCCCAAGACGGTGGTGCATGTAATACAACTTCAAAGGCTGTCAGCTGACCGTGGGTGAAGGCGGTTGGAGGAAGAATGTTGAGGGGGAGGAAAAAAAATTGAAATCCACCATTAGACTGATTTGGAGCATTTGGGATCTATAAAGTTGAAATACATGCGTTTAATAAAATAAATAAATAAAAGCCATGTCGTGTGGTGTATGTGAAAGAGATGGCAGATGAGTAGAATTACTGAATAAGGTGAGTACGAAAAGTTAGGGCTGTAAATGAATCAGTTTGCTTGATTGTTCGTCCGATACTCGTTCGGCTAAATTCGGATCGAGCTCAACTCGTAAAAAAAAAAGATCGACCGTGAAAACAGAAACCCACTTGATTAGTAAATTATACATAGTCGATTAAACTCGACTCGATTCGGTTAAGACTCGTTAAGGCTCGCTTGTTCATACTTGACTTGGCTCGTTAGCTCGACTCGATTAGAACTCGTCCATAAATCATGAATATATATATATTTTTCTATATATTAGTATTTTTACACACACATATATACTTCTATGCATATTAAATTTGATAACATAAACATAGTTATTTAAAAATTAAGTTTGTAGTATATAACTCACTTACTTATGTCTAGTCATTTATACTTATATATTGAATATAACTTATAATGATATGTTAGTTAATTAAGTATTTAAGTGAATAATTATAGTATATGAATAATGTGTAATAGTTAGTATATACGACTTGGTGGTTTCATTATATACTACAATGTGTAACCATATAAAAAATGTATTCATAAAAGATGTTATAACTTTATAGTTCAATATAAAGTTTATATATTAATTAAATTTTTATTAGATTTAATGTTTTATTTTATAATTTGGTATTTTTAATTTTTTACTTTATTTAAAAAATATATATGAGTATAAAAAAAACTTGAGTAATAACTCAACTTAGCTCGACTCAACTCAAGTTTGTTTAAGAGTAAAAATTAAGATCGATAAATAATTCAACTCGGCTCGAGATCGTATTTGATCCGCTTGAACTCGGCTCGACTTGGTAAGTTCTTAACTCGAGCTCGAGCTCAAACTCGAGTTATTTGAGTCCAGCTCGACTCGATAACTCAAAAGCTCGAGTCAACTTGGATTGATTACAGTCCTACGAAAAGTAGTACTTGTAGAGCGAACTTGGGTGAGGTCTACACATAAAAGTTTTGCACGAATAATAAAAGAGAAATAATAAATTCATAATATTTTTTTATAATGAGCAATGTTACATAGTATTCACCATTTGGGAGCATCTATGATTTGCTTAGAGAAAAATTAATCAATTTATTTAAATCACCTCACATGTGCAATGAATACTTCTAAATAGTAGTTGCTCCTAATATTTTTTCTTTATACAACATATATTATAAAATAGAAGTATTTTTGTAAAGCTATGTTAATTTTATAAGGTAATTTTCAAAAATACTCATACTTTATAATATGTGTTGTGTAAATATTAGAAAATGCATTGTGTATCACTTCTTAAAGGAAATGCTATTCATCCCTTTGAAAAGCCTCTCGATTGGATCCCGTTTTGGGATTTTTTTTGCAGTATTTTTTAATATATGATTTTAAAGTAGGTATTTTTAAATAATATTGTGATTTTTTTTTATATTTTTAAAAAATATTTTAAAATGTTAAAAAAAATCATGTAAAATAAAAAAATACCTACTTTAAAATCATGTATAAAAATAAACTGGAAAAAAAATCCCAAAAAGGGGATCCAATCAGGAGGCTTGCAAAGGAAAGAATAGCATTTCCCACTCTTAAAATAAAATAGTATAATCGTCCTCATCATCATTTCTATTAATTTATGAAAAATGATAATTACATGTAAGCGCCGTACAATCATTTAAAAAAATTAAAAAAATATATAGAATTTATATAAAAAAAATTCATAATAATAAATTTCATTTTTTTATAAAGCGATTATACAATATTTAGGCATTTTATAACTATATGTATTATGTAGTATTACTATTAATTTATTAAATGCAGCAAAGGGTACTGCTAGGGAGCCCATTGGAGGTCTCCTTTTTGTGTCTAGTTAGTGTATTTTTTTTTACATCATTTTTTAACACTCTTAAATCTAGCAGGACCCCACGGACTCCGTATCTTTATCCATACTGCAAATATATATATATATATATATATATATATATATATATCTATACTAGTATAGATGTTACGTGCCATGAGGCACGTATGCCCGGTTGAAAATACTATTATATTTCACTGTCAAAAGTAGGAACCACTGAAGCACTAAAGCACGTCAACAACCTTCTGTTTACAAGCAGGATTTATACCCTAAATGTTTGGCTGGTACTTTGATATCCTTCTTTTAATACAAATAAATGCTATGAAAACATTGGAAGAGGAATTTTTATCAGCCCAGTGCATGTTGAAAGCAATTTTTCTCATTAATATAATGTACAAAAAGAAACATGTTGAAAGGGGACAACTCTTTCCTAACTTACACCTTAACAATTACTTGGATAACCGACACATCAACAAGATTCCAAATAGTTGAAACCTAAATGGAGGAACAACCACATATCCTCAACAAACTAAAACAATCAAAACTTGAGGAAATCAATAAATTTTTGGCAGCTCTATCTAGACTCGTATCTTCCCTAACATTACAGGCAAAAATGTCATCTCTAGTTGCAACTCCAAGCCAGTGTCGATATTGTTACAAACCACCAAAACCCACTAAGCTGAACTGATCAAGTCTCCTGTCTCCATCACACTACAAAACTTCAAGGAGCTCTTCAAAAGGATGGTGATACTAATCAACATGAAAAGAAATGCACTTATCTTTCAAATAAAATTATTAAAATACCAAAAATTTCAGATGCAATTTAGTTGTCGGATATTTATTTTAATTTGCTTCACAAATGAATATAAGAAAATATCAAGTCAATGGCTCCAGGAAAAGGGGATCAACTAAAATTTCAAATCAGCTACTAAGAGCACGCTAAAATTTGCTCTATGTTCGCACTACATGTTGCTCTATATTCCCACAAATATGGTTTCTTTCCTAAAAAAAAAAAAAAACAAAAGAGCACCAAAAGCCCAAAATCCTATGTATTGTCAGAATCAGATAAGCCCAAAATCAAAACATAAAAAATTACGGTAATGTCATAACAAGCGGCAGGACAAAGAAGAGTGGCAACAAGCGAATAGAGAATCTCACTAAAAAAGCAAAAAAAAAAAAAAAACAGAGAGGAAGCAAATAGAGAATCCCACAGAGAATGGACTCTCTGAAAATGGGGCGCACCGTTTGGCATCATCTATCAGAAAAACATTAGTTAAAAGCGCACCTTAGTAACTAAAACGGTGCACACAGGGATCTAACTTGAAGTGCTTCCCCAACCTTAAAAACACACTACATTTACTAAAATCATTTAACTAAAAACATTAGTTAAAACGCACCCCATTAGTTAAAAACATTAGATGACTAAAAACGCACTGTTTGGCATCTGATCACCAGTCAAAACAGCACAGCCAGGTGCTGTAGCAGCTTCTGATATGTTATGGCCAGCTTTACCTGGGAAGAATGAACCTCCAACTATAGCAATTGGAGTTAAGCCATAAAGTTATCTTAACTCACCTAAAAAACAAATGCGAAAGGACACAATGACTTTATGGGCCGAATCTCCCCAAAGGCAAGCATAAAATGGGCACCCCTATGAGGTATGATTTTCACACAAGAACAGCCTAATAGAATTTTAAGTTCACTATAAATAAATGTTATTGACTTTTATGGAAGCCATGACCGCAATCGAGCCTCCAAGTTCGAGAATGTCAAGAGGCTTAACTAAATGGCTGTAATATTGACACTACCTGAATTCTTCAGACCGAAAATTATAAAATGAAAAAAAAAGGTAACGAGGGTGAGTTTAAGGAACTGATGATGAGAGGCTATACAACTTGTCAAATATTCTTCTAATGTAAGTATGCCCCTTTAATTGGATTGTAATAGCTTTAAACTATGTGTATTGTCCTGTTTTTTCAATGCAAGTTCATTTCATGAGAAAAAAAAAGTAGAAAGAAATACCTAATGTGTCGACAATATATATAATTGTTCCTGCCCACAGCTTTTCATGTCGAGACCTCAGTGCTACGTTTTGACCTTCTTTCTGCAACTCCTACACTACTTCCAGGCAAAAGCATTTGTTTTAAATATCCTTCTTTTTGTATATTTGAATATTTAACCTCTGATGTGTTGAATCATAATGAAGGCATGCCTTAAAATATAAATTCAATCAAATACAATATAACTTCCTTCTATTAAAATGCTAGACCTTATTTTATATATTGTGGTGTCTTTTATTCTCAGTTTTTATTTTTGTGAGTATTTCTACCTGGGTTTAAAATTTTTCTAGGGTACTTTTTCTTTGTCCTTGTAAATCCTAGCCCGTGTAGGAAAAGGTCTTGATAGAGCAAATACAAAGGCATTCTTCTTGAATTTGTGATACAGAGTAAAGTTTAATTTTAAAAAAATCATTTATTTATATAAAAAAGTTTAAATAAAAGTTTTCAGTGGCTTTGCTAGCTTTTAAGAAGTTATTTCTTTTCCCTTCCTAGGTATGATTGCTTAGGAAACCTAAGTGCAATTGCCTAGCCTAACAAGCTTCCAGTAAATTTTGCAGCCATGATTTCTGATTGAATAGCACAAAGGTCGAGAAGACCCAATCTTTTTCATGTTTAGCCATTCCTAACCTCTTCGATGGAGAACTCATCAAGAAATCTCACTATAGTGCGATTTTCTGAAGTCCTACATTTATGAATTAATCTAGATGTTTGTACATGTTCAAACTTCTTTCTTTCTCAATGTATTAACATTCTTCTTTGTTGAGAATTGGTTAATAGTTTCCCAAGTTGTTTGAAAAGATGGTCAATTGGTTTTCTACATAGTTGCTTTAGAGGTATGTGTTAGGGATGCTAAGGTGAGGGGTTTCGCCATGCCAAACCCATCTTAACACTATTCCATAGATTAATAACTTTCTTAAGAGAAATAGCTGTATTATAGACTTTACTGCAAAAAATTTACTCGCTGACTTTGGACAAGCTATGCTAGAGCATAGCCCACCCCAAAGTTGGGCAGTGTGGTGGGACGTGCAACCTTAAGTGTTTTAGGGTTTATGTTGGTGGTTTCAAGGTCCAAGAAAGAAGATATTGTTAGCATTGGAATCAAAAGCCTGACTTATGGGAGGGGAGGAAGCAGGTTGTTTGCCAGATTAATTTGTGCATCAGGCACACTTGCATGTTAACAGGCTCCATGTGAACTCTTCTGTTATTATTTAGTGTTTCTTTTTTGGTACCCTTTTACTGGTTGGATGCCTGATAATGGCTTAATCATCATTGGTGATGAACTCCTTCAGCAGAGGTAGAGTATCTAAATTTACTGGTATATTTGATGAAACTATTTTGTTTTCAAATTTTTCTTAAGAGAGAGATTTTTGGTAGTTCTAAAGGCCAAGGTTGGACTCCACGCAAGGGACATATAAACAAATTCTTCACAACATATATCATCTAGAATCAGATAGGATTTGGTAGTTCATAACAAATTCTTCATAAACAAATCCCAATCCTCAACTATGATTCGAATTTGGGTGTACACTATAATATCTATTGGTATCCGTAAGATCTTCATCTTTCTCAAATTCTTTTTTATCTGGTTTGAATAGATTAATTCGAAAATAAATAGATAGCACCTAGAATCAAAGTAAAAATATGTCACTCCTATCTCTACAAGGCCCTCACCTCTCCTTCACTTTCTTGTCAGATGCTAAAACACTACAAGCATGACTTTCAACAGCATGTAGGTTACAATTTTTAAATGGGGGGCATATAAACCCTCCCTACAGAAAAAAAAGGGTCTTTGAATGGCCAAAGACAAATATAATGTCTTTAAATGCGCCTAAATACTGCACTTAAGAGGCCCCTACCATATTGTTAGAGTTAACTGCTCCTAACCACAGGTAAAAGTGGTTCACACCACTATATTGTTTTCTTCAATGTTCTTTTCATTGATTGGTAACTACAATTGTGGTTGACGTACTGCTTTAACTCCTTACAAACTGCAACTCTGTGAGTAGGAGTGGAACCAAGATTTTGTGTTTGGGGAGCGATCGATAAAATGTGCGATGCATATAAATTTTAGAAGAATGATCATTAGTAATAGAAGTATCATGTTCTGTTGTTATCGAACTCTCTAAACGTATATTACTCTTTGAATTGTCCACATCTTTCTTTGTTTTTTTAAAAAAATCAATTGTTCTTGAATACTTGTTTATATTTTTCTATGATTTAAAAAAAAATTATAGATCAAAAATAAATTTGAGAACTTTTTAATAAGTAATGATGTAACGCTATTAGATTTTTAACAAACTATATCTCACAATCATATAAATTAAAGTGAAACTAAATAAGTGAGTATAATCAATCAATTTTACAATCATATAAATTTATAATCAATTTTTTTTTGCTAGAATTAGACTGTTAGAGTAACTGTAAGATTATGTGAGTTGATATTTAAGTTTTAGTGAAGTTAAAAGTTAGAATAAAAGTGAATGTATATTGAGATTTAGGAGAATAATTTTAGTAAAAAAAATTTGGAGGGACAATTTTTATTTTTTTTATAATATGAGAGAAAATTTTAATTATATATATACAAATTATATATATTTATATTATAAATAAATTGTTAAAAATCTTTGTGGTAGCCCCCCACCCACTAACGTGGGTCCGCCCCTGTCTGTGAGCTACCACTCTATAGGTGTGATGCACATACATGTCTAGTTGATCTGCTTAAAACAATAGAGTACTACAAGGATACCTGAAATAGGCCTCCCGAGTTCCAATGGAAGGTTCATTGCTCTACTTAAAACCCACAATCATCCAATTTAACTTAGCACTTCCAAATACTCTGGACAAAAATGACAAGAAAAAATGTTAAGGAAAAAGACCAGTCTCCACAAAAGTGATGCTGAAATCCCAACAACTCACAAACTCTGTATATTCTCAAAATTAAACCACATTCAAGAGGATTATTAGAGTAAAATTACACAAAGTAGCAAATAAACTTCTTTCCATAAGATAGATTTCAAATTTTATAGGAGAAGTCAAAACATGCAAACATTCATATAGTGAGACAAAAAAACACTTGAGATCATTGGCAGGCATTCAAATGATGTAAACATTCACAACTACGGAAAAATTATTCACTAGGAAATTATAGGTTTCTTTGGTCTCGCTTATGAGAAAATGGACGAAAAATCTTAGTTACTGTTCCTATAGATTCAGCATTCCAAACCAGAAATAGAAAAAAGAAAAAAAGAAACAAATTATCTAGGCGGGCCAAACACTAGATTCACACACGAGTTGATGAAAATTTTTGGTCTTTCAAGCTCCCAAATGACAGGAAATCCAGAAAGATTTGATATCCCAATATCATTTCGCGTGTGGCAGATAGAGAGGCTGTCAAGGAGCTTCGACGGTGGAGGATTGCTCGCCAGAGCATAGGGGAGATGCCGGAGGTGGCGGTGAGGCTGAGTAGTCGGCGGTGAGGCCTAGCCGCGGGTTACTTGGAGGAGAAGCTGAGGAGAAGCCCTTGGAGTGTTGTCTTGCGTGAGAAGGTGATGAGAGAAATGAGGCACTGTCGTGTGTAGCATTTGTGTGAGTGTGATGAGTGTTGACTTCATTTTAGCATTACTCAAATTAAAACACCCCCTAGCATTGATGGAAGTGCAGTACTGGAGCAGGCAGCATACTGCACTCCCATTCATATGAATCGTAAACATTTACTCATTTCGCTTAGAGTTTTTTTGTGGGTCAACCCCCTCATAAAAAGCAGCTCGTCGTCTTTGGTTGGACACCGCCATGTCATCGGGACAAACTCCCTCCGACGATCTCACTTCTGCGACGGCAACTCCTGACGACCTCCAACCTTCCCCCAGCAATCTTGAACTCGAAATGGGTTCGTTCGTCGGAGAGAGCCGGTCCCGATAGCATGGGCGGTGTCTCACACCGCCATCGGCGGCGGCGAGGGTTAGATTGAGCCGAACTCTTCCTATAAATTTATCTTCATTTTAATTTTTTATTGTGTTTTTTATTATAATTTTTATTATGTTTTCTTCATTTTATTTTTTTATTATGTTTTTTAAAATTTTATTTTTTTATTATGTTTTTATTGTATTTTTTAGAATTTTTTATTATGTTTTATAAAAATTATAAGAGTTATAGAAAGAAGCTGTTTTTGATGCTGGGGCAGCCGAACTGGCCCCCAGCATCTCATTTTTACTTAATGGAATATGAAAATTAAATAAGATTTACTATTTATTATTGTAGACAAGCGATAAACGCTTTTTAAATACAAAAATGAAAAAATCGGTACATAAGTTCACACGCTCTATCTTATATATATATTTTTTATTTTATAAAATATTTAATATAGAAATAATGATTAGAAAATTCAATTAGTTTAAAAAGAATAAATTATAAAAAATAAAAAAGTTATATAATATGTGATGTGTAGATTTATATATAACATTCATCTTTTTTAATCAGGTACAGATGCATTTTGCATTTTAAGTTTGAATAATGCTATATACAAAGAATTTTATATACTAATATATTTTTATTAGTTATCTTCATTTATAGATCAATTTAAACAATTATATTATATAAGTACATGCACAAAACTGATTGCAACAAGATTTTTCCTTTGCGTTTTGATTTTGTGAAATCTAAGTCGGTGCATTTCGTAGAGCCCCCGCGAAACCCCACCTCCCCTCCCGCGCCTTTGTATGCCCACTGCCATCGGCGATACCGGCTCTGCCCAGCGACGGCGAAAGACCCTCCTCCATCTGCCCAAACCCGACATTACCCGGGACATCGTTGAACGGAGCAAACCCACCTCCTCCCTCTGCCTCGCGGTTTACCTCGCGGTTTACATCGTTGAACGGAGCGCCACCCCCACTCCGTCGTTCGGTTCAACGCCACCCCGCAAAGCTCACCCATCTGACCAGCACTGTCCCTCCCCGTGAAGTCATTTAATGCAAACTAGAGATGCTGCTTTCTCGCCGTCGTTGAACACACAAAGGTAACATTTTCTTTGGTTTATTTTCCTTCCATATGCTGTGTTTTTATTTTCTTATGTGATGAGATAGATGACTTTTGGGTTTTGCTATTGATGGATATTGAAGGTTAGGGCATATATATATATATATATATATATTATATATATATGCATTTATACTTTTGACCTCTTTGACCTCTGTTTCATAAAGGATTTCATAAAGTAAAAATAATCTATTTATTCTTGTGTTTTAAAACGATGTGAATTTGAGACTGCAATTTATAGAAATGAATGAGTACATATATAGAACACAAAGTATGTAATCTAAGCACTTTTCACGTTGATTGAATCATATCTCTATGTGAAGTTTATCTTGAAATTATGTTGAAATAAAATAGTACCACTCTCGGGTAGAGATTACAGGTGTATGAGATTACAATCCGTTTTTTTTAGGCGGTGCTAGATACAGTTCAAGAAATTGGACTTCCAAATAGCCACTTTACTGAAACACCCTTATTTCCAAATAGCTAAAATCTGAACTCAGACTTCAGAGTTTTCGATTTTCCTCTCCCTCAAAACTTTTGGTTTCCCTCTCCATCAAAGCTTTTTGAGGTTCAGTTTCCATAGTCTCCAAAGCGGCGTAAAGCCTTAGCAAGCCAGAGCCAGAGATTCATATGTCTAAGATCTCTTCCTTTTCTCCATCCCCACCACCATGACTTTCAAGTGGAGGAATAGAGGACGCAACAAGCAGGGTCGTGGTCACATTAAGTTTATCCACTGCTCCAAGTGCTGCCCCAAAGACAAGGCAACCTCGCCAAAGACCTTATTATTTTAATAAAAACTTGTCTCAGAGTTATAAATGCAATCAGTTTGGTTCAAATCTATGACCTTAGATCCAACTTTTAGCTAGGTTCTGTAGTTATGAAATGTCATGAAGAATCCACGTGCACAGACTTGGATAAAATCTCACAAAAGAAGTTTGAGAAAGGTTAAGAAAGTCTTAATTTTTTTTTTTTGGGGGGGGGGGGGGTGGGGGGGTGTGTGGAGGTTTCTTTTTATTCTGATTTTATGCTGGAAGAATGGCAACCAGTATGACGTTGTCATCGTTTCAATTGATTTTTTCTCAAGAAGGAAGGTGATTTTTCACTCAACCCAGTATCAGCAGGCGATGGGGCGAGGGTGAGTTCATCTAAAACGGAAGGAAGAGATTTTTCACTCAATCCAGTCTTGGTTGCTCTGAAATGGAAGGAAGAGTGAAACGCTACCGTTTCATTTAGGCTTGTAATGCAGTCCACATCTTCCACAGATGTGGACTGCAATAAGTATTATTCTTTTTTTTTTTTTTTTTTGAATGCAGGGCTTGTTGAATGCAGGGCTTGAGGAAGGTTCTTAATGCTGGGAAATATCTTAGAATGCCCTATGGAGTTCTTATTAATGGGAAAAGGTCCTCTCAAATACAATGATACCCTTGTCACAGATGGCATTGATTATGAAACAATTGAAGTCCACCCAGGTGAGATGTTTGGCAAAGAATATATTTTTATTTTTGTATTGGATGGAAAGTGTTTTAATATTGTTCATACAATGTTTGGAAAATGCAAGCAAATCTGATCATGATATTTAATTGATGTGTATGATTGAGCCGGTGCCAACAAAATGTATACTTTTTAAAGCTGAACCTCTTATGACTTATGTGGTGTTTTTATGGACTTGTTTTTTAATAACCTTCTTAATTAATATGATTTGGAGTGACAAATGAGTGCTCCATGCTGGAAAGGCCATAACAAATGATAGCACAATTGGTTATTTATCATATTCTTTTTATTCTATTTTTATTAGAATTATATTATTCTAAATAAAGAAAGAATAATGATTTTCTATTTTGAATTGTCTCCAAATGTCTGTGTCTTTTTTCTTTAGAAGTAATGTCAATGAACTTAGTTTTGTCTCCTATCATGTGTCTTGAGCATCTGCTATCTAAAAACCATTTATTTTTACTTATGGAGGACTTCATGCATACCTACGAAAGCAATTAAAATAATTTTTCTTGGTACAAAAGTTTTTTAGATATTTTATTTATTAGTATTAGAAGAAATAAGATTCTTTGGTACCCATATGGCCATAATAATCATTATATATATATATATATTTTTTAATATGACAATCATGATAGTTATAACTATTTGTATTACAAAAATTACAAATAATATGTGACATATTTGAGAAATTTGAGTGATTGTAATAATGTTTTTCTTAAAAATATTTATTTTTATCAAAATAATTTTGAAAATCTGACTTTAATTTAGTAGATTTATCAAAGAAGTTTTTATAGAGTTTGTCCTTTTCTTTTGTCATGTATCCCAAGCTTACCTTATCAAAAACACATCTTTAATTGCCAAGAAGTTTTTCAAAATTTCTTTTTTCATTTATAAAGTTTTCAATAATTTTTTTTAAATCAACAACTTTTTTTTTAACTCATGATTTTCAACTTTCAAAACAACATTTTTTTTTTAAAACATCATTTTCATTTATTAAAAAAGAATTTTTCTTTTTCAAAGCGGTATACTTGATATCTAATTTTTTAAATTTCTCATTTACATTTTTCAAAACATTTTGTAATTTTTCATAAGAAAAATTTTCAATATTTTCAAAATTTATTACCTCAAGATTATCTTTAATCATAAGACAAAAATTTGCAGATTTTTCATTACTTTCGTCACTGTCTCAGCTACTTGGATTATCATTCCATGTAGTTTTCATCGCTTTCTTACCTTTGTATTGATATTTCTTTAGCAGTGGACAATCTATTTTGATATGTCTTGATTTTTTGCATTTATAACAAGTTAAGGAGTTGTTTTTACCAGTATTTTTGTTGGAAAACTTTTTGAAAGATTTTCTTGGAGGAGTTTTATTTTTTTTTAAGAATCTCTTAAATCTTCTTGTGATCATTGCAATTTCTTCATATTTGTTAATATTTTCCTGTTCTTCATCGCTTTCACTTTCATGGGGAACAATTTTGAGTGTCAAGCTCTTTTTTTGCTTTCCTTCTTATTCTTCTCCTCTTTTCAATATGTACTCATGAGTAATAAGTGACTTAATGCATTCATTTACTTCGAATTTTTTAAGATATCTAGTTTTAAGAATCGCCGTCACTTTTGATTCTCAACGTTTTGATAGAGAGTTAAGAATTTTCCTTACTATCTCCAAGTTAGAATGAATTTTACTAAGAGCTATCAAATTATTTATAATATTAGTAAAATGGGTATATATAGAAGAAATAGATTCATCATCATTTTGGACATTTCATATTCATGCGTAAGAATATAAATGTTTGATTTTTTGACTTGCGAAGTTCCTTCATAAGTTACTTCCATATTGTCACAGATTTCCTTTGTTATCCTGCAAATCATTATTTTGTTAAATTCATTGTCATTGAGAGCATTATATACGAAATTCATAGTCATTACATTCACTATATAAAGTCTATCATCTTCACGATCAAACTCTTGCTCTTCCTTTTTGACCTTTACTCCATCAACAATTTTTGTTAGGATATAATGCTTATTTACAATGCATTTTCAAATTTCTCGACCTTGAGACTGAAGAAATATTCTTATTTCAACTTTTCAAAATGTGTAATTGTCTCTACAAAATAACGGAGGCCAACTACTGGATTGACTTTCAGCAAATATAACTGCAATGTTAGCCATATGATCTTAACTTAATAGATAATTAATCTTATAATAGAGCCTTTACTTTGATATCAATTGTTGTCCAAATGACTAATACAAGAAGGAAGTGAATTTGGTTATATTAAAAAGTTAACACTTATAAACCAAATACACAATATAAAATATAAACAGCATATGAAGTAGTAGGAAATATAAAGAGTAAGGGTTAGAAGAAGCAAACTCAGTATTTTAACAAGGTTCAGTCTCACTACCTATGTCCTCGCCTTAAGCTACCGCTTGAGAATTCTCAAATTTACTATTCAATTTCTTTCAGGTGGAGATAGAAACCTATTACACATTTGAGCAATACCGTTATAAAGAATCCGTATAAAATACCCTCTACACTTGTAATCACCTCACACTTAGTGATTCAACTATTTCCTGTATAGAACACATTTTATACACACAAGGGTTATACACACTTTTTTACTGATACAAGAACTGATAGCGGGTAGATTATTAGAATTTACTTCTTAATGAGTGGAATAAAAACAATACAATGCAATATATATATATCTCTCAAAATGAATAAAGATTAAGACTCAAAATTTAGAGAAGAGAGAATGAGGGCTTGAAATGAATGATGCAAAACTTAACAATTGATATGTAAGCTCTTGTTATAATTTTGTAAAACTCAAGTAAGCTATTTATAGGCAAATGAGTTTTCATTTTCAAATATGAAAAGATTTACATGTCAAATAAGAGCACTATTTACATTTTAAAAAATTTAAATAAAAACATCTTCTTTTTACATTTATCAAAGATAGCATTATTCATTTTTCAAAATATTCATACACATGTCAAAGATGATAATCAATCATCTTACAAGTTTTCCAATATCAAATATTTAATGATGTCATGTATATAAAAAATATAAATTTTGAAATTAAAACTTGTAATGATGTAATGTACATGTAAAAAATGCAATTTGATATTTTATGAGAAAAGATTAGTTTTGAGTCTTAATCTAATTTCGAATTTTATCAAGATATATACAAAATTACTCTATGAGCTTCATTTGTAGACTTGTTCTCTTTCTTATTCATGCTTGATGTGTTTGGCTCCAATGCGTAGACAACTTGAAGTTGAGACTTGAATTTATTTGTTATCATTAAAATCTATACGTAGATACAAAATTTGAAATCTTGAGTTCAACAATGACATTAATTAAATGCACTCAATTGCCAAATTGTTCCACCATAACATTTATCCTGACAAAGTTCTTTGAATCGAAATCTGAAAAAAAAAAAGCAAACTGAAAGTTCCTCGTCAAAGAACACATGATCCATGGGAGCATCCAAAACTTTTCCAACCAAAATTGTCCTAAGCCACAAGAGTGCTAGCTGTGGTAGATTCACTACCAAAAGAACCAATGAATAAGTAGTGTTACAGAGCGAAGCACAAATTACTTGACCTGGAAGATTAGATCGAAACTAGGAGCTATAAACATACAAGCAAGAACTTGAGATTTGTTACACTAGAAATGATAGTCTGCCGCCCCTACTTGACGGCTACTCTTGACCGTTGTACAAATCAATTTTTATTATTATTATTTTTTCACTTAATGATTAATGAAGTGATTTTATTGATGTATTTTTTTTTTTATTTTTTAAAAACATTTAAATATTATTAAAAAAATACAAAAAAATATAACTTTGTTTTTGAACTAGGCAGCACGCCCAGCGGTAATTGCTGGGCGGCAGCCTAGCATCACCCTTTGTTACACTAAACATGGGAGATGTCACTTTCACTCACAAATTACTAACAAGCTTGGGAAATTCTATCACCAAATGTTAATACATTATCAAGCATTTCAATATGCATCACCATGCCTTTTGAACTCCATTAAGACTAGTCTTGCTGACCATTATCTCCTTGTGTTGCATTATGATTCCTATGATTGTATGTTTTCAACATTTCTATGTTCAGTGCCCGATTATCTTATTTTTGCTTATCTTAATGATTCCATATAATGAGGAACGTTGTGCCTTGCATTGAAGAATTTATGTGGTCGGTTGTCAGAGAACTCATAATAGACTAGTTATTGTCGGGCTAAATTTTGGTTAGAAATTTTATTGTTACAAATTTTAGCTAATCACTTTTTATTATATCAAATAATAGACTCAAAAAATAATAGCTATTCTATTAAAATATTAATTTTTTCATTTTCATTTATGTTAATTCCAATTACAGTTTGAATATTTATTCTATCCCAAATTCTAGATAGAATCCTGATATAAGAACCCTCTTGTGAATCATAGTTATAAAAATTCCGATGATTCACTTGCACAACTAGCTGCAAGCAACTAGGTGATGGGTTCCCCAACAAAAATTGAAGGTTTTCTTCCATTGGGAGCAAATATATACATGATGAATTTTATCAATATCAAGTAGCAATTGTTGAAACAAATGACTTTATAATTTAGAAGAAGATAAATTTGGAGCTCACAACATGATGTTCTGAAAACAGTATGACTTCAGTATTATCATGATGAAGTTTGTCAATATCTTTCTTAATTGTTGAAAGTCCATAAGTCAAATTTATAAGAGATCCTAAAGTCTGAACAAGCTAAGCAAATTTTACATTAGGTAAACACTCCCAGCTTTCTACCGACGATGAATCCATAAAAAATGAAAAGAAAATGCGTTAGAATATGCCTGTTCCACTTCTGATGCCAATTAATGTGATTTTTCCTTGTCTCAAATGCCAATTAAAACAATTCAAGAATCCAACATGAAACTTTTTAATCTTGAGCTTGTCTGTAATTTTCCTTCACGTAAAAAATCAAACACTTAACATCCGAAATTAAAAAAAAAAAAAAAAAATCTCTAAGAATAGTTTATTGTTGAATATTTAAGTTCTAAAAAATTATTTGACTTGTCTAAGAGATTGGCTATATTTGTTGAGCCAAACAATTGAAAGGTATTTTTACTATTCATTTGTTGAGGTAGCATGTTGCAGCTTCTTATTTACGCTCACTAGCCGTTATATATTTGGCTAAATATTGGTCTTGTTGAGTTTATTATGAGTGATCTAAGAGCATTCTTATTGGATTGCTTATTGTTATAGTACAATTTTAGTCAATATGATTTAAATTTTAGTTTTTGATCATTCCATTTATATAAGTCTCACATTGGAATGACTATTTTTTCAAATTATAATAATAAAATAATATAACTAATTTTTATTTTTGCTTATTCACATTAAATCTCTATATTGAATTATCTATTTATAAAGATACATAATAATGAATAATGAATAATTCTTATTTTTTTGATTATTTGCAATTAATAATCATATTTGACTATTCTATCTATTATATGTTAATTAATAATCATATTTTAATTAAATTATGAGTTTAAAAAATAATTAATAATCATATTATATTTATATTAAATTAGTAATCGATATTTAAAAAATAATAATTTCTACTTATTCCAAATCTAACTAATTTTTTTTACTAACTTAATAATAAAAGAAGGAGAGAGTAAAATAAGAAAGAGAAAGAAAAAAATAATAAAATAAAGATTTGGCCAATTTTAAAACTTGTTTTTGATTAACTTAATTATATTTGATATTATTTTTGACTTTACTATTCACTATGATAAAAAGATTTAACTTTTGGTCAATTTAATGTGGGATAAAAATAAAATTAATTATTTAAAATTTTATTGAATTTGACTTTTAGCTAAACTAATGAGAATGTTTTAAGAAGACTTAACATTCTTTCTATTATTTGGGCCTTGGCCCAACATTTTTAGCATCACTATTTCTTTTGGTCTTCTGAACATAATTTTATATCAAATATAAAATTTTAAGTGAAAAATAAGTCGACTGAAAAGGTCATTGTGGTCTACTTGACAGACGAATCCGTAGCCTAGACAAACCAGAAAGTGAGTGGATAAATTTGGAATTATAGCACCCTAATGCTTTGAACTTGAGAGTAGACGTGCATTGAGGAAAACATAAAAGCGATTGAGCTGTTGTTTAGATAATGAAATGAGATAAAATAATTTTAGATAAAAATTTAAAAATTGAATAAAATATTATTATAATATTAATTTTTTAATATTATTATTATTTTGAAAATTTTTAAAAATTAAATTTTTTATTATATATTATATAAATATTTTAAAAAATTATAATAATCAAAAGAGATGAGAGAAACACTTTTAGTATGTAAATAGGCCGCTTATTAATATTCCTTCACATCTGACCTATGCTAAAGACCTATTCTGTCAAGGTCTCACAAATAATCAAAATTCGAGCAGAGTCAAATTGCAGTAGACATCATGACGATCAAGCAATTTTTTATTTTTTATTTTTAAAGAAAGAAAGAAAAGAAGGCAAGAGGTGATTTATAAATTGCCTCAGGATCCAAAGATGGTAGGTTGTTCTTCAAGGGCGGCCTTGATATTTCTCATGAAAAACCTCCACTGTTTTGCTGTCCTTTTGATTCTTTTAGGCATATTTTTGCTCCAAATATCACTATAAGAAAAATAAAAATGTTAGGAATAATTGCCAAAGATAAATGCCAGACAAATGCCAACTCTTTAGTATTTGATATCTGTTATATGCTACACAATATATGTGAATTAAGGAATGAAAAAATAGATCCAACATCGAAGAAAATAAAAATGATGCGTTTTATTTATCATGCCATATCAGTCAGCGTTTGTCTCTAACATTACTCTTTTGGTTGTAGTTAATTGATTATATATATATATATATATATATCTATTTTTCTTGTAGTGTATATATAAATTATCAAACACGAAAGACGGATAAGAATGAAGAAGTAATTTGTAGAATAAAAAACACACACATTATATATATTTAGTACTAGTGGGTTCTTTAGAGACATTCCGTCTGAATTTTTGGGTCTAAAGTGGAAAAAAGATACACAAAATTCAGACATAAAGTTAGAAAAATCTAAACCAATGCAATTTATTGTCATTACAAGAAAAATGGATTTTTGTGATCTTTCAATTGCAATCAAATGACTGTTTGTTATTAATTTTGGTTGTAAATAGTCATTTAATTGGAATTAATTAACTGTAAATAAGCAGTTTTCTTATATAGTATATTGATTATAGTTGACCATATTAATTAACTTGCCTAATGCAACTCCTAATATATATGATTTTTGGTCATGTAATGGGGGATCAAAATATCGGAACAAATTAAGGTACAAATCTTAACAGCATCATCATTGAATCATTTCCTTCAAAATTTGATGGAAAATATAAGTTTGATAAAAAACTAACACATTCATATTCATAATTTTATATTAGATATATCATTTGATTCATCAAAATAATAATATCATAATATTTTTTAATAAAGTGGGAAGAGAAAACGAAAGAAAAGAAAGTGGGAATAATAAAATACATTAAATGTAAATAGTCACTCTTCAAATTTAAAAGATAAACCTAAATTAATACTGTAGTTTAAAGTTTGAGATGATGGATCAGTTTGATAGGTCTAATATAATATTATTTTAAGTAAAACTATTAAATTTATATATAATGGATCCAATGTACAATGTGTGATTTCATCCTTAAAAACGTTTTTTATGCGTCCGGAAGCGTGCCCAGTGCCATTCCTTATAATTTTAGTCTGACGACAAATTAGCGCGTGGAAAATACCAGAGCTAGCATGCATGAATGATCAGTTTCAACTTTTTCATAAGTTTGATTTATTTTCAACTATTTGGATGAGGAACCTGAGTGGACCAAGTATACATGCAGATTTTCCCAACTTCCCTTAAGTCGTTGCATCTTTGTTTCCATATTTAAGAATGTCGCGAGGAAAACAACTTCTGTAAATTAACATGTGACTCATGCACGTTTATTATGCATGTGAATTCAATCAAAAAATTTATATTTGCAAGTTAACGTAAAGATCCCATCAGCTTACCTAGGACTGCTTGTGTAAAGATCACATCAGCCTATGACTTAGGACTGCTTACGACGTAGTACTATATATAATTTGATTTATAAGATAATTAAATATATATATATATATATAAATAACCCAATCGAAATTGATTTATAAGAGAATTAAATATTCAATATAAAAGAGAAAAAGAATAAATTAATCGTTTAAATGTTTTTACAATATTACACATGACCGTCCATGATTGAAAAGACATATTTTAAGATTTAGATGTTATAAATCAAATTATATATACCACGTAAATAATATGGGATATAAAAATTAGGACTTTGAATAGCATTTGTTGGCCGAAAAACAAAACCTTTTCTAGAATAATATAAGAGACTTTTGGTGTGTGAAAGTTTGGAAGGCAGCTAAAACCGCTAGCTACAATATGAACTTTTCCTGGCCGTCACTTTTTTTTGTTTATCGAGGTTGTGTTCAGATCCATCTTTCTTAAAATTAACTAGCTCTCACTAATCGCTGTGATCTCTATTATAACCATTTGTAGTATTCAATGCGTACGTGTTTGGTCTTTGTAATAATGAGAGAATTAGTTAAGCAGACTTTGGTGATCTTGCTGCGTGAAAAACAAACATTGGTCGGTGTTTTTTTTTTTTTTGATAGGAACTTTGGTCGGTGTTTAATTACTCATGACAAAGTTCATAATTCGGTTTTTGACTTATTGATGAGATCTTCTTTAGGTGTAGAATTGAAGAGGACGTCGTAAATTTTTAGTCTTGATCCAAATGCCCGTTCATAACGTCTTGATCTTCTTGTTTCCAAGTAAAGAAGCTGACATCGAGCATTAATAGAATATAGAACTGTGTACGTACGTACTGCATGTGTGGAACTTTGAATCAACCGAACTTCAATTCAAAGTTAATTATTTCTTTCAAGGTCACGTGAAATCTGGTTTTTCAAGCCTTCTAACCGAATTTGATGGGCAGAAATTAAAAAGTTTTCAAACAAAGTATTTCTGCAATATTCTTGTCAACTACAGTTTACTTCATGAGTTTAGCTTGCAACTTTCAGCGAGCCGTACAGACGAATATATATATATATATATATATTAAGGACTGGTCGGATTGAAAACTTCAACCCAACAGATCAAAGACAGACACGGACACGAGAGATAGAATTAGAAAAATTAGAATTGGATATCAGATCAAGCTGCATGCCAGAGCAATTATATCGGGAAGATTCTGATGTTGGATCTAATTTAGGTGAGAATATATATCTCATGCATACATGCATCTATCCCTAGTACGTACTTGATCATGATTTCCTTGGGGCTATATATTTTTGTTTTTCGTTTTTTGTTTTTTTTTGTTTTTTACTCGATCATAATTATTACTTGACGTTTGTATACATCATGTATATATAGTAGAAATGAAAAGGAAATAACGTAATTATACAAATAACTTTTAATTTCTAAATTAAATTTGGAAGCATTCTCGGCTGCATGCATTGATCTCCTATAAATGTTGTGAGTTACTGTTAAATTGAAATTACGTATAACGTGCACAGGCAAAATGAATAAAATTTCATGTTTGCCTTTTGGAGAGCAAAGTCAACTGATCTCATGAATAAATGCGGTTTTTTTTGTTGATTCGTAGTTTGTATCTATCAGCTCATTGATAAAGACAAAAATGTGATCAACCTCTCTCTCTCTCTCTCAATTTGTATTGGACAATAAACTCTAGATCTTATCGCTATTTTTGGTAAGTAATGAATCAGATTCTTGTTATACTGAAAATTCTTATATATATATATATATATATATGTTGCTAAGCAGCTGGTTGAATCTTTGATTGACACCAAACAAAATAGAGATTATTCTATATATTAGTTCTAACAAATGATCAACACAGAAAAGATAAGAGATTGGTCTAAAATACAAAGAAAACAACTCTGAATAATATTAATTAATTAAGAGTAAAATTCTAAATTATTTTATGAAGTCCACAAGCGGGACTTAAATAGTTGCAGACTTCAAAATTATGAAGATTTTCTCAAAAGTAGAAAAATCTGAATTGTTGTATAAGAAATTAATACATATATAAACAAGAACAAAAAAATTTGGTCAAAATCAGAATCATTTCCAAACTAACCAAATATTTATTAACAAGGAAAGAATGAATCAAATATATGATTTTGAGGGAAAAATTAATATTTCCCTTAATTAGTCTGAGGAAGATATTTATAAGCTTTTATTTCCATATTTGTACAGATTTATCCACTTAAAGATAGTAATATTTCATTGCATCCATCAAAATATGTATTTTGATATCTTACTGCGCGCTTTCGAACACAAACTAAGCTGGTAAAAGGGCGCTTCTTAATGTCATGACGGAGAAGTTAGAGATGGTTGTAGGAAGACTCATCAACCATGACTCGATCAAGACAATGTCGAGAACAGTTAGCTTCGAGAAAAGAGATCCGAGGTACATGGTTGATAAACTTGAGGGGTCTTATAAAATGATCGATGAAGACATGGAAACCGGGATAGCTGCAAGTTTCAAGAAGAGGAAAGTGGGAAAGCTAAAGCATCAGATAATTGTTTCATCCAAGAACCAAGTCCTCATGGATGAAGATATTAATTCTGACTTGGAGGAGGAAAATGCCAATGATTTAAGATATCCCAAGGGTCATGATCGGACACGAAGAAACCTTGCACATTGTGCTGTCGTTGTGGATCAGGAGCTTTGGTTAGTTCTCCCATCATCAGCAATCCATTTATCCTTTATCCGCAGCCGTTAGTCTAATTGACAGTGAAGTTTTGTTCTGATCATGGTTTTGTTCTATTATAATTGTTTTAGGTGGAAGGCATTAGACTTTGCAGCTCTTAAGCAAAGTTCTATATCATTCTTCAAGCCTGGTAAATCGGAAACTACAGTTTCGAGATGGGCACGGGTTAGGACTAAGGCTGCAAAGGTACGTACGCCTCCATTTCATTCCATCTCATTATTATAATTTTTTTAAATTTTTATATAAAATAAAAATAAATAATATATATAATTTAATATTTTTAAATCTAAAAATAAAAATTAATATTAAAATATATTCTAACAAAATTTTATTTAATTTTTAATTTTTATCTTAACTCATCTCTTTTCTACTTATTAATATTTTAATAAATTTTTCATAGCCTGCTAGAATCCGTGTTTTAGACCGTTGACTACCTTAAAAGTTTTCATCGTTGATTTTCTTCTTCTGGCCGTGTTTGACCTTAATTTATCAAATTCTTGGTAAATTCAAATTTCTCATCCTTTCTGCATTATTTAATATTGAACAGTGTCGTACTGGACGGTTCATTGTAGGTTGGCAAAGGTTTGTCCAAGGATGAGAAAGCTCGAAAATTAGCTCCAAGACACTGGCTTGAAGCTGTAAGCTGCCCATATAATGCTACTTTCCAGATATTATCTCTTCTTTTGTATGAATATTTGTGATCAAATATTTATTATAAAAAATATTATTTGTAATAAAAACATTCATTTTAATTGAAAATAATTATTTGGTAAAAAAATATTTAGTTGCAAGCAAACAATTTTATTCACTGGATTTCATCAAGGGTTGATTAAAGTTTGCCTAAAGTTAAAACCATAATAAAATGGATGAAGTCGTTAATTTTCTCCTCTCTTTCCACAGATTGATCCACGCCATCGCTATGGGCACAATTTGCACTTGTATTATGATGTTTGGTTTAACAGCAAGAGCTCTCAACCTTTCTTCTATTGGTAAAACTCCAAAAAAAAAAAACCACCTCAACAACGTTCTTAAGATCAAATGTTTATCCTTCTTTATATATATACATATATATAAACTAATTTCTTAATTCCTAATTTATCATATAAATGAAGGTTGGACATCGGAGATGGCAAAGAAGTAAATGTTGAGAAGTGCCCAAGGACCACTCTTCAGCGTGAATGCATCGTATACCTTCGACCAGTATGTACAGTTTTACCTATTAATTAAACTTATTATAAAAAGACACTTAAAAATGGGAGCATGATATTATAATAATAAATTGATGCCAAAATATGAATTAATTAATTATCTCTCTTTGCGCGCAGAAGGAGAGGGAACCATATGAAGTGATTGTAGATGAAGGTGGGAAGCTCATTTACAAAAAAAGTGGATTGCCTGTGGAGACTGATGATCAGGATGGTACCAAGTGGATATTTGTTCTGAGCACAACGAGGAACTTGTATATTGGTCAGAAGAAGAAAGGGCTCTTCCAGCACTCTAGCTTTGTGGCTGGGGGTGCCACCATCGCAGCTGGAAGAGTCGTGGCCCATAATGGGGTCCTCGAGGTATATATATTTTAGGGAAATAATAGTTATAATTGGAACATTTTAAAAAATTTGAATAAACATAAGATCTATATTAAAATAAATAATTTTTTTAATAGGAGATTTTATTTTATTTTTAAATAACTGGTACGATATTTACACCCTTTATGATTATATTTTTAGAAGGTAATTAAAAGAGAAAGAATTGATCAATAGGTTAATATGAAAAAAAAAAAGTGATCTTAGTAATTACTTATAAATTATATAGACAAATCATCAGGTGCCAAATATTTCTTTATTATAACATGTTTGTTTTAATATTTTTTATTAACTCCCTCCTTATATTTTCAGGCCATATGGCCCTATAGCGGTCATTATTGCCCTACAGAAGAGAACTTCATGGAGTTCATTAGTTTTCTAAAAGGGCACCATGTGAACTTGAGCCATGTTAAGGTAATTTCTTCAGTCCTTAATTTCTCGCATGGTTAATTAATTGACAGGAGATATATATATATATATATATATACATATGGCCGTTGCGCAAATTCAATGATTTTTCAGTACTCATGATCAGTTTATGCGTATGATCTTCATCCATGCTTTGTTTGCACCACAGAAATATGCAGTAGATGATGACAAACCCCCAATATCATAAATATGCGTACGAGGAACTAAAGTCAGATTCGCTAATGAGGAGTACTACAAGTACAGACATAAAATCCCCCAACTCAATAGAATCAGCAGATGCCGTCGAGGCTGACAAGGACACTGACATTATCTTAGTTGGTGATCATGACGATTATGTTAGACCAGTAACTGGCAATCATGTGGAGGCACCGGCATTCAAATTGGCCAAGCGTCTGTCCTGTTCTTTGGTAGCCGTTAGTTAAAATTAATTTGGTCAGAATTTAATTAGGAAAGTTATTTTTATAAATGTAATTAGTCATTTTCTAACAATATCAAATAATAAAATTATTTAGATCTGTTATTCTTTTATTAAAATATTAATTTTCATATTTTTATTTATTTTAATTCTAATTATAATTTGAATATTAAATACTCAATATTAAAAAAAATACACATTAATCTTTTAATGATCATATCATAATTATTCAAATGGCCGATATAATTTTTTAGTGGTTTTTTTTACAACAGTCATATTCTTCCGATTAATATATTTTTCCAATGGTCGTATATTTCCAATGATTTTTTTTTTTTCAGCTTTATTTTTCGAATGACTATATTTAATTTTAATGGTCATCTCCTAATTATTAATTATTGGATGAAATGATCAGGAATGCAATATAGATGAAATATTTTACTGAGAAGGATATTTCAAAGAGCTCCAAGAATTCTTTATTTTTTATTATTTTTTTAATTTGTTAAAAAAGCTAATTAATGGACCTCATTATGGAAAAACACACAATCTTATTTTCGAGATAAATTAGCAAGGTTCCGCATATATAAGACCGTTTTGAAAGGTAGTGATGATCTATTTATTAGAAGCAAAATCAACCAATATTCATGACATCATGATTCATTATTATAAGCAAAATCAGCAATTTTTTTATGCAAGGAAACTATTTCACCAACCATTTTGGCTAGTCAATTAATTTGATAGCTAAGAAAGAAAGGGAACTGCCACATTTTACCTGTATATTTGTTGAGTATGGTGTATGAGATTTTTAAGGAACTAATTAATTAGAGTTTGACCAAAATTTAATTTTGATTAGACCATTACTAATGCTCTATAGATAAATGGAACTAGACCTTGTGTCCCAAAAGTAGTACGCATGTGTTTCTAATAATTAGGGAAGCTAGCTAGCTAGAGTCATGATCAGCACCAAAGGGACGTAATTGTCTGTTCGATCGCTATATGGTATCGTTTTTCGTTTGTTTTTTTTTTTTTTTTTTTTTTAAGATTAAATAAGGTGAGACGATCAGTTGAAATGAAAGTTATTAACACTTTTATATTTCAAATTTTTTAATACAAATAAAACTACTTCTTTCAATTCTCTCAATCATGAGATGATGGTCATGAAAGCTAATTACAGCCTTAATTATATATTAATTTGTTCCCATTATCAAGGAATATTGATCAATAAGAAATATCTGTGTACGTACGTGAATGAATATTAGTATTTTTTTTTTTTTTCTCTCAGGAGACAACACTTCCTCAAAAGGAAGTTATTCCAATGAAGATGGTCTGAAACAAACATAAATAATAAATAGAAGTCCAAAATTAATACACACAAAGCGGTGAAGCTTTGTCATGCTGAAAATTTAATAGGCTAGGTGGGATTTTAATAATAGGTATGCTTCTAATAACATTATTGAAGATGATCTATTGTACAATTTTATGCATGTCTTAATTTTGAAATCAATGTATTTTGTTTGACTCTGATCAAGAGACAAAATTGTTTAGCATAATTCTTATGTCTCGGTTACTTCCTTCAACTATCCAGTCTTAATTGTTGTTGAGTAGTCTTTGAGAGCTATAATTGTTTTTTGGAAATGAGTAGCATGAATATTAATTTTTTTTTTTAATCATGAATATTAGTAATTAAACAGGTGTGAATGATCAGTGCATGCGCTAATTGTAAGTTCAAAAAGCTTGCATACTATTTATAATAAAAAAAATAATATTTATAGTTGTGAAATATGTAAGTATCTTTTATTTTATTTTATTTTATTTTTAAATTAATAAATACAAAATCTATATAAAAAATAACTAATTTTTTAATAATATACTCTACTATTTTTAAAAATAATTATACAACATTAAGCACTACAAGAATATATATAACATTAAACTTTAATACATACACACCTCGGCCCATCTTTAATTCCTTGTCTCTTCAGGAATTAGGTGATTACGAAAAGTGGTGCATGTAGAGCGGACTTCAAGGAGGTCTACAAATTATAAAAGTTTTGCACGAAAAATAAAATAGTTTATCCTCATCGTCCTCATCTTTATTAATTTATGAAAAATAATGGTTACAATATGATGAATATAAAAGCGCTATACAATAATTTTAAAAAAATTAATAAATAAATAAAAAAATTAATATATTAATAATAAATAGGGAAATTAGCTAGAGTGATCAGCACGTACCAAAGAGTAATTGTTTATTTGTTATTATATGGTATCACTTTCTCGTTTATTTTTATAGATAAAATAAAATAAAATAATGAGGTGAAATAAAAGTTATTAATACTCTTATATTTTTCAGATTTTGTAATACAAAAAATATAAATAGTTATTTGGATATGATATTCTTGATCTCTCACTGCCCACATTTCTTAAAGAGCATTTACTTACATCAACATGAAAGTTGACATTGACATCAATTTTAGAATTTCGTTTTCAAATGTTGAGGAGTGTTATAGATAAGTCTATACACCACATCATATAAAGGTATAAGAAGATCGAATTAGATCGATGGACCAGATCGGATAAATTGGATCAAACCGGATGGAATTTGGTCCGGTCTGATTCAATTTTTATATAAATCAAATATTTTCGGTCCGGTCCTCGTCCAATACATTTCTCTCCTTGAATTGAATCAAACTATACTAAATGCACATTTTATATATATAAGTCATAATATATAAATTATAATATTAATATTAATATAGATTAAGAATTATAGTATAACATATTAATATATAATATATACTCTTATAATATTAACATATTATAATTTATAGTTGTTGTAATTTAAATATATAAATTATTGTATATCTATATAAAATATTAGTAATAACTTATAGGTAATAAATATATTATTATTATTTAATATATTATTATTAATTTATCACTATTAACTAACATATAAATTTATAATATATTAATGCAATAGTATTATTAATTATAGTTTACCAACCAATGATATATCATTAAATCACTATTAACTAATTAGTTAATTTTTTTTTTACTTTATTTGGATTTTTAAGATTTTTTTTTTTTTTACTTTTTTATTTAGATTAATTTTCTTTTACCAATTGTTTTAAGAGTAAGTTTTTTTTAATATTATTTTACTTAAATTTGTGACAAATATGTAAATTGAGCTGAAAATAATTAAATTTGGATAAAAATTATTTTTGATGATTACAAGATTTTAGGTCAAATTTAATCTATTAAATCATATCAGGTATCCCTGGACCGGACCGGACCGCCTCTATATCGAACTGGATCAGACTGGTATGGATTGAATAAGAGTTCGGTTCAGTTCAGGGTAGGAAAATTCTTGAACCGAATATAACTGGTTAATATTTTTCTCAAATCGGATCGGACTATTTATAACTCTAAATCATATAATTTTTTTATTTTTTACAATTTTTTTTAATTTATTCTTTGCAAATTAATTAAATTCTCTTTTTATTATTTATATATTAAATCTTTTATGAAATTAAAAAAAAAATAAAAAATATATATAGTGAGTGATGTATAAAGATTTTTTCTTCAATGTTTACATTAATGAAAAAGAATTTGTATTTATGCTTATGATTATTTGAATCTATGGGCATATATAACAAAACAACGCGGTATGATAATAGTAAAAAGGCATGCAGGCCGCCTACATAAGTCGTTTCTCTCTCATTCTTCCAAAAAAAAAAAAAAAAAGTCGTTTCTCTCGTTTCTCTCGTTTCTCTCTGCCGTTTTCCTTAGTTCCAGCCGCCATCCTCGCGTCTCCGTTTCGCGGGGGTTTCTAGTTTTCCTTTTTGCCTTTTCGGTTTCGTTTTTAGTTTTTTAGTTTTTTTTTTAAGATAGACCGAGGCAGAACTATCCTGGACTTGGAGGCTTTAACTCCCAAAATTTTTTAAATTTAATAAAAATAAAATTTTAAAATATGTTTTTATATAATAAATTATATAAAAAATTAATATTTCCCTTCAAAATAATTTTTTTTGTAAATTAACCATCCCAAATTAGCTTTTCTAGTTCCACCCCTAAAGATAGATATATAGACTTTTGATCTATTGCTTGCTAGCCTCCTCAAACTATCATATATCTCTCCGCAGGACTTTCTAGTCATTGATCTATCGAGCGGTGGAAATGCTTCATCCTAAAGAGTTATGCATGTGATGCACGCGCTTCTTTCAGTGCTTGTGAGCCTCCCACGCCGCCTAATTTTTTAGAGATTTTTGCCATCACACGCGACAGATTTGAGGTTAGCGACTTCTGTTCTTCATGTCTTGGGGCCACACACACCACCATAGACGGTCGTGGTGTTTCACGGATGTATCGGAGCTCCGTTAGAACTTTAGAACTTCCTTAATTTGAGACTCTGTTTGTATTTGAGACTCACCTTAATTCATTTTTATTTTATTATTACAATTTTTTAATTTTTTTATACAAAATAAAAATTCTTATATACCTTTTTAAATTCTAATATACTTTTTTTATATTTCAATACATTTTTTAAAATTTTAAAATAATAATAATATTAAAAAATAAATTAAACTTATTTCAACTCAACTTTCTTCGAATCTAAACGGAAACCTGAATGTTTACAATAAAAATGAATTTGTATTCGTACTATTTGATTATTTGAATTTATGGGCACAGGGGCAGACCTAGCTTATGGGTGGGGGGGAGGCGGGGGCGGTTTTTTAAAAGTTAATTTATAATATAAATATATATAATTATATATATATAAGATTAAAATTCTTTCTCAAATTAAAAATAAATAAAAATTGCCCTCTCCAATTTTTTTTTACTAAAATTATTCATCTAAATCTTAATATATATTCATTTATATTCTAACTTTTAATTTCACTTAAACTCAAGTTTCAACTTATATAATCTCACAGTTACTCAATTAACAGTCTAACTCTAATAAAAAAATTGATTATAAATTTATATGATTGTAAAATTGATTGATTATACTCACTTATTTAATTTCAATCTAACTTGTATGATTATAAGATATAGTTTGTTAAAAATTTAACAGCATTACATTATTACTAATTAGAAAATTTTCAAATTTATTCTTAATCTATAAATTTTTCTTAAATCATAGAAAAATGAGCAGTACTTAAAAATAATTGATTTTTTTTAAAAGACGTGAACAATTCAAAAATTAATATATATTTAGAGAGTTTGATAATAACAAAATATGATACTTTTATTATTAATGATTATTCTTATAAAATTTATATTTATTATATATTTTATCGATATCCTCCAAATATATAACAAAGCAACGCAGTATGATGATTGTAAAAAGGTTTGCAGGCCTAACTGATTCTTTTGAGGGTCACATCATCATGTGATGCTTAATTTGCCACGTAAATAATTCATATATACAGTTACAATTAATTAATTATGCGATTAACTACTTCTTTCAATTCTCTCAATCATGAGATGATGGTCATGAGAGCTAATTACAGCCTTAATTATATATTAATGTGTTCCCATTATCAAGGAATATTGATCACTAAGAAATATATGTGTACGTACGTGAATGAATATTAGTATTTTTTTTTTTCTCAGAAGACAACACTTCATTAAAGGGAAGTTATCCCAAATGCAGATGGTCTGAAACAAACATAAATAATAAATAGAAGTCCAAAATTAATACATAAAGCGGTGGAGCTTTGTCATGCTGAAAATTTAATAGGCTGGGTGGGATTTTAATAATAGGTATGCTTCTAATAACATTATTGAAGATGATCTATTGTGCAATTTTATGCATGTCTTAATTTTGAAATCAATGTATTTTGTTTGACTATAATCAAGCGACAAAATTGTTTAGCATAATTCTTATGTCTCGGTTACTCCCTTCAACTATCCAGTCTCACTACAATAAATGAGGGCTATTGCAATATTTTTGTATGTGCCGTAATTAAAAGTGCTGCAAAAGGTATTTTATTGCGTCACTTTATATTTCGTCGCATAGGACTGCCACTGTTAAATTCCTTTTTAGGCTTGACTTATGTCAAGTATTTACTGCAGCGTTTTTAAGTATTATTGCGGCGATAATTAGTGCCGCAATAAATATTGTCTTATTGCGGCACTTTTATTTGATGCTAACAAAATTTATTGCGGCACATTTTAATGTACGCCGCAACGAATCCATGCGATTTAGTTTTAATTCCCCCTCATCCCTAATCTCTCTCTTCTCTGTCTCTCTTTTTCTTCGCCAACCCAGCAGCAAATCTCCCCGCCGTCCGTCCATGTTGCTGTCGTCCATCTCCAGAATGGTAAGCTCTTGGCGTAGCGCCTCTATTATTTCCCTCTTCTCTTTCTATTTCTCTCATTTTCTCTTCATCGAGTGACTACAACGAGGGGTAACCATTTTGGAGACTACAATGAGGTATTTCTTTACCCCCTTGTGGCGTGACGAAACCCTAACTCTCTGCGTCCTAATAGACTTTTTCTGTTAGGGTTTCGTAAAAACAGACGATTAGGATTATTATTAGTTGATTGTAGTGTTGTTTGGTACTATTAACAGATAATTTTAGGTTTTTAAATTTTTTATTGCATTTTGTTGGAGATTTTTTCGTTGGTAATTTTGGTGTATCCATCCATTATTGTTAGTTGATTTAATGTTGTTTAATGTCGGGTTGAGTTTCAGTATCTATTGAGTTATTACAGCTAAATGTTGTATATAGTTATGGGTGTTTATCTGTCATTTATATTTGGTTTACCTGCCCGAGGCTAATGGCTTTTAACATCTTGAGTTGTCAATTGTTATGTGAAGATTTGATAGCTTGCGTATTACACCAAGGTCTCTTGATATTCTTGCTAAAGGTCCTCCTATTTGTGGAGATCTTGCTGTGTCACTGTCCCAAGCTAGCCCACAGTTCACTCAGGCGAGCTATTGCTCATAAGTTGTTATTTTTCACTCTTGTATATTTGGATTGCGCCTTATAATGAAGTTTATTATTATCGACAAAAATATTTTTGCATATTTTCTTATCTGTCTATTTTAATTTCTGAAAATGTTTCGAATTGAACTTAGGTGTTGCGTGATATCTATGCTATCAAAGCTCTCTGCTTTTCTACTACTTTATCTAGTTTGAAAGATGTGTTCTTACGTTCTAGAGATTATCCAAGATGTCCTCCAACCATTATTTTTGCCCTTTTTTTCCTTCTGAAAAATAGTGAAGTTGGATAATAACATTGCAATTTTAAGTACTTTCCATCTAGTTCTCAGCCAAAGGTTAGTTAAACAATAAATTAGGCCTTGGATTTATCCAAGATCTCGCTGTAGCAATCAGATATTTGCCATCACCCTCACTAGTTACCTTGTAAAGTTTTTCATCAAATTGTGCTAATTGAGCACACTTTGCCATGATATCTTTTCTCATGAAAAATGGAGTCTGCAATGAGGTGCATGTGTGTGTGTGTATGCAGAGAAGACAACATATCGTGCAGATGCAGAGTATGAGAAGTTCATTGTAGAGATGAAATAAGTTAGCCATTTTCTGCAAAAAGTCTAGAGGTATGCATGCCAGATTTATTTGCTTTAATTCAATCCACTAAATGAAATTTGGTTGAACTTGATAGCTCTGCCATTTTATGGAACTTGAGCTTGATCTGTTATTAACTATTTAGTCTTGTAGTTTTGTTGTTTCAGTTTAGTGGTATTAAGTTTCTACTGCTTATTTAATTAATTTTTATTCCAAGTGGTCTGTGCAGCAATCCAGTGATTCCTTTAATTACATTGGAGCTAAGTAGGAAGGACGAATAACTACATATTGTGGCAACTAGTGATTTTTATTTTTCTATTCTTGTGAGAGCTTATCAAACATTACATCTATTAGAGTTTTTTCGAGGTTTTGTATTTATAAAGTCCACCTCCCCCCCCCCCCCAAAAAAACAAAAAAAAAATTGAAAGATGGCTTTTTTCCCCTTGATGAATGATGGTGAGGCTTAAAACTAAATTATTTTGGTTTCATTTTTAGTTCCTGCATTGTTATTCATGTCAGTTAATACCATCCAGATTGGGTAAAAAAAGAAGAGTAAAAGCAAGGCTAGCATGACAAAAGAATCTGAGGGAAAAAAGAGAGAGTTGGTTTTTGGCACTACAATTGATAGTACTTTTTTCCCCTTTATATCGATCACTTGTAACTTTATGATGCAGTGATGGATGTAAATATTTGTCTCAAACTACACTTACAATTTCCTTTATATATGCTAATATGATTTATGTATATAACTAGAATTAAGTGCATGTCTTTTTGCTGCATGATTTTTGTTGATATATTGTCTTCACAACTCTTAATTGACTCACAACTCTTAATTGACTCACATCATCAAACAATTGGCAGGACAAGTGCTGACAATAAGGACATTTTGGAGTTGATAAATTGGTAGACAGATCAATCAAAGTGTCCAAGTTTGATTCTTGATACTTATAGAATTAGAGTAGTAGGTCCACTTTGTTTAATTAACCTGAATTGGCTGAGTGTTTGCATTATTAGCTGGAATGTATATAATATATTGTAAAATACTGCTCTTTTCACGAATGCAAAATGAGAGGGGGTAAACTGATTCTATAGTTTGATATAAGTATTTCTTATTTTTTAGCAATAATTAGCATGATCCTTCTATTTCTTTAAATCTGTAACTTGTATATATTTACCGAACCATACTAGTCTTAATGTTATTTCCCTTCTTGTTTTAGTTATTTCACACTGTGATGGATTTGCTGGATAATATTAGTCTCATCTTGAAGTGTTTTCTTACACATGCATTTGCATAAATGACAACAAATTCAAAAACTGTATCATTAAGTGTAATAGAAATCTGGACATGGATGAATGCATTTCCATATATACAGAGTGTTTCTTAAGTACAATAGCATGTAAGATGAATGTTGGTACTGATCTATCTAAACATGTTTGTGAATTTTGGCACTGATTTTATCATATATATATATTGAAGTAGAGTTGTTGCCAGGGGTATGAGTGAATTTTGGTACTGGTTTTATATATAATCATATATATATTGAAGTAAAGTTGTTGCCAGGGGTATGAGTGAATTTTGGTACTAGTTTTATCATATATATATTGAGTGAATTTTGGTACTGATTTTTTTGAAATTTGATAGGAATTGTATGCTTGATAGGTATTAAACTTAATAAAAATTAAGTTTAATACCTATCAACAATAAATAAATCTATTAAGTTTATTGTTATAATGAATTTTAACAAAATACTAGTTAACTAAGTGAAATTGGTTCACTAGTATTTTTTTTCAAATTTTTGAAAAATATTAATTGCAGCGATTCACAATTTTAACAAATAGTCAAGAAATTACCGCAATAGTCTTTTGTGGCATTGTCTAACCTCATATGAGACACTCATTTGTAACAGCAAATTGACTATTTGCGACATTTTATTGGCGCCACAAATAGTCATTCTAAGGCGGCATCCCAGGCGAAAAAGACCCATTTTGGTAGAACTAGCATTTCTTTTACGTCCACTATGCGGCATTGGAATAAATGCCGTCTTTGCTTATTTTCGGCATTTTTTGAGGATATTTACAGTATTTTTATGGCATTGTAAAACCCGATATCTTTTATGGTGTCTTAATTGTTGTTGCGTCTCTGAGAATTATTATTGTTTTTTGGAAATGAGTAGCATGAATATTAGTATTTTTTTATCATGAATATTAGAAATTAAATAGGTGTGAATGATCAGTGCACGCGTAAATTGTAAATTCAAAAAGCTTGCATACTATTTATAATAAGAAATAATATTTATAGTTGTGAAATATATAAGTACTTGTACTTTTTATTTTATTTTATTTTTAAATTAATAAATATAAAATCTATATAAAAAAATAACTAATTTTTTAATAATATACTCTACTATTTTTGAAAATAATTATACAACATTGAGCACTACAAGAATATATATAACATTAAACTTTAATACATACCTCGGCCTATCTTTATTCCTTGTCCCTTCAGGAATTAGGTGATTACGAAAAGTAGTGCATGTAGGGCGGACTTCAAGGAGGTCTACAAATTATAAAAGTTTTGCACGAAAAATAAAATAGTTTATTCTCATCGTCCTCATCTATATTAATTTATGAAAGAGCTGTGATTGACGGTCTCTACTATTTGGAGGTAGTCAGAATAGTTCAGACACATGAATAATATTTTTACTGTTTATGTAATAGTTTATCCTCATCGTCCTCGTCTGTATTAATTTATGAAAGAGCTATGATTATGTGAACAATAAAAATATTGTTTATGTGTCTGGACTGTTCCGACTGCTCCCAAACAGTAAGAGCTGCCAAAAATTTTCGTTTATGAAAATTGATAGTTACAATATGATGAATATATAAGCACTATACAATTATTTAAATAATAATAAAAAATATATAATAAAAAAATTAATATATTAATAATAAATAGGGAAATTAATTAGAGTGATCAGCACGTACCAAAGGGTAATTGTTTATTTATTATTATATGGGATCACTTTCTCGTTTATTTTTATAGATAAAATAAAATGAAATGATGAGGTGAAATAAAAGTTATTAATATTCTTATATTTCAGATTTTGTAATACAAATAATACAAATAGTTCTTCGGATATGATATTCTTGATATCTCACTGCCCGCATTTTTTAAAGAGCGTTTAATGCTTACATCAACATGAACGTTGACATTCACATCAATTTTAGATTTCTTTTTTAAAAAATACTACAAATAAACCTATATATTATATATCATATAAAGGTATAAAAAGATGAACTGGATTGGTGGATTGGACCGGCTGGACACTAATCATATTGGATGAAATTTGATTAGGTCTGATCTAAATTTTATATAGTTCGAATATTTTCGATCCAGTCCTCGTTCAGGATATTTTCAATCCAGACCAGACCGTATCGAATGCACATTATATATATATAAGTAATAATATATAAATTATAATATTAATATTAATATTAATATAGATTAAGAGTGGTAGTATAACATATTAATACATAATATATATTCTTATAATAATAACATATTATAATTTATAGTAGTTGTAATATAAAAATATAAATTATTATATATCTATATAGAATATTAGTAATAACTTATCAGTAATAAGTGTATTATTATTAAATAATATATTTTTACTAATTTATTATTATTAACTAACATATAAATTTATAATATACTAATGTAATAATATTATTAGTTATAGTTTATCAACCTATAATATATAACTAAATCACTATTAATTAATTAGTTTTTTTTTTTTTTTTTTGGGAGGTTCTTAAGGATTGTTTTTTTTTTTTTTTTTACTTTTCTATTTAGATTATTTTTCTTTTACCAATTATTTTAAGAGTAAGTTTTTTTAATATTATTTGACTTAGATTTGTGATAAATGCGTAAATTAAGCTGAAAATAATTAAATTTGGACAAAAAATTATTGTTGATTATTGCAGGATTTTGGATCAAATTTATCCCATTAAATCATATAAGGTGCCCCTAGATCAGACCGGATTGAACCGCCCTTGAACCGGACTGGTATGAACTGAATAGGAGTTTGGTCCGGTTCAGGGTGGAAAAATTCCTGAACCGAATAAAACTAGTTCACATTTTTCCTAGATCGGACCAGACTATTTACACCCCTAAATCATATGATCATTCTTTTTTTATTTTATCTGGGTTTTTAAGGATTTTTTTTTTACTTTTTTTTTAGATTTTTTTTCTTTTACCAATTGTTTTAAGAGTAAGTTTTTTTAAATATTATTTTACTTAAATTTGTGATAAATACGTAAATTGAGCTGAAAATAATTAAATTTGGGCAAAAAATTATTTTTGATTATTGCATGATTTTGGATCAAATTTATCCTATTAAATCATATCAGGTGCCCTTGGACCGAACCGGACCGCCCCTGGATCGAACCGAACTGGACTAATATGAACCGAATAGGAGTTTGGTCCGGTTTAGGGTAAGAAAATTCCTGGACCGAACAAAACCAGTTCACATTTTTCCTAGATCGAACTAGACTATTTACACCCCTAAATCATATGATTTTTTTTATTTTTTACAAATTTCCCGAATTTATTCTTTGTAAATTAATTAAATTTTATATTTATTATTTATATATTAAATCTTTTATGAAATAAAAAAATAAAAAATATATATATTGAGTGATGTATGAACTTATGTTTAGATTTTTTCTTAAATGTTTACATTAATGAAAAAGAATTTGTATTTATACTTATGATTATTTGAATCTATGGGCATTGTTGCCCAGATGACTAACACAAGAGGGGAGGAGGAATTGTGTTATATTAAAATATTGATACTTATAAATCAAATATACAATATAAAATATAAACAGAATATGAAGTAATAGGAAATATAAAGAGTAAGGGTAAAAAGAAGCAAACTCAGTATTTTAACGAGGTTCAGCCCCACTGCCTACATCTTTGCCTCAAGCTACCCCTTGAGGATCCCAAATTCACTATTCAATCTCTTTCAGGTGGAGATAGAAACCTATTACACCTTTGAACAACACCGCTACAAAGAATTCATATAGAACACACTTTACACTTGCAATCACCTCACACTTGGTGATTCAACTATTCAATGTGTAGAACACCTTCTACACACACACAAGGGTTATACGCACCCTCTTATAAATACAAGAACTGATAGTGGGTAGATTATCAGAGTACACTCCTCAATGAGTGAAATAAGAATAATACAGCACAACCTATATCTCTCTCAAAATGAATAAGGATTAAGGCACAAAACTTAGAGAAGAGAGAATGAGGGTTTTGAGAAAATGATATAAAACTTAGCAATTGTAATTTTTGCAAAACTCAAATAAGCTATTTATAGGCAAATGAGTCTTAATATTCAAATTTGAAAATGTTCACATGTCAAATAAGAGCACTATTCAGTTTTCAAAATATTCAAATAAAAATATCTCATTTTTATATTTGTTAAAGACAACTCCATTCATTTTTCAAAGAAATCGAACCTAATCTTTTACTTTTTATACATGACAAAATGAGAATGATTTATTTTTCAAACCAAATCATCTTCTTTTTCCATATGTCAAAAAACACACAACCGCCTTTCAAAATTTTTAAACAAATTATCTATCTTTTGCATTTGTAAAAAAAATACACAACCACCCTTCAAAATTTTCAAACAAAATCATTTATCTTTTGTATTTGTCAAAAAAACACATAACCACCCTTCAAGATTTTCAAACAACACATGCACATGTTAAAAATGACAATCAATCATCTTACAAATTCAAATCTTTATGCATATGTGAAAAAATAATAATAATTTTTTAAATTAAATATTTTAATAAAGTTATGCAAATGTAAAAAATGTAATTTGATACTTTATGAGAAAATATTAATTTGAGTCTTAATCTAATTTCAAATTTTAAGAAATGTACAAAATTACTCTATGAGCTTCATTTGTAGACTTGTTCTTCTTTTTACTCATGATTGATTTCTTGATGTGCTTAGCTCTCTTCATGCGTAGACAACTTGAGCTTGAGTCTTGAATTTATTTGTTATAATCAAAATCTATACGTAGATACGAGATTTGAAACCTTGGGTTCTACGATCTCCCCCTTTTTGATGATGACAAATACTTAGTAGAAATCTGCGACCTGCAGTTAATACTTAAACTCCCCCAAAAAATATGCGTTAGTTTTTTAAATAAAATATAGACATAATTCTAGCATATATAACTGGGTAGTATAATACTAGTATAAGACTTCTCCCTCTTTTGGCATCATTAAAAAGGAACCGAAATTGGTTTTAGTAAAATTTCTTCTCCCGTCTGTGTTCGACAAAAGCTGTAAAAGCTAAGGCCTAACTTTATCGTCTCGGTGCAGAAATCCGCTTGCTGTTGTTGACAAATAAAATATTATCGAGATTTGGTGCGGAAGGAGATTTCTTCTCGCGCCCGTGTCCGACAAAACTTGCAAAGTCTGGAGGCCTAACTCTTGCAATTTGGTGCGGAATGAGATTTTGTAGAGAGTTGAAAAATTAGAGTCACCCATGTCCGACAAAACCTGCAAAGGCTGGAGGCCTAGCTCTAGCAATTCAGTGAGGAAGGAGATTCAAATCTGCTTGACGTTATTGACTGGCAAGATATTACAGAGATTTGAAGTTGTGATAATTTGTCTTGTTCTTATTCCCGTCTCTATAAGAGTAATCCTTAATTTTATCTATTTCGCATCAAATCTTCTTCTCATCTTTATAATTCAATTGCGTTTTCATTTTACAATTTTGTAATGGCTTGTCAATTTTCCTTCAGTACTTCTCGTGATCAATCTATTTTTCTTTATATCGTAGGTGCCATGAAACAATAAGAGACTGATTTAGCTAATAAATTAGATCATGATGTCATTTATGAGCTTGTGGGTCTCGAGACTCGATACTCATAATCCATTGTTGCTTTTTCCTCTCGGTTGTAGTCTAAAACTCGCGAAATTGAGAAGCATAGTGAGACTGTGTCTGTACTTCAACGATTTGTTTATGAGTCAAACAAAAAAATAGTAGAGTTAAAACAATAGAATAAAAATTTAAAATCTTTACTTGCCTTTTCATTTCGACTGTCTAATCCTTTAGATGAGAATAACATGTCGATCTATGAAAAGCAAATGCAATTGAAAGATACGTTCATCAGATTTTACATCAAACTTTCCTAAATTATCTCTATCATTAAGTATAAAATATTTGCATCCAAATACACGAAAGTAACCATTGTTGGACTTTTTCTCATTCTAAAGCTCATAAAGGGTTTTATATAATTTAGACTTTAACATAATTCTATTTATAACATAACATGCAGTACTTACTGCTTCGGCCAAAAAATAACTAAGTAAACTATTTTCATTAAGTATTGTTCTTACCATTTATTGAAGAGGTCTATTTTTCCTCTCTACTACCTCGTTTTGTTTTGGAGTTCGAGGAGTAGAGAAATTAACCATTTTCATCACAAAAAGACTCAATATCTTTATTGACAAACTCTTTCCCCCTGTTATTTCGGATGTTTGAAATAGTATAGCTATTTTCATTTTGAATTCTCTTGCATAACTTGGTAAAAATATTATGTACCTCATCTTTATGAGCAAGAAAGATGATCCAAGTATATCTAGAGAAATCATCAATAAAAAAAATACATAATATTTTCCTGCCAGACTCGCAACTCTGTTTGGTCCAAAAAGGTCCATATGTATTAGTTGCAAAGGTCTACTAGTGGAAATATGTTTCTTGATTTTGAAAGAAGTTTTTATTTATTTACCAAACTGGCATGCATCACAGATTTTGTCTTTAAAAAAGTTTGCTTTTGGCAAACCTCTCATTAGATCATTTTTTGAAAGTTTAGAAATAAGTTTCATATTTGCATGACTTAACCTTCTATGTCATAACCAACTATTTTCATGTTGAGTTGATAAATAAATAATCTCTTGTGAGGTAATTTCTTCAAATTCGATTGTATATACATTATTGTTTCTAAGAGCAATAAAACAAATATTACAGTCATGATTATTCAAAATAATGCACTTATCCTTTTTGAAAGTAACTGTAAATCTTTTATCACATAATTGACTTATACTTAAAAGATTATGCTTTAGACCATCAACAAGTAGAACATCTTCAATTATGAGAGAAGACTTCTTACCAACTTTACCTATACCCATGATATTCCCTTTTGAATTATCTCCAAATGTCATGTGTCCTTCTTCTTTAGAAGTGAGGTCAATGAATTTAGTTTTATCTTTTGTTATGTGTCTTAAACATCTGTTGTCTAAAAACTATTTACTTTTACTTATGGAGGACTTCATGTATACTTGTAAAAGCAATTAAAATGATTTTTCTTGGTACCCAAATTATTTGGATCATTTATTTATTAGTATTAGAAGAAACAATATTATTTGGTACCCTTATGGCCGTAATAGTCATTATATGTCTTCTTCTAATAGGACAAACATGATAATTATGACCATTTCTATTGTAAAAATTACAAATAACATGTGACATATTTGAAAATCTTGAGTGATAATATTTTTTTTTTAAAAGTTATTTTTATGAAAAGAATTTTGAAAATCTGATTTTGATTTAGTCGGTTTATCAAATAAAATTTTATAGGGTTTGAATTTTTCTTTTGGCATGTATCCCAAACCTACCTTATCAAAAACACATCTTTGACTTCCAAGAAGTTTTTCGAAATTTCTTTTTCCATTTGTAAAGTTTTCATTAATCTTTTCTAAATCAGTCACTTTCTTTTTCAACTCATCATTTTCATTTTTTGAAACTATGTTTTCTTTTCTTAAAATATCAATTTCATTTGTTAAAGAAGAATTTTTCTTTTTCAAAGTGGTACACTTGATACCCAATTTTTCAAATTCCTCATATACCTCTTCCAAAACATTTTGCAATTCTTCATAAGAAAGATTTTCAATATTTTCGAAATTTGTTACCTCAAGATCATCTTTAGCCATTAAACAAAAATTTTCATATCCTTCATTATTTGCGACACTGTCTGAGCTATTTGAATTATCATCCCATGTAGTTTTCATTACTTTCTTGTCTTTGTATCGATCTTTATTTAGCATAGGATAATCTGCCTTAATATGTCATGGCTTGTTGTATTTATAACAAGTTAATGAGTCATTTTTAGGATAATCTTTGTTGGAAAACTTTTTGAAAGATTTCCTTGGAGGAGTTTTATTTTTCTTTAAGAATCTCTGAAATCTACTGTGATCATTGCAATTTCTTCATCTTTGTTATCGCTTTCCTCGTCTTCATCGCTTTCACTTTCATGGGGAACAGCTTCGAGTGCTAAGCTCTTCTTTTGCTTCCTTCTTCTTCTCCTCTTTTCAATGTGTACTTATGAGTAATAAGTGACCCAATGATTACTTCGAGTTTTTTGAGGTCTTTAGCTTCAAGAATCGCTGTCATTTTTGATTCTCAACGTTTTGAAGAGAGTTGAGAATTTTTCTTATTATCTCCAAACTAGAATAAATTTTTCTAAAAGCTGTTAAGCTATTTATAATGTTAGTAAAACGAGTATACATAGAATAAATAGATTCATCATCAATCATATTAAATATTTCATATTCATGCATAAGAATATAAATTTTTGATTATTTGACTTGCGAAATTCCTTCATAAGTTACTTCCAAGTTATCCCAGATTTCCTTTGCTGTCCTGCAAGTTATTACTCTGTTAAATTCATTGCCATTAAGAGCATTATACAGAAGATTCATAGTCATTACATTCACTGTATAAAGTCTATCATCTTCACGATCAAACTCTTCTTTTTCCTTGTTGACCTTTACTCCATCAACAATTTTTGTTGGAATATAAGCCCCATTTACAATACATTTCCAGATTTCTCGACCTTGAGACTGGAGAAATATTCTCAATTTAGTTTTCCAGAAAATATAATTGTCTCCACAAAATAGCGGAGGCCGACTACTGGATTGACATTCAGTGAATGTAGTTGCAATGTTAGCCATGTGATCTTAATTTAACAGATAATTAATCTTATAATAGAGCTCTCGCTCTGATACCAATTGTTGTCCAAATAACTAACACAAGAGGGAAGATGAATTAGGTTATATTAAAATATTGATACTTATAAACCAAATATACAATATAAAATATAAACAGAATATGAAACAGCAGGAAATATAAAGAGTAAGGGTAAAAAAAAATAAACTTAGTATTTTAATGCGGTTCAGCCCCACTACCTACGTTTTTGCCTCAAGCTACCCCTTGAGGATCTCAAATTCACTATTCAATCTCTTTCAGGTGGAGATAGAAGCTTATTACACATTTAAGCAACACCGCTACAAAGAATTCGTGTAGAACACCCTCTACACTTGCAATCACCTCACACTTGGTGATTCAACTATTTCCTGTGTAGAACACCTTCTACACACACAAGGGTTATCCATACCCTCTTACAAATACAAGAGCAGATAGTGGGTAGATTATTAGAGTACACTCCTCAATGAGTGAAATAAGAACAATACAGCACAACCTATATCTCTCTCAAAATGAATAAGGATTAAGGCACAAAACTTAGAAAAGAGAGAATGAAAGCTTTGAAAAAATGATGCAAAACTTAGCAATTGATGTGTAAGCTCTTGTTGTGATTTTTGCAAAACGCAAGTGAGCTATATATAGGCAAATGAGTCTTCATATTCAAATTTGAAAAGGTTCACATGTCAAATAAGAGCACTATTCACTTTTTAAAAGATTCAAATAAAAATACCTTTTTTTTTTATATTTGTCAAAGATAATTCAATTCATTTTTTAAAGAAATCAAATCAAATCTTTTACTTTTCATACATGACAAAATGAGCACGATTTATTTTTCAAATCAAATCATCTTCTTTTTGCATATGTAAAAAAAAAACACAACCACCTTTCAAGATTTTCAAATAAATAATCTATTTTTTGCATTTGTAAAAAAAATACACAACCATCCTTCAAGATTTTTAAACAAAATCATTTATCTTTTGTATTTGTCAAAAAAACATACAACCACCTTTCAAGATTTTCAAACAACACATGCGCATGTTAAAAATGACAACCAATCATCTTACAAATTCAAATATTTATGCATATGTGGAAAAATAATAATAATTTTTAAAATTAAATATTTTAATAAAGTTATGCAAATGTAAAAAATATAATTTGATACTTTATGAGAAAATATTAATTTTGAGTTTTAATCCAATTTCAAATTTTAAGAAATGTATAAAATTACTCTATGAATTTCATTTGTAGACTTGTTCTTCTTTTTGCTCACACTTGATTTCTTGATGTACTTAGCTCTCTTCATGTATAGACAACTTGAGCTTGAGTTTTGAATTTATTTGTTATCATCAAAATTTATAAGGAGATACGAGACTTGAAATCTTAGGTTCTACAGGCATATATAAAATAATGTTACATACAGTCATGAAGTTGTAAGTAGAGTGCAGTCGTTTTAGAAAAAAGTGGGATCCACCGTTAAAAAGTCAACTTTTTTAATAGTGGACCCCACTTTTTAAAAAAAAAGATTGCAAACTATTTACAAATTCACGACTGCATATATCCTATCTATCTAACAAAACAATGCGGTATGATAATAGTAAAAAGGCATGCAGGCCACCTAACTGATTCTTTTGAGGGTCACATCATCATGTGATGCGATTAACTTCTTCTTTCAATTAAACTTACAAAACATAATCACATAGTCGTTTCTCTCGTTTCTCTTTGTCGTTTTCCTTAGTTCCAGGCACCATCCTCGTGTCTCCATGCCTCGGGGGTTTCTAATTTTCCTTTTTGCCTTTTTGGTTTCGTTTTTAGTTTTTTTGAAGATAGATCTATAGACTTTTGATCTGTTGCTTGCTGGCCTCCTTAAACTGTCCCGTATCCCTCTGCCAGACTTTCCAACCATTGATCTATTGAGCGGTAGAAGTGCTTCGTCCAGAAGAGTTACGCGTGTGATACATGCACTTTTTCCAGTACTTGTGGGCCTCCCATGCTGCCTAATTTTTGGGAGATTTTTGCCGCCATGCACGACAGATTTGGGGCCCGCGGCTTTTATTCTTCATGTCTTGGGCGTTCGTTTCCTACACATTGTGGCGTGTGTCTCACATGCGCCACTATAGGCGGTGGTGGTGTTTCGCCGATGTATCGGAACTCCCTTATATTTCTATTCTCATATGATCCTGTCTTTTCTAACCAGCGATTAAGATGACATGGTTGTGATAGTTTCTTACAGTTGAAACTGATTAACAAAAAGCATCACACTCTCCTCAATTGCGACTTTTAGTCGTAGGTTTATAGTCTATTTTTTAGACTAAATCGAAATCGCTTTTAGGCAGCTTCTCCTTGTGAGAATTGGATTAGAGTTAATTTTTTAGCGAGATAGTCCTTTTTTTTTAGTGTTGCATTTATTTATTTTAAGATGACTCTTGATAACTTTCACTTCATTAAATTTTGTATGGTTATAACCATATAATTTATCTATGAAATACTTTTAGTGAATCGATATAAAAAAACTACTTTCAATTCTCTCAATCATGAGATGATGGTCATGAGAGCTAATTACAGCCTTAATTATATATTAATTTGATCCCATTATCAAGGAATATATTAAATTGATCATTAAGAAATATCTGTGGACGTACCGCGTGCATGAATATTCGTAATTTTGTTTTTCTCAGAAGACAACGTACAATTCATTAAAAGGAAGTTATCCCAATGCAGATGGTACTCCAAAACAAACATAAATAATAAATAGAAGTCCAAAATTAATACACACAAGGCGGTGGATCTTTGTCATGCTGAAAATTTAATAGGCTAGGTGGGACTTTAATAAATTACGTTATGCTTCTAATAACATTATTGAAGACTATTCATTATGCAATTTCATGCACGTCTCAATTTTGAAATCGATATATGTATTTTGACTGCCTCGCCTCTGATCAAGAGACAAAATTGTTTAGCATAATTCTTGTGTCTCGATTCGTTCCGTGAACCATCTAATCTTAATTGTTGTTGAGTCTTTGAGAGCTATTATTGTTTTTTGGAAATGAATAGCATGAATATTAGTATTTTTTTGTTTTTGTTTTTATCATGAATATTAGTAATTAAATAGGTGTGAATCAGTGCAAGCATTAATTGTAAATTCAAAAATCTTGCATATTATTTATAATGAGAAATGATATTTATAGTTATAAAATATGTAAGTACCTTTTATTTATATATATATATATATATATATATATATATTTTTTTAAAAAGTGAATAGATATGAAATCTATATAAAAAAAATTAATTTTTTAATAATATATTCTACTTTTTTTTTAAAATAATTATACAGCATTAAGCACTACAAAAATATATATAACATTACACGTTAATACATACATGATGTACACCTACTGTTAAGGACGTATTCTGTAGTCTGGTTTATCAAATCCTGACTGACCGGAACCTGCAAAACAAGAACAAGGAAGATCGGGGTCCGGGACCGCTCCGACGATCAAGTTAGTTTCAGGGAGAAAATATATGGAAGTTTGTTTGAGAGAATTGTCAGAATGTGTCCCTTTTCGTCTTTGGTTCAATCCTATTTATAGGTGTTCCCTTTGAATGAGGGTTTTTATGATAAAAGATCTATTAATCGGGACATCACTCGATCGTCATCCTCGATAGGGAAAAAACCTGATCTGATTCGGTCAGTCTCATCGCATTAATTGAGTATCCCTTCATTTAATGCTCAATTAGACATTCTTTGAGAGGGGCATTAAATGCTGCTCTTCCTCCCTCCAATCCAACAATTAATGATGCGTGTCTATGGTATCTCCGCATTTAAGAGGGACAATCTATAGTCCAGCTGTTGTCTGGTTGCTCATAAATGCCGAAATGATCAGGAGATATGTCAATAAATGAGCCGTCATTCCTGGCTTTAGCGTATCCTGGAAGCCGATTTATTTTCTTCTTGATTCGGGATAACCAGCTACTCGGATCATTTCTGATTCCGGTATCTCTGGTTGAATTCGGACACCCCGTCATCTGGGTTCCGATCATGGGCCTTCGGCCCAACCGACCCTTAGGGGCTTAGGGTTGAAGCCGATCGCCCTTTCAGTACCCCGCGAATTTTCATCGAAGGTACTTCGATGGAGATTCTAAGTGCTTTTAAGGCTAGGGTCTTTCTTTTGTTATGTTCTCCATCAGTATTTGAACAATGTTATTTTAATTTTCCTTCCGAGTGGAAAAGCTTGGTCGAACATACTCGAGTGATTTCAGTAGGCATGTCGTTTCGTCTACTGACTGGACTTTAGGGGGACGATTTGAATTCTGATCAATTAATGCTGAGTCGTAACTTGTCATATTCCGTGTCAGGCATTTAATGCAGTTCAAAATTTATTTGTGCCGTTGTTCCGATTCCCGAACCGTCAGTGATTCGCGATTAACTAATGATACGCACGCGCGTGATCATCATTAACTGACTTGTCATTTGGGCGCACGCTTCTTACCTTTGATTGGTCAATTTAGGGCGTGCCTTCCGTTCCCAAGGGTCACGTCTGAGGTTACGGTTCCGGTGTCGCTTCGTTTCCTGTTCGCTTTAAATTTGGCTTCTGGGTATAAATTACCCAGAGATCTTCTCACTGTTCTTCCTCCTTCGTTTGCTTCCCTGTTCTTCCATTGCCATTCTTTCTTGCCTTCGTTCTTCGCTGCTTTCTCAAACTCGTTCTTTGTTGTTTCCCTATTCTTCCGTTGCCTTCCTTTCCACTTGCTCCCATGGCTTCTTCTGATCCATGCCCTTTCTTCGCCGGTAATGGCTGGGTTTCCTCAATGCAGTCTTCTGATGTGGACGCGCTCAGGAAGAAACATCGTGTTTCCTGGCGGCATACCTTGGAGGCCCCAGGGGATGGCGTTAGGGCTTGTGAGCGCGATGGGAGGGCACAGAAGGTTGTCCTCTTCTATCTTATGTTTTCGAAGGGTTTTCGCCTTCCCTTCATCCGGCCAGTTCGCGAAGTTCTGCATTTCTTGGGTTTGGCCCCTGCCCAACTCATGCCGAATGGGTGGCGTATTTTGTTGGCCACTTGCGTGGCGTTCTGGATCGTTCTCTCTGGGAAGAACGATCCCTACCCCGACTTGACTGTTCAGGAGTTTTTTTCGATGTACCGGCTCCTCCGTCGGGACAGGAACATAACTGGCTTCCAAATAAAGCCGAAGTGCAGACTGATTCGAATGGAAGAAAGGCATTCGAGTGCCCAAGACTATCACAAAATATTTTTCTTTGTCTTGGGCAGGGAGTGGGAATTCCCAGAGGGAGAGGGGAATGATTTCCCGGTTTAGAAAGATTGGGGCTTCCTCCCTTCCCAGACACACATGGAGATTACCCTTACAGCCCAAGAAGCTGAGAGGGTGAAGGCCGTCCTCTCCTGGGGGGCAGAAGATCTCGACCGGCTGTGGTCCGACGCTCTTCTGACCGAGGAGAACATTGAGGAGTTTCTGACCCGACCAGTCCGGTCCTATGCCGAGGGTCAAAACTTCTTCAATGTTTCGGAAGAGCCTCCTTCCTCCTCTTGCAAACGGGCCTCCGATCAGGAGGTAGGGGGAGAGAGACGCACCAAGAGCCGAGCCGGCGAAGCCACTCCGAGCCGTGGTGCCCGTCCGAAGAAACAGAAGAAGGGGAAGGGTCCACGTACCGAGGATCCAGACGAACGTGTTGCCCCCGCAGACTCTCCCGTTCGCAGTCCTGAGCAGGCCTCCTCATCGTCGTCCTCGGACAGGCTTCGATTCCTGCAGACTGAGGGGATTAGGCTTGAGGCTAGGAGGCTGGTCATCGAAGCCCAGATTGAAGCGACCGATTTGGCCGGGGTCGAGTCATCAGATGGAGAGGAGATCGATCGTGCTTTTCAAGAGGCTTTGGATCGCGTCGCCGACTTGACTCCGGGGGCCATGCCCTTCGCGCAAGTCTTCCGACAGGAATCGGAAGAGCAAGTCGCCAAGGCGAATCAATTGCCCACTTCCCCTCCTTCATCTTCCGAGCGGCACCCGGATGCTTCCGAGGAGGAAGATGAAGTTTCTGGTGGGGCCGACTCCGAGGGCGTTCGTGGAGGAGTCAGTCAGCAAGGAGTTTCAGACGAGGGACACCGGGGAGAGACCGTCCCCGAAAGGTCGAGCGAGTCTGGCACTCTGGTGTAAGGGATCCACGTGGAGGCCTCGGATGAGGGCGGGCGACCCGTCATCGAGCCCGATGAATGTCCTGAGAGTCCACCCCCAACCTTTGAGAGGGGGTCGACTTCGGGGGTCCATTTCGAGGATGGGTGCCCATCCCCGGACTCGGAAGTTCCTCCTCGACCCCCGTCCCCTTTTCGATCTTGAAGTGGGGGGGTGCTCGGTCGGTTCTTCAAGCCGGATTCGAAAGAAGGTCATCAAGCTAGTGAAGCTGGTTCAGAGCGGCCCTCTCGTTTTGAACAAGCCAAGGCAGACGCTTCCGAACGAGTGGCGTTGATGCTGGAGCCTCTACTGACACAGGTTTGACTTGTAGATTTTGTCGAATTTTGCATGGTCTTTTCTTTTCGAGTTGCTAAGTTCTTTTCCTTGTGTTCAGGTCGCCAAGGAGATATCCCAGGCTGTGGGTTCCGAGTTGGCAGAGCTCGCCGAATTCAACAATGAGCTCGGAACTGTCTGCAAGTTCGGGCTTTACAAGTTGCAGCAGGCAAGGGATCAGCCCGAGCTGTCGCAGGAAACTTGCAGGGAGCTGATCAAGACGGTCGAGGAGTTAGGGGCAGATAAGAGCATGCTAGAGAAGGCCAACGCTTCTCTTCGGGCCGAATTGTTGGCGACCCGGGAATCACTAGCGACAGCCCATCAGAGGAACGCCCGCCTCGTGGATGCCAGATCGGCCACCGAGCAGGACAAGATCATTCTTCAGTCCGAGCTAACTGCTCGGACGGCAGAACTAGCTGCCTCTTCCCAGATTCTTTCATTGAGGGAAGAAGAGCTGGCAGTTTTCGAGCAGGCTCGGATTGCTCGGGAGGAGGAATTGGCCTGTTCGAGGCACGCCCGAGAGGCTTTGGGGGCGGAGCTGGCACGGTTTGAGGAAATACGGGCTGCTCGAGAGTCCGAGCTAGAGGGGGCTCGCCGTGCTTTAGAAGAGGCCCATTTGAGAATTGCTGATTTTGAGTAGCAGATATCTCGAGTGGTGGCCATTCGCAACTCCGCCTGGGGGTACGGCTATGCCGAGGGCCTCCGCCGGATAGGAGCCCAGCTTCTGGTGGACCCTCAGCTCGACCCCCGGAAGATAAGTCCGAAGTCTCTTCGTCCAGACCGGGCTACGAAGAGATATGTCAAGAAGATCGGGAAGCGCGGCTACCCTCCTTTTGACGACTTGAATCCTCCTCCTCCCCCTCTTGAGGCTTGACCTGATTGATGTATTTTTTTTTTTTTTTTGCCATTCGAGATATTGTAACTGAACATAAAATTTCGAGATATTGTAACTGAACATAACATTCGAGTTTGTTTCGAGCGAGTTTGTATGACTGAATATATGACATTCGAGTTTGGTATTTCTTTAGATGCTTTATTCGCTCTGTCTTTACCTTGCGAAATTTTTGGTTAAGTGTAAACTTAAGAAAAAATTTTATCGAGCGTAATATATGTTTTTGAGATCGAGGTTTAGGAGTTGTGAATTACTTCGCGTGGGTGGGTTGACTGACCCGCAGAATTTCGATCGGGGATTCTGAATGAATGTTACTTCGCGTGGGTGGGTAGACCGACCCCGCGGGATTCCGAGCGTTTACTTCGCGTAGGTGGGTAGACCGACCCCGCGGGATTGTAAATGTTTCTTCGCGTAAGTGGGTAGACCGACCTCGCGGGATTCCGAGTGCTTGCTTCGCATAGGTGGGTAGACCGACCCCGCGGGATTCCGAGTGCTTGCTTCGCGTGGGTGGGTAGACCGACCCTGCGGGATTCTTGAATGAATGTTACTTCGCGTGGGTGGGTGGTCCGACCCCGCGGGATTCTTGAATGAATGTTACTTCGCGTGAGTGGGTAGACCGACCCCGCGGGATTCTAAGCGTTTACTTCGCGTGGGTGGGTAGACTGACCTCGCGGGATTCTTGAATGAATGTTACTTCGCGTGGGTGGGTGGTCCGACCCCGCGGGATTCTTGAATGAATGTTACTTCGCGTGGGTGGGTAAACCGACCCCGCGGGATTCTGAGTGCTTGCTTCGCGTGGGTGGGTAGACCGACCCCGCGGGATTCCGCGGGTTTACTTCGCGTGGGTGGGTAGACCGACCTCGCGGGATTGTAAATGTTTCTTCGCTTAGGTGGGTAGACCGACCCCGCGGGATTCCGAGTGTGTGTTGAGAACTTTATAATTTATAATGGATTGGATATGAATAACAACGGGCTTTTTATAATTTCAAGAAGTAAATTACATTAGTAAATGTTATACATAGTACCTCTTAAGCCTCTCACTGTTCCAGGGGTGCGGTAGGTCGGTTCTGGAGCTATCTTTGAGTCGGTAAGATCCGGGCCTGTTTGTTGCTGTCACTATGTAAGACCCTTCCCATTTTGATCCTAGTTTTCCTTGTGCTGGAGTCGTAATGCCCGTTTGTCTTAGTACTAAGTCCCCGACTTTGAAGTTGCGCGGCTTTACTCTTTTGTTGAAGTATTGTTCTGTCTTGCGTTTGTTGTTGGCAAGTCGGATGTCGGCCTCTTCTCTGTGTTCTTCTAAGGAGTCTAAGCGTTCCATCATTTTGGCATCATTGATAGCAGCGTCATAGTGCTGGATTCGTAGCGTAGGCATCCTGATTTCAACTGGAATTACTGCCTTGCAGCCATATGTAAGGGCAAACGGTGTTTCGCCCGTGGGGGTTCGGACTGTTGTACGATATGCCCACAGGACTCCCGGCAGCTCATCGGCCCAAGCCCCTTTGTGCATTCCAAGTCTTTTCTTCAGCGCATTAAGGATGGTTTTGTTGGTTGCCTCGGCTTGCCTGTTAGCCTGCGGGTGTCCGGGAGAAGAGTACTTCACTTTGATTTTCAACTTAGAGCACCATTCTCGATAATGAATGCAATCGAACTGCTTTCCGTTGTTTGATATAAAGCTCTGAGGTATCCCGAACCGGCAAAAAATTGATTTCTATAAGAATTTTGTGATGGCTTGAGAAGTGATGCTGATGAGGGCTTCGGCTTTTACCCATTTCGTGAAATAATCCACTGCCACTATAATGAATTTAGTTCCACCCCTCCTTACTGGGAATGGTCCTATAAGATCTAGTCCCCATTGATCAAAGAGCCAGGGGGATGTTATAGAAGTGAGTTCTTCTGATGGGGAATGTAACGTTGGGCTATATTCCTGACATTTCGAGCACTTTTTAATGAACTCTTTTGCTTCCTGGAACAAACACGGCCAGTAATACCCTGCACGGGTGGTGCGAGCGGCTAATGTTTTAGACCCTGTGTGAGCCCCGCAGATTCCTTCATGGATTTCGGCTAGTATATATTGCCCTTCTTCTTTCGGCTAATGTTTCAGAGAAACCCTTCCTGTACAGCGATCCGTCAATTAGTGTGAACCTAGCTGATCTATTCTTTATCTTGCGGGCCTGGCCCGGGTCAGGAGGTAATGTGCCTGTCCGGAGGTATTCTGTAATATCGGTTGCCCAGTCGGGATCTGCAACAGCCACTACCCTGACTTCGCTGCCGGTGGAGGGAGTGTCTATTATTCTGATCTCTGTGTTTTCTGGGGGTGGGTGTTCATCTTTCCCGATGCTATTTTTGCCAATCAATTTGCTATATGATTTTCTTCCCTTGGGATCCGCAACAGACGGAAGTATCTGAATCGATCTCAATCGATGCATACTAGCTCCAGATATTTTTTCAGTTTTCGCTCTTGGTGATGTTTTGGCCGAGTACTTGATGAAATACTATTTGAGAATCAGTTCGGGCCTCCAGCTCTATTGCCCCAAGGACCCTAGCAATTGTCATCCCAGCTATGAGGGCCTCGTATTCTGCTTCATTGTTGGTTACTTTGAAAGTTAGGCCTATACCGTAGTTGTGCTAGGCACCCTGGTCAGTGACGATGTGTACGCCTGCTCCACCCACAGCTCGACATGAGGACCCGTCAACATACAGCTGCCATGCCTGTCCCTGAGGTTTACCGGGGATCTCTTCTGGAAACTCGGTGTACTCTGCTACAAAATCCGCTAGTGTTTATGCCTTCATCGCTGTCCTGGGTTGGAACGTTAGATCAAACTCTCTTAGCTCGATTGCCCACTTGGCTAATCGACCGGAGGTATCAGGCTTCTGGAGAATGGTTCCGAGGGGCTGATCGGTCATTACTCTTATGGTGTGAGCTTGGAAGTAAGGACGCAGCCGACGCGCTGCCGTCAGTAAGGCGAATACCATCATCTCCGTACGGGGATACCTGGCTTCTGCTCCCTGAAGTGTCCTGCTAACATAGTACACAGGTTTCTGACCTTGATCGGTTTCTTTTACTAGAACTGTAGACGTTGCATGAGGCGAAACTGCTAAATAGGCCACAAGGGTTTCTCCGGGAGCCGTCTGGCTAAGTAACGGAGGACATGTCAGATAGCCTTTGAGTTGTTCGAATGCCTGCTCGCACGACGTGTCCCACTCGTGTGCTTTCCGGATGACTTGGAAAAATGGAAGGCATCGGTCGGTTGACCTTGCTATGAATCGGCTGAGAGCGGCGACTCAGCCAGCTAATCGTTGGACTTCCTGCAGGTTCCTCGGGGATGCCATTCCGCGGATAGCCTGTATTTTCTCAGGGTTGGCTTCAATTCCTCTTTCAGAGATCATGTACCCTAAGAACTTCCCGGATTCGACCCCAAAGGTGCATTTGGCGGGGTTGAGCTTCATCTGATAATGCCGCAGAATAGAGAAGGCCTCTCTTAGGTTCGCCAAATGGTCGTTAGGGGAGCGGCTCTTGACTAGGAGGTCATCGATGTAAACTTCCATGTTTCTCCCGATTTGATTTTTAAACATACGATTGACCAACCGTTGATAAGTAGCCCCTGCGTTCTTGAGTCCAAAAGGCATGGCGATGTATCAATAGAGTCCGCGATCTGTAATGAACGCCATTTTTTCCTCATTGTTTGTGCTCATTTTGATCTGATTATAACCCGAATAGGCTTCCATGAAGCTGAGGAGAGAGTGTCCAGCAGTTGAATCTACAATGAGGTCGATGTGCGGCAGAGGGAAGCTATCTTTAGGGCAAGCCTTGTTCAAATCTGTGAAGTCAACACACATACGCCATTTCCCGCTTGTCTTCCTTACCAATACTACGTTAGACAGCCATTCCGGGTAGTGAACTTCTCGAATGAACCCAACGGTCAGGAGTCTGTCCACTTCTTCTGCAATGGCGGTATATTTTTCAGCGCAAAAGCTTCTTCTTTTTTGTTTAACTGTCCGGGCTATCGGGTTGACACACAGCCGATGTTCTATTATGGACCTGTCGATTCCGGGCATGTCAGCATGCGTCCAAGCGAATACGTCTTTATGCTCAATAAGGAGATTCTTGAGCTCTGCATGTATTCCCGGATCTATTCTGGTTCCGACTTGCACCGTCCGATCCGGGTTGTCGTGATCGATCGGAATCAGTTCCAAAGGCTCGTTGGCTTCCGCTTGACGTAGTGTCGCTTCGTCCCTGATTTCATCGTCCTAAACTGCTTGGGGAGGAGCAGGCGGAAACTCGGTACGCTCGCCTTCCAGGGAGATCGTAGCCACGGAATTGACCTTGTGTTTCAATTCCCGGGCGTAGCATTTCCTGGAGGTGACTTGCTCTCCTCTGACTTTACCTATTCCTCTGTCGGTCGGAAATTTCATTTTGAGGTAGTAGGTAGAAGTGACTGCCCTCAGGTTATTTAGGGTTGGCCTCCCTAGGATGGCATTGTATGAGGAGGGGGCTTTTACTACCAGGAATTCGGTCATGACTGACATGGTTCTGGGTGCGGAATCCATCAAGACCGGGAGTGTTATCACGCCTTCGGGGTGTATTGCTTCACCCGTAAATCCTTTAAGGGGGGCTTGGATGGGCCGAAGTTGGTGGGGATCAATCCCCATCTGCATGAAGGCTTCCCAGAACAAGATATCGGCCGAAATTCCGTTGTCAACCAGTATCCTCTTGACTGTGAAATTGGCTACCAATACTGATATCACCAATGCGTCATTGTGCGGAAAGGCGATGTCCTTTTCATCCTGTTCGTTGAAAACTATTGATTCTCCTTTAGGACCCGGGTTGCCCTGTCTCGGTGTTCGTCCCAGTGTGTAAACTTCTCCATATCTGGCTCTTCGTGCATGCGCCCTTTGAGAGGAGGATGTAGTCCCTCCTAGGGACGGTTCTCCAACAATGGTTCTGATCTCGCCTGGCGGGTGGTTAGGTATGGGCTCGCCTCGGTGTCAGCTTGATTCTCGTTCTCGAAGGGGGGTCCTCGACCGGGTTCTATCTCTTCGATCGCTCATCTGTTCATCTCTTTGTCTATTCTTTAAAGCCTGGCAGTCTTCAGTGTTGTGGCCCGTAGTCTTGTGATATTCGCAATACATATTCCCCATCTTTCTTCTAATGGATTCTCGTCTCAATTTAGATCGGTTCTGATCTTCCACCGCCAAGTTGGATTGAGGCCATGATGATAGTCTGTGTTCCCGTGGGGAGTCTCTTCTCCTCGTTTCATCTGGGAACTTCCTCCCCCCCCAATGCCGGCTGGAACTTTCCCCGGCATTGGTTGTTTTTCGATCATGATGTCGGAGTTTTCCTCGTCGTGGGGCTACTAGGGCTTCGAGCGTATCTTCGGCGTTGATGAACCCGTCAGCTTGATCCATAAACCCGTTCAGAGTAGTGGGAGTCTTGCGGGCTATCTCTGCCATGAAGGGGCTCCTGGGCCATATGTCGCCCAAGAGGGCCGCTAGGGTGATTTTTTCGTCTTGGTTGTCAGTAGTCATTCTTTCTTTGTTGAGCCTGGTCAGGTACCGTTTCAGGCTTTCCTTCTCTCCTTGCTTGACGGTCAATAAGTACGCCGCGGGGCGCCTTCTTTTCCTACTGGCCATGAATTGGGTGATGAAGAGTCGGGCTAACGTCTCGAAGCTACTGACTGATCCCGGAGGAATGGTTTCGAACCATATCCTAGCCATCCCCTTCAGTGTGAGAGGGAACGCTCAGCATGCTACTTCGCCAGGATAGCCATGCAGGCTGATATGTGCTTTGAAGGCTTCTAGGTGTTCCACGGGATCCTGAGACCCATCATACGATTCTACCTGTGGGACCTTGAATTTGGATGGGAGAAGAACGGCTAGAACGTCTGCACTGTAGGGTGTCCCTATGCTTCCTTGCAAGGAGAGGTGCCCTGCGGCCGGGCTGATTAGTTTTGCCATTTCAGCATACTTGTCCCCTAACTCCTTTAGCTCGGTGTGCATCCAGTGTCGTGCTCCTTCAGAGACCTCACTCTCCTCAGGAAGTCGGGAGCTCACATTCTCTTCAAGATTGGTTTCGCTACGGGCCGATACCTCTTCGCAGGGTTGTCGAAGGGCGGCGTTCTCCTCCTTCAGCTTCCTCACCATTTCTTCCAGTACTTCTAGTCTTTCTTCCATAGCTAGGTCCGATTGCCGGTCGTATTCGGTCGTTTGGGATAATGGTAGGGTAGACATGCAAAAAGTACGTTTATCAGAAACGACAAGATCCCACAGACGGCGACACTGTTAAGGACGTATTCTGCAGTCTGGTTTATCAAATCCAGACCGACCGGAACCTGCAAAACGAGAACAAGGAAGATCGGGGTTCGGGACCGCTCCGACGATCAAGTTAGTTTCAGGGAGAAAATATATGGAAATTTGTTTGAGAGAATTGTCAGAATGTGTCCCTTTTCGTCTTTGGTTCGATCCTATTTATAGGTGTTCCCTTTGAAGGAGGGTTTTTATGATAAAAGATCTATTAATCGGGACATCACTCGATCGTCATCCTCGATAGGGAAAAAACCTGATCTGATTCGGTCGGTCTCATCGCATTAATTGAGTATCCCTTCATTTAATGCTCAATTAGACCTTCGTTGAGAGGGGTATTAAATGCTGCTCTTCCCCCCCTCCAATCCAACAATTAATGATGCGTGTCTATGGTATCTCCGCATTTAAGAGGGACAATCTATAGTCCGGCTGTTGTCTGGTTGCTCATAAATGCCGAAATGATAAGAAGATATGTCAATAAATGAGCCGTCATTCCTGGCCTTAGCGTATCCTGGAAGTCGATTTATTTTCTTCTTGATTCGGGATAACCAGCTACTCGAATCGTTTCTGATTCTGGTATCTCTGGTTGAATTCGGACACCCCGTCATCTGGGTTCCGATCATGGGCATTGGGCCCAATCGACCCTTAGGGGCTTAGGGTTGAAGCCGATCGCCCTTTCACCTACCTATATATATTCTTTAATCGTCCTCATTTGTATTAATTTATGAGAAATGATGGTTACAATATCATGAGTATATAAACGCTATAAGATTATTTTAAAAAAAAACGAATAAATATAGAACAAAAAAATATTAATATTTCAATAATAAATTAATAGATTTCATCTCTTCTTATTTTTGTTGATTGATCGGATAATGGGAGAATTATTATTCTGATAACAAAGCGTCGTCCAGAAATTGAGCGGAAAATTTAATAGTAAGTCAAAACGCCATGGAAAAAAATAGTAAGTAGGGATGGTTTGGTAAGTGAGGTGAGATAAAAATGTCGTAAATTGCAATAAGATAATTTGTAAAAAATAATAAGATTGTTTGAGTTGAGTATTTTTTGAATTTTAGGAAAAAATAGATAAAAGTTGAATAAAAAATATTATAAAATTAAAATATTATAAAAATATAGTTTTATAATATAATTTTTTTTTTTGGAGATTTGAAAAGGTTAGACCTTTTTTTTTTGTTTGAAAAAATTGTAATTATTAATTTGAAAAATTGTAATAATAATTTAAAATTTTATATTTAAAATATGTTTAAAATTAAAGTGAGATCATGTGAAATGAGATCATATTCCAAACCTAAAATAAGAAAATATATAATGGTTGCAAGCAACATGCATCATGCATACTTCCTGATCAGCGAGAGGGAGTTAAACAAGTATTTTTGCATGCATCAAAAAATTAATATAACTAATTCTTACTATATACCATTCATTATTATAATTGAAAGAGATAAAATATAAAAGATAATATTTTTTAGGCCCAATCCATTGAGAAAGCTCATAAACAAAAGAGAACATAAAGAAAGAAGGAGTGGACAAAAGTATGAAGAAGATAATATATCAAATTTGGGAAGGGTAGTAAGGGTAGTATGTCAGACATGACATGGAAATGACATTATGTGAAACATGAAAAGAGTAAAGTGTCAAGAGAAAAAATAAAAGTGATATAAAATAAGAGAGTTAATCAAATATTTTTGTATGCATCAAAAAATTAATACCACTAATTCTTACTATCTTTCATTATTTATTATTATTATTATTATTATTATTATTGAAAGAGATCATATATAATAGGCAAATATAACAGGCTGATGATACTTTTTAGGCCCAATCCATTAGAAAAATCCATAAAGATAAATAAAAAAAGAAATAATGAGTGAACAAAGGCATGAAAAAGACAATATGTCAAATATGGGAAGGGCAGTGTGTTAGACATGAAGATGGTAAGGCATCAGGAGAGAAAATGAGTAATTTAATGTAAAGTAAAAAAAGTAACATAAATTAAAGGAAGCATGAGATAAAAGACACGATTATCTACGAGAACTTTTGACCAAGTTTCTTAGAAATTTCATCTTCTTTAATCTCACGACAGAGAAACTAGATCAAGAAGAAAAATTCGAGGATAAAACTCAATTTTTATGGTACAGGGAAGATGCGAGATCATGAAAGACTATAAATAAGCATAATATTGAGGAATCTACCATTTTTAAATTTTGTGGACATAACCTAGTGTCGAAGTACATAATCCTGTATATCTCATTCTATTTATTTAAATATTATTTACTGTTATAGACTAACACATGGGCACCGTACAATCGCACTTGATCACGGTCAGGGACTCCACACCACACCAATTGAGACCCAATCTAATCTTAGTGCGAGCCAAAAATGAATATTTCTTTCATCCTAAGTTGTGCCATTTTTAGGGTTAACAATTATTATTATTATTATATTATGTGTACTCTCTCATCTTGGGAAGCCAATTAACCTTTTGAAAAACTATATTTGCACTCGTTGCGGGAATAAGTGCTACACAATTTTGAAAAAAATAGTAACTATGAGATCTACGTAAAAAAAAAAAAAAAAAAATTAATTTCTTAATGTAGACTCTACTTTTTTTAAAACAATTATGAGACGTATTCCGTTTATATATAACATTATTCGAATAAATAAATATTTATTTAGCATGCAATTATAACCAAATTTAAAGATAATAGAATAATCCCAAAATCTATTACCTATCTCATAATCTTAAAAATATAGAAGCATTTCATTAAAAAAAAATTATTTAAAGACCTTTACACCATGTACATTCATCCACTTTTAAGTAGAGTGGTACAATGGATTATAAAAAAAAGAGTGGTACAATAATTATAGACTAATTATAAATTTATCGTAATGTCCAAACTAACAAAAAGGAAATGAAATTACATAGAGAAGTAAAAAAAGTCCTTTCAGTCACCAGTGGACCCAACCAAACCTTTCATTTTGGAGGTTCCAACGGCTAAAACATTAGGTTTAAAAATATAACGTTATGATTATGGCTTAATTAAGCGGAGCGGCCTCTTTCATTTCATAAATTATTCTTTTCAAAAACAGAAAAGTAGTCTTCTTCATCTTCTACAGTGCTACTACTATCCGTTACGGTATTTCTTACTTTTCTTCTCAAATTTCAAATTTCAAACTTCAAACTCCCTACCATTAATTCTTAAGCCGGAGCTCTTTCTCCCACAACACAACCCACACAAACCTACCTCTCTCTCTCTCTCTCTCTCGTCTTGCAGGAGATCAAATTCTTACTTCCGCCAAACATTTTCTGGGAAACACTTCGTTGCTATCTAACGCACATTCGTTCTGTTTTCTCCAATGGGTTCCTCAGTAAAATGGATAAAGTCACTAATCGCTTTAAAGAAGCCCCACACAACCGCCAACTACGTGAGCCGAAACATCACCAACCACACCTCGCAGTTTTTTGTTTCTGCTTCTCATGTTTCCTTTAATGCTGTTTTCGTTGTTTTATTTCTTTAGGAAAATGCCGGGGAGAAGACCAAGAAGAAATGGAAGCTATGGAGAAGTTCGTCAGAGGGCTTTAAGAGAGGCCACGCGGTGGCATCCCAGGCGTCCGATTCTTCCTCTCATTCTTTCAGCGCTGCAATTGCTACTGTGGTGAGAGCTCCGCCCAAAGATTTCATGGTGATCAGGCGAGAGCGGGCTGCCATTCAGATCCAAACCGTGTTTCGGGGACTCTTGGTAAATTCCTGCTATTTTCTTGTCTTGAAGATTCTTTACCTTACTCAGGCCACGTAAAAACAAAACAAACAAAACATAAACAAATAATAATAATAATAATAATAATAATAATGTGTGGTTTCACATATATATTTACTCGGTTCTCTGTTCTCGAAAGAAATGTTTAAAGTTGTAGATCGTAAAGTTAAGGTCTTTATGGTTTTAATTGTTTGAATCTTAGTTAAGTAATTAGTATCTGAGATCAAAAGCCTCGGAAACAAAATTTCAAACCAGTTTTTAGTACTCTTATATCGTACATTGAACTGTCTCCAGTAAATTGGTCTCTATTTTTCTATTTTTATTCCTCTTAGCTACGATGTAGTTCCTAAATCTAAAGATTTCGACTGCTGATGTTTTTAAGCCACAGTGATTTTTAGTTTTGTGTTGTTCATGGATAAACTTGAGCTGAAACATCCTCAAAAACCTCCAAATTATAGCACAGATGGATAACTCCTTTAAAGTTTTCTATGATATATATATATCCTTAAGCCAAATATTGTAAAGTTCAATACTCTTTCACAAGTTTTCAACACTCTGTTCGTTAAAGACAAGTTTTATGTCTCCCATCAAAGTTTATGTGCTTATCTATAGAATTGAGCTCATGTAACTTAAGAATTCAAAATCAATTCATCTTACGTAGTAAGACTTCTGAATTACGTTGTCCGGAAGTGGAATTGAGTTAATCGTACACGAAGTTCTCTGTAGTTTTTTTGACCCATGTCATTCTTTTAACCAAGTAGTAATACTCTTAGCAATGGACAGGGTCAACGTGTTCTTTCTTGAAGTGTTTTTTTTTTTTGGCTTAGTTACTCTTTAGGAAAATTGTAGAGTTCCACTGGTCGGTGATGAAAGCTAAATAGAGTAAAAACAAATTGAGTTTGTTTTCAATTGATCTGTTGCACCTGAAACAATATGATCATCTTCAAACATAGGTAAAATGATAATGTTTTTGCTAATGGAGTTAGGTAATTCACTCTTTCAAAACAAATGAAGAGGACATTATATCTGAGTTACTCTATCCTCAATTTCCTCTGTAGTCTAGGCAGCCAAGCGGAGACTCAGATTATTAGTCCATCACTTCGGAAACTGCCTCAGCAATGTTTTCTTCCTTTTCTTGTTTTTGTTTTTGCCACATTCCTTAAAAAGAATGCAGTGATGTGCTCTAATATTCATCTTTTATGCTTATGAATTACTGTATATGCATTTCTACTCAGTGGTCTTGATTTCATGTTGCAGGCAAGACAAGCTTTGAGGGCACTGAAAGCAGTGGTGAGGCTTCAAGCTATATTCCGTGGGCGGCAAGTCCGGAAACAAGCTGCTGTTACACTGAGTTGTATGCAAGCTCTTGTTCGAGTTCAAGCTCGTGTAAGGGCACGGTGTGTGAGGGTGTGCCCAGAAGGGCTAGCTGTGCCCATCGCTGATCCTGTGAAGCAAGCAGAGGTATTAATGTCAAAACATCTTCACATTGAAATTATCTCAACATTGTCGTCAAATTCAAATCAATAATGATAATACCAATTAATGTATATGCAATGCTAACTCTTATCATCAATATTGTGTTTTCTGATAATTCTCAGCAAGGATGGTGTGATAGTCCAGGAACCATTGATGAAGTTAGAGCAAAGCTGCAAATGAGGCAAGAAGCTGCTGTGAAGAGGGGGAGAGCAATTGCATATGCGCGCACTCAACAGGTAATGAAATTGAGAGGACCCAATAGACAGTGAAATTGGGATGTGTACACTCTTATTTGTTTCAGTATGTTGAACAAATTATCTTTAGTATGTTGAATTTCTTGTTTTCAGCAATCAAGATTGACTGCTACTCCAAATTCAGTAAGTAGCAAACCAGTGAATTATCTCAAGCATCATAGACTTGATAAGAACAACTCGGGATGGTGCTGGGTAGAGAGCTGGATGGCAGCCAAACCCTGGGAAAGCAGATTGATGGAAGAAAATCATACTGACCCCCCAGAAAAGACTCCTATATTGTCTAAGAAAAGCAAAGATCAACTTCTCAATTTTCATTCCTATTCTCCAGATCATGATTCAGTTAAAGCCATACGGTACAATGGCACAACCAGGATTTCAGCTAAACCACTTACAGCTGGTCAAATTAGTTCCTCTTCTTCTGCCCCTAGTTCTGAATCTCTTTACGATGAGAGCTCTACATCATCTTCATCTATGTCTGCATCTCCAACACTAGGGGAAAGGAATATCCACGCACCTAGCTACATGTATCTCACAGAGTCAACTAAAGCTAAGCAGAGAGCTGACAAATATCTTTCTCACAGTATGCAGAGCCATTTTATGGATGATTTTATGTTCCATAGTAAATCAATGGCAGTTTCTAATGGAGATACAAGGAGCAGTGCTGGTTCAAATTTTTCAGTTAATTTGAGCAGAGATCTGTACCCTACAATGCCATTGGGTACACATGGGCAGGTAAGATATCAGCAGTATTGATTAAGACTTGTCATGGAGGCTTGCTTAGCCAAACTTCCATGTCCAAGTTCCTTGAGTTCAACAGCTTGTTGCGCCATATGATTCTGAAGTTTTCAAGTGCTAAGAGACTCGTATCAATGGATTAATTTGCAAGTACCCAACGAACTAAAGGGGAACTGGTTTATATATGAACACCGGAAGTAGAGATACTATGAGCAACTGCGTTCATAGAATAGAATGACAACTGTCTTGTCTAGGACTTTAAATACAAGGTTTGTTTGTTTGTTGTATGTAATAAGTGGCGTGTATAGAAATGATGCTAGCTGGCTAATAGAGATGTATGCATTCGAATGAACAAATAGAAATTTCAGGAGAAATAGCACTTGTGATGTTGCTCCTTAGAGTATGGTTATTAGAGTCCATGGAATTTGTTTAGAATATTGTCTGTGTTGGGTGGTTTAATGAATATTGAAGAGTGCAGCCTTGAGCTTGAAGTAATTCTAGATTTATTATGATTACTCTGTTTTTTTTTTTGGGAAAATGCTGCTTCAAATGGGCTTTCCACCCTATTTGAGTTGGGCTTGCCATGCTTGAGTTGGGCTTCTTGGCTCAAGTTATTTATTGAAAGATATCATTAAACAGGGGAAAAAAAACCCTAGAAGATTATGGCAAGAGACATTGGATTCTTGCTTTATAATTATAGTAATATCCATCGCTCACACAAATATCAAAGAAATGGCACAAATATCAAAGAATTTTGTTATGATATTTTAATCCAAGTATTTCCCAGATATTATTACATATGCAGACAGCATTAGCAAACAGATCAATTAAAATAGAGGTTTGATTTTTCTCCCAATTTCGGAATATCACCCAGAAATCAACAAAGTAATAATCTCAATATGGAATAAAGTAGAGTCGTAGACTAATGTGTTCTTTCTAACAAGTAGCAATTAAACATCTGGCCATGGCTGTAAGTTTTTCTAGCTCGACCATATATATAATATTAAGGTTACGTTTGAATTTAGAAATAAGACGAGATGTATTGAGATAAGTTGAATTAAGTTATTTTTTAATATTATTATTATTTTAAAATTTGAAAAAATTAACTTGAAAATTAAAAAAAATTATATTAAAATTTGAAAAAATTATATTAAAAATTATATTTTTTATAAAAAAATATAATAATAAATTTAAAATAAATTGAGACATGCACGTTTTGTCTTGAAACACAAATGTAGCCTAACATGTATAATATTTATTAATTGGAAAGGACCACGTACGGGTGCATGAATAGCTAGCATATATATAAATATATATATATATATATATATTCCCAGTAACCCCACAAAAAGATATACTCTCGATCAGTCTCCCGCTATCAAAGGAATAAATTCACTTTTGAGTATTTGCTCTGGAATTTGCTCCGAAACTCGGTTGAAATTTGGAAAGAGATATGTTAACGCTCAAATTTTGATGCAGATATGATTGTGTGTGAAGTCATTTCAGGAGCAGTTTAGTGTTTGAGATCATTAGAATCAAAACCTTTTCAATCATGCAATTAAGGAGCGCAAGGATCAATGTTTTTATGAAATATTCTTAAACCCCACTTAAGAAACAAAATTGAGTGACGTGTAATAACAACTAACAAGGGGTTCCTCAAATAGACAGGATCGAATTTGAGATGGGGTTGGGGAGGTGATATGCAGCATCTTAAAGGGACCCAACAGCATTCATTCTATAGATGAAAGGACCACTTATATCAACATCATCGTCCTTTGCTATTGTGTGAATCACTTAAATCATTCCATCTTTAAGAAACCACTAGAAGAGAAGATCAAAATAATAGCACTTGCAATATATGCATCTTCAAATGTAGACAACACTAGTACTACAGATGAACTGTTGTTTCATTTATCGGTTTCAAAAATGAGAGACACACATACATACATACATATACAAACACTCAAGAGTGATCATCGATAGACGTTAATTTGAGACGATGATGCATGAGATTAAAGCAGATCATGAGTTAAAGTTTTGACTTTTTATCTACGGCAAGATAGATGATTCCCTACGTACGTACTCGTGATAGGACAGGACATGATGATCAAAGACTACTCAAGTAGCTAGCCGTACACGTGGGGTGGGGGGAGGAGTATTGCTGCATTGCATATGGCAGCAACAATGAAGGAAAGAAATCAGGATGCCACCAATTAAAAGCTGTAAATTGAAAAATTGTTGGATGTGTCAATGTTGATGGGATCCTGAAGTGAATGAAAGAAAAAGGAAAACGGGATGCTTTCTTCAACTTGGAGTAACTAAGTGACCTTTTCTTTCATTGGGGGGTTGCCATGAAGATAAGGAAGGCATGGGGTCCTTCCACGATGCTTATTTCCTTGTATTTGGCATTTTTATTTCTTTGTGGGTCCCACATGCAATTTAGTACTTTTGTTTGCATTAATGCTTTATATGAGTAAATAAGTTTCATGTTTTTCTACTTTTTCTTCGTTCCCATTATTTGAATTTGGACCAATATTTTTTGTTCTCTTAGTCTTAGTACTATATAATTAATTAATTAATTAATTAATTGTGATCACTGTTATTATAATTGATCGATTCATGAATACCTCAATTATTTGTCTATATATCTCATTTTGATCTCCTATTTAGTTGTGTCATTCAATTAAAAGATCAGGTTTTATTGTTTTTGGTCAACTTGAAAAGAGCAACATGCAGTCCTTCATTTTTTTTCCTTTGCTGATGTGAATGACACTGATCAGATATGAGCTTTGCGCGAGTTAGGTAGAATCTTGTTACTTTTCATGTGCAAGCTAGCACTCTTACCCAAAACAATTTTTTTCCAAAAAAAAAAAAAAAAAAGTTGTAAACATGTAACTTTGTTAGCATTGATCCTTGAACCATTACACAAGAAGTTATAAACCTTTAAAATAGTACTGTTGTTACTATATAGCACCTCAATCTTCACATATTGGTTGAGCACTTTGGTGATCTTCTCACCTTTAATCTCCTTTGTTAATATATTTGAGTGAACAGGAAGAAACTAGTACAATAAAGAAATTAATTATTTATTTATGACTAATTATTTTAATAAAATAACATCTATTTTTATTTAAATAAATCTGTTTTCATTGTAAATAATTCTTATAGTTATAAATAAATAAATAAATATATATATATATATATATATATATATTTGTAGTGTAGCTAGCTGCTACTGATCTCTTTTGTTTTTTTTTTTTTTTTGAGAAACTAGTACTGATCTCTTTCTTAATTAATTTGTTTCCTTTTTGTTGATATCATATCATGATCAAGAGATTCATGTGCACCTCTAATTTTATTTGCCAAGGAAGAACAAGGCTGGGAGTAGAGGAAACAAAATTTTCGAAAGGAAAGATCAGAAAGAAAGAAAGAAAGAAAGAAAGAAAGAGACCCTTAAAAAATTGACTGAAAATGACCCATACCAAAATCAATCATCTTCGATAAAAGACGAATAAAATAACCTGGCTATTCTTTTATATAATATGTACTTATTTTGATTCCACATTAATGAGTTGGAGAGTAATTAAAAACAAAAATCGTATGCATCTTTTCATGTCCTTTGATCGCTCAACAAATAAAGCAAAAGAGCCCTGCTGCTATTAATTGTTGCATGTGCGACAATAAATCAGGAATCTTGTTTGGTTCTATTTCTTCCATCGTAAGCATTCCAAACTCTTACTTTTTCTTTCAGAAGCAACAAATAAGATGAAGTCATAGATTCTTGGCTGCACTAGCCGGCCTGCTGCTTATTTCATTTTGAAACTGATTTTGCTGGACACCATCTATCTATCAACCTAGCTAGAAATATTACATGTTATATATATATATATATATAATATCATGTTTTGCTCGTTGGAAGTTGAGGATCTCCTTCATTATACATGAGTAGTATTGACATAACAATATAAAAAAATTACTCATTTATAACCAGTTAATTCTAATAAAATAATTATTTATAGTTAAAATTAATCATAAATAATTTTTTATCGTAATTAATTAATTATAAAAATTCTTTTTCTTATAGTGCGAAAGATTGCAAAGGTCATCTCGACTGTAAACGTTATAAATAGTGTGTCGAAATTCACGCCTCATGTAATATATGATTCCGGCTTGGAATATTGACACGGCCGCCTGGCCTGCAATTGATCACATGAAAAAAAAAGATATTTATAATAATGTATAAATCTTGCATATTTTTCTTTGAAAAAAATGATAAATTTGAAACCCACAAAAAATATCCTTTTTTTTTTAAAAATAATGGATCCCATTTTCAAAAAAAAAAATAAAAAATTGGATGTTTTAAAAGGCTAAAATTATATCTAATATTATTACAAAAATAAATAAATATTTGTGATATTTTAATTGTAACTTTTAAAATGATTATTTGCGACAATAATAATCTATTTTTATTACAAATAATTATTTTAATTATAATTAAAATATTACAAATATTTTTTTTATTGGGTGCGCTACGCATTAATTAATCAGATATATATATATATATATATATATTATCTCATGAAGTGAATGTCATAGCCACCTAGTATTCTTATCAAGCTAGCTAGATCATCGATCAACTTCAGCTACCAACTCGAGTTATAAGATATTAGTCGATCGATGAAGCTTTCCAATTCAATTAGGATCCAATTAACTAGATACAGCTAGCTAGTAGCATGCATGATTGTTGAAAATAATCCTACTTTTGAATATCGTAAATGTTCACCAACCACAAGATCGAGCGAGCTAGCAGCCAATTAACTCCTCCGAGATTAGACAATGAATAAACAAATAAATATCAATTATAGTGCTAAGTTCAAGGGGAACCTTCAACAGGATGTGAAGGCATACTTTTTCGGGATTCTTTTCATCGTTTCAAATTGTAGGTAGGCCCATGAATGCATAACAAAAGACCTTTGCTCTAAAATTCTAAATATTCTCCCCCAGCTTGTCCCCATGGATTACTACCTTTTGATGAACTGCATGCTTTTCTAAACCTCTCTCTCTCTCTCTCTCTCTCTCTCTCTCTCTCTCTCTCTCTCTCTCTCTCTCTCTCTCTCTCTCTCTCGATATATATATATATATAATACTGTGGCAAACATGGCATGTTTTAAATGCCCTTAATTAGCTAGTAATTAATTAATTAATTAATTAGGGATTGTCATGATCATTAATTCATCTCTTTATTTTGAAAACACAAATGATTCTTTGGCCCAATTAGACCCACAGATTCTTGATTGCTATCAACGTAAACTGTGTAATATATATATATATATATATATATATATATATATATATATAACTAGCTGGTAATTATCCCAGTGGAATTCGGGGTGGATATATTTGTCTTGATCATCTCATGTTATTCAAGTTAATTATGCACGTACGCCCTTGTGGTCCTGTGGATTTGAATTTGGTAATTATAAGCTTCATTAGCTAATTCAGTGTTCAAGTAATTATGGAAAATCTTAAGGAATTTAATTTGAGAGTAATATATGACGTATGAACTTGATCAATCTAAAGCATGCATGCGTAATCCTTAATTTGTATTCAGAGATCAGACGTTCCACGTCAAGTGTCATTATCACATTACAAAATTTATCAGTTTGCTTTAGTTTTTTTAACTTATACTGAAAAACATGTTAAGAATGAAAGCGATAAATGATGATAATTATTTGCATTAATAATCTTGTTGGGATATATAGCTCACGTTTGAACTCGTTTTATAATAATCTAATTCATGTCTTGATCTACTTGTTGATCTTCTTGTATTGACTCATTAATACTCAACTATATATATATGCTGTTCACACCAAACGCTAGCGTGCTTTTTAATTAAGTACCTATATATGTAGTTTTCAAATTAAAAGAAAAACTGAAAAAAATAAATAATATTATGTAACTAATTCAGCGATCCACTTCCAAATTTTCGTGGTGTGAGAGGGTACTGAAGCTAGCTGGATTAAAAAATAAAAAAAAAAAGATAAAAACTAATGTTCGAACTTCCAATTGATAGCTAGCTAGTTACGGGCTGTCGCCGCGATAGCTAGCTAGTTAATGAGTTTGTTAACACGATCCAATTGATGACATATATAATAAGCTAATATTGGTTTCGAATTTTCGACCTCTCCACATGAGGTGATCACTAGCTAAAGGCAAGGCTTGACTATTGTTATATATGCACTAGATCGAGTATATATACAAAACATAAACAAGGAATAATTAATGTTGTCCTTTTACCATGGAAAACTTGATCTATTTGTCTCATAAAAAATAAAAGGATATATGGGAAAAAGTTTCGATACTGATCATATTAATCCAGCCTCTATATATAAGAAAATAATATAAATCTTTAATTTATTTCTTCCTATAATTATTATTTATTATGGTACCTTTAGAAGGAAAAAAAATTGATCAGATCGTCTCTCGAGTTCTTATTCAAATAATTTAACAGTCTCAAGAGTATCCTATAATATAAAGTGAGTGAATTGAACACATTTATACGGATAACAATTAATACTACCACTTAATGATCAAGCCCTCGCATACACGTACTGTCTTATCTTTCTTTTATACCTTCTACGACGTGAAGAAGTTCAAGAACTTTTTTCGAAAGGAGAAGCTTGAAATTTTTATCAAATCCTATCGAATGCTTTCCATGCCAACTCTTACGAGTTCATAATTGGCTAATTAAGTAAATTCTTATGATCTGGCTCTCTTCTTCTTATTTTCATAAACTATATACCCTTAGGTGCAAGTAGGCTAGTTTTACATTAAATAATTCAAAGTTGGTCTTCTCAATAATCATTACAACAAGTAAAAAGATGCATGGTTCCTCCAGTAGTACCACTGAATAAACCACACTTTATATAATAATATATATATTTTGTTCTCATAATTCGAACATAAAAGACAAAAAATGGGGTTAGATGGTATACTACTACAACCACACGATCATAATACATCATTCTCACTTTCATGATCTCTATGACCAATATTCCTCTTGTTATCAAGATCACTAGTACTATAGTCTACTAACAATTATATGCTTCAAAATTAATCAAGTAGTTGTAGAATACGTATGAAACATATAAACGACCCTTAAATGTTGCTTAAGGTAGAGATCATGTCACGTTTTTTCCATATAAAATTGAGCTAGCCTCTATTATATAATATGCATGTATGTAATTATTTATAGACTTAAAAGAATATATTTATTTCCTCCACAACCATGATCATCATGTCACCAATGAGTAGTGATAGGGGCACTACTCTTTTACTACTAATTTACTACTTACCAGTGTATATGAGTTTTTTTGTTTTTTCATCATTTTCTTTTAAGTATTTTTTTAACATTCTTGATCATTAAGAAAAAAAATATACAACTTTACTAATATTCACATTCTTAATTATTAAGTAAAGTTAAACTTTACGAAAAAAATTAAAAAAAAATAGTTAATAAGCTGTAAAATAATAGTAATTCTACATTTCTCTGTCACCAAATATTCTAATTTTTTGGCATCTTCTCCGACATAGTCATGTGATCATCATCAAGACACGGACTTAGGAAACTCAGAATGATACCCAAATGAGCATTGTCATGATATCGTTGATCATTAAATTGATATGTAGATTAAAATAATAATTATGATAAAGTGGCATGGTAATCTTCATTGATTGTTCTAAACCTAAGTTTGTTTCTTTATTTAGCAGTACATGAGATCACCTCGATTGGTTTAATTCCTTCTCCGTGAAGATCATGTGCAGCCGATTCAACTAATTATTATCAGGAGCTAAAGGCTTAATCTGGTATATTATCTTTAATTAATTTGATTTTTTTCTAAAGAAAATTAAGGAATTCAAATATACAAGTACTATCAGGATCGTCATCTTCATCATCTAGTAGCATATATATATTTAGGCGGTAGTTTACTTTTCAAACATACTCAATCTTATTTCATTTTATCTCATCTAATCATTACATATTTTTCAGATTTTAAAGCTAAATAATATTAACAATTTAACTTTGTCAAATCTCAATACAAAATTTATATTAAAAATATATATAATAATAATATTTTATTTTAATCTTAATTTATCTCATATTTAACCAGGCCTTATAAGTTAAAAATGCTAAATTAGCGGGCGCGCGGTGCCCACCGACTGCATAGCTAGCATGCATGCAGCTAGCTTCTTTTTAAAGATTCTATAGCTAGCAGACAAAGGTACTATTAATGATAGTCAATGGCAATATTTGTTTTTTTCTTTTCAAAACAATGCAATAAGGAATTATATGTAGTTTCCGTCAACAACATTAACAAATTCCCATTTTTCCTTCTCTAGAAACATTAATATATATTGTTTAATGCACCGACGTACGATTGTCTTCCTCGTCGTGACGGCCAGACGTTGCAACTAATTAACTGATCTGTAAAGATGTAATCAAACTTATATTTTTTTTTTCCTGTTAACTGTTTATATTAACAAGTTCGAAATAGTTCCAACTAATAAGAAGGAAGGCCAGAGAGAGAGAGACCAAACGATGCATGCATGCATAAACAATCATCATGAAAAAGTTTCCTAAAATCTTTTCTCAATCAGCTTTTTGCATATAATAGCTCCGATCGAATCAAATGGTCAAATTGACGTCAGTTAATGATGAGTATAAGCAAAGGTAAGTGATAATAATTACATATAGGAAGAAGGTAATGAAGAGGCCAGCCAGGTTATAAATTGGGATCAATATTGATTTGTAATTAGTTTTGATGATTAAAAGGGAAGATGCTAAAAGTGGAAGAGGCGCTACTACCTTCTCCGACAGCTATTATTGACTAACATTTAGGAACTGCCGCCATGCGCTTGTCCTGTTGTATGTAGAACTTCATCTACGTGTAACTAATTATTGGTGAAACAGTAGTACTAGGCCTTAATATCATCGAATAGACATGCATGGAAGAGACACGATTAATATTAAACGGTTTTATTTATTCCTTCCGATAAAGACGATTTACCCAGAAATATGAAGTACTTTGCGGAGTTGAATGTCAATTGTCAAATCGACGTGGCAACAACCTTACCCTAAAAAAAAAAACTGATTTAATTTAATGACACCAGTTTTTACAAGTAAACGACAAGGGTTTGATGATCGTTTTCTTCCTCTATTTTGGCCCCCCTAAGCTGGAGGTTTGGTAGTTTTAGTACTAGCACTTCAATATCCAATCAAATAATATGATATTATATATGACCTAATTAACGTAGTAGTCAGGAAAGATATATAGGGTGACCTATATATGAAGGTGAAGCGTCCTGATCTAGATCATCAATGACATTTTTTTAATGATTCAAAAAACTGTTTGTTTGATCGAGAATCTCAGATATGTCCAAAGTGGTACCCTTTAAATTACCCATCTGGACCCATCTGGACCCAGTTTACTGCATGTACGTGTAACACGGGTCCTAGCTAGCTCAAAGCCTGTACTCCCATGGTCCGACGTTGCTGCTCAGGAAACGAAGAAAGGATCGATATATATATATATATATATATATATAATAATATATATGTGTGTGTGTGTGTCAAGTCCATTATAAGCAATACAGCTCTTAAAGGAACACTGCAAGTTTTAGCACTTTGCTACAAATTAACCCTAACTGGGCCACAATGGTACCGCTCCACCATTAAATTCACTGCCTCATCAGTGTACTTACGTCATTTCCATACTACCCATTTCTCTGTTCTCTCTCAGGTTTTTTCTTTTTATTTTTTTTTTTAAAAGTCTCCTGGCTAGCTAGGGCTAGAGCAGCTAGATATCAGTGAGCTGCCCGTTCCTTTTTCTCTCTATATTTCATCTCGTTTTTATTAAATACTAATTCCCCCGTTCCTTACTGATCTGCTATTGGCACACCAATAATATCCACTGCTTTGCGAGAAGAGAGAGAGAGAGAGAGAACAGAGAGAGAAAAATGGGACATCACTCATGCTGCAACAAGCAGAAGGTGAAAAGAGGGCTATGGTCACCGGAAGAAGATGAGAAACTCATCAATTACATTTCGACCTATGGCCATGGTTGCTGGAGTTCTGTCCCCAAACATGCCGGTAGATATTTCATCTGCTGCATGCTGATCTCTCTCCCTCTTTCTAAAATGATCATCATTTCTGTTAATACCCTAGATTGCAGTTTAAATATTTTCTTTTTTCCATTTTTTCTCGTTTGGTTTTGAGATGCAGGTCTGCAGAGATGTGGGAAGAGCTGCAGATTAAGATGGATAAATTATCTCAGACCAGACTTAAAACGTGGGAGCTTCTCTCCTGAAGAAGCAGCACTCATAGTCGAACTCCATAGCATTCTAGGAAACAGGTACTCTTTATCTTCTTCGATCCTCATCTCCTTTTCTTATTTTCGTCAATATCCTAAGCATAGATATTTCCGTTATAAACGCTTTTGATCAGTATATATGCAAGAGTGACAATTTTTTTTATAATTTCGTACAGGTGGGCTCAGATAGCCAAGCACCTACCAGGAAGAACAGACAATGAGGTTAAGAACTTCTGGAATTCAAGCATAAAGAAGAAGCTCATCTCTCAAGAGCTCGCTCCTGCTGTAGCCACCTTTCCTGCTGATATCTGCTATCATGGAAACTCGGAAGAAGGTTTCTTCTCTTTCAATGCAAACCCTAACTGGATCCTCAGCTCTCAACAAGACCAGCTTTATCTTCCCAATTCAAACCCAGTATTACAAGTCTTTGATCATAGTGATCTTAAATTGGAGAACACCGAATTCGATGCCAACTTGGTTCATTTTCCTCCAGGCCTGGTGCCTCCACCATCCATTTCTTCTTCTAATGAACCCATGATATGGTCATTAGGTTATCAATCCCAACAGCTTGACCTCAGTCAAGAGCATCAAGTTTTCAGCGTAGGATCAGCAACCAGCAGACATTATCTTGGCGAAAAAGTACTTATCGATCCAAGTATTATCACCGCACCGCATTATGAGAATCCATTAACATTTCCTCCGATGCCAAGACTTTGTGAGATCGTTGATGGTAATGTTTGTAGCGTTCCATATTCATCTGCTTCGCAAGATCACGATTTTGAACCGCTTGCTATCCCATCATGTTTTCCTTCTGCTGGTTCCAACTATCCTCCTGATACACACGTACTACCCAACAATCAAATGGAGTACATCGATGTCATCTGCATGCCATCATCATCTTCTTCATCGCCGCCATCTTCCTTCTCCCCATTATCAAGTGGTCAAGTACTGTCGAAAACCCTAGGTTTCGTTCAAGCTGGGACCGGCCAGGTTATAAGCTAGACATGGTACTTTATTGGAGTAATTATGGGTACCGTGTATGTATGTATTGATCATAGGCATCTATATAATCAATAGAACGCATTGTATTTATTGAGAAACCTAAATGTTTCTAGGTCAAGGTGAGTAATGCTGGTGAAGTTCCATTCACTTGTGCATATATATGAGTATTTTCTGGAGTTCTACAACTTCTACTACTGAACTATATATAATATATATATATTTGTATAATATCACTCAAAATTTCTACTTTAATTTATATATATCGCACCTGCTTTCATGATCATTTTACGGCTTCAATGCGTGGGTCTCTCTCTCTCTCTCCCCCCATAAGAGTAGCGGGTGAGGACATGATCAATAGAAGACGAATTCACAGACTCCATTGTCAACGTGTAGGGATTTTTACGCCATAAAGCTCGTAGAAAAGTGATCCAGTTACCGATGAGCTAGCGTACTTGTGGGTGCTAACAGGATTGTACGGACCATTACATAAAGCATACGGAAAAAGAATCATTCGATCAAGGATGAAGCGTTACAGACAAAGTTGTCTAATTATCAATCTCATCAAATGGGCTTCATGTCTTTAAAACTATATTGGTTTCCCATCATGATATCCAGCTTGCAGCTTGCTGTGAATTTGGAGGGATCGATATTTAACTGTATCCAATCACGTGTATATATTAATGACAATATAAAATAATTAATGACAACAGATCGTAAAAAAAAAATCAAAATGAACTAATCCTTTTTAAGAATTTGGTATATGGATGTTAATATATAAGAGCATTCGTAATAAATTAATTATTAGAACATTTCCAAATTGGGGGAGGGTTTAATCTTTGGAATAGTGGCCCCTCATATATAGGAGATTACTGTTCCTCCCTATCCTCTTAGTTTCGTTAGTTTCTCAGGCTATCTCTCTCTTGAGCCATCTCTAGCATTGTAGCCTTGCACAATTTTCTTCCATTCTTCAGCTCCCGGCCATTTCGTCATCTTTTTTGCGCGCTCACTTTCGATAAGATCAAACCCTAATCTAGGGTTTGCAAAATCGGCTTTTAATTACTTTTTCGTGCCTCTCTCTTGGGTTGTGCCGATACCAATTTCATGAATTGAGTTATTTATTTTTAAACTTGTTGATGCTCGGATGGGTTTGATTTGTGCTATCACTACAACAAATAAGATTTTTTGCTGCATTTTGTTTAGCTGAGAGTTAAATTCTGTCGTAAATAGTAGTATTTGCTGCGTTTTCTAGCTCAAATAGTAGCATTGTGGCGAAAAATTAGGCATTTGCTGCGAGAAATTAGGCTTCTTGTCACACGCAAATAGCCGCCGTTAACCCGCATTTTTCAAAATGCGACAAATAACTTTTTGCCTCGATTTGAGGCTTTTGTGATGATTTTGAGATTTTTTGTAGCGATTTTGAAATTTTTTGCGGCAATTTATCAAACGTCACAAAAAGCCTTATGTGTTGTAGTGCATTGATGTTTACAGGTCATTGTTGGTGCTATTTAGCTACGGTTGATGCTCGATTTGTTGCCTATCTAGGTTGGCTATGTTCGGCTATGTTTGCAAGTCATTGTTCATGTTCTTGCTCAATTTGTTAGTGCTGTTTGGCTAGGCATTTCTTTGAGATGCCTATCTGCTTGGTTATGTTCTCCATTGTTGCCTCTCTCTCTCTAGGGTTAGCGTCGATAGCCATTTACTATTCTAACTTGTTCATTTCTGAACTTTGTGATGCCTATTATGGGTTTGCTTTGTGCCATTGATGTTTGCAGGTCATTGTTGGTGCTGTTTGCCTATCTTCTCGCTCGATTTGTGCCGCATGAGCCATTGCATTGTTCGAAATTTCTTTCATTTGCAATTTGTTTGGCTATTAGAATCATTGCTGACATTGACGTTTGGCTAGAAATTATCATTTTGGCTATGTTTTTCATTGTTACTTTGGAGTTTTGTATCTCAAATCAACAATTTGGCTTGCCTATTGTTATTTTTTTGTGCTTATTAAACCCATGCATTGGTGCCTTGAGGTTTTGGTCATTTGTTTAATACTTGGTCTTGCCTATTGCCATTTTTTGGTGCTTATTAAACATATGTATTGCTGCCATGGAATTTTGGCCATTTGTTTAACACTTTAGCTTGCCTATTGTCATTCGATGGTGTTTATTAACCTCTGGCATTGCTACCTTCGATTTTTGGGCCTTAAAGTAACACTTTGAGATGCTTCTTGTCTTTTTTTGGTGCTTATTAAACCCATGCATTGGTGATTTGGAGTTTTGGCCATTTGTTTCACATTTTAACTTGTCTATCATCATTTGTTGGTATTATTTGACCCCTAGCATTGCTACCTTGGAGTTTTGGGTTTCAAATTAGCACTTTGAGATGCCTATTGTCATTTGTTGGTGCTTATTTACCCCTAGTATTGCTGCCTTTGATTTTTGGATCTCAATTTCACACATTTTCATGTCCCATGTTATTTGTTGGTGCTTATCGATTGTTGGTGATGTACTTCGTACCAAGATGGTTCCCGAAATGGATGTCTAGTTGTTAGGATGTGATGAATGGGCTCAATTAATGAGTGTTCAGACATGGGGCGCCATTGATATGGCAGAGTAATCCATGAAGCCAAGATGGCTAGCAATTGGCAACCAATTTTCACGATTTTGCAGTCATTCATGCATGCTTCGTGTCGGACAACTGCTATTACATTAAAATAATATCACTCAGAGCCCTAAAAGTATTAATCAACATACTTTAGCATATTTACATAGATTTCGTTTGGGTTTTATTTATATTTGTTTACAAATTTGAAGCAAATATGACCCCAATGCCTGGGTTAAGTAGTAGTAGTACGACCAGTATATCACGCTTAGGAAACAATTGTCGCAATGAATACCCAGTATGTTTCTGTGGTATTAAAGCATGTCGTTGAACAACTCACACTGAAGAGAACAATGGCCGCCGATTTTTTGGTTGCCAAAACTATGAGGTTAGATTTGGAAACCTCATTGTTCTTGGCAAAATTTCTTAATTTTAGCATCTATTTGATATTGTAAGTTCTTTAAACTAGCTAGGCTTGCAGATTCTTTTGTTGGTATGACCCAGAAATATCACCATATGAGCAGAGGATAATAAACTAACTAAAGAACGAAGTTCATAAGATACAAGTCTCGTTAGATGTCCAAAGCATTAGACATCGTTTGGAAATTGACGTAGAGAGACATAAGCGAATAATGGAGAAGACGGATATTGTAGTTTATATTTAATGTCATGATTACTTATAATAATTTTGTATTTTGGAAAATACAGAGCGTGCCCAGCTTTTGTTTGTAATTAAACAGTATATTGGATTAGTTGTAAATATATTTAAAATTGTATATAATCTTTCTTTGGAACTTATATTTATTTAATTGTAGAAGACTATTTATTATAATCGCATTTTTTATGGGTATAATCGTATTAAATTTATGTACTCGTGTATTTTGAGAAAAAAAAATACTATATTGTATTTTTTGGTAGCCAATTGAAGTTGGAAATAAGAAAAACAAGAAAAAGACGAAATAATAAATGATTAAGAGAATGTTATTTTAATAGAATAGGAAAAGTACAAGGAATGGGATATAGTAGATTTTTAGAAGATGATTAAAATTTAAGAAAAATGTTGGGAAGTGGTGATTTTAGTTAAATTTTAGGATTTGGGATGGGGGATGGGATGTGAGTGCTCTTATTTGACTAAACTTTGTCTAGAAATTTCACTTTTATAAATTTTAACTAGCTACTTTTTACTACACTAAATAATAGACTCAACAAATTAATAATTATTCTATTAAAATACTAATTTTTACCTTTTTATTTATTTTAATTCCAATTGTGATTTGGATATCTATTCGTTATTAAAAAATACATATTAGTTTTCTGAAGTTTATATTATTCTTAATGGTTGATGGTTATAAAAATGAATATATTTTTTTTTTTGAAAAATAAAAGTAAATTAGTAATTTTCATATTAAATATTTACGAAGAAAGGACTCGAGAGCTTTACTAAGATAAAAACTGAAATTGTTCCTTATTTTATATGCGCGGAAGAGTAAATTAGTGGGAGAAATGAATATTTTAGTCCCTAAAAATTATTATTTGACTAGCCCAAGGGGCTAGCTACACATTTGTTGAGCTAAACAATTGAAAGCTATTTTAACTATTCATTTATTGAGACTATTACAGCCCCATATTTATGGTCACTAGGTATTATATATTTAGTTAAACATTAATTTTATTAAGTCTATTGTGAGTGTTTTAAGAGCAAATTAAAGTCTAAAGTTTAGCTAGAATCTCACCTTTGGCTTTAGCATCAATTTTTAACTAGATGAGTCTACATTAGACTAGCCATCTTAAAGGTGAAATAATAATATAATATTAAATATTTCAATAATATTTTACAACCTATTTTATATATTTTGCAAATACGCTTTATATATTAATTAATAATTTTATTTTAGTACTTAATTTTTTTTTTCTAACTATTTTTTCCCTCATCCTAATTATACAACAAATCCACTACAAAATTGTTTCAACAACAGATTATTAAGTCCAACAAGACCACCTCTTTCTTTCTTAAATTCTGGTCATTGTCTAAAACATGGACATCATTGCAGAAAGCAAGAAGTGCAAAGCTTCCACCAGAAAAAAGGGGATTGGGTATATTCTACGGATTGGGCGAGCAACGGGTAGTCTGGACGACCAGCGGGATTGAGCAAGAGTTTTTTGAGAGATAGAGAGAAGAACAAGGAAAAGAGAGAGGTTGGTAAAAATTGTAAAATATTCTGATGGCCTGTGAACAGTAACACGCTTCCAATATTATTGGCTAGTCACCATAATTTAGTACTGTAGCTCAAATCTTGAGCTTTGGAGCGTTGGCTAGTAGTGATCCAATGTTGATGTTTTTCTCATATCTAGCTAAATCTTGGACTTGCATTAGCATTTGATCCAATACAAATGTTCTAATATATATATATATATATAAGGGTCTATTGCAACTTAATTTATTTTGGTCAAAACATAAATTTAAATCCTATATTGCAACTTAATTAACTGACCAGCAAATCTAAATTCTAGCGGCTTTTGACATGGTATTGAAAAAAGAGTAATTCTAGGAATAGTCGATTTTAGAGAGTTGATGAGAAGTTGGTTTTAGTTTAATTTTTTTTTTCCTCATTTTCAACATTGTTTTCAATTCCTATACCAAAAACAAACCAATAGAATTCATTAGATCCATGAAAACAAAGTTGAAAATGAGGAAAAAAAATTTAAAACATAAAATAAAATTGAAAATGAGAAGAAGAAAAAAAAAAGTTGAAAACAAGGTTCAAAATGAAGAAATTCTTTTTTCCTCATTTTCAACTTTATTTTCAATTCCTATACTAAAAACAAACCAATATAATTCATTAAACATAAAACAAGGTTGAAAATGAAAAAAAAAAAATTAAACTAAAGCCGACTCCCTAAAATCGGCTCCTCCTAAAACTATTCTTGAAAAAATATATATGGATGGATCAAAGTGGGCAGCTTCAATTGATCATGTGTTTGGTTGCATCAAAGGGATTCATGATATACCAGCTCGATCATCAGATCATCATAGAATTAATTAGTTTGAATTGTAAAAAGTGTTTCATCTCATCTCATCTTTTCATTATTATAATTTTTTAAATTTTTATATAAATATAATAAATAATTTAACTTTTTTAAATCTCAAAACAATAATAATATTAAAAGATAATATTTTCATAACATTTTATTTAATTTTTAACTTTTATCTAAAACCATCTCATAATCTGATGGTTTAACTATCCAAATCAAAACTTAATGTGATCATGAATATCATCAACTTTTTGACCATGCATGCACCTGATATGTTAATTAATACACTGTAGCCTATAATTAGTCATATAATTTGTATATATTGCGCGCATAGAAGGGAGGGAGAGACTACAATAAAAATAGGCATTTGTGATCAAACATTTACCACGAAAAAGACTATTAACAATTAAAACAGACTATTAACAATTAAATAGATTTTTTGTGACTAATAAATAATAACAAATAAGTAATTTTCTTATAGTGAATTAAGAGGAATAGAGAATTTTGAAGTGCAATTATATATATTACATGCATTGATCATGGTATCTGTTAAATCGTACTAATGTGATCATGCAATTTCTCCATGGTGATATTATATGTAAGAATTAATTAATTAGAATGGCGTTTAATTAGTTAGTTGATCTGCATGCATATTGATTTATGATGAGAAGTAGTAGGTCGTCAAATAACTTTTTGAATTTACTCATGATGATCAGATCAATTAATTAGTACTAATTCCACATAACTTTATAATAAAATAATCATGATTTGCTTGCTGTCTAATTTTTGTTTGTATTTTTTCATGCAGTAAGTACTTTAAAAAAACGACGACAACAACGACACTACCATCTACTCAATTAATTTGCAGTTTTTTCGACAACACTACCATCTACTTAATTAATTTGTGAAGTACTGCAATATTCTAGAGGTACGTAGGCACGTGCGACGACAACAACAACACTACCATCTACTTAATTATTTTATTATCACTACAAGAAAAAAAGTCAGATATAACCATGCATTTAAAAGAAGAATTTGATTATTTCTACCATTTTTCTTATAATGTATAAAGTTATGTGGAACTAATTAATTGATCTATATTATCAGTTTCATACGTGCCTACCTACTTCTAGAATATTGCTCACTAATTTATATATACTAAGATTCCATGCAGTCTTATCAAAATTAGTTATCACCTTGGCGATCCAAATATTTTAGAATAATGCTAAAAACAAACACCAGAAACAAACATCGGACAAACGCAACTCACAGATACGGACAAACATCAATGGATAAGGACAAATATTTCAGTTTCGGATTCATTTCTTTATTAATCCTCAACTCATAAATATTGTGCAGCACAGAGCAGATACCAAGCATTACAAGTTATCAGTTGACGTTTGTCTCTAATATTTGTCCTTAACATTTTTGAATATTTTATGGCATGACCAGGACATTGTACGTACTATATCAACGTAATTTACGTGCATTCTGTTCTAGGAACTATAAAGGGATGAAATTTAATGCAAATAATTTACTTCGACTCACCAATATATATTAATTCCATTGTTTGGGGGAACTCTTGATCTCCTTTTTTCCAACGGAAGAAATTATGAATTAATTATTAATAGAACTCCGCTTTGAATAATATATGCTATCATCCGGCCCATAGATACATTCGTTTCGTTCAGATTAATTTGCTTAAATTAATTTGTCACTGAGCATTTTCCTAATTGATTAATTAAATAAGTGAAATCAATATTCTCTTAATTATTACGTACCCTATAAACAGTAAAAGAAATTTTGATAAAATCACAAGATGTTCCTAATTCCCATTACTTTTTTTTTTAAATTAGATATATATTTTATATATATATATATATATATAAATTAAGAGTAATGCTAGGGACACGTACCGTTTATGCGTCCCGTTTGACGTGATTTTATCATGTGAAGATATATATATATATATATGGGCATGATAAAATCACGTCAAATGGGACGCATAAACGGTATGTGTCCCGAGCATTACCCTTAATTTATATATATATATATTTATTTATTTATTTCTCTAATTTCTCATTGACTGAACTCAAAATTGCATTTTTCCTTTCCCCCGAACTCCGCCCTGCAGTTTCTCTATCAAAGAATCCCTCTATTTGTCAACCTTTGAACTCCTGTGTTATGCTAAGGAGGGCTTGAATAGAGGTTGTGCTTGTTATGTTAAGGAGGGCTTGAATAAAGGTGCTTGGATTGCTTAAGAAGACAACACTCTCAGATAATAGATCAGAATCCATGGTGAAGACAAATGGAGAATTCTCCCAAAAAATAGGTACTATTTCTTTACTTCTTTTGTCTTTTTTCCATTTTGGATAGCTATTAAAAAGTTAAATGGTTTGGGTTTTGGACATTAGGTCTGAAAAGATGTGGGAAGAGCCACAGGTAGAGGCTGAATTACTTGAGACCAGACATTAAGAGAGGTAACATATCAGAGAAGGAAGAAGAACTCATCATTAGGCTTCACAAGCTTTTAGGGAGCAGGTTTTACATCATTTTATGTTAAAAATAGATCAAGATCATAATCACTCGTCGGATTTGCCGATGATCAACATAGGAGACATTTGCTTGTCGGATCTTCTCAACTCAGACTTCTCAGATGTCTGCGATTTCATTTTAAATGACAACAACTGTAACGATTTATCTCCTTAGACTAGGGTTGGTAATGGGAAAATTGTTCGCTAAAAGCTGACATGGCGCTAGGATTGACTTCTCTGCTAGGGCTTGAAAAACTGCTCAATGGCTGCCGCCGAGGGCCTTCTGGGCTTCTTGATGCACTCGTTTCACCGGACCTTCATCGACATGGTGGCCCAGACTCCTCAACCTCTTTTTGAGGTAATGATTTCACTTCGACCCTCCAAAGGTGTTAGATTGAGAAATCTATGTGAGTTTCACAAAAAGAGGAATTTGCAAAATCTGCCTCCCCATTCATGTTCTTGCTAGTTTTGAAGTTCTTGAGGCAATGCCCATCTTTGGATGACATCCGTTGTTGCATACGAAATCGCTAGGGCATTGTCTCACAGGTAGTTGTCTTAGCCATGCCTAAACCTAGATTAGTTTTCCTTAGATACATAAATAAGGGGCATTTTAAAATGACTTTCTCAAAAGAATCATGTGAGGTGAGGGGATTTCCGTACTAGACTTTTCATTGGTCCCTTGATTATTCTAAAGAGTTGGAGTCACCGGTGGCTTCGATATGGATCACCGCCCATCTATACCAAAAATCCTACCTTCAAAACATCACCTTACCAATTGTAAGTTATGTGAGACGCGATAGTTGTACCAGGTATGCAAGTAGGACTGATGTAGGTTTACGTCGAGATAGACGCCTCCAAGGAGCCTCGGAATGCTCTTTGAATTGGGGTGTCGCATCAAATTGGAAGTAGGCTTCAATCGATGGTCTATGAAATGTTATTGGCCTATTGTCAGGGCACAACATCTTCAAGTGTAAATGGGCTAAACAGAAAACAGAGGACTCAAACAAATTGGAAGAGCCTATGGAAAATAAGAAATGGGTAAGAAAAGAGACTTAACTGCAAATTAAGGGAGGGGAAAATGAAAATAATGTGGTCGTGTCCCAATAGGTGAAAGGTAAATAATAGGTTTTTATGGTGATGAATTCTGTCTCAGCTATTTATAAAGGAATAGAGAAAATGCAATGTCAAAACCAGGTTGTTGAGCATGTGGGTGAGGCAAGCAAAGGGAATTCGGAGATTCTAGAATTGGTCCAACTGGGCTAAGTTAAGGCTGTGGTCCTGTGTTGACCGAATTGGAAGTGTTGATCCTTGAGAGAGAAGTGCTGCAAAAGGTGGTCCTGGCTAGAGATTTTCCAAGAGTAGAGCTGTTGAAATTGTATTTTGATGTCAGCTCACAATTGCTGAATTTGGTACTTGCGGAAGGCTTAACCAATGAAGAGTTTGAAGAAGATGAGGGGGAGGACACTGAAATAGAACAATATTTGGACTCAGATCTTGAAACTCTGGACATGAAATCTGAAGGGGAAAAACCAGATCGACCATTTTCAAGAAACAAAGATCCGGATTGCTTCTCCAAATTAGAATAAGCTAGCCACAAGAAAAAATGCATGCTAGCAAGAAGTTCTAAAAGGGTTCTGAGCAAGCCCTCGCAACTTAATTTATGATGTGTAGCATTATTTACTAGAATATACGAGGTTTGAACACATCAAAGAGAAGGCTAGGTAAGCTGTTGAAAAAATTTAAACCTAGAATTGTTGCTTTGGTGGACCATTTTCACTATAATGATGTATTGAGAAGGCTAGTTAATGATTTTTAGTTTGTGAACAGAATGTCTAATAGTCTAGAAGGTGGGAAACTCTGACTTCTTTGGTCTATGGGCATAGAATGTCACGTGGTTGCTAAATTTGACCAACGCATGACATTTTGTGCTTTGGAAAACAATAAATGTGTGCGGATTACCTTTGTGTATGCCAAGTGTTTGGCTTAGGAGAGGAGAACCTATGTAATTTGCCAACTTTCTTGGACCATTGGATAGTTTTGGGTGATTTTAATATCATCTGAGTTGATTCTAAAAGAAAAGGTGGTAGACCTAGGTCGTCTTCGGCAATGGCGAACTTTAATTAGTTCATCAACTATGCTGGTTTGCAGAAGACATCCTTTACTGGTGGTCCACTCTCATGGTGTAATGGCCATGATAATTGGTCTCATAGTTGGACTCAGCTGGATAGAACTCTGAAGGATAACTCTTGTGTGATGAACTTTCCCTCAACTTGCATGGAATATCTTTCAAGAAGCAACTCAGATCACTCTCTGATAGTTCTATGGCTTGAAAAGCCTTCGGATAAATATGGTGCCTCCCCCTTCGGATTTTAGTCCATGTGGACTTTGCACGAGGACTTCTAGAATTGTGTTAAAATATTTTAGGAGGAAGATGTACCAGGAAATGGGCTGTGAAAATTGGCCAGGAAATTAAAAAAGCTTAGGGTGGCCCTTAAGACCTAGAACATGCAAGTTTTTGGCTAGACGCACTCACATATATCAAAACTTGAAAAAGAAATTGAAAATATTGATGCTAAGTTGCAGGTTGTGGGAATGAAGATGATGAGCTTGCCTTATGTGCCACTAGAATAGAACTTGTTGAATGGACGAAAAGAGAAAACACACGATTATCTCAGATTGTTAAGCAAAAGTGGGCTGACTCAGATAAAGTTAATACACAGTTTTTTCAGGCCTTGGCTAAAAAAGATAGTAAATTTATCCGTGAGATGCAGCTTGGTGATAACGAAGGTTAGACTCCCAAAAAAAACTATGAGGAAGCCATCAACTATTTTTCTCGATTCATGGAGGCTTAACCTGGTCAATCTCTTCCGAATTTATCTAGGTGGGTTCAACTAGTCATTTTGGGTGCTGAAAATGGCAGCTTGTATAAGCTCCCCTCAACCCAAACCATCTAAGAGATCATGTTCTCCATTCTTGTGGATAATAGCTCGAGTCCAGATCTCTTTTGGTTTCTTCAAAAGTTGCTCGGATATTGTTGAAAGGTTGTAGTAGAAGCTGTTTGGGATTTTTTCAAATGGGCTAACCTGTTGAGATACTATTCTTTATCATACATTGTTCTCATACCTAAGGTGCCGAATCCCACTAGTTTAGACAAGTTCAGACCAATCAGCCTGTATTCGGTGGTCTACAAGGTATGCTCTAAAATCCTTGTGTAGGGGCTCTCTCCACTCTTAACTAGGATCATCTCCATAGAGCAAGAAGTTTGTGTCCTAGGTAGAAGTATTATGGAAAATGTGAGGGACCCAAGAGATGATACATAACATTAATAAAAAATTTCATGGTGGCAATGTGATGATTAAAATAGATTTTGCTAAAGCTTATAATAGCCTTGATTGGGTTTTCTATTGCATGTGCTGAACACTTTTAGATGTTCCTCTCAGTTTTGTGGATTGGTTAAACAGTGTCTCACCTCAATTTGGTCTTCGGTAGTGATGAATGGTACGATTAAAGGCTTCTACAAAGGAGGTCAAGGTTTGAGGCAAGGTGACTCATCTCCCTACCTATTTATCCTCGTAGAGGAGATTTTCTCAAGAATTTGAAGGAAAAATTTTCAAGCTAATGCTATCGGCAAAGAGCAGGGAGCTCTTGTTTCCCATATGTTGTATGCCGATGATATGGTTATCTTTGCCAATAGTAGTATTCTTCAATCTGTGAAAGCTATTATAGAATGTTTGAAAGTGTATGAAGACTGGTTAGGACAAATTGTGATCAAAGATAAAATGACAAATTGTGAACATATACCAAGGCCTCGAAGACGTGCTCTCCTTAGTATTACAAGCTTTGTACAAGGATCCTTACCGTTCAAATATTTAGGAGTCCCCATTATGACTAGGTGATTGCTTATCAGACACTTTGAGAAATTATTGGAGAGAATCAAAAAAAAAAAAAAACTAGAGGGTGGGGGGGTCGACTCCTCTTCAAAGGTGCGAGATTTATTGTACTCTTACATTTTCTTTCTAGTGTTCCAGTTCACTTATTATCTGCTATTCAGATTCGAAAAGCTGTAATTGACTTCTTCCATAGAAGTTTTAGCTCTTTTTTCTGGGGGATTAAGAATGGAAAACTAAAGAAAAAGTAGGTGTGCTGAGAAAAATTGTGTAAGCCAACTAGAGAAAGGGGTGTGGGTTTGCGAAATTTACAAGAGGTCCAAAAAGCATTCAATATGAAGTTTGCCTAAAAAATCATTGTCGAAAAGTCTCTTTGGGCCTCTTTCTTCCGTGCTAAATATATTAAATGGCCTCACATTTCTTTGATTAACTCGAAGGGCACTTGTTCCTAAAAAATGATAATGCGATGCATCCCAGAAGGGTTGCCATATTCCCGTTTTGAGAATAAAAGATGGGAAATTTCTTTATGGTGGGATTAGTGGTCTCCGCTAAAACCTTTGGGCCATTCCTTTTTTATTGTTGATCAACCCACTCTATCATTACAAGATTGTAAAATGGAAAATTGGTGGAATGAGTAACTATTAAAAAATCTGCTAGGCCGAGAAAGGCATTGGAGGTCCTAATGCACCTTGGCAATAATCGAACTGGTCATGACAAGTTTTGGTTGGGCAGTCCGAATGGGTGCTTCTCAGTTAAAATAGCCTGGGAACTCACACGCCTCAAAGGCTCTACATCTTCTTGGTCCTTTTGGGTGTGAAACTCAACACTTCCAAAGAAAATCTCAACTACAATGTGGCAGACGCTCCATAATCGCTTATCTGTAAATGATAAAATGCGCAAAGTGGGCATCTCGCTGACCTCAAAATGCGTTTGTTGTCAAGTACGAGCCTATGAAGACCTTGAGCATGTGCTAGCTGAAAGGGTCACGGCAAAGGAAATCTGGAGGAATGACTCTCTAGGAATTCGGTTTGTCCCCTCTCATTCATGGAGACAACGAATTGCTATATGGTTTCGAAGAACAATGCACTCCTCTAAGCGAGGCAAGTTATTTGGCCTAATTCCTTCTATTATTAGGTGGCAACTTTGATCTTGGAGGTGTAAATAAAGCAAGAAAGCTATATATATATATATAAATATATGTAGTTAACGGAAAATGAAATTTTACACATCAGAGTTCGAATCGTACTCAATGCTCTTGATCTAGACCCTTCTTTCAGGGGGGCTGATCCACCACAAAAGGCAAAGATTCTTTCCAATTTGCAGACTTGCAGTCTTGCCAAAACATAGGCCAAGCTTTAGCCTTTATTTTACTCAGAAGAGACGAAAATGCTAAGCCGTAATTTTTGACCGGCCCTTTGCTATTCTTCGAGCAATGACTCTCCTTCCACCCTTGGTTGCCTTGCTGTTCATGCCCAAAAACTAAAAGTTCCTTAGCCAACATGGCAATCCTATTTGCATGGTTCTGTTCACAATTCTCTAAGGTAAGTAAAACACATGCCAGAAGCCAGACATGACTTGACCACAAAAAGATATCAATTCTAAACAGATTAGAGTATAAAAAAAGGTTAAGCTCTTGAATCAGCTGATGTAACAGTATGTAACAGAAAAGTCAATGACTTTCCAAGAAGACCAACTACGTACAACCGTAAAAACACTTGGTCCACAGACGTCAAGTTCTTTGCTCGGTATACATGTTTCTCTTCTATTTGTTATTCAGGTGATTTTTTTTTTTTCTATTTTACTCACACACAAAGGGAGTAGAGTAGAGCAGAGCAGAGCAACATAACCGAGCAAAGAACCCATGATTCCTCTTACGCCGGATGAGGCTAGGTTGGAAAGTCCTTTTGGGAAATAAAAGCATTGGCTCATGATTTGAAGAAGTAACATCTCCTGCAGAAATAAACAACTACCAGTTATGCAGAAATCACAAATAAAAGGATGAAAATAAGGTCAGTCACTCAAATTTTGAGCCAACTAGCCAAAGTGTTACTGGGATACGCCTTTACATAATAGATTCCATATTACTAGAAGATATTATATCCATACATGTTTCATCACCTCATCAATCACGCCGTTTGCAAATTTACTCAGAATATCAGTCCCCTACTGCAGCTATGTCCAAAAACAGTATCACCTCATCCTGTGTAAAGCCTTTGTGGCACCACCATTCAAATTCCGAAGCCAACCTAAATTCTCTCACATAAAAAGTATACTCATTAGCTATCTGGATGCCCCATCAACATGCCCATATCATACAGAAACGCAAAAGATCTTATAGGGTTTATCCTGTTGAAAAAAATACTTAATTCTGAGAGAAGATACCAGAAGCAAATGTCTGAATTACCTTTAGAAAGGCAATAAGTGCCTCTGTATCAGCACCTTTGAAGCATGAGTGTTAAGGTTGAAGGACTCAACCGTTCCCAGTGTATACAAACTCTCAAGTCTATAAGCATAATGTCATGCAAGAAGTAGAAGAGACCAACAGCTGTCCCCGTTTGAGTTTATTCTTGCCGGCATAGATTATGCAATCCTTTAAAACATTTGGCAGAAGTTGACCAAAGTCTCCTTAAACCCGCTAATGCAAGGCTCAAATAAAACCACCGGGAGCAGCAGAAACTAAGATGAATTTGCAAATTCCAAAAACTTCCTCCTCAATTAAACATAATGGCAGTTGAGGCTAAAGAAACTATCGTCTCCCCTTTTCATTTCAGTAAGGAAAGATTGAACGATACTAAACTTCCATGCAAATTGGATTGCCTAATGCAGTTAGTTACAAAAAACAAATGATGAGTAACCAACAAGCTAAATTATTCTCCAATCAAGTGGAATTTAGTGCTTATTCCTACCTTACAAGAGTGACTATTATCTAGAGCTAGAAGCAAGCAAGACGAGGTCACCATTAAAGATTCTGCGTGAGTACATATTCAATGCTATATTATTATCTTTCCCTAAATTCGCTCAGGAACCAAATCCAAGTTATAGACAAGCTCTTTGAATATACAAATTCACCACTGATCAGTTTTTCGAAGAATCAGGACCTAACAATGCCTTTGTCATTTGGTTATCTATTTGAATATTTTTAAAGTAAACAGAGAGAGCATTAACAAAATCTAGTTAATCCTTTTTCTCCGAAACCGAACATACACGTGCGTGCTTACAAAGTCAGAGAGAGAGAGAGAGAGAGAGAGTACCATCCGGCAGGAAGAACCGAAGAGAAGGGAGGCCACAGGGGTAAAGGAATCCTTCAGAGCTAACTTTTTGCAGAAATTCTGCATGGTTTTGCTGTGGCAAATGGAGGGAGGTCTGGAACGTCAGTGATGGGAGTAGCTTTGGACTGAGATCGAGGCCTGAAGATATAATTCAGAGATAAGATGAATTAATATAAGTTTAATTTATTTTTTAATATTATTATTATTTTAAAATTTTAAAAAATATATTAAAATTTATAGAATATGTATTAAAATTTAAAAGAAATATATAAAAATTTATATTTTTTATAAAAAATTATAAAAATATAATGATAAAATAAAAGTAAGCGAGTTTCTTAATTCTGAATTCAAACGGAGTCTCAGAGATTCGTATTTGGGTTCTGGTGAATAAAGGGTTTGGACGAAAACCGATTCGGAAGAGAAGCTCCGGTACGAACCAGGTTTTTCGAAGCCATTTCTGTTTCGAAGAAGAAACGGTAATGTTTCTTCTGCTAAACCCTGGAGAGAGTGGCCCAAAAGGGGGTGGGGATAGGTGTGGAACTGGAATTGATTTTAAATATTGGGCCGTGAGTGGTGTTGAGCTTCAAAATCGTGTTTGGTTGCATGGGCTTCAGAAATAGTTTAAATATACGAACAAATGATTAAGACCCTTTAGAAAAAAAAAATTAATTCGTCCATCAAACAATTAACACAACTCCACTTAAATACAAAAAGCCTCTCAATTCATCTTATTTAATTATTATAATTTTTCATAATTTCATACAAAATATAATAAATAATTTAACTTTTTTAATTCTAAAATAAAAATAATATTTTATTCAATTTTTATCTCAACTTATTTCATTTAACTCACTATCCAAAAAGCAAGATGTGAATTGGTCTCCCTTCTCGTGTAAATTTTACTAAATAGTGAGCTGCTGTATAGCCTTGTTCTATTTTGTTGCAAGTCTTGAATTGATTTTTCTGAGAAAATAGCTGATCAATGGTAATGCTATATTGGGGTTTCACTGTTTTAAGGATTTATAAAGTAAAAGATAAAAAAATCCCAAGAGCAGCATCCAGATTTAGGGCTATTGTGTTTATTTGCTTATTTTGTAGTTGTTTGGACAGCAGGAAAGTTATGTGGTTGGTTTTAATGCCTAGATTATGAGCTATAAACTATTTCTTGTAAAATATTCAATTTGAATCGTTGTAAGAGTTTGATGTACATTTTCCTGTGGTGGAATAACTTTCTAGAAGACTAGAATCCAAGAGAAATGATGTATATCATTCGTTACTCAAGCACGTTGTATCGTTTTGGGGAATACTCATGTGTTGGGAATGATCACCAGTATTCACTATGGTGGTGGAAATGTGAAAAGTGAAAAATATTGGTATTGGTATGATGATAATTATTTTTATCAGATTTGTCAAACGACTATGGTGGTATTTTTATCAGATTTGTAGAACGACTATGGTGGTAAATTACCACATTGAAATAAATTACCATGTTGAAATAAATCATATTATAAGTACTATATTGAAATAAATTACCACATTTTATTTTTTTAATAAAATTATTTAGTAATATATGTGTATTTGCAAAATATAATAAAAAGATATCAAATATTGTTAAAATATATAATATAATATTATTATTTTACATTTACGATGACTAGTCCAATATGGACTTATCTCGCTAAAAATTGATGCAATGACCAAAATGTAAGATTCTAACTAAATTTTAAATTTGACAATAGATAAATGGCTAGGTCATTGCCAATGCTCTAAATAAGTTTTAGAATCGAAAAACTTGTATCTTAAATTAAGAGAATATTTCAAAATTATTTTCCTCTTTATTTGTTTAGCAAATTTTCGAGTTCAATCATAATCTTCCTCCATTTATTCAAATGCAACATAACTACAGATCCTTCCATCCGTTTCATACCACCGATTTGTATGTTACAGAAAAATTAGTAAACAAGATCAAAATATTGCTTGCTATCTAAAAATAAATCAATTCAGTCAAAGTGTATATTAATTTGATAGAAATTAGTAGGAAGAAGAAAGAGAATTATAATAATGAGATTAAATGAGATTAAATAATATATGTATCCAAACAGAATCTAAACAGTGAGATGCTTCCCATGTAAGTATCTTCAGAATCAATGAACTTCTGCTTTTAAATTAGGAGAGCCTATCAAAATTATGTTCCTCTATTTTTTTAGCAAATTTTAAATGTTATAATCTTCCTCCGTTTATTCAAATGCAACACAATTACAGATCCTTCCAGCGTTTTATACCACCGATTGGTATGCATCGGCCAACGGGAAGATTTTGCTTGATAAGATAAGCATATTTAAGGGAAAAATTAAACTGAAAAGCGATAGATAACAAGCTCAAAATGCTTGCTTTCCGAATGATTTAACTGTTTACTTAATGATTAGACTATCAAAAAGAACAGCAAAACCATACAAATAATTTAATAATACCAGAATTCCAAAATGTACAGGATTAAAAACATTCATATTAAATTAGTCATTTGACTCATCAAATACAAATTTATTATTTTAAATAAGATAATCATATATTGTACTCATCAAAACCCATCAACTCAAACTTTAAATTACAATACTTGAATACCATCCTTCATATTTGAAGTGTTATTATTCACCCATCAAAATATTTTTTTTATTATCTTTTAATAGATTTGTTAAATAAAAAATTATATATAGATATGTTTGTTGGTTTCATAAATTGTATATTATATTATTATTTTGATGAATCTAATAATAAATCCAATATAAAGTTATGGATGTGGAGGTATTGGTTTTCCACCAAACTTGTACTTTCTATCAAAATTTGAAAGAAATTTTGATGTAACCAATACCAATGTTCTAATACCTTATTTATTTTCATAAATAAGATGAGATAAAATTTAAAAGTTAAACAAAATATTATTATAAAATATTTTTTTAATATTTGTTTTGTTTTGGAATTTGAAAAAGTTGTTTTGAAATTTGTAAAAAATTAATTGTTTATTTTATTTTGTAAGAAAATTTGAAAAAATAATAATGATGAGATGATATGAGATGAGAGTATTTGTGAAAGTGAGCAAGGCCTAAATCATGCCAGGTTGGTTGGGGAAACTTTATTGCCCTTCATGAATTGTAGCTGAGATCCAATCTAAATGTCCATTTTTTTAAGACAAGTTTAGCATTCTATTAAATAAACTAACAGGTTACATTATACAAATTTAAGCGAGATAGAAGTCCCCTACATTCCTCTCAAAGGCCAACATACAATACAACACAAAAACAGAAAAATAAAATGGGTGATTGGAGTCAAATGAATGGCTCCCACCTATGTCTGAAAAGGGAAGACCACTTGGTGGTGATGGTTTTAATAAAGTCTAATGAACAGACTATATGGTTGCAGCTAAAAGCCGCAGCGAAAGGGTGTGTGCTGCATTACGTTGGTCTAGGTTGACTGTGAAAAACTTTCACACTCACTTTCACTTGATCCTCAATTTTGAAAAGTAGAAACATAAGAGAGCAGCCCGAAACAAAGTTGAATCGTCTGCGAAGGGCCAACACTGGTTGTGGCTAGGGCTGTAAACAAGCCGAGTTCGAGCGAGTTGGGATTGTGCGTACTCGGCCAGTTTACTACACAAGTCGAGCTCGAGCTCGGCTCGTTTAACTGACAAGCCCAAAACACTGTCCGAGATCGACTCGTTTAACCCTACATGAAGCTCGAGCTTGACTCGAACTCGGGCCTATTCACGAGTCCAGTTTGGATTCGACTCGAGCTTGGCCCGTTTATTGTAAGATCTAAAAATAAATTTTAATAACCTAAAAATGTATTAATACGTTGATGCTCAGCCCATTTATTATGAGCCCAAATCCAAACCTAACAAAATTGTTTCATACAAAAATAATATATAATTTGTAATAGTCTACTAAATAAAAATCTATATACTAATAATTTAAATTAAAATATTACATTATTGGGCCTAATAGATATACAAATCACAATATATTAACCCATTATAACAGATTACAAATTATAACAATAATTAAATTACATTGAATTATAGTCTACAGATAACCCACAATCACGCCACTTGCACAATCCTCCAGTTGCTACTGGTACACTGCCATCTACCTCTACAAACACTAATAAGATTAAAAATATTAGTCATAATTTTAATCCCTTACTCAAGCACTGTTAAGTGTTAACTTAGAAGTACTGTTAAGGGATGTTTGAATTAAATTGCAAAACTTAATTTTCTATAAAAAGTGATGAGTTAACATATATCATAAATATAAAACAAGTACCGAACAAACTAAAATAGATTACATTAATATATAGCAATAAGTAAAAATCACATCTCATTCACCACAATTAATCTAAAACAAGTCCAACAAATAACAAACGCTATAAACATAAAACATCTATTAAATAGTCTAAAACAGATTACATTAACATATAGCAATCAGTTAAAATTACATCTCAATCACCACAATCAATCTAAAACAGGTCCAATAGATAACATGTGCCATAAATTGTAAACATATAAAATAATTGTGAGTTTACAGTCTTCCAAATACTAATTGTTGTCCAGATAACTAATACAAGAGGGGAGTGAATTGGATTATATTAAAAAATTAATACTTATAAATCAAATATACAATATAAAATATAAACAGAATATAAAGCAGTAGAAAATATAAAGAGTAAAGGTAAGAAGAAGCAAACTCAATATTTTAACGAGATTCAGCCTCACTGTCTACGTCATCGCCTCAAGCTATCCCTTGAGGATCCCAAATTCAATATTCAATCTCCTTCAAATGGAGATAGAAACCTATTACACTTTTGAGCAATAACGCTTTAAAGAATTCGTGTAGAACACCTTCTACATTTGCAATCACCTCACACTTGGTGATTTAACTATTCTCTGTGTAGAACACCTTCTATACACACAAGGGTAATACGCACTCTCTTACAAATACAAGAGCTGATAATGGGTAGATTATCAGAATACACTCCTCAATGAGTGAAATAAGAATAATACAGCGCAACTTATATCTCTCTCAAAATGAATAATGATTAAAGTATAAAACTTAGAGAAGAGAAAATTAGGGCTTTGAAAGAATGATATAAAACTTAGCAATTGATGTGTAAGCTCTTGTTATTATTTTTGCAAAACTCAAGTGAGCTATTTATAGGCAAATGAGTCTTCGTATTCAAATTTGAAAAAGCTTACATGTCAAATCAGAGCACTATTCACTTTTCAAAAAATTCAAATAAAAGTATCTCCTTTTTATATTTGTCAAAGACAACTCATTTCATTTTTCAAAGAAATCAAACCTAATATTTTACTTTTCATACATGACAAAATGAGCATGATTTATTTTTCAAACCAAATCATCTTCTTTTTGCATATGTCAAAAAAATACACAACCACCCTTCAAGATTTTCAAACAAAATCATCTATCTTTTGCATTTGTCAAAAAAACACACAACCACCCTTCAAGATTTTCAAATAACACATGCATATGTTAAAGATGATAATTAATCATCTTACAAATTCAAATCTTTATGCATATGTGAAAAAAAAATCGAAATTAAATATTTTAATAAAGTTATGCAAATGTAAAAAATACAATTTGATACTTTATGAGAAAAAATTAATTTTGAACCTTAATCCAATTTCAAATTTTAAAAGATGTACAAAATTATTTTATAAGTTTCATTTGTAAACTTAATCTTCTTTTTGCTCATACTTGATTTATTGATGTGCTTAGCTCTCTTCATGCGTAGACAACTTGAGCTTGAGTCTTGAATTTATTTGTTATCATCAAAATCTATACGTAGATACGAGACTTGAAACCTTGGGTTCAACAATCTCCCCTTTTTTATGATGACAAATACTTAGTAAAAATCTGCGACCTGGAGTAATGCTTAAGCTCCCCCTAAAAATATGCGTTAGTTTTTCAAATAAAATATAGACATGATTCTAGCATATATAACAGAGTAGTATAATACTAATATAAGACTTATCCCTCTTTTGGCATCATTAAAAAGGAACCGCAATTGGCTTCAATAATATTTCTTCCCTGAATAACCAATAACCAAATAAAACGGTGCGTTGGTAGAAACTATAGAGAGTTGAATAATTGGATCCACCCATTTTCGACAAAAGCTGCAAAGGCTAAAGTCTAATTTTATCGTCTCGGTGCAGAAGAAGACTCAAATTCGCTTAATGTTATTGACAAATTAAATATTATCGAGATTTGGTGTGGAATGAGATTTCTTTCCGCGTCCATGTCTGACAAAACCTGCAAAGGCTGGAGGTCTAGTTTCAACAATTTAGTGCGGAATGAGATTTTGTAGAGAGTTGAATAATCAAAGTCACTCGTATCCAACAAAACCTGCAAATGCTAGAGACCTAACTCTGGTAATTCGGTGCGGAAGGAGATTCAAATCTACTTGACGTTGTTGACAAACGAGATTTCGTAGATATTTGAAAGTTTTCAATTTCTGTTTAAATGACCATTTTCACCCATCGAATACTCACAAGAAAAATCTCTCATTCCTCATTAATCAAGTATCTGTTTATTCAAAATAACAGAATGGCGGAGAAAATTTCTTCTGATAATCTTCTGGATTTGAACCAAGAACCGTCTCAATCAGTCATCTCTCCCGTCTCATTCAGCATATCTTGTAAGTTTGACTAAATAAGATTTGAAAAGATGATAGTGTATCTTGTTCTTATTTTCATCTTTATAAAAGCAATATTTAGTTTTATCTAATTTGTATCAAATCTTCTTCTCATCTTTTCAATTCGCCTGCATTCTTATTCTACAAATTTTTAATAGCTCGTCAATTTCCCTTCAGTATTTCTCATGATCAATCTATTTCTGCTTCTATCGTAGGTGCCATGAAGGAACAAGAGACTGATTTAGCTAATAAATCAGATCATGACACCATTTATGAGCTTGTGGGTCTCGGGACTCGATACTCATCATCCATTGTTGCTTTTTTCCGCTCGGTTGCAATCCAAAACTCGCGAAATTAAGAAGTTTAGCGAGACTGTTTCTATACTTCAACGTCTTGTTTATGAGTCAAATAAAAAAATAGTAAAGTTAAAACAACAAAATAAGAATTTAAAATTCTTGCTTGCCTCTTCATTTCGACTGCATAATCCTTTAGATGAGAATAACATGTCGATATATGAAGAGCAAATGCAGTTGAAAGATGAGGTTAGAAGTTTCAAGTTTTAATAAAGTTACGCAAATGTAAAAAATACAATTTGATACTTTATGAGAAAAAATTAATTTTGAACCTTATTCCAATTTCAAATTTTAAGAGATGTACAAAATTACTTTATGAGCTTTATTTGTAAACTTGATCTTCTTTTTGCTCATGCTTGATTTCTTAATGTGCTTAGCTCTCTTCATGCGTAGACAACTTGAATTTGAGTCTTGAATTTATTTGTTACCATCAAAATCTATACACAGATACGAGACTTGAAACTTTGGGTTCAACACCAATCTGTCCAAGGCCCCAAATAGATTGCAAATACCAAAAATAATTATAGTCATGACTCATAAAACATGTATTGCTGCATTAAATAAAAAGGCCAAAAACATTTATTGAAAATAAATAGAAAGTAATTAAAAACATAATTATAGATAGCAATCAGAAATTGATTCAAAATATTAATAATATAGTTCTAAATATGTTGGGGCTAAAAAGTAGGTGGAACTAAACATATACCAAACAAACATATAAATAGATACCAGTTACCAAAAAAACATATAAAAGTCAATATAAGATGATGCTAAATATGTATAAACATAATGGAGACCTAATAAAACCAATATAAGTATAACATAACATAACCAAGAGTCAAGAACATTGCACAGGCGCATGTTAAGTATAACAGAACATATACCAAGAGCCATAAACATTGCATAGGCACAAAGAGAGTAAAACAAAACATCAAACATGAACCAAGTGATATTTTGTTTAAACAGATGTCAAGCATAGCAAATGACATAAATAAACAGATACCAACAATAATAAGATGGAGACTGAACATCAAATGTGTTGAGGCAGCCCCGCAAACAAAATAAAAAGCCAAAAATCATCAATATGGAATGGTTAAACTTAATGCATTTACTCTGTAAAAGCTTTGCTTCAACTGAAAAGCATAGAAATGAGGGCAACTAGGCAAATGACTCATGAGAAATGAGAATTGTTATTGAATACAGAGACCAAACAGTGTAAACAGATAGTATAATCAACGTTGCGAGTGCAATTGTGCAAACAATGAAACAAGTTAACAAACGACAAGTAAAGTAGTAATAACAGCAAGGTCAAGGTAGATTGGAGTGATAGACAGAATATGAATTTTTCATCACTGGATCTTCCATCACTAATTCACTGAAGCTAAAAAAATATTCCTATTATTCTATAAACACAAAAATAGGATTGGAATTCAACATCATTGATTCACTGAAAGTATCTAAAAAAAATAGTCTCTAAGTTTTCTATAAACACACAAACAGAATAAGAATTCAAGACTTTAATCAGAATAGAAACTCAAATAGAATATAATAGTTACCACAGAAACCATTACAAAAGTCCTTAGACAGTATTGCAGTGTTCCAAACTTTAATAAAAAATGCAATTTAGTAACCGCTGCACACTGATATACACTAAAAAAGATAAAATTATTTTTAATCCCTTACATCATTACTTAAAAACTTTCAATTTAGTAATTTAGTCAAGGGATGTTTCCAATGAAAAATTTAATTTGCCAATAAAAAATTATGTAAGGATGGTGAGGAGTTACCTGAAGGCAGAAATGCCAGTCTGTCATTACTCAAATCAAATCCAATAAATTAGATAGATAGGACAAAGAAACTGTCCAAATATTATAAACTAAAGAGTCTGAATTAAAGATAACTGACAGTATAAATTAAATAACAATAGAAGAGTCTTCTAAGTGGCAGACTAGCCAATTAAAAGATAAACAAATAAACAACACAATATTAAAGGTACCAAAGGAGTCAAGTGGCTATGGCAAGAGAATCTCAGTTTCTGATAGAACATCCTTCTATTGACAAGAAAATAAGCATGGGTGCCAGTTGTATAAATAATGCAGTAATACTAAGTTACACAAATTAAAATGAAACACACAAATAAAATAAAGGTAACAGTTACATAGATACTTGAGGATCTTTTAGTGTCATACATAGCTCTAACCCAATCAGCACCACATAACAGCATCTGTTCAATTTCAGTTGACAATAAAGCTCGATATGGATCAATGACTCTGCCTCCTGCACTGAATGTTGATTCTGAGCTAACTATAGTAATGGGTGTAGCCAATATATCACGGGCCATTTTTGAAAAAGTTCGAAACTTCAAACGATTTGCTTTCCACCATTCCAAGGCATCGAAGCTTGCATCTGAACCGTCTTCACAAATGTATAAACTCTCCTCTAAGTAATTGTCTAGTTTTGATTTCATAGGCTGTACCGCCACATTTTTAACAAAAGATTTAAACAATGACTTACCACACTGCATGCTCCTCTCAGCATGTGAGGACAAACTGGATGCATTAAGGCAAGCGTTTTCCTACTCCCTTTGTGCCTCAAGAATCGTGTTAAAATCTTGAACATACTCATCATATATCTTATGCAGCACTTTAGAGACATATTCAGTATTCTTAGTTGTGGCTGGCTCAGAATAAATTAAAGGAAAACAAAATTGGATAAAAACCAACTTGAATCTAGGGTCTAATACCGCAGCGATTGCCATCAAGGGATTACACTCCCTCCAGTATTTATCAAACTTGACACTCATTTTCCTTCATTCTCCACACCTCAGATAGGAACAAGTTCGTAGTTGGGTAATCACTTCCCAACACAATCTTGGTTACTTCATTAAAATTGCTCAAAAGAGAACAAATATTTTCAACCTGCGCCTACTCATCAACCGTTGGAATTCATCCAAAACTGCTATCTCTATCACCGTATCTCGGAAAGACATCCTTGAATTGAATTGCAGCATTTAATATTAAATAGATGTTGTTCCATCTTGTAGTCACATTTAGGATCAAATTTTTTGAAGGCAATCCTAATTGCTTTGAAAGCTTACTAAATTGTTTCAGCTGACCCTCCGACGCTACCAGATACTTGATATCGTCTCTCACACAATCAACAATTATTTTTATCTCTCCAAGGCCATACTGAACTAGTAAATTTGTTATATGTGCACAACAACGCACATGAAACAATTTTCCTCCAACTAATAATGTTTTTTTCAAGTTGAAATCATCCTTTAGAATCTTAATGGTAACATCATTAGTGCAAGCGTTGTCAACAGTTATTGAATTTATTTTATTTTCAATTTCCCAATCTTGAAAGCATTTTCCCAATGCATCAGCCATAAGAAGACCAATGTATGGAGGAGGCACATTAAAGAAGTTCAAAACATACCTCTGAAGGTGCCAATCACTATCTATATAATGGCATGTGACTACCATATATGAAAACTTTTGACAAGACGTCCACATGTCTGTGCTGATATGAAATTTGTTAACTAGTGTAAACAAAGCCTTTAACTTTGCCCTTTCAGTGTTATACGTTTGAATGCATTCTTTCTTCGCGGCAGCACGAGACATCCTTTCCCAATATGCAGTGTTCGCATTCATGAACTTGTTAAAAATCACATGTTCCATCATCGTAAATGGATATTCATGATAGAGTATCATGTAAGAGGCAAGCTCTCGAACCCTACTCCGATCATAGATGAAGTTAGAAACAGTGAACCCACCATCTGCATCCTTAGACTCAACCGCTAAGACATTTTGTTTTTTCTTAGACCCCATGAATGCCAAACAAACTTGTAAGTGCCTATGTAGTGTGGTCGTAGAACTAGATCGAGATGCCTTGAACACTTGGTTACACCACTTACATTGAGGCTGCTTCTTCCCATCTCGTTCAAGTTCAATGAAGTCATTCCAAACATCAGATGTCTTCTTCCTCCGCCTTCTATCTTGAACAACTATTTGAACTACCGTCGGACCCTCAGTAGATTGAGTATTAACAGTCGTAGTGTCTCTACTGTCATCATCAGATATTGGCTCTAAATGACTAATACCGATAGAATTTTCATTCTCATACTCTTTCTCCACCGCCTCCGTGAAGATCATCTCAATACGATTGTCCATTTGCTAGGTTCTTCTAAACTTAAAAACAAACTAGCATATTTAGATCAATTCTCGGGACCCCAACCTTGTTTTGATGGCTTAAGGTGCCTCCAGAAGTAAGGACACCAAAAAATGTTAATGCCATAAATATTTGACTCCAACATTTATACAAAATAGAGTCTTGCCTAGGAGGCTCGAAGTGCCTCCGAAAGGCAATGCCTTAATGGCTCAATGTGCCTCCAGTAAGCAAGACTGACATATTTGATTAGTTAGAGTCAAACAGTTTTGACTCTAACATTTTCAGCGTACTCTTACATTGGTGGCTCGATATGCCTTCAAAAATAAGGCACATCAATAACATAAATACACAAACATGTTAAGGCAGTCCAAACAAAAACAAAAAGCATGTTGAAAGTAGCCAAAAAAATATACAAACTGCTATCCAAACCTCAAAAGTTAGAACAGAACAGTCTGAACAGATGTGTATGCACAACAAATATATACATTAAAGGGAACACAAATAAAATGAAAACACAAATAAACAAGGCATATGAACAAGGAACATAAACAGCCAAACATGTTAAGGCAGTCCAAACAGAAATAAAAAGCATATTGAAAGTAGCCAAAAAAATATATAAACTGCTGTCCAAACATCAAAAGTTTGAACAGAACAGTCTAAACAAATGTGTATGCACAACAAATATATACTTTACAGGGAACACAAAGAAAATGAGAACACAAATAAATAAGGCATATGAACAAGGAACATAAACACCCAAACATGTTAAGGTAGCCTAAACAGAAACAAAAAGCATATTGAAAGTAACCAAAAAAATATATAAACTGCTGTCCAAATATCAAAAGTCAGAAGACTCACAATAAACATATATATTAAAGAGAACACAAATAAAATGAAAACACAAACATCAGAGAGCACATGTAAACATATTAAAATTGTAAAGAAATTGAATCAAGCATGTCCCTTTAAACTATAACCCTAAACATCAAAACAATAAAACAGAATAAATTATAATCGAAAGGATGATAATATCAGATAACCCTAAACATCTTTCAATATATTATCAAGCCAAAAAAATTAAAGGATGATAGGATCAATCATCAGATTAGTGATCGACCAAAACATGAACAACAAAGCATCATTAAACATTTTAGGCAAAAAAATAAATAGCAAGTAACCTAAGATAACTCACAAAAGGGTTTGAATGTTACTTCAGCTTCAAGCACAAATCTCAAATTCTCAATCTCAGTTTTCAGATCCAACAGATAGTAGACAAGCTCCTCAGAGGATTTTTATGACATAGATAACAGAAATGAAATATAGAGCCACGAAAGAGAAATGTAAAATGACATAGCAAAATGAATCTAGGCAAGTTGTAATAGAAAAATAGAAAAAGTTGTATGTAATGCAGATGTAACAGGGGATGATTGTCTACTCAGTGCTCATACTAAATAAAATATGAAATAAATCATAATCAGAAGAGAACAATCATAGTGAATAGTAATCAACTTGTCACCTGGTCACATTGGACAGTCACGTACAGAAGTCAAAAAAATCCTAGAAAGCTTCAAAAAGAACCAGATCTTCGAAAATACTCAGAGTAAAGTTCAATTTATAACTAGATAACACTAATCAAAGTTATACGGCTTAAACCCTAGACCAAAGCGAAATAAAGCACAAAACTAGCATTATAACATATGACTTATGAGTAAATTAGTAACCGAGTCAAAAGAAACTTCTGGATGGATGAATCAACAAACCAGATAACCCCAAAGCGTCGAATCAGGGACACAATGGGACTCATAAATGCAAGCATTTAATAAGCCAACTTGTCGAGGCCTGTCTACCATCTCTGAGATGGAGATGGCAGTGAGCTAGTGACGGTTCCCTTCAAAATTCGGCGAACAACACTGTTTGTAAGGGGCTAGGTTTTGACACGCACGAATCATAGGCTAACACCTATGAAATCACACTAAACTAGTCCAAACATGCAATAGGACGAGACGGAAAGTAAAACCCTAAAAAGATTTGAGAGGATGTGTGAGGGTTTGGACTTGGGAGAAAGATCGAGATGCACGACGTGAGGTGAGACGCAAAGACAGTGATTGTGAGAGATGACAAGTGTGTTACGTGTACAAGAGTTGAGATTAGGGTTAGAATAGGATGGTATTTATATAAGTTGGATGAACAGCCAAGATTAATCTTATGGTTTAGATCCAACGGTATAGATTTAGGGCTCCACATTATAAATCAACGGGTGAGATTAGCCCAAACAGATCTAACGATTTAAACTATTAATTTAGTACTATATTAAATTTATTCTATTTATTAATAAACTATACTATTTTATTGATTTACTTAATAAGTTAATAATAATAAACTATTAATTTATAATATTATATTAGTCTATATATTTATTAATACATCAACATATGTATATAATAAAGATTTATAAAACTAATACTTATAAGTTATATGGTAAGTTTTTGATATTTTTAATATAAGTTATGATACTAATACTAATACCTATAGGTTATAAACTTATAAATTATAATACTAATACATACTAATATAGATATTTTTAATAGTATGAGCTTATTTATTAATAGTAATAGAAATTAATATTAAACATGTATGATGTATATTACTAATTTACTATAGTTTATATAATCTTACAAAAAAAAAATACTAGAGTTTAGTTATTATTTATTAATTTTGTATAAAGTAATAATATTAATAACTAGTGATAAATTATTAATAGTAAAATCATACCTCCTAAATATGATGTAATTTCATAAAATATATAATAATAGAATCTTTAATAATGATATTATGAATCTAAAATATATCAATGACAATATTGTAAAATCTTCAATAATAATTCATAGGATCATAATTCATAAGTGATAAGTTATAAGTTAATAAGTTATTACTAAAACTTATCAAACATTATAATTTATTAATCATATTATAATATTCTAACTATCTTATAAATTTATATTCTATAGTCTATAGACTATCGTATTAGTATATGACTCTTTAAATTATAAATTATAGTATATTATTAATATATTATAGTATAATATATAATATAGGCTATAGTAGTAATAGTTATACATTTACACTTTTACCATTACTATATAGTACTAAGACTATAAATATTACATATTTATAAATTTATAATACTATATATATATATATTTAAATTATGTATATTTTCAGTACAATTAAAGTATGTATATATATATATAGTATTCTAATAAGTTAATACTAATAAATTAAGACTATAAGTCTTACAGAGTCTATACTACTTAGCACTTAGTTGTTACTAGTTAGTGTTTAATAACTTAATAAGTATGTTATAATTTATATAATATATATAACTAACTATATTATATTAATATAATATTATAACTATAGTATATACTACTAATAAAGTATGATATATACTATAGGCTATAGTAGTAATACTTATACTTTTACACTTTTACTATTACTATTACTATATAGTACTAATACTAATACTATATGGTACTAATACTAATATTCTTTATATTCTATAGTCTATTTTATAGTATTGGTAATTTAGTATAACTGTATATGACGATTTAAATTATAATACTATTAATAAGATCACAATCTTTCTTTCATATATTTAATATTTGTATAATAGTATATATATATATATTTAAGATCGAGATGCACGACATGGGGCACACCGGAGGTCGCCGGGGCTTACCGTCCCAAGGGTGGGGTTGCCGGAGGCCGGTGGTCACGATGGTATGGGCGGTGTCGCCCACCACCGCCGGTTCCGTCTGGGCTGAGGTCAAACACCCTTTAAGATTATCTTCATTTTATTTTTTTATTGTGTTTTTTTATTTTAGTTTTTATTGTGTTTTCGAAATTTTGTTTTTTTATTGTATTTTTAAAAAAAAATTATTATGTTTTTATTATAGGGCTGTTTTTAATGGGGATCAAATGGACTGATCCCCAGAGTCTCCCTTTGTATATATTGCGTGCATAGGAGATAGATAGAGATAGAGAGAGAGAGAGAGGGGGGGATTTTGAAGTGCAATTATATATATTACATCGATCATGAAATCTATTAAATCGCACTAGTTCTCTTGATCAATGCATATTGATATATTCTTTTTTTTTTTTAATGAAAGCTAAATTGCATTCATTAAAAAAGAGTATTATATATTGACTTGAAATGTATATTACAAGTCACTATCTGCGATATGTAACTCCTCAGCACCCAAACGGTAACTGACACCCACTTCTGTCCAAGACAGAATAACCACCAACTAATCCCAAAACAAACCACCTATGTTCAAAACAAACTAACACATATGTCCAAAACAAAACGTTGTTCTAAAAATGACTCCTAAAAACTCTATAGACCGAAGGTCTTAGAGACTGAAAATTTTATTTTTCCCAAACAAATGCAAAACAGAAAGCAAATAGCATAGAAAAATAGAAAGTACATCTAAAAGATATAGCTCCGATTTTTAACCTTGGAAGAACATAAAAAAAAAAACACTAAAAAAATATAAGAAGAATCGCAACCAGAGGTTGACGTGGCGCATGGGGAACATGCGCCACCCTAAGATAAGCCGGAACCTCCACCCTACTGCTTTCGACGCCGTTGAACTCAAAACCGCCACACGTGATGGCGGTGGAGTACTCGAGGATGGAGGCGCGTGAGGTCCAACTGCACGCTTCAGCCCGCACGTGTGAGCCACACTCTGCTCTAATCAACACGGCCTTTAGCAATCTGGTAGATCGACGACAAGCAAACGCCGTGGTGGGGCGCGTGATGGTCGGAGACCACCATAAATGGTCGTGACATCACTTCTCCCATTCGGCCTGTAAATCAAAACATAACCAAAAACAGAAAAAGAGAAATGAGGAAGAAAAAAGAAGAGGAGAAATGAAGCGAAGAAGGAGCCGAAGTTCCTATCCCTTAAGAGAGGTTTCTTTGTGGTTTTTTAGAGAAAAGTTTGAGAGAGAGGCCATGCATCTCCTCCTTTGTATACTACTGCGTATTGATATATTCATGAATTAATTATAATGGCATTTAGTTAGTTGATCTGCATGCATGCTTTACGAGGAGATCATGTACGTCGTAGTTCGTCAAATAACTTTCTGAATTTACTCATGATGTACGTAGTAGTTCCACAACTTTACAATAAGATAATCATGATTTGCTTGCTATTTACAACTTTACAATAAGATAATCATGATTTGCTTGCTATTTAATTTTTGTTTTTACTTTTTCATACTGTAACTGAAAGGGTGTCCAACTCACCCAGACCCGAGCCCACAAGGTTATCAGGCCCAAGGCCCGTTATCTGCACCCACCACCACGCAGCGTCCGGATTGAACTAGGGAGACTGAAACCGGGGACGGTCCAAGTCCCTGGTTATCCCGATCTCGGCAGAATGAGATCGAATCGGCTTCGAGGACACGCTAAGGCCAGAACGACGGTTCACGTACTGATATGTCTCCTGGATCTACCTCACATCAAGATCACTCCCGCATTTATGAACGACAGACAACCGCCGGCCTACAGATCTCCCCTCTTAAATGCGGAGACGCTATAAATGCACATCATTAATTGCTAGATTGGCAAAAGACACGGCGGCATTTAATGACCCTTTCCAAAAAGGTCTAATTGAGCATTAAATGAAGGGATATTCAATTAATGCGATGAGACCGACCCAGTCGGATCAGTATTTTTCCTATCGAGGATGACGAATGAGTGATGTCCCGATTTCCAGCTCTTTTATCACAGGAACTCTCCTTCAAAGGGAACACCTATAAATAACACCAGACCAAAGACGAAAGATGGTACATTCTCAAATTCTCTAAAGCAAACGTTCTTATATTTTCTCCCTAAAACTAACTTGAGCGTCGGAGCGGTCTCGGACCCCGATCCCCCTTTGTTCTTGTTTTACAGGTTACGGTCAGGTCGGGATTTGATAAACCAGACTGCAGAATACGTCCCTAACAGTAACCACGTACAATGTTAATAAAAAAACGACGACAACGACAACACTATCATCTAATTAATTAATTTTCAATTTTGATGTCAGACATAATAATAATTATTCTATAAGTTAGTTCTAACAGATAATTCACAAAAAATAATACCAAAAATCCAGAGAAAATACATCTAAAATTCAACTAAATATTACTAAATCAAGCAATTTCAAAAATCAGTCCACAAGTCAGATGTTATAGTCAAAAGTTATCTATATCGAAATTTTATCAAAATTAGAAAAATCTCAAAAATCACGCCAAAATAAAATAAAGAACAAAAGAAGTAATTTGTCAAAAATTTAACCTAAATCAGGTTCAAAACCATTTCCTAAAGGACAAATGAAATGTTACCAAAAATGGCAAAAAAAAAAGTAATTAAAAATAGGGATTCGAAAAGGAAAACTGCAGAATTTGAGGTCGAAAACTCACATACTAATAGCTCAGTGGCTACAATGTGCGTGCCGAAAAGTGCTTTTTGAATTGGGTTCTTATGCGCAATTCCAATATACTCGTAGCAAAAGTTATGACTAAAATATTAAAAGGTACCCAAAACTGCCTTAATTGAAAAAATATCACGATTACTTGACATATTTGTGTTGATCTGTTAACTCATGATATTTCGGCACCATCAACATACAATTTAATAACTCTACATCAATATCTAACTCGAATCTCCCTATATCAAGTTTTTTGGACCGTATCTCACTATCTTTCCATTACGATCTATTTTATTAGCTTCATATAACGTGCCTACCTACCTCTAGACTGTTGCTCACTAATTTATAAATAGTAGTTCTGGGCTTACATATGGGGGATCCCGACCCGCCTATGTTAGAAGTGAAAAAGATAAGACTTCAAAATGAGATCTCAATACTCGAGGGAGACTAATTCTCTTTAAGTACTTAACTTTTGTAATACAAGGTTCTGTTGTATATATACACATTACGGAAACATGCAGGTATATGGGTACAATTATAGGCCGTATTAGGTGATCTTGATCCTCTTAGATGAAAGAACTCGCAGTGGCGTAATCTGCAGGTGGAAACTCTCGAACAGCCCACACAAGTCCTAAAGCTTAAAAATCATGTGGTGTGACATTTGCTGTTTAATTTATTTTAATCTCTTTTCTTGGGGGAAATTTTTGGGGTGAGGGTACGTTGAGCTTCATTATCGGTTTTCTGTTATATTTAGGTACCCTATAAACCAAGTTGTACTTAGATCAAACTAATTATCATTTTTTTTGGTCAGTGAATTAGTTCGATCCTGAGGCTTTGTTATCACTGTCTGATTCAGATGTGGAAGAAGTTTTGGAAGACACTCGGTTGGAGTGTGCAAGGACTCTCTGAGAGCAATGTTTTCTATTCAAATTTAGCGCCCCTGTTTGGTTCCTTCCCTCAAAAAGTTTTCTGTTTTTAAAATTTATAAAAGGAATTTTTTTTCTTTCTTTTTATATTTTTTCTTTCAGAGAAATACTAAGAACAGATTATTTCAGATATTGTCAAATGATGTTATCAATTATGTCCGTTCTTTTCAGTTTTTAGGACAGCAAAATGATTGAAAGCAATGTTTCCTGTTTTCCTTTTTACCACCAAACAAGTACTCTGCTCTTATGGTATTATAGATATTCATTGAAAAAAATGTGACTTTTTTTTTTTTTAATTCTGTAATCTTGCATATTCAGCACTGTTAAAGGTGTTAACGTTGTCAAGAACGGCAACAGTCAACAGTCAACAGTCAACAGTCACATCACCACCTTAGACGGATGCGAAGTTATAGAGGTTAGAAAATCTGCTGGAGCCATGCAAGATTCAATGGGCGATGACAGGAGAAGAAACAGACACCTCAATTTTGATAAATGTTAGCTTAGAAAAATATAAGCCCGCATATTGGGCCGGTTATAAGTAAATTACAAAATAGAACAATTTTATAAAAGTAAATTTATAAATTTATATATCCATCCTCTATTTTATATATATTTAATATATTTTTTTTAATAATTATGATAGTGATTATGCATAATGTACTATTTAAATTTATAAAATTTAACATAAATAACGATCTTATCCTTATCCTTATCCTTATCCTTATCTTGAATATTTAAATTCAAAATAAGTGAATTCATGATTTAAGAGACCGTGATGAAGATTAATATTTCAAAAAAGTTGGAGATAACAGTTGATCTGATTAGAAGACTCAATTGAAGATATCAAAGCAGATTTTAATTCGAAATAACAAGAAGACATTCAGTTAAAGTATTTCAGTTAAAAATGTTTGTAGTCTGTTAGCAGCGTGATAGAGTGAATAATTGAATAAAACCATCAGCAAAATCTTGAAACAAATTAACCACTACACATCCTATTTAAAGGGATTCGGCTGAAGGTTTAAATCAACACTTTGAGTCAACACTTTGATCAACATTATTGAGAACTTGAAAATTTGAGAGAATTTTAAGTATCCATATGAGAGAAAATTCTTGATAATAACTTTTAAGTTGCTTATTCCTTCGAGTTCGAGTGTGTGCAAACTCCTATAGGGAGTTCAGGTATTCATGTTCAGTCATTGAAAATTCCAAAAGGAAAATCTAAAAACACACTATACTTATATAAAAAAAAAAATACTAATTTGAAAATTCAATGGGAGATGAAAACATATTATACTTATCCCCTGGAAGCTCGCAAAATTCCCCCTTGCATTTCATCCCTCGGCTTCTGCTCAACCCAGGTCCATCGTTGGCCACTCAGCCAAACTACCACCTCCAACAATCCACCTCCAACAATCCACCTCTCTCCCACGCAAGCTCAACTCGAACGGGTTTCTCCCACTCGGATTCTTCCTCCTAGGCCCACCATATGTTGCGGCTTATAACCACCGAGCTCCACCAGCACCCCCAGGACCACCTCCCTTCATCCTCCCCATGACCTGAAACCCATAGCCCCTCCCTCCTCCTCATTGCACGCACGAAGGCGTACACGGGTTCCTCCACATTGCACGGCCTAGCGCTGTCATAAACCTATTCTAGCCTCACCAAACACCACCACTAGCACCCCTCCTCCCTTCCCCAGTTCCCCATACAACCCCGTAGCCTCCCTTAGCCGCATACACCCTCACTCTCCGTCGTAGAGCCGCCATACTACCTCTACATCACCACATGCCTCCACAGACCTACTTCAAGCCCTCCATACCCAGCTTTGACCTCCCCCTCGCCCCCTCTCCATTTTCTTCTTTGGAGACCCATGGCCTCCTTGTAACCACTACAATGACATCGTGTCCCACCTCTCACCACCACACCGAAACCACCACAATGTCACATTGAGCTTCCCCTGGCCATCTCATGCCCAAACAGTCCCTAAATAGCCCAAACCACCATTATATGTGGTTGGCGACCAACTTACACGATATTAGTCGTCATGTATGACCCTTCCACCTCCACCTACAAATTTTTCATCATGTCGATCACTCTCGCACAACCTAGACCTAGTAGAGGAAACCTTAGATCCGATCTCCGAAAGGGCGTTCCGAAGTCACGACAATGACCACGATGGAGTGGTTGCCACTTAAGCTAGCGGCTTCCGACACCACTAGCCATGTCGAGCAACATGCAACGCACGGGTTTACCCCAATGATAGTATAACCTTCTTTCCATTCTCTCATTATTTATACTAGTCGGTTAATTGATTGTAGCCTTTATTTCACTTTTGTATGGAATGCCTACGTGGTATATATATGTTCCTATTGGCGGTGTAAAGATATGTTTGACACCCATCACTCATTTTTTTTTTTATTGATTAATTTGTACAAACAAAACCTGGCTTTACAAACAACGTGCGTGTGAGCTAGACAAATTAAGTACAAAGAAATGCTACTCTTATGTAGGAATGATACCGACACTTATTATTATTATTTTAATTAGCGATTAAGTAAATATTTTAATAATATTGTACACTTTTTTATAAAAATGACTAAAAATATTAAAAGATTCATGAAAACCAAAAAGTGAAGCACTGCAGGATCTCAGTCGAGATCCTGCCAGCGTGGCTGTAGAACCCCTCCTTAAGTCTACCATATGTTTCCTACTTTCACCTTTCCCATGAACAGGGTCTGGAAAGGATCACGGCACCTTCCAATTATGCATCCTTTGTTTCAAGAGTAATGCTAGGGCACATGATTCCGTATACTTTTTGTGAAATCGATTTCATAATAATAATGTTACGCCAGTCAAAATATTAAAAAATATATATATAAAAAAAAATACAAATATAATAAGAAAAAAATACAAATAAAAAAATACAAATAATTAAATTAAAATATATGTAAAAATAACATTTTTATATAACATAAACGCAAAAGATACACAAGCAATGTACAAATATTTTTGTTGTTTCAAGTACCATCGGATAGAGACATGCAAGCAATATATAATATGCACTTGATCACGCTCTTGTGACAGCAATACATTAAACAAAATCACAAATTATAACGAAACTGAAATTTACGTGAAAACAATATATTAGTCTCGAGTGACTGATTAGTCTCGAGTGACAAATAAAAAAAAAAAGGCGAGGAAGCTATAGATATAAATATATGTAGTTAACGGAAAATGAAATTTTACACATCAGAGTTCGAATCGTACTCAATGCCCTTGATCTAGACCCTTCTTTCAGGTGCGCTGATCCACCACAAAAGGCAAAGATTCTTTCCAATTTGCAGACTTGCAGTCTTGCCAAAACATATGCCAAGCTTTAGCCTTTATTTTACTCAGAAGAGGCAAAAACGCTAAGCCGTAATTCTTGACCGGCCCTTTGCTATTCTTCGAGCAATGACTCTCCTCCCACCCTTGGTTGCCTTGCTGTTTATGCCAAAAAAAAAAAAAATACGTTCCTTAGACAACATGGCAATCCTATTTGCATGATTCAGTTCAGAATTCTCTAAAGTAAGTAAAACACATGCCAGAAGCCAAATAGATTGAGTATAAATAAACGTTAAGCTCTTGAATCAGCCGGTGGAACTGAATGTACCAGAAAGGTCAGTGACTTTCCAAGAAGACCAACTATGTCCAACCGTAAAATAACACTTGGTCCACGGACTTTTTCCAGTTTAAAGCCAGCACATTGTCATTTAACTCGAAAACAATATTTATGTGTTATTCTCTACCCCCTCCCCCTCCTTCTCCTTCCAGTTTAAAGCCAGCACATGTCATTTAACTCGAAAACAATATGTATGTGTTATTCTGTTTTCCCCTTCCCCACCCCCTCCCCCCCATTTTATACACACACACAAAGGGAGTAGAGCAGAGCAACATACCGAGCAAAGAACCCATGATTCCTCTTACGCCGTATGAGGCTAGGTTGGAAAGTCCTTTTGGGAAATAAAAGCATTGTCTCATTTGAAGAAGATACATCTGCTGCAGAAATAAGCAACTGGCAGTTATGCAGAAATCAGAAATAAAGGATGAAAATGAGGTCACTCACCCAAATTTTGAGCCAACTAGCCAAACTGTTACTGGGATATGCCTTACATAACAGATTCCATATTGCTAGAAGATATTATATCCACACGTGTTTCATCACCTCATCAGTCACGCCGTTGCAAATTTACTCATAATATCAGGCCCATACTGCAGCTTGATGTCTAAAAATAGTATCACCTCAACCTGTATAAAGCCTATGTGGCACCACCATTCAAATTCCGAAGCAAACCTAAATTCTCTCATATAAAAAGTATACTCATTAGCTATCTGGATACAACAGCAGCATGCCCATATCATTCAGAAACCCAAAAGATCTTATAGGGTTTATCTTGTTGAAAAATTACTTAATTCTGAGAGAAGATAGCAGAAGCAAATGTCTGAATTACCTTAAAAAAGGCAATCAGTGCCTCTGTATCAGCACCTTTGAAGCATGAGTGTTGAGGTTAAAGGACTATCAACCGTTCCCAGTGTATGCAAATTACAAACTCTCAAGTCTGCAAGCAAAATATCATGCAAAAAGTAGAAGAGACCAACATCTGTCCCCGTTTGAGTTTATTCTTGCCGCATAGGTTATGCAATCCTATAGAGCATTTGGCAGAAGCTAAGCAAAGTCTCCTTCAACCCGCTAGTGCAAGACTCAAATAAAAGCACCGGGAGCAGCAGAAACTAAGGTGAGTTTGCAAATTCCAAAAACTTTCTCCTCAATTAAACATAATGGCAGTTGAGGCTAAAGCAACTACCATGTTCCCTTTTCATTTCAGTGAGGTAAGATTGAACGATACTAAACTTCCATGCAAATTCGATTGCCTAATGCAGTTAGCTATAGAAAAAAAAGGTGAGTAACCAATCAAGCTAAATTATTCTCCAATCAAGTGGAATTTAGTGCTTATTCCTACCATACAAGTATGCTTATTATCTAGCGCTAGAAGCTTCGACAGAAGCAAGCAAGACGAGGCCTCCAATCAAGATCTGCATGAGTACATACTATTTACTAAATGCTATATTATTCTCTTTCCCTAAATTCGCTCAGGGACCAAATCCAAGTTATAGACAAGCTCTTTGAATATACAAATTCACCACTAATCAGTTTTTCGAATCATCTGGACCTAACATTGCCTTTCTCATTTGGTTATCTATTTGAATATTTATAAAGTAACCAAAGAGAGCATTAACAAAATCTAGTTAATCCTTGAATTTTCTCCGAAACCGAACATACACGTGCGTACTTACAAAGTCACACAGAGACAGAGACAGAGACAGAGACAGAGAGAGAGAGGAGAGTACCATCCGGCAAGAAGAACCGAAGAGAAGGGAGGCCACAGGGGTAAAGGAATCCTTCAGAGCTAACTTTTTGCAGAAATTTAGCATCGTGGGAATAGCTGTGGCAAATGGAGGGAGGTCTGGAACTTGAAGAGTGATGGGAATAGCTTTGGACTGATATCGAGGCCTTCAGAAACGATTCGGAGACTCGTATCTGGGTTCTGGTGAACAAAGGGGTTGGACGATAACCGATTCAGAAGAGAAGCTCCGGTACGTACCAGGTTTCTCGAAGCCATTTCCGTTTCGAAGAAGAAACGGTAATGTTTCTTCTGCCAAACCCTAGAGAGAGTGACCCCAAAAGAGATGGGGATAGGTGTGGAATTTAAAAATTAAAAAAAAAAAATTAAGTCCAACCGTTGTGAATTATTAGGGACGATTATGCACTCAATAATTTTATAAATGATCTCACTACTATTATTTTAAGTCTTGCATAATAACTAGTATAGTGATTTCAACGCTTATAAATATAAGTTTCAATCGTTCTAAAATTCATAAGAAACAATTTATAGAACGAAAAAAGTTTCAGTTATTAAGAGTTTCTTTTATATTTCTCTTGCAATAGTAGTAGTTTCTTTTTTAGTTTTATAAGACGTTATCAGTATGAAGTTCTACTGATACTAAAGCTAATGGTCTTCTACTTCAAATAAGTTTTTCAGTACATTATTTACAATCTTCGAGAAGAATATTAAAGGTAATATTGCTGAATATTACTTGATAAAATTATACTTTTATTCTGATGATTATGTGAATATATTTATTAAATCCACAGATTTATTTTTGTGATTCATATGTATATATAATATTAAATCTTATAAAATTGAGATTTATTACTATTGACATTTCTGAAAAAATTTATTTATCCAGTATCCTTGATGAGATCCATTTGGATATGATAAATTTGAGAGATACAATCAAAGAAGAAAATCATGTGTCCCTACAGGACCGTGTTGTATATCTCATGATGAAAAAGCTTTTTATTGTGTGAAATGATTTAAGGGAGAAATATGAGCACCAGAAGATGTAATCCTTCCAAATGATCATTATGACTTATTGCACCTGAAGTTGCAAGATTTTATGAGTGGTAATGAATATAATTATGTACTCTTTAAAATCAGCTCAATATTAAAATTATGTAGTGAGAAAATCACTGATGATGATATTTTTCAAAGAAGACATATATTATTTTTCATGTCTTGAATGTGCTCATGCAGCAGCAATATCGAGAGCGAAAGTTCAACAAATATTCTGAACTTTTATTTTTTCTTCTAGTGATTGAGCTAAATAATTAGTTTTTGTTAATAAATCACCAGTTACATCCTATTAATGATATTGAATTTACACTATTCCTAGAAGTGAACGGTGCATCATTTCAAAAGAACCAAGGGCATAGACGTGGTAGAAAAACTATAAAAGTGTTAGTCCTAAAAGCGACAACATAAAATATGATAATAATATACCGTATCACCAGAAGTGATCCAACTCGAAAAAGAGTAAAAACTCTCAGAATAAATCTTCATAGAAATATGAAAATGTTTGTCATATATATGGTATGACTGAACATTGGTCACATACCTGTTGTACGGCCAAACATTTGATTCACTTATATTAAACTTTTATATATAAGCTTATTAATATTTCATCATGTTTTAAAATATCGGTGTCTGAAGCACGACAAGAAATTACTTAGAGTAATAAAACTCTATATAAATTTAATCATCTTACAAACAAATGTGAACCAGAAGTTCAGAGGATTACCTATTTGTAAAGTGTTACAAATCAATTACTTGATATATTTACTGACACTAAACATGTTATAAAATCATATATTACTGCTGTTAATGCTTAAGCAAGAATTGAAGTCCTTGAAGAACAAGTTGTTAAAACAGCAATAGATGAGTCTAAGACACACCTGAAGTGTTGAAAACTTATTGGTGCAAAAGAAAAGAAATTGGTACCCCTGAAGAAACTGTACCCACAAAACAAGCAATAAGATTTATCCAAACTTTCTATACAGAAAAAGAAACTCCTGAAAAGAAAAGCTCCTGAAAAGGTAACTCTTAAAAAGTACAAACCTCCAGAAGAGATAACTCCTGAAGAGAAAATTCTTGAAGAGTAAAAACCTCCAGAAGAGGTAACTCTCGAAGAGGAACCTCCTGAAAAGGTGTTTCATGAAATGTTTTCTCCTGAAGAGGAATAATGAGATCTTAATACATTTCATGAATACTAAAAAATTATGGATATAAATAAAACTATTGTCAACAACATATTTTCATATAAAATGGTCATTGACATTATCAGAAGTAATGAAGAAAGTAAGCTAAAAATCGTCGAAGAATGTCGACGTAGAAATTATTGTTCAAAAATGAAAAGCAACTATTGAAATTGAATTAAACTTACAAGCAAAGCGAGAGGTATTTGGACTTGTTGTTCAAACAGCAAAGGGTGTAATGCTTATGAGATATAAGTGAGTATTTATACGAAAGCGTAATAAGAAATGAAATTGTGTGGTACAATTTATCGCACAAAATTTCCTACAGATCCCGAGATTAGTTATGAAGAAACAATTTTTCTTGTTATGAATGCAATCACATTCATATTTTTAATCAATTTGGTTATTACAAAAGGATTAGATATGCAGTTGATGAATGTGGTCACTGCATATTTATAATGATCATTAGATCATGACATACAATACTTGAAACATCTAATCTAAGTAAATTTAGGAGTATATACTTCATAAAATTTCAAAGATCTTTATATGGGTTAAAACAATCTAGACGCATGTGGTATAATTGAATCAGTGAGTATCTATTGAAAGAAGGATTTGAGAATAATCCTATATGCCCATGTGTTTTTATCAGAATTCGGATTTGTTATTATTGCAGTTTACGTTGATGATTTACCTTATTAGAACTACTGAAGAGATCGCAAGGATTACTATAAATTCAATGAATGCATTTGAAAAAAATAAGATTTTATTATTCAAATGCTAGATGAGTTACAAAAATTTGAAACTTCTAGTCTCATCTTTCAAATGCATTTGCTCTTCATAAAGCGACATGTCATCCTTATCTAAAGGATTAGGTAGATGAAATGAAGAGGTAAGCAAGGATTTTAAATCCTTATTCTCTTACTTTAAGCCTGCAATTTTTTTGTCAGACTCTTAAACGAGTCGTTGAAGTACGAAAACCTTCTCGTTAAGCTCCTCAATCTCACGATTTTTGGATTGTAACCAGTTAGAAAATTCAACAATAGAGGAGGAGTATCGAGTGTCGAGAGTCATCAGCTCATAAATGGCTTCACAATCTAACATATTAGCCAGATCATTCGCTTGCTGCAACATGACACCCACGGAATGTGCGGGAATAACTTGTAACTGAGGTGAAGGATACCTCATATGTTGATCATGAGAAATATTGAAAGGAAACCGATGAGCCATTGAAAATTTGTAGAATAAGAATGTAAATGCAGATGAATTATAAATATGAGAAGAAAATTTGATGCGAACTAAATGAAGCTAAAGATGGTTCTTATAGAGATGAAAATAAGAACTAGATAAACCATCATCTCTTCAAATCTCATTTAGTCAATATTACAAGATATGCTGGATGCATAATTTAAAAGCCAGCGAGATTAATTGCAGCTATCCCGATTTTCTTATAAATGCTGAACCTCTGCCGTTAGTTGTTGTTGTTGATTTTGTATTTGTACTATCTCTCGTTCCAGCTCTTCTATTCGTATTTTCAGGTCATGAAAATACTAGTTTACAAATTTCTTCAGCTCTTTGTTTTCTTGTTTTAAATTTTTATTTTTTTTATATTTAGTTACAAGCATTTGATGCAACTCAGATATTTGATTTTTAAGATGATCAACCTCACTCGTTCTCGCCAGTAGTCTCTGAGACATGGTTGTAAGAGAAACAACATATTGAGCACTGAGGGTTCTTAATACTACAACAATTTCAGGATCACTTTTACTAGAAAGATATATCTCTGTTTCTATTATAGTGTTTATAGTCTCATGAGAAAATATGAGTAGTTGAGGTATAAAAGGTTCATGATTCAAATCTGAGACATTAACAAAAGAATTTCTATCAGACATAATATCGTTCTAGATGAACAACAACTGAATCAATGAAGAATGTGAGATCTTTTTGCTAGAGTAAACCAATGGTAAAATTGGTTATATTTAAACAGCAATCCGAAACTTTCAAATCTCTTCAAGATCTTGTTTGTCAACAATGTCAAGCGGATTTAATTTTTTGTCGAATCAATAAATGAATGGTTTCTAATGCTCTTTTTGCCTTACATAAACAAATTCTCCCTAATAACGCCGAATGATGGGGAGAAAATTTTATATAAGAATATTATCATGTTCTCTCTAATACATTATTTAGATGAAAATTATGTTTGAATTCTTAGCCCCGTTATATATACTGAAATCATGTTTTCTTATTACTTGAAACACTAATGCATATTATCAAGGGGAGTTTAAGTATTACTGCAAGTCTCAGATTTCTATTAAGTCTTTCAACCAGACATTATCTTCCACATCTTCAAATCACTCAGAAGTCATTGTAATTTATGAAACAAGTCAAGAATGTATTTGGCTGAGATCGGTAATTCAACCTATCTAAAAAAAGTGTAGTCTTCCCGTCATCAATGACAGCCCAACAATTTTATATGAAAATAATACTGCTTATAACAGAGGAGGATATATCAAAAATACGATCAAGTGATAATTTGATAGATTTATTAACAAAGACATTACCAACTGCGACATTTAAGAAGATTGTGCAGAACATTAGAATGCGAAAACTCGAAGATCTATCGTCATACACTTTTTTAGGATGAGTAAATATCCTGAAAACTTATATTGATTGTACTCTTTTTCCTTCGCTGAGGTTTTGTCCCACTAGATTTTTCTTTGCAAGGTTTTAATGAGATAATCTTAAAGCACTTAGCGGTACATAAGAATATTGTACTCTTTTTCCTTCGCCATTGGTTTTTCTTCCCACTAAGTTTTTCCTTGGTAAGGTTTTAACGAGGCATATTCTTTATCGGTGATCATTCAAGGGGGAGTGTTATGAATTATTAGGGACGGCCCCCACCCCCCAATAATTTTGTGAATAACTTCACTACCATTATTTTAAGTCTTACATAGTAACTTGCATAGTGATTTCAACGCCTATAAATATGAGTTTTAATCGTTCTGAAATTCATAAGAAAAAATTTATAGAACGAAAAAAATTTCCGTTCTTAAGAGTTTCTTTTATATTTCTCTTGCAATAATAATAGTTTCCTTTTTAGTTTTATAACACCAACACCTTATTTTGATATTTTCTATTTTTAAAATTTTTAAATTCATTTTTTATTTAATAATAAAAAATGATTATTAATATATTATTAGTTTTTTTAGATTTTTTAAAAATATTTTAAGATAATAAAAATAAGAATAAATTTAGACAGCAACGTACTGATGTGAATAATAAAAATACTGTTCATGTAAAGACTATTATAAGTTGCTGTAAACAGTAAACTGCTGCCCGCCCAGCACTGCCGTCGAGCTTCAAAGCGGTGTTGGTTGCATGGGTTCAAAAATAGTTTAAATATACGTATAAATGAATAGAATTTAGACCCTTTAAGAAAAAACAAAATTAATTCATCCTTCAAACAATTAACACATCTCCACTTGGATTAAAAAAACCTTTGAACTCGTCTTATTTAGTTATTATAATTTTTTTTAACTTTCATATCAAAATATAATAAATAATTTAATTTTTTTAATTTTAAAATAAAAAATATTAAAAAATAGTATTTTATTCAAATTTTATCTCAACTAATTCATTTAACTCACTATCCAAATAGCAAAATGTGTATTGGTCTCCCTTCTTTTGTAAATTTTACCGAATAGCGAGATGCTGAATTGATCTCCCTTCTCGTGTAAATAACTTAAGAATAAAAAATACTCGTCTCTTAAATTAGGACAACATATCAAAATTATTTTCCTCTTTATTTGTTTGGCAAATTTCGACTTCAATCATAAACTTCCTCCATTTATGCAAATGCAACACAACTACAGATCCTTCCATCCGTTTCATACCACCGATTTGTCTGTAACTGGAAAATTTAGCTTGATAAAGATAAGCATCTTTAAGGGGAAAATTAGAAAACAAGCCCAAAACCCCAAAGTCAGTCAACGTGTATATTAATTTGATAGGAATTAGCAGAAAGAAAGAAAGAAACTGTCCAGTACAAGCTACTCCAAAAATTTTGCTACAGAAAAAATGACTGTCCCACCAAAAAGGAAGAATAAAACAAGGCAACAAACTGGCATTTCTAAAACATGCCTAAAGGAAGCATTTGCTCCACAACAGAAATAAGGGATTATGTAGAAGAAAAGTAGGTCAAAAAAATAGCGATAAAAAAGGAAGCACAAACTGGAATTAACTGTTCCTTTTAATGACTAGACAGACTATCAGAAAGAACAGCAGACCCATACAAATAATTTAATAACACCAGAATTCCAAAATGTACAGTACTAAATCATGCTGGGTTGGATGGGGAAGAAGCTTTATTGCTCTCCAGGAAGTGCAGCTGAGATCCAATCTAAGGCAGCTGTTTGAATGTCCATCTCAATGTGTGGAGAAAGGGGAAGAGGAGTAACTGCAATCTGTCCCACCAAGGGGAGACAAGAATCAGCAGCCAAAGAAACTAAAATAATAATAATATCAAAAAGAAAGGCAGAAAAGCAAAATAAACTAACACACAACCCTTCCGTTAAATAATTAAATTGATCCACTATAAGGTAGCAAGATCATTTACAGCTTTCAATCGGATCTGGCGGTGGACTTTATCAGTGCGTCACATATTTCATAATTGGGAGATTAAGCTCTCTAACCCATTCTATAATACCCAAAAAAGTCCTGTAGTAATTCTTCACTGGCACTGGGACCCCATAACATTAAGAATGAGCCATAAAATCAACGAAAAAAAGCAAAATCCAAACAATAATGATGGCATGCAGTCTGGCACTAAACACATGCATCATTACTTTTATCTTCACATTCTATGTAACACATAACTAGAATTTTCTATGATGGCCTTACCGAGACTTTTTCTTCCATCCCTTTTCAGTACAATCTCAATCACACAGGCAAGTGGAATCCACTCTTTCATGGGGACCCACTTGGACTTTTATTACAGGTTTTTTTTTTAATAAAAGGGGTGGGGGTTTCGAACCCGACTTTTATTACAATTATTTGAACAGGAAGAGTAATGGAAGAAAAAAAAAAATTAGGGGTGGAACATGGAAGGAGCTACATCTAAATGATACTTGTGAAAATCTGGATTCGGTCATTTTATTTCTAAATGATCAAATGACGCTAACAAGAAAAAGGTCCTGAAAATCTACATTATCTACTTACAAATCCATTTTCAAGAGCTCTGAAATCCAGATCCTCATCATTCTCTTCCTGATCCTGATCCTGATCCAGGAACTACAAATAGAAGAATGCCCATGCCTTAGTTCATCACTTAATGAAAAAACTAAATACTTCCATATGGATGGGGTTTTCTTTTTGGGCATTTAAATTTTAATACCTGTAACCGGAAAAACTTCTTCACCCGGTTGAAATCAGATTTGCCTGCAACACCAACTGATTCAATCTCCACAACGCTCTTCTTTTGTGTGGTCAAACGGCGAGCTGCACCCTGAAAAGAACAAAAGAATAGAATCCAAGAATGAGCACTGAGGAATGCAGTATAATCCTTCCATTATTTTTTCATTTTTTAACGAGTTACTTCTTTACAATTCCTACTTCAAAAAATAAATTACTAAATAAATCAAAGATTCTCAGTAAGAGCTACTGACTGCAGCGGATGCATCTCGGCCAAGCTGTGCAAGCTGAATGCCAAGGCTTTGTTGATTGGACATGAAATGTCCAGCAGGATACCGATTAGCTGAAACAGCTTGCCAGTTAGGGGTGGATCTCCACATACTTTGCCTGGTCAACTTGAAGCCCTGTCAAGAAAAAGATTCTCACACGTTTATGAGGGGAAATATAAAGAATAAAATCTTAAAACGAATTAATATGCTAAAGCAATGATTTATGCAAACACCACTTGGAAGCGTACAAAACACAAGCATCATAGCTCAGTTGACAGAGTCAATCAAGGGTGGGTTTGTGCCTGTGACCAAAATTGTTGCTCAAGAATGAAGACATTTTTCTTTCAAAATTTTGACCCGATGAAGAAAACAGGATATACTAAAGCGCAATAACCATAGAACTCCAGTGAAAAACTGGAAATAGTGTTATTATTATTATTATTATTATTATTAATATTATTTTCAGGAAATAGTATTATTAGTTATTAGTTTTTTTTTTCAGTGAAAAAATGGAAATAGTGTTATTAGTTATTACAGTTATCACGCATAAGTTTGCGGGCCAATCCTTCAAGTTATTTACAGCAAAAACTAAATAATACAGGCTGGGTAACATTTTATGGTGCGCAGCTGGGGTAAAGAATAGATATATAAAATAATAAAGTATCCACATGTCTCACATCAACCAAGAATAACATGGTTCTATAAGTAGGACTCAAAACATTACCCCGATTACATTGCTACTGAAAATTGTCTGAGGCTATTTGTACATGCTTAACAGCAGATGCAGATTTCCAGATGCATATATCCAATGTACTGTCTTATAGAAGTATAATTTTTCAAGTGCCTGATTACCTAGTACAACCTCCTTTTTCTTCTAGGAAACAATAAAGGCAGTTTTTGAAGTCCAAGTTACCTTAATTCACTAAGGCTGTGTTCGGGTAGACTACTATCTAATAGTTTATCATTATTTTCACTTACTTTTTACTACTATTCACTACTATTTAATATTATCATTACTTTTCACCATTTTTCACTACTATTCACATATCATCTGAGATCACCTCATTATCCAAACATAGCCTAACTCACATAACACGACCAAGAACAAACCATTGGCTACCAGAAACAAGCATTTTGAAAAGATTTAAAGTAGCAAGGTTTCTCACTCATTGAATCTGAGAGTCCGGAACTAAATGCATCCTGATTTCTTTTACTCTCCTCAAAATTTTTTACACATAATCATTAAAAAATAAATAAAGACCGCATCTAATAATCACTATCAAACTCTTTTCATTGCCTTTCACTCCTAAAACCCTTCACTTAACCACATATTAACTTGCCAATAAAAGGAAATGTTCCTCATAAGGGTTTCAAAATACACCGTAAATACATCTATAAAATAAAAATAGTGTATCAAAAAAAACTTTCAATTAGCAACATATATCCTTAACTGAAATTTCCAAACCTTTTTTGTGAAAGGAGAAGTGGGAATCTCTATATTCAAAGAGCAGCTTTTAGGGAAAATTCCTTTCTTAATATCCCTGATGGCTGCATTTATTAAAGGTAAACAAACAACAACTGCATCCTTAAAATCAGTCTCTTTACTTTCATCCTTCTTCCTGCAATAGATTAACACCAAAGGATTACTGATCGACATTTAAAAAATAAACAAGCAGAGCTTCAATTCGTATATAAAAGAAATGTGAAGTCACCAGTTCAGTGATATCGACAATGATGGCACGCCACATATCATTGCCTCTCTAGCTCCGGCAACAACACCTGAATAAAACCTGATTGGAATCTCAATTATTAAGTATCATAGGTCTTCAAATAAGGGCTAAAAATTAAGAGGAAAGAACTAAGAACACACATATTTAGCTTATATAACTCACGAAAAGAAGTCAAACATAAATTTTGTATATTTACATGATCCTAAAGTTTACCCTGTTTGGTTAAAATAGGATAAAATTCAAATAATAATCATGTATACTTTAACAACTTTCATGTGATGACTACTTACAAAGAAACAAAAACTCACATTTGATGACCACAGCTTGATCCTCGATTAATTCCACTGATCACCTGAAAAACAGATCATTTATGAGTCTTCTAAACACCAGAATCTATATTCTATATATAGTCACATTTATGACATCATGTAGATGCTAACCAGAAGAGGCTTTGACCAAGAAAATAATGCCCCAGACAATGCTAATGAGACACAGTCCACGGGAGTCCCTGATTGAAAGAATCATGATCGAGCGTATTACCATCAGTGAAAGCAACGATACCACAAGACCCAGATCAAAGTTACATAATCTACCAGGCATGCATTGATAACTACAAATGGCGAAGTTTTCCATCCATACAATGACTATGGCTCATGGTTAAGATTGAATATCATAAAACGCCACATTATGATTGCCCAATTTCATAAGCATAGATAAAATCCAACACGCAAGAAATAATAAATTCATAAAACCCACGAATCATTTTGATAGTTACAGATCCAATTGCATTGATTAAGAAAACTCGGGACACAGAGAAGATGAGATTTTTTCATAAGTGACATAGAGAACAAAGCATGAGAATATAAGAAACTCATACCTGAAACTTCAAAAGCCGTCGCACCATCAATCTCAGAAGAACTCACAGCAACAGTCTCTTGGAGAGTCACGGAATGGCCCGACACTGATTTGTCTCTATGGAGCCGATAGTAAATTAAGAAAAATGAACAGATAGTAAATAAACCAATAATCACAGAGAGCCGGAATTCTGATATGATTAACCTAATGATAATCAGCAATAAAAATGGGAAAAATTGCAGACCAGATGATAAGATAAAGGGAAACAAGCAAAACCAAAAAAGAGAACCATTAATAGAAAAAAGAGAACACACGATTGCGGGGCGCAGACATGGACATTGTACAACCCTTCACGGACCAGAGCTTCGACGAGGTAAACAAGGCCAGGAGAGTCAATACCGTCGCCATTAGTGACCAGCACAATGGGCTTGGAACTGTCTATGGCCTCCTCGTCCTCCACGGCATCAGAAACCGAGGTGGAAAAAGAGGGTTGGGTGGATTCTGCGTTGGCTTTGACTTGATCGTTTGCTTTGTCGGATTCATTGTTCTTCTTGCTAAGAACTTCCTGAAGATTGGAGACGAGGCCCGGAGGCAAGAAGTTGTTCTTGACGGAAGTGGAAGTCATATCATAGACGGGTATTTTGAGGAAAAATATAGTGGGAGTGTGCGTCTGCACCTGCTAATTTTGGGTCAAGAAGGATCAGAATAAAAAACCCTAGAGGGAGAGATGTAGAGGAAGGAAAGGAAAGGAGCGGGGGCGGGGGAGCAATAAAGCGCTGAGAGGAGAATGAAAAGGATAGAGAAGATGGACCGGTTCAAACGGCGTTATTTTGAAAGAGACAGAGACAGAGAAGACAGAGAAAGAAAGAGAGATTACTTGTGTGGTTGGTGTAAACTTGCTATCATCAAAGACATTGGGGAAGGACCAACAGTACGCTGTTGTGATTGAAAAAACGCGTTTTTTCTGCAGTCTCGTTTTTTAGCAATGTAGCAAAAGTTCCTCCGGGTAAGAAATAAGAATATGACTATTTAAAATAAAATAAAATAAAAAACTGCATAACTCTTATTATTTTCACAGTCTTTATACATTATATATATATATATATTTTTTATTTTATCAAATATTTAATATATAAATAATGAATAAAAAATTCTAATAATTTAAAAAAAAAATTATAAAAATTATAAAATATTAAAAAATTAAAAAAATATATAGTATGTAGAGGTTGGAGATATTGAGAAGTAGAACTTTTCTAAAAAAAAATTCTTTTGGGTTTTTTTTTTGTTATATTTTTAAGTATTTCTTTAAAAATTTATAATATTATTAAAAAATACTTTTAATTAATAAATAAAAATTAAAAAAAATATATCAAAATAGATCTTCAAGATGAATTGTCGAGAAATAGAACATTTTCTCATTTTTTAGAGTAAATACTAACTAATGTCCTGTCGGCTGTCGTCAATCAACAATAAAATAAAAATGTTAATTAATTCTACGAATAATGTTTTTCGGTCAATTGATTTTTTAATTATAAATTCTTTTCTTCGTCCTGTTTAATTTTAAAATATAATATTTGTAATTATGAAACACACAAACATCATGCAATTTTTAAAATTAAATAGATAAATATAGAACTCATGACATGATTAAAAAAAATCATTTTTTAATTACGATCAACTCCACTTTTTTAGAAAATATTATGCAGCGTTCGCACAAACATACTCTTTAATTTTTATTCATGTCATTATCTTATTTGATATTAGATAATTGAATAATCAATAATAAGTGATAAATAATTTTACAATAATTTAATAGAATATAATGAAAAGATGATGGCCCAAAAAAATGGTGTTTATAGTATTTATCTTTTTAATTATAAGCATATTGGCAATGTTTTATTTATAGCAATATATACTGTATAATTGGATTATGAAGTATTGAAGGAGAGAATGCATATACGAGGAAGACATACAAATTAAAAGAAAAAAGAAAATGATAAAGACACTATTATTTGAGTTTTGTTTCGAGTCTTGTTTTATTTTTTTTATTTTTTTATTTAATAATTAAGAAAATATTATTTAATAATATTATAGTTTTTATTTTTTTTAAAGTATTTAAATAAATTTTAAAAATAATATAAATAATAAATATTTTTACACTAACAAAACTGAGAGGGAGACTGAAATAGCAGTCTATTAGCACCGCTCAAAGAAAAATGCACGTCGTATAATAATATAATAGCATCATCTGTAATAAACGATCCCTCCAAATTTTAATATAACTGATCGTTACGCAATTTACGTAATCTGGATTTCTTGTCGAATAGATCAGTTTGCCTTTTAACAGATCTTGGGGTGTAAGAAGACCAAATAGACCTCTATTATTTATTAAATTATTATTTATTATTTCTCATATCCAGATCATTTTACTTGGAAGCTAGGATTTTGTAGCCGATGTCATGAATCTCTCAGTACTTATCATAAAGGTAGGAAAACAAAAGAGGATATAAATAGTAATTTATCATCATAAACTATAAGACAGAATAATGGGTGCTGGAGATGAGGGATAGGATTAACATTTGGTGCTTGAAGAGGGGATTGATAAAATGGATAATATGTATAAGTATAAATAATATTTTTTTTTTATATATATTATATAAAAAATAATAATTATATATCATAAAATTATATATAAAAAATATATGTTTATAAATTATAATTTTTTTAAGATTTCTGTAGTTTGATAGATACTATTATAAATAAAATAAAATAAAATATCAATTTAAATTTAAATTTTTTTTTTAAATTAAGTTTGATTTCAACTATTATCATATATGAAATAAAACTCTTGAAATTTTCTTTTTTAGTATAAACTATCAAGTTAAAGTAAGAATAAATGAGTATTGGAATTTAAAATGACAATTTCATTAAAAGTTCTCAAAACTTTAGTATTGAGAGGCAATTTCAATTATATTTAAAAAATTATAATAATTTATATGATTTTTTTTTTATTAATTGGGGGTAGCCCTCCAACCGTCCAGTGGAGATGTTATTGAAGCCGACTTTTTGCATTGATCACCTATTTTATTCATTAAAAAGTGAATGCCTTTCACGTTCTTAGGCAATAAGGTTGAGAAGCACTCCTCCTCGCGTTCCTTCGAGAATCCTATTGTATTACTTATGTAGCACTGTAGTCGGCGTTGGTACTTGGGAGGATTGTTAATGCAGCTGCACGATTATGGCAGTGGACGGCACCGATAAGTATTATTATTTGGAAAATTGCTATTTATTCTTATTTGGGACCTCTATTTGAAATTTTGATTTACATTTTTTTTTAAATTTTTTTATATGATTTTTAAGTAAGTATTTTTAAATAATATTATAATTTTTTTTATATTTTTAAATATTATTTTAAGATATTAAAAAAATCATATTTTTTACATGATTTTTTTAATATTTTGAATATAAAAAACATAATTTTTTTAATATCTTGAATATTTTTTTAAAATATAAACAAATTATAATATTATTTTAAAATATTTCATTAAAAATCATATAAAAAACATAAAATCAAAATCTCGATTTCTCAAATCGAAACGTGTAATACGGCCCTATTATTTGACATGACATCTAAAACGTAGAATATTCACGTACACATAATCGCCGTAAAAGGGCTCTCTAAGATTTTATTTTATTTAAATTTAGAAATGAGGTGAATTAAAATGAGTTTAATTTATTTTTTAATATTATTATTATTTTAAAATTTTAAAAAATATATAAAAATTTAAAAAATATATATTAAAATTTAAAAATTTTATATAAAAATTTATATTTTATATAAAAAATTATAAAAATATAATAATAAATTAAAATGAATTCAACACACTTCTAAATTCATACTAGCCTAAAAGGACTGCAGTCTGGTTTTGGCTTAGTAAAAATGATCCACTATAGTCTACAGGCCGTACTCGCAGAAATGGTCTACTGATTAGCAGGAATGCATGACACGTTCGCTTTGTAATAAACTCTATATTTCATCTCACTAAAAGAAATCAGCCGTTTCCTGATTCCGGCAAGTCAGCCGTTTCACGAAATATATAAAAAAAAAAAAAAAAACGTAATGACATATATAATTGTAAAGAAGGTAAATTCTGCATAATCATCTTATAAAAAAAAATTGAGATTTACTATTAAATAATTAATTTTAAAAGAAAATTATATTTATAAAGTGCAAATATCACGCAATCATTTTGAAAAAAATATATAATATTTACGCGAAAAAATTAATTATTTAATAATAAATATCATTATTTTTCAAAATGATTATACAATAATTATACACTCTAGCATTACTCTTAGAGTGGTACTACTAATTTATCACCTGAGTAGCACCACTTCATTGTACCACCAGTGTTAAACTAATTTTTTATTTGTTTCTTATTTTTCTATTCATATATTTTATATCATTTTAAAATATTTCTAAAAAATAGAAAAGATGTTAATATATTAATAATCACTTTCTTAACTATTAAGTAAAAAAAATTAAAATACATAAGATGTTAAAATAAAGTGTCAAAATTAGTGAGCAAAGTAATATTATTCTTACTCTTATTTTGTTTTCAATAACCTTTCATGTCTCAAAATATCTCTCTTGTAATTTCCCTCTGTATCAAGTGATATTCAAGGAGGGTTTCTCACCATTTTTCATTCATTTCTAGGTGAGGGTGGGTCGGAGCTTTAGCTCCGATCACCTCCTCCCTTTCGTTCTTCATTTTTTGGTATTTTTATTACTGTTTCTAGTTGATTTCTAGTTAGTTTTCCATTCAATAAAGAAGCCAATACTCTCTTCACCGGTGTGCTGCTTGCCGGCCCTCTCTAATTAACACGCGGCGTCTCCTCCTCTTCTACTGGTGTCGATCTTCGTATATGGGGGGTTGCTTTGCTATTCTGTTGGGTGTGTGAGTTTCATGCGTGACTAGGGGTGTGCACCCAAGTTACGGATTTAGAAACTTGGATATTTTGATCCAGAATCGGAGTCTCGTATAAACCCGGGTTTTAAAATTGTAGATTCTGATTTTCGAATTTGAATTCATTTTTTTTCTCTCCCTTTAATGGCTTATATTTTATTAAAACAATTATTGTATTTTTAAGTTTTAACTAAATGCATCTTTAAAAAATTTAATATCTACATTCTAATGTAATAATTCAATTATTTACATATTAAATTACAATTCATTATATTATATTACAAAATATAAAATATAGCTTCAATCAATATTTTGTAATCAATATATATTAGTCTATTGAATTTACACTCCATTATATTGAACTTCTCCGATTTTAACTCCAATCTCTCCATGCAGGACCCTAAATTCTTCACTGTTTATGCTTTGCCATGTTTGTTTAGGAAGATCTGACACAGAGCTTAGAATTGAAAAATAATTTGTGATTATTAGGAGGAGACAATAATTAAGCATGCCAAAGCCAAACACCAATTAATGTAATGAATAACAGATTGAAAACCATACCAAATTAAACCCATTAATGTACTGAATAATAGACTGGAATGTTTGAATGAGTAAACCCATCTTGCTTGAGTGAGTAAACCATACCAAATTCCCATCTCCATGGAAAAAGGCCTTCAAAACCTATTTATACTAAATCTTGCTTTCAATATCAGATTGATTCAACAAAAATTTGGAAATAAAAATTAAAGAGAGAGTTTTTACCACTGGTAGTTCTTTGCAGAAGATGAGTATCTAAGTCTAGCAAACATATTCAAAAGAAAATGGCCTCCGCTTATATGACAGTGAACATGTAGAGACATATTTCCCTTTACTTTCTTCCACTCTACTACTACTTCATCTCTTTGTAACCTGTTGTGCCAACCTTAAAACAAAAATTTTAAATCTCAGTTTACCAAATTTTAGATTCTAAAATATTCAAATAAAGGGTTCAAAATATTCTTTCTTTCCTAACTATTCATTTTGGAATCATTTCCATGTTAATACTAAAATATAAACCTAGTAGTACAAAGAACACAATACACAATAATAGATTAAAATATACTTTCTAATCCTCTACTTTCCTTTTAAATTATTAACTTGAGTGATTAATAATAAAAGCTACTTCAGAGGTTCTTACACTTGAAATAAGTTCAAATGCAACCTCTTTCATTTATGGCAGCTTTAATATGGTACCAGCACTAAATTTCCAGGCACGATAGATTTATGGCAACTTTAAAATCTTGGAAGATTAGCTGCTTCAAAAAATCCCAAGCAATATTAAGTAAAATATATAAATAAGCATACAAGAATTAAAGAATTAATTACTCGATTCTGAATACTAGTCTTTTAAGTATTAACACCCTTGAGTTTGGTTCAAATTACTGGGAAGATAGCACAAGGAAGCAAATACATCACACCTAATTGATGACAAGTTGGGATTCCACTTCGACATGTTTCTCCATATACCTCTTTTTGTTTGAGTAACTATTTCATGATGGTCAAAACACAAATGTAGAAAGAGCAAAGATTGCTACTAAATATTTAGTCAATGATAAAGACAGAGAAAATCGAACTAAATAACTTACAATTGTAGATATGAATCAGATAGACAATACAGTCCTTCAAACCTTCAATTCCACAGGCCCTTAATGCCATGTCCTTTCTACCTAAAATGGTTCACCACTAGGACCTCCAAACCTTGTAGCTCTTAGCTACATCACTAATAGAAATTCACAGCTGCAAACCATACAGAAAGATAATGGAAACAAGTACAAAAATGTGATTAGATATATTGCATATATCTTATGATTCCTATATGTTCCAGGGCAAATTAATACCTCTCTATGTCCATAATTATATGCCTAACAAAAACCTTACATGAAGTATTGGAAGAAGCCACTAATCTTCTGTCCTTTTCTTCTTCATTTATCTTCTAAAATATATGATTGTACCTGCACAGGACCAGTAACCACTACGAGACCAACAAGTCCTCCACCATGCTTATCTAAAATGCAGCAAGTAATGCACTTATTCCAGTTTTTGAAACCTAATTTGAATGTAGCAACCCAAAAAATAAGAGCTTATTTCATTTATTCTATTTATCCTGAAATAGGTTTCGCTTGCATAGAAACCTATTTCATTTATTCCATTTATCCTGCCAAGAAATAAGTGGAATACTAAATTTTTAAAATTTTAAAAGCTTTGCAAGTAAAGCACACTAAAGTAATAACACTTACTATAGTCTTTTTCAGTATGAATTGGAAGGCTGACTCACACCAGCCTCAATTCCGAATAAAATTACTAAATAATCATCTAAAAAAATATTAAAGAAATTGAGTTAGATATATAATAGCTAAATTAGATAGATATTAAAAAAAAAATTCATGTTTCAAACTTATCTTTAAGCTGCATCAACTCTATGTATTCTTCCAACTCCCGAATGTCGACAGGTTTGGTCCTTAATCAATTTTGGGTGCAAATAAGAGTCTCGACAGACTCTGGAGACAATGAGCTTCTAAAAGGATCCAAGATGCGTCTTCTAGTACTGAATGCAGACTCCGAAACAACAGTGGAAATGAGGGTGGCTAACACATCACGTACTACCTCAGCAAGAACGGGATAATTGACGGCATTAACTCTCCACCAATCCAATATATCAAAACTGAGATTTTCCTACACGTTCCTCTGACAAATACTTATCTAGTTTTGATCTAAATTCTATAAATCCATATTGTTCAAGATATTTTTCTAACTTGATGTCAAATTTAGTCGAGCTAATAGGAGAAGTAGAAATTGTGCTTAGCCTCCTTTAAGCCACAATAGAACTTGTTGCCTATATAACTAACACAAGAGGGGAGTGAATTGTGTTATATTAAAAATTAACATTTATAAACCAAATATACAATATAAAATATAAATAAAATACGAAGCAGCAGGAAATATAAAGAATAATTGTAAGAAAAAGCAAACTCAGCATTTTAACGAGGTTCAGCCCCACTACCTACGTCATTTGGTGATTCAACTATTTCCTGTGTAGAATACCTTATACATACACAAGGGTTATACTCACCCTCTTACTGATACAAGAGCTGATAGCGGATAGATTATCATAATACACTCCTCAATGAGTAAAATAAGAACAATACAGGGAAACATATATATCTCTCAAAATGAATACGGATTAATACACAAAACTTAGAGAAGAAAGAATTAAGGCTTTCAAAGAATGATGCAAAGTTTTGTAATTGATGTGTAGACTTTTATTGTCGTGATTTTGCAAAACTCAAGTGAGTTATTTATAGGCAAAACGAGTCTTCAATTTCAAATTTTAGCAAATGTGAAGACACCATTCATATTTCAAAATATTCAAATAAAAACATCTATTTTCAATACAACATCATTCATATTTCAAAATATTCAAACAACACATACACCTGTCAAAAGATGAAACTCAATCATTTTCTAAATTCAATATTCAAATTCTTGATGATGTCATTGGATATGTCAAGTACATGTGAAATATAATTTTTGAATTTAAATCTTTTGATGAAGTCGTTACATATGTCATGCACATGTAAAATATAATTTTTGAAATTAAAACTTTTAATGATGTTATGCACATGTAAAAAATGCAATTTGATATTTTATGAGAAAAGATTAATTTTGAATCTTAATCCAATTTCAAATTTTATCAAGAGATGTGTAACATTATTCTATAAGTTTCATTTGTAGATTTGTTCTCTTTCTTGTTCATTTTTGATTTCTTGATGTGCTTAGTTTCATTCATGCGTAGACAACTGAAACTTGAGTATTGAATTTATTTGTTATCATCAAAATCTATATGTAGATACGGGACTTGAAATTTTGAATTCAATAGAACTCACCCCATTAGTTACACGAAATCTATTATACTACTCAATCAAGTGGCTTAACAAGAGTTTGACTTTGACCTCTATTTTATCCGCTAACTCATCCCCTTTGCATTGTTCCAACCAAAATCTCAATGGCATTATTTTATATCGTGAATAAAGCACATGAACAATATATATTAGCAAGTTGAACCTATCTATACTACCCCAATACTTTTTCACACTTTTCTTTTTATGTTTTTGCCCATGGTCTTAGTAATGTTATTCTCACTCGTGCACATATCATTTAATGTATCTTCAATTGTGCATAATTCCTGAAAATATACATTAGCTATCATGTACAAAGAATCAGAAATGTTTAATATAACATCATAAAATATTTTCAGCAACTCTTATAAAACTGTGCTCTTTTCCAATCATCACTACTGGGACTTACGAAATCATGATCCACATACATATTATAGCATTTAACGGCTTGTTTGTGTTTTACAATGGTACTCAACATCAAATATGTGGAGTTATATCTAATGGAAATATCCGTGCACAAGCCTTGAACTTAAAAGATCTCAACGGTGAAGACTTCACATATTTGACGACTTCTCTAATCGTTGATATTAAATGCTTAACATCTTACAAACCGTCATTAACAATCAAATTTAGTATACGGGTAGCACACCACATGTGAAGAAACTCACCATTCAATATGGTAGAATCACCATCCATTATCCTTCTCTTTATGTAATCAACATCAACATCATTAGAGGAGGCGTTATTAACAGTAATTGTCACAATTTTATTAATATCCTAATCAAACAAGCCCAAATTTAACACCCTCCCAATAGTTTTGCCCATGCAATTGAGAATTTGTTAGATTTTAGTATTTTCTTATGTAATATCCAATTGCAATCAATAAAATGACTAGACCTTATGGGCTTGGGCTACATACTTTTCCCTCCGCATCCCTATTACCACTTGAAGATGTACTTTTTCCAGAACGTTTACCGTAAATAGGAAATTTTTCACATGTATAATAAATGTGGTGATTCATAGAATAAGTGTCATTCTTATAATGTCAATTAAATAATTTACCACAATGTTTGCACCGAACTTTTGGTTCATTAGGATCAATAAGTAGCACTTTCTCAAAATGTTTCCAACACGCCGATTAGTTACTATATATTTTCCTAGATTTTTTTGCTAAAGGTGGAATGGAATGGGTATGTGTGGATGAATGAGATGGAAGGCTTCCCTACTCCTCCACATCCACTATAAGAAAAGAGGAGTCGCCACTAACTCTTTGAGTCATACCAAGGTTCTAACTTATAGAATATTCTTCTATATGTTATTGAGTAACAAAACAAAACAAAACAAAAAAACAAACCATATAATTAAGTAAAAAATCATGTACTAAGTTTATTGAATTAAATTGAAAAATGTCAGACTACAAGAATACCCAATAGCAGCGTACCCATTGAATTAGTTATATAATTAACTAGATACATATTACAATTGTGAATGCATAGTGAGAGGGAACAATCAATTAATGTGTAGGTAAGATATAGACAAACACCTAAACCTCAAGGATACCCAATAGCATCATATTATTTTTAATTGATAATATTATTTCTGGGCTAGTTAAATTGATCTTTACCTGTGACAAACTTAACATGTCATGTTCAAGATGTTTATTAAATATTAGTCAAAGATTTTTGAAGTATTTAATAATTAAACTTTAATTCAGGATATTAGTAACCCAATATAACTCCCAAGTCCTTAATCGTTTCCATTAATATTATTTACAATTTCTTGTTTGGCAAATCTGGAAATTAAAAATGGGGCCTTGATAAAAACAAATCCAGGCTAAAAATTCAAGTTTATTAGATTTCAAAATACCCATTTGATTCTGTATATAATATTGAGGTTGAGTTTGCTTCACCACTTTTTCATAAAATCCTTCTCAACATAAGCTAAATAAAAACATGGAAGTCAGGTTGTAAAAGCGGATTCTAGATTCAAAACGGGTATTCCGCCCATATCTATCTGGATTGATAAAAGCGGGTTTCGGCCCCATGTTTATGTGATTCGAAAATTAGATTTGGAATCCGGGTATCCGTTTACCATTTTGGGTCGGGTAAAACTCGACCCATTTGAACACCTCTACGTGTGGCCTTGGTCGTACGCGTGGCTCATACGCAGTGGCTCCTTGAAGCTTTCTTAAAAGCTACGTGTGCTTCCATTGTTTTCAGCAACTCCAGATTCGTCGGATTTAGCTATTGTTTCCTCTGTTCTTGTGGTGTGTGTTCCATACGCGTCACCTCCATGACGGTTAGTCCTCCGCCGACGACCTGACTCAGTGGCAGTTTCTTTTGCTATCTTTCTATTTTCCCTAATCAAAGATCAAGTTAAAGCGGGCGTGGTTATTCCTATTAGTATGCTTAGATTAATACGGTGCTGCACATACCTCATCGCTGCGACTGAAACCATCTCCTGGCAGTCTCTCTCTTGTTTGGGAATTGGGCATGAACCATTCATGTGGCTCCATAGTTCTCTCTTTAGGAGTTATTTTTTTAGTTTCTTTTCTAGTACATTATCGTATGTTAGCTTTTTGAGAAGATTGTAGGAGATTTTTATCCTACTTAAACTTATGTTTTATAATTTTTTAATTTATTTAATGAATTTTACTTGTTAATTTTTTTTTTCACTAGCAAATCGTCAGGGTTCGCACGACAAGGGAGCGTTTGGCTCGATATTTTTTTGAGGATAGAATCATTTTGATTGGACTCGGAAACAAATGGAATAGGAATGTCTTACCCTTTTGTGCTCAATACAGGCTCCAGCACTGGAATAGGAATGGCTCTCGTGAGTAGTGAGTGGGCTGACCGCTTTACCAAACAAAACCTTCGTATCTCCCCCTTTATCCAAACAGAGTATAACTCTGCCTAGAAATGCGAGCTTTGTCACACAACGTTAGAAAATCAGAAAATGTCCTCCTTGGTCAAGAGCAATTACAGTCGCCAACTATCTTCAACAGCCGCGACAATGTGCTCCAGCTTTTGCCCTCAGATTCCAAACCAATTAAGAGCAAGACCCAGTTGCTCCTTCCCCAAAAAACCACTCTACGCCTTTTCTGTGAAGGCTTTTTCTTCTCAGACACCCAATGCTTCAGTTAAGGGTATTCTCTATTTTACTCTCCCTTTTAAAGATTTAAAAAAAAAATTCAATGGATAAAGATTTCGGGGCCTGAGTGCGCCTTTGAAGCTAGAAAAGCCTTTGCAAATTACTGAACTAGGGCGACTGTTTGATTCTTTAGGTGCTAGTACTTTGAAGGAATAAACATTTAGTATTTGAGTACAGTTGTAATGAATTATGCTCCTTCATTTTATTGACAATAGTTGATGTCGTACGATAACATTGACAATAGATGTAAGTATGGTTGCAAGGACAAGAACAAATTCAGTTTTTGTTTTTTGCTTTTCTTTTGTGGGGAGGATGAAACATGGTGGTGATGCTGGTGGTTGGTATTAGGGATTATGATAGTGTGTAGTGGTGGTGGCAGGAGGCTTGAAAAATTGAATTGGCGAGGTGGCAGTTACGGTGGGGGTGGTTTTGGAATATGGAAAATCTTTTCTTTTCTTTTCTTTTCTCACTCCAATTCCTTTTTTGGATTTACAGACAATGAATTGTCATCACGGATTGGATTTCTAGGTCTTGGAATAATGGGTTCTCCAATGGCACAGAACCTTCTTAAAGCCGGGTATGACTAAAATTTTCCTTAATTAGCCGAGAAACCAGCCAAAAATTAAATTCATTGGAAAAATTTATTATGTCCATGCAATAGGGACTGGACTTCTTGAGTTGACTTGATTGTTTGGCAATAATTTTCAAGGATTTTTTTTTTTTTTGGTGACATATTGAAATCATATTCTCGTTTATGACATATTGAAGTTCATAACTATTCTGTATTTTAATACCCTACTTGGCATGTCAGGTGTGATGTAACCATTTGGAATAGGACCAAGAGCAAATGTGATCCTCTTATCAGCTTGGGCGCAAAGTAAGTATGTGGTAGGCTGTCAAATTGATATCTCTATGCACTTTCGACACCATTGTGGAATACCCTCAATAGTGATAATCTCAATGTTACAAGTATTGGATGAGATTCTTGAGACTTTAAACTTTCAGTATTTCACACTATTGGTTTGGCCAAGGATCACTACTGACCCACCCTAACGATCGGTCATTTGGAGTAATGACCCAAGTCAAATTCATGTTTAAGCTTACACACCCAATGGACCAGTCAACATTAGAAATTATCATTGAAGTCCTTGGATAGATTAGAAAGGCCAAGAACTTCTCGTTATCATGTGATATTGGATCTCATTCACCACACCCAAGAGATAAGGGGTGTTATGGTCTCCCCCACTCAAATATCTGATGTACATTTGGTTATAATTGATTCTTATACCATTTGTAATGTCCTAAATAAAATTCAGGACACATCTAAGCCTATATTCTAGAATGACCAGAAAATGTTACAATTGGAGCTCATGGAATCATTATAAAGGCCAAGAACTCCTCAGTCGTGGACAATATGGGATCTTATTCACCAAGCTTCCATTTACCATGCTTCCGTAGATGTGAGGTGTTACTCCTATAAAAAAAAATGATGTCGGGGTCTTACCTTTGGAGCTTGAATTCTCCTCGTGGAAAGGCATATTAAAAATTATTGGAGGCATTTAAAAAATTATTGGTCCTAAAAGGTTGCGGTTTTCATATCTATTTCAGTATTAGTGTTTGACGCATAAACATGGATTCTCTAGCTTGTTGAATTTTATGTACCTGGACTGGTTTATCATTGATTGTTGTTGGTGCTTTCATCTGCAACTTCGCAAAACCCATATTGAGAGTTTTAATATAGGAAATTTTGTTATCACGATGGTTGTTCTTTTATGCAGATATAAATCAACCCCTCAGGAAGTAGCTATTTCTTGTGATGTCACATTTGCCATGCTTGCAGATCCTGAAAGTGCAGTGCGTATGTTTCATTTATATTTTTTATTTGCTTTAACTACTATCCCAGTTATAACAATTTATAGCTACACTCTTTATCAGGTGGAAGTTGCTTGCGGGAAGCATGGGGCTGCTAGCGGAATGAGTTCTGGAAAAGGGTACTATCAATTCGTGTTCCTTTCATGTTTATGCATTTTCTCAACCATATATGTGTATATATATATATATATATATATATCAGTCACTGCTCTAAGAACTGTACGAGACGGCTACTAAAATCCTCTCAAAACTCTTCACTGCTCTAAGAACTGTACGAGAAGGCTTCTAATGTGCCTAATTGATAGGCCTTGCATACTTTGTAACTGGCTATTGCCCATTCATCGATTATTAATACATTTTTACTTATAAAAAAAAAATTCTTTCAAAATTTTTCCTATATGTTTTGCCATTTGCAGGTATGTGGATGTTTCAACAGTCGATGGTGCCACTTCTAAATTGATTGGTGGACATATTAAAGCTACAGGGGCATCATTTTTGGAGGTGAATTGTTTTCAAAATCTTATCAGTGCATTCTAAGTTGCAAATACCGTGCACTTTCTGCAACATACTCCTCAAGTACACGATAATTGTATTTTCTGCAATCTTCATTAAGCTTTTGCATTGTTTCTATAGGCTCCAGTTTCAGGCTCCAAAAAGCCTGCAGAAGATGGACAACTGATTTTTCTTACAGCAGGTGGGCCAGCTCTATTTTTCTTATCCAATGTATTCAATTCATTGAGGGATTCCAGACTTGAGGTCTTTTTGTATTTAACACAAAACTCAAATGTAATTAGCAAATGTAAATTATTTATTTGTTAATAGGTAAGAAATCTTCATTAGAATATAATTTGATGTATTTGCATCATTCGTTCTTTATGTAATTATATGATTAGTCCGCTCCTAATTTCTGTACCATTTTTCTTATATCCTTTGTTCAGAATATAGCTTTTTGTATACATTGTTAAGTCCATGTCCATGATACCATGTAGGAAACCTAACAGAAATTGACCATTGGCTACATTTTTTCAGGCGACAAATCTCTGTATGAAATGGTTGCTCCACTTCTAGACATCATGGGGAAGGTATTATCGTTTCTAGTATATATGCTGTACTCTCATTACCCATTTGAAGTCTGGCTGCAAAATTTTTGCTTTTTCCAGTCAAGATTTTACCTAGGGGATGTTGGAAATGGAGCTGCAATGAAGCTTGTTGTCAACATGATCATGGGAAGGTTCTGCATTTGATTCCACTAAAGTTCCTTAATAAATGTGTTGCTGTTGTTCGGTTTTAGTGAAAATGCTTCCTTGAACTTTTTTCTACATTTTGTAGTATGATGGCATCATTTTCTGAAGGATTGCTTCTCAGTGAGAAAGTAGGACTGGATCCAAGCGTACTAGTAGAGGTACAACTCACCATATCTTCCAGTAATTTATTTAACCCAATTCAGGGTCTCCTCCCGCCACTTTTGCCGCACTAGTAAAGTCTCCCACTCAAGACTTTGACCTAATATGCATGCGTGGTGGAAAATTTTTGGAAATGAAACAGTTTTGTGCCATTTGTCAAAGGGCAAAAATAAAATATAAAAATAATTGCTTTGGCCTATTCCTTGTTCTATGTCTGTAAGATAGCTCTACATACTCTCAAGTAAGGCATGGCTTGTTAACGCAGCACAAAAGTGATTTTTTTATAGGCAAAGAAAAAAGGAAAGAAAAAGAAATCAGGTTTGATGCATTGTATTTTATTAGTCACTGGCTTTACAGGGATTATCGTCCCCTCGCGATAAAATCTTTTTCTTTTTTTCTTGTTTTAGGTTCTGTATAGTTGTATTCCATGAAATGGAAAATTACTTGCCCATCGTCTATCCAATTAAAACTAGTTTCTATCCCGAAAGAAAGTTGTCATGAAGGTTTTTTTAAAATCTATGCAGGTTGTCTCACAGGGTGCTATTAGTGCACCAATGTACTCAACCAAAGGACCATCAATGATCCAATCCCTGTATCCACCCGCTTTTCCTTTGAAGCATCAGCAGAAGGTTCGTAATTTTGCCGGACTGTCCCGCTATCATATTAACACATTATCTGGTCTAATGGCAAAAGGTTAACAATGACAGGACCTGAGGCTTGCTCTAGGATTAGCAGAATCTGTTTCCCAGTCTATTCCAATTGCAGCAGCTGCAAATGAACTATATAAGGTTGCAAAATCTCATGGCCTTAGTGATCACGACTTTTCAGCAGTCGTTGAAGCATTGAAAGCTAAATCGCAGAACTCTGCAAAATAGAAGAAGAGTTCAACTTGCATGATCAGGTTTAATTTGTTTTAGAACAGGTAATAAGAAAGAGATTTTATGATATATAGACTTATAGTTGTTCAGGCTGTTTTGTGGTGTTGACTGTTGTTAACCTTGGATGCTGTTTGTGGTTTGTGTTACTTGTAGGGGGCACCGACTGAATCCCAATTGCGTAACCGAAATACTTATTATATGCGTAATAGAAACGTATGCTCGGATTCAAATTCTCCATAAATTTGTAACTCTCACTGTCCCATGAGACGTCTGAAACTTCATCTGTACAATATCTCCTGATATTTATGTTATTTCTATGATAATTTTTAATAAATATATATAAAATTTTCCTTTTTGGAGTTAGGATTTGCTTGGGGGTTCAGGGAAATGAAATGGAAACGGAAAATAATATAAAGGAAATGAATGGAAAATAAATAATCCTATCTAGAAGTACATAATATATATATATATATATGTAAATGAATATTTTGTAACAGCATTACTATTATGCCTTTTTAAGAAAATTATAGTATTAGTTGAGGTTTTCTTCCTGTTTTTATCAGATAATATATTAATGAATGGAATAATAAAATTAAGAAAAAAATATGATTTTTTTGGGAAGGAAATATCCATGATCTAATTGCACTTAGGGGTGTTCATCCGGGTTCCGGATTTCCAAATCCGGAATCCGGATTCAAAATTTCCTTAAACATTTAAAAAAAAAATTTCAAAAATGTTAAGAAACAAATAAAATTTTAAACCGGGCCGGGTACAACCCGGCCCGGATGAACAGGCCTAATTGCACTTAGTGACTTTTTATATTTATATCTTCAAAAAATAAAAAAAATAAAAAAAAGATATTTACATTATTAGAATGGGTAAGTTTTGTGCATTTATTTTGAAAAAAAAAAATTATAAAATTCATCTAAAAAATTATTTTTCCAATGAAAGACTACACATTTTCTCAAAGAGAGTGGGAGACCTGTATATGACATTATTGAAATATTTGATATCTAAAATCAATTGTTAACAATAAAATAAATATGAAACCTTTTATGTATTTTAAGAATAGGTAATATCATACCCCTACACTTATTTTACTATTTCTTATTATTTAGGTTTGATTTGTTTTTATAAATGAGATGAGATAAAAGTAAAATATATATATATATATTATTATAAAATATTTTTTTAATATTAGTTTTGTTTTAAGATTTAAAAAAATTATTTTGAAATTTGAAAAGTTGAATTGTTTATTTTATTTTATATGTAAATTTTAAAAAATATAATGATGGATTTAAAATTAGATGAGATGAGATGAGATGATTTAAAAAACAAACTAGAGGTTTTATTTTTTTTCCTATTTGAGTCTGGATTAAAAATCACAACATATGACCTTCATGCATAATCTAAAAAAAAAAAAAAAAAAAAATCAACTAACGTAAACATATAAATTAATTCAAAAAAAATTTAATCAACTAACGTAATTTAAATAAGAGTATTTATGGTCTCTATAGTTAGAAAATTCATTATTTTGAAATTAATTGATTTTATTTATTTATTATTTATATATCAAATATTTGATAAAAAAAAATATTGGCAGTTTCTGTTTGCTGTAATTTAGAGACACACTGAAGAGATTTGATAAAAAAAAAAAAGAAGAAAAACCACAAGTGATGTGCTGGGCTGCTGGGCCGTGCACGAGACGCTCTCTATCCGCAAGTGTGACATTGCACGCTCATCACCGTCATCATCTTCGTAGTATAAAAGCCTTTTGAAAGTTGAAAACGTGAGGGGGAGAAACACTCGCTCAACTCGGTCTCAATAAATTTCCCTCCCTCGTCCTCCAGTCTCCCTCATTTTCTCTCTCTCTAATAGGTTTTGCCTGTTCCTCCCCCTCCCAAACAACAGCCAAAACGAGAAAAGGAAAAAAAAAAAAAAACAATGAGTAACAACAAGGACTTGTCTGATCTCGACTCCGCTCTCCCAGCCGCCGCCGCCGGTATCACCGCACCTCGAACCCTAATTATTCTTTTTAAGCTTTGTTCCTTTAATTTTCCTTGTATCAGTGTGTGATTTACCCATTTTATTGTGTGGAACACGTTGAATTTTATATCAGTTACAAAAACGAGCATGTGTGTATACTATCTAACAAAAGTGGATACTGGTTTTTTTCTACTGAATATGATATGAGCTCTAAGATATGTTTATTGTTGTGTATAGCTCTTAGTGAGGAGGATCGAGCTGGTCTTGTTAATGCGCTTAAGGCAAGTTTTTCTTTGTGCAAAGCAAACATGTGTTTGGTATAGTTAAGTTGCTTATCCATGACAACGAAATTTGGTTTCTGTTTTGGGCAAGAGGATAATGGAAACGATGGCAAAAATATGTTTTGGTGGCTGTTTCTGAAACCTAGTTTTAGCATAAAAAAGGCCTTGTGCTTGTTCAAAGAAGCGAGAGAAAGTGCCGAGGAAATAACGCTTTCAAATTCTTTTTCCTTTCTTTCTTTTTTTGGTATTTGGAAAAGATTTAATATCAGTGCCGCACAATTTTTGATTCCTGGTTTTATTTTTCTGATGATGTACTTATAAAAAAATATTTTTCTGGTGCATTGTTGGATACTTTTCAGGATAAGATTCAGAGTTTGGCTGTGGGGGGCTCAGATATTCTAGAAACCCTGTCACCCAAAGTCAGGAAGCGTGTTGAGGTTCTGAAAGAGATTCAGGTTAGCTTGCCTGTAAAGTCTATACGTTATTGGTCTATCTGTTAAGTAGGTGTGGGCAAAAACTCGACCACTCCCAACTCCAAAGCGGAGTTGGAGGGTGAAAAATAGTCAGAGTAAGTTTGGAGTTGGACAGGCTCCATAGTATCAACTCCGACTCCGATTAATATAGTTCATATATATATATATATTTTTGATTGGTAATAATAGACTTTATTGATTGAATGCAACTAGTTCATATATTTTATCTTGTAATATATGTGATGGATTGCTGAATAGCCTAATGGTTGGCCCGTTGGGATATAAAATTTTAAACATATATGCATTCAAGCCCCCACACACCCATAACATTTCTCTTCCTTTTCTTTTTCTTTTACTTTCTGAAATGATGCTGTGTTTCTCTTATTATATATTCATCGTTTTCTTTTCACTAACCCTAATCCCCCATTTCATTCAATCCCACATTTTGATAGCCGCTCGGTCTCTTTCTCAGCTAGTCTCCTCTCTTCCTCTCTTCTTTTTTCTTCTTCTACAAATCGTGTGACCTCAATGAAAAACTTCTGCAAATCTTCTTCTACAAATCATCTGACCTCAAGAAAAATGTGTTTTTTTTCCCCATTTCGACCACAGCTTCATAACAAAGCCTTCGCTTTTGTCTCCGCCCACTCTGGATCTCATCTCTGCTGCGAAGCTTTCTTTAGATCTGTTCCTTGATGTCGTTTGGATGCTGGGAAAGCCTTTTTGATCCAACCCTTGAATCTTGATATTGTCTTTGGATGTTGTTTGGAATCTTTGGGTGCTGCTTGGATGTTGGGAAAGTGGTAAGAAAATTGGAAAATAAAGCCTAGCTCCAAGTTGGGCTCCGAGGCTCCTACACCGACTTTGGCAAACTCCGATCGCTCCTACTTGGAATTGGAGTCGGAGCTCAACTTTGTCTCCGACTTTGGGCAGAGTCGGAGGTTGGAGTTGGGCATTCCGACTTTGTCGGAGTAGGAACCCACCCCTACAATATTAGGTTATCAATTTTTTTTTTTTTTAAAATGTTGGACTTTGGTTTGCAGAAGTAGGATAAGTACCATCCATAAAAGCATGATAAATATAGTCTTAATGATACCTTGGACAAAGTCTGCACTGTCAAGTATATCACTCAATTGACTTAATTGCATTCTTCAGTATAATACAGGAATGACTAATGCAATGCTTGACATGTTGTGGTATAGAATATATATATGCATACGTATATATTGCTGTACTTGTTTTTGGGAAGGCTGATTATTCAAAACAAAATATTTACCCCAGTTATTGGGCTAGTAATGGATTAATTGAGGGTCACAAAAGTAAATTAGACTAGAGCTATTATCTTATCGTTGATGTTTGTAACATCTGTTCCAAGGCACTTGAATTGGTGCCTCTGTGAAGCTGCCTCACCTCAAGGGTTTATGGCATATTGCCTCACCCAAGCACTTTGTCAAGCACCCAGTTTTCATTTGAACTCGGTGGTCTTGTGTGAGGAGTGCTGGCTTGAAACTTCTAACTTAGGGCTGAAGATTAACTTTGCGCATTCTTACTTTCCAGAGCCAACATGACGAGCTTGAGGCAAAATTCTTTGAGGAGAGAGCAGCACTGGAGGCTAAATACCAGAAGCTTTATGAACCACTTTACACAAAGGTATCTGTAATACTATAATACTACAATAAGTGAGTTCTGCATCATAGCAAATGGCATCTTTACATTATTCTTTTAATGCTCTCCAGGATATAGATTTATCAAAACTTCCTAGTATCAATATATTTGGAATACACCTGAAATGTTGTTGATTTACAAAGTTCACATACATGCCTTTTAACCCATTTTTTTTATTTGGTCCTTGAAGAGATACGAGATCGTGAACGGTGTAGTTGAAGTTGGAGGAGTTGCAAAAGAAGCTGCTGTGGACCAAGAAGGGGACAAAGCTGTTGAAGGTATCACTCAATAATTAAATACTTTATCCATTTACAACCATTTCCCCTTGTACTTTATGTTTGATTTCATCTGGCAACGCAGAGAAAGGGGTGCCTGACTTCTGGCTTACAGCTATGAAGACTAATGAAGTACTAGCTGAGGAGGTGAGAAGGTTTCATAAGCCTTTATCCATGTTATTCATCTGTTGATTTGATTGTAGAGTATGATTTACTGTTTTCTGGAGTAGATCACAGAGAATGATGAAGGGGCTCTGAAGTACCTCAAAGATATCAAGTGGTATAGAATTAACAACCCAAGAGGTTTTAAGCTGGAGTTCTTCTTTGATCCCAATCCTTATTTCAAAGACTCCATCCTTACGAAAACATATCACATGATTGATGATGATGAGCCTATATTGGAGAAAGCAATTGGGTAATGTAATCTTTGTTTTTATTACAGAACATTCTGTCCTCCCCCCCCCCCCCCCCCTCTCTCTTTCCCCGCGACCCAAATTCTCTTATCATGTCAGGCTGTTTTGTAGGACGGAGATTGAATGGTATCCAGGGAAAAGCTTGACACAGAAGCTCCTGAAGAAGAAGCCAAGAAAAGGATCAAAGAATGCCAAACCCATCACGAAAACTGAGAGTTGTCAAAGCTTCTTCAACTTCTTTAACCCGCCACAAGTTCCTGATGATGATGATGATCTTGATGAAGATGCTGTAAGTTTGGTTTCCTTGTTAGCAAGATGCAAAAAATGGAATTGCAAGCATAATAAAGCTAGGTTTTCTTTTTTTATAAACACAATAAAGCAATCGTTTCTTACTTTCTTGATGAATTGATAGGCTGAAGAGCTCCAAAATCAAATGGAGCAGGACTACGACATTGGGTTAGTCGAATTTTTTATTTTATTTTATTTACTATTTGCTATTTATATTTTTGCTTGGGCAATAGAACTTAATTTTCTAATAATGCCTCCAGGCATATCCATTGATGAGGCATCCTTAGGGAGAATATGTACTTTTAACATTTCGAGGTGTTTGTTGTGCATGTACTCGATTTCTTTGGAGTTTGCTGGGTTGGTTATTGATTTAGTCATTGCAAATGAAAAGGGCTGTAAAAACATGTTGAAACATAGCTAGGTTGTTTCTCTGATTGGTGACATAGGATGAAGTGGATGCTTCGCATGATATATAAGACCAACAGAATTGTAATACTCAGAGAGTTATATATATTCTGCAGTTGTCTAATTACTTACGTGGGTATTTAGAATGGGAAGGGCCCGAAGGGGTATTTGTTTTGTCTATTCCCTGACTTTGTTTCCAAAAGTGACCTGTTGTTTATGTTGCTGTGTAGATCAACAATCCGGGATAAAATCATCCCCCATGCGGTGTCATGGTTTACGGGGGAGGCTGCACAGGAGGAGTATGAGGATATTGGAGATGATGATGATGATGAGGGGGATGATGAGAATGAAGAGGACGAGGATGAAGATGATGATGATGATGAAGATGACGACGACGACGACGACGACGACGAAGATGATGAGGAAGAGAAAGGCAAGAGCAGGAAGAAGGTATAGATATCATCAAGATTTTTACTTATCCTATTCTATTTCATTTATTGAATAACAGATAGATTTTTTTTTTATTTGTTGCTGATGTGTTCTTTTTCCATCATTTCCTTGATTACTGCAGTTATCAACTGGACCCAAGGTGAGATTATCTAACGTCTGTGTTTTCTGGTGATTTGATGTGTGTCTAAGCAAATTCTTATGTCGAGTTGGTGATATAAATTAACTTGAGGACTGTTTTGCAGAAAATTGGTAGGACACAAGCTGGGGAGCAAGGTGAGCGACCTCCAGAATGCAAGCAGCAGTAGTAGCGTATTTATGTGTTTTTTTTTTTTTCTCGTCATTTTCTCCCTTTTCGGCTTTTATGGAGTCCCTCACATTTATTACCCATAGCATATGTAAAATGCAATTGGTGTTGTGACAAACACTATTGAGTCTTGATTTCCCACTATTTTGTATGGATATAAACTGATTGATTGCGCTGTAAAATGTATGGTTAGTTTCTTCCGTGGTTAGTTCCAACATTGAACAATGGACCTTGTAAATTCACCAAAACAAAAAATGTGGCAACCAAAACTAGTCAACTCAATTATTTCATAAAACATAGTATGGTATAAATGCAACTCTACAATATAAACAGTGAAATAAGAGCAGTATACTATTTCGAATGCTGAAGCTTAACTCTTCGAAGCATTCCTTCTCCATGTATTGAGTTCCTCTGTTACATAAAAAAAAGCACCATTTATTGCGAGACACGTTTCAGTTCTAAAAAACATATAATTTTTGATAGAATAATATTACATAGAGCTGTTCGAGTTCGAGCAAGAATGACATAACTTAAAAGGGCAAAATGATATATATAGGAATACATAAATGATTTATTAGAATCCTCAAGGCACAGCACTCCTCCTGTCTCTACCCTTCTCTCTCTCTCTCTCTCCCTCTCTCTCTCCTCAAATGTAGTGTACAGAGCAAGCAGTTAATAATCAATAATTGATTCATGAATCTTTAACAATACATGCCATCCATGTAGAAAAGGAACACACTCGAATCCCTGTAAATATTATTTAGGTGTTTTCTGCAATATTTCCCTTAATTTTTATTTTATTTTATTAAAAAATAAAATGTTTAAAATTAAATTGCTCTCCTCCACACTTTCTCTTGGAGCTAGGTAGATCCTCTTCAAAGTTTCAACTCCTAATTGAGACGAGCTTTCTTCATGCTCCAAGCACTAACTGTGAATTGGACATTCTCAGTTCCATTATTGAAAACGTGCAAGTGGGCCTTATCATCAACTGCCAACGTGGGGTAAACTCTAGCCGTGATGCATGCTTTTCCTTTTCCACCAAAGCTCTCCACAATGGAATGATCAATCTGGGGACAATAAAATTACCTTTACATCATGATGAAATTAAGGACTCGGAAACGCATCAAGATGGAGAATTCATATTATTAATTAAATGGGAAAATGTAGACACATATGGTAATGGTCATAGATCTCAAACAAATCATTAGTCAAAATGATTGAGTATGAACATTATCTTTGAATTAGACACCTATGGTAATGGTCATAGATCTCAAACAAATCATTAGTCAAAATGATTATGAGTATGAACATTATCTTTGAATCTTACTCAATAGAGGATACGTAATCTACTGCCAAATACTTAAAAAACGGATTATTATTATTATTTTATCGTGAGATGTTAGGAAAGGATGGCTGGCCTTCACAGTGTACGAAAAGCATCAGAATTTGAAGAGAAGTGGTATACACACCACATATTTCGTAATATTTAACATAATACATGTTCTAAAATAGGAATATTTTTGTAAATTCCCTTATAAAAATATTTTTATTTTATAACACATGTTGTGTAAAATATTTTAAAAGATGTCGTGAATTTATCATCTCTCAAGTTTGAAATGTCCAAAAAACTTGGGTGGGCAATACTTGTATAGAGTTTTCCATTACTGCAACGTAGTGACGTCATGAAGATTCAGAAAGCTTGACCTTCTCAATGCAATATATTGATATTGGAATATTATTTTTGAGAAAAACTCTAAATAGAAAAATTCTATATTGGGCATCCATATATGTATTAATGTTAAAATGAAAAGATGAATTTAATAAAATATTTAAACTTACAATAAAAATATACAAACAATCAATTAAAATGTAAAAAATGTATATCAGTGCACAATATTATTTATGACTATTTATGAAGTTTTATAGAAACTCACCAAGCTTCTGAGTGACAGGTTCTCGCGTGAAGGGTCCACATCCAGAAAAGCCCCATAATTGGTCTTGTCATTGTCATTATTTAAGGAAGACCTGTCAACCAGAGAAAAAAAAGCATTAAAACTAATTAAACAAGTTCAAAACTTTGTAGGTTTTTTTTTTTTTTTTTGTGTTAAGACCTGCTTTGGTCACTGCACATTAACACCACATATTTGTCTTGGCCTTTGAATATTCTAAAGAACACTGCTGTGTACTCTTGCAAGCCCTTTGAAGCCAAAACTAGCAGTCCAAATGGTCCCAAACCCCCTTTAACTGATGCACCCTTTTTGCTGCACAGCACTTGTGGATTTGTCCAACTTGGGTTCAGTGCTTCTGCTTTCTTCAACTCACTTATTCCGAATGAAACCTCAACATCAGCCTGTGGATGTAAGAACAAAAAAGAAAAATTACTGTTTTAGCACAATATATAAGAGCTCGAATAACAGGCAATATCATTCTATCATTCTATTTTTGGGTTTGAAACAATATCTTTCTAAAGATTGCATTGCTGAATTACAAGCAAAAAGTGTTCACCTGCACTGCTGTGACACCAGAAACTTCGAGTGCTGATCCTCCCTTAAGCACTTGCTTAGGCAATTGGACTTGTTGTCCACGCAGCTTTTCAGTTTCTCTTATGGGCCATTGCACCAATTGTTTTCCTGATGTATCCAGCCAAATTGTCCTTGGAATTGCCTGCAAAATGTGCTCCAAAAAACAGCTTCGATTAGTAAAGTTGATTTCTGCTATAGTCCAACTCTATTAGAGTAAGAGTAATAATTGACAGATCAATTACATGTACTCCAGACCATCCCTTCTTGATATCATCAGCAACACTCGAAGACTCGTTGATCCAACCCAACAAAATTCTTCTATTCTTTGCGCTGTCAAAGAAAGTTTTCGAAGCATAATATTTTCCATAATCATATCTCAACCCTGAATCGCTGTCCACCTGCCCCTTGTCCGGAACGTACATATCCTTGCTAAGGTTATAAGTTCCAATCGTGTAGTACTCGTGTTTGGTGTCGTCCAAGCTCACCTTGAGCACATGTTTAACATCAGGACCCATGATTGATGTGTCAACACCAAGTTTGGAATCGACCAAAACCGGGAAAAAATCAGGGCATTCCCACATTCCGGTGTCCTTTGCCGAGTGAAGTGGATGCTGGGATTTAACCCAACGAATGAAGTCTTTACTTCTATAAAGAATAGCCAACCCCATTTTGTGCCTTTTGCTTCCAATGATCAATCTCCAAGTGCCATCAGGGCCTAACCAAGCAGAGGTTGGGTCCCTAAAGGAGCTTGCATTGATTTGGTTAGCCGAAGTGGGTGCCATCAATGGATTTTTGGGGGATTTGACCCATTCCCTAAGGTATGGATCAGAGAGGTTTTTGGGAATGGCCATGTTTTGGACTTGATGGTTTTGGGGGTCAATTCCTGTGTAGAGAATAACTGGGGTGCCCCAGGGTAGGATTGTGGTGGCGCCAGACCAGCAGCCGTTGATATCGGACGGCTGTGATGGGTAGATGGCCGGCTCATGTGGGGTCCAGTTCACCATGTCCGTTGATGTAGAGTGGGCCCAGACAATGTTGCCCCAAACTGCACCTTTGGGATTGTATTGGTAGAAAAGATGGTAAATTCCCCTGTAAATCATTGGTCCTGCATATCACAAGAAGTTTTGACAAAACCTTTAGAAACAAAAAGAGAGGAAAAAAAAAAAAAAAAACTTAGAGACCAAATGAAAAAGGAGCTAACCATTGGGATCTGCATATCCAAAGACACCATTTGTCCGTTCCAGAATCAGAACATGTCAAGATGACAAAAACAAGGAGGAAACACAGTTAGAGATATGAAGTCGGAAAATGAGAGAGAAAAGGAAGTAAAAACAAAAGGTGAAAGAAATACCATTGATCCAGTTTTTGGGGGGTTGGAAGTGATAAGAAGTTCTATAAGGCTGATGTTCAGAAGAAGATGAAGAAACTTGAAGGTTTTTGTAAACATGATGGGAAGCTTCAAGCTCAACAGCAGCATGATGGAGAAAGAGAAAACAGAAAACCAACCAAGCAGAAAAGATAGCCATGTTTGCTTTGTGGGAATGAGAGGAGAGTAATGAATCCTATGACTATTTATAGAGAGAGAGAGAGTTTTGAAGGTGTGTATAATCTTGAGAGGATAATAGGGTTAAAATAATTTTCAAATAATAGAAACAAAGTTGCAAGGGGGATGGATCCACGAAAATATGAGAATTATGTTAGTCAAAAGTCAACAAGTGGCAACAACTGTGGTGTGACATATTATATACACACACACAACGAAGACATTGATTTGTTAAACAACTGCAGAGTTATGGTAGGATCTGAAGAAATATGTGTCTAGATCCCGGCAGAGCAATTGCTCTGGGTACTAAACCAGGCATTAAGGCAAGCAGAAAAATAATTAATTGTGGGTGTGTGTGTTTAATATGTTTATGAGGGAAAAAACAGGATGGACAACAAACATTCAACTCGTGAAACTTGCTCCTCCCACAACATGAAAAATCTCCCTATAAAACATGCAGCATGCTCCTTCAACGTTCAAACCCTGGTGCTTAGTCTGTTAGCTCATGACTAATCTTAGCATGCATATTGCAGCTACCCATTTTGAAAAGTAGACTTCATAATTGCCCAACTCCTTTTCAAGTCCAAATTTGCAATGGTTGTTCCATCCAAGCAAGAGAACTGGTCGTGATTTAAAAAAAAAAAAAAATTATCAAGTAGATTATTAAAGGCAATGATCTTGAGATGATCGGGATATTCATGATTAATGCTTAATTATTTTAAAACAATATGGATGAAATATCTATTATTATATTGGATCTTTAAATGCCAGATCAGTATGTAGGAGAGAAGAAGTTGTCAAAATCCGGCGATCTTATATCGAGCTATTATCTATTGTCAAAGCAGGCATTATATTCTCGGCCACAGAAAAAAAGTCCATAACTGACAGTATTTCTACAGACTACAATATCTTTGGCTTGATTTCCAAGAAGTTGAATAATACACCTTACTTTTTCTTCTGTCCCATCATTAATTTCTACAATATCTATGACGTAATTATTTGGATAAGAAATATCATTTATTTATTTTTCTTTGTAGTATTGGAAATAAGATGCGATAAAGACATTTAAACTAGAAACATCAAAACTGCTTCCTTGATTTCGCATACAGAAAAGAGAAAATATTGGGCAGACTGGTTAGACTAATTGACCTTTACATGATGGATCAATTATGGCGAGCTTGACCTACGTGCATGCGTTTTTATAGACATGATTACGTGCTTGAATTCTAAACCACTTTCTCAATGTGGAATGTTTAGCTTAGAGATTAATGATTAACACAGTTACACAAGGAAATGAAGGGAACAGAACAGGTTACAGAGTACACCCAATTACATGAGGAGATATATGATGTCCCCGGATGATGCTTTTACTGAAAGAATATGGTTGGTTTGGTTGAGCCAGCTTCGTACAATAATATATACTAAAACCGGTCTCCTGATCTTGATTGATGATCTTAATTTTTTTCAATTTATTTGAGCTTTCTTCATGCTCCAAGCACTCAATCTGTTGATCCCAATATTCTCAGTTCCATTATTGAAAACATACAGGTGAGTCTCAGCATCATTAATGGCCAATGTAGGATAAACTCTAGCTGTGATGCAAGCCTTTCCTTCTGCACCAAAGCTCTCCACGATAGAGTGATCAATCTGTAACAATTTTAATTAAGGGATCAAAACCAGAAAATATAAATGATGATTGGACCTAAGGTACGAAAGTCAAATGGCACGTGATATATATCAGCCAGCAGTCCTGTTATATTCACGATCACGTGTGAATGTCTTGGCATTGACTGCTAGGCATGGTTTGTTCACCCTAAGCAAAAGTCTTTATTTGTTGGTCCCGTTTTACTGCCATATTCAATTCTAATACGGATGAGACAACGGGGACACATGCCAAAGACATGTGGGACTAGCTTCTATCTTGCTTTGTTTAAAGCAATAGGCAATTGGTTTTGATAGTTCTGCTAGACCATTAAAATAAACTTTTTTTGATAAGTAGACCATTAAAATAAACTAACACACATATAGTAAGGAAATTGGAAAGAACGTCGTGCACTGTCAAATTCAATGCATGTTTTAACTTCAAATCGAAGGACCAAATGAAGCTGCATATGATTTGTGGGAATATATAACAACGTTAAGCTTTGTATTTAGTAGTGCCTTTATTTTGTTTTGATTTGACAGAATAGGTTCAAGTATGGAGTTTTTTGAAGGAAGAAATAATCATCCAAGATAGTACTTCTTTTTGTTGTTTTTGATAAAATAGAAAGAAGTAATCGAGAAATAACAGTAGGGAGGGGGCTTGGTGGGTAAGGAAAACTTGATCAGAAAGAAAAGGATTAGATATACCAAAGTGGGCGGTGGCAGTTTTGGTAGGGCTGGACTCTGAATCATACTGTATACATCTAAGGCGTGGAGAACATGAATACTTACTTTTCTTGATTTAGAAAGCAAATATTATCACCGATATTATCACAGCAACTCACCAAGCTTCTAAGTGACAGCTTCTCCTGAGTAGGGTCCACATCCACAAATGCCCCATAAGTGGTCTTATCATTATCTTGATTCAAGGAAGATCTGCCACACGATTTACACCCAAAAACAGTTTCAATGTTTGAAGTCTGGTAACGCTTGAGAGAGAGAGAGAGAGAGAGAGAGAGAGAGAGAAACCTGCTTTGGTCGCTGCACATCACCACCACATAATTGTTACGGGCTTTGAATATTCTGTAGAATACTGCTGTATATTCCTGCAGACCCTCTGAAGTCAAAACTAGCAACCCAAATGGCCCTAATCCACCTTTAACTGATGCATCCTTTTGAGTACAAAGTACTTGTGGGTCGGTCCAACTTGGATCCAGCACTTCAGCTTTAATAAAATCGTTTATTTCAAATGCAATCACAACGTCTGCCTGACAAGGATTGAGGAATGTTAGGGAAAATAGTCATCGATACATGTAAAGGGGATATAATAGCGCCTCTTTTGGCCTAGCTAGTGGGTTTTTCAAATAACGAAGGGAATGCAAATTTACCATGCTGCTTTAACAGCTTAATTTGTGTTGTATAATACTATATATAATCACATTAGTGAATTAAAACAAAAGGTTCACCTGTGTTGCTGTGAGACCAGAAACTTCAAGAACCGAACCCCCACTCAGCACTTGGTAAGGCAACTCAATCTGGGTTCCACGCAACGTTTCAATTTCTTTTATTGGCCATTGCACTAAATGTTTTCCAGATTTATCGAGCCAAATACTCCTTGGAATCGCCTGCAAAATGTGTCCAGAAACAGAGAAAAAATGTTGTTGCCTACTATGTTACAGGTTGTGATAGTTAACATTCACATTACAACTTGGTATTTAGTAAAACATTCATATAGAACTAGAATTACCTGAACTCCAGACCATCCCTTCTTGATATCATCAATGATACTTGAAGATTCATTTACCCAACCCCACAAGATTCTTCTGTGGAGTGGGTACTTGTTGTCAAAGAAAGTCTTTGAGGCATAAAATTTTCCATAATCATATCTCAAGCTTGAGTCTTTAAATGGTCCGTTGTCCGGAATGAAGATATCCTTGTCTGGGTTATAAGTCCCGATCATGTAGTAATCGTGTAGTGTATTAAAGAAGCCCACCTTGAGCACATATCTGACATCCGGACCATTACTTGAAGTGTCAATACCAAGTGGGCTTTTGATTAAAACTGGATAAAAATCAGGACATTCCCACATTCCTGTGTCCTTAGAAGAGTAAAGTGGTTTTACAGCTTCCTTCCAATGAACAAAATCATTACTCTTAAAGAGAATTGCTAAGCCCCGTTCTTCCTTTTGGCTCCCAATGATCATTCTCCAATTCCCATCACAGCCAAGCCAAGCAGTGGATGGGTCTCTGAAATAGGTTGCATTGATTTTGTTCTTGGAATTGGGTGTCAGTAGTGGATTATGTTTAAACTTAACCCATTCCGTAAGGAATGGGTCAGAAAAGTTTTTGGGCGCAGCCAAGTTTTGGACTTGGCGATTCTCAGAGTCAATTCCAGTGTAGAGAATGACCGGGTGGCCTCCGGGGAGGATCGTGGCAGAACCCGACCAGCAGCCGTTGTTGTCAGACTGCTGTGATGGGTAGATTGCTGGATCATGTGGGGTCAAATTCACGAGATCCCATTCGCTAAGGAATGGATCAGAAAAGTTTTTGGGCTCAGCCAAGTTTCGGACTTGGCGACTCTCAGGGTCAATTTCAGTGTAGAGGATGACCGGGAGGGCTTCGGGGAGTATCGTGGCGGAACCCGACCAGCAGCCGTTGATGTCGGACTGCTGTGATGGGGAGATTGCTGGATCATGTGGGGTCCAATTCACGAGATCCGTTGATGTAGAGTGGCCCCAGGTAATATTGCTGTCCCAAACTGCAGCTTTTGGGTTATATTGGTAGAACAGATGGTAGATTCCCGAACGTAACATTGGTCCTGCAAATATTACATAACTATGTAAATTACATTGTCCTGATTAACTTTCTTGAATGGAACCCAGCAAGGAATAGACTCAAACTTGACCTCTATTGTTTGTATGGTTTGCACTACTACATTGCGCTGCAGTTTAGAACAACTTGAACCTTCGTTTTTAAACGATTAACAGCTTATATGGTTTCTTGGTTTGGTTGATGATACCCATACCCAAGGATGATTTTCCAGCAGGTAATAATACTTTCTAAGTTGAATCAAAAGAAATAAGAGTGGAGATAAAAAGAGATGAAATAAGCAACGGTGAGGAACTTACCATTAGGATCTGTGCATCCAAACACACCCATTTGTCCATTCCACCATCACAACATGAGAAAATCAAGATGCGAAAAAAAAGACACTGTAAGAGCTGTTAAGCAATAAACTAAAAAGAACAAGAAGTTGAAGAAACAGACTAAAATGTAAACTAAAGATTTTCTTTTTTTTTCTGTTAAATATTGAAGAAAGGGGAAGAAATGGAAGAGGAACTGGTCAGGTGAGGAATACCATTCATCCAATTGTTGGGAGGCTGGAAGTGATAAGAAGTTCGGTAAGACTGATTCCCAGAAGTAGAATATTGTGCAGTTTGATGTCCGTGTAGGTGAACATGGTGGAAAGGCTCAAGCTCAAGAACACCATGGCCAAAGAGGGAAAAGAAGAACATAAGCCAGATACAAGACACAGCCATGGTGGCTTTGGATGTAGTGCTAAGCTATTTATGAGAGGAAACCAAGCTGACTGTATATAAGCACAGTTTAGAGGGGGATTTCAATCTTCCGAATATATACCCAATGAGATGATTTTGCCCAGAAAATCTGAAACTGTGTTCAAACGATCGATGAATCAGAGTTCTTAGGAGAGATCCCCCTACGAGTTTTGAGTCGAAGGAGCCAAAAGTCAACTTCCGAATCGTCGATGAACCGGCAAACTTTATGTTGAACTACAGTCAAATTAATAGCTAATTTTGGCACAAACACAAATTTCTCAAAAACAGAATAATGAGTGGGGCTTGTAGCTGGCACTTAGCACTGCTTTTAAGACTTAAATCACGCACCCACTTTTTTTTTTTTTTTAAATAATAACAATTTACGAAATTATAGTGTAAATATCATTTTTCATATTTTATATATCTCATTTTTATCATAATTTTTCTTTTTATTTCTACTTAGGGTACAAGACCAAAACTGTGACTACAAGCATATTAAACTCTAGTATTTATATACCTTAGAACATTTTATCATTTAGCTTTATTAATTATCATTCATATACACTATACTTCCAGAGTCTCATTATTCGGTCAAGTAGTCTCCAATCCTTTAATCTAAATCCAAATCAAGGGACACGAACTAATATAATCACCACAAAACAACTTTGAACTAATAAAGAGAATTCAAACACTTAAAAACAAAACCATAAAACAGAGAGAGAGAGAGAGTTCAGACTGGGGCCGCAAACAGAGGTTCTGACAGTGTAACCATGCGGCAGAAGTAATTTGACGAGCCACGAATTGAGAAAAGAAGCCAGAAACCCAGAAAGTAAATCTAGAAGAAAGGCTGGAACTTGTGCCTGCGACAGTGACAAATAAACCCTAGCAGAGAGGCTGAGAAATGAAGACAGGAATGAGGGAGAAATGGAGGAGAAAGTGGAAACCGCGGGAGACAACTTGGAGAGAGGGAGAATTAGAATGAAGTCGGAATTGTGCTAGAGTGAAGCCAAACTCATGACACTCACTCTCACTCATGACACACACTCATATGAACAGTGACATGTGAGAGTGAGTGTCATGAGTGTGGCTTCACTCTATAATTTCTCATGAAATCGATATTCATCACATTCATACATATATATGAACAGTTTAAATATATACTATTTATATGTGTGAGTATAATGTGTTTCCTTCACTCAATATTTTCTTTTTTTTATTACATTTGGTCTAGCTACAGTGTCGATCAAATCTGACCCCAACTCTGATTTCACCGTAGGTGAAAGCCATATGTTTTGCATTTGCCTAAACCCACTGTAGGGAATTATTGAGCTTTATTATACAAACACTTAATTGGATTTGCAAATGCATATGCATAATCCAATGGGAGTGCTCAGCATCCCATTCCACCAATAAGCAATTCCACCTTTTCATTTCCGCCGATTGGAAGTTTGATATCAGATGGTTCTATTTCCGGGCACAATTCACCCTTCCCTTCTCTATCCTGTTTTGCCCCCTTTTACAGACGCCAAATCTTGAGCAAAAGTTCTGCCACTTCGGTTCCGTCAGACGAATCTTTCAGGCTTCGCTTCAATTTAGTAAGTTCAACCTTATTAAGCGTTTATCAAGAGCCTTGATCTTTTATAAGTTGTTTGGAGAGAGCTTTTCTATGAGCTTGCCAAGGCAATGAGTTCAATGGCAAAAGCCTTGATGTTAATAAGGCTGATGGTACTGTGAAGTATCGGCATCTCCAGTAGATAAGTTAACTCCGTTTCTGGGTGATAATGACTTTTTATGCATGTAAAAGCTTTGATGGATTATTATGAGGATGATGTAGCGATGAATTGTGGGGGCATTTGGGACAAATACATGCACTGACCAGGTGTAACTAATTAGTCAATTCACTTCGTAAAGTTGACTTTTTCTAGCTATCTATCTAAGAGAAATGATCTCCTGAATATTTTTCCCTTCGATGATTATTTTTCTGGTTATCATTCTGTTTAAGTACTTAACATTTTAGGTTTATTAATATGTATCTAATAATGTTTCTTTGATGTTTCTATAACACAAAACCTTATGGGGTTTTGAAGATTATCTAGTTTCAATATGCGTTTTGTATGTTGAATGTGGTAAAAGGTGGTTGACTTTTAAATAGTGTTGCTAGCATGCTAGGTCATTTTTTTAGGAGCTTTTGTTTGTTTTTCCTTTAGCGTTGTTTTTGTTTGTAGTTGTCAAGTCACGGCTGTTATTTTCTATGGATTTGGGTTTGTTTTGAACACTAGCAAAGCCTTGTACTATCAAGTTGCCATTAAATCGACACATAAGGAGAATGATTGACGTTATAGTTATTACGATGAACGCTATGGATATGATTTGTTATTTCACGTGCTCACATCTTCATTTTTCCAAAACTTGCTTTAAATATGCTCATGTTACTGCACGAGATATAAGACTGAGATTTGTTTTATTTTTCATTTATTTTAGCTGACCACAGTTAGGTGTTAGTGTTGACAACTCTAAGTTCCCCTCTCTTATTTAATAAATATTGTTATTTGATTAACTGTTTTTGTTGGAGGAGGAAAAAACTGAGGTAAGATGATTCTTATTGGTTTTACAATGCAATGTTATTTTATCGTTTTCTCATCTACTTGGGGTTATGAGATTGAGATTGTTTGTTGATTGTATTGAATTAGGAGGAAGATTTTGATCGTTCAAATCGGGAAACATGCAGGAAAAAGAATTGAATGAGATAGGGAATTCTGAGAGAGAGGACATCGAGCAGATTCAAGAAGAGCCAGAGGATTTGAAGAGACTCACACCATGGAAGAGACAGATACAATTAGAGGACTTCTGGCTAGCTCAGTTATCGGAATCATTTACAGTGTGATAGTGATGAAGCTTAATCCCACTACTGGGCTAGTCCCCTGTTGATGTCATGAAAATCTCAACAGACCAGGACAGGAAAATAAATCATTCCCAGCCCACTGGAGCGAGTTGGGCTTCGATAGGTGTCGTTTGAGGCCCCCGATGAGATTTCGGTGCGGCCATACCTACGCGGATAACATATAAATAAATATAAAAATACAGTATTTACGTGGTTCGGCTTAAGGCCTACGTCCACGGGGTTTTGGGGAGGGGAATCCACTATTATGAATATTTTTACAGTCTCTCAGGGCTCTCACTGTACATGAATAAAATACATGATTCTACTGGTCTAAGCTATTGGGTTTATCTGAGAAGATGAAGTAGTCGATCCGAGAGAAGAGAGGAATTATCGTTCAGCCAGAGAGTCATCCGTCCCCCCTGATCTTCTGATGGTTGCCTTTATATATAAGCTGGGATCTGGATCTTATTTCTTGCGTGTGTCAGTCTACATTCTTTATGTCTTGTCTCCCATATGATCTGATCCACTTAACTCTTTCTCATTCTTGTCTTCTAGTGCACTTAATAATAGGCCTGGGCCCTACTTTGGATATTTCACCCTCACATTATCCTGCGAATTCTTAGCAAAGGAACTTTGGTGGGAATTCTAAAATATCCGAAAACTGGGATGGTAGTAATTTGTCTTCCGAGCCTTATTAAACCTTAAGTGTGATGATTTGTGGGCGAATCGTGAGTAGCGTCACCTTACCTTTTTATTGAAAGTTCTCATTCAGATGATCTGCCGAGTGGTGATGGAGTTGTCTGAAGGCGAGCGAACCGAGGGCCGAGGCATGGAGCCCAGGTGACCCCGCGGTCTGAGGGGTGAGGCATGGAGCCCAGGCGACCCCTTTGGCAAGCAGACCGAGGGCCGAGGCATGGAGCCCAAGCGACCCCGCGGTCTGAGGGGCGAGGCATGGAGCCCAGGCGACCCCTTTGGCGAGCGAACCGAGGGCCGAGGCATGGAGCCCAGGCGACCCCGCGGTCTGAGGGGCGAGGCATGGAGCCCAAGCGACCCCTTTGGCGAGCGGACTGAGGGCCGAGGCATGGAGCCCAAGCGACCCCGCAGTCTGAGGGGCGAGGCATGGAGCCCAGGCGACCCCTTTGGCGAGCGGACCGAGGGCTGAGGCATGGAGCCCAAGCGACCCCGCGGTCTGAGGGGCGAGGTATGGAGCCCAGGCAACCCCTTTGGCGAGCGGACCGAGGGCCGAGGCATGGAGCCCAAGCGACCCTGCGGTCTGAGGGGCGAGGCATGGAGCCCAGGCGACCCCTTTGGCGAGCGGACCGAGGGCTGAGGCATGGAGCCCAAACGACCCTGCGGTTTGAGGGGCGAGGCATGGAGCCCAGGCGACCCCTTTGGCGAGCGGACCGAGGGCCGAGGCATGGAGCCCAAGCGACCCCGCGGTCTGAGGGGCGAGGCATGGAGCCCAGGCGACCCCTTTGGCGAGCGGACCGAGGGCCGAGGCATGGAGCCCAAGCGACCCCGCGGTCTGAGGGGCGAGGCATGGAGCCCAGGCGACCCCTTTGGCGAGCGGACCGAGGGCCGAGGCATGGAGCCCAAGCGACCCCGCGGTCTGAGGGGCGAGGCATAGAGCCCAGGCGACCCCTTTGGCAAGCGGACCGAGGGCCGAGGCATGGAGCCCAAGTGACCCCGCGGTCTGAGGGGTGAGGCATGGAGCCCAGGCGACCCCTTTGGCGAGCGGACCGAGGGCCGAGGCATGGAGCCCAAGCGACCCCACAATCCACAAGCGGTCATTGGCGGGAAACCAGGTGTGCGAGGGTTTACGTGCAAGCCTGGACCCGAGATTCAACCCCGCGATTCGCAAGCATCCGAGATGAGGCTTGTCGATGAGCTTGGTGCATGATTGCAAGCCTCGAGCCTATCATGGATGTAAGGACTTAACGAGTGAACTTGGGTACGGGACCTCAAGTCTCGAGCCCTTGACGAACGAATCGTTGGGCTGGTCATGGGTGGCCGGACGACCCCGTGACTAAACCTGATCCCGTATGACGAACATGGAACTGGTGTTGCCGTGGAATGGGCGCGTCAACTTTGAGCTACAAAACAATCTTGTTAAATAGAAATATGAATTTTCATGCCACTAAGTCCAAGTGTTGGGTCCGAATTTGCATATGCATTCGAAGTATAAAATTTGTGAAAATTGATTTGTAGTATTGCAGCATTTTTGATTTCCATAATCTGAGGTGACGAGTGACCTCTAAAAATAAAATAGGCAAAATTCCGGACGAGACACTTGCTGTATGTAAATAAATTTTTAAATGGAAAAGGCGAATGGTGGGGAGCTGGGAACACAGCCCCCATGTGTTAGGCGAGCATGATTATTCCAAATGAGGTGAAATGGGAAGTCTGAGTGAGCCAGGTGAGCTGAGTTGATCCGTACATGAGCTGTAGGCGTGCAAGGGGCGGTCTGAGCCCATGTGGTGACCGAATGGTGGTCACAAATAAACGAATGGCGAGTTATTATTATTATTATTATTTTTAAATGAATGTGTATTGGGAGAGCGCCGTGAAGTTGACGAGCTGAAGGAGAGTTCGTTGGCGAGTTATGCATGGTGCCCGTGAAGTGAGGAAGAAACGGCGAGGATGCATGGTGAGCATGCATTGCGAGCTGGGTTGGCGATCTATTGGCGAGCCGTATGCTGAAGTGTGAGGGCGTGAAGCGAACTACTTTGGGCGAGCTGTGAAGGAGAAGGTGAACTGGTTTGGCGAGCATGCATGGCGAGGTCTGAAGGCGAAGTGGCGAGCACGATGCCCGTCAATAAATTGGGCGAGCTGGGTTTGGTGGTTTGTTGGCGAGCAGGTTGTGTGGCGAGCAGCTTCGGCGAGCTGGCGGGCTACGGCCGAGCTGGATGAGGCAAGCCCGTGTGGTAAGCTGTTGTTTTCTTAATAAAGGTGTACCGGGCGAGTGTGTGAGCCGTGAGGTTGGCGAGGTGTGGAGTCGCCGGCGAGCTGTGAATGTGCTGTGATGGCGAGTACGGTGTATGGCAAGTTGAGTGTTTCCGAGAAGTGGTTCAGGCAAGATGTTTCCGAGTGCAGTGGTCGAGCTTAAGGTTACTGTGGGCGAGTCCTTGATGTCGTGGGTGTGATGGCAAGTGTGAAATGATCTGTGAGATAGGGGTGGTGCTCTATTGGGCGAGCGCCGTGAGTTTGGCGAGAGGGCGAACTAGTGAGAAGGCAGGTTGTTTGAGGATGGTCTGGACAAGCATGATAGTCTATGGCGAACGCCAGATAAATGGCGGGCCCCCATCTATGTTGGGTGAGCTGTGTAACTGGCGACCCCACTTTGCCGTGAGAGAGTTGGGCGACTGGCGAGAGGAATTTTTAGAGAGGTGGCGAGCTGTGAAAAGTCTTGGGCGAGGGTGAGCCATGAGGTTGGCGAGCTGAGGAGGAGCTCGCCTGGCGAGCTGGGTGGCGAGCATTGTGCATGGCGAGCTGGGTGGCGAGCATTGTGCATGGCGAGCTGGGTGGCGGGTGTGCATGGTGAGGTCGGCGAGGTGAGAGTCACCGGCGAGTACGGTGCATGGCGAGCTGGGTCTGCTGTAGGCGAGCTGGATGAGGCAAGCCTGTTCGGCGACTGTGTATGCCACGGTGAGCTGGAGAGCTGGATGAGCATGCATGGAGACAGAAAACTCCGACGGTCACGTGATCGCCGGTAGGCCTACAGAGCTCACGGCGGGAAGCCGTGAGCTTGTGCTGTGTCCAGTGTGCTCCCGAGATGGACTCGGGAGTACACCCGTGCCGCCTTTCATGGGCCCGCCGAGGTGGCGGGGCCAGAAAGTGCCGGCGGTCCAAAAAGGACCGCCGACGAGGTGATGGGACACACGGCGGGGCACCATGAATTAGTGGGCGCCCGCCCGCGTTTTACTGGGCACGGTGATGTCGTGCTCATGCTTTAGGCATTCGACCCTCGCCAGCGAGAAGTTCTTCGCCGAAAGGGACACAACAGTCCCGGACAGAAACCGCCGGCAAGCCATCTGGTGGTCGCCGACAGGACGCTTCATGCCGAGGCGAGCGCTGCACTGGGTAACTTCTCGAGAGTGCCGGCGAGTAGTTTTCCAGCAGAATGACCCGCTGGCACCGTGAGCCATTCCGACGGGAGAGTGGCCTCCGGCGGGACAGAAGCAGCCGGCAGTCCCGTAGGTGACCGCCGGCTGCCTTGAGGTTGAGCCACGGGACCTGCATGGGTCCCGTGTGTTTACGGCATGCATGCTCGCCGACTTGCGTGCATGCATGTTTCGTGCATGTCTCCGGCAGGGGACGCCCTGCCGGAGACAGAAAATCCCGGCGGTCACGGTGGTGACCGCCGGTGGTTGCTCCAGGAACGGGCCACGGGACTAGCCTTAGTCTCGTGGTGCAAGGTGGGTGTGCATGCCCTGTGCATGCATGCCTGTGCCACCGGTTGCGGGCCCAAAAAATTCCGGCGGTCACAAAGGGACCGCTGGCGGAGCTCCATGACTCGCGGCGGGGCGCCGCGAGTCCCTGGGTGCACTCCCAAAAACTGCGCACGACACTTTGCCGTGCCCGTGTGCATGGCACTGTACAGTGCCATGCACACGTGACCCCACTGTGCACTTAAGTGCACAGTGTTTTTCTCAGTCCAGTACACGTGATCTATCTATATGCACTGTGCTGTGTCGTCTGGTTTTTACCTGGCGAGCTTGTATACAGACTATTTTTGTAAAATAAAAATAATAAGTGGCGAGTGTAGTGTTTGCGAGAGAATATCAACTTATTTTCTAACCAAAAGAGACGAGAGGCAGGTCTCTCTTCTAGGCGAGATATTCTCTCGCCTTTATTCAATATTATACAAAAATAATAAATTTAAAAATATTCATCTGGAGATACCGTTTGCGTGTCTGAGAAGTCGTCCAGTGTTCTAGAAAATCATCATTTTCCCACCTCTGGTCTAAAGATCCCACAGACGGCGCCAATGTTGATGTCATGAAAATCTCAACAGACCAGGGCAGGAAAATAAATCATTCCCAGCCCACTGGAGCAAGTTGGGTTTCGATGGGTGTCGTTTGAGGCCCCCGGTGAGACTCCGGTGCGGCCATACGTACGCGGATAACATATAAATAAATATAAAAACACAGTATTTACATGGTTCGGCTTAAAGCCTACGTCCACGGGGTTTTGGGGAGGGGAATCCACTATTATGAATATTTTTACAGTCTCTCAGGGCTCTCACTGTACATTAATAAAATACATGATTCTATTGGTCTAAGCTATTGGGTTCATCTGAGAAGATGAAGTAAGCGATCCGAGAGAAGAGATGAATTATCTTTCAGCCAGAGAGTCATCCGTCCCCCCTGATCTTCTGATGGTTGCATTTATATATAAGCTGGGATCTGGATCTTATTTCTTGCGTGTGTCAGTCTACATTCTTTATGTCTTGTCTCCCATGTGATCTGATCCACTTAACTCTTCCTCATTCTTGTCTTCTAGTGCACTTAATAATAGGCCTGGGCCCTACTTGGGATATTTCACCCTCACATCCCCAACCTCAATGTCTCGGCTCCTCCTCTCCTTGCCTTTGTCTTCATCAGGACATGGACTGCACTGCTTGAGAAAGCAGGAATTGTATTGATTCCATTCACCCGACAGGAGAATACCATAATTCAGGCTTGTGCAGTGGCACGTTATAGCATTGCTGTTGGGGTTAGTGATTTTGATATTTTTTTTTTTTTGCAGTAAAAAAGGTTTCTCCTTCTGTTAAATTTCTAATATTTAACAAAATACTATTGCATAAGTTATATCTTAGCCACTTATGGGATTGCAGGTGGTTTTGGGTCTTACCTGTTTACAAAGACATATGAACAAGCAGGGGTTGATACAGAGGGGAATACTCTGGGAGCACCAAGGAGCCCGGGATTGGTTGGATGACTGGTTTCCTTTTTGTAAGCACAACTTTGTTGGGCTGTTGTAATTTTTTTTCTATGAAAATAGGGAGAAAAGAATTGTTGTTCCTCATTACTGAAGTTTGTACTTCATGAAAAGTTGTGCAAGAAAGACTTGCATGTGATGAAAGGAGATAACAAATGATCACCCTTTTTTTGCTATTTCCATACCAAGTACATATTTAGTGGGACTTCTGTTTTTTTATTTTTTAATTATATATATTTCAAATTGTGCTGTGCAGGTTTTTCTATCACAGTGCCCTCCAATGGTTTCCTACCTTTGGGTTAGTTATGCCCTGCTTCAATTCTTTAAACTCTATTTTATCTAGGCTTGAAAGGTAGCAAAATCATATGTTTATGTTTGATGACTGTGTTACTCTGGGATATATGACTTTAACTTGGAGAAGAACTAGATTTTGTGTTAAATTATTAAATTCCGCATTTAAAAAATAAAGGAAAAGAAAACTTGGATGTAGATTGTTATCTAGCAGGTTTTGAACAGAATATGATTTTATGAGCTAATATTTTTTTCATAAAATAGATAAAAAAAAAAGCATTTTAAACTGGTTTCATTCGGTTAATGAAGGGATCAGAACAGGTTACAGATTACATGATGCAGCATCATGGTATATATGATGTCCTCGGATGATGCTTTTGCTGAAAGAATTTGGTTGGTTTTTGTTGAGCAAGCTACGTTAATATATTAAAACCGGTCTCAAGATCTTGATTGATGATCATAATTTGTTTCAATTTATTTGAGCTTTCTTCATGCTCCAAGCACTCAATCTGTTGATCCCAATATTCTCAGTTCCATTATTGAAAACATACAAGTGAGTCTCAGCATCATTAATGGCCAATGTAGGATAAACCCTAGCTGTGATGCAAGCCTTTCCTTCTGCACCAAAGCTCTCCACTCTATAATTTTAATTAAGGGATCAAAACCAGAAAATATACATGAGATTAATTAGGAAGCAATATCAAATGTACAAAAGTCAAATGGCACATGATATATATATATATTATAAAATTAAATAAAGAAACTACTATTGTAAAAGAAAAATATATAAGAAACTTTTTGGAACTCTTAAGAACTGAAACATTATTCTCTCTCTATATTTTCTTATGAATTTCATAACAACTGAAGCCCATATTTATAGGCGTTGAAATTACTATGCAAGTTACTGTGCAAGATTTAAAATAATGATAGTGGGGTCATTCACCAAATAATTAAGAGGGCGGGGTGTCCGCTCCCAATAATTCATAACACTCCTCTTGAATGACCACCCATAAAGAATCTGCCTCGTTAAAACCTTGCCAAGGAAAAATCCTGTGGGAAGAAAAACTAATGGCGAAAGAAAAAGAGTATAGTCTTTTTATGTATCCACAAATGCTTTAAGATTGCCTCATTAAAACCTTGTAAAGGAAAACCCAGTGGGACAAAACCTTAGCGAAGGAAAAAGAGTACAATCAATACAAGTGTTCAGGACTTTTACTCTCCCTGGAAAGTGCATGACGATAGATTTTTGAGTGTTCACATTTTAATATTCTGCACAATTTTCTTGAATGTCGCAGTTGATGATGCTTTCATGAATAAATCTACCAGATTATCACTTGACCATATATTTGATATATCCTCCTTTGATTTGAATGATAAGTAGCATTATTTTCGTATAAAATTATTGGACTATCATTGATCATCGGAAGACCGAACTTTTCTTGAATATGTAGAATCATTGATCTCAATCAAAATACACTCTAAACTTGACATCATGAATTGCAATAATTTCTGAGTGATTTGAAGATGTAGAAGATAAAATCTGGTTGACAGACTTAGTAGAAATCTGATACCTGCAGTAATACTTAAACTCCCCCTGAAAATATGTATTAGTGTTTCAAGTAATAAACAAATATTATTTCAGCATATATAACAGATTACGAATTCAAACATGATTTCCATCTAAATAATGCATTAGAGAAAATATGATAATATTTTCATCTAAAATTTTCTCCCCCTTATTCGGCGTTATTAGGGAGAACTTGTTTATATACGGCAGAAATAACATTAGAAATCATCCATGTATGATAAAAGTTGTAAAAATTTTGAGGTCTAATATTATCGGCTCGACAGAAAATCAAATCCGTTTGACATTGTTGACAAACAAGATTTTGAAGAGATTTGAAGGCTTTGGGTTGTTTAAATATAACCAATTTTAGCATTAGTTTACTCCAGCAAAAAGATCTCGCATTCCTCATAGATTCAGTTGTTGTTCATCCAGAATGATATTATGTCTGATAGAAATTCTAATGTCCCAGATTTGAACCATGAACTTTTTATATCTTAACCACTTATATTTTCTCCTGAGGCCGTAAATACCATGATAGAAGCAGAGATATATATTTCTAGTAAATCTGATCCTGAAATTGTTGCAGCATCAAAAACCCTCAGTGCTCAATATGCAGCCTCTCTTACAACCATGTCTCAGAGGCTACTGGTGAGAATGAGTGAGGTTGATCATCTTAAAAATTAAATATCTGAATTGCATCAAACGCTTGCAACTAAAGATAGAAAAAATAAAGATTTAAGACAAGAAAACAATGAGCTAAAGAAACTTGTAGATTGATATTCTCGTGACCTGAAAATACGAGTAGAAGAGCTGGAACGAGAAAAAATTCAGATACAATGTCAACAACAGCAGCTAACTGCAGAGATTCAGCGTTTACAAGAAAATAGGGATAGTTGTAATTAATCTCGCTGGTTTTTGAAATTATGCATCTAGCATATCCTGTAAAGTGAGATTAGAAGAGATGATGGTTTGTCTTGTTCTTATTTCCATTTCTATAAAAACCGTTTTTAGCTTTATTTAGTACGCATCAAATCTTTTTCTCATATCTATAATTCATCTGTATTTGCATTCTTATTCTATAAATTCCCAATGGCTCATCAATTTTGTTGAACTCAAGGTTTCAAGGTTCATGTAAATCTACACATGGATTTTGATGATAACAAATGAATTCAAAGAATAAAGGAGTCTCAAGCTCAAGTTGTCTACACAATACAATCAAGCACATCAAGGAACCAAGCATGAGCAAGAAGGGAATAAGTTCACATTAAAATCATAGAGTAATTTTGTAAATCTCTTAAAAATTCGAAATTAGGATTAAGGCTCAAAATAAATATTTTATCATAAAGCATTAAAATACATTTTCCACATGTGCATGAATATTTTGAAAATTAACTTTGAAAATATTAAGATGATTGATTGTCATCTTTCACATGTGCATGATATGATTAAAGGTTTGAACTTTGAAAATATTAAGATGATTGATTGTCATCTTTCACATGTGCATGTTTTATTTGAATATTTTCAAAAGTGGTGGATGCTTTTCTTGACTTATGCAAAATGTAGATGTCTTTGTTTGAAAATTTTGAAAAGTAAAGTGTGCTCTTTTTGTCATATGCAAAAAGTAAAATATTAGGTTTGAAATTTTTGAAAAGTAAAGTGTGCTCCTTTTGTCACATGCAAAAAGTAAAAAGATTTGATTTGAAATTTTTGAAAAGTGAATGATGATGTCTTGGACATGGGAATCTTTTCAAATTTGAAATTGAAGACTCATTTGCCTATAAATAGCTCACTTGAGTTTTGTAAAAAACACAACAAGAGCTTACACATCTATTGCTAAATTTTGCATCATTCTTTCAAAGCTCTCATTCTCTCTTTTCTAAAGTTTTGAGCCTTAATTCTTGTTCTTGTTGAGAGAGATATAGTTTGTGCTGTATTGTTCTTATTTCACTCATTGAGGAGTGTTTTCTGATAGCCTACCCACTATCAATTCTTGTATCAGTAAGAGGGTGTGTATAACCCTTGTGTGTGTAGAAGGTGTTCTACACGGGGAATAGTTAAATCACCAAGTGTGAGGTGATTGGAAGTAAGAGGGTGCGTATAACCCTTGTGTGTGTAGAAGGTGTTCTACACAGGGAATAGTTGAATCACCAAGTGTGAGGTGATTGGAAGTGTAGAGGGTGTTCTACACGGATTCTTTGGAGCGGTGCTGCTCAAAGGTGTAATAGGTTTCTATCTCCACCTAAAGGAGATTGAATAGTGGATTTGGGAATCCTCAAGGGGTAGCTTGAGGCGAGGACGTAGGCAGTGGGGCTGAACCTCGTAAAAATACTGAGTTTGCTTTCTCTTACCCTACTCTTTATATTTCCTACTGCTTTATATTTTGGTTATATTTTATATTGTATATTTAGTTTATAAGTATTAATTTTTTAATATAACCCAATTCACCCCCCCTCTTGTGTTAGTCATCTGGGCAACAAATTTCCTTTCACTATTTCTCACGATCAACATATGAGGTGTCATTTACCTCAATTACAAGTTATTCCTGCATCTTCCGCAGGTGTCATGTTGCAGCAAGCGAATGATTTGGCTAATAAGTCAGATCGTGAAGCCGTTTATGAGCTGGTGACTCTCGGCACCCGATACTCCTCCTCTATTGTTGGGTTTTCCAACCGATTACAATTCAAAAATCGTCAGATTGAGGAGCTTAACGAGAAGGTTTCCGTACTTCAATGACTCGTTCATGAGTCTGACAGAAAAATTACAGACTTAAAACAAGAGAATAAGGATTTAAAATCCTTACTTGTCTCTTCATTTCGACTGCCTAATCCTTTAGATAAGGATAACATGTTGCTTTATGAAGAGCAAATGCATTTGAGAGATGAGGCTAGAAGTCTTAAATTCTTGTAACTCATCTATCAATTGAATAATAAGATCTTTCTTTTTCAAATGCATTCCTTGAATTTATAGCAGCTCTTGTGATCTCTTCAGCAGTTCTAACAAGATAAATCATCAACGTAAACTGCAATAATGACAAATCCGGATTCTGATAAAACACATGGACATATAGGATTATTCTCAAATCCTTCTTTCAATAGATACTCATTGATTCAATTATACCACATGCATCCGGATTGCATTAACCCATATAAAGATCTTTGAAACTTTATAAAGTACATACTCCTAAATTTACTTGGATTAGATGCTTCAAGTATCGTATATTTTTATATATGTAATGATCTAATGATCCTTATAAATATGCAGTGACCACATTCATTAACTGCATATGTAATCATTTTGTAATAACCAAATCGATTAAAAATATGAATGTAATTGCATTCATAACAAGGAAACATGTTTTCTCATAACTACTCTCGAGTTTTTGCAGGAAACCTTGTATGACAAATTATACCGCACAATTTCATTTCTCATTACGCTTTCGTATAAATACTCACTTATATCTTATAGGCATTACACCATTTGCTATTTGGACAACAGGTCCAAATACCTTTCGCTTTGCTAGCGATTTTAATTCAACTTTAATAGCTGCTTTTCAGTTTGGCCAATCATTTCTACGTCGACATTCTTCGACAATTCTTGACTAACTTTCTTCATTACTTCTGGTAATGTCAAGTGTTATCATATATGTTGTCGACAACAGTTTTATTTCTATCCATAAATTTTCCAGTACTCATGAAATGTATTGAAATCTCATTGTTTCTCTCCAGGGGAAAACATTTCATGAAACACCTCTACAGGAGGTTCTTCTTCAGGAGTTATACTCTTTAGGAGTTACCTCTTTAGGAGGATTATATTTTATAAAGAAAATACAGTCTCTTCATGAGCACTGATTTTTTTTTTCTTTTGCACCAATAGGTCTTCAACACTTTAGGTGTATCTTAGACTCATCTATTGCTGTTTTAACAATTTGTCTTTCAAGGATTTAAATTATTGCTTAAGCATTAACAGTAGTAATATATGATTTTACAACACCTTTAGTGTCAGTAAATACATCCTGTAACTGATTTGCAATATAAATAGATAATCCTCTGAACTTCTGGTTCACATTCATTTGTAAGAGGATCAAATTTAGACAAGATTTTATTATCCCAAGTAATTTCTTGTCGTGCTTCAGGTACTGATATTTCATTATTTCAAAACATGATGAAATATTAATAAGCTTATATATAAAAGTTTAGTATAAGTAAATCAAGTGTTTGACCGTACAATAGGTATATGACCAATGTTCAGTCCTACCACATCTATGACAAACATCTTCATCTTTCTATAAAGAATTATTCTGATGGCATTTACCCTTCTCTGAGTTGGATCACTTCTGGTGATATGATATATTTTTATCATTTTTTGTGTTGTCGCTTTTGGGACCAACACTTCTATAGTTTTTCTACCACGTCTACACTCTTAATTCCTTTAAAAGGATGTACCATTCACTTCTGGGAATGGTATAAATTCAATATCATTAATAGGACGTAACTAGTGATTTATTAGTAAAAATTCATTATTTAGCTCAATCACTGGAAGACAAAATAAAAGTTCAGAATATTTGTTGAACTTTCACTCTCGATATTACTACTGCAGGAGCACATTCGAGGTATGAAAAATAATATATGTTTTCTTTTAAATATCATCATCAGTGATCTTTTCACTGCATAATTTTAATATTGAACTGATTTTAAAGAGTGTAGAATATTCAATATCACTCTTAAAATCTTATAATTTCAGGTGCAATAAGTCATAATGATCTTTTGAGAGGATTACATCTTCTGGTACTTATATCTCTCTCTTAATTCATTTCACACAGTAAAATGATTTTTCATCATGAGATACACAGCATGGTCCTTCAGGGACACATGATTTTCTTCTATGATTGTATCTCTTAAGTTCATCACCATATCCAAATGGATCTCATCAAGGATCCTGAATAAATAACATTTTTTCAGAAATGTCAATAATAATAAATTTCAATATTTGACATTATATATATATAAATCACAAAAATAAATCTGTGGATTTAAGAAATATATTCACCAATATTACCTTTAATATTTATCTCGAGGACTGCAAATAATATATTGAAAATTTTACTTGAAGTAGAAGACCACTAGTTTCAATATCGGTAGAACCTCGTGCTGATAACGTGTTATAAAACTAAAGAAAGAAACTACTATTGCAAGAGAGAAATATATAAGAAACTCTTTGGAACTCTTAAAAACTGAAATTTTCTTCTCTCTCTATATTTTCTTATGAATTTCATAACAACTGAACCCCATATTTATAGGCGTTGAAATTACTATGCAAGTTACTGTGCAAGACTTAAAATAATGGTGGTAGGGTCATTCACAAAACAATTAAGGGGGCAGGGGCCGCTCCCAATAATTCATAACAATATACATATATATCAGCTAGCAGTCCTGTTATATTCATGATCATGTGTAAATGTGTAGGCATTGAATACTAGGCATGGTTTGTTCACCCTAAACCAAAATGGATTTATTTGTTTGTCACGTATTACTGCCATATTCAATTCTAATACAGATGAGATCGAGGGACACATGCCAAAGACGTGGGGCTAGCTAGATCTTGCTTTGTGTAAAGCAATAGGCAATTATTTTAAATAAGAGTTTTGTTATATAATTATTTTTACATATTATTTACGTACTCTACTGATGTATTGAAAGAATATCATATGTGGAGAAAGTACTAATATATAGGAGGAGCGGACGATTTAGAAAGCAAAGATTTTCACGGATATTATCACAACAACTCACCAAGCTTCTAAGTGACAGCTTCTCCTGAAGAGGGTCCACATCCACAAATGCCCCATAAGTGGTCTTATCATTATTTTGATTCAAGGAAGATCTGCCACACGATTTACACCCAAAATGAGTTTCAAAGTTTGAAGTTGTCAGAAATAAAGTAGAGTGGCTTATTTGTAAATAGTCAGAAAGTATGTAATATAATTGAAATGTATTTTATGTTCATTAACTGTAATAGTATAAATACTATGTACAGTTCATTTTGATTTATTTGGAATATGGAAGGGGTTTTCTTCATTTTGCTCTTCGACTCTTGCTCTATTTTTTAGAATATTTTCCTTCTTTGTTTGTTTACAAAAGTGTGGCAGCAGTACTTTGATGACTTGATGAGAGAGAGAGAGAGACTTGCTTTGGTCGCTGCACATCAGCACCACATATTTGTCATGGTCTTAAAAATATTCTGTAGAATACTGCTGTATATTCCTGCAAGCCCTCTGAAGCCAAAACTAGCAACCCAAATGGCCCTAATCCACCTTTAACTGATGCATCCTTTTGACTACAAATTACTTGTGGGTCGGTCCAACTTGGATCCAGCACTTCAGCTTTAATAAAATCGCTTATTTCAAATGAAATCACAACATCTGCTTGACAAGGTTTGAAGAATATTAAGAAAATAATGATCAATACATGCAAATGGGGAAAATAATAGCCTATTTTGGCCTAGCTAGTGGGTTCTCCAAATAACCAAGAATACAAATTTATTTTGCTGGTTTAACAGCTTATTTTGTGTTATATGATACTGCAATCACATTACTAAATTAAAACAAAAGGGTTCACATGTGCTGCTGTGAGACCAGAAACTTCAAGCACTGACCCCCCACTTAGCACTTGGTAAGGCAACTTGATCTCGATTCCACGCAACGTTTCAATATCTTTGATTGGCCATTGCACCAATTGTTTTCCGGATTTATCGAGCCAAATACTCCTTGGAATTGCCTGAAAAGTGTGTCCAGAAACAGAGAAAAAATGTTGTTATCGACTAATATTACAAGTTGTGATCGTTAACATTCATCGTTAACATTCAAACATTACAACTTGATATTTAGTAAAACATTCATATAGAACTAGAATTACCTGAATTCCAGACCATCCCTTCTTGATATCATCAGTGACACTTGAAGATTCATTTACCCAAGCCCACAAGATCCTTCTGTGGAGTGGGTACTTGTTGTCAAAGAAAGTCTTTGATGCATAAAATTTTCCATAATCATATCTCAAGCTTGAGTCTTTATTGAACAGTCTGTTATCTGGAATGAACATATCCTTGTCCGGGTTATAAGTTCCAAGCTTGTAGTAATCATGTGCTGTCTCAGCCAAGCTCACCTTGAGCACATATTTGACATCCGAACCATTACTTAAGTGTCAATACCAAGTGGGCTTTTGATCAAAACCAGATAAAAATCAGGACATTCCCACATTCCTGTGTTTTTAGTAGAAGAGTAAAGTGGTTTTTCAGCTTCTTCCCAACGAACAAAATCATTGCTCTTAAAGAGAATTGCTAAGCCCTGTTCTTTATTTTGGCTCCCAATGATCACTCTCCAATTCTCATCACGCCCAAGCCAAGCAGCAGTGGTTGGGTCTCTAAAAGAGGTTGCATTGATTTTGTTCTTGGAATTGGGTGCCAGTATTGGATTATGTTTGAACTCAACCCATTCCCTAAGGAATGGGTCAGAAAAGTTTTTGGGCGCATCCAAGTTTTGTACTTGGCTATTCTCAGGGTCAATTCCAGAGTAGAGGATGACCGGGTGGCTTCCGGGGAGGATCGTGGCGGAACCCGAAAAGCAGCCATTGATATCGAACGGCTGTGATGGGTACATTGCTGGATCATGTGGGGTCCAATTCACGAGATCCGTTGATGTAGAGTGGCCCAAGACAATGTTGCCCCAAACTGCAACTTTTGGGTTATATTGGTAGAACAGATGGTAGATTCCCAAATATAGCATTGGTCCTACAAAAAATACATTACATCCCTATGTAAATTACATTGTCCTAATTAACTTAGCTTGAATAGAAACCAGCAAGGAGCCTTAAATATATATATATATATATATATAACACCAGAATGACCCAAAGTTTATCTCTATTGTTTGTATGGTTTGCACTTCGCATACACTACATTGCGTTGGAGTTTAGAAGAACTTGAAACTTTGTTTTTAAAAGATTAATAGCTTATATGGTTTCTTGGTTTAGTTGATGATTACCCATACCCAAGGATGATTTTCCAGCCATTGAAAAAGTAATACCATAATAATACTTTCTAAGTTGAATCAAAAGAAATAAGAGTGAAGATAAAAATAGATCATGAAATAAGCAACAGTGAGGAACTTACCGTTAGGATCTGTGCATCCAAACACACTTATTTGTCCATTCCATCATCACAGCATGTCACAGGAGAAAATCAAGATGCCAAAAAAAACAAACACTGGTAAGAGCTATATTAAGCAATAAACCAATAAGAACAAAAAGTTGAAGAAACAGACTAAATGTTAAACTAAAGGAAAAAAAAAAACACTTTTTTTGGTTAAATATTGAAGAAAAGGGAAGAGGAATACCATTCATCCAATTGTTGGGAGGCTGGAAGTGATAAGAAGTTCGATAAGGCTGATTCCCAGAAGTAGAATAATAATGTACATGTAGTTTGATATTCTACGCTTCGATGAAAATGGTGGAAAGGCTCAAGCTTAAGAACATGACCATGGCCAAAAAGGGAAAAGAAGAACATAAGCCAGATACAAGACACAACCATGGTGACTTTGGATGTAATGCTCAGCTATTTATGAGAGAAAACCAAGCTGGCTGTGACTGTATATATATAAGCAGACTCTAGAGGGGGATTTAAATCATCCTCCGAATATATACACAATGATCAGATGATTGATCTTTGGCCCACAAGATCTGAAACTGTATTCAAACGATCGAAGATTTAAAGTTCTTAGGATCAGTTATCTGTTGGTTGTTGCTCCTTTATATTCCCACATCGGTGGGATCTGTAAAAAGGGGCAAGGCCAATGTCTATTTAACTTAGTTTAATTACATCAGTCAGAAACTTATCTAGTAACTTTTAACTTTAGTAAAATTCTTCTGTAGCCCTTTTTTGTATGTAAAAAGGAAGAGAAATAAAAGTTAAAATTTTATTAGTGGAGCAGTTTTTGTGAGTCTCGTTGGGATGAGAAGAAAAATTGTGTGATTGTAACAATTTTTCACATAATAAATTTTCTTCTCTGGGCCTGGTATTTTTTTCCTAATTTGGAAGTTTTCCACGTAAATTCTTGTGCAATTAAACAAAGTACAAAAGTTATTAGATAAGTTTTTGATTGATGTAATTAAATTAAGGAGGCTAAGCCCCTTAAATAGGCCTTGGCCTTACCTCATTTATAATCCCACATCGGTGGGATTTGTAAAAAAGGGTAAGGCCAAGGTCTATTTAAGGAGGTTTAGCCTCCTTAGTTTAATTATACCAGTCAGAAACTTATCTAATAATTTTTTACTTTTGTTAAATTCCTTTGTTGTCATTTTTTGTGTGTGAAAAGGAAAATATGTGAAAGTTAAAGTTTTACTAGTGGGGAAGTTTTTGTGGGTGTCGTTGGGGTGATGAGAGAAATATGTGATTGTAACAATTTTTCATATCGCGGATTTTTTTCTTTGGGTCTGGAGATTTTTTTCTTGTTTTGAGAGTTTTTCACGTAAATTCTTGTGTTGTATTTATTTCTTTATTTTTCTTGATATTCTGTCAAAAGTATATTCTGGTGGGGGAATTTGGGAGATTCAGATTCCCAACAAGTGGTATCAGCGCCACTAAGTTCTTTTGACGGAGTGGAGCTTTAGTGTGGTAGTGTGGATATGTACGATTTAAGGAGGTTCTGTCTAGGAGATTAGAAATTTTAAATGTGTCCGTTGTGACCCTCCAATCTTTCTTGGGAACCTTAAAATTCTGTTTAGGATAGATCGGTCTTTCCTGAGAACTTATCTAGTGGGTACTATTTATTTCTACAGTAAAATTCATCGAGGCAAAGTCAAGAATGGAAGTAGAGAAATTTGATGGGAGAATCAATTTTGGCTTGTGACAAGTGCAAGTCAGGGATATTTTGATTCCATCAAGATTATACAAGGCATCGACTAACCCATGAAGTCAGCAATTTGTTGGAGGTATGGACAACCTAGGCATGTCAAGAAAAAGTATCAATAAGAGATGGAGTCGGTTCGACAAATGGTTCCAAGTCAATAAATGGAGATATTGGTATTGATGTTAACGTTGTGTCTTTATTCATGGAAAAAGAGACATATATATTCTTATGGCATGCTGCTAATCCCAAAGTTGCCATGATAAAGGATGTGTTAATGTTAGTGGTTCCACAAGTTTGCACACGAGCATTGGTTTGGCATTGATGCGGGTGTGTGGTGGAAATTCATGTTGATGGCTGGTGAACTTTTAGGAAAGCCAAACGTGGAAGTTGCATCATAATTTTTTAGTAAGGTTATTTCGACATGGGCCGAAGTGAAATGTTTGGAATTGGTTTATTTTGAGTAAGTATGCTTTTATGGTGGAGCATGATAGTGAAAACTATGAAGATCTTCATTGCGGTGGAGCGTGACAGTGGGATCGGTCAAAATCGCAAAGTGAAAATTGTTAGTTGTTGCTCCTTTATAATCCCACATGGGTGGGATTTGTAAGAGGGGGCAAGGCCAATGCCTATTTAAGGGAGCTTAGCCTCCTTTGTTTAATTATACCAGTTAGAAACTTATCTAGTAATTTTTAACTTTAGTTAAATTTTTCTGTTATCCTTTTTTGTATGTAAAAAGAAAAATAGGTGAAAGTTAAAATTTTACTGGTGGAGAAGTTTATGTGGGTGTCGTTGGGGTGAGGAGAAAAATTGTATGATTGTAACAATTTTTCATATAATGGATTTTCTTCTCTGGGTCTGGTGGTTTTTCTCTTGTTTTGAGAGTTTTTCACGTAAATTCTTGTGTTGTGTTTATTTTTTTATTTTTTTTGATATTCTGTCAAAAGTAGATTTTGATAAGAGAATTTGAAAGGTTTAGATTTCCAACATTATCCCCCTAGGCCCTACGAGTTTTGTGTCCAAGAGCCGAAAGTCAACTTTCTATATTGTATGACTAAAAATAGAATTTAGTATGGTGTCGATGAACGGGCAAACTTGATGTTGAACTACATTGTAAATTACTAGCTAAATTTGGCACTATATAATATAATAAATATTATATGGTAAACGAGACAAAAACTATGGCTTTAACCTCAAGCGTACGTATTTATATACCTTAAAACGTTTTACCATTTGCAGGTTCCGATCTGGATCTCCCAATATTATATATTATGCATAAACTTGTGGGTTCAGGCTTCCTTCTCGAGTGACTAGTTGTTACTATTAATAAATTCCAATTTTTAATGGGAAGAATCAAATTTCATGTTAAATTGTCATAGTCATAGACTCATATGAATTGAAAATTTTAGTCATGGCATTGATGATCATATCCATATTTGGATTAGAGGAAAACAAGATAAATATTAAATCCAAATCTATTTCTTAATTAAAAAAAAATCCAAATATAATCGTATTTATTCTGTAACATGTTTGTTTAAAATTACGACCTTGTCGAAATTAAAAGTGTCCTGTCAAAAACTTCGAAATAAACCTAGCATTGAGTTTGAATCAAAACATACTCTTTCGTTCAGGAAAAGAAATGCTTAGTCAAAAAGTAAAAATAATATTTGTGATTTAGAGTGAGTAAATTCCATATGTTTTATTTGAGAAAATAGATAAATATAAAATTTATATTAAGAATTAAATTTTAATGAAAATATATTTTTAAAAAATAATAAAAATTAACAATTTGCTTAAAACAGGAAAATAAAATGTAAAAGAAATTGATAATTCGTAAGAGTTTTGTTACACAAAAGTCTCATATGTGACAAACTAAATCTTATTCACACTAATACTTTTATCTTATTTTATCTCATCTCATTATTATTATTTTTTTAAAATCTTTATATAAAATAAAATAAATAATTCAATTTTTTAAAATTTCAAAATAATTTTTTAAAATCTCAAAATAAAATTAATATTAAAAATTTTTTTTATAATAATATTTTATTTAATTTTTAATTTTTATATAATCTTATTTATGAAAATAATTCAAGCCTAAAGTTTTTTAAGTGTAAAATTATATGTTTAAATGATGGAAAGAGTAAAGATTATGTTTAGAACTTATCAATTCGTAAATAATATATTAAGGCTCTGTTTGTTTTTAGATATGAGATAAAAATTAAAAATAAAATAAAATATTATTATAAAATATTTTTTTAATATTAGTTTTATTTTAGAATTTGACAAAATAATTTTAAAATTTGAAAAAATTAAATTTTTTATTATGTTTTATATAAAAATTATAAAAAATATAACAATAAATTTAAAATAAAATTTTAATTTTTAATATTGTCTCTCAAAATAAATTAGACCTAAATATAATTGTGGCGAGGTTCTTGTAATAGAAATTGATACATATATAATACATTTAATAATATTTATACAACACAAGTTATAAAATAAGAATATTTTTATAAATTATTTTTATAAAAATATTCTTATTTTATAACGCATATTATATAATATATTATACAAATTATTGTGAGTTTAGCATTTTCTCTTTTGTAATTAACCCCTCCATAATTGTTGCTACGAAACGCAACCCATATTGGCGACGGCGTTTTTAGGCGAACAAAGGCAGGCCAGAAAGGGAATTTCCCGATTTCTTTCCTCATCATCCCACCTTTTCATTTCCACCTTTTCATTTCCTCAAATTGGAGGCTTTATAGCAGATGGTTCTATTTCTGGGCACAATTTGCCCTTCTCCTTCTCCATCCTGTTTTGCCCTTTACAGACGCCACATCTTGCGCAAAAGTTCTGCCGTTTTGGTTCCCAAAAATGGGTTCTCTCCCTTCAGACGAATTTCTCAGGCTTCGCTTCGGTCCAGTAAGTTCAACCTAATTAAGCGTTTGTCACTCCCCCCCCCCCCCCCCCCCCCCCCAACCCCCTGCTAGTGTCACATACAATCTAATGGGAATAATGTTTACTGCCTGACTTTTTATGCATTGAACGGTGTCTAAATAAGCCAATGTTTAAAAGGCATTTGGAATGTTGAGCAGTTATGCTCTTTTTGTTTGAATGAAACTTGTTTGGCAGGGGTGGGTTTCAATCTTAATTCTTGCTCTATGGCTTTTGAGAATTTAGAGTTGTAATTTTGTTTGTAGAGAGCTTTGTTATGAACTTGCTAAGGCAGTGAGTTCAATGGAAAACTCCGTTTCTAGGTGTTGATGACTTTTATGCATGCAAAATCATTGATCTTAATAAGGCTGATGGTACTGTAAAGTATTGGCATTTTCATTAGATAAGCTAACAACGTTTCTGGGTGATGATGACTTTTTATGCATGTAAAAGCTTTGATGGATTATTGTGAGGATGATGTAGCAATGAATTGTGGGGGCATTTGGGACAAATGCATGCATTGACCACGTGTAAACTAGTTAGTCAATTCACTTCGTAAAGTTGACTTTTTCTAGCTAGCTATCTAAGAGAAATGATCACCTGAATATTTTTTGCTTCGATGATTATTTTTCGGGTTATTATTCTGTTTCAGCAATCAACAATTTAGGTTTATTAATATGTATCTAATAATGTTTGTTTGATGTTTCTATAACACAAAAACCTTATGGGATTTTGAAGATTATCAAGTTTCAATTTGCGTTTGGAAAATCTTATGTTGAGTGTGGTAAAAGATGGTTGACTTTTAAATAATGTTGCTAGCATGCTAGGTCATTTTTTTTAGGACGTTTTGTTTGTTTTTCTTTTAGCGTTGTTTTGGTTTGGAGCTGTCAAGTCACGGCTATAATTTTCTATGGATTTGGGTTTGTTTTGAACACTAGCAAAGCCTTGTAGTTGTACTATCAAGTTGCCAATAAATCGACATATAGGAGAATGATAGATATTATAGTTATTACGATGACCGCTATGGATTTGATTTGTTTTTTCATATGCTCACATCTTCGTAACTTTAAATATGCTCACGGTACTGCATGAGATATGAGACTGAGATTTGTTTTCTTTTTCATTTATTTTAGCTGACCACAAGTGGGTGTTAGTGTGACAACTCTAAGTCCCCCTCTCTTAGTTAATAAATATTGTTGTTTGATTAAATTTTTTGTTTGAGGATCTATGCTTCTCCCAAACATTTTACTATCAGGAACAAATATCAGTAGGCACCACATGGAGACTTTATGATGGTATTTATAAACTTTTTGACAATTTAAATGAGCAGCGATACTGTTTTGCATTACAGGTTCTACAAATGAGAATGCTGGATTTCAGTTACCTGCCAACCAATCAGAAATCATATTTATGGGGACAGGAACCAGTGAAGGGGTTCCACGTGTGAGCTGCCTGACAAACCTGACAAATCCTGTAAAGTTATGTACGGTATGGTTGCAGAAGTGTGTTGCTTAGAAATTTTGCCATTTAATTGGCTAAAATGTGCCTCGATTGCTTAAAGTTTTTTCCAAATAGATATTTTGATTGCTGGAATGCTTTTTGGTTCTGGTAGGTTTGCTCAAAAGCTGTGGAACCAGGTAATAAAAATAGAAGACTCAACACAAGCCTCCTTATTCGTTATCCTAGGGCCTCTGGAAGATGTAACATTCTCATAGATGCTGGAAAGTAAGTGAAAAGTTTTCTTATTCTGACCATGCTTACGTTTTACAATAGATAATTTCTTTTTCATTAACTATCCTTTTACTTTAATCTTAATCCCACATAGTGACTTGTGGAGAAGGTCAGACCTGCACATCTATTGCATATTCCAAGTTGTATCATATTTCTTGATCATATTTGCATGTTTAGAATTGAAATTTATCGGTCCCTTGCTCTCCAGGTTAAGTCAGCCACAGGCCTTATTGCACTGTGGTACCAGCTGGCTCCATTAGGAAATGTCTAGCTATTGAGTCTACATTCTCATTAGCAGTTTTATAAACTCTGTTGATTTATAGCTGTCTCCTTTTTTGAAGTACTAATGAATAGTAGTTATAATAATCGTATTAGTGAAATAGTACTGATGATAATTAAGTGATGTAAATGTTGTAATTTTATTGCAGTTATTATTAGTTATTCTCATGCTGATAATGCTTGATGAGAATAACCTCATGAACCCTAACTTTACAAAAAATCTTGTAATTTTTATCTATCAAAATGGGGAGAAAAGAATTGTTGTTCCTCATTACTGAATTTTTTGCAGCATAAAAAATAGTGCAAGAAAGACTTGCATGTGATGAAAGGAGATAACAAATGATCACCTTTTTTTTTTTTTTTTTTTGCTATTTCCATACCAAATACCTTTTTGTGAGACTTTTCTGTTTTTTTTAATATATATTTCAAATTGTGCTGTGCAGGTTCTTCTATCACAGTGCCCTCCGATGGTTTCCTACCTTTGGGTTAGTCATCCTCTGCTTCAATTCTTTAAGCTATATTTGATCTA